>JAECYW010000007.1:0-2400000 GCA_023014335.1 Galerina marginata | reverse complement strand
CGCTAGCCCCCTTGCAATGCCGATGCCGAGTCAAATTAGGATGATCCCGACGTAGCTGGGTACACAAAAGGAAGGCTGAAAGTTTGGTAGCTACAGTAGAATTACCTTCATTGTTTTAACCCTTCTAACGAGTAATTGATTGTCCCACTTGTACCATTGAACTCTTGACACTGTTATCGCCCTCCCGTCTCTTTGCCGTTGCCGTTGCCGATTCGGCCTGATTTCCTGTTGCTGCTGCTGCATCTGTATATTCCCTAATCTGATCTCATATTACTACGTCATTTTGTATATACTGTAAGAGGTGAACAATTGGATGGATCAATTGAATGATTGCCATTGCGGCACTGGCTTCAGTTGGTGCCGTTGCCTTTTCGGCTTCATCTCCTGTTGCTGCTGCTGCGTCGGCTTTCACAATGTCTGCTGTTCCCCAGCTCCTTGAGGGTGCTATTTGTGAAGTTGCCCATTTGATACCTCAATTTAATGCTTTGAAATTGCGACGCCGGCTTCAGTTGGTGCCATTACCCGAACCGGCACCAGCTCGTATTGATGCTAATACTGCTGCTGACACTTCCAATTGTTTATTGACTCCATGCTAAAGCAAATCTGAATATTTAATTGGATAATTCAAATCAATATGCCTGTCGCTTTCATAGTGCTTTTGAGGCTTTCCCGTTTTACCCTCACGTCCTTTCCTCTGGTTTATATTATATAGACACAATACCCTTACTATTAACATGTACTGTAGTTTCAATGCCGATCTCCTACGGTGCCATTGACTGAGGAATTTGGCTCGTGGCCGAGCCCGCACAGGAGCCGAACGGCTTCATCTGTGAGGCCGTTCGGGCCCGTCTAGGGCTGCCGTGGCCGTCTCCGCGCTAAGGGCCCGTTCATTGAATTCATTGGCCTCGATTGAGTCGGCACACTGTAAACGTTCAATGCTTCGATTCATTCGCTACAATGTAGCTTCTCTATGTGATCCATTTTGCCTTCGTTTTGCTTTTCATTGAGGTATTCCCGTTTTCGTTTTCGTTCTCGTTTCCATACCCCGGCACAGCGTTCCGGCTATGTTCATGTTGGCCAGCGCCTTTCTGGGCCTTTTGCCTTGCGCATTTCATTTTCTTTGCGCTAGAATTGAGATTGGCTTTTCGTTATCTATCTTCCTGTTCCCGCTCGATGATCTGCATCAGCGTTCAGTCTTCAGTGCCTGGCCTCCAGGGTCGTTTTGTTGTCGATCCGCCTGTTATAGCCCCCTTGACTGATTTTTGTATTTTTATATTGGCGTGCTCGTTGCTGGCGTATTTCTTTCTCGTCTCTCCTTTGTTTTCTTAATATTTATTTATTGTGCCAAGGTTAATCACCATTCCTGACGGACTCCCACTGGTCGTTTCTTGACCCAGTCTCTCCCAGGCTTGGATGAGCCATCGTAGGGCTTCAGCTCACAAGATCGCCCAAGCCTTCTATCTTGAGGACAAGGATTTATGTACGGTGGAGTCCCTTTGATGAAGCCATGGCCTATGCTCAGTTAATTCCGTGCGCTTGATTATTTCATGCGTTCGTTCATTCTTTGGTTTTTTTTTGGGTTTTATTCGTACGTGCTTCTACTTTTTTTCCGTTTCTGCATTTCCTTGGGCGTGGAGAACTTTTAATTAAGCCGCCTTTGATCTTCTCTCAGACTTGGTCGTCATGCGGCTCTCTGCTCTCAGGGCTCGCTCGCGCTCGCCTTTTAGTACCAGGATCCGGGTCATGTCGAGTCCTTTTGGTGAGCCACGGCCGACCTCCATGCACTTGGTGTTTTAACCCACCCGTTCGTTCGCTTTCCATTATTGCTATTCTTTCCTTCTTTCTTTCTTTGCTTCAATGTCTCTATTCCTATGCACCCTTTTTTTTGCTCGTGTTTTCCGCCTCGAAAAACTGATATTGACCAGCCGCCAATCCCGACGGACTCCACTCGTCGTTTCTCTCTCTCCCAGGCTTGGACGTAGCCATCATGGGGCTCTCAGCTCTCAGGGCTCGTGAAAGCCTTCCATGACAGTGGAAGCACAGTGGAGTCCTTTTGGTGATGCCACAGCTTGCCATGTCCGATTTTTTATGCATCGATCTCAGTGGCTCGTCGCCATTTTTTCTCTGCTTTTTTTTATTGTGCCATGGACCCATCGCCAATCCCGACGGACTCCCACTCGTCGCTCCTTAACTCTCCCTCCTAGACTTGGAGGTACGTTGTCTGGTTGTTATGGGCTTTCAACTTCCTGATTCCTTTCACTGTTAGAACATGTGTGCGATCGAGTCCTTGAGTGATTCCAAGGCTGGTTTGAATTCCATTCCATGTACTTTGAGTTAGTCTTGTGGTGGCGTTCTCTCCTTCATTCGATCGCCTTATGTTTCTTCTTCTTTCTTCCTTTCTTGTCTCTCTGTCTTGTCTTGTCGACCTCGCTTCTTCACCTTGCATTTTTTGTCATTCGCTTTTTTCGTCCGCTTTTCATATCCATTCCTTTCTTATTCATAATTTCTCTTCTTCTTTCTTCCCCTTGTCACCTTGTCTTTTTTATCTTCCAAGTCGTTACCTGGCTTCGCACGCGAGATGGAGCAGTCGCGTGTTTTCTGGACGGATTCGGCTTGTGCTTCCGTGCTCCTCCGGCTTTGGCGGGTTTCGCCTCTTTTTTCCCTATCGAGGCGCTCGTCCAAAGCCTGATGGGATTGTAGAGTCCGTCCCTAGATGGTTACTCTCCCAAAATATCTCGCGTGCCTGTTTATTTGCTCATTCGCCTTGGTTTTCCTCGCCTTCTCTCATACCCTCTCCTCTCCCTTCCATCCCAACGCACCTCGTCGAAGAGAAACAAACTAACTCGCCCTCTCCACCCGTACACAGGTTTTTCGAAAACAACCGCACAAGTCGGCAGGTTTTCCGAGTCCTTAGTTGGGCTCATCGTTCTTGGCCATCTTCGAATTCGAAGAAGACTTTGAAGCTTGATATATATGTGTTATATGCTTATGAATAACTATTAACCTCCTCCTCCTCCACCTGTCCGGAGCAAAGGACATCCAGGTAACACAGAAAAACAAAAGGAAAGAGAGAGAAATTAAATGAAGGAGAACACCGAGTGTATTACGTTCGGCCAAGACGAGCTGTGCATCCGCGAAAAAGAATCCACAGTCCCCTAATTACCGTTGCCAAAAGGCTTGCGCGAGCGCCGAGAGCTGAAAGCCGCACACGTTCAGGCAGTGCATGGGATGGAGGGTGATCAAGGGGTGTGATCCCGGGGTGTGAGTCCACGTACTTGTATGCCTCTGTTTACCAGTGTCGTTGGCAATTGGATCAGCAGCTCACGCTGACGAAATTGATTGCCCACCAATTGCCCACCCCGCTGTTCTCCTCTGACGAATATCCATGCTCATACTGTATGTAAGTACTCACACTGGCCTCCGCTTGTTAATTTATACTTTTGATCCCTGAGCGCTAGGCCTGGGCCTGAGCGCTGAGCGCTG
The DNA here is from genome assembly GCA_023014335.1 of Galerina marginata. Classification (NCBI taxonomy): domain Eukaryota; kingdom Fungi; phylum Basidiomycota; class Agaricomycetes; order Agaricales; family Galerinaceae; genus Galerina; species Galerina marginata. The sequence continues at coordinate 2,396,517 of JAECYW010000007.1, read as the reverse complement.
AGCCCTTGGCGGATTCCACGCTGCTTTGCTTTCTTCAACCAGATATCGTCATGTTTAATCAACGAAACCACGACGATAAGATAGCGACTAATTCTCCTTAAGGTGAGCACAGTCCTCGTCTCGGGTTTCCCGCTGCTGACCGTCGTTCCCATCCAAGATCCGCAGGTGGCTTGAGCACTTTTCCCACCTCCACCGCCAGCCTCTTCTCCTCCAGCCAAAGCCCCACCTGTTCATCGATCATTGTTGAATTCATCCTCATCGATCATCTTTTAAGCTCCTCATCTAGAATTGTCCTGCACTCAAGCCTATCACCCCGAGCTCGTTGACGACCGCATTGCCCTCGACGACGTCGCTCAGGCCCATTTTCTCGAGGGCATCACTGACGGCTGCCGTCGGCGAGGTACAGTAGGTGCGCGGTTTTCCTCGGGAACGGGCAGCCTTGCGCCTGACGAGACTGCGGCTTCTTGGGGTGAGCCTACTTATGTAATGCGCCTCTTTTTCTTCTACCTTTGCTTTGGCCTTTGTTCGTCCCATCAACGTTTCTTCTCTTTTAATTTCTTTCCTTGTTTTTTCCCTTCTTTCCCTTCGTTCAACTCCAAGGCAGCTGCCTTCTTCGTTCTTTTCCCTTTCCCGTCCTTCGTGCATCACGAGCTTCTGATGCCTCATCCTCTCTTACCCGGTTTTGTGTTTCCCTATGCCTATGCCTATGCACATACGATGCCGATACGCGTGCGCTCCCGCCATTCCATCTGAGCGACCCGATCAGACTCCGGCACCTTGGTTCTTTCGTTTTTCAATTTTTCCCTACTGACGATCCTCTATCTCTCCTCCTCTCTTTTTTTTCCTCGGTGGATGGTCTTTGATTATGTTTCTTCAGCGCCGGCAATGGCGTGGAGCTCAATGTGGTTGCATCGCTTCTATTTTGCCTTCGTTTTGCCTTTCGTTGAACTCCTCGGGTTTTCGTTCTAGTCTCCATCCAATTGTGCCTCGCCAGGAATGTTTCTATCAGGTTCCGCTGCCAGCTCGCCCTTTTGCTTCTGAGAGTAAGAGAAGGTGCAGAAGCAAAAGGTGACTTTCTTTGTTCTATTTCTATGGATGATCGTTTTTCAGGCTCGATCAATTTGGTATACGCGCTATTCGCGGATCTCAACGGACTCCCGTCGCTTATGGTTCTGCCTCCATGGTTTGCGTTGTATGGCCTTCACCTCGCAGGACCCAGGGCTCGCGCAAGCCTATTAGGTACAGGTGTGGAGTCCTTTTAGTGAAGTTATGGTTGTTGTGTTCTCGTTTGTTTATTGCCTTGTTTTCGACTTTTTTTCCTTCTTATGTTTGCTTACCTGTCTCTACAGTATTCGTATGCGTGTTTTTTTTCTGGATCGAGTTTTCAGTTTCGGACAGAACGGTATCAAGCAACGCCAATCCCGTTGGACTCCCACTTATCTCAGCTTACTTCTCCTTCCAAGGCTTGGACGTGGCTTCCGTGGGCTCAGCTCTCAAGGCTTGCTCAAGCCTTTCGGACCAAAGTTTATGATCAGTGGAGTCCTTTCGGTGAGGCCCCGGGTTGTGTGGATCGATTTTTAATATTCATTCAGGCTTGGTGTTCTGGTCCCTTTTTCTTACTATTTTCCTACTGTACCAGGTGCGAATCGCTAATCCCGATTCGGACTCCTACTTGTTGCGTCATGATTCTCTCTCAGGCTTGGTCGTGCCGTCATGTGGCTCTTAGTACGGAACTCACCCAAGCCTTGATGTCAAATCTACGCAAGTGGAGTCCTTCGGTAAAGCCACGGCGCCCATTTATTCTTTATTTTTACCTCCCTGAACTTGTCTATTCATTCTGGGTCGAGAAGAATGCGCATCGGCCGATCCCACCGGACTCTCCGCTGGGTTAATTTTCCTCCTTCCTCTCAGGCTTGGACGTTGAGGCGCCTCATTTCCTTTCAAGATGGTGTGGGGCAAAACGATCTTCACCTTTGCCCGGTGTGCTGTTGATCTTTTGTTATCCGCACCCTTTTCTTACCTTGGTGTCGTTTGCTCATTTTTTTTTTCATTTCTTATTTTTTTTATTTGTCTTGTTTTTGGCTGTTTATCGGTTCGTCACCTGGACACTGAGGCTTTATACACGCAATGAGGTAGACATCGCTGGACGGACTCTCTCACTTGTGCTCCCCCGGCTTTGGCGGGTACCGCCTCTTTATTCCCTTGCATCCTATTGAGGCGCCCGTCCAAAGCCCAATCCAGGTAGCCATTCTCAAGTGGAGTTCGTCACTTCTGGATGGCTCACTCTCACCATTTATTTCACGTGGCTCGTCGTTCTGGGCCTTCTTCAACTTTGATTTTTCCATCCTTGCCCCATATTCTCCTTTTCTTGCTTTTTCGGGCAGATAGGGTTTGATTGCGTCTTGTCGAGATTGGAATCGGCGTGAAGTTTAATCCGTTCCGGTTCTCGTTTTGGCTGTTCGGCGGTATTCCTTTTGCATTTTTCATTTCGTGTTCCAGCGCCTGTTTTGGTTGCCCGCTCGCAGGTTCTTGTTATCGGCATCAGCCTTGTGTCGAGCTCATACCTGCGCTTTCGTTCCGCCCGTTTCTTTTCTTTCCTTTTTAATTGGGTGGTGTTATATATTGTTTTATGTTGGCGTTGTAAGTTATATCCACGACGGACTGGAAATGACGTTGAATTTGTCAAGGCGTCCATGTCGTAGATGAAGCGTGGACGGGGCACCGCTTCTTGGCTCCACTTCACCTTCGCTCTTGCCTGTCTTCCACTCTTGCCCGACACGTACCTGTTCTTCTCATTTCTATACGCCTTCAACTTACGCCTACGCGTACATATCGTATGCGGCCATGTCATCGCATAGCATAGCATTTTGACACTATAAATGTTCAGCCTATACTTTACCTTCTACATACGCCCACACCTATACTAGTACACATTGTCCCAAGTTTTATATATATCTTCGGAGTTAATTAATGTTTCCCAATACTCTATCGGTCTATAAGTAAGTGCATATCTTTACGGAGGTCTATATAATCGCTCACACTCGTTTCTATTTCCAGTTCGACGTGAGGAAACTGCCACAAGGCAATGTCAAGACTGTGAGAGGCATCCTTCCCTGGTTCTTACCGCCAGCAACGTCGAGCTGCTTTCCCCACTCTCATCGCACATACGATGTTCAAAAATTCCAAGAACTTCTCGATTCATGGAGGAAGCTTCGCAGTGTTTACAGGCAAGTGCGTAGTTACATCACACAAGTTACAATATTTCACCAGTATTCTCCAGGCAAAGACCTCTGGGAAGATCATATAGCTCCTGGCGCATTCCACAATGCACGCGAACGTCTCGAATACGATCCTCCTAAATGCCACCCACAAACTCGCGTGGCAGTTATTCAGGCCATTATTGATTGGATTGAGGATGGTCAGAAGACCTCGTTTATCAAGTGGCTTAATGGTGCTGCTGGAGTTGGGAAGTCGGCAATTGCACAAGAAATCGCTGATTTATGCCACGAATCAGGACGTTTGGCCGCCAGTTTCTTCTGGTCTCGAAGTGCTACTGGCCGCAATGATGAAGAACGCCTGATCGCTTCTTTGGCCTATCATATACTCACTGTGATTCCACAGCTACGAGGCCCCGTTGAAAAAGCGGTCGAATTGGACCCTTACATCTTCACTCGTTCCCTAGAAGCTCAGATGGAATCTCTTATCATCCAACCATTGAAGGAAGTATTCAAACATGATCAGCCAGAACAAGTCAATAATCCAATGGTAATCATCCTCGATGGTCTCGACGAGTGTGGCAGACCAGAGGCCCAGCAATACATCCTCAGACTCATCGCCAATTCTGTTTCGAAATTCCCTATTTCCCTCTGTTTCCTTATAGCCAGCCGACCCGAAAGAGTCATCCGAGACTCATTCACCGACCAAGCTCTGGTCGCGATCACTGACCCACTTGTTTTAGATGAGAGGTACCATCCTGATGATGATATTAGACTCTTTTTAGTCAAGAGCTTCGAGTCTGTGAAAAGGACACACGCACTGCGATTACTTCTCCCACCTGTCTGGCCTTCCGACGACGACATGGACAGCCTGGTCTTCAAATCGTCCGGGCAGTTTATTTATGCGGCTACCGTCGTGAAATTTGTGAAAACCTCCCGTCAGAGGCCGAATAAACAGCTTGACATTATTCTGGGTGTCACTGCTGTTGGCACTGCCACCCCGTTCGCCGAGCTCGATGCCCTGTACTCCACAATATTCAGCTTGGTGTTGAAGGAGGACCTTTGCAAAGCACTGGAAATTATAAGTCTTTCCATGTTTTTCCCAAGTCTTTTGATACCAAATTTAACTGCTCGTCAGATCGAAACTATCCTATCCTATCCTCATGGAGAACTCCAACGTATCCTGATCGATTTGCATTCTGTTCTTCGTGTCCCAGCCCTTATAGGCGAAGGCGAGGGACCTGACGAAGACATTCTTTGCATCCTGCATACTTCTTTTCGGGACTTTCTCCTCGACTCATCTCGTTCAAAGGATTTTCATGTAAATGAAAAAGCCGCTCGTTCACACATTGCACAACATTTGCTGCATTATTTACGGGAGTACTCTGACGACGCAGAGGATCGATATTCATGTAAGTCACTTTCCTTTAATCAGTCTATAGGCTTGAGTTTATTGTCTTTCTTTGCCTTGTAGGTGACAAAATAGTGTTTCCATGGCTTAGCACTATCCTCTATAACGCAGCTGTAACGACGGAATTACTCCTCGAATACTTTGATTTTGACCCTGTAAAATGGGCATCTGGCTTAATCAAATGCTTCGGACAAGAAGATAATTGGGATAGTGTCCTTTCAAACTACATACATGTGGTGCAACTGCGTCAGTGGTTTCAAACTCAGGTCCGCTTCTTAACGTTCTGTATCTTTTACTACTGATAATTAACCAGGATGCAAATGTACTGGAATATTTAGGTCCTACAAGAAGTTTGAATGCTCACCACTCCTGCTCTTGGGAGATTGCTTTAGATTTAATTTGTGGGGAAGTGTGTCGTTCCCTTCATGAGGGGCGTCCAAAAATTGGTGCAAATATGGTTGCTGCGATCACACACCCCGAAATCCTGACTCACTGGTCTGAGTTTGCATGGGTCTTCGGGGTTAACTTCCGCTTCCTTCATTTGTCCTCACCTTATCGTCACTCGATGGTTCCGATTCAGAAGTACCTCCGTGATCAGAAACGTGCGGGCCGGTACTTTGTGTCTAGCGGGGTGTACACATCGCTGTGCATGTACCTGCTGAAAAGTCTTTTAGCATTGTGAGTCCAAATGTCCAAATTTCAAGAAGCTGAAGAACATACTCATATTTGCCCAATATAGCTCAGAAGATGAACAAGGTGATGAAATATCAGACTACTGGGATGACGAGATTTCCCTGGACGACGACGATGAAATTTCATCCCTAGACGTTGATGATGAATACATCCCCAGCCAGTTTGCGGTTTCAACTCTTCCTTTCTACCTCTCAAATGCGGACTACAGTCCAAAGCTTGCTGAGCTCTCCTGTTCCATGCTCGCTCAGAAAATTGATGAAAAACTGCCCGGATTGCATGCAGAAATCAAGCTGCTCTGCGAAGCTATCGAGCTGTACCTACAGGTCAGTTTTATTGATTACCTCATATCTCTGTACTCATCAATATTTAAATTATAGAGAGGACCCGTCATAGTGAACGAATCAGAGGCCGTTGCTAAGCGCTTTAGGGTAAATAAACGGCGTAGAGGGAGCAGCGACAGTCTTGAAGTGATCGATGCACCGGCGTGGAGTTTAATATCCAAACGTACAAAGCTTATGGAAGTGCCCAGTCCAGCCGAGGTGTTTGAACGTGTCTGTAATTTGGATTACCCGGATATTCCGTAGCTGTCTATTTTCCTACATATATTAATTTCGCCATGGGCTAAAGTATGCAACCAACTAAACTCCCGGGTCATCGAAGATTGGACGTGCTATTAGGAGCTACCATCGTTATTTGTGGCACAAATGTCGGTCTGTCGGTGACCTAAAGGTGTGGATTTGAAAACAGGGAACACGCACTACTCTATAAACACGACAACTTTGAAATACCGGGACAGATCAGAGTATGCCGGTTGAGCTCCCTATCGACGTACTTGTATAATTTACTATTATTCGGTATACAGACCACTTTTCAACCTGAACGAAATTCAGAACACTCCATCGAACCCACCTTCGCGATACGGAGCATAACCTGCAGTCCAATCTTCTTTTCTTCCTCAAAATATGGCGCGAAATCGTGCACATCCCCATCCAATGCGTCTACAATTTCAGCTTACAAGCCACACTTACACAGTCCTCAAGAATGTTCTCCCGATCCGCCAATCCCGACTTACGATCAAACCGAACGTATCAGGCTCATACTGTTTCAGTTCGTCGAGAATTGTTGGCAGGTAGAGTTCCCCGTCCTTGAAGTCTGTCTGGCGCAGCGTAGTGCGCAGCCTGAGGTTGGCGCACGGCGGGGTCGCGTGGTCTAAAAAGGTGTGCTTCACTGCACACGTGGCGCGAGCTAGGGCGGCGGGGTTGGATGTTAAACGTTAGGCCGTGGTTGGCGGGGAAGAGGATTTCTCGAGGACGAGTCTGGTTTTTAGTCTTTCTATGCCGAGGAGTGTGGATTCGTCAGAGATATTGGCAGCTCGACGAGGTGTTGACAAGTTGTGATGGAAACGAAGATCGTGAGGCGAGGTATTCGGCGGCAAGTTCTGGAGAGTGGATAGGGGTATGGATCCGTTTCGGTGTGGGTAGAGTTCCGCTTTATAGTAGGTATGAATTGCAGGAAGAGGATCTGGGCTTCGGTGAGCGTGCCCAGAGCGATGGCGGCTGGCCGTGCGAGCTCTGCCATGGTGTCTTGAATTAGAAAAAAAGTTTCAACGTCAACAAGGTTATTGGCTTCAATAACTATGGAATACCTTTTCCGTTCATACGAGTAGCTGCGATTCAGCGTGCGAAGGCCTTCATGAAAGTTCTGAGGTGACTAACTCAAGGAGGAAGTTTTTTCCCGAAATAATCACGACGCAAGCCAAACAATGTACAACTTCAAGCTTGGTTCAGACCACCATCCTCGTGTCCTACAGCCCTCCTACACTCACAATCACCTCTACTCATTGCTTTGTACCGTCGACTCCGCTTGGTGCGGACTCAAGCTGCAGTGGATCCCGCACGCCTCTTTGCATTCCTCAACTGGTTATCGTAAATTTGATCAATTCAACGGAAGGTAACGATAAGATGGCCATCAATCCGGGTGAGCATCGTTCCTGCCTTAGGCCTCAGCTTCTCAGTCGACTCTCAGTGCTGATCGCATGATCCAACGACGGGTTGAGCACCTCGTCCGCCTCCAGCTTCAGCACCATCTCCTCTCTGCATCGAAGGTTCGTCCTTGAGCTCGTCCTCAGGCTCCAGGTCATCATCGAGGCTTCATCGATAGCTCCAGCTCCTCATCCTCTTCCAGGAACCTCTTGTCTTGAACTCGCCTCGAACTTGTCGACGGCTAGGCCGGCCAATCTCTCGAGACCTTCGTTGACGATGACGCCACCTATCGGCAGGGTGGACATGGAGCTCTTGAGTCAGTCTGCGTCGGGCGCTGACAACATTGGGTGCGTCTCGTTCTCTTTCTTTCTCTTCATCCTCTGTTCTTCCTTCCTTGTTTCCCTTCAACCTTTCTTCTTCAGTTTTTTCGCTTGTTCCGGTTTTTTTCTTTCCTTCGTTCAACTTCAAACCCCCAGGGCTTTCCTTGCCCCCTTTTTCTTTTCTGCTTGCACCGATCTGGGATTACCAACTCCATCCGTCGGCTGCCGTCCATCGTGCATCGCGATCCTTCGATCGCTTGCCTGTTCATACCCGAGTGTGTTCACAAGCCACTGGCGTATACCGACGGACTCCCTCGTCGCTTTTGATCCTTCAAGGCTTGGACGTCGTGCGGCTCTCAACCCTCGAGGCTCGGGCCTTGCATGAGCCTTTGAGAAATCAAGATTGGCCTAAAGTGGAGTCCTATTGGTGAAGTTATGGCGGGTTTTCCACGCATTGGCGTTCTCGTCCTCTTTCATTTCTTTTTTGATGTTCTTCTCTATTTCTATCATTTACCTTTTTTTTTTTGGCGTAGATGTTTTCTATTCTTTGGCACCCTTTTTTCTCAGCTCGGGTTTTCCGCCTCGAACGAACGATATCGGCCATCACTCCCGACGGACTCGCACTGGTCGTTTTTTGATTCTCCCTTCCAGGCTAGTACGCGGGTTGCTTAGACGATCGCCGGCTATCAACTACGTCAAGCCTGTCAACACAAGAATCTGCGTCCAGTGGAGTCCTTTTGGGCCATGACCGATTTTTCTTTTTGCATTGATTTCGATGCGCTCGTCGCTAATTTTTTCACTCCTTTTCTTTTTGTGCCTTGGACCAATCGCCAATTCCGACGGACTCCCACTTGTAGCTTCTTGGATATCCCTCCTAGGCTTGGACGCGCCCTCGTGAGCCGCTCAACTCTCAGGGCTCACGCAAGCTTTGCCTCTGCGCTCCACAAGACGGTCTACTGTGGAGTCCATTAGGTCAAGCCGTGGTTAGCTTCACTCCATTCCCTTTTTATGTTTTCTTCTTCTTCTTTCTTTCTGTGTTTCGTGGTTTAGATTGTTTCGGACTGCATTTATTTCTCACCCACGCTCGGAAGCGGAGGACTGAACACTTTGCGTGTCTCGGTCTGGTTGGTCACAAAATAGCTGGGCAGAGGTCGGGTCGAGGAGGTGCCGACGGACTCTTCGCTGTGTTTTGATCCGCTATCCCAGGCTTGGACACTGGGTCGTCTCATCTTGTCCTGGTTTCTAGGTATGTGGCGCTTGTTCAAGCCTGTCAGCATCAGAGTCGTTGCCAAGTCTGTTGGTGAAGCCGCAGCGTCGTGTGGCTGTCACTTTCTTTTTTATCCTTCGTTATTAGTTCGTTTATTTTCATTTTTGTTCTTCTTCGCGCAACGGATGGGTGGACTTAGTGTGTTGTCTGGACGGACTCTTGCTTGTGCCTGTATTCCCCCGGCTTTGGCGGGTATCACCTCTTTTTCCCTCAGGAGCATTGATGAGGCGCTCGTCCGAGCCAAACGTAGCCACATTTGAAAGTAGAGTCCGTTTCTGCCTAGTTTGCTCCCATCACATCACCGCGCATTGTTCTTGGCCTTGGTCTTTTCTTCTAGTTTTCATTTTTGCCTTTACCTTCCTCATCTTCACATTCACATCTTCTGTCACACCCACCTCGTCAAAAAATATGTGACTAACCTCCCCCTTCCTCTCTCACAACACAGCTTCTTCGAAAACCCAGGCGAAGTAGCACGCTCATTCTCGTTACCTGGGCTCATCGTCCTCGTAACCATCACCCCAAGCTCGTTGACAGCTACTCCGCCCTCGATAACTTTGCCGATGCTGATCCTTTCGAGGGCGTCACAGCCGATGCCCACCGTCCTCTCGCTGTCTCTTTCCTGTTCTTTCTTTTTCAGATGGCTGGCGTTTTGTGGTTTTATCACCGTCGCAGTCATAGTGCAGCGTGGAGCCCACCGTTTCTTGATCCTTTCTTGTTTTTATTTTTCGCTCTTGGTTCATAACTCGTCAGCGTGTTATGTCTATTTTTATTCCATCGGGCTCGGGCCCCTTGGCATGTTTTAATGTCGCCCGTCGCCGTCGCCTTTGAAGCTGTTCCATATTCAAAGGCAGGTAGGTTAGCCGGCACCTCGTCCTTCCTGCCAAGTTTGTAGATAATTCATACGTTTTTGCATCTCGCCTTCATCACACCACGAAAGAATGTTGAGTGTCCGCATATAAATTTTAAAGGTTTTTGTAGATCAAGACTGTTCTTTCGAACATGGACGATGGATTTTCCAATTTTGCTTTCTTCAAGTTGCACACTCTCCCGCGACCGTCTTCCACGAGGCTTTTCTTAAACGTTGAACATTTAAATGCTTTCTGCTAAGCGCGCTGCTGCTTTCTTAATTCCTACTCCATGCTTACACTGGTCGTCACCTACTTGCATTGTATTTTTCCTGTTCCAATTTTGCGTCCGCCCCATACTTGCCAGCCTGGGGTGGATTCTGGAAACGAAAGGGTCAGATTAACATAAAGTATTAACACCAAATGTAAGGTTTGAAAGCTGCGCTTCATGAATACTTAAAAGTCTTAAGCGTTGGCCATAAGGTTCCGAATACTTAGCGCTAAGCCGCAGCGCGACGCGACGCGTGTGTACTCACGTGAGGGGAGGATGTCACGAGAGTGTCTGATCCGATTTCGCCGCGCAGCCCGCGCTGATGGCGCACTTTCCTGGGTTGATTGATCGGGTTTAAAATTTCACGCTGTCATCCCTTCTCTCCCACTGTTCGCAGTTCTTCTCCTCTCCTCAGGCTAAGTAATATCTGACATTTTTCACTGACCACTGACAGCAGATCTCCCTACTCACTTATAGTTACTCACACAGAACTCCGCTCGTTGACACCTGCTTTCTTGGCGCTGACTCTGGCAGCAATGGATCCCACACACTCCTTTGCTTTCCTTCAACCGGATATCCTAAAATTTAATCAACGAAACACACGGTAAAATGGCGACTAATCCCTCCTCATCTCCAGGTGAGCACCGTCGTCGCATGAATAGAGTCCTCGTTGCTTACTGTCGTTCCCACTCATGATCTGCAGGCGGCTTGAGCTCCTTGTCCACTGCCAGCTCCTCCTGCAACCTCAAGCTCTTCTTGGTCCTCCTCGTCCAGCTCCATCTTGTCCTCAAGCACATCGACAACCGCCACCCCCGAACTCGTCGTCGTTCCGCCTTCGATGACTTCACCCCTGCCGACTCTCTTGAGGGCGTCACTGATGGCTCCTACCGGCAGCGTCGTGAACCAGTACTCGACTCGGCTTGTGTCGAGCAGGGAAAGCTTTGGGCCTGGTGGGACTGCGGTTGCTTCTGGGAAACCCAAATCGTGCGTTTCTTTTTCCTCCTCTTCTTCCTTTGCCTTTGCTTTTCCCTTCAACTTTTCTTCTCCTTGTTCTTCGTCGGTTCCGGTTTTCTTTAGTTTCCTGCCTTCAACTTCGAGATTTCTTGTCCTGCCTGACAATCCTCCCTCCATCCTTGTTCTTTTCTTTCTTGTTCGGGCGGGTGTTGTTGTGTTGTCACCGTCGGTGTTGGCGTGGAGCGTGTCGCTCAAGCTCGCTTTCTTTCATTTTTCGTTATTCTCTCCATCGCCCGGCGCCGCGTTACCTCTACATTTTAGGAGGTTTCGAATTTCGAAATCAAGTTTCATTCTTTTGGCATCCATCCTTTTTGTACGTTTCATTTTCTTTAGCATTGGTGTTTTGCATTTCATGTTTTGCATTTCGCGTTCCACTCCGTTTTTTTGCTTTACTTTGCATCCGCCTTCAGGATCAGCGTCAACTTTAGTTCCTAACTTCGGGAGTCGCCGTGGATGCGCCTTCCCCTGCCGTTGTTTCAAATTTCTTCGCCAGGAATGTTATTATTAGGCCCAAATTCCCGCTAGCTCTACCCTCTCTAGCCGGCTTTCTGCTAGTACTTAGTATGAGTAGTAACGCCGCCCCCGTTTTTATTTTTTATTTTATTTTATAATTTCATATATGCTGTGCTCGAGCTATCTTTTCAAACTCGAAATCGGTGGGTTAAGGTCACCGTCAAGGTCGAGCGCAGCGGCAAGCAGCAAGTACTCTAGTGATATTGTCCTTCTACAGACGAAAATGCTGTACTATGGTTCTACGACACAGATAAGGGAAAAAAACCAGTCACTTTAAAAGGGTCAATGAGTTCGACAGTATTGTAAATGAAGTTCACCGTTTGCTACTGGCCCGAACGGGCGGGCAGTCGCGGATTGACCCTCAAGGCTATAAAACTCATAAAGACAATCGTTGGGATTCCGGCGAGGGCAAACCCACCAATCCAAGAGTGTTGCATCCTCACGGCGTCATCTGGCGTAAGAATGATGACGTTATATGCGTTCTTCTTGAGCCCGAAAACACTGCTGTTGCAATAACAGCGGTCAAATAGGCCGCTAAACTGTATGGGACCCAGGACAAAAATCCACACTGCATTGAACAATGCGAAAACCTTGCCAAGACGGCGAAGGAAAATAGAGAGTGAGCTTGCAAAGCGATAACGCATTCGACGCTCTTGACGGATGGTATTGCTGGTGTCAGGAATCGAAGACGCTCCAGCGGTGTCGGTATTGCTGTTGTAGTAAGGAATCAAAGGCATTTCAGCTGTGTCGGTATTGCTGTTGTAAGGAATCGAAGACGTTTCAGAGGTGTCGGTGGAGTAATAAGTGAGAATGCTTGAGATGAGAAGCATTATCCACACTAAAGTAGAGACCACGCCGTAGGCAATGTATGCGGCTGAGCGACACCCAAGACCTAGAGAAAGGAATTTGGAAAGGGTCTGAGGATGGAAGCGACAGATGTCATATGTACTCACCGACAGTTGGTGTGAACCAGACGATCACGACAGCGGCTCCCGTCGTACCCCACTGCAACATCAACGCCAAAGCAGATGCCATGACCATTCGGGACACTGCCTTCTTGTCCAAGCCCCATCTTCCGGAAAGGCGGAAAGGCGGGGAAAATTCGGATTCGGGCCGCTGGCTTGACCCACAGTAGCTCTCGACTTGGTCTGCTGTCGCTTGGCTGTCTTCCCTCGAATACGGGTCCTCCCACACAGCTGAAACTGGTTCGTGGTTACGTTTCCGCTCAGAGGCGTTGTGGAACATGCCAGAAATAACCATGACCGTGTTTACCCAGGGAAGGAACCGCGCGTAATTGTAAATGGGGGCGGTGGACTGTTCATCCTTCCTTAAATCGTCGTCCTTGGAGAGCCGAAGACTGAAGGCGTGCTTCTCGGAGGTGGTGCCAACTTTTTCCGGTGTGGGGTCCGAGGTGGCAACATAGGCCAGTGGGTTGGCGTCGTCTACTGCTTTGACAAGTTGAATGGAGTCGCATTTCGGAGAAATCTGAAGCCATCCGAGAACGACTGGCAAAAGCCAAAGCCACAAGGACCCAATGGAGCCGCCGTTGGTGTCGAGAGTGGCTTGAGCACTCTGCGAGACGTAGTCTATGATGGTTAATATGTATGCAATAATCACCCACAACATGTTTGCCACAGCGATTTTTGACCATGTCTGAGTGTAATTGAGCCCCTCTACAAGTTTTTTCCAGTACCTGTGATTCTGTCGGAGTACAATGAGCGACGCAAGACGCGCCTCATCCAGGTTGAGTTGTAGAGGCGATTGCTGCAAACCGCTCAGTGCCTGCACCGCCTCACGTACGTTTGGATACCTATAGTCAGCAAAGAGGCCGGCAATCCATCGTCCATTGAGCGCTGTTAACGCCAAGGAATATGCTGCGAGAGTAGGGGAGCCTAACGTAAGGTACACGGTGCTCAAATTGTCCAGGTTGTCATTCATTCCAAATGGTAATTGGGAGATTAAAGCAAGCCAAGGGATCACCCACGCGCTGAATTGTTGAGAAAATACGGTTCTGAGGAAGGGTTCCGACCCAGTTCCGCACTGCGAGACGCACAAGTCGTATGTGATGGCTGTCGCATTTGAGGATGACGGGGGAAGGGGATGGCCATGGTTGTCGGTCTTTCCGCTGATGGTGATGTTGTTGATCGTGTTTAGGCATTGCTCGAAGTTGACCGCTTCAGCACCCAAGGCGAATACAATGACCAAAATGGCAGTTACGCAAGCCTTCGCTGTTGAGGGTGCATGAGAAAATTATGACGGCCGTGGCTGTTAAAACTCACACATAGCGATAATCATGATGCAAGAAATGGCCGTCAGAAAGTTAGGCTCTGGGGAAGAGCGCGAGGGAGTCACTGAAATACAAAAAACAGTCCTCTCTTTTATAGTCGAATTCTACCCAATGTACAGCCATGCCTTTGTCCGCAGTCGCGCTTCGTAGCACCTGAGCGGGGTCGGCAAGTGGGCAATTTTGCTTACGCTCCAAGGGGGTCCCGGAAAAAAAAAAAAGACCTGGGGTCGATATTTTTCTACAGCCAACTTTCGGTGGACTAACTAACTTACATAATCAGGCACACACCCAGATATAGTAATATTACATCATTTTCGGTCACTTCCGTGCATCAGTTCCGACTTCGGTGCTTGTTAGCCTCCCGGAGGCTCCCTCTACGCTCTGCGACGTATAAAAATCAATGTAAGACTTTGTGAGTAGACATCAATAGCTTATTATACAGTTTTTAGGTTAGTAACATCATGCTAACAATTTTGGGCCAGCATGTAGCATGTGTGCAACATCGCGGCATTTTCTTCTGTTTTCAGGCTGTAAATGAACAAATTTATGCTTAATCCCAAGTTCTGATTGTATTACAAGATTTGAACAGTATTTAGCTGCCCTTTAGAGAGCTAAAATTAAGCTTTGGGGGCAGTTTACCGGGGGTCCAAAATTTTTTTTTCGCCTCCGGCGGCTGGACTAACTAACCGGGTACCGGTCCAGCATTTTGATCCCGGCACCCCCTTGTTACGCTCTTTCACTTTTTTTCCGGTTTTTCCCGCTTACTTTCCTCTTGCATACTCGCTTATCAAAACCTGAGGATCCGATCGACCAAATAATCTCCACAGATGGAACGGAATGGAAGAAGCAGACAATAGATAAAATAATTGAAGCATTGTGGGGACCCACATCGAGATCTGCGGGAAAATATCGGCACCATAAGAAAAATAAATCTACTGATTAAGAAATTATGCCTTATCTAGGTTAGGTCTAAAGCTATGAAGATAATTTGAATTGTACGGATGGGGAAATCCGAAGGGGTGAGCGTGAACGAAGCAGAACAATAATGACTCTGTCAAATACGTCCTAAATAATGTTCAACTAGTTGTCAAAATTTGATGATAATATATTGGCATTAAATATGAATTCTTGCGGGAGATCTTGGAAGCACAGCGTTGGGGTGGAAGAGAAATCATAGCTATGACAGGACTCATATACCTTTCTACTAGTAGCTATGAATTTTTCTCTGTGGAATTTTAAGTGGAATAAAGAAAAAGAGGAAAATTGCCTCGAGATTGGCATGTGAATGAAGGAATAAAAGTGAGGGCCATCTCGTGGATGAAAGAGCGTGTATAAGTACCTATTATTAGAGCTTGGAACGATCCGCATAACAGTTGGAGCGGAAGCCCCACGATTGTCACAGCTTCTGCAGGAAATATAAGACTGCAGGATTTTGAATCATGATCACTAATCTCCATCAACCCAAAGAACCCCACCTCTCTGTTCTTGCTTCCCTCTTTATCTTGTTCTTTGTTGGTTCCGGTTTCCATTTCAACTTCAAGGCTTCAAAACAAATTTTCAAGCCCTAGCCTGGCCTTGCCTTGCCTTCTTTTTCTTTCCTGCATTCACGAACGTGGGCTCACTAATCAGTCCATCCGCCCACATCAAGCAGTGCCTGTCTATTTCTATGTTGTGGCTATGTGCCTACCTTCCTCACCATCTGACCTCCGCGGATCCGGCCAACGATAGTTCTATCTGGCGATTTTTTGTCCGTGACCACAATGTGGTTTTTGAACTGTGGGAGTTGTGGTGTCTGTACTCGTAACTCGAGTACTGTCGGGCTGTGGCTTTTGAGACATTTCCTATTTTGCCCGTCGCCGTTAATTCATTATATCAGCCTTCATTCCTTTGGCATTCTCCGCGTCGAGGATCAGTGTCAGGTCAGGGACGTTGTGGACGCGCTATCGTCTCCTTCCCCCTGGTGTTCTAACCTTCACTGCTCCCAGTGCTCCATGCTGTACATGTCTCTCTTTTGATGTTCTTGTCATCGTTCTTGTCCCCGGGCTTTTTTCTCCGTGTCCGTGTCCGTCCGCTTCCTTGGATTTCGCTTCCACATCCGAGTCCCAGTCCTTCAATTCAATCCTGGTGGCTCTGCCAGGTCTGCCCGATTTGGTGATTTTAGCCTTCCGGCTTGGATGACTGATTTCTCTTTTCAAGCTCGGATGAATGGGTCGCCGCCAATACCGACTGACTCCACTTATTGCCTCTGGATCTTCCATCTTCCAGGCTTTGGGGCTTTCAACACTCAGCACCCAGGGCTTGCGGCTTAAGCAAGCGTCTAAGAGAAATGGAATCTGGCCCACAGAGACTTGCGGACTGTCTCCTGGGTGAAATTTCTCCATTGTCGGGCTCCTCGACCGAGGAAGTGCTTCTTCAGCTCTAAAGATAGAGTTTTCGCAACCGAACCGACGAAAGCCAGAGTGGTGCGGGTTACTCCGTGAAATAGGATCGCCGCAATCGGACCAGGTGCTCATGAGGCAGGGGTGATCGGGAGTTGAAATTTGAAATTTCACGCTCTCACCCCCCGCTGTCATCCCCCGCTCGCCACTCCTCCTCAGGCGTATGTGCATCTGACACTTCTCACTGGTTATTGATAATGTTAACACTTTTACTCACACAGACATCCACTCGTTTCTTTGCACCGCCGACTCTAGCCGCAGTGGATTCCCGACACTGCTTTGTTGATGTCAACGACAAACCACGATCATTCAAGTTTCCTCCCAATTTCCTCCTCCAGGTGAGCACCGTTCTTATATTGACCTCCTCGCTGCTGACTGTCGTTCCCATCCACAATTTTCAGGTGACTCAAGGGTCTCGTCGATATTCCGTTTTTGCTCCAGCTTCCCCAGCTCAAGCTCGAGTTCTTCGGAGCTTCATCGATCGTCGATCATCCTTGAGCTCATCCTCAACTCGGGCTTGTACTTCTTATCCATCCCGCCCTCAAACACCTTGATGAGCATCACCCGGAGCTCGTTGTAGTCCGCGCCGCCCTCGACGACTTTGTCCGCCGCCCACTCTCTTGAAGGCGTCGCTGACGATGCCAGTCTGCTGTTACCCACTGGCAGGAACTGCGGCTACCTTCGAATAATCTAATTGTGCGTCTTTCTTCTCGTTTGCGCTTCTGCTTCTGCTTTTTCCTTCCTTCTTCCCTTCACCTTTTCGCCTTCTTCAAGTCTTGTTCTGGGTCAGCTCTGGTTTCCTTTCCTTCACTTCAGCCCCCCTGGCTTTCTTGCCCTTTGCTTCTTTCCTGCCTGCATTGGACCTGTGATCAACCATCTGCCCGTCTACCTGTCCCGTCCATCGTGCATTACGATCCTCTGACGCCTCGCCCGACACCTCAGTGTCTATACCGACCCGATGGGCGATTAGAGCCCGACCGTCCTCATTCTTTTCGTTTTTGATGGATGTTATTTTATTGTGTCTTTTCGCCGTTGGTTTCGGGTCGCAGCTCACTGCTTGAATCCATTCTGTTTGGTTTTGAATCTAGTTTTTCGGCTTCCGTTCTTGTTTCGTAACTCGGCGCTGTTTTGCATCTATCTTTATGACACCCAACGCCTGCGTAGGATCTTTTGAACTTCGCCTGTCGCCGTTGCCTTTCATTAGCATTTTTTTAGCATCGCATTTTCGCGTAAGCCTTTAGATAACGATTGTTTACGGAGTCCTTTTAGTAAAGCCATTGCCGATTTCATACACTTGGTTTTCTCGTTCGTCCGTTTGCCTTGTTTTCGACAGTTTTCCGTCCTATTTTGGCTTACCTGTTGTTATTCGTATGCACCTTTTTTCCCATTCAAGTTTACAGCCTTTGGCGAACGATTTTGGTAAGCCGCCAATCCCGACGGACTTCCACTCGTGTTGCTCTCTCCCTGGCTTGGACGTGGCCGACATGGGGCTTTCACCTCTTAAGGCTCGCACAAGCTTGCTTCTTTCAACAAACTCGCAGTGGAGTCCTTTTGGTGATGCCACGGCTCGCCATGATCGATTTTTTTTATACACTTAATTTCGGTGTGCTCGTCGCTAGTCTTTCTCTCCTTTTGTTCCAATGCACCAGAGGCAAATCGCGAATCCCGACGGACTCCTACTTATTGCTTGTTAATCTCTTCCTAGGCTTGCACACGGATCGTCTGAACGACATGCAGCTCGGTCAAGCCTGAAGGTACAGGTTTGACAGTGGAGTCCTTTAGGTGGAGCCGTGTTCGACTTTCGTACCATCCTCTTTTTAAGTTGCCTCCTTTTTTGTGTTTCTCAGGTTTAGATGGCTTCGGTTTGCATTTATTTTCCACCTGCGTGGAAAACTAGACACTTTGCGTGTCTGGCTGGACATGAAATACGTGGTCCGAGGTCGAGGTCGAGGAGATTCCGACGGACTCTTCACTGGGTTCTTTGATCCTCCACCCAGGCTTGGATTCTGTGCCGCCGCCTCATTTTATTTCTGGAAGTTCTAAATGTGGGGCACTTGTCTAAGCCTTAGGAATAGGATCTGTAGGAGTCCGTTCGCAAAGATTCGGCTCGCCTCGACCGTTATCGTGCGGTTGATCTGGTCCTACCATTTGTCTTGCCTTTTTACCTTCGGCTTTGTTTTGTTCACATTCGTCATTCACTATTCGCTGTTTATTTATCTCTTATTCTTCTTATTTCTTCCCCATGTGTTCTTCAAGTTGATTTTTTACGACCATTGGGGTAATCTCTACCTGCTTCCCTGGCTTCGGCGAGTACCGCCTCTTTCTTTGTGGTTAATGATGCTCGTCCAAAGCCTACTGTGAAGCTCTTTCGCATTGGAGTCCGACTCTGGATGGTTTGCCTTCCTCATCTTGATCTTCACCTTCACCTCGGCTATCCTATTACACCTCACCAAAAATGCCCGACTAACCGCCCACCCTCTTGCATCAGGTAGGTTCTCAAATGCACAGGTGCAGGACCAGGCCCGTTCTTCGTCAACCGGCTCGTCGTCCTTATCGGCACCCATCACAGGCAGCTAAACACAATTTCAAGTCTATAGAACAAGCTTGGTAGTGTAGTGTCAATAGACTCTGCGCGCTTGAACTGCGATTGGGTTCAAAGTATTCACTGGAGCAGATCTGGGAATAACACTTGGTAACCCCTCTTGACGATATTGACTTTGTATTGTATAGGGTTAGATATATCATTAGAACTACGAAATGTACAGAACATCATCTGACTGAACTAGCACCTAAAATGTCGAACTATCGAAAGGCCCATCAAATACCCTGCGAAGCTACATAAGGACTCGAATTTATTACCGCTGTCTCGAGGCTTGCTTTAGGAAGAGTGAACGACAATAGCTTTCAGCTTACACGTCTGAATCGCGAAGCTAATGAGAAGCCCACGAGAATGGGCTTCGGACTCCAGAGGCGCTGATAACACCAGTTTCACCGACAGACCGACAAGGTTCAATCAACGGGAGGCTTGAACAAGCGTCCATTTCGCGAAAGCAGATGAACAGCCAGCATCCAGGCCGAGGGTAAAAGATAAAGCTCGATAAGAACCAGACCAGAGTCTACTGGGATGGGCTTATCAGTGTCCACCCGTTCGGACCGGGGACATCTGAGCAGAAGGCGACCAAAGAGATCAGCAAGTGGATAGAGATCTGTCAAGGCGAGCTGTGCATCCAGGTGATTAAAGGGACTTCACCATACCCAGATATTTGTGCTAAAAGTCTTGCACGAGCTTCGAGTGCTGAGCTAAAAGCCATACAACATCAAGGGGAAGCCTGGGAGGGAGATCAAGAGGTGACGAGTTGGAGTCTGTTGGGGTAAGTTGTGTGCCAGTGAGCCGATACGGTTCGAGAGAATACGAAAAAGCAGTACAACTTGGGTGTAAGAATGAAACAGAATAAAAAAAAGCCCAGAGAGTGAAGGAAACAAGCAACGGCGTCGACCGTCGACAACAAAAGAGGAGAAGCAAAGGCACCGATAATTTGTTTGACCCTATTTATCAGCCTCGTTGATTGTCAATGGGCGGTGATCAAACCGTGCTCTATCTTGCCCATCGCCTCTGCCCCTTTGCCCGTTGATTCCTCAGATGAATACGCATCCGATTTCACTGACAAATGACAGCGACGCGCCCGCTCGTTCGCAGTGGATCGGGGATCCCACTCTACGTTCTTCAACCGGATACCAATCGACAAAACCAAAGCAGAGGACGACGCTAACATAGCAACCAATCCACCTCCTCCAGGTGAGTCTTGTCCTCGACTGGATCAGGTTCAGTGCTGACCGTTGTTTCATTTGTGATTCGCAGAAGGCTCGAGCACTTTGCCTGACTCTATCTCGTTAGCCTTATCTCCTGAGTCCTCACCCCAAGCTCCAGCTCATTTTCCTCATCTAGAACATTCTTTCCCTCAAGCACGTCACCCCGAACTTATCAATGACAGTGCTGCCCTCGATGACGCTCATCGTCTGGTGACACAGTTCTTGACCCACTTTGTGTCGAGAACGTGCGGCCTTGCACCCGGCGAGATTGCTGTCGGATCTCAATCGTGTGTCTCTTTTTACTCATCTTTTGTGTTTCCTTCTATTCTTCCTTCCCTCTTTTCTTTTCCTTCCAATCCTGGTTCTTCGTCGGTTCCCGAATCTATTCCATTCTTTCTGGCTTTCAGCTTCAATTCAACTTCGTTTTCTCTCTTCATTCCTTCCTCACATAAGCACGGCTTTGATACACGATACACGGACCTGGGATCACGCACCCGTCCGTCCGCCCGCCTGTCTCCTACATCATGCATGATCATCCCTCGATGCCTCTTCTTCTCGAAACCATTGATTTGGCCCGACGTTCAACCTCCTCTTTTCTTTCGTTTTTGAACAGGTGGTGCTCTCGTATAGTGGAGTCATTTGGCGAAGTCACGGCCGACTTTCATGCCCCTGGTGTTCTCGGTCGTTTGTTCGCCTCGTTTTTGACTCTATTTCTTATTTTCCTTTTTTTGGCTTCAATTTCACTATTTGTATGCTTCTTTTTCTCCTGCTCAAGCTCTCAGCATTGTACAAACGCTATCGGCTCGGCTAATTAGCCAATCCGGGCGGACTCTCGCTCTTTGTCCTCTCTTTGTCCTCTCTTTGGCTTCCACACAAGCCTAGATCTTGACGTTCGTGTTCATTCGTTCAGCTTGTTTTTGGTTTTGGTTTTACATCTCTGTTTCCTTCTTCCGTGCTTATTTTGGAGGACTTTCCAAGGGCCAATAGCCAATCCCAACGGACTCCTACTCGGCGCTTCTACTTCTCCCTCCAAGGCTTGGACATGACCGTCGTGAGGCTTTCGTCTCTCAGGGCTTGCGCAAGCCTTGGTGGAATGTTCGAAGTGGAGTCCTTTGGTGGGGCCACTGCTCGCTTTAACGTATTTCTTTTTTTTTTTCTACCATGAACTTGTCCATTTCTGCTGTGTCAAGGAGAATGCGCATTGCCAGTCCCGCCGGACTCTTCGCTGGCCTGGTCTTCCTCCCAGGCTTGAACGCTGAGGCGCCTCGTCTTCTTTCTGGACAGCATGGCGCGCTCGATTAAGCCTTCACTACCTCAAGAAGATTGCCCGTGTGGAGTCCGTTGGTGAAACTGATGTTCACCCTTTCTTTTCCTCGGCTTCCTTTCCGCGTTTGTTGTTCGCTGTTCACTTTTATTTCTTATTTTATTTTATTTTATTGGCTATTTATCGGTTCGTTACGTGACCGCTGAGGCTTCGTACATGGGATGAGGTAGACCTTGCTAAACGGACTTCGGTTCGTGCTCCCTCGGCTTTGGCGAGTACCGTACCACCTCTTTTTTTCCATTGAGGTGCTCATTCAAAGCCTACCCCTGGAAACTGCCGGGTCCGTTTCTGGATTGCTCGCTCTCCCATTTATTCCGCGTTGTCTCCGTTGCCCTTACCCTTCCTCTTTACGCTTTCCTCGTATTCTGCCCTCTTCCATTCCAACACGCCTTGTCAAACCCGACTAACTTCTCCCAACACAGGTCCTTCAAAACTCCTGCGTAGTCGCAAGCACATTCTCCGTCGTCGAGTTTGTCGTTCTGGGCCTTCTTTAGGTTCGATTTTTTCGTCCTTTCCCTATACTCACCTTCTCTTTCTTTGTCAAATGGATAGGTTTTGATTGCGTCTTGTCGCTGTTGGAATCGGCATGGATCTGGATCCGTTCCGGTTCTCTTTTTTTGCTTTTTGGCCTTGGACCCTTTGCATTCTGCATTTCGTGTTCCAGCGCCTGTTTTAATTGCCCGCTCACGAGTTCTTGATATTAGCATCGGCCTTGTGCCATGCGTCGAGCTTTCTCGTGTTACGGATGCTCGCTTTATATTCCTATTCATATTCCTATCTGTGATTTTTCCCGGCTTGAATGCTTGATTCTTAAAGCTCAGACGAAAGGCATCGGCCAGCCGCCAATCCCGAACGAAATGTATTCTGAAGGTACGTGAATCACTTGGAGCGACACATTTCGCACGCCTGTAGAGCCTCCAACACCCTAACAGATACCAGCCAATCACTATTACCCTCTTCAATAACAGTGTCCCGTCCGTTGGGATCAGTCTCGAGCACTAGGAACATCTTTCCGCGGAACTGATTGGCCATGTCGGCGATTCTGCGCTCGGTGAAAAAGTTGTAGGCATTCCATTGTTTGGTATCGTGAATGTAGAAATGTGGTGCAACGCGCTTGATATTCTTCAGGACGTCGAGGTCGCTAGAAGACACTGCTTGCCACCACATTTCTGCAACTTTACCATTTGCAAAAACAATTAATATGTTCCAGTGCGAGGCTTCTGCAATCTATGACCGTTTCCAAGCAGTGAATACCCTCTCTCACTGTTACAAGCCTGCACGCACATCATGTAAATAGCGTAAAAGAGTCCGTCATATTGTTCCGCCCTTCCTATGTCATTTTCCCTAGCAGGGAACTGGTCGGGATTTGCAATCTTAGCATCCTCTACCATAACATCAAAGCTGTTGCTGCGAAAGTTTGAAGGTGGGGGAGACGCGTGAGTGACTGGAGAAATTGAACGCTGGATCAGTTCACATCCAGGCCCGTCAGTGTTGAAATCAAAAGGTGAGAGCTTATTTGACACAGACGTTCGAATGCCTCTTGATAATATGGGCGGTTTCAGCCAGCTCCCATTCGCCAATTATTGAAGGGGTGCTATTGATTTCCGAAGGAGAACTGGAGCTGGCTGGATTTCTGACGCCATTCGAGGATGGTATGCCAGGGATGATATTCGGAAAAGATCTGGACCCTGATCAGCTGAGATTACAGTGACGTCTAAGGTACAATTGAAGCCAAACTCGTACAGCATTACCATGGCCAGAGAAACGGTCGCAAAAAGTTCCAGGATCGATAAAACAGCCGTTACAGAAACGGAAGATATCGAGCCGACTTCACCAAACGAAATTCTCTCGGTGTTGAAGGAAGGAGAATATGTGGTGAGTAACCGAAGAGCCGCAAGCAACGTTACAGACGCTACTCCGATTAACAGAGCTGTCATTTGGAAGTAAAGGTGAAGTTGGAGAAAGCAATCTCGTTTCCCGCCTCCGAATTTAACACTGTTGGTAACGTAAAACATCCACGTATCAAAGGACTCAACTTGTTTTTCACATACATACTAATACTTTTATGGCACTCGTAATTGTCCAGTGTGCCGCAAGACCACGCGCAAACCTGGCATTTAAATTTGTTATCACTCAACATCTCCTGACGTTCGGAATGTTTCATGCCGAAAAGAGTGGATTATAATTAATCTTGGAATGTTCCTAAATTCGAAAGTATAGCCTGGGCCGTCCATCGAGGGGTATGGGTTAAGACAGGTTCGACTGTCCCACTTTCCAGGAGACTGATCTGCCGATCTGGACGGCGATATGAACAACAATTCATTCTAAGAAGAACTAAGAACACGTTGAGAAGGTACCAAGAAGCACAAGCCTCGATATAAGGAGTGAATGCGGTCTCCTTAGAACTTCGACTCCTCTTCTCCCAAGAAAGACCGTGACAAATGGGCAACGCAACGAGCGGACCCGTTTCCGCCCAAGGTAGTCTCTCCTAATTTTTTCAGTATTTGGTTTAATATTGCATCATAGCCAGCGAGCCCGTTCCCGTCCAAGGTAGGTCTCGTCAATTCTTTATTTTATTTTGGTATTCGATATATCGCACCCTAGCCAGCGAACCCGTTACTTCTGAACCAAGTACTCAATTTTTCTCCTTTCGTATTAGAAAACTCATTTGTTTGTTTGATTCAGGAATTCAGAATAGCGGAGAGACCTATAATGTTACCAGAGCTCATGGTGCCATCTTTGGTGGGCGCCAAAATAACAACAGAATCAACAACAACTCGACACCACGTATGAAAACTCTCTTTCCCAGATTTGTTTACGCTGATGGTTGTATTCATTTCAGATGAAGCCTACCTCGGACCAGCTGTTTCCATAGACGATTTTTGTACTCGTTATAACCTCTCTGAGAGAGACCGGAAGCGCCTCGAGGAAATGGATTTTCAACCTGGCGACAACCTTGCCGAAGTCGAGGACTGGAAGAGTTTCGGTTTTACAGAAGTCTCTTGGAAGCGGCTGAATGATCGAAACGAAGCCTTCTTGCGCGACTATCGAACCCGCAGAGGAAATTAATGAGAGGAAATCCGAAGTAGACAAACTTTAGTGTAGCAGTTGAGTCTTATGCTTGAATTCGAAGCCTTGATGCAGGAGAAATTTATTACGCTCTGAGTCAGTCCTATCTGGACATGTTCCGCACGCTAAAAAACGTATTGGTTCTAACATCTGAGTGAGATGCCGTCCACGTTTCGGGATGGACCACTGCGACAGCAGATAATAACTTCCATTGTGCTGGAGGCTGTGAAATCAATTTAATCTCGACCAAGAGGGACCACTGCTTGTCAATATACTAATATATTGGTTCCCTTACCACCAATCCGGTAGATCTGAATCGCAAAGCGAAGATCATTCTACCTCCAACGTTAAAGGCAAGTTTGAAAACCTCCAAGAATCGGCACGGTTCCGACTGTTGAATTGATGAATCGATGTATTAAAACCGGTAGGTGTGTTGCACAGTGGCACTTTGACCTGCGTGGTGGACGGTTTGTTGCCCTTCGATCATTCCCAACAGGGACCTTTGGGTCTCGTGTTCTCTGAGAGAAGTGTATTGTGATTGTGAAAATCACGGTCGGGTATCCGCGCGGCTAGCTGGCGTGGATTATCCCCTGCGGCGTGCGCACGCTTACCCGCACTTGTGCATTCAGACTGGACTCAACCACTTTGCTTGCCGCTTGGATTGACGCGGCCCCATGGTTTCAACCCTAAGTAAAGCTCTTGTTTTTCTGTATGGCTCGTAGTTGATCTACAACTCCGTGAGTTGAATGTTCTACAATTTGCAGACTTCAAATTTACGCTGCCAGACGCGATCAAGGCATGTGTTTTGACACGATGCAACTGCATGGTTTCCGCTTCGATACCACGCAACTAGAGATTCTACACATAATTGATCTTTCCGTCAAGCACGATTAATCAAAAACCATTAATTGTACAAGGCATAGAATTGAAAGGCTTACATTAATTTCTGCTCGATTTCTGCTTGCGCGCCAAAAGTGTATCAAGTGCCTGGGGTGAGCTGATTACCCCAATCTATTTGTTCGAGATTATTCGGCAGTGCGGAAGGCCCGTCTTCTCGGGCCCACAGCTCCATTATTGATGAGCTGTCTAGCTTTGGAATCACGGGAGATGCATGTATTTTTCCTTAAAGGACCTTGACACTCTGTTGGTGCACTTGACGCTATGTCTGTTAATTAATACGTCGATCGACAAGGTACCAAAGTGACAAGCCCTAGTCTGAAATTATTGATAAAGCCTCATGCAAGGTGAATACAATAATAAAACTGAATCACGCAACATACAATTGATGTTGAGCGCCTTATGCTCATGGAATTTCATTTCCTTTCTGTCAGGCAGGGAACCGTATATGAATACTGCGCAAATTGGGGGCGGTGAAACTAATCACTGAAGGCACGGTCGTGGCGCTACCAAGGAAAATGAGACAATTCTGAGGCTACCGTGAGGCTGTCTTTTGGCTGCCCAAACAAAGTCGCCAGGTAGGGGAATGACGCGCTGATCGTAGGATATGGACACCTAGTAAACGTGCTTGAAAAAAAACTATGATATCTCAGGAAACAATAACGGAACCGAACCCGATAATCTGGCAAGCTATGGGTCCGAGGTGCCACACCGGGAGAATCCCTGGCACGAGTGCCCAGCGATGGACAATGCTGGTTAGCCGGTTAATCCTCACCTCATCTCTAGACTTTGACTTCGTGCTCACTATATAATTGCACTCAGGATCCATTATTTCGCTCAGTTGCTCACAACCACCATCCGCATCATTTTTTTTCATCATCGTCATGTTTCGACTTCCTGTTGTGTCCTCCCTTTTCAATTATGCTCGTACCGACGACCAAGACGTTGGCAAAAATCAACGTAATGTAAGTAGGGACACGCTTACAACCTATCTTCTCTGAACTTTCTTGGATATCAAGGTTACCGGGGACACCTACAATGCTGACATTCTTCACGGCGCCATTGTCGGTGGGAAAAATAACGTCGTAAGTTGAAACCTTCGTTTTTCCAGATATTAGCTGATATTTCTTTGGATGAAAGAATACGATTTACAATACAGAAACGGGCAAGTCCATGGTTATTTCCCCCCCTTAACTGCCCAACTAAAGTAAACTATACAGAAGGGCCAGCTGTCGCATCCGGCGGAGTCTTCTACGCATATATTCATAGCGTTCGTCCCCTCCAACTAGAGAGTTCTGCTCGCTACTAATTTAAATTGAATAACAGAGAGTTGATGATAACACTTCCCGCATGATCATCATTTTTGCCAGCCGCAAGGTTGCCGATGAATGGTGGCGCGCCGTGTCTACTGACAAATCGTCTAAACTCCAAGGCAACATCCAGCGTATCACTCCCCAGTTCTATAACCATGACGCCAGTCGATGGAACTTTATCAATTTCTTCATCGACCCGGACCTCAAGCCCATCTCTGACAAGTTCAGAGGAAAGATGTTCATTGTGATGGAGAACGACAGGTCTGGTAGAGGTATCACCGTCATTCCACTCCAATGCATCGTCGACCATGCCAGTGGATCATCGTGAGTGCATTATTATAAGGGAGGAAATTTGTCGTTGGATGACAATCTACGTTCCAAGGTATTGCATTCGGTCTCTAGCCGACCACCAACAACATTGGGATGTTGACCAAGAGGGTCGTGTCTTTGTTTCGGACGAGAGCCGTACCTCGTTTGTTGTCACTGCTAAAGTGAGCAAGAAATCGATCATGATTGGCGCAGACGAGATCACTCTTTCTACACCCCGAGGCGTCGTTCTCCTCCAAAAACCCAGTAATTTCGTCACGTTTTCATTCGTTATAACTAGTACCATCGCAGAGAAAGGGCACGGTTTTAAACTTGAGGATTTGGAAGGTGGCAGGTTCTTTGTGGACGGAAGTGGTTTGGTATGCTTTTCAGATGTCGACAAATGTGGATCGGCATGGGAACTCGCTATGTAGCAACATTTTGTACTCTTCGCTGTCTCTTTCCGATCCTATACTTCTATTTTCGGAAGCGGAGAGCCAGAGAAGCTGGAAATCTAGCCGTAGGTGGTTTTATACTATACTAAAATGGTCCATCCATCGGGCAGCGCGACGCTGAATCTCACTGAGGTTTATTATGTAGTCTTCAGAAATACATCACAAAGTTTGTAACCAATCGCATATTGGTACTTTACAACGACGTAACCTTAGCCGAAATAGTTCGAACAGAAGGCACTGTTGGTGGCGAGCAGCTGTGCTTCGCGCCGCCTCACGTTTTCTTGATTATGATTGATGTCACGCATGAGCTGATCGATCGGGTTTCGAAATTTCACCGGTTTCACCATCCCTCCCAGCTGCTGCTCGCTGTCCTCCTCTCCCCAGACGACATTCACGAATGAGTGAGCTTTTGATACTCGGTAACTTACTGACCGCTGACAACTTCATACAAACCCTCCGACCGTTGCTTTGCACCGTCGACACCTGGACCCTTCCTGGTGCTGACTTTAGGATGTCATCGACGAAACCGCGAAGATAAGGCTCGGATGGCGGCTCCTCCAGGTGAGTACCATCCTCATATTAACCTCCTAGCCGCTGACTGTCATTCCCATCCACGATCCGCAGGCGACTCATTCGTCAATCTTCAGCTTTTCGCAGCCCAATCTCCAGCTCATAGAAGTTTCAACCTTGAGCTCATACTCAAACTAGGGCTTATACTCTTTATCCAGCACCGTCCCACCCTTAAGCACCTCGACGAGCACCACCCCGAGCTTATCGTCGACCGCGCCGCCCTCGCGACCTCGCCCCACCTACTCTCACGAGTGGCGCCGCCGACGACGCCGGTCTGCGGAGTCGTTACACAGTTCTCGACATAGTTTATGTTGAGCATGGGCAGCCTTGCGCCTGCAGAAACTGCGCCTACCTTTGGAGAATCTGAATCGTGCGTCTTTTCTCATCTTCGTTCTCCTTCTGCTCTGCCTGTTCCTTCTTTCTTACCTTCATCTTATCTTCGTATTCAATTCTTGTTACTTTTCAGCTCGGGTATCCTTTCTTCCCACCTTCAACTTCAAGCCTCCCAGGCCTTCCTTGCTCCTTTATTCTCCTTTCTTGTCTGCATGGCCCTGGGGTAACGGCGTGGAGTATGATCTCCTTATTATGATTCCTGAGCTTCTCATGCCCGACCCGGTGCCTGTCCATGCCAATGCCGATGCGCATACGTCCCCTCATCGCACCATCTGACCCGATCACTGTGGTCGCGTCTATGTTGTCTTCATTCTAGTTATCGTTCTTATTTTTAAACTTTCAATATCCCGGCGCTGCGTTACGGCAATATCTATGTTATTCAGCCGTTTTTTGGATCTTATGTCTTTCGTTTTCTTTGGTGTTGGCATTAGTATTAGCATTTTTCGCTTTTGCCTTCCACTGCCTCATTTCCTTTACTCAACATTTATCCGCTAAACAATCAGTGTCGCCGATTTTCCTGCAGTTGGTGTTCTCGCTCGTTTGTTCGCCTTGGTTGTTGGTTTTCCATTTCCATTTCCTTCTGTGTTCGTTTCTGTGCTTCGATGGGTATGAAGGACTTTCGAACAAGGGCATTGGCCAATCCCGACGGACTCCAACTCGTCACTTCTTCTCAGGCTTGAACGTGGCTCTCGTGGGGCTTTCTGCTCTCAGGGCTCCGCAAGCCTTATAGGATGATTTCACGCACTTTAAATTGACCTTGTCAGCTCGTTCTGGTCCAGGAGAATGCATATCAGCCAGGACCAGTGTGGAGTCCGTTGGTGAAGCCCGGCTTGCTCGAGCCGTCGTCACGCAGTTGATCTGTTGTCCTCCGCACCCTTTTTTCTTTATCTTGGGCTTCGTTTCGTTTGCATTTGTCTCTCGCTCTTCACTTCATTTCTTATTTATTTTATTTTATTTTTTGGCTGTTTATCGGTTCGTCACTTCGTGCACGAAATTGGGTAGACATCGCTAAACGGACTCTACTCATACTCCACCGGCTTTGGCGGGTACCGCCTCTTTATCTTGTGGGTCTCTGTTGAGGCGCCCGTCCAAGCCTGCTTCTACTGCTGTGCGACTGGAGTCCGTTTCTGGATGGTTCACTTTCCCCATTTAATTTGCCTTGTTTCCATTTCCCTGGCCTTCCCCTTTTCGCCTTGCCTGCCTTCCTCCTTTTCTCCTCTTCCAACGCACCTTGGCATACCTGACTAGCCCCCTCCAACCCAGGTCTCCCATAAATACTGGCGCATACTGGCACGTTCTCTGTCGTCGGACTCATCATTCGGCCTTCTTTGAATTCAAATAGGATGCTCATATTTTTTAGAATGCATTCCTGTCATTCAACCTCCAGCATCCGATTAAACTCGTGTGATTCGGTGATTTCTTTGTCCTTGCCAGCTGATCCCTTTCCTTGTTTTTCGAATTGATATTGTTTTGTCGCTGTTAAAATCGGCGCGGAGCTCGTTCCGCTCTTGTTCTTGTTTTGGCTTGTGGCTTTCACCTCTCAGCACTCGGCGCTCGCGTCAGCCTATCACGAATGGAGTCCGTGTATGCTGAAGTCCCTTGGTGGAGCCATGGCCAATTCTTATTCCTTTCCAATCCATGCACTCAGTGCTGGACTTCGTTTTTTGTTTGCCTTCTGCTCTTCCCCTGCTTTTTCTTCTTTGTTGGTTGAATGTTCTCGAATCTCACGTTGACGCGGGTGGAGTTGATGAGCCCATCGACGGATTCCCGCTCGTTTCTTGATCCGCTATCCCAGGCTTGGACGCTGGGCTGCCTCATTTTCTTTTCTGTTCGGGACGGCATGGGGCGCTCAGGTAAGACTTGGTCGGGTTTTCGATCTGTGTGTGGAGTCCGTTGAACTTGGTGAAGTCACGGCTTTGTCCCGCGTCATGGGATTGGCGGTTTTTTTTTATATCCATTTCTTATTCTTAAATTTTTCCTTTCTTGTCTTTTATCGGTTCTACTCCTGTCTTTACATCCGAAATGGGGTAGACATTGCTCGTTTTTCCGACGGATTCGGCATATGCTCATGCTCCCTCGGCTTTGGCGGGTATCGCCTCTGTTAGCGCATAGTCTTTCATGGAGGCGCTCGTCCAAAGCCTAGGACGGGGCAAAGTAGTCAAGTAGAATCCGTCTCTGCATCTCGCATGTTCTTGTTGATTTGCCTATTGCCGTCACTTTCTACGTTCACTGTTGTTTCGCATTTCATTTCTTGTTTTTACTCTTACTCTTTCTTCTTTTATACTAGCCGATACCCGTGCGTTCGCACGGGTAGTACTTGCTCGATAGGAAGGGAGAGAAATATACAGATGTTGAGCCAAATAAATTGATACTACTTAAGTATTTAACAAACAGCCTAAAAGACTATATCCGAGGAGAAGGTGACGATACGTTGGTTGATGCTGATGTGCGTGCCTTCTTCGCTGGGCTCGGGGTTGCCTGACTGAAATCAAACTGGAGCCCTTTGCGCTTCAGCGGAGTCGTCGTACCTTCAAAGTTACAGCTGAGATTAGTCAGAGATACTGGGAGAAAAAAACATTTACACATACTGGTTTCTGCAAATTGATTAGTGGTTACAGGAACAGCTGTCTTCCCCAAGATATTGACTTGTTCCACATCAACCTCAAAAAAGTGTACCTTTCCCTCCTGCTGACAAACACGCGAGAGAAACCCAGATACAGAAATGATATGGCCAACTTGCAATTTCGGCATTGTGGTCCATCGAGGAGATTCTTTGATGATACAACGGAGCGGAAACGATGTCTTCTTTGTGCCGGCTTCCAATTTTTTGTTGTAATCCTTGTATGTATTCGTGTATTGCTCTGGTGCAAGGTCGAACGTAAGGCTATGCGATTGTGCGTCAGGTTTGACGGCTGTGAGGTACCCAGAGGCATGGACAAAAAAATGATTATATGCATGTTCCATTGAAGCACTGGGAATAAGCTATCAAATAAAGTAAGTCAATGTCACCGACTATGAAATAGGAATTACATACTGAAACGATGTCCCCAACTAAGGCGTAATCATGGTTCTTCAACTCCGCCGAAGATGCAATATTTGGGACATCCTTGGACTTAGAGTCCGAGTCGCGATTCACGTTCAGATTGATGAAACGGCAACCACGTGATCGCGTTGCCGCATTCAGCATATTCGTCGAATTGACTTTCGATGTCCTTGTGAAGGCTACACAATACTTATATATGTTCTGAAGCCTGGATAATGTTCAAATATATCTATTCTATCAAACCTACTAGCCAGAATAAATTCAATCAACAGCCCAAAATAGTTATGGGGCAAAAGATTTGTCTACCTGGCTCTGTGGCTCCAAGTCTGGAAACAACTTAGTCCAACATAAGTTATCTTTGAAGCTTTGAATTAATTTGAATCATGTACACTACTGATCATGCATTTACTACTCTATGAGAAGCTCACTATATACAATATTTGTAGTCTGTGACTCTTGAGCATCTTCTGGAAGGAGAATTTTGATGTTATGAGGTGATGTTGCTCGTGAAAGCGCCACATATAGCTGCCCATGGGCGAAAACTGGAAAGCGGAGATAGAGTCCAACATGTTGAACAGATTGGCCTTGAGATTTGTTTATGGACAATGCAAAAGCTAAGCGCACTGGGAATTGGTGGTGTTTAAACTTGAAAGAAACTTCCGATGAGCTTGTTGGGATCAGTGAAATTCGAGGAATGAGTGCCAATTGCCCATCTCTTTCACCACCAAGCAGTCGTACTTCCAAAACTCGATGGCCCATTTGTGTGATGACCATCCGAGTCCCATTGCACAATCCCTGACCTGGAGAAAGGTTGCGAAGTAATATGACAGGGCACCCGACCTTGAGATTTAATTCTCCTGGTGGAAGACTGGAAGAATTGATGGAGCGAAGAAATTCAGTCGGAATTGGTTCATCGTCTTGTGGATCTGCTCCTGGCTCGCGGATAATTTCATCTGCGCTAATGTACTGACGGCTATCACCTTCCATGCGATCCAAAATTTCTTGGTTTATTTCACCGACATCAATGTTTCGAGGTGCAAGAATCATGCGATTGAGAAAGTATTCTGGAGGGGGTGGAGGAGTGGAATCAATGGCCGGATAGATAGACTCAATCAGAGAATTAGCAGATTCTGTGCGCATGTAGTCAGGAATCTGGATTGCATTTCCATCAATAAGATTTCGACCATGACCGACATCCAGCAGCCATTGGGCAAATTCTCGAGCATTGTCATCGTCCTGCTCAAGCCTCATGTTTTGTCGCAAAGCAAGAATCTCAACATGATCCCAGAGATAAGAGCGCTGAATGGTTGCATCAACAATATCCATTCGGGACCCTCGTGGAACAACTGGAAGAGTCTGCAAAAAATCACCACCTAGGATGACGGTAATTCCACCGAATGGCCTCCGATCGTCGCGTATATCCTGCAGAGTCCGATCCAATGCTTCAATGGCATGCCTATGCTGGGCACCAACTTCATCCCAGATAATTGCTTGGATGGCTCGCAATAACTCTGCACGTTGGCTGTTCTTTGGAATGCTACAAAAGGATTCTTCGTGGAGATTTTGACAGGAATTTTGAACATGGAGTGTGCTGTTCGTCCCCCCTGCAGAAGGAGAGCAGAAATTCCAGATGAAGACACGCAGAGCACAATAATGCCATCGGAGCGGAGTTTTGCACATATTGTGTTGTAAACGAAGGTTTTTCCAGTACCCCCGGGGCCATGTAGGAAGAAAAGCTTGCCTGATTCGTTTGTGACAGAGTTGACAATTTGTGTGAATGCATTTCGTTGATTGTCATTCAGGCGTGGAAGCCGGGAATCAAGGTCGGCACGTAGTGAGTTTCTATCATAGTTAAGCTGTTCGGCAATTAAAGGATTCACCATCAGCTCGTTCCACTCATTTTGAGGCTTTGGCATTGATGACCAGTCATTGAGGGAATGCCCAGACTCGTGAAGGACCCTGTCAAGCAGGAATAAACCGAAGTCATAGATATCTTCTTCTGGTGGATCAGTTATCCCCATTGCAACCAACCGGTGGTGCAGGTCATCGCAGATGTGGTGTCGGAAATCTCGCCAGAGAAGCTCAGGCTGAGAGACATCAGAAAAGAGCAAGAGTGTGGCAAAGAGATGTCGAAGCTGTGTTCCTGTTTTAATCTGCGCAGCCTCATCAAGGCATAGTCTCCATTTGCCATCATCCGCCAAAAGTCCTTGTGCAACACATGCAGCATGGTAAGTCGGTAAAGGCCTATCTTGTCCAGGAATGCGGCGGAGGTCCTCGAAAGACTTGGCACCTTTGACAACAGTGAGAAGGGTACGCAGGTAGTATTGTTCACCGGCTGTAGGCTTGATAAAGTACATCCGACCAAGAGAAAACCCTTTTTGCTTCCGTAGATTCCATTGCTTCCCAACATTATCCCAGGTGAAGTACTGAGGGAATTCCTGATAAGTATGCTTTCGTGCTTCAGCTCCTAAGGGCCCAGTGTTTGCGTTGGCTTCAAAGTAAGCAGTGAGTGTTGTTCGTTCTTGAGCACCTCGCAGCACAACATCTTCAATATTATCGTTAGGATTGAATGTTACCATATGATGCCCCTCAAGATGGACCTGAAGCCGGATAACAGCCGGAACCTGGTCATGCATTTCAAATCGGAATATCCGCCATGCAGCCTCAGGAGGAGAGATATATCGGCCATCTATCCACCGACGAATCTCATCCCTCTGATACTCCAACAACGCACGGTCTGGGCCTTTATGGACATATTTGAAGGGATACTTGATGCTACCGATTGACGTTGCACATTCGGCATTCATGTGGCAGTCGAAAAATGCGCAGAGCCAGGGAGGGTAGGGGACAATCCACCGGTTATCCAGCCAATGATTCCCAACCTTGTATTTCCTTCCATCGTCGGGTCGGAAATAAAGAGGATAGCCATTCCTGTCCATGCTCGTTGAATCCTGGAAATTTTTGGGATAGCCTTTGCTGCATTTTCCGTCAACCATGCACGGTGCATTTGGGTTCAAGACCCCACATGGCCCGTGTACCATACATCGCTTGACAGTCTCGAATAAGAGTGGTTGCATTTCAGGATCAGGCCAACGTGCCCAGATACATGAATCAATTGCTTCAGGTGTCAACAACTTGTAGGGTTCTTTGAGAAAGATAAGGAGGTGAATATGAGGCAAACCTCGTTTCTGGAATTCAATTGTGTAAACGTAGGCAACAGCCCTCCCAAAAACACCGTGCTTGCAAATGCAGTCTATGAGGGCATCCTTCTTCAACTGGAATACGCGAGCCACCAAATCTGGACGATCATAGGCTGTCTGGTTAGGGAGGAGTTCGTCTTCAATTTCCTTCCAGTGTGGGTTGGTTGTCATTGTGAGAAAGATGTCGACTTTACAAAAATAACGCGCAATTGCCATTGCATCTTGAAAACGCTGTGTCATATGTCGTGGCCCGCCTATGTAGGAAGACGGAAGAATAACACGTTGGCCCAGTTCATGGAGGTCAGCATTGTCGCCGTCATCCATCATCGCATCCTCAAGTCCACTGAAATGTGCAGCTCGAATTCGTGGCTGATTGTCTTCAAGAAATCGCAGCCTGCTCTGGTCAAGTGATGCAAACATATCAACCATATACCGTGTAAAAAGTCGACCACCATGCAACAGTATGTTGAATTCTCTAGGCCGAGAGTGAATACGGAAGGAGACATAGTGACAGAGTGTCAGTCTTCTTGATTCAGTGGTCTCGCGGGTTGGTTGAGGGTTGTTTAAGCCGCGCTGAGTTCGTGTTTCTCGACGCTGTTGTGCACGTTGGAGCCGGGTTTCACGCTGCTGAATGCTTTCATGTAAGACCATGTCAGGATGCCATCCATTTTCCCCTCGAGGAAAGAGGAGTGGGTATTGAAGTGGGGCATATGCAGGATGCAGGTCGCTTATTCGATATAACGGCCCCGCACGATTACGAAGCACAATATCGCGGGGTGTCTTGAATTGTGCACCTGGCAAAATCACTGCGACCTCATCCGCAGTTGGCAAATTGTATCGCCATTTGTCAAGTCCAGGTGCAACGCGAAGACGGACCTCTGCATCTTCTACCGGCCCATCATAGTCACGGAGGATTTCGTATGCATGTTTGAAAACCGGAGTGTATTGATGGTGCTGGAGGAGCATATCCTGAAGGCCCTCCATGGTGTTATGCGACAAAGTTTGGTTCTGGGCCATACGTGATTCAAGGGCGGCTCGGGGTTCATAAATGTAGAGTTGAGCGTATCGAGGAGGTGTATCCCCAGATGGGACCAATGCACCGGAGTTGTGACAGAGTTCGCCACAGATACAAAAAACAGGCAAACCTCGTCCACGGTTGATTGAGTGATCCTCCGTGACACCCAGTGAAGTAAAAGCCAGCGCCCGATTATATTTCCAAATGTTCTCCCGAAAGGATTTTGAGTCATTACTGTCAGATGTTAAGAGTGTGCGTAGAGGCTCAGGCGGGGTTTCCAACGCGGGTAAATGTACTCGGCCCTCCGAACAACATATACCAAACCTCGGATTTTGTTGGCTGCTTGTTGAGTACTTTTCAGCAAGCCAATGAAGTGCTCCACAGTTGGGACACTGTACATCCATATGCCCGAGGTGATGACGCTCATTTATATCTTCATAGGGTTTCCGTGCAATGCAAAACAGGTCTGCAAGGCGACAGCGACGACGATTAGGACGTGTTTGTGGAGCTATTCAAAGACGTGAATTAGATTGTAATAGGTAGAAAGGAAACTATTTGTCATACCTGGCCGTTGAACTGTTCGTTCTCTGACAATATGTTCTCTTGGTTCTTGCCTATTCTCTTGCTGTGCCTCTTCATCTTCGTCCTGATCTTCTTCATCATCCGAGTCTTCATCAGGGATAAGAGGGGGTAGATCTATTGAGGACTGAGTTTATTTCGAACAGTTATAGGAAACTTTGGATGTGTACCGTCATTGTCAGGCCCATGTTCATGCATAATATCTGGGACCAGCGCTGACAGTGGAGTTCGTTGACGATTTCCCCTCGTCGCCATCTGCGTAGGCGGTGGACTCAGTGGGACAGGAACAGATGGAAGGGCCACCTTAGTAGGATGCGAAGATCAGGTTTGAGGTAAAAAAAGACACCATAATTACGCACCCTATTTCTCGGCACATCTCTCGCAACTGACCCTCCTCCCTCAGATGGACCAACAGCAAGATTTCTATCATGAGGACAACCACGTGTCTGGCCTTCATGTCCTGACAGCTGGTCATTTCTTTGAACCGGGTTGGCAACTGTTGGTTGGAGTGTGGGTGCTTCGCGGGTTGGAGAAGGCGTCCGTGGGTGGGGAGGGACACTATCCGCATTGCGCCGCTGTCTTGCACCTTCAACGCGAGCGTCGAGAACCCTGGCATTCAGCTTGCAGGAAATAAGTAAAACTCAATAAAGGAAAATACAATGCACTCACTGCACGCCCAGCGTTGCTTACCGGAGTGGAAGGCGCAACTTGATGAGGTGTCCGTGTCCTCGATCCTCGAGTATGGTCCTGTCCACCTGTCATGGTTATCAGCATGTAAATAAGCACCCGAGATACATGTCGCATATACCTTGGCCATTTTGGCGACTCTCATTATGTTGTTGTAGTCGTTCTTGTCTTTCACGCTCGCAGCGGCGACGCTGAGCTAGAGACCGGGCATTAGGAGGCACTATTTAACAAATAAAAATTAACGTATGAATGAAGTACAATGATATGATAAAACCTTGGTTGCCGCTTGGAGTTTCTGTGGCGGGTTGATCTTGGGCAGCAAGTCCTCCTCGTGGTATATCTGAGCCTCGAACGGGAGTCTGGTCAGTAGCCTGCGAAGCTTGTTCACGCTGAAGGGGTGCCTGTTCGTAATGGTGTTGCTAACCCGCAGACCTTCTACTTGGAGGCAATTGCACCTGCTGCCTGCGTGAAATAATTTGATGATTGACGCCAACGGCCATCTGGGTAGAAGGAGGGGCTGGTAATAAGAGGTGGTTTGAAATTGGAGCAAGGGCTATCTAGAAGGAGGAAGATGAGATTAGGTATGACAAAGGTTGGTTAATACAACGTACCCTATTTCCCAATCCATGCCTCATTACTGATTCTCCACTGCTAGACACATTACGTGCTTGATTTTCATCCTGTGTTTCACGGGGACGGTGCCTTCTGGGACTGTCCTCAAGGTCATTGTCCCGAATGTCGCGTGCTGATTGTCGTGCCTGCGTCCTTGCCCTTTCAGCAGCCCCGGGTAGTGGAGTAGGTGTTTCGGGTCTTGCGGCTGGAGTTCGACGACGGTGAGGACTTTCATCCACATTGGTAATACGTTGTCGAAGCGCTTCGCGTATCTGGCTTTGATGTTGTTGAGGCGTATTGGGCTTTTTGTAAGGCCTATTGAAAGGCATGTGAATATCTATGGAGGAGTAGAAGAGAAGAAACACTCACATATCGTCAGTGGCAGAGCTGTTTGCGGGTTGTTCAATTTTGTTTGCAATACGACAGCACCTTTGCAACGTTGAAACACACCTCCGGCGCCGATGTAAAAGGGTCGAACATTCGAGAAAGCGGACCGGCCCAAAACAGAAAGCTATTGGGCAGCGGTTTCATCAAACGACAATTGGTGTTGCATACATGAATACAGGAATACACAGCAAAGCATTGTCTTGCTGAATCACACACAAAGGGACATTCACACAAAAGTTGACATTAAATTCAATAGACAAAAAATACAGCTCCATTCTCTATAAGGTAGACCAGGTTAGGGAGAGGAGGCTCGTAGTAGAGGGAAAGCAGAGCGGAGAGAACGCACGATGCGGTTGAAGAAGAGAGATACGAAGCGACGCGACGTTGATTTCCTCAACCACGTGCAGTTTCCCATGACGTCATGATTCATCAGTAGCCAATGAGAATGTCCCTTTGTCCCCCGTGAGAAACACAACTTCCAATTGTTATATAGGATTATTTATCGGTTCGTCACCCGGCTTCACACGAGATGAGGCAGACATTGGGCGTTTTCTCGACGGATTCGACTTGTGCTCGTGCTCCTCGGCTTTGGCGGATATCGCCTCTTTGCTACCGCATAGTCCTCTATTGAGGCGCTTGCGTCTTTTGAGTCAGATCAGGCGTTAATGGTTTCTGTAGTTGTATAGCACTGGAACAAATTCACCGGAGGAGTTTGCAAGGATTAGACCGATTAGCTATGCCTGCAAAGTTGTTCTCAAATTAGCCAGTGAGGAGTTTCCAGCCAGCATTTTTGAGGCCTGTGTCGTCTCCACCGTCATACTTCAGAGCGGAAGGAGTCTAGGGTAAAAACTATCACATTACCGAATCTACTTGGGTCTAATACATATGCCAAATCATTACTCTATCTCGTATCCGCGATTAGCTGTCGAGCCAGCTGCGATCAGGGTACAAAGGAACACCGATACCTTTGAAACTATCTAGATTACCAAATAAATCAGTCGAACAATAATCTACCAAACTACCTTCCAAATTACAAGGAATCTAAGGTACTAGAGCTGTCATAACCACGACCAAACCCGTTTAGGCTTTACCGGAGGCGTTTTCAAAAACGCCCCTGATAGCAGCAGCTTCGCTTGTTCGCGCGCCACCACCCTGCCTTCACCCTCAACTTGGTGTCCCTTAAGACGACATCAATCCTTCGACATATGCATGGCATTTTCAAGGATCATAAGCAAAGATTTAGGCTACTGCCCTCTCTCGTCTAGATATTTTCAGGTGATTACTCTAATTAAAATTCCAAATTCCATTGAACAGGACCTGCTTGCAAACATGGTAAAAGATGCCAGCTACTGTGTCTGTGTCTTCGAAGGATCAGTTGGGAGAAGGAGGGGTTAGTAGGGTTTTTGAGGGATACTTTGAAACTTGAAGGCGAAAACAAAAAAAGGAAGGGCGAGAGCAAATGAACAAGATCACGCGAGATAGATGGGGAGTGAGAACCATCCAGAATGGACTCTACTTGAATGTCCAACGACCAAGAAGGCTTTGAACGAGCGCCCCAATATATTACCGAAAAAGAAGCTATACGCGCCAAAGCCAGGGAGAACAGAGACGCTGGCACAAGCAGAGTCCATCCAAAACGGGCACGATGTCCACCCCATCTCGTGTGCAAAATAAAAATGTAGGTCACAGGGTTTATGCCGCCCAGGCTACGTACGACCCGATAATAATAAAAAGTGAAGAAAGAAATTGGTGAAAAACATGGATAAACCGCGACCAAAAAATCCCAGGTGAAAAAAAAAAGGACGAGGAGAGGCCCAAGGCCGAATACCCACCAATCTTACGACTACACGTCAAAGCTTCACTGACGGACTCCTCGCACAAGCTTATACACAAGAGGGCTTGAATGAGAGCCGGAATAATGACCATTCTATGTCAAAACGAAGGGACTCAGCGTCCAAGCCCAGGAGAAAGTATTGAGGAAGCAAAAGAGTCCGTCAGTGGGCTGATTGACTGTACCCACCCGAAAGCGAAGAGATCTTAACGACAAAGAGAGATAAAATAAAAAAAGAAAAGGCAAATGAACGAACAAAGGAACGAGAACACCAGACTAGGTGCATAGGGCGGAAAGAAATAAATAGACCAAAAGGACTCCACTGTTCACTGCGGTTGAGCAACCACCGAGCCCAGGAGATGAAAACTGCACGGCCTCGTCTAAGCCTTGAAGGAAGGACAAGGCAACAAGTAGGAATCCATTGGAACTGGGGTTAACCTTTGGGACAAGAAAGAAAAAAGAAAGAATAGAAAAAGCAAACAAACGCACAAGTCTAAGTATATGGAACAAAAACAAACGGTGGCATCACTAAAGGACTCCATCGTCGACATGATAACTAACTGTAAGGCTTGAACGTGAGCGACCGACGAGTCCTGAGGCCTATGTGCCGAGCGCCAAAAGCCCCACGACGGCCAAACGGCCACGTCCAAGCCGGGGAGATCAGGAGGCGACGAGTGGAGTCCGCGGATTGACGATCCATTTGTCCGAGCCAGAGAGAATCAGTATGCGCATAAATGAATAGGAAGATGGAGTAGAAATCACAAAAAGGAATGACCCAAGGCAAAAGGCCAGAGTATAAGCCCGTAAGGACCAAACGGAAACGGAAAAAAAAATGCGGAAGCTCCAGCGACGTCGAGAACCAAGAGACGGAAAAAGCGCGAAAATAGAGCAAAAGAAGTAAATAAATAAATATTGAACAAAGAAACCCGTCCTTGTGCTCCGTCTTTTTCTGCTTCTGCTTTGAGTCCTAGCAGATGGCAGGTAGGCAAGAGCGGACCCCGCTCGCAGTGGGCGCGAGACAAGCCCGAAAGAATACTCTACCAAGACGGAGCCGAGCGGAGACGGCGCATTCATAACGAGCCCTGACGTCAGGCAGTGACGCTGGAGTTGATTCCTAAAGGCAGACAATCTGCAAAGCAAGCTGGGAGTGGAACACGAAGCGCGACATGCGAAATCCAAAAAGGCAATTCCAACGCAAATGAAAGGCCCCAAGCCCCAAAAAAGGTGGATGCCAACAGAATGAAATGACTTGGAAATCGATCCAAGCTATAGATGCAATGCAGTGCCGGCTACGAAACAAGAACGAAAAACGAAAGTGAAACGGAAAATGGAAATAAGAACTAGTCGAAAGAAAAGCTCCATCTTGGGCCGACACCAACTTGAACAATACCACCGCCCGAAAAAGAAAAGAAAAGAACAAGAGGGAGGATCGTCCGGCGACCTAATCCCAGGTGCCAGAGTGAAGCATAGGCAGGCACAAATCGCTTGATGCGCACGTGGATGTGGCAGGAGAAGGTGGGGCATCAGGGGATCATGATGTATGACGCACAAGTAGGTAAAGGACAGACAGATCCCAGTCCATGCAGGCTTGAAGTTGAAAGAAAGAAAAGGAAACAGAACAGACGAAGAACAAGAATCGAAGGTGAAGAAAAGGTAAAGAAGAAAGAAGAGAAAAGCAAAGGAGGAAGAGGAAAGGAATGCGAAGAGAAAGACACGCACGGTTTAGATCCGCCAGAAGAAGCCGTAGTCTCACAAGACAAACGCTGTCCGTGCTCGACACAAACTGGGTCAAGAATCACGGCGACGCCCACGAGAGTGTTGACGGGTGCGACGTCATCGAGGGCTGCGCAGTAGACGATGAGCTCGGAGTAGCCGTTGTTGGCCACTGGGGGGTGAAACGCTGCCCGTGCTCGACACAAAATGGGTCGAGAACTGCGTTGGCAGGGTGCTAGAGTTGGGGTTTGCCATGGACAGGGCCGTCAACGTCGAACGATGACCTCGGAATGGAGGTCGTTGAGATGTTGGAGGGCGGGAGGGTGCTAGATGAAGAGGAGAAGCCGAACCTCGAGCTTGAGGAAGAGGCGTCGCGATGAGGCAAGCAGTG
Source organism: Galerina marginata (assembly GCA_023014335.1). Taxonomy (NCBI): domain Eukaryota; kingdom Fungi; phylum Basidiomycota; class Agaricomycetes; order Agaricales; family Galerinaceae; genus Galerina; species Galerina marginata. The sequence goes on along the minus strand of JAECYW010000007.1, from coordinate 2,354,666 downwards.
CCTTGTTGGTCTCTATTTGGCAAATCCCCCCAATCGGCAGTTCAAATTGATACAAGCGGCTGAGGCTGAACGACTCCTTCCTTTCCTCCCCAACGCCTGTTCGTCTCTCGCCGTTTCGTGCAAACTTGCAACCTTCCCTTCCGCAACTCAGTCCGCATGATTTTTCTTGCATTTCTTTCACCTCTCGGCTTTTCTGCTCAGTTTTTCTGCTTTGGCGATCCTCCGATGTACGAACTGACTCTCACTCCTTCTTCCTGGTACTCTTCTTGGGGCTTCGTACGAGAGCTCCATCGTTATGGTTAGAATATACTACGCTCGTCCGAGCCCTATAAGCCTATAATTGCTGGTCCGGAACTGGGAGTTGAGTCCATGAGTTGGAATTGGATCTCGACCACACTCCCTTTTTTCCCCCTTGTTCTCAATCATGCATATGTTTTTTCCTTCTCCTCTGCCTCTTAACTTCTTGTCACTTTACTTCCAAGTCCTCCGCGGCTCAGTCTTCTTTTATTGACTTCCATTTTTCTGCCGCTGCGAGTCAGGGTTTTTTTCGTCGTTTTTCATCCTTTGAACGATTGCTGTACTACAACTTGGACGCCCTTGTTGTTATTGCCGTCCAGCTTGGTTTATCTGTTTCCGTTTTCAAAATTTTTCTTATTCTTTCGATGGAAGGAAGTGATATGCTTCGCTTGATTATTATTTCCCTTCTTTTTTATGTTCTCCGCCTCTGTCCTCTCGTCTTTTGCTCTTCCTTTTCCTCTATTTCCCTTGGTGGAATCCGTTATCTATGGAGCCAATCTGCCCCGCGACCATGCGTCTGTGCATGTATGTATGCGTGCACCCAGAATTTTTACGCCATCGCACCGCGTGACCGCCTCATTCAACGGCTCTATGTCGTTAGATCGATGTGTGAACGTTTCTCTTGTCGGTTTCTCGGTTGATGACGATATGCGATAAAAGCGAGGTCAAGCCTTCACCTGAAGCACTCTGTACATTAGCGTGGGGCACTACATGGCTCCACTCCCTTATTTCATTCGTGTTTTGATTTTCGTTTCAAGTTTTTCTGCGGCTTATGCTTATTTTTGCGGTACGACGAACGGCGATGTAATTCGTGAGGTTGGCGACTTTTATCTTGTTTCCAAATTTGATCCAGAACGCGACCCAGAGCTCAGGATAAAGTGGGGTGGGGTTTGGCTGCTAACCTCGAACTCGTGCTTCCTTTCAATCCGGCTATCCAGGTGCTAGTCGAGCAAGGAGTTCTCACTGTTAACAATCTGCTTCACCCCTCTCGTTCCCGTTTGCTTAGGTTCCCGATCACGGGGCCTTGTGCTCGCATTTTGCTGTATCTTCCTCCCTTTCTTTCAAGGGTCCAAGCTGCCCTACGACCTGCGCCTGTGCATGTATGCGTGCGTGCGTAATCTTCTCCGCCATCACACCATTCCGTCGAGACTGTAACCTCCATTGGCCGTCCGCGTTGTTTGACTGATGGCGGTAGGGAAAACAGAATAACTACCACGCCTTCGTTGTTACAGTGTTCGGCGTGGGGCATGATAACTATATGGGTCCATCTCCTTTTATTCGTTGGTGTTTTGAATTTGTCCATCCAGGTGTTCAGCGGCTTATTCTTGTTTTTGCGGCGGAACGAAGGACAGCGTGTTAGGTGAGATTGTTGCTTTTCTATTACCCTTAGATGTCATCCAGAATGCAAACTAGTGCTTGAGAACAAGTGGCGTGGAGATTGGCTGGTTTTGACATGTTAAATTCGAACTCCTTCTGCCTTTCAATCTGGCTACCCAGGTGCTAGTCATGCCAGGAGTTCGTACAGTATTGTCGCCATGCCTTCTCCTCCCCTTTTGGTCTCGTTTACGCTGGTTCATTCCCATCCACATGTCCTTGTGATACTAAAAGTTAAATGTTTAAAGGGTAGGTGCTACTGTCCCTAATAAACCCGAATGCCGACTGTCACTTAATCCGCAAGCAAAATTGAGGACCACCTCGACCTCGACCTCGAACTCGACCCAAACCACTGCCCACCAAGCTTGGGCTTTAACTCCAGCTTGTCCTCATCACGCATTCCTCAAGTTCCTCGGGCATCATGAGCACTGCGGTGAGTTCCGAATCTGAATTGTGCGTGTAGTCACATTTTGTATTTCTTAATCGTTTTTGTATCTTGTCACTCCTGGCTAACGAGTCCCAAATTTGGGATGGTGGTGATTGAATTCAAGATTGCTGGAGATACCACTGACGATCTCGTGATCATGAAGGGTCAGAGGTTAAGCTCTGGCGATGATAGGCACTGGTTAAGGTTGACAACGGGTTGAAAATAACAAAATGTACTGTCAGCTTCAGGCCAATCTCAACCTTCCAAGCAACAGCGACGAGGTTAAAGTCGGATGCTGGGGTAGCCGGAGCCAGGCAACGATCTCTGAATTAAGAGTGAGTTAACGATAGCGCTGAGCTGACTAGACATGTAAAAGGCACACCTCTGAGTTCCTGCGAAGCTTCGCACTGTCTCCTCTCAGATTCCGGCCTGCCATCTGTCAAAGTTTCAGGCACAGCTGAACGTAGGTGAATGGGTTGTATGCATTTCAAACTCGAGTTCTAGGTCCAGTTCACGGCAGAGTGTACATTCGGCTCATCACGATTAGGCTGAAGAAAGCTGATCGGCAACAAACTCGTCACCAGTTCCTGAGGAATCTGTGCTGGCTCTTGTGCCAGTATATTTGAAGAACGTGTATTTGGGGAGAAAGGGGGTTAGTCAGGTTTGACGAGTACATTACCAGGGGAGGAAAAGAGAAGGAAGGGAGAAGCGGGCGGACGGGAGAAGGAAAGGCAAAAGATCAAAGCAGAGGGAAAGGTGAACCGCCTCGTCAAATCGTAGCAGTGCAGAGACAATAACGCAAAAGCCAGGGTATAAAGGCACGTGAGCGAGGTAAGAGAGATGAGTCAAAAACGGCGAAAAAAAAAAAATAACAAAGCCCAGTACCGAAAAGAGGTCGGGGAAGGGCACAAGAAAATTACTGTGTACTACCGAGCACAGCCGTGCGCGGCGTACCGTGCTTTAGCCAGTACCGTGCACTGCCGAGCGCTGTCTGGGTTTTCATGTGGGTATTACCGTGCATTACCGTGCATTACTGTGTGAGCAGTAACTGTTACCGTGTGATGATAAAAGAAGTAAATTCAAGTCGGTTAATTTAGACTACAAGTAGTAAAGTAATTAAGTGGCCTTCTTCTTTTTGATTGGGCGAGGTTTGGGTGTGGGTTTCGATGTGACTGGTTGTTCGACGGGGGGAGTATACTGTATGAAGTCCGGACCTTGCTATAATCACAGTCAGTACACTGTTATCATCTCGGATTATGTAGGTAAATCGTACCTGAATATCGTCTTCGTCAAACGGTTAATGCTGGTAGTATCAAGGAAAGGAAGGATATAATCAGCAGATAATCACCTTGAAATTTGTCGAATGATTACCCATACCGACCGATCATCTCCAAGGCCGTTCCAAGATCAGGTCCAAACGGAATCAAATTGTAAGTTCGGCCTCCGAATCCCCTACCGTGCACGCCTATGACCCGGCCGTGCAGTTTCGCGTCTCTACCGTGCACGGAAGTGCAGTGCAGTGCATTAACGTGCAGTACCGTGCGCTGCCGTGCAAGGGCCGTGCAGGTACCATGCAGTACCGTGCAGTACCGTGAAGTACCGTGCAGTTCCGTGAGGTGCCATGCAGGTTCCGTGTAAGTATTTAATTGAGCTTTGTATTCTAATTTCTACAGCTTAAATTTATTAAAGAACATTGAAATTGGCGATACAAGCGCTCGTTTTGCACGTTGTTACTAAATTTAGCCAACTACCAAATTAGAGCTCAACCCCCTGTATTATGTATGAAAATTATGTTTACCTGACTCTATACATGTAATATATTTGTTCCCCTCTTAAACACCTTTCGGATGAGTCCCAAATCTTCCTTGTAGGTCAAAAATTGATCCCAGAACATAAGATTGACGCCCATATTGGACGGTCCGGTGACCCGGCGCAACGGCTAGGAAGGCAGTAATATAATTTCCACTGCAATCCGAGTCCGACGGTCATAAATTTTGGTATATAAGATCTAATAGGTCTATTCTACATATTTACTGTGTTTCATATAATACTGGTTCGCAGGGGATGAGCTATGATACAAATTAGCGAGGACAGTTTTAAAATCACACGGTATGTACAACACTTTTGCCACACGTGATCTTGTGGCAAAACGGTTGCAACTCGGGGTCACTGCTCTGCAACAAGACTGAATGCCTTCAGAAGCATTCATTTCTTAGTTTATTGTGTTCAAAATAATTTCTAGCTATATGATATACGAAGACTAGCAACTTTCTCTCCAAAAGTTTATCTCAAAAGAGCTGCTGCAGTTTGCGCGCAAGATTTTTTGAGCGCGACGGCAGGAGGAACGTGTGGGAAACTGCTCAACTCTGACAGCATGTCCCGACTGACCCCCGTGCATGTACCGTGAGGCTTAGGCAACTAACGTGCACTTACCACAGAAACCGTGCAATTACCGTGAAATCATGCACGGTGGCTGCACGGTTGTGTTCGGTAGTGCACGGTAATTTCCAATTGCCCGGTCGGGGTCAAGGCAAGTGATGGCTTCACCAACGGACTCCACACCAAGAACTACTACCGGCAAGGCTTGAACGAGGGCCACAATATTATTTCTATGCACAATGAGGCAACCCAGCGTGCAAGCCTGGGAGGAAGCATCTGCGAAGAGTCCGTTGACGGGCTGATCGACTTCAACGAGCACGGCACTGCGGGCATCCGGACAGGGGTGACGCCTCGATGATGGTCTAAGTGACGAAGAAAAGAAAAGGACAAGGTGTACAAACGAACGAGATAGTCAAATAAAAAGTGCATGAAGAGCGAGATGTGCCAAACAGTGAAACCGGTATCAAAAAGCAACGGCGATGGGCGAAATTCAAAATGTCCTTCCGAAACGCCGCAAGAAGGGACTGGATTAACATAAATTAAACATAGACGGAACCCTCATGGAAAATCAAAGGAGAATGGAAAAAGAAACGAAATGAAAACATGAACGGCTCGAAAGCAAGCTCCACACCGACACCAACGGTGACAACACACGATAGGCGGATGAACGAATGGGTGATACATACAGAGCCTATACGCATAAGGCAAGGCAGGCATGGAAGGCTTAAAGTTGGAGAAGAAAGGAAAGAAGAACCAGTAAAGAACGAGAACTTACATAAAGGAAAAGAAAGGTTGGGGGGAAAGCAAGGAGGAGAAGGGAGACACGCACAATTTATTAGATCTGCCAGCCTGCGTTCGACACAAACCGGGTCGAGAACTGTGTCACGACGCCGCCAGTAGGCATCGTCAGTGACTGCCTCAGCTAGGTGCGAGAGCTGAAGCGCTGAACTTCGACGTGGTGTGGCCGTCAATGATGAGCTCGGAGTGGTGGATGTTGGGTTCTTGGTGGGCGGATGCTGCCTGTGCTCAACAAAAGCTGGGTTGAGAACTGCATGACCATCCCGCCCCCCGGCCTTGTCAACGACACCCGCTAGTCTAAGAGGTGGATGATGGCGCAGTCGTCGAGGGCGGCGCGATTGACAATAAGCTCCGAGTGGAGGCTGTTGGGCTGTTGGAAGGCGGGACGGTGCTGTAGGAGGAGCTCCAGCTCGAGGAGGAGCGGGAACGAAGGACGGTCACTGTCAGCACCGTGGGTTGTCTCCGACCATCGGTTTCAGAAAATAGACACTGTTGGGCCCTGTTTAGCAAGCCCTCAATCGGCAGTTTAAATCGACATCAGCGACTTGCCGCGACTCTTTCCTTTCTTCCATCTTCAACAACGTTGTCTCGTATACTACCAGGCAAATATCTTTTCTAAACTTGCATCCTCAGGCGTCACACCCACATCCTAGACCATAAACGCTCTACTTATTCCTCGGCATGGCCGGCCCTGGACATCGTCCTTTCTGTTGCCTGTAAATCATGTGTGCCGTTTTCTTTTTTTTTTCTGACCTTACCTCTCGGCCTTGTCTCGGCCTCAACTCTTTCTTCTGCAATCCTCTAATGTCTGGACGGACTCTCGCTCTTTCTTCCCGACTATAATGTCCCTAATTGTAGTCACTCAACTTCCTCCGCGGTTCTGTCTGCATCTATTAACTGACAACTTTCTTTCCTGCAGTCTGACACCGTGCATGTGCGCATTTGCATGTACCCAGATATTCTCCGCCATCCTAACAATGCACTCTACCAAACACACATCGAACCCGATCAGACGTCCCTGTTCTTGCGCAAGGTGCCCGTGTTTTCAGTATACTTTCTTGTAGGATGGTGGTGATAACGAATGGATACAGTGAATCGCCATTTTGCTACCAGCGTGGGGCAGTATGTGGATCAAGTAACTTTTTATTTTATGTGTTTTCGATGGATAGAGGTGCACTTCCATTTCTATGTTATCCAGCGTTACTCTCTTTGAAGTTCTAAATTCTTTCCGTCACTTCAACCGCGTTCTTGTTATTTCACCTTCGTTTCCGGTTTCCTCAACATTCTTGTGATATAGCAGCAATCTTTGGTCGTCGCGTCCGAATTCTTTCGGAGATGACTGTATGCTAGGTTTTAATTTCCCTCTCAATTTTCTCCTCCTCTTTTTCTGCTCAGAGTCTTAGCTCAATCACCGACCGTAGTCGATGATTCTACGCTTTGCTGACAACCCAAAATAGGCACTGTTTGCCCCTATTTAGCAAGGTGAGTGCTGACACGCTGATCCGATGGCTTGTCTCAAACTAACTCCTTCCTCCTCAACCGTCAGCATCTACACGATCCTAGTCATTATCATTCTCCCTCAGGAGATTGTGCTTCAGATTCCGGGATTTTGATCGCCTCGACGGCGACCTCAACCTGTCGCCAGTGCCACTCGAGAAGAAGCTTTGCGGATATCTCGTCGGACTTTCGCTCTGCCTCTTGATTTGGCCTCTAGGCTTTAGCGTAGCCCTCGTCTCACCATTGATGTCCTGTTGGGGCTCGTCAAGCCTTAGGTGGGTAACTGTATATTGAGAGGCAGAGCAGAGTATGTCAGTGTTTCCAGTTTCATATCTCTATCCTTTTCTCTGTCCTGCCCCCTTGTTTGTTCAATTTTCTTGATACCTGCAGGAAACCTGAAACTACCGATTTTTAACGCGAGCCTGCGTGACTGGGAAGATGTGAATGCCCTCCTTACCGACCTTCAAGCTCGATAGCACGCAGTTCTCGGCCCAGCTCTACTTTCTGTTGACTTTCTGTGCGTACCCATTTTACTCTTCCCTTCATATCTCTTCTCTTGCTCTTCATTTTTCTTGCTGTACCTCTACTCACCCCGCTGGTATTTCCATTCTCCACGGAGCCAAGCCTGCCCCGCGACCATGCGTCTGTGCGTGTATGTGTGCGTCCAAAAGGTTTTTCGCTATCACACCACCCCATTCGGCGTGCACCCCGATCTGGGGTTCATGTCGTTTGATCAAGGCATGAATGTTTCTGTTCTTGATTGATAGCTGGTTCTCAAGACCTATTGGCTACGCCTTTATTTGCTTCATAATTGTGGGGCATTATATGGGTCCGTTTCCATTTTTTCGTTTGTGTTTTGAACTTATCCTTCAAGGTGTTCCGAGACTTGTTCTTTTTTTCGTGGTGCAACGAAGATGGCATGTTTCGCGCGATTGGTGACTTTTATGTTGTTTTCAAATTTCATCCAGAGCGCGAACCAGAGCTCAGGACAAAGTGGGGTGGGGAGTGGCTTTTGTGGGCATGCTAGATTCGAACTGTTGCTCACTTTTAATCGGACTCTCCAGGTGCTAGTCAGGCAAGGAGTTCTATAAACTTGTGTCCATATTTACTTCCTTCTTCATCCCTCTCGTTCTCGTTTGCGTCGGTCCCCGACTCACGGATCCTTGTGCTCGCATTTTGCTTTATCTTTCTCCTTTCCTTTCCAACTGTTCAAATCCCCATATGGCCTTGCGCCTATGCAGGCATGTGTGCCTCCAGAATGCTTTCCGCCATCACATCATCCCGTTCTACAGGACCTCAATTGGCCGTTTGTGTCGTTTGACCGATAGGTTAATGTTTCTGTTGATGTGAATCGTCATTGATAGCGGTTTGAGGAATCTTGAGGGTACCCCATACCTTCCATATTGCAACCATTTGGCATGGAGCATTATTCGGCCCCATTTCTTTCTTTTTCCCTTTGAGTTGTTCCGTATCTTATTCTTGTTGCCTGCAAGGCGTTTGTGGACAACTGCTCACCAAACCTTCTCCGCCTCTTTCGTTCTTGTTCTTGTTCGCGTTGGTTCGTTCCCGGTCCACATGTCCCTGTGACTCTAGAGCTTGAAGTTGAGTGATTCAAAGAAAGCTGCTATCGTCCCTACTTGGAAAACCCCAATGCTGACTATCGCTTCTGATTCGCAGACTAGTTGAGGGCCACCTTTATGTCGTCTATAACCACTAAGTATTACAACCACGGAACGTACCAAGTCTAAGGCCAACTTTGCATTTGAAAGAAAACAAAACGGCGCCTCCCTTCTGTTGTTCTTCTAATTGTGCCTCGCCGGGAATGTCGCCTTCCGGCACTGCTGCCAGCTGGCTTTTCGCTTCTTAGGAGCGGAACTGGAAGCAGAGTAGATTGCGGATTTCTTTGTTCTGCTTTTATGGGTGCTCGACGTTTCAGGCGAGGATGACCAGTTCTTACTATCAGGCCAATCGCGGATCTCGACCAACTCCCGCTCCGTCACCTATGGTTCTGCCTCCATGGCTATGACATAGTGCAGCCTTCAGTTCTCAGATCTCATGGCTTGGGCCTCGCACAAGCCTTGTAGTTTGAGGGTGTGGATTCCTTTGGGTGAAGCCATGGCCAATTTTCACGCCCTTGGCGTTGTTGTTGGTTGGTTCGCTTTTTTGTGTTCTTCTTCCCTTCCTTCTTCTGCCTAAATGTATCTGTTCATATTGGCCTTTTTTCTGGCTCGGGTTTTCAACCTCGGACAAACAATATTGGACAGCCGCCAATCTCGACGCTGACGGACTTCTACCTGTCGCAATCTGATTCTCTCTCCCAGGCATGGACACGAGTTGCCTGGACGTCGTTCACGTCTCGTTCAGTCAAAGCCTTATTACTTGTATCTAATGTACACTGGAGTCCTAAGTTGGTGATGAGACTTTGGCACGCCCTGAACCTCTCAGTCAGATAACTTAATAAATTCTGCCACTAAACAGTGACCGTTTCAATAACTGTACTTAAAAACGAACAGACCTCCCCAAATTTTCATCTCTCATCAAAATTTAAACACAAGCACCTCACATCACTCAACTTGCTGTATCTTGGATCAGCTGCCTAGCCATCGTTGATCGAGGCGTGAATGAACATTGGAACTTTGTCTTGTGGCTAGAATAAAAGTAAATCGGTCAGTTAACTGCACTGAAAGCAGATGGAAACATGCTTGATAAGCCCCAGATCCTCATATTCATCATTAATTTCTATGTCATTACCAAACTCGTCTTTGGCCTTTGAGATGTCGAAGGATGCCAAAATGGAGGCTATGATCAGCCACATCTAATTCATTGTCCCGGTCATAATCTAGTATATAAGAGATTTAGTTTTGACTTACCGTGGAACTGGCAATATGTTTTCCGACGCAAACTCTGAAGGACAATTAGCAGCTGGTACACAGAATGCAAACAGAAGGATTCACCGGCGTCCAAAACCATAGGCCAGAATCCTATCATCATCATTCAAATTCCCGTCCTCATCCAAGAACCGTTCGGGTTTGAACTTGAGTGGCTCAGGATACATCTTTTCATCGTGTGTCATTGCCCTAAAAAAGTTTTGCTCAGCGTAGAACAGCTTGTACGAGTATACTGATAGTCTGACCATATATTAGCAAAAACAGAAGTGCCTGAATAATTTGGATGGTTAAAAAGAGCATCAGGAGGGTATGCTAGGAGAATACCTTTGGGGATGAAGTAGCCCTTATAGTGGTCGTCTTCGGAGGCATTGTGTGGGAGGCCAAGTTGTAGCGGCGGTCTGAAGCGCATTACTTCTCGGTATATTGCCTCGATATACGGAAGGAATGGACGGTCTTCAAATTCCGGAAGACGCTTTGAGCCAGTAAGTTGGTCAATTTCTGCTTGGGCCTTTCTTTGGACGTCTGGATTTATGGCCATCACGTAAAAGAATGTCCCAGTTGCAGAGATAGTCTGAAAGTAACTATGAGAAAGCCACAATGAGCACTATTTTTGAAAGTTAAACGCACGGTATCTGATGCTCCTAAGGAAAAAATGATTCTTGAATTTGCACATCGCAGTTGTTCGAGCTTACCTCCGTACACAGTGCTTGCTATGTTCTTGATTGCTTCTTCTTCTTCCTTCGAAACACCAACAATATCTTTCCTCTCTAAAAAGTCGGAAACCAAAGACGGTATTGCTGTTCCTTCCGCCTTGTAATTGCCAGCTCAGCATGCGACCTGCAATCTTAAATACAACTTACCACACGTTTCTTCACAAACTCCATTGGAATTCCTTCCATTTCGTCTGTTAGCCTCTTCACTTCTGCGGCCACCTTGTGAGACGAGGCACCGGGAAACCAAGTTGGGATATATGCAAGCCAAGGAAAAATGTTGATCAAGGTAGCGCCTGGCATAAGCAACCGAATACCGACCATAATACTTTGATCAGCTGCGACGATACACGGATCCTCGAATGATTTTACTTCATATCCGTACATGGTCATCATTGGCAGTGATATAGAGAGCCTGTTTAAGTTTTTCGAATATCAGTTACATAATAGCTGGGTGATTTTGGATGGGATCCACGCACATTTTATTATGGTCGTCGAACTTGGCTGGGGAGTCAAGAAGATTGCGAAGCATATTATGCACCGTCTTAGTTTGCAGCGGCTGATACCTCCGAGCAGCTTCTGGGCGGAAGTTCTGTTGACAGATCTTTCTATGGAACCTCCACTTGTCTCCGTATTCGTATAAAGCGAGATTGTATCCCCATCCCATCCTTTACGCAAAGTGGTTAGGTTACAATGCATTTTAAGATTGAAGCAGATTGAGTTACTTTTCGACAATTGGGAGCACCGGTCGATCAGAGTAATTGTTTGCCCGCTTGTCTAGTAACTCTTCTGCGTCTTCTCGATTGTTGAGGACGACTACGCGATTTCCTAACGCGGCTGCATGAAGGATGCTGCCTAGTAGCCGGGAATACTCAAATAAGTATGGCACATTGGTGGGCACAAAAAGGAGAACGAACTACGGTATTTCTTCTCCCACTCGACATATGTATGCGCGGCTTTGGTTGTTGGAAGGTCCGTAAGATTGCCTATTAGCGGTTTTGGTTTCGGCCCCGGGGGGAACGGAAATCCTTGTTTGTTATCCGACCTGGAGCCAACAAGTCTCTTGACGAGCCATATGAAAAGAAGGGTAGCGCCTATTGAGGTGTAAGAGGTGTAAAAGGACATTATAGTCTAACCCAGAGAGACACCTGGGAGGAAAGAACGGTTTACCTGCCCATATTTCCGTATCTTTAAGTCTTCAATTCATATCCACGAAAATAAACAGACATCGACATCGACAGACCATGTGTAAATTGGGGCGAAATCGCCATCACAGTGCCATAATCACTTATTTTAGCCCCTCTACTGGGAAGTTCATGTATCCTCGTACCCAGCCGGAGGTGGAAGGGTGTTCAGAGTGAAGACACTAATAGATGCCGATTCAAACATGATGAATACAAAATTTTAGTGCCTCACCTTAATACCAACAAGACAACATCCCCCAGGAGTAAGTACATTGACGCCAATACTGAATCCAATTAGTGTGGTACCGGTCCGAGTTCAACCTTCTCACCAAGAACACCCTGTGGGTCTTCCACGTCCATATCACTTCCATATTAAGTTCACGTTTCAGTATCAATGGTTCCAGCTGTTCGTATTTGCGATGAGCATCAAAGTCGAAAGAGAACCGAAACGGCCCGTTCGTCGTGTGCGTGTGGAGGAAGTGCAGCCGTGGAATGCATTTAAGTGGTCCTCCGTCGAGGCGGCGCCACACCGCTGGGTGCCAGCTCATACCAAGCATGAGCAGGACGACAGGATTTAACCATAGCTATGATGTAGTTAGTCTACGGAGCAAGCCGCTAGTCATTGAAAGGTACACGATAATTTTTTACGCAGACTGAGACCAAGAACCATAAACAGCGTAAATAAAATATCTGGCCAAGAAATCGGAAAGAAAGAAAGGATAAAGGGTAAGAATAAAAATACTGTACGAGCGTCGCGCGACGGAAAGAAAGGCAAGGCGGGCCACGTTGAGAGGAATCTACATTAGCGAAGACAACGGGGGAAGACGCCTGATGCCGCTTTATTTGAAGTTGAAGTTGAAAAGAACGGAAGTGGATGTGGGTCAGGTGAGGTGGCAGTGTGTGAGGGTATGTGATCGAGGAAGGGGTATGCGGGTGTGGTTAGAAGGAGTAGGTCATCCATTCCACGCGGAGGGGTAGTCGTCTTCATGAGCGGCGGCAGGCGATGAAGCAAGAGCAAGGTTGAACAACGAGGATGGAAAATGGGCGATAGGAAAAGCATCCAATTGCGAGCATAGCGTATAGCATGGAGTGAAGTGGTGAATGGGTGAAAACAAAAGAAAGAGTGCTCTGAGCGAGTCTGAGGCATTCGCAATGGCGACGGCATGTCTCGTTGGAATCGCGAGGTGACAAGGACAATGACAAAAGACAAAAGACGAATCATCAACGCAACATCCGTGTGGAACGGTTGTCCGTCATGCACTGCTTTCCGCTTACTCAAAGTCCGTATTCTACTCTGAGTCTCAGAGTCTATCCTCATTCCTCGACGCTAAGACGAGAATGTAAGTATTGAACTTGGAAGCTACAATGGTTTTACGCACTAAGGCAAAGAACTATAAACAGCGTAAATAAAAAATCTGACCGGACAAGGTGAAAGTGGAAGGATATATAAAACATAACACAAGAAATCAGAAGAAGGAAATGATAAAGGGTAAGAATAAAAATACTGTACGAGCGTCGCAGGGGGACCGCCACGACGAAAGGCGGCCTACGTTGAGAGGAATCTACATTAGCAAGGCCAAGGGGGAAGACGCCCGAAGCCGATCTCCGATGTGTACACGAAGTTGAAATGAACGGATGTGGACGAGTCCGTGGAACGTGAACCGAACCCTTCCTGTCGGTTAGGTAACAGAGGTCGTAGTAGGTGGAAGGGGAGGGTATGCGATCAAGAATGGGTATGCGGGTGTGGTTGATAAGATATGGATAAGGATAAGGATGAGTAGGTAGGCGGGTAGGTAGGTAGGTCGTCCATTCCACGCGGAGGGGTCGTCGTCTTCATGAGCGGCGGCAGGCGATAAAGCAAGAACGAGGGATATGGATATAGTGTAGAGTAGAGTAAGTTAACGAGGAGAAAGAAGAAGATGGCGAATTTTGCATTCGCATGGGCAAGGTCGTAAAGCGTGAAGGTATAGATGAAAGTCAAAGAGCGTGGTGTCGGTGAATGGATGCGACAAGAAGACCAAAAGCCCAACAAATACAATGGAAGAAAGGAGAAAGATAAGCGTCGAGTCGAAAAGGTATATCTGTAAAGATAAACGCGAAGTCCAGTTCAAAGCGAAGGCGACCTTGTTGATTTTGGTTATCGCCTTCACTCATTAGCAACCTAAGCAAAAGAGCAAGGCCACGTCAACAACTATTCCATCCCTATCCACAACCGCGACGAAAACTCAGAAACATACCTTCAACACCCTCCTCGGCTCCTCCTCCTCCTCCTCATGCTCGCTATACCGACTATGATCGCTCCCACTCCCCTGCCCATGCCCCTGACTCTGGCTCACCACATGTCCCTGTCCCTGTCCATCAAACGGGTTCCCATCCGCCACATACCCCCCATATGCATCGTCCATGTCCATATCCCCGCCCGACGCAGAGTAGCTGTGCTGGTGGCTTTGTTGGGTCTGCACCACGGTCTGCGAGTGCGATTGGGATTGGGACTGGGATTGGGACTGCGACTGATACCCGCCCTGATAATGCGACGCATAACTCTCCGCAACAGGCGAGAAGTACTGCGTCGCCCCCGTCCCCGCGCTCGCCGCCGACAGCGGCTGGCTCTGGCCGTGGGGGCTATACTCCGGCACAGCATTCATGTTCATATTCATCGACTTGCTCCTCCCCAGATCCTGTCCCGCACCCATGTTCTGATTCATCGCGGCGTACTCCTGCGACGGCGACGTCCGGTGGTGCAGCTGCTGCTGTTGTCCGTACTGCTGATACTGCGCCTGCGATGTATGCGCCTGCTGGGAATGCATCGACTGGCCTCTCGCCAACATCCCCGCCGCCGCACCCGCACCAGCCATATGGGCGCCCATACCCGCTGCTTCCAGTATATCCGCATTTCGCTGGCTCACGCCCCCGCCCCCGCCCATGCTCTGCGTCTGGCTGTACTGCGAGTGACTATGACTGCTCATACTCCCCACACCCCTCCCCAGCCCCCCGCCCCCAACAGCAGCGCCCGAATTCGAATACGGATCATACCCCCCACCCCCAGGCGGCGCCGCAAACGCCGCATACGGCGCCCCTCCCTCCTGCAACGCCGCTCCATACCCTCCCGCACCCATCCCGCCCCCACCCATCCCGTCCCCTCCAACAGTCTTCATGCTCCTCGCCCGCGCCACCCCGATCCCAGCTGCTCCAGCCGCACCACCAGCAACGCCCATCGCACCCGCGCCGTACGGGTCGAATATCTCGCCTGGCCCTACGCCTCCCATGCCGCCAGTGGGTGTGGGCATACCATGCCCCATCTCCCGCATCCCATACGACTCGCCATGCGACCCCGCGCTCATCGCAGGCTGCCCATAGGTCCCATGAGAACTAACATCCGAAAACCCGCCGCCGCTCGTATTGCCCGCGTACTCCCCTCCGTACCCGCCATCATGATACCCGCCCGCTCCAGCTCCCATCCCCCCTACGCCCGCACCGTACCCCATCCCCCCACCAGCACCAGGATGCACGTCGTCCTCGTCATCCAAGAAGATCGGCTTGGGGGCGGATGCAGCTTCGAGCGTGGCAGCTGCTAGCTCGCGGTCGAATTTGCGCGCGCGGCGCCGGCGGAG
Source organism: Galerina marginata (assembly GCA_023014335.1). NCBI lineage: Eukaryota > Fungi > Basidiomycota > Agaricomycetes > Agaricales > Galerinaceae > Galerina > Galerina marginata. The sequence continues at coordinate 2,339,501 of JAECYW010000007.1, read as the reverse complement.
GCCGTTGGTGATCAGCGCGATGAGGAGGACGAGGACTATGAGCCCGACGACGGAGAATGTGCCGGCTACCGCGCCTGTGTTTTTGAAGAATCTGGAAGTGAAAGAGGGGGTGTTAGTTTGGTTTGATGGTACGTGTAAGGGAAGGCAAGGGGGTAAAGAAGAATGGGAATGGGAGAACGAAAAGAAGAAGACCAGAGCAAAGGGCGAACGACTGAGAAAAAGCGGGAGGAATTGGGCTGTCGGGAGATTCTAGGCACGGACTCTACTGCAACAATGCAAAGTACAGGAAGGCTCGGACGAGCGCCTTGTGGAAGTAACCATAACAGAGGCGAGATCGCCCAAGCCAAAAGAAAGGCGCATCGAGCGAGTGAAGAGTCCGGTCAGAAAGAAACATGATAAACAGATAGCGTTGAAAAACCAAAATAAACAAATAAATAAATAATAAATAAACCAAAAATAAGTCAAAAAAAAGATATGTGGAGCAAAGCAAGCCGTGACTTCCCCAACGGACTCCATATACCTTCCGACTAAAGGCTTGAACCCACATTTATAACACAGGGACATAAAATGAGCCTCCAAGCCTGGGAAGAGGTATTAAAGACCCAGGGAGAATCCGTTGGGATGGGCTGATCAACTCGGCTCGGTTTGTCTGAAGTCAAGCGACCAAGAAAACAAAAATAAACAAAAAAAGAGAAGGGAGGAGAAGAGAAAATAAGATGAATGAAGGTACGAGACCATCAAGACGAAAACTCCGAGCATAAAAACAAAAACAAAATCGAAGACGAGCCGTGGCATCACCAACAGGACTCCACCATGCACAGCCTTGCGTGTTAAGGCTTGAACGAGTTGAGTAAAACCCCTACTACGTCCAGGAGATGTGCTGTCGCAAGCCTGGTAAGAAGAGACGAAGTAAAGGCGACAAGTGGAGTCCACCGGGTTGGCCACGAAAAGAACGAAAAGAGGACTGAGAGCAGGTGCATAAAAATAAACATAAAAATCGGTCGAGACGAGCCGGCATTACTAGAAGGACTCCACTGCGCCCGGGAATACAAGTTCAAGGCTTAAGTGAGGGCCGAGCCCCGAAATTTGAAAAGTGAACGGCACATGACACTCAAGCCTTGCAGGGAGAAACGAAGGCGACGAGTGTGAGTCCGTCGGCGTTAGCTTTGACGAACCCATTCGTCTGAACCAGAATACAATCAAGAACGACACAAAGCACAAAGCATGAAGCACAGCGCACAACGATAAAGTGTAAGCGCGTAAGAACGAAAATGAAACGGAACTGGAATAATGCTTCAAAGGAAAAACAACGACGAGAGAGAAAAACACCGACGAGAAAAGAGGCAAAAATAGAGTAGATAAAAATAGAACAAAGAAACGGAGCCTCGTGCTCTCCATCTTCTGCGTTTACGCCTACGCCGAGAAGCAGAGCTGGCTGGCACTGGTAATAACACACGCGTGGCAGACTCGAAAGGAAACCATAGGGGAGTCGCATCCACAGCGACTCCCAACGTCAGGCACTGAAGCCGACAGTGAGGAAAATCCTCGACACAAAGAATGCGACATGTGAAACGCCAATTCCAAACGTGAAACGTCCAAAAAAATGCCAACGCCAAAAAAAATGAAAGGCACGCAAAAGCAAAAGAAAGCCGGCATGCCAAAAGAATGAACGCTAGTATGAAGAAGCGGCTTTGACGGCGAAAATATAAGCGTGACACGGCGCCGAGTTATGAAACTTGAACGAAAGACGCTATGGAGATGGAAATGAAAACATGAATCGAAAGAAAGAAAGAAAGCGCACTCCATGCTCCACGTCGACTCCCTCCAACGGCGACACCATCACCCTCCAAAAAAAGAAAAGAAAAGAGAAGAAGATGGATAAAGGGAAGACAGTCGGTCGGGCAAGGGCACGGACGAAAAAAATCACAGGTGCCGGAGTTTGATCGGCAGGAGTGATGGCGGGAAGGAACCCAGGTGCACGCATAGGCAAAGGTAAAGGTAAAAGCGGGCACACGCCGCTTGATGTGGATGCGGGCATGAGAAGGGAGCAGGCGGGGCATCAGGGGATCATGATGCATGATGCACGGAGAAGACAGGCGACGGACGGACGGATGGGTGATGCCAGGTCCGTATGGAATGAGGAAGGAAGGGAGGCAGGCTTGAGGGTGAAGGCAAGAAGGAGAGAAAACAAAAAGGAACCGACGAAGAACGAGAATAGGAAGGAAAAGCAAAGTTGAATGGAGAACGAAGGGGAAAGCAAAGGCAAAGGAGGAAGAGGAGGAGAAAGACACGCACGATTTAGGTTTACCAGAAGCAAGCGCAGTCTCGCCAGGCCCAACGCTATCCGTGCTCGACACAAACCGAGTCGAGAACTGCGTGACCACCCCACCCGTAGGCGCCGTCAGCGACGCCCTCGAGAGCGTAGACGGGGTGGAAGTCGTCGATGGTGGTGTGCTTGACGACGAGCTCGGGGTGGTGGTTGCCGATGAGCTTGAAGACGAGACGGAGCTGGAGGAGGAGGACGAGCTTGAGCTTGAAGATGAGCTTGAGGATGAAGAGCTGGAGCTTGAAGACGAGAAGATGGAGGAGCTCGTGGAGGAAGAGGAGCCTGCGGATCGTGGGTGGGAACGAACGACGGTCAGCAGCGAGGGGCATGGATATGAGGCGGGGACGGTGCTCACCTGGAGGAGGAGGAGGAGGAGGCGGCGGAGGAGGAGGAGGATTGGTCGCCATCTTATCGTCGTCTTCTTCTTGTTTTGGTTTCGTCGATTAAATTTTATGAGAAGAGCAAAGGAGTGTGTGGTATCCACTGCCGCTAGAGTCAGCACCAAGGTGTCGACGGTGTCAAGCAACGAGTGGAGGTCTGTGTGAGTAACTATAAGTGAGGAGGGAGAACCGCTGTCAGTGGTCAGTGACAAGTGTCAGAAGCACATTCGCCTGGAGAGGAGAAGGAGAACAGCGAGCAGAAAGGACGGTGGGGAGGGATGACAGCGTGAAAATTCAACACCCGATCAATCAGCCCATGCGTGATATCAATCAGGAGGTCCGATTGGTCAGCGTCAGCTGCTGATCAAAACGTAGTTCGTAAATAGGGGCATACGGGTCTCAGGAAAGTGGTCTGCAAGGAAAGCAAGCAAGTTGAAATTGGAAAACTCCGTGTTTGCAGCACCAAGAGAGCAGCAGAGCTCAGCGCTCAGCGTCCAGGTGACGAACTGATCATCGCCCAAAAAAAAAAAACAAGATAAAATAAAATATGAAATGAAATAAACAGAGAACAAGAGATGTAAACGAAACGAAGCCCAAGGTATAAAAAAAAGGGTGCGGAGGACAATAGATCAACCGCACGACGACAGGTCAAGGTGGATATCAGTTTCACCAATGGACTCCACACTCAACGGACTGTTTGACCAAGACTTTGTCGAGCACCCCGAATGAGGCGAGGCGACCCAGCGTATAAGCCTGGGAGGAAGACCAAGGCAGTGAAGAGTCCGGGGGATGGGCTGATACCGGTGACGGACAAGGCCTAGGAGCTGAAAGCCGCGAAAGAAAAAATGCGAAAGAAAGAAAGAGGCAAAGAAGAAGAGGAGGAAATGCGAACAAACGAACGAGAACACCAGGGGCGTAAAAATTGGCCAAGAACTCCACATCCTCACCTATAGAGTAAGTAAAAGGCTTGCGCAACCACCGAGCCCTGAGAGCTGAGAGCTGAGAGTTGCACGATGACCAAACCTTGGAAGGAGAATCAAGAAGTGACGAGTGAAACATATGGGCTTTACCCGCCGACAGGTTATGGGTTATAACTGTTCCGACTGTTTCGTTGTAAAAATAGCTTTAACACGGTACCACCTGGCAAACTCGGCATCCTGTCTTCGTTCAAGGGCGTGGTAAAGTGACAATCAGGAACGGGCATGCAGCGGCCCCAACGGACCAAGCTGTTACCCCGCAATTTAGCCGCGGCAGTTGTTGTGAATGCGGCCGTATTCGCGGTCGTCTGCCTGACCTACTCTACAAAGCATTTATTTTGCGGATTGGATTCATCATCGCGACTCCAATATCCCCCAGTCTATTCACAGATGACTCTGCCTCTGAATCAGCATGCTTTCATCCTTGGAACTCTACTTGTCTGTTTCGTTTACTGGGTGAATGGCCAACGTCAACGGCGGCAGCTTCCTCCCGGGCCGAAAAAACTTCCTTTCATCGGAAACCTTCTTTCGATGCCCAATAAATTCGAGTGGGAGACATTTGCGAAGTGGGGACAGGAATACAGTTTGTGTTTTCAATTCACCGCACAACATTCGTCTCATCTTCTCCACAGATTCTGATATTATTCATGTCAACGCTTTAGGGACATCAATTGTTATTTTGAACTCTTACAATGTTGCTTCTGACCTCCTCGACAAAAGGTCCGGTACCTATTCCGACAGGTAGGTTCAAGTACCTTTCCTCGGGAGAACTCGCAGAAAACTTATTTGCTTCCATAGGCCGCACTTTACCATGCTCCACGAGCTGCAAGTTTTTTTTATCATACTTTGAGAACAACAGGACTTATACTACCGTAGATCAGGCTGGGGATTTCTCTTCAGTATGCTTCCCTATGGCGATATCTGGCGGGAAAGTCGCCGGTTATTTACGAAACACTTCAATTCCTCCCATCAAATCAGTATCAACCAAAAGCGCGATATCATATATGCCAGGCGTCTCCTTGGTCAGCTCTTACAGAGGCCCGATGATTTCTTACAGCACGCCCGCACGTTCGCCCCATTTACCACTTCCACGGGATCACACTCATTTAAATGCTTCATTATTCAGACTTGTTGGTTCCACCACGCTATCAATGACCTACAGCATTGAAGTCCAACCATATAACGATCCTTTTATCGCAATTGCTGAACACGCGGTTGAGGCGGCTTCCGATCTCTTGATTGCTGGTGCTTTCTTTGTGGATATCCTTCCTATCTTAAAGTATGTTCCTGACTGGTTCCCGGGCGCCAAGTTCCAGATAAAGGCTGCGACAATGCGGGCACATGCGGCAAAGATTCGTGATGCTACCTTTGAAGCGACAAAGAAACTGATGGTATTCACTCCCTTACCGTTTCTCTGGATGACTCTTAACGACTCCTGCTCAGGCCAGTGGCGATTACGATCCCTCCTTTGTCACGGAAGCCCTGACGCAAATTGAATACTCCGAGCATCCGGGCAGGGATCTTGATATTTTGAAAGATGTCGCGGCGCAGGCTTATATGGGTGAGTCCACGGAAAATTTCCTTTCTTTCTAGCTAACGGGGCTTTTACTTCAGCGGGGGCAGATACAACTGCTTCGGCTCTTGGGACATTCTTTTTAGCAATGGTCTGCTATCCACAGGTACAGAAGAAAGCTCAAGAAGAACTCGACAAAGTTTTGAATGGAAAGCTCCCTGACGCTAACGATATCAGGTCGCTTCCATACCTTTCAGCACTGGTTAAAGAAGTTTATCGGTAAAGTGAAGTTTCAGTTACAGATTATTGGCTTCAAGTTAAAAACATACAACGTTTTATCCCAGTTGGCAGCCTGTAACGCCGCTCGGTGGGCATCACTTTCCCCGTTCCAAAATAGCAATCTTACGATCTTACCTCATCAAGGCGTTCCACATCAGACAATCAGCGACGATTTCTACAACGATTATCATATTCCAGCAAAATCCGTCGTGATCGCCAACCAATGGTGAGGTCGCAAAATATTGAAATTTCGATGTTTCTCAAACTCCGCTCTATAGGGCGATGTTAAACGACGAACGAGACTACCCATTACCCCGCGAATTCAGGCCAGAGAGGTTCTTGAAGAACGGAAGCCTCGACAAATCGGTTAGGGACCCGATGGATATCGCATTTGGTTTCGGTAGGAGGTGAGTATAACGAATTTATTTTTTGCTCCATACCCTTGTCTTTATCACAACGACTAATATTATCATCACCGTAGAGTTTGCGCTGGCAAACACCTGGCCCATTCAACCATCACGCTTGCAGCCGCATCCGTTCTGTCAACCTTTGATTTGCTGAGAAAGCTGGACGAAAACCATCTCGAAATTGAGCCCAGGAGGGAATATAAACCTTCAGCGATATGGTAAGCTCTTTTGATGGTCTTTCCCTTGGATGGCTTGCCTTTACGCGTTATTCATAGTCAGCCCATCGACTTCCCATGCGTGATCAAGCCCAGGTCTCGATATGCTGCGGAGCTGATCCGTTTGTCCTCTGGTTTGGATTTGGGCGAATAAAGCAGACGGCTCTACTTCAGATTAAAATAGAGTTTCATCGTGTCACTATCACTGCGCCTTGCGCTTGAGAAATGTAATTGCGATGTGGTCATGGAGAGTGAACACACATACCGTGATGGCGGCGCGATCTCATACGTAAAGAAATGGCAACCTTTCTGAGAAGTTGCATCGTCTACCAATCTATCCGAGGCCACGACACTGTCCATTGACAGACGTTATTCGAGGTCAAGTTTCATTTTGTTTCCGGTGTGAATGTAGGTATACATGGATCTCCTCGCAACGTAGTATCGACGAAAGCTATCGAGGGCTATTGACCTAACTACACGCCACAAGTTAAATTATTGTTATTTGATCACATTCTCCGCGTCTCTGCACACTGGTCGTCTAGAGTATCAGTTAAATTGAGAGAACGCGGCCTCAATCATCTCGGCACGTCTCTTCGAACGAGGTGTAATTGAACAATCGAAAGGCATTGGACGACTGTGCAGAATTCGAATTGAATTAAATGGAAAAACTCGAAGTCAGTATGAATTGTACTTACACAGCGAGCCCTTCGTCGAGTAGGTCGTCCGGATCGGGTGACACCTTCTTCCCTTGAGCGTTTATTACCGGATTGATGTTGAAAGCAAAAACAACGCTGGCCGCATTCAATTTAAGGGCATTGCTGGAGGGATTTCATTTTGAAATCAGTCAACATGTGAACCGTAAGGCGGTCAAAGTTTGAAGCACGTACTTTGCGACAGTATATCCAATGCAAGACCTTGTGAATGTGCCGGAATTAAATGTGAAATGAACTAGAAAGAAACGACTTACCTACGACCGAGCCCATAAGTGAGATGACCGTGGTCCTTCGTATCGGGAAAGGAAATTGGGGTGACTCCATCTGCTTCAAGATAACGCTCCGGTCTAAAGTCATCGGGGTTCGGATAGACATTCTCGTCGTGATGAATAGCCCTAAGTCGGCGTTAAAAAGGTAACAAGACTACTGGTAGAGCATTGACCCACCAAACGTTAGGGAAGATCAATGTTCCGGCTGTAAGATTTCAGTGAGCAAAGGACCTCGTAGAAAAGTCTGAGGCGTGGCTTCACCAGGAATGAAATGCCCATCATAGATGTCGTCCTGAATCAGACTGTGAGGGACAGCTATGTGCATTGAGAAGCAGCCAGCGCGTCAATGTGTCATTCGGCTCACAAAAGCACAAAACGTCTCACCAAGAGGGCCCATAGGTCGCCATCGTAGAGTTTCCTTGATCACAGCAGTGAGATATGGAAGGTTTTTTACTTCGTTGAACGATGGGAATCGTTCACCATCGGTGGCAGCTTCGACCTCGGCCCTAAGTTTTTCTTGAACACGAGGATAGAGGACCATTGCGAGCATAAAGAAGCTCAATGTAGCACCGATCTAACAAATGATCGCAGGTCAGTTCATTAGTTATGAGTATTGGGAATGCGTAGTATTGGTTGCGATAAGTCTCTCACCGCTTCTGCTCCAGCACCACTGGAAGATAGCATGAGATTCTCAGCCTTGGTCCTGAGTAAAATAGGAAAAATAAATTACTGACAACATCATGCCCGCCAACCAAGCCTTTTCGACTTTATTCAAATCATAGTCTTTCGAAGGGTCCAAAAGCCTGGCCATAAAGCACTCTGAACGCGAACCATCATCTAAACCGGCCTTAACATCATTTGCTAGGCCTAAGAACATGTCGGTGTCTTTTTTGAACCAGGCGTAACCTTCTCGTTTCCATCTGGCCAGCGCCGTGGGGATGTGCATCATCCACGGAAAGATATCTACGAAATAGTTACCTGAGGTTGAAAACGGAAGATTAGTTGGTGAGTGACTAGTTAGAAATCGGTCAGCGAACCAGGTAGAGCCGCCTTGAGCATGCGGTCAACATAGTGCTCAACCTTGGTCACGAGAGGGTCGTTCGTTTGAATAGGCGGGTACGAGTAGACGACACTAAGAACGGTGGCGGCGGCAGTCCTGGACGATGGGAGTAGGGGAACTAAGCCGCAGTTTAAGGCAATAGATAAATATTTGTCTCACCGTCTGAGCTGGGGATCAATTCGCCCTTTTTCGTGAAGTAAACCGTGAAGAAGATGAATGGCTTCTTTTTCCTGCAACGGGGTATAGTTCTCGGCGGCTTTGATGGAGAGGCCGTCGTGGGCAGCCCGTCGCATTCTTTTCCATCTATCGCCGTACCGCGCGAACGCGAGGTTCATTCCACCGGTTAGGATCTCCGTAGCCATAATAAACCTCTAAGGAAAGTCTGAGGCATCAGGATCAGGGAGAAGCTGTTTGTCTTACCGGCCTATCTGAGTAGATCGCGGAACGGCGTTCCTATTAAAAAAAACATTTAAGTAACTGTTGGTGGAATATCCTGTCAGACTTACCAATAAATCTGCGGCAGCTTTAGCCGTCCCTACGACAATGACGGGTCGTCCTGCAAAATTCAAGCTATAAACAGGCCCTGAATACAGCTTCAGTACACAGAAGCTCGAAATACACAGGTGTCACCCACCAAATTTCCTATGCCATTCTATGTTAAGAATTAGGTGAGAGTCTCAACTATTAAGTTTGGTGCCCTTACCTGTGTACTGTATCCACTGATTTTTCCCCAATTGGTGTGCGTTTCCAATGAATGGTAGACCTTTAGGACCGGGAAACAAAGGAGGACGCTCCTTTCGAAGGATTGTGGAGTAAACTAACCAGGTGAACAGAATGCCGACGCTAGCGAAGGCATATCGGTAGTAGCTATCGTCAATTAGTCCTGTCATTGTGAGGTGGGTATCTCTGGAGCTTTGAGTACTGCTACTTGTAGCATACGAAATACGGCCGTGCGGTACGTGGCTGCATTTTGCGGAAAGTTTTGCGGTGATGGGAGTCGTCAACGATTCGTAATTGCGATTATGAAATCAGGATGAACTTATTGACGGTTGTATATTAAAAGCTTCTGAAAAATTTGTTTACCGCTGATCCGGGTGATTCACGAGGACAACTACCAGTCATCCTTGGACGCTATACCCTGCGTTAGTAGTACAAGGGATGCTTGCCAACAGAAATCGATGTCCTCCGAGCTTCAACCAGCTTCAACCTCAACCATTCTCGTCGGTTGCATGTCGCTTTAATCTTTGACGACGAGCGAACGAAGGAAAGGAGACACGATTTATTTTTTCATCTTGAGGCTTAGTGCCTAAGTCTTGCCACCGGGCACTCGTATGGAACTGACGAGAGTTACAGGGAAACCGGCCATTAACTTGCAAATCTTCAGCCACCATTGCGCTTAAAACCCTCTCCAAGGTGCCAGGCTCACTTACTGACGGATTCATGTCTATAGCAGCTGCGGAGCCATGTAGGTGCTCTGCGTATCGTTGCATTTATTCTTTGCCTCGAAGCCTCCGTGAAAGGCGAACCATTTCAAGTTGGTACATGACTTTTGGTCCCTCTATGCTAATTCGACTGGGGGAAAATTTTCTATTTGGAGGTAACGACCTCACGGCTTGGATTGTCGGTTAGGGACGAACCTCTTGGAGCAGGTCTGGATGTCGATCGACCTGCCAGTACCGCTCACTGCAACACAGGTTCGACACGGACACGAGCGGGTCGATCAAGTGCGGCAGTCGAGTCACCGAAGTGGGCTGAGGGGAAAGGGCATCAGCTGCCTCCAGCTGGTTAGTACACTCGTCCATTCTCGACTTCCGACCTTTTAAGGCTCCGTTCGTACCCTACCACACACCCTAATATCTCTAACATCATTCCAAAAATCTGTCTCTCAACATTTCCGACTTACTTTCCAGAATCGTCTCTCTGAAGGTGTCCGTGATTTTGATCAAATCCTCTGCATTGCGTTGGTAAGGCACCGGCTCAATCAGCGCTTCGTATCGACTAATGTCAGCGTTACCTGTTTCGGGTTGTATTTTTATGTCGCTCCTGAGTCGATCTAGGTATCTCAACGGCCGGTGTGTGTTTCCTAATCCTAATCATCAAGGACCGATCTACTAAGGTTAGGACTCGGGGATGGACCTGACAACGTGGAATAGCGATCGTCCTTGCACCCTCTCCAACCAGCCTGGAAACTCTGTCTGAATATTTCCAGCCTGGGTACTCTTCCTGGATCTCCACAGCGGCTCAATCCGCGGTCGTTTGAGCGACCCAGAACCATTGACACGTAAATCGCACGACCTTTCGAATAAAGACTTGAGATCTGATTCACTTGCGCTACGGACAAACTCGTATAGGGTCCCTAGGTCTTCTGTGCACATCTCAGCTTCTGGAACGTAGGCTACTTTTTTGCTCTCTCCCACTTTGTTTGATCCTCACCTACCAATAATTGTACCGACGACCTGTCAAGAAAATTCACCTCATCCGGGACAGCGTTCTACACGAGATCAGATATCGACCGTCGAATCTCAATAAGTAAAACAAACCTTCAGGTATTCTTCATCACCGAAGAGTGCCAACAAATCTTCAAGTGTATCTACCCAAAATTCTGCAGCACCATCGAACTCGGCGATAGGCAGCCCAGCTTCAGCCAACGCTTTGGATTGAGGTTCAAGTACGTGGAACTTATTCGGCGTTGCAAGGAAAAATTAAAATTAGCAGAACATCAGGGCCATAAAAATATGGGCTCACCTGATTATAACGAACAATATTTGTCTTAACGGCTTTCAAGGAAGTAAAGATCTCCCCGTGCTTTTTACTCCTAAGGAAAATGTCTTCTTTACTGCAAGTTTGCCGGTGAAAATCGAGCTTACCAGTGGTCGCTGAATTGTTCGTGCGTTAGATCTGGTCGGCGTTTTATGAGGCAAGTAATGTGGATAGTCATCTTGATCTTAGAAATGCTGGATGGTTAGATATCTAGCATAAGGGGGTAGCAAGATATATACTAGCTTCGCATTGCTGCGGCCGCATGGCTAATTAGGCATTGATGGTTTCAATTTCCTACCTTTTTCTGTTGGAATAATGATGTAGAACGATTCTTCCCATAGGACCTCGCCACTTGCAGTGAGGTACTATATTGGAACTGTTGTCTGCTACCTGCCTCTGCCTTTCCCCTTGTCAAGAACCCTAATCGAGAAAAGCAGAGAAACAACGTGCTCCCCGAGGCCAACGGGCCTAAGACGTTCGAGACGAAATTGAATCCGGCTAATTAAGAAGCGATCTTTGCTTAGGAAGGGCTTTGTATTTTAAGAAGATGAAAGGTAAAATCACGAACTAGATGTGCAGTACATGGACCTAATTGGATCTATTTTAGGACGGAAGTCCGAGTAGTTCGCACGTCGGCCACAAGTGGAGCGGCCGCATAGAGTCATATGCCCCGTGCCATCAAAGACATTGGTGGACATCAGTGGTCACCAATGGACACTGGTGAGTATCGTTGGACATTGGTGGCGGGTGACAGAGATTGGTGGATATCACATAACATGATTAGATAATGTATTCCGGCGATGTGTGGCGGAGACTGAAAGAATATCAAGCGCCCATCCATTGTACACCATCGAACGCCATTGGAAGCAATATCTTCGGCGCAATATCCTGGCGTTCGACGCGCTATTCGCAGGCAGGAAGCTTCATTCCCTTGTTTAATCTTATATTCTCTGAACTCCTCTCTTCTCATTTTACTTTTTTATTCAATTGCTGATGTTCTCTATGCTATTTACGCCCTTCTGTACCGTTATTTAGATTTAGTGAATAGCACTCTACGTAAGCCTCGCTCTCGACCTTTGTTTACCACCGTCTGCGTGGTCTACGGCTTCAATTTTACTCCAGACTTCGTATCTCGATTCTCGCACCCTTGTTAATTATTTTGTTGGACGCTACGAACCCCGAATCGTACCTCAGAGCCGCTCTTTACGGCGCTTATTTGTAATGTTTTGTATCGCACGAGCGCGTTTTAGGTACATCTCGCTCTGACATGCAGTTTATATCCTAGATTATTTACATCAAAAAGCACCGATAATTAACAGAACTCTGAGCAAACCGGCTCAAAATCCAATTGGATGGGGCGTAAATTACACTGTTAGATATCGTATTCCAGAAGAAAAATGACTGAAATCCATTGTATGCCAATGGATATTCAGCGGGGTTCCGCTGAAATACGCTGGTTCTCCGAGCAATCACCAACGGAATTCAACAGACGCGAGATTTAGAGCACCAGTGATCACCAACGAATTTCAATGGATGTGATAATTAATCTACAATGTACTACAGTGGCTAATACCCACTTCCATTGTGATCGGATGGGCAACACTGATGTCTAATGGTCGTGTAAATTTAGCTACATGGTCTCCATTGCTCACCAATGGCTTTCATTGGGTATGCGGTTGGTCACCGTCAGAAATCGATGATTTCCGCTGATGTCCGATGGAAGTGCCACCTCGGCGCATATTACTGGCCGCATAGTGCTTCCGCATCAGCGGTCAACTCCGAATTCCCACCTCACCCTTTCCTACATACTACAAATCAGATCCAGAATGCTCAAAATATTAACGACACGCAGGATCACCATCGCATTCGCCATGTATCCTCTATCCTCCGTATTTCCTGCTCTCCGGTCACTTCTTTCCTTGTCTGTCTATCAGTCCCTCCTGGTTTTTCTCGCTGTGTGGCTCTGTACAAAGGTTTTGTTCTCGAAAAACGCGAACGGTTCACTGCCGCCTGGTCCACGGGGTCTTCCTTTTCTGGGAAATATCTTTCAGATCCCCAAGTTCCAATGGTTGAAGTACACAGAGTGGCAGAAGGAGTTCGGTAACACCCTTTCACTCTCAGTGAGACTCATCGCTGAGCACTTTCAGGTCCAATCTTCTCACTAAACTTTGCCGGGAACCCCGTCATTGTTCTTAATACCCATGAGGTCGCAACTGATTTACTGGGTCAGTTCTCCCGTTCACATTGAGAAAAGCTGACATCTTAAGTTATACTTTCAGATCGGCGCTCTACTACTTTTAGCTCTCGTCCGCGGTTCATCATGGCTGGTGAAATTCTCACTGGGGGTATATTCATCGCCTTCTCTGTTTACGGTGAACTGTGCGTTGTCACCTCTGTCTTGGAACTAGGTAGTTATATTAGTCTTTAAGGTGGAGAAAGCTTCGCAAAGCCGGACATGAAGGTATGAATATCCGAGCTGCTGAGAAGTACCAGCCTCTCCAAGAGGTTGAAGCCGCCGCGATGGTGGTGGACCTCATGAAGGACCCAGATCACTGGGATGACCACATGAAGCGGTAGGGCCATTCCCTCGCTCCGCTTATAATTTATCTTATTTATCTTTTTTTACCCAAGTACTGCTGCATCGACCGTCCTTTCTGCAGTGTACGGATGGCCGCCGATCGAGTCCAAGGACGACCCTCTTGTAACGCGGATCAACGATCTGATGCACCGTCTCGTTCGCGCTGCTCTTCCCGGCGCCTATCTGGTTGAAATCCTCCCGGTTATGAAGCGCCTACCAACCTGGATGGCACCTTGGAAAAAATGGGGACTGGACTGGTACAAGAAGGATAGCGAGATGTTCCAAGGATTTTACGATGATGTTGCTAAGACCTTGGTGAGTTGAGGAATTCGAATTTAAAACGCCTCAACTCTTATGGATTGTCAGCGCGCAGGCGATCATAAGCCTTCCTTCACATCTTCGCTTATTGAACGTCAGGAAGAACATAAACTGACAAACCAGGAGGCCGCTTGGCTTGCTGGAACCATGTTGTAAGCTTATTTGTTCCACGCCCTCTATAAGACACTTACGGTTTCCAGTGGGGCTGGAGCAGAGACGGTACGTATAGTGGAATCTGCTAATCGCAAAATTTCGACGCATTTCATCATGTAGACCGCCGCCGCCCTCTCAGTGTTCATGCTTGCTATGGCCTTGTACCCCGATGTGGCGCGTAAAGCACAACACGAGATCGATACCGTCATTGGAAGTTCCCGTCTCCCAACGTTTGCCGACGCTCCTGCCCTTCCTTATATACGGGCTATGGTGAAGGAGGTCCTGAGATGGCGACCTGTTGGGCCACTAGGTGAGCTGCTGGTCGTTTAATCGAAACAAAAGGTCTCACCGTTTGATCTTCACAGGGCTTCCGAGATGCACAACGGAGGTAATTTCTTAACTTCTTTCCTGTTTCCTGTCAATCTCCCTCAATAGTTTCCCTTAGGACAATTGGTACAAAGGTTACTTTATCCCTAAGGGTACTGTTGTTATTGCCAACGTATGGTCTGTATACTATTTCTTTACTCAGTATTTCATTTTTTTCTAAAGTTGGCATTCCAGGGCGATGAACAGGTGAGGCCCGAAAGATACGGGCAATTATCAAAGTTTTATACCTTCAATGTTCAGGGATCCCAATGTCTATCCTGACTACGATGAATTCCGACCAGAGCGATTCCTTGATGACGAGAGAAATGATGTTATCCCTCAGAATACTCACGGACAAGGACACGTAACATACGGTATGTTGTGGCTATTCTTTATTTAAAATTTAATGACCTTAGTCAAGGTTTTGGCCGCCGCATATGCTTGGGAATGCATGTTGCGAATAACGCTTTGTTCATCGACATGGCATCGATACTCTGGGCTGGTAACATTGTACTTGAGCGAGGCGCTGATGGAAGACCCATTTTACCTTCAAGGACGGATTGCATAGACGAAGGTCTAGTTGTGTAAGTACTATTAAAATCTTTGCGAAAATTGAACACAACAGACTTTTTCACTTTCTAGACGTCCAGTGCCTTTTAAGTGCCACATCCTACCTCGGTCGCCCGATGTCACGAAAGTCCTACAGATTGCGAATGAGAAATTAACATAGTTTTAACTAACCATCAGCGTTAATATTCTACGTCTTCTCATAACTCCCGACACCGACGGCTACGGGACACACATAAATCTAGAAATATACAATTTATTTACCCAACAGGTCATGGGGTGAAGATGTTGCATTCACTTGTGTATAAAATGTGCTCCAATTTATTTTGCACATTATATATGCCATATGTTAATCGTGTTTAAATTGGATTTAACGGATCCGGAGGTGTCTTTCCGTCATTGTGCTGTAGCGCTCAGACAATTACTCTTATTGAAATATTTTGCGTGTTCGATGAAGTTACGATTCGTTCTTCATTTCATCTAGTATCACATGACTACAGTAAAGCCAAACCACTGTTGCCTATTCCACCCTGACACTGGATGCACATCATCCAAAAACATCGGCTTCAGCACCGACGCAGTTTCCAGTGTAGCATCCGCCATCTCCCTGTCAAACTTCCCCGCGTGACCGCGGCGGAGGTTGTTCATGATGAGCGCGATGAGGAGGAAGAGCACGATAAGCCCGACGACGGAGAAGGTCCCGGCTACTACGCCTGTGTTTTTGAAGAACCTGAAGAGGGGAGGGGGGAATAGTCAGGTTTGACGAGGTGCGTGGAGTGCAAGAGGTAAGACCAATGCAAAAGGGAACAAATTAGACTACGCGGGAATGTGAGACCACAGATGAGGTTTCCGTCGCTTCCTTACTACGGGCTCTACTGTCAAAAGCCCTTTATCGTGAGGCTTGGACGAGCGCCTCGCCACATCGTGGCAACACAGCGGCGAAGTTCACACAGGCAGACCAAAGGCGCATAGAGCAAGTCAAGAGTCCGATCAGAAATTAATAAGACGTGTCTGCCCTCAGGCGAACACCCTCGAAAAGTCGAGAATGAGATGAGAAGGAATGGATTAAGGTGGAAAAATAACTGGGGTAAAAAAAGAAAAGAACGTCGACAATTCTCAGTACATATGAAAAGAAGAAGTGGTTAAGGCGAGCCATGCATGGCTTCACCAACAAACTTCAGCCTCCATTTAGGCGCTACCTTGGAAAACCTTGCTTTCCAAGACTTACCTGAGCACCCACACACATCGTCCCGAGAAAAGAGAAGTAATGCGAATGAACAAAAAGACCACCATGACCAGGACGCAAAGACAAAGATACGCCAGGTAATAAAGGCGGATGTGCCAAAGGAATAAAAGATGATATGAAGAAGACTGGCGAAGTTCAAAGCGTCTAACACGGCGACGAGTTGCGAAACAAGGACAGATGAGCTCCACACCCCACGCCAACACTGACGCCAACGGGGACAATACACAATAAAACCCAAAAAGAGAGAAAAAAGCAAGGAAGAAGAGAGGCTCGTCGATCAAGCAAAGAAAAGGACGGCAAAGACAGAATCACAGTCTAAGGTACTGTGTTTAAGCGGATGGCGAGAACGTGGGCGTATAGGCAGGAGAGGCAGACACGCCGCATAATGTGAGCCTGAGGAGGGAGAAGGTGAGGCATCAATGCATCAAGCTCAAGGATCATGTTGCATAATACACGGGACAGGCAACGGAGGTGTGGACGGGATATCCCAGGTCCGTGTATGAAGGACAGCAAAGCAAAGAGGACAAGGCAGGGTTGAAGAAAAGGAGAGAAAAGATGGCCGAGCCGACTAGGAACAAGAATCGAAGGAGAAGAGAAAATGAAAGAAGGGAAGAGCAAATGAGGAAGGGGAAGACACGCACGATTTAGATCCACCAGAAGGCACAGTCTCCCCAGGCCAAAAGCTGTCCGTGCTCAACACAAACGGGTCGAGAACTGCGTGACAATGCTGCCGGTAAGCGTCGTCAGCGACGCCCACATTTGAGTGGGCAGAGGCGAAGTTTTCGAGGATGGCGCGGTCGACAATGAGCTTGGGGTGGCGGCTGTCGATGTGCTGCCGGAGGAGGAGGAGCTCGAGCTCGAGGCTGCCCTGCGGGTCGGGGTGGGAGCGGACGACGGTCAACGTCGAGGAGCCTGAGATGACGACGGTGCTTACCTGGAGGAGAAGGAGGATTGCCTACATACTCGTAGTCAACGACGTCCAACGCCCAACCTTCATGCGCTCCTCTTGTTTGCGCTGGCTTCCCAAAATTCTCCTGTTGATCCCTATTTGGCAATACCCTCAGTCGGCAGTTCAAATGATATAAGCAGCTGAGACTGAGCGACTTTGGAGCGACTCCTTCCTTTTCACAACGCCTGTTCGTCCGTCGCCGTCTCATGCGGGTCTCCATGCAAACCACCTTAGTTTTGCATGATTTTCTCTTTCACCTCTCGACTTTTCTGCCTTTCTGTTCAGTTTTCCTGTCTTTTGCGATCCTCCGATACTTATACGAGCAGACTCTCTTCCATCTTCCTGGTCTCCTCTTCGGATTTGGTACTGAACCGTCATTATTATGGTTTGAATATGATGCTCGCCCAAGTTCTCCAAAAGTTGAGTCGGAATGAGTCCGTGAGTTGGAATTGGATCTCGACCACACTGCCTTTTTTCCCTCTGTTCTCGATCATGTTTGTTCCTTAGCCTCTGCATCTTGACTTCTTGTCCCTCTATTTCCGAGTCCTTTGGTCATATTTGCTGTTTACCTCGTTCCAAAGTTACCACACCGACATCTTCCAAGCTTTTCCTGCGACCTGACGCCGTACAGTTAAACGTCCTCCGCCATCCCAACAATGCCTTCGACCAGACACAGATCGAGTCCGATCAGGCGTCCGCGTCCTTGATGCGACTGTGTTCATGTTTCTGGTCTCACATCCTTTGCACGATGGCGGAAATACGAATTGGACGCCGTTGTCGTTATTGCCGTTCAGGGTGGTTCGTCTGTTTTGTTTTCAAATCTATTCTTATTTTTCGATGCAGGGAAGGAATGTGTTCGATTATTCCTCCTCTGCCTTTTCTGCTTAATTTATGTTCTCCACCTTTACTTTTCCCTTCACAGTTCGTTGGTTAAATGTATGGACGAACTACTTTACGACTATACTAGCCAGGAGAATAATATGACATCTACCTATCTAACCTAATTTGCTGGCAGAACACGAACTGTCAATGAGAAATTGAAGGCCTACTTGGGCACCTGCACGATCAAAAAAAATCTGTCTATGTAATTAATGTTCTAATCGGGTGTTGGGTGCTTGTCTAAATGATGTCGTTCAAGTTTACTAGGCGATCCAAAAACGCGGTGGCACTGTGAACATAAAAAATGTGTACAAATTCCGTGTTGCGAGAATTCATGCCTCATACGATCGTGACTCCTCGTGAACTGTTCTCCGCAGTTTGGCGCAGCGCACCGGTGTGTCCTTGTGGTTGACCCATTACGGGAGGTCTCGACGTTAGTATGGCAGCGTTTGACATGAGCATTGCGGCTGTGTGCGCGTTTGAACGTCTTCGAACAACCAGGCTCTGTGCAGTGAAAAAGGGTGTCATGAGCTGGAGGGTGAGAATCCTCGTCCTCAGAGGTCAACGTCCCAGGTGAACTCAAAGAAGAAGGGCTGAATGTTGAGAGCTGAGAGTCCTCTCTCAGCACTCCATGTTGCAGCAGCTCTGACAATGAGTGATCCGATGACTCAGAAAAACTCGGAAGTTCGGATATAACGTTGGACGGGGGCAGTATATCTAGTGCTAATTCGACGTTGTTAACAAGGGAGGCTCCAAAATGACTGGATAAAACTTTACTAACACATACTGTCAAACAGTCTGTTGGGTTCTTGATTGTCGGTGAACCCGAAGGAGGGTTGCGTCATTTGCGAAGTCGAGAGTATCTCTTGGATGGAATTCCATGACGAGTCGTCTGGAAAGGAGTCCAGGATTCAATCGGTCAAGAATTTACTGATCACAACGGGATCGTGCTCACCCATCACGACCTCATCCGAAGAAATTGTGTGTGAATTTAAAGCAGGCTGGTAGTACTGTGAATCTGTTCGTCGTTATTTGAGCACAATATTCTGAACATTGTTTTCGTTGAATGACCATTACTAACCGGATAATTCTTTATCCTGCATGGACATAGACGTAGCTTCGTGCAATTCCCTTGCATCTGCCTCCAGGATTTCTTCAAAAGACGAAAATTGAATTCTCCAGATCTTATTTCCGTTCTTCTGAAATGAAGAAATGTGGACAGAACTGTCAACAGACCTTTCGTCTAATTGAAAAAAGATACCTTAGAGTTCGCTTCTATGTGTAGTATCTAGGCATAGTATAAAACTTACCTGTAGACGCCCCATGTATATTTGTCTGCAACACGACGGCACCAGGATGATGCCTGGGAGAGAGCGACACAGCTCCAGTGATCGAGCAGGGAAGGTGAATCTCAAAGCTTTCGAAGATGCTCGTAGGAAATGAGAATGAAGCCATACTGACCGACCAGACTTAACACAAGATTGGGAGATAACCTGGAAAGAACCTTGTAACTTTCGAAGGATTCGAAAACGACGCCGATGAGAAGTTCACCGACTTTTAAGAACAGCACACTGAATTTACATACAATCGCCTTCGGCAGGTCGGGACGATGGCGAATTCTGTGGCGGCCAAGCCTAGCAGTTCGAAATTGAGTCTAAAATATAGACGCAGTAACGGTGTATTCCAAGTTCCAACATTAGAAACGTTAGGAGTTCCCTGATCTCGTCACTTCTTGCCCGCGGTAAACGGAGCGGGAGGTAAACAATTATCCGGCGGAGTTGGTTTACTCGGCGCACGATAGCATGTCCACATTGTTATCAGCCTGACAGCACTGTTGATCTTTTTTGTAATGAGAGAGCCTGAGATTAGGTTTTTATGATTAGGGTGTTAAAACATCTAGAAGTTACACCTCAGGGAACAAAGGTAGCGGTTCTAAGCAAAGTTTCTTGAATTCCCATCCCTTGGCAGGAGAGTTTGAAATATTTAGGGTTGCAATGCTTTATAACTGAATACACCGAGCGCCGTAAGGGTACAGATATTCGCGGAACAGCCGTATATGGCGGGCTATAGGTGGTAAAAGGCCGACTTAATAAAAACTATGGGTTGTAGGCTGAAATAATCACCCGCAAAGTTTGACCTCTTGATTTGGACTCGACAACCTAAATCTGAGAGATGTTGGAGGCATCATATGTTTGAATGACTGCCAAAGAACCAAGTTGAGAAACCGTGAGGGCAAGTCGATTGTCGAACAAGGGCTGAAAATACTAGCCCTGAACGACACACTGTTCAAATCAGTTCACGGAAAAGCCCAGAGCATCCCAAGATACGCCTATATTCATTAACATATTAGTTTTAGTTTCCGCCCGCTTTCATGGTTTTTTGGACTTCCAGAACCACGAAACCTGGAAAGGGAAAACATACTACATTGGGGCAGAGGGTCTGGTGATGGCTGGAAATGAATTGGGAGATAGGTTTCAGAGTCTTCGGGTTTACTTTGACGGTTTTCGGGGTTGAGAACCCGGTTGAATTAGTTACCTTGCTGTCCACACATGAGGTTTGTAGCATCGTGGTCTCGACAATGTTCCTGGAAGCCTGGACAAACGTCATCTTCTTCACTTGCATCTTCTCCCTTTCGACCCTCAAAGAATAGGAACGCGAGGTGGTCGTAAAAATGTCTGGAGTTGGATAGATGACTTAGGTGACTTAACATTGCCGTGTGGGAGCTGATAACAAAAATAGGGATGGTTTCAGCCTGAGTATAGCCCAGTCTGTCCGAATTCGAACCAGTGACACAGGCGCCTTAGACTCGTACACTGAAAGTTGCCTTATCCCCGGTCGAGAAAAGGTGGGTATATTTTTGGCGTACTTCGTCGGTAATTAATCGGTACTTACTCCTTGCAGTCCTTTGCACTTCGGTCAGGGGAGTGTTAACCGGCATGATCCACGCTGGCGCTAGAAATTCTTCATCGTGTCAGGTTGTGGCAGGAATCAACTATATTTACTCTGTTTTCCGACTCGGAAGTATAACAATTTTAGACCGATGGTTAGGCTATGCGTGTACCCCGAGGTTCCTCCTTAGATTTTTCGTTCTTATCTCGACCTGCAATCGCCCATGTATCATCAAACACCTCATCAGCGATGCCACGGTAGCTTGAAAACCTTCGATAGCCCACAGGCCCAATCACCGCCCAGAGGTGTCAAGCCCAGCATCAACTAGGGACCAAAAACCGTTTTAGGAGCGTTCATTCTCAAGCTGTCTTCCATGTGAAGCTCCTATTAACCTGGTGGTCCTCGTGTATATCCATCTACGCGGTCATGGTTGACCGAGGCCGACACCGGGTAGGGTTGGCTGAGTGGTCTTACCAGGTGAGCGGGTAGGGCAGTGGGAAGGAAATCCCGGGCGCAATGAACTATGATCAAGGAAGGCAAATCCTCATAGCTTCTGGAAGAATTCTCTGCGCATAACTCGCACTTTGGACCGAGCCTGGGGTGGTCCCGTAACGGCGCGCTTATCTTTAGACTTTGAGTATTCCGTGGATGCCCGCACCATCCTTTGTTATCTTTGGTGGTCGAGTAACATGTATGGCATGAGGTATATTACCAAACTTAGCCAGACAGTTGGTTCGAGCTGATAAGAATTCTTCAAAGGAACACAAAGTTCGGGCGAGTCGGTACGACCAGTAATGTTCTCTATGACCTTCGTAGTTTTGTTCCACTTGGGAAAGGAGGTCTGGCGGTGATCCATAGGCTTAACTTAACCCTGTGGAGTCCGTCCAATCTCCAACTTGTCATCTGAAGTTAAGTATGCATTTATTGACCAACTTCAGACAGACCCACTCCTCGCCTAAGTGGAACATATATACGTATACTCTACAGTGCTGCTTATCTTCATCTGTGTAATCGTCCGGTAATTACATAGGTCTCTATACGGCGTCATGCCTTCGCCGGGGCAAACTCGGAGCTGTCTCAATAACAATATCATGGTGTTTCGCAGTCCCAAGCTTTGTCGGCGTGATTTTAGCAAACGCCGCACTCGGGCAAGTTGAACCTGACCGTGACTTCGATATCTCGAGCTCGCGTTCCCCCCATGTCCCTTTAGACACCCCTTGCCCTCATTTTCTTGCAGGACAATAGCTGGGCCAACTCCTTTAGTCTAGCGCCAACTACCCGAAGATGGCGGCAGCTATTTTATTAGCAGATGGTACAACTGCCGGCCACTTGCAAGGCCTCAACACTACCTTGGCCATTTGCGTATCAAGTACTGATGTTGGAGTATATAGTATCTACTATCTGTCCTGACGTTTTTTCAATATCATTTTTGCACTTTCTGCAGGAAATCACGGGAAATAGTGGTAGGCATACAGGCTATAGAATGGACTACTTATTAGCTGTGCATTTTTCACGAGAAAAAAAAGATTTTCTCAAATTTTCCTGAAGTTCACGTCATGCGCACTGCGGCGCGTTCTTTCCGCTTATCGCATGCAGATGTTGCAATTTAAGAATGCTGAATGAGGGTTTTCGGCGAACCCACAGAGGTTTCATACATCAAGACGTTCTGAATATTCTATATAAATCTAGATACTAAACTGTGCTGTAGTTCATGCTAACAGCCTCCGAGTCGGAAGGAAAAACCATATACGCTACAGGAGCATTATTCCTAGGTCAATTCTTCACAGATTGTCTGACAACGATGTCTCTGGTGGGTGACAACCTTATCTTGTCTCGAATATATTTAGTATCCCCCTTGACACGGAAAGATAGTAATGAGCTGCCTTCTCCCGAGCCATACGTGAATAGGGCGATGCGCTTTTCGAACAACTCGTAGGAAGGAACAGCGTGGATTAAGAACGACAGCCTCGTCAAAGGGCCTTGCTCCTCGTAATGTAGAATAGGCGAAGTGATGCCAACTCGACCATCCTGGTTCTTCGATGCAAGCCAGATATTTTTTGGTTTAAGGGCCTGACAACACATTGCATACTACGAAGGTCAAATTAATGCTGAACGAAAGGGGCATTAAGGAGAATACATACAAGTTCAGCGTGAGCACCGTGCAATGCGTCTTCTTTAGCGCCATCGTAAATCATATAATCGAATGCAAAGAAGGTGGTCGCGGGATCGGTTTCTGAGGACACAGATAGCTCGCTTCTTGAAATCCAAGCCTCACGCTTGCGCTGGTAAACTGAGAATGCGTCTTTCAATGCACTACTAACTTGTGTGGGGGAAACTGTGGTCCTTGGGCCACAGAATTTATGGCTGAATCCCAGGTATGCTTAAATTTATATGAGTATATTAGCATGGGACATACGAACACTACACTCACGTTCGAGAACAACAGGCGCATCAGCACCTATAAGAACAGTTAAGTGTGTCTCGCGGGTTCCTACAATGACCATGGCAGAGCGACCATCCCAGGAACTGCTCTCTATCCAGTTGACTGCATTGAGAAATGAGGTCACCGAGGCGTAGGAGGAGTTCGCAGAGGCAATCTCTTCGACATCCGCATTTCCAGCAGCCCGCAACATATCCACGATGCTGGCAGTGATAATCTTGGAATCGCCGGTAGTCAGGGAAACATCCACACGACCAATCCCACTCGGTTCAACGGCATAGCTCGAAAGGAAGGACGAGACAGCTATATATAATTTCGCTTAAATTAGAGAAAAAGGAATGAAGGTTCTGTTTACTGACCGAATGTAACTTCCGAGCTGCGATCGTCCCAACTACCATTCCTTTTACTTCCTACAGAAGCCAACTCAACCAATTGACGAGGATATATCTCAATCGCGGTAATCCCAACATTTTCTGGGCGTGGTTTCTGTGGCAGGTCCAAAAGGTTTGAAATGATGAGACTGGATTTAGTAGCAATTTTTTGTGAGCCCGATTCAATAGCGTCAATGTCGAGAGTAAGTTCGGCCTCCGGTACGTGCTCGACATTGAACACAACATCGCGCATGCGGGATTCTTCACTATCATTTACAATGTCAGTTGTCGGAGTGGGTTCCGTTTCAAAGTGTAGCTTCGGGAAAGGAACACCGCCAGGGACATCTCCAATGTTGTAGCGTCCGCTCTAAATAATATGGGATGTATTTATGTGATATCAATAGAGAATTGTGTCACTCACCTCTTGAGACCAAGCATTGTTGCCACCCATACAGTACGGAAGACAAGCAATCCAACGTTGGATTTCTGGATCTTTTCCGAGGTCTGGATGATTGAGGACAGCCATACCAGCTGGGATGAAGTCTTGTTCCTTTTGGCGTATTTTCTCCTCGACGACCTTGGTAGCCTGCTCATAAGACAAGCCTTCGTGATCTTGGAGAATGCGTATGACATTAGTGTCATCAGAATTCGTGAGCTTCTCCTTGGCATATGAAAAATAATCGTTCACAAGGCCGACGTGATCTACAGGACTGAATATCAGAACAACTCCACAAAGAGTATTTGGAGCCAATATACCCGATATGATGCCCTCAGCTTCGCGCATGAGTGGGTGGTTTACTTGCTCATCGGTAAGATTGATGTTGAGGGTGTACCGAAAGTAAGCTAGACTGATCTAAATAGGGCTATCTTGTAAAAATAATGTAGACCTTTACCATTGGCGAAATACTAAGAGAAGGTTTAAGAGACTTGTTGATCAAATGAGTCAAGGAGTCAAATTACCATGGCGATGTTTACCCGACGCGTGGCCAAGTACTGATCAAGGTCGCGGAAAGGTTCATGGATGTTCGAGTCCCACCATTCATGTGTGCACTTGGTGAGTTGATCGAACGTTCGGGGATGAGAGGTGGCTTTGATAGCGCGAAAAACAATGTCATGGCATAGTTCTGCCCTGTCCTCTAGATGCAAAGCCTGATACGAATTGGTTAGTCCATATGAAGCGCTGGAATTAAAGGAAAACATACCCCAGTTCCTGTGGCAGCTTTTTTGAACCCAGGAATACGGTCTAACATCCTCCCGCTGTCGATGTAATCGTCGGCAAGGAAGAATATTCCGGCAATACGAGCACCCCAGACCATGCGGTCGAAATCGGCGGCTGGAGCACCTGAAAGGAGGTTATATGTATGACTACGGTGAAGTATAGTAAACATACACCAAGTACTAAATCCAGCAAGGTTCATGAAAGGCAAGCGCGCACGCTTTTTTTCACTGCTGAATGGCCAGTATTTCATGATCCACTCGTCATGCAAGCGATATAATTCTGTACAGTAGTGGGGTCATCGAATAAATAAATAGTCATAAACCAATGTCAACACTTACCCTTCCATCGCGGGTGATTTCGAGCGGGCGGATACGGTTGCCCAGGAAGAGGTGGGAATGGGGCAATTTCTCCGATCTTGGTAGTTGACATTGGGCAAAAAAGAAGCTGATAGACAAGTTGAACTGTGGGCATACTTTGCATGATACCTGTGGTTATAAAGAAACGAAAATGTGTGAGTCCAAAGTGAAACTTAGAAGTAAACCGCAGATGCGGAGAGGACTCAAGAAACAACCGCGAATTTGCGGTTCCGGGATACACTTTTAGAAAAACTATCATCAGGCCCACATGCCTGTCCCGAGTGTTCGGATAAAAAGATATAACAAGTTGACCCTCCAGAAGGAGATTCGAAGATACAGGGAACTTACTCCATACTGCAGACTGTGAAGTTGATATGGAAAGATCAGTCCAATTGTCGTAAGATAAGGTGTCGCTTACTGCCGACCAAATACATGCCTTGTAACCAATATAAAAAGGAAGATGCCGTGTATGTAAGTAAATCCCAAAACCTGATTGGCGTTTTCAAGCACTCGCGGTGATTACGAACCCGACTTCAACTTTCCTCGCGAAGTAAAACTTTCTCAATTAATTATATGTTCAAAAACCACGGACAATGTAATGTATTTCCATCAAATGGTTGAACTCCAAGATTCAACAGAGTGACGATCGCACGTGACGAAGCGCCCGCGTCCGAAACCGCAACGATTGTGAGGTCACCACGAAGTGATTCTTGTCCGCAACTAGTGGGATCAGAATGCGGAAACCACCAGCGGAATACAACGTATTCAGTACTTGACGTACTACCCGGCTTATAAAATCTGTCTTCGTTTCCCGCCCGAGTCACCGACGACTCCTGGAGCACTCAAACAACTCCCAATGGTACAGTTATCAGGAAAAACTTTCGTCATAACTGGCGGGTTAGCCTTAATTCCTGTACTAAGATAGGCTACAGTCCTCTGACTGAACCATAGGTCTAGTGGTCTTGGACTTGGAGTAGTCAAGCGGTTTGTGGAACATGGAGCTCGGGTCATTGTAAGCCATTTTAGTTTATAACCTTGCCACTGTTCTGTGTTCACCGGTAACTCAGGTGTTGGATTTATCAGAGCCCCAAAAGTACGATATTTGGAGAAATTCACCCTCAATATTTCTGATTTCTCCCAAGCATATCAAACGAAGTTCTTTATCCAGGACGGGTGGATGTAACCTGCGAAGTACGTCACTTGTTGTATCTACGAGTTCCAAAAGAAATGTATGAAACTCGCCTTCAGAACGAGGTATCCGTGGCCATAAAACTGGGGATCGAAAAATTTGGCCGACTATCCGGCGCCGTGCTGTGCGCAGGTGTTCTGAAAACTGGACTTGTAAGATCTTTGTTCTGGAGAGGAGATACGACAACCTGAATAAGCTCATAGATAGCCGCTCTTCCAGAACATGAGGAACCGTATGGACTGGAGTCGTTCGCGGGATTCCGAAATCTGCTCGATATTAATGTCCTTGGATCTTTCAATGTCGCGCAGGCCGTTGCTCGGAGCATAATTGATGCTGAGAAAACTGCGGTATGTAACTTACTTTCACTATTTCACACTGCCGATTATGTTGCACTTTTCATCAATAGCCCAACCCGGAACTTGATGGAGACGCTGGTTGTATTGTCTTAACCTCTTCTTATGTATCTACCGACGGACAGTCTGGTTCCGTTGCTTACACGGCCACCAAGGGTAGGCGACATGAGTCATCTTCACTTTTCTCAGTAGCTTACAGTACTATACCTTGCGACACAGGGGCCCTTTCAGCAATGGTGCTGCCTATGGCTCGTGATTTAGCACGGTATAAAATTCGGGTCAATGCCATTTCCCCTGGTGTTTTTTGTAAGTCACATAGCCTACCTCGAGCGTTTATATGCTAATCTCTGATATTTTAGTGACACCTATGAGTTCTGCTTATGTGACGGACAAAAGCCGTTGCGGGGAGTTTCCACAGAGACCAGGCCGTCCAGACGAGTTTGCTCACCTCGTTCAATCGGTGTTTGAGAACGAGATGGTAAATGGGGCCGTGATTCGTCAGGATGCTGCCTTGAGACAGGCTATCACTAGTAGCATTGAATAAGAAGCGATGTCCATCTAATTTCGTTGCTTTCGTAAATATTTAGAGTTGAATTATTTCGTTGGCCTGCTACTAGTGTGGGCGAAACAGAAGGAAGATTGGGTATTCAAAAACGATGGCATCCCCATGCAAGCCCAGTCTTGATGCGCAATGTGGGCAAGGCCATCAGGTCCCCTCTTCAGAGATAAACGGGCGCCTACGTCAGCAGAACACGCTTTTGTCTATTTTCTTCAGGCACTGAATGCGTCTTCACATAATCCATACATATGGTCACGGATGGCACTCAAATGGGATGCGGAAAGCCTTTGCGGTCCTAAAATAGTCCGCGTCGGATGACCAATGAAGCCGATGAAATTAGTCATGCAAGCATCCGAAATAAACAAAACAGGGGCGAAGGAGGCTTGGCTGACGTCCGAGAAGATTGGATCGGATGTCCTTAGCAAGTAGTAAGGACTTCATTGACCATATGTTACCAGTAGCCGGTCGTTTGCATATTACGAGCCACAAGCCTGATAAAATTGGAGAGAATACGTACAGCTTTGAAACACTGAGAATGTAATTGTACGTTGATGGATTTTCTGTCCAGGTTACCTCTAAATATACTGTTAAATTTCCAACTGAGTAACTAAGTGTAATCCTGGTGATGTGGCTGACTTCAACTCACCAACCCGGATTTTTTTTTTAAATGAACCAAGTCAACGGTAAGAAATTGATACGGACGAAGGTTATCGTTGTCGTCGCAGCAAGTGAACTATATTGAGGTACAAAAAGACGGGAGAATGACTTAAGGTGGCACTACTGTTGCTCACGCAACATATCGAAAGACGTCGATGAAGTTCTGCGGCCGGTGTAATAAATGAATTGAAGAGTATCCAAGCTTTTACGGGGAGAATATGCATCTAAAAAATAGAGGGTTTCGCGCCCCATGAGCCATATTTGATTCAAGCCGTCTGCCTCATTTCCTGAACATACAACTTATCTTCCTCGCTCAAGTCCTGTTCAAACGGTCCGAACGACCCTTCTGCATTACGAAACTCCTGACGCAGAATGGCCTCGTGTTGTCCACTCCTCGGCGAAAGCGAACACTGGAAAGGCCTTGGCGAGTTGACCAGACCCTGCATAAACGTGCGCTTGAGCAGAGAAGGATATGGTGGAATAATTAGACGCACGTCGTCGTAATTGTTGATATCAGGAACCCTTTTGTTTCCTTTTTCGTCAAAGGCCATCCCGATATCGAAGCCCCAAAGGAGGTGCATCGTGTTGAGCGTCTATTTTGTCACTTGGTTGGATGTAATTTATGAAAATTAGACAATGATTTACGATAGAGTTTTTAGCCAAATGCACGCCTGCACAGACGCGCTAGAGAAGGGCAAAGTCAACAAAGCATGGGTAGTGTCGAGAATGGTATTACTCTTCCGCTCCCGAAAGCATAGTCTATGACCTTTGCACTATCAGGATTCTCAATGAACCGATCAGGATTGAAGCTGCCATGGTTCTCAAAACGTTCTTCATCGTGGAATATAGCCCCTGTTGTTTCGTATTCAATTTCCTGACATTCGGTCTTCCGCAAAAACGACTCACATGTATTCTGGAATATAATCGCTCCTTTAGGGACAACATAGTTCCCATACTATATTGTGTATTGTGTATGGTCAGACTTCGTCTACACTGCAAAACAAATTAATACCTGAATGTCTTCTGTTGCAGCGTGAGGAACAGAAAGTGGGGCCACAGGACGAAGTCGATGGGTCTGCATATAATACCGTCAGAGAGGCTTGGAGGCCGAAATGTTTGTGGGACCTACTTCGCTGATGACTGCTTGTATATAAGGAAGCCGCTTAATGTCATCTATCACTGGCATCCTATCTAAGCCGATCACACTATCGATTTCTTGCTGAGCTTTGCGCTGTACCTCGGGATGCGCTTGTAAGAAGAGGATTAATGATAGAATAAAGACCGAAGTTGTGTCAGATCCCGCCGCAACCATCACAGCGCCGAAATAACTGGAAAGAAAATTAGACGATATTGAAAAGCCAAGAACCACAACGTACAGCAGGCTTTCGCTATCCAAATTCCATTCCTTCGCCCTCGCGGAAACAATCTCCATAAAACAGCCATTTCCCTCCCCACGAGCCACGCGTCGTTCCACCTGGCCAAGCAGTCGAGTATATATCTTCCGCTGCCTACCGCGAACATCTTTGCATATTCCCTTCCACGACGCGAATCGCTCAGGTACCTTTTTTAGAATAGGAATCAGATCAACAGGTGGATGAGAAGTCGGCGCCGTGAGGTTAATCCACTTTTCCTGCATCTCCCAAAATTCGACTGCAATGGGAGTCGTGATACGTGGGATCCGATTGCCGTACATTACTGACATTATGACCGAGTTTGAATAGCGCCGAACATGCTCGCGGAAGTCCTGAAAACACTTCCAATAAGGTAAGACGCCTCGCAGAAAACGTACGGACCTCGGGGTGTGTCAAGAACTCGTAAGCCAGCTGAATTGCCTCGACTTGTTGAATGGCAAGATGCCTTCGACAAGCTTGGGGGGAAAGAACCTCGTGAGCTGCACGACGAAGAGATCGCCATTTATTAGCTATCCACGGCCGGTTAGCTGTTACAAACAACCAAGCGTGAGAGCTACATACAATATCTTGCCCTGTGGTACGTCGAATTATTCATTAGCGCATCGACAGACTGAACTATGCATACAGAACGAGGTCATTATTCGGTCCTTCCACGAGGTCTCCGAAATGGGTCGGTGGCCGATCGGAAGAGAGAGCAGAGTTCTTCTCCATGATGTGTCGGATAGCGTTAACAGAATTCAGCACAATCATGGTCGAGTTGGCGATTTTAAGGCTATAGACATCTCCATACTCGCTAGCCCATTTTGTAAACCTGTAAAGTAGGTTGGGCTTAACAAATTTCGTCGGTATATATGGACGAAACACCCAACTGATGATGAGGGCCGTGTTTTGGAAATTCTAGCAGATTCCCAAAGATCGGAGTGGTTGGCGGGCCAGGTGGGAGGAATACCTCTCTGCGGCCAATGCGACTCACTCGAAACACCAGCCAGACAAACACCACGGCTAGAGCCGCGGGGAGAAAATGTGACGTCGATGACGGTGTCCTAAATCCGCTCAACAAATGGCTTCCAGCTGAAAATTGAGTAAGAACCTACTCTGACATGGTTGAACTTCAGATGCACTATCGAGAGGCAGAATCGACCCAAAAGGAGCGCAGAATCCATTGCGCATATATAGGCAGCGTCCAACTCCGGGTTGCGAGTAAGAATAGAATCTGCGCTATCAAACAACCCCTATCCCGCAAAATCGCTCCGCAAAGTCACGCCTCGTAGTTCACCGCATGATCGTATTCTGTAAATAACTGCGTAGAAGGGGAGTCCGTTGGTTCTGTATGTACCGAGGAAGAGGGAGGGCGCGTGTGCTGTCTAACTTAAGCAGGCCACTGGACCCTCGGCTTACCGCATTTACATCTCTAGTGCGTAGGACGAATAAAGAAGTACATTTCAGAAATACTACAATAAATACTGGCTTAAAAAAGAAGGCAGTTGAAATGGTGTTACGCGCCGCGCGGGAAATTGATCTGGGATCACATCGATCACATGACAGACTTGTTTAACAGTCGATTCCATTTCCTCTCTTTCAACACAACTTCGTATACGGCAGCCTCTGGGGGTGTTGCAGCACTGGTCGCCACAGCAGCGACCATTGCGGAGCAGCCGGTGCTACACCCCCTTCAAGACAGGCGTTAGAGGCATCAACTGGACCGGGGAGAGCACCAACCCAGATGCCTCCCCACCAGCCAAGTCCCTTGTAGCCCGTCCCTCACCAAGCCCTGGTCGTGCAGGCTGCCTTTCTTTTATCCAAAAACCTAAGTGAGTGCCGTGTCTCCCTGTTATCCACCCACTCACGCAGCCCCGCCCTTAGACGGCAGGCACGGATAGCTGTCCTCACCCGGCTTTCCTACTCCCTGCCTCACCACGGCCGCCCGTCCTCGTCCTCGCTTCGATTCTGCGAGCGCACCCGATTACCGCCTTATTGTTCATCTCGACCTCCACTTTGTCTTGCGCCCAAATGTTCTTGGCAGAAAGAACCACGAGCTTTTTTCAATTTTTTGTTGTTTGAGTCGGTAGGCAAATTTTTCGCCCAATTCTGCGGACCATGTCTTCTTCCTATCTGAACTACCGAGCGGCGTTTCAGCGTACATTCAACACCTTCGACGCGTCGTTTGCGACTCCAGGCACTCAACCGACTAAAAATTACTCCGCCAATGGGAGTATGCCCGTTATACAGAATCTTCAAGCCGTAGCCATCGCCCGAAGTATATAAATACCTCCCTGTACCCAATTCCTTCTTCAGTTGTTGTCCCATCATGCGGGGCGTACTCAACGTGCTATGTTTCGTGGCCTCGGGTGCCTTCCACACCTATAGAAGCTACCTTGATATATGACCCCATGGCAGTTGCCTAATAGGCTGATACATCTAGAAGGCCAACTGCCTAACTTCCCAATTAAGTAATAAATCACATGACCTTGGGATATATGACAAATACAAAATATTGGCATGAAGGGGAATTGAACCACAGACTTTGGATGGGTCACATGACATAGTTCCCACATTCAAAGTTTGGTGATCAAACCATCTGAGCCATGTTTCCTTATAAATGTCTGTAATTTATGTACATTATATACCCTCCCCCACTTAAATTTATATTATTATTATAATATGTTCAGGCACTTAGCAGGGGGCTATACCAACATGTTATACACTAAAATGACGGGAAAAATGAGGGGAACACGATGGTGACACGCGCGTGACGCGTGACGCGTTTTTACGCATGTCACACGCGAAATAGCGCGTTTTTCAGACCAAATTGATGCGCTCCATGCTTCAAAATGCAAATTACATAATGTATTATATATCACTAGAATCACGCTTTTACGCCGGTTTTAACTATATATAATTCACACGCGTGCGTTGCTTTTGATGCGTGTTCTACGACGTTTTACGCGTTTTACATCCCGGAAAGCGCGTTATTTCCCACGCTCATTTCACCATTATTTTATGTTAAATCATAGCTTTCGAACGGTATATATTACGTCATAAAATACGCGCTTATAAGCCTTAAGCGCCGCATTTTAGAGCTAAAAACGCGCTATTTCGCGTGTGACATGCGTAAAAACGCGTAACGCGTCACGCGCGTGTCACCATCGTGTTCCCCTCATTTTTCCCGTCATTTTAGTGTATAACATGTTGGTATAGCCCCCTGCTAAGTGCCTGAACATATTATAATAATAATATAAATTTAAGTGGGGGAGGGTATATAATGTACATAAATTACAGACATTTATAAGGAAACATGGCTCAGATGGTTTGATCACCAAACTTTGAATGTGGGAACTATGTCATGTGACCCACCCAAAGTCTGTGGTTCAATTCCCCTTCATGCCAATATTTTGTATTTGTCATATATCCCAAGGTCATGTGATTTATTACTTAATTGGGAAGTTAGGCAGTTGGCCTTCTGGATGTATCAGCCTATTAGGCAACTGGCAAGGTTTCATATAGAAATCTAGCATACATGGCTGCCTTCCACACATTGGTTCAAGCCAGCCCTGCAGCCAACATTCAACGTCGTGGCTGCCGTACCGCCAGTGACCCGTCTTGTGACTTTCTTCTTCAACGATGTGCTGCGAACGTATGTATCTCCTGCTCTCTAACCTTCTATCAAACAAACCTTTCCTAAACCCTTTCTTAGCCAGGATTTTGGGGCAGCAATGATTGCGTTGCGGCTGCGACTTGCAGTTCAGTACGAGCTATGTCATTGACGTTTCATCGACGCTGTTTTTAACAACTGTTGCAGGTTGCGACGTCTTTGAGGCCGTATCCTGTGCATCGCCTGCAGATCCCAAGACACAACCCAATTTAGATTATAACGTCAGTTCATGGCAGCTGAATGAGTAAACCAACTTCCTCGCCTTATTTTCAGCTGTATGCTGGAATAGTCGGTGGCTGCGCTTGGACCTCCATGGTCGTCCATGTTGGTGTCCTCGTCCTTCCATCTCTGGGTCAACCACGCGATGCACCATGAACGTTACACCGTCGCGTTCATCTCCCAGTCGACCTCCTCCTGAAGAGCGCGCAGCGCCGCCTGCCGGCTCTGAGTATTTGCCTGCTACCCGATTTGGAGTTGTCATTCTTGGGTCGGACGATGCTGGTGCGGAGCCTCAGGCGGGCGAGAAAGATGATGTGGTGTTTACCTTGGGCTTTTTGGACGGATGGTGTGGGAGGGACTTGGGGTGGAAGGGTTTGAATGGCGTGAAGCGAGGGAAGGACAGGAATGTGGAAGGAAGGGTTGATCGGGTGTTGTGAGGTCGACGTCGCGTTCGTCGTCCGCGCCCACATCCTTGGTCCCATTGCCATTGCGGACTCTCTTCTCATCAACACGAGGCTCTGCTCCCTCATCGTCGTTCGCGTAATCGCCCTGCCCCAATGTATGCACTTTGTTCGGCACGTCTTCGTCAACACCGCGGGCCACGGCTGGCGGCACCACTATCACCACCTCCATCGTCCGTGACCTTCTTAGCCTTAACCACCGTCCCACTACCCTCATCAACATCAGCGTCGTCGACATCTTTTGTGCTCAACGTCATCCTCGCCCCGTAGCTGTCCCCCCATCCTTGCCGCAGCCCAGAATCGCTCCCCCATCGAGATTCAGCCCGCCTCCACTCTTGCTCTCGATGCCACCTCGCTGCCCACATTCACGTCCCCATCGTTGGCCGCCTCTTCGTTCTCGACACGGTGTCCCTTCCTTCTCGCTCGAACAGCCGGAGAGCCTGAGGCCGTCGATATGATTGGAAATTAAGTCATGTCCGAATTCGAGTGCTATGTCGCGTTTTCAGTCCCAACTTCGTCTTTCGAATGGCCAGCTCTGTGGATACCAGCGCCAGCGCCAGCACAACCGCTGGCCTTGCGAGCATATTCATGGACGTCATCAACTTCCACGACGTCCAGGTTGTATCCGCTGTCGTCGTCTTCGCAGTTAAGTACCAGTGCGGGTGCAGGTGGGGGAAGGAGATGGGGATTAGGATGGGCCGTGGTACTGTCGCTGTGTAGGTACGGCTATACGTGCTGGCGAGCTTGAGCTTATGTCGGAGTTACTCTAGCCGTCCCACAGGACGGCGCGCCATCTACATAAGTACGAACCTGAGGCGTGTGGTAAGAGGGAATATATTGCTATCTAATCTAATTTAGACACGGGCAGCTCGACCCAGAGCTTACCACTACAATATCATATGCTACTTGGCGAAACGGAAACCGCCAGTTAAAGATGAAATATGCCATGGGTCCCATTTCTTTGCAATGCTGGCAAGGATATCCACATTATTTCCAAACATTTTCTTGAGCGGGGTGTCGGGGAGGACATAATTAGGGTACCAGAGAGCGTCAGAGGCCGATAATCCCTCAGCAACAGCCGCGGCTTGCATATCGCTGGCAAGTTGCTCGAGAAGGTTACTGAAATATTCATCGTCCTTCGGATCGTCCCAAGCGGCACCTACGTTGGCGGGGTTCCAGGGAGTTGATTGTGAATGTGGGTAAGCGGAAGGACGTCCAGCATCGGACCCATGGGAAAACGAGGTCGGAAGAAACCACTCTGTGGTAATGTAGAGTGCAAGTCCCGAGTGGTTTGTAGTCGCGATTTGACCGTATTTCTATTAGCTACAAATCAGAAATGTGATTGAGATAGTTAGAGGGAACCTTAACTATCGTGGTATCTATCACTTTGTTTAATAGATCGATGGTATATCCCGTTGTAGCCCACTGCTGCAGCCCTTGACTGTCGGTTCATTGTTAGTCCACCTGTACAGTAAATGAGGGAAGCCCGTAAACGGACTACCTACCGGGTTATAAGACTGCCTAAAACAGCAGAGGAGGAAACAATGTATTCAGAGAATTTCTGCTGTTTGAATTGAGCCCCCAGCGCAATGAAATCCTCGAAAATTCCTTGTGGGATTTTCGGCCCATCGTAGAGCAGATAAATAAAGCCAGTAATCTAGAAGTTGAGGTAAATACTTTCCCGCCAAAGCAGGAAGAAAGTCGAATTTACCTTCCCGCCAGCGTACATGAAGACTGGATTTATATCAGCTTTCGGGTCAATGACGTGTCGGGAGAAGTTGAATATAGCATGTGCCAAAGCGGTCATATTCTCTGCTGGGACTATCAGGACTGTACCCTACGACGAGAACAAAGTAAGCTGCGATTTGTGGAAAATCTGCTGTCTCTCACCTGAACTAATGATTGAGGAAAAGTTGACAGAGTGAATTTGGTCACGATTCCGAAATTGTTCAGTCCTCCCTTTTCCCCAATTCATTCGTATGTGGATGTGGCGAATGAAAAAACGCATACCTGAAGGCCAAAAAACAGATCGGGATGCGAAGATGAGGTGACATTTAGAACTTCGCCTGTGTAGGTGACGAGCTCATATTCAACAATGTTATCGCTAACAAGACCGAGCTGATTGGTCTTGTACGAATAGCCTCCGCCGGTTGCAAGCCCGGAGACGCCTAAAAAGACGTGTCAAGCAGGGATATTTTACTACAAACTTCCACTCACCGACTCCTTCTATCCTGCCACCGGCAGTCATGACGCCGTGTTGCTCCAACTTCGGAAAAACGTCGCTCCATGCATTACCAGGACCGAAACTTGCCGTTCTGCGACCGGGGTCATACGAGAAGGCACTCATTTGCTTAAGGGCAATTTGAACTCCAGTTGTGGATGCGAACCCCTTATTGTAGCTATGGCCATTTCCTTTTGCCTGTCGTGTTAGTGAGATAGGACTTCCAGTAGAATGAGCCGAATAATTTACCGCCCAGGGGGTCCGTGTCTCGTTGATTATTTTGAACTAAAACAAAGAGTTCAAGGACGGAAATTGGTCATACAATAAAGCATGACACACGATAGACAGGAGTTCTTGAGGACTACGGGGCTCAGTCGAACAAGTTGAATTCTGCTGTGCATTCAAACCCGACAGGGCCGTATCGTTGTTGAATTGAGGCGATCCAGGAAGTCCCAGCAGCAGAGGTGGGTTCAGGATGCGAAGTTTCTGACATGCACGTAGTGCCGCGCTCGTTGTGAGATCAGCAGCAAGCACACGATCGAGACCCGAAATGGCGAAGAAAATAAGTAGGCTGGCTTGAACCATCGAAATAAGACTGGGGCGGGATGGAGAATCAGAATGCGTCAGTTCTCTTTTTGAATCAGAAACATCCGGTTTATTCGGCCAACTGTGATGGTTTTGGCATAAGAATGCAGACAGCGAACATCCAATGCAGATCAGATATGTCGAAAAATGCGGAGGCTATGACAGTTAAACCTTGGGTTTGATAACGAACCTGTGCATCGCTCACGCCTGTCATCCGGGAATGTGGCCTGATTCTGGTCAAATACCTGACGTCGATCGAGCTCACCACGACTTGGTAGTAAGTTTCATCACCAAAATTCTGTATTTCGACGGCGCTAACCGATTTTTGGGTTCGTCAGTACCGTTGGAGGAGTAGGTGCCGTCAAAGTTGAGCTGCAGTTTCTGCAGTTTCGAGCTGCAGCTGCAGTTTGTGATTTGTCACAAATCATCACACCGCGTGAAAAAGACGCGCGTTTCCTTCGTTTCCCAGATTGGGCTGTGCTGGTCTGTGCCGTTGTCGGCTGACCCGCCTCAACATCCGAGATGTCGTCGGCGCTGTTTTCAACGTCGTTGACCACAGCTTTTCCCTTCTTCGTATGTCCTCTCTACGTAGGCCCTCTTGTAATGAAAAGTGACAAAATATCTTATTTCCTTGTTACAAACCCCAAGCCTTAAAGGTGTTGAATCCACACTTCTTTTCGAGAAGATAGTGAAGCTCGTCGTTGAGAACAGCGAGCGCGAACCCTAGGACTGGCGATGAGCTGGCACGACAGGGATGGCAACGGTAACCAAACCCTACGCGGGTTTTTTTTGGGCGACACGTGCACAGCTTAGGTCATGTCACTTCTGCAGCTGCAGCTGAAAACTGCAGATTCTGCAGATTCTGCAGCTCAACTTTGACGGCACCTAGTGCGTCCACGGGGATACGTCACTTGCGACTCTCTCATACTGTTCGTGAGACGACACTCCCACGGCCTAAGACCCACACTTGCATCCACGTACCAGTTTCTTTGTGCCACCTAAGGAAGACACTGCGAGATCGTAGAAGAGAAAATAATCTCATGCGGAAGCTCGAGGAGATGGGGAAACTAAAATTCAGAATCTGAAGCGGCTTCGAGGTCATGCAGAATGCGCTCCTCATCAACAGTGTTTGCGTCGTGGTCTGGCTGAGGAAATACTTTCCTTTCGTGATAGCCTCAAGGTTAATGCTTCTTTCCGAGTCTTGATTGTTTTTGAAAAAATTTCGAGACCATTCTTAAGAATTTCGAGAGGTTTTGGAGCCATGGTGAAGGTTGGTTCACATTAAAATATATAAATGGTTTGTTTTCGAGGTCCTGAGCGGGCACTAGTGAAGTTCGCGCCCACTCAATTTATTAGCTTAGCTAAGTATGTCAGGGTCAGCGGTAATCTTACACCAAAACCTGTTTTGCTCCAAGATGGGTATGAGTCGGAGTCAGCGTATGACTTATGAGTTATTGCGGTTGTATGAGTTATGGTATGAATTTCTCTGCGAACCGACTTGGTGGACTCAAAAAGGTATGAAGTATAAGGGAGTAGGAGTTATCAGGGCTATGACTTATGAGGGAGTCGACTGTAGTTTGAGTTATTTTTTTGGCCCTTACTACTAGTATACGTGGTACGACCAGAACAAAAGGAAGCTTAGAAGTCTAGAGCCGGCATCATGGTATCATCCGATGCGATCGATGTTGACAAAGCCATACTTATATTTGTTGCGGATGGCAATTGCGGAAAGCCCTTGCGGTCCTAAATTAGCCACCCAACGGATGCCGTTTGGATGACCGATGATGCCGATGAAATTAGTCATTCCAGCATTCAACGAATATGGTAGTGGCTTGTTTCAATAAATGGCCCCAGCATCTTCATCGCTGATCTATCACCATCAACTCCCCATTCAGCACTTTAATCCCTACCATTACGTCGCCATGGCTCTCCCTAAACGCGATGATATCCGCAGTGAGGTAAGTTCTTTTTAACAGCCATCGGAAACCTATCGCAGACTCCCGACAACGCTTGTAGATTTGGGACCTCAATTTGATCCCCAAGCTCGAGGGAAAGGTTGCGCTTATCACTGGTGCAAAGTACTACAAATCACGCTCCTCGATTCTCGCCCTAACTTCGGCCCATTTAGCGTCACAACTGGTCTTGGTTGGAACACGGCAAACCAGCTCGCTCTGAAAGGCGCTAAGGTGTATATTGGGGCACGTAGCGCAGACAAGGCACAAGGCGCTATTGACGCCATTCTTAAAGCATCGCCATCTGTTCAGAAGGACAACTTCGGTATATTTGTTGCCGATTTTGGGGACTTAAAACAGGTCAAGGCGGCTGCAGAGAAATTTATTGCTACAGAAACTCGCCTAGACATTCTCGTCAATAACGCCGGTTTGTATGTGGACTCAGTTTTGGCGTTGAACACCCGCTGAACAGAACTTGTAGGTTAGCACGTCCTTTGGACAAGGATGCAAATGGAATCTCCGTTTCCATGATCACAAAGTAAGTCATCTTTGGCGGGCGTCTACCTTTCAATGTTAAATCGCGATGAATTTCAGCCACTTCGCCGTGTTTGTTCTTACAACTACACTTCTTCCTCTCATCAAGAAGACCGCATCTATCTCTTCCGATGTTCGCATCGTTACTGTGTGTCCTTTCATTTGGTGTCGTCGAAGGGCTAGGTTATCTTACCTGTGTTAAATGACAGCTTTCTTCCACGACGCACAAGCTTGTTCCAGTCTCTGTGCGCTTTGACAGCTTGGAATCGTTCAACATTGAGCTTGGCGGCACAGACGGCATGCCTGCTAACCTATTCCGATACGGTGAGGAGTCAATGAGTCTATCATCATTTATATCTAACATGAGACCACAGGGCTGTCTAAACTTGCTAATCTCCTTTTCGTGAAAGAGCTTCAAAGAAGGTTTGACGAGGAGGGAGTCAATATTGTATCTATCGCCGTGCATCCAGGCGGCGTAAAGACTCGTAAGAATCTATAGATCGTCGATTCGTTCGCTTATGCTCACTTTTGACTTCTTTTCAATAGCTGGCGCAATCAACTTTGTCGGGGGAAGCGCCGACTCCCCCATGTTGGCAGCCTCTTTGACACCTATTCAGGGGTCGGTCACACCCCTCTTTGCGGCAACCGCACCAGAGATCCAACAAGACAAGAGCAAGTATGCTGGGGCTTACCTCATGCCATTCGGAGTTCCATCTCCCGAAGATGAGAGCGAAGATGCAAAAAGTCCTACGCTGGCAAAGGAGGCTTGGCTGACGACCGAGAAGATCGTGGCGGATATCCTTAACAAATAAATAGAACTTCATGGACTATATGTCGCGACTTTAATATAACAGTAGCTGGCTATTTGCATATCACGAACAACAAACCGTATAAAATTTGGTGACGAATAAGTTGATTCCCGTCAAGGTTACCTCTCTTTCTAATGGGCTTACCGCTACGGGGGAAAGTGGGCAGGAATGCTGACAAGCTGACACAT
The DNA here is from genome assembly GCA_023014335.1 of Galerina marginata. Classification (NCBI taxonomy): domain Eukaryota; kingdom Fungi; phylum Basidiomycota; class Agaricomycetes; order Agaricales; family Galerinaceae; genus Galerina; species Galerina marginata. The sequence continues at coordinate 2,299,480 of JAECYW010000007.1, read as the reverse complement.
TCCGTGACAAGAATAGGATAACGGTTCTGGGAACTAACCGTGACGGTGCAGGCACATCACCGCTTCCCGATGTCAACCGCAAATGCGGTCGCATTGTTGGTGTTATAAATAAGGTTCTTTTCAGGCCTTTCGAATACTCTTCATTTAGTATGACTTTTCACTCAAAATTACGCGGTATCGTGTTCTTCTCGGTGGTCATTGGGCTATCCATAGCCGTAGCCACCGAAGATTTCGACTACCTAATTGTTGGTGAGAGATTTGCCACCTGACTCATCAACTCCACTTAGTCCCCGTGACACAGGTGGTGGCGCGTCTGGCGCTCTTTTAGCCGGCAGGTAGCTTGATTCCTTGAATCCGTGGGTGTTCGTTCTTACAATTTCCTAGACTATCCGCAAACCCAAATTTGCGAGTGGGTATTCTAGAAGCGGGATTTCTCGTTGAAAACAATACAACGCTTGTTCCTGGTCAGTCACAAAGGTTGTTTCACTGCTCCAGCGCTAATGTACTGGCCTATTAGCATTGTTCGGGAACTTCATCGGTGATCCTAACCTTGACTGGGGATTTATGAGCACACCTCAAGCGCATCTTGGGGGAAGGGAGTTGAGTCTTCCTCGAGGAAAGGTACCGTTGAACCTCCATATAATTTGGTAAAAATTGAACCTAAGCTATCTCTAGGCTCTAGGAGGTACGGCCGTCGTAAACGGGATGTACTTCGTCCGGTAAGCCGTTGTTCCCTTCTACTGTAATCTCATCGGATTCCATCACCATTTATATCTAGGGCGAGTGCGCCTGAATACGACGGTGAGCAGTCGTTTAGGTTCCTAGGGTGTTTTATTCAAATTTGACATTGCAGCTTGGGAAAAACTTGGCAATCCGGGGTGGAATTGGGAAACAATTAACAAGCATATTATGTTAATTGAATCATTTACTCCTGCCCCTACAGAAATTGCTCAAAATTTTGGTTCTGAAGATGCTGGTCACGGTACTCAAGGCCCGATCAATGTAACTTTTTCCAATTATTATGAACCCAACAAAGTCATACCGGCATTCGAAAAAACGATGGAATTACTTGGAGTTCCCCGGAACAAAGCAGCAGTGAGAATTTATCATCGCTCTTGCGTAACGCAAAACTGGAATTTATTTTTTCAGAGTGCAGGTAGCAATGTGGGCGTATACGAAGTCCCTACATCGGTTGACCCTACCAACCGTACCCGATCGTCAGTTGTGAATGGTTTTATCAAGCCCAACCAGAACCGCCAAAACCTCGTGATTAACACCGGCGCACTCGTAACACGTATTAATTTCGCTTCTGAATTACCTCTTCTTGCTACTGGAGTACAGTACATTCAGGGAAATGTAACGAAGCTTTTGAAGGTGAAACCTTCAGGAAAGGTGATCCTGGCCGCAGGTAGGCTTGCGTTCTTTTTTTTGGTAGCCTTCATTATTCAAACGGTCTCTGGAAATTTAGGCACCTACCAGACTCCAAAGATTTTGGAGCTTTCCGGTATGTTGAAAGTCATTTTATCTAGATGTCTTCATTATATCGGCACATAGGAATTGGAAATGCAACCATTCTAAAAGACCTCAAAATTCAAGTTCGCAAAGACCTGCCAGGCGTCGGAGAAAACCTTCAGGTGAGGATTCTAGCGCCTTGCTCTCCTTTAGTATTTAATAATTTGCCTCGGGCCAGGACCACGTAGGCGTCCTGGTAATGTCAAATACTTGATACTGCTTCCCTAATCCTACTGACGGGTTTGGCTTTCAGGGAGTCTGGGAGATCAATCGCGATGTCGGGCAATCGTTTGACGCAATTTTGACAAACACGACCTTTGCAACGGAACAGTGGTCTTCTTATTTGACTAATCGTACAGGCGTATTTGCATCCGTGCCGGGGTCGACAGCCGCCTTCTTGCCCTATTCCTCATTCATTACTGCGAACCGTTTGTCTCAGCTGAAGGCCGGTCTAGACAAAGAGTTAAAGGCATTTAAGGGAACTCCATACGAGGCGCAACTTGCTCTGCAGCGCGAGTTACTCGAAAATGATAGTGTCCCACAGGTTGAGTACGTTACTTTTTCTGTCGAAGGTCGGATTGAAGGTCATGGTCCTCAATTTAATGCACAGATTCGTTATGACCACAGGTACGTCTCGTCCTTCATATCAATAAGGTGAAACTCGAAGTAAAACTATTCTACAGAAGTTCAATCTTCGTTAATTGTCCCGGAACTCGGGAAATCGTACCTTTCTATCGCAGCGAATGTCGTACGCCCTTTCTCTCGCGGGAGCGTTCACGCAAACTCCACCGATCCTACTGCGCACCCTGCCATCAATCTTAACTACCTCGGATTCAACCATGGTGCAGCCATTTGATTTTGTTCTGTTCTACTAACCCAAATTCGTACCTCAGACTTCCAGATCCTGAAAGAGGCCTTCTCTTTCGTGCTTAATAATGTCACGAAGACTCCCCCATTTTCTAATATCATCGAGGTTCTACGAGCGCCCACCGATACAACCGATGCGGGTCTCACCCAATATATTATCAACAATATTTTCAGTGTATGGCATCCTTGTGGTAGGTGCAAGAACTCAACCGCTCTCTTACTGAACAGAAATTCGAGGTTAACGCACCTTGTTCTCAGGCTCCTCATCCATGCTCCCTCTGTCCCAGAACGGAGTAGTAGATTCCAAGTTGAAGGTTTATGGTACAAAAAATGTCCATGTGGTGGATGCTGGACTTATTCCGTTGGTGCGTCGTCACCAGTCACCCTGGTTTATTGTCGACAAGCTAACAGTTATTTCTAGGAACTGTCTACGCACACTATGGCCACCGTATATGGTAACGCGGCCTTTGTATGTTCATTATCTTCCCTTTGCCAAAGTCTGAATTCCTTACGTGGCTTTCAGGCAGCTGAACTCGTCTGAACCGCATCGACATATCGTTTATTAGAGTCAAGAGATATTCGTAGTCGTTTAGTTACGAGTCCCCTTAGGATATGTTGTTCTATTCGACCAGGATTTGAGAGCATGGAAATCGGCCATGACCTCACCCCAAGAACTCCGCATCCGTCCGCAGTTTCAACAAGGCTTGCACGAGCCCCAAGCCCTGAGAGCTGAGAGCCGCATGATATCCGAGCCTTGGAAAGAGAATAAAAGCGACGAGTGTGAGAGTCCGTCGGGATTGGCAAGTGTCGATTTAGGGTGGCCAGATTGATACGGTTCGTCCAAATTTGAAAGTTAAGCATTCAAGCTTTGAAAAAGGGCATATACAAATAACGAGTCACGACATAGAAGCTAAAAAACAAAAAAATATTTGCAAACAAGGCGAGCAAACGAGAACATCAAGGGGGTGAAAAATCGGCTCCTACTCCTACTCCGAGGAGAACAGTCCAGCGGACACTGGTGTCTGATAGCAAGACCCCTGCGAGGCAAAGCGCCGGGCATGGAAATGAGAACGAAAACAGAAAAACTTGAACGTTAAATGAGAAGGAAAATGAAAGCAGCCTGGACGCAACCACAGTGAGATGAGCTTCACGCCGACAGCGACGACGACAACACATAATAAAACAACATCCATCGAAAAATAAATGAAAGAAAGGAGATGGAGGAAGTCGTCAGTCGGGCAAGGGTCAAAAAAATGACCACAAGTCTGGAGTTTGATCGGGTCGGATGGTGTGATGGCGGGCTGGAACGCAGGCGCATCGGCATCGGCATAGGAAGGCAGCGGCTCCGGCATGAGAAGTCCAGGTATTAGAGGATCGTACTGGACGATGGGTAGGACAGGCTGACGGACGCCATGATCCAAGGTCCATGCCGGCAGGAAAGAAAAAAGGGCAAGGAAGGCCGGGGGACTAACCGGAGCTAACGAAGAGCAAGAATTGAAGATGACAAAGAACGAAGAGCAAGAATTGAAGATGACAAAGAACAAGAACTGAGGACGAAAAAAGGTGAAGGCAACAAAGAAGGAATAGGCAAAAGTAAACGAAGAGAAAAAGGCGCACGATTTGATTCTCGAAAGATAGCCGCGGTCTCCCCAGGCGCAAGGCTGCCCATGCTCGAGACGACTTGGGTCAAGAACTGTAGCCGACAGGCGTTCACGTCAACGTACTCGTTTGAGGTCCGGGTGTCGTCGAGGGCGGCGCGGTCATCGAAGAGAATAAAAGATGGAGGTAGATGATGTGCTCGAGCCGCCTGTGTGTCACTAATAGAAAAAAACGACGGTTAGTGCTGACTCGGAGGATCATGGGCCTAAAGCGACAGTTTTCACCTTGAGGAGAGGGTTGGTGGTCAGCATCCTATTCTCATCTCCTCTTTTGAAGTGGAGATTTCGCGATAACCGGTTGAAGAACGCGAAGACTGTCTAGATGTTAGATCCTGGGGCTGGAGTCAGCACCAGGTGTCGTTGGTACAAAGCACATTGATCAGTGCCAGCGGATTCGTATAGAGTGAAAGACCACTGCCCCTAGAGTCAGCACCAGGAAAGCAGGTGTCGACACTTCGAAGCAACGAGCGGAAGTCTGTGTGAGAGTGAGTGGAAGAACTGCTGTCAGTGGTCAGAGACAAGTGTCAGATGCACATTCGCCTGAGGAGAGGAGAAGAACAGCGAGCAGAAAGACTCAGTGGAGAGTGGATGACAGTGAGAAATTTCAAATTTCAACGCCCGATCAATCAGCCGAATCAGGAGGTCGGATTGGTCAGCGTCAGCTGCTGATTAAACGGGTCTATCTTGGCCCCGGTTGGGACATGCTCGTTGGCGCGTCGACGAGCGCTGCGATATAGTAGTATCTACCTCTACTAGGAGTAATACACCCCACTCTGGCTCTTCGCCGTGTCTAAAACTCCATCGAAAGAACCTCCCCAGGAGAAGAACTTCAAGAAGCTGTGGAGTATCCACTCCGACTGTGCGCGGAACAACGGAATCGGCCCCTGTTCAAGACAAATACCGGCAACGACTTCAGCATAAGATCGCGGCTCTTTTCAATTAACTTTCTATCCGCTCCGAGTTCTAATTATAGGTACACACACGAAATACCTCTGGACAGTAAATTTTCTATTCCTATTCCTTCATCCAAGAGACGGCCCCTCACTAATTACATATATTCCTTCATTCACATGCCGATCTCAAGACCCCTTCCCCCTATTCTTTCTTCCCCTTAAAATTTTACAGAGAAAATTTCATAGCTAGTTAGGTATAAAAGCCCTGTATTAGCTACTTATTTTCTTTGGTTAATCGCAACCCACCATTTCAAGTCCTTTTGGCTGTAAACGTTCAGCGCAACTGGCAAACACGTATCGAGTTACGCCGAGTAACTAACTACCGACTACTTGAACATTTCTAGGACGTAGTTGACGGAGTCACTAGCTTCCCTCACCCCTTTTCCCTTTCCAACCTCGTTGGAATCTCTTCAACTGGAGCCCACCGCGAGGGGGTTCTAGACTTTTGTTCAAGTGGTTTTACCCACGCTCTATCGACCGACATCGCACTCAGGCAACCGAAGCCCACGAAGTCTTACATCGAGTTAACAAGCTTATTATTTTGTCACCGAACACTCCCGGTCCACCTGCGAACCGCAACGTACAGGTACTACCGCACGTACCCTCATTCTTCGACATCGCACTAGGCAATAGAAGCCTCCCGAAAACCCATTATGCAATAGACGCCCATCATATATTTCTTCCAGACTGCCCTTCGTTACGGGTACAGCCTTACTCCATCTCATTCCATCACCAAATTTCGCATTTGTCCAGCCAAGACAGTCTATCGTTGACTACCACAGACACACCGACCGTTTAGACGGCTTCTCATCCTTTCGTTCATTGACAGGATCGGCATTTGCCTCCATAACGCCATTTGTTAACCTCACGGAGAATATTTATCGTCACAGGTATCGCTCGTCCTCGCTTCGTTTCGCCGAAAATCATCGTATTAGCCCTCGTAAAGCCACTCAAAAGCTTCGCTGTCCACCGCCACAAAGACACCGGGGTTCAAACACGAACCAGGAAGACTCAAATTTGCGCAGCACGTCGCTTACGCCGCCTCAATTTATACCTGTTGCTTGGACCATGTGAGGGTTCCCCTCTGTCTACGCCCGAAAACCCCATTATTGCACCCGGTATCAGCCCACATGTTTGGTAAATTTTTATTTCATATTTCGTTCCCTTTTTGTACGCGTTCGCGATGCGCCACATTGTCGATCATTTCTGAAACATTTCCCTCGTTTGATGACCGACTTTTCCCTTCCTACCACCCATTCTGAAGGTATCTTCCTTCCATTTCTTCATTCCTCTGCCTGGTTGTTTCCTTTTCACCTCGTTTCATCAAATTTCTATTTCCCCATTTCGATCTCTACGTAGTCCTTAAATACTGGAACTCATGTAGTAGATCTTTAGTTGAATACGACGTTCTTCTCACCCCATCGTTAGCACACCTTACGGTTCGGTTTCTACGATTGAAACATCGTTTGGTATTGTCTCGGATCGCTCCCTATCGCATCGCTCTCGTCTCTCGCATCAAAACTCTTTTATTATCAATTTATCTACTAACTATCACCCACCTTCCTTAGGATCCCCTCGAACCACCACGCAAACGGAGTTTGCGCCCCGCTTCGTTTCCACGAAGCATCTCGAACTCACGCACTCACGTGCATTTTCAACTGGAGCCCACCGCGAGGGGGTTCTAACCCAATTTCCGCCAGGAAATTTGTTTATTTTCCAATTATTTACTTTGAAATCATTCTTTCTTTGGAGCATTGCCCATCGTAATCGTCTCTCCAGTCATTAAAGAAGTCAGTCCTATATCCACCATCTATTCCGAAACAAATTCGTGCTCTGTTAGCACGTCAACATCGTCCAAATTCGACGCCATTGCTTCACTGGCAAACGTGAATTTTAATAAATCACTCCATCGCGCCATTCAACGCCAAAGCGATCATTTAAGTCGCATATCCCTCTGAAAATGTCAAGTCATATCATGCCGTATAAACGCGACCCAAATGCTCCGAAATTCGATGGGAAGGCGGCATCACTCGTCCCATTTCTCGAAGAAATTAAGCGCCTAGCCGACCAATGTGGCCTATCCATATCAAACTGCATAAAACGGACCTTAATGTATGCACCCGAAGACGACCGCGAGCTTTGGGAATTGCTTGATTCGGCGAAAGGCAGCGATTGGGATGCATTTGTCCAAGAAATATGTTCATACTACCCCGGAGCGATTAGCGATCGAAAATATTCATTGAAAGACCTCGAAAACCTGTCGGAAAAGCAAACATTGACTTCGATCACCGATATTCACGCATTCGGCGAATATTATCGATCCTTTCTACGGATTTCAAAGTACCTGGAGCAAAAAGGACGAGTCTCTGCCCGGGAAATTCAATTTTATTTCATGAATGGTTTACATTGCACTCTCAGAACCCAAGTACGCGACCAGCTCCGCCTCGAAGACCCTAGGCACCACCCCGACGATCCCTATAGCCTCGAAGAAATCTACAAAGCAGCAATATTTGCATTATCCTGTGACCATCCGAAGGATTTACCACCGTTCATTAGTTCTGAAACTTCTCGCACTCCTCCGGGACCGATTGACGTCGATTTCAGTTCAGTCGCATCGGCGGTATTGAAGCAAATTAATTCCTCGGCGCACCACCAAGACATTCAAAACGAGAATTCCTCATATTATCCACCGCTGGCTCGTACCAACGAGATAGTCGGTCAATTGTACCTCGAAAACACGATCTCAGACAGTCGCAACGCCAAGAAGGATCGCGTTTTATCAGACAGCGCACGCATTCCGAGCCCCGAAGTATCAGAAAACCACTTGAATCACTCTACATTATCGCACCTGCAAGGATTTAATGAGCTACCTAAGCTCGAGTCGTTTATTTTGAGCATAACAGACCCTCCATGCAATAATGAATCTGCCGCAATATCATCGAGTCACGATGTCGAAGACCCTTCCACTGCACTGGATTTCGTCAAGATTAACCCGAGCAAAGTGTTTCAGAATCCGGAACCAAGACCCAAATACAAATATCAACGGAATGCTTCAAATTCTCCGCATTTTGGACTATCGGATGTCAAGTCATCCGACGCCGAATCGGAACAAGCGCCCGAATTGAACTTAAGCGCCGGTTGTCTTCTCGACCGCAATACGCCGACACAGGATAGAAACTTCGACCAAATCGGCACGGAAAACATCACTAAAGCTCTGGAACACAATTATATTCCGAACAATGTACCTAGTAGCGACCTTCAGCATACGATTTCGACCTCAGTTCGTATGGAACAACCAACTAGCATTATCCTGGACTTCGGAGTCGTGAATTCATCTTCTCGCAACGAATTTGAACCCAATGAACCGTTACTACAACATTCAGAAACGACAGCCGCAAAAGGAACTTCAAATCCTCGAGATATTTGTTCTGATTCACACCACAATTCCCATTCAGTCGCAAACGCCGTGATTTGCTTCCCATCCGACAATTCACCTGGACTTGAACCAAATAATCGCAGCAATCCGACCATTGAACTAATTGAAAGCAACGTCACCTCTTCCGAATTCGCAATTATCAATTCAACGCCCGGCTTTCTAGCTTCTCACCGAAATCAGAAACCTTCAAGTTTGAGTTGCAACTACGAAGAAAAGCAACAAATCACCATCATACCACGATTCATTTCAGCTCAGAATATAGCACCAAAGGATTCCGCGATTCCCGAAAATTCTGTAACCACCGCCATCGAGGCCTCCGACATGCCAAAATCCGAGCCAACTCGGTACAACAATCAGAAGGTGGATTTAAGCGCCCACGATCAGGACAACTTCACGCCTGAAATTATAGACACTGCAAAACAACTCGGAATCGAATCGATTGAACGCACCGCCGACGAGAACCTTGGTATATTTGCAACGCCCCTCATCCTGAATTTAGAGCACCACGGTCCCAAATCATTCACAAATCCAATCCAACCGAGTTCATGCAACAGAATCTCAATTAATGCTGCGTTCTCAGCATCAGATTCATCTCGCCGTTGCTCTCGTCGTTTCCCCATTCGAAAGAAGAGATTTAAATTTGCCTGGAACACCCCAAGATCAGTTGACTGGGAAGTCAACATTTAAAGTTCCTGGGAGGTGTGAGGGTTCCCCTCTGTCTACGCCCGAAAACCCCATTATTGCACCCGGTATCAGCCCACATGTTTGGTAAATTTTTATTTCATATTTCGTTCCCTTTTTGTACGCGTTCGCGATGCGCCACATTGTCGATCATTTCTGAAACATTTCCCTCGTTTGATGACCGACTTTTCCCTTCCTACCACCCATTCTGAAGGTATCTTCCTTCCATTTCTTCATTCCTCTGCCTGGTTGTTTCCTTTTCACCTCGTTTCATCAAATTTCTATTTCCCCATTTCGATCTCTACGTAGTCCTTAAATACTGGAACTCATGTAGTAGATCTTTAGTTGAATACGACGTTCTTCTCACCCCATCGTTAGCACACCTTACGGTTCGGTTTCTACGATTGAAACATCGTTTGGTATTGTCTCGGATCGCTCCCTATCGCATCGCTCTCGTCTCTCGCATCAAAACTCTTTTATTATCAATTTATCTACTAACTATCACCCACCTTCCTTAGGATCCCCTCGAACCACCACGCAAACGGAGTTTGCGCCCCGCTTCGTTTCCACGAAGCATCTCGAACTCACGCACTCACGTGCATTTTCAACCAACCGATTGTGACCATCAACTTCTCCTAACCCACATTGTTATTCAACCAGTTAATCCGAAAATGTCTATGCCATCTCCTCACGACCCCTCGGCACCTAAATTTAACGGCCAGGCCGAGTCGCTTACACGATTCCTAAAAGAAGTTCGTTTACTCGGAACGGCCCGCTCTCTCACAGACAAACAAATCATCGAGTGGACTCTGATGTATAGTGATCCCAACGACGCCGAGCTCTGGGAAAGTCAGACAAAAGCATCTGGTGACGACTGGGATGCATTCAGGAAGTCTATCATCAAATTGTACCCAGGAGCCGACGGAGACCGTAAATATTCTATCAATGACCTTCAAATACTCGTCAAAGAAACCGCGCACATACCTGGCATAAATCCTGATCAGTTTGGGAAATTCTACCGAAATTTCCTTCGCATTTCAACATTCCTCAAGAGAAAATCGCTTCTTTCGGACTTCGAAGCGGCAGCTATGTTCATGTCTGGCCTACATGCTAATTTTCAACTAAAAGTACGCATTCATCTCAGGCTCAATAACCCTGATCACCACCCCGACGATCCATGGACCTTTAACGAAGTTTCAAACGCGGCATTATTTATAGTGTCACCATCGTCAGCCAATGAACCCACCTCGTCGACCACAGCGGAAACTTCCAACAAGCCTACCGATAACATTACTGACGCCAATTCCAGTCCCATTTCCAACCCAATTTCTTCTTGCAGTCCAGCTCCTATTGACTCAGCTCTAGTCAATCTAAGTCAAGTCCCAAAGGACCAAGTTAGACTCAGTAAACCAGCAACTCTCGACGAGGTCAATTGCAAGTCGGAACTTTATACATTCACTGGCTCTTCCAACGCGGCCCTGATCATTGACCCAAATCGGAATTCTCCTAAAGACCTCACGACGACCGCATTATTCACAGACAACACCAGCTCGGCGAATGTCAATATTAATCACAAAGTCCCAATGCCTTCCTTCAACGGTCCGCCCCCTGGTTTGTCCCGCGTGGCTGCTAACGCGCCTATCGACATTCGTACCGCTTCACCCAATCCGACAGTAATAACTGAAATGAGCTGCAACACACTGCTTCCTTTCGCATCCGCTGACGCCCATCAAGTTAAGCAAGTCGACGAGCTACTCAACGAGCAATATAAACCGCACGATTTTGCAATTCCGGCCCTCGACACCCACAGGTTAGACCCCGAGATCGACCCGGGAGGCCAACTCAAAAATTATCAACCCGCCGAGATACTCGCAACGCAGATCGTCCCTAAAAATCTGCATTATGGTTCCATCGCAGTGTCTACGCTGATCGCACTTCAGTTCACTGGTCTACAATCATCGTACAAAGGAGAATTGGCCGCCTTCGATCTACAAAATCCATTCTACCGCTTCCTTTGGTTCCCAGCTCGTAAGAAAAGACTCAAATGCCGCCGAAGGAGATTTCTCTTCAGTGAAATACACCCCACTCATCTTCTCATCTCGTTTCGGCTGATAAACGTTTCAGCAACTTCGTACAACTTCTCACTTCGGCTGATTTCGATTCAGCACTCGCATCAAGGCTTCAAGAAAGCTCGCAAGACTTTGCATTCAATATCAAGATCTATTCGGTACTACTTGGACAAAATCTAGAACGTAGTTGACGGAGTCACTACAATTCTATTACGCCTTCATCTTCCCTCACCCTTTCCCTATCCGTACACTGCGGATTACCTTCAACTGGAGCCCACCGCGAGGGGGTTCTAGGCATTTGTTCAAGTGGTCATACCCTTCGTCACGGGTATCGTTCAAAAACCACTTCGTTTCATCGGAAACATCGTACCAGGTCCATAAGACCTTTCGTTAAACTCGTCTCGACTCGAAAGTCGACATCTAGCCACAACGGCTGCGCCAGAGGGTTCACCCGAGAACCCAGAGAACTCAGAATTTTCGGACAACAAGTCACCTTCGCCACCTCGATTTATACCAGTAGATTGGACTAGGCCGACTAGGACCATCGACTTCACCAAGCTAGCAAAAGCTCGACCACCGTTACCCGCACTTACCTCGCTTATACAGCCAATTATACCCAAAATGTCTATGCCAGCTCGTAATCATTCATCGGCCCCAAAATTCGATGGACAGGCCTCCTCACTCTCGAGATTCCTTAAAGAAGTCCGTAAGCTTGCTTCGGGGATTAATCTCAATGGAACACAGACCATCGAATGGGCGCTAACGTACGCTGATCCCAACGACGCTGAGCTCTGGGAACAGCAGCCATCGGCATTGGGCAACGACTGGGACGCCTTCGTAACCGCTATCACCAAGTTATACCCAGGAGCAGACGGAGATCGCAAATACTCCGTCAATGACCTTCAAATACTCATTGAAGATAACGCTGCGCTGCAAGTTAAAAGCCAGACACAATTTGGAGAATACTATCGCACGTTTCTCCGAATTTCAACTTTCCTCAAAGGAAAGTCTCGATTATCCGACCGAGAGATTGCTACATACTTCGTGCAAGGACTACACATTGATTTTCGGCGTTTGGTTCGTGAACAGCTCAGGTTCAAGAACCCCGATCATCATCCAGATGATCCTTGGACGCTCGAAGAAATTTATGCTGCTGCTATTATGATTGCACCGCGTCAAGCATCAGCTGCAGCAACTCCAGATCATTCGCAATCTCGAACCACAGTCAAACGAGAGGTTTTCGATGCATCAAACTTAAGCCCAGGCTTCGACGAAAGTAAATGGGCAGAGACCTTCGCGTTGACCCTCATGAAGAAGCTAAATATCCCTGCTGGAGGCTCAACTTCGCAACAACAACGGTCTACATACGTTAGAGGGTGCGCATTCTGTTCCGAAACAGACCACTTTATTCGAAACTGCCTCAAGCTTTTGGAGTACATCGCCAACAGGTGGTGCAAGAAAGACCAGAACAATCAGATCGTGGTCCCCGACGGCACTAAAGTAACTCCGCGTCTCGGAAACGGCCGAAACATTCAAGAACGGATCGACAGTTGGCGTAAAGCGAACGGACACATAGCGACAGTGTCAACAAATGTTGTGGAAGTTCAAGAAGTCTTCTCAGCTTCTATTGAAGAAGTATACGATTTGCCAGATTCAGTGGAAAATCCCGTGACGTTGCGTGAAGAAGAAGACATGAAAATGTTTGAAGCTTTGGCAGCTACTGCAATGAAGAAGGCCGAAGATACTCGTCGCAAGATGGCTTCCCAACCGACAGTCAAGCCCACCGGACCTATTACGCGTAGCATGGCTCAACAGAAGAGCAACGAAGACCGAGAATCCGCGGTTCCGAAAGAAGCGCCCAAACAAGCGCCCAAGTCATCCAGCTTCGTACCGGCTCCTAGCGGAAATCAGCCGCAATACAAATACATTACACCAATTGAAGACACCAAGACCACCAATTCTGTCGTTCAAAAGGCTCTTGATAGCTCTATAACCTTGACAGCAAGAGAATTATTGGCGGTTTCTCCTGAAGTTCGCAAGCAAATCAAAGAACTCATTTCCACCAAGCGTGTTCTGCCGCTGAATGGACAATCTGTCAACGTTAACCACGTAGCTGGCTCCCCGGATGCAAGACAGCCCAAAAACTTCCACTCTGAAGGTCGCTCGCTCCCGCGGACAGCCGATGACCTTGTGGTTGCCAAGCACACCGAACAACTTCGAGCAATAGATATTGAGCTCGAAGGAGGAATAACTGCAGAGGCATTAGTGGATAATGGATCCATGATAATAGCCCTGCGACGAGATAAATGGGAGCAGCTGGGACTTCCAATGCGATCAGACCATCTTATGCGGATGCAGTCAGCAAATCTCACGAGCAATAATACGATGGGACTTCTACACAATTTGGCCATGACAATCGGAGGCTACGTATTTTATGTTCAAGTCCAGGTCGTCGAAGATGCACCATACGAACTCTTATTGGGGCTTCCATTTTTCACCCTGACAGAAGCAACTATCAAACATTATTCGGACGGCTCTGCTCGTTTGACGTTGGAAGACCCGAACACCCGCGCTGTTATTACGGTCCCTACTCGTGAACGCACCATGATGTCTCGAGAAAGCCTACATGCAAACTCTGTTGATGTTGGCTTTGTTGGAGCAGAAACGGAACCGTGCCCTGATATCGAGCTTGAGTTCGACGAGACAGACCTTAACGATAACGAACTACCAGACCTCTATGAAATGTCCGATTCCGACGATGATTCATCTGACTCCGACGATGATGGCCCTCCAGGACTTCAAGATCTTTCGGAGACGGAAGATGATTATGACAATAGCGACGACGATGACGACGACGATGACTTCTTTGCCATCAAGCCTCGCACCAATGAAGTTGAGGACGAATTAGATCCTGCGCTGGTCCACTACCTTCACGGGCCAATCGAGCAGCCTCAGAATGTGTTCGATGTGAACATAAACAACACAGCAAACCATCCTGGTCCCGCTGTTTCGATTTCTGAGGTTCCAGTCTCCTCATTCGCATACAAAAAAGTTGCAAATCGCGTCAAACCTGTCGCAACCACCCTCCCAGAGGATTTTCGAATCGTACGAAAAATCCCGTCCGATCCGTTAGCTGATATGCCCAAGCTTCCAGAGCATCCGCCTGATTTCACGCCTGGAAAGCGATATACCCAAGAGCGAAAGGATGCAATGCAAGTGAATGCTGAAGGTTTCCTCTGGCCAGAAGAGGAGAAACTTGTTCACCATATTTTAAAGACTCAAGAAGAAGGCTTCGCCTGGGACGAGACGGAGAAAGGAAAATTCTCCTCCGACTACTTTGAACCAGTGGTTATACCGACTGTCGAGCATATACCTTGGGTTCTGCGTAATATTCCGATACCTCGAGGAGTTTTTGACCAGGTTATCGATGTTATCAAGGCCAAAATCGCTTCAAAAATTTATGAACCGTCCAATTCTTCGTACCGGTCGCGATGGTTTGCCGTTACCAAGAAGGATGGGAAATCTATTCGACTTGTCCATGACCTCCAGCCGCTAAATCAAGTCTCAATCAAGGACAGCGGCCTCCCGCCTCATGTTGAACCTTATGCAGAATCGTTTGGAGGTCGCAGCTGCTATGGAATATTTGATCTCTTTGTAGGCTTCGATCAGCGAGAGCTTGCTGTCAAGTCTAGAGATTTAACAACCTTCCAAACGCCTCTTGGCACGTTTCGTCTCACCGCTATTCCAATGGGATACACAAACTCAATGCAAATTCAACACGGCGACACTACATTCCTGCTCCAAGACGAAATCCCACACGTTACTATCCCGTTTATCGATGACGTCCCCGTTAAAGGACCGTTGACGCGCTATGAACTTCCCGACGGAAGTTACGAGACTATACCTGAGAACCCAGGTATTCGAAGGTTTATTTGGGAACACCTCAACAATGTAAACCGTGTCATTGAGCGAATCAAGCATGCTGGTGGTACTTTCTCAGGATTGAAGTCAACCTTATGTTCCAAATCTGCGATAATTGTGGGACACCGTTGCACGTATGATGGGCGCGTCCCGCTCGAATCTCGAGTCCAGAAGATCACGGACTGGCCTATCTGTGAAAATATAACTGATGTTCGTGGGTTTCTAGGTACACTGGGGACCATTCGAGTTTTTATCAAGGATTATGCAAAGCATGCAAAGCCCCTCGTCGATCTAACTAGGAAGGACGTTCCATTCGAATTTGGAACAGAGCAGCTTATGGCTATGGAGGCCAATCCACACGTCTCGTCGGACAGCTCAGTCACCTGCACGAATTGACGAGCCTATACCAGGAAAACCCCCGCCCAATTTCGACAAAATTTGTTTAATTCACTCTGATTCATCCGTTTCTTCAATGACCTTATCCGCTTCTTCGCTTTTTTTCAACCTTCTAAATCCACAGAATCCCTCGTCCCTCGTTTCAAGACAATTGCTTCCACAAGAGATCGACACGGAGGTCGATTTTCAAAAGTTCCTGGGAGGTGTGGAGTATCCACTCCGACTGTGCGCGGAACAACGGAATCGGCCCCTGTTCAAGACAAATACCGGCAACGACTTCAGCATAAGATCGCGGCTCTTTTCAATTAACTTTCTATCCGCTCCGAGTTCTAATTATAGGTACACACACGAAATACCTCTGGACAGTAAATTTTCTATTCCTATTCCTTCATCCAAGAGACGGCCCCTCACTAATTACATATATTCCTTCATTCACATGCCGATCTCAAGACCCCTTCCCCCTATTCTTTCTTCCCCTTAAAATTTTACAGAGAAAATTTCATAGCTAGTTAGGTATAAAAGCCCTGTATTAGCTACTTATTTTCTTTGGTTAATCGCAACCCACCATTTCAAGTCCTTTTGGCTGTAAACGTTCAGCGCAACTGGCAAACACGTATCGAGTTACGCCGAGTAACTAACTACCGACTACTTGAACATTTCTAGGACGTAGTTGACGGAGTCACTAGCTTCCCTCACCCCTTTTCCCTTTCCAACCTCGTTGGAATCTCTTCAAAGCACTCTCACCATGACTGCCGCAGTCCTTCATAGTCGTCGTCGAACACAAAATTTGGGGCTAATACTATACTTTATGATAGTCTGACCCGTTCATTACAATAGTCTACTGGGTGGACATAAATGTTTCATTAGAACAGGCGGAAGAACTACAATGCCAGTGAGCGACGAACAGTGTTAACAAGTTGTTGGCTTGACAAAGTCAAAGCCAGCAAGGCAGTTTATCGGAGGTGTCTCCTAAAGCTCTAAAAAAAGCCTTAGGCCCTGGGAAGCTGGTCGCGGGAGTGGGCGGTAAGGAAAGCAAGCAAGTCAAAAATATAAAACTCCGCGTTCGCAGTACCAAGAGAGCAGCAGTGATGTTCAACACACCTGATTTGTGTCGAATGCGTAAGTCATCGCGCTTTCTCCTCCTTTGTTTGAGTACCAACCCCCTCATTTAAATTCCGCATCTACATACTGGTGGTAGCGTCAAATATCTTGATTCCGTACGATTATCCTAGAGTATAAAAAATACATCCACATCCAAATCGCAGTTCCTAAAAATGCTGACATCCATCCCATGATAACTATCGAGATTCGACAGACTTTTCGATCTCCTTCAGTCGAAACAAAGCGCATATTTTTGGGACCGGATACCGTCTCGAAAATACGCGGCTACCCCATCTCGCGTGCGAAGCCAGAAAAGTTGAGAACAAGGAATGAAAGGATATCAAAAACAAACGAAAAAAGCGAATGAAGTGCACGGTAGAAAAAAAGTGGCGGTCGAATGAACCAAGACCAAGACCACGCGAAATAATTAGGATAGTGAGCAATCCAGACGGACTCCACTCGAAATATTAAGGAAAAGACCGATAGGCTTTGGACAGGCGCCTCGATAAGGTCCTTCCGAAGTATAAAGAGGCGATACCCGCCAAAGCCGAGGGAGCACGAGCACGAGCAGAGTCCGTCCAGAAAACGTGCGACTTGGACAACCCCATCTCGTGTGCAAAGACCTAATAAATAATGAAAGATAAGAAGAGATTCAGAATAAGAAATGAAATGCGCGAAATGCGAACGTAGAAAATGGATGTCAATAGGCGAATGAACAAACGAGAAAATGGAGAGGGAGCCATCCGAGGACGGATTCTACTTTACCACGGAGACTATACAGGCTTTGGACGAGCGCCTCAATAGTGTACCTAGGCGCAACAAAGAGGCGATACCCGCCAAAGCCGGGGAGCACGAGCACAAGTCGAATCCGTCCAGAAACGCGCTACGTCTGCCCCATCTCGTGTGTGAAGCCGGGTGTCGAACCGATAGATAATAAAAGAGAGAAAATTAAGAATAAGGATGAGAATAAGAAACGAAATGCGAACAACAAGACTGAAGCGAATGTAGAACAGTGTGGGCAATAGGCGAATGAATGAGACCACACGACAAAATGGGGAGAGTGAGCCATCCAGAGACGGACTCTGCTTGACTACATCAATCATGCTAGGCTTTGGACGAGCGACTCAACAGAATACTGCGAAGCAACAAAGAGCGATGCCCGCCAATGCCGAGGAGCATGAGCATAAGCCGAATCCGTGGAGAAAACACATAACGTCTGCCCATCTCGTGTGCGAAGCCAGGGGAAGACCTGATAGACGAGAAACTAAATGGAAGAAAAAGAAAAAATAATTAGAATTAGAAATGAAATGAATATGAAATGCGAACAAAAAAAAGCGAGCAAAAGAACTGCATGTAAAAGAAAAAAGTTTGAGGCGAAATGACAAGGTCAGATCAACCGCCAATCCCATGACGACGGGTCAAAGCGAGCGCGAGCCGTAGCTTCACCAAGTTCAACGGTGTCCACATATGGTTCCAACTCTGACCAAGTCTTACCCGAGCGCCCCGCTGAGGCAGCCCAGCGTCCAAGCCTGGGAGAATCCAGAGGCGACATGTCGAGTCCGTCGGGTTGGTGGCTAGCCAATGCCGTTCGTCCAAGGTTGAAAAATTCTAGGCGCAAAAAAAGTGAACACGGCTCCTGAGGGGAAGACAACGACGAGAAAAGGCATGAGATAGCTGAAAATATGACAAGAAGCAGCGTTGTAAATCCAAAGCTTCTGCGTAAGTTCTACTCTACTGCTAGCAGTAGAATGCCTCGGACGCCAACCAAAACAGGCAGTGGAACCCAAACTGCGAAACGCCAACCGCAACAATGCCAATGCCAAAGAAAATGAAAGATACATAACAGATGGATGAGTAAAAAAAGGAAAACTGGCTTCGAAATTAGAAATGCCACAAGAAGAGGTTGGATAACATAAAGACAGCGCTGGGCATGGAAACGTACCGGTATGTGCCAGTATTTACGAGAGAAAAACCTGGGTTGGAGGGGGTTAGTCGAGTTTGACGAGGTGCGTTGGAAGAGGAGAAAAAGAGGAAGGTAGGTAAGGCGAAAAGAGGAAGGTTAGGGCGATGGAGACGTGCAAAATAAATGGGGAAAGTGAACCATCCAGAAGTGGACTCTGCTTTCGTACATGGCAGGAGAGGCTTTGGACGAGCGCCTCAATAGAGCACTCGCAGAGATAAAGAGGCGGTACCCGCCAAAGCCGGGAAGCATGCATGAGTAGAGTCCGTTCATCGATGTCGAAGCCTCAGCGTCCAGGTGACGAACCGATAAACAGCCAGAAAAATGAAATCAAATAGATAAGAAAAGAAATAAACAGCAAACAAGCGATGCGAACGAAACGAAGCCCAAGGCTTTAAAAAAAAGGTGAGGAAGACAACAGATCACCTGCACGACGGCCGGTCGAGGTGAACATCAGTTTTACCAACGGGCTCTGAGCAGGCTCGGTGGACTACCAAGGCTCGGTTGAGGCCCCAAGCAGTTCTGAAAGGAAATGAGGCGCCCAGCTTCCAGGCCTGGGAGGAAGAACAAAGACCAGCGAGGAGCCCGGCGGGATTGGCTGATGTGCATTCTCCTCGACCCAGAACGAACGGACAAGTTCAAGTGCATAAAGGCTGATCGAGGCGCGAGCCGGGATCACCAAAGGACTCCACTACCCACCAACTTCTCAAATTAAGGCATGTGTGAGCCCTGAGAGTTGAGAGTCCCGCAACCGCCACGTCCAAGCCTGACAGAGAGAGAATCAAGAAGTGACGAGTTGGAGTCCGTCGGGATTGGCAAATTGCCTTTGTTCGAAAGTCCTCCATTCCCAAAGAAGCACAGAAACGACAAAAAAAAATAAACACGGAAGAAGGAAATGGGAACGGAAACCAAAAGCATAAACCAAAAAAAGAAAAGAAAACAACCCGAACGAATGAACGAACGAGAACACCAACACCAAGCGCATAAATTCGAAAATCAGTCAAGATAAGCCGTGGCATCACCAAAAGAATTCCACTCTACGAGGATTTCTCTTTGACTACAAGGCTTACGCGAACTGGGAGCCCACGAGGACCAGGTCATGCACGTCCAAGCCTGGGAGAGAGAATCAAAGGCGACGAGTGGAGTCCATCGGGATTGACAGCTGCCTGATACCAT
The DNA here is from genome assembly GCA_023014335.1 of Galerina marginata. NCBI lineage: Eukaryota > Fungi > Basidiomycota > Agaricomycetes > Agaricales > Galerinaceae > Galerina > Galerina marginata. The sequence continues at coordinate 2,279,750 of JAECYW010000007.1, read as the reverse complement.
TCCATCCTAAGTTGAAAACTCGAGCTGAAAGAAAAAATGCGCGTACAAATAGAGTCATTTGAGCCAAAAAAGAAAACTAGGAAGAAAAGAAGTCGAAAACAAGGCGAAAAAACGAACTAGAATACCAATGGCAGGAAAATTGACGACACTGGTCGTTTAGCGGATAAATAGGAAACGAGGCAGTGGAATACAAAACGCGAAATGCTAATGCTAATGCCAACGCCAAAGAAAACAGAAGGCAGAAGACTCAACAAGCGGCTGAACAACATGGATATTTCCGTAACGCAGCGCCGGGGTATTGAAAGTTTGAAAACAAGAACGATAACTAGAATGAAGACAGCATAGATGCGACCACAGTGATCGGGTCAGATGGTGCGACGGCGGGAACGCATGCGCATCGGCATCGGCATAGACAGGCACCGGGTCGGGCATAACATGCTCAGGGATCAGAAGATTGAACTCCACGCTGGGTGGGACAGGCTAACGGACGCCGTTACCCCAGTGCAATGCAGGTGAGAACAAAGAAAAAAGGAGCAAGGAAGGCCCGGGAGGTTTGAAGCTGAAGGTGAGAAGAAAAGATACCAGTGCTGAAAAAGAAAAAGAATTGAAAACAAAGATAAGGTGAAGGCAAGAAAGAAGGAACAGGCAAAAGCAGAAGGACAACGAAGAGGAGAAAAGACGCACGATTTAGATTCTCGAAAGGTAGCCGCAGTCTAACCAGGCGCAAGGCTTCCCATTCTCGACACAAACTGAGTCGAGAACTGTTTAACCAGCCCGCAGACGGGCGTCGTCAACGCCGCCCTCGTGAGAGTGGGTGGGGACGAAGTCGTCGAAGGCGGCGCGGTCGACGACGACGAGCTCGGGCGGTGCTCGTCGAGGTGCTTAAGGGCGGGACGGTGCTGGATAATGAGTATCAGCCCTACTTTGAGGATGAGCTCGGGGATGTCGATGAAGCTTCGATGAGCTGGAGCTTGAGCTGGGAAGATGGAGGAAAAGCTGAAGATCGACGAGGTACTTGAGTCGCCTGTGGATTGTGGATAGGAATGACAGTCAGCTGCGAGGAGGTCGATACGAGGATGGTGCTCACCTGGAGGAGTCGACGTCGCCATCGGAGCCTTATTGTCGCGGTTTCGTCAATGACATCCTAAAGTCAGCACCTGGAAAGGGTCCAGGTGTCGAAGGTGCAAAGCAACGACCGGAGGGTTTGTATGAAGCTGTCGGGGGTCAATAACAAGTATTAAAAGCTCATTCGTGAATGTGGTCTGAGGAGAGGAGAACAGCGAGCAGCAGCTGGGAGGTGGTTGACTCGACCGTCCGTGGATGGTGAAATTTCGAAAGCCGATCAATCAGCTTATGCGTGACATCAATCATAATCAAGACAACGTGAGCCGGCGCGAAGCATAGCTGCTCGTGGTTTCTATTCGAACTTCGAAGGAGCGGTCAAGACCCCGGAAGAATAAAAGAGCCACCGGAAAGGTAGAAATCAATTTCGGCTAAGGTTACATCGTCGCAAAGTGTGCCACAGATCCTTGCAAACAACTATTTTCACGCGTCAGTTTCAGTTTTCGCGGTTTCAAGTTCTGGATTGGCTGAAATTCACTGGATATAGCTCCTCCCTCTTAATGTTAACATCCTAAAACCCAAAGATTTGACCCAGCACTTAGGATCCGGATAATGTCGTGTACCTGTCGTGTACCTGACTGAAGTTGTTATCTGCTTGTCCGCGGACAGCTTATAAGCCCATAGGCGATTGCTAGAACCAATATGTGATTTTCGCCGTTTGTTACAAACTTTGTGATGGTTTTCTAAAAGACTACAGAATAAACCTAATGGCAGTGAGAGCGTCGCACTGCCTCGATGAATGGATCATTTGAGTACAAAACTATCTACGGCTATAGTTTCAGCTTCTCTGGCTCTCCGCTTCCACAAATATAACTCGAAGGGATTCCGTCTTGGCTCCATACCACCTGTAGCCCTACTTTTCTCTCCAAGAATCCCCAATCTTGATGTTCTTTTGCCACCCATTCTGTGATGTCGAGAACTTTTATCGGTAATCCACCACCCTCCCTCTGATCTAGGAAGCGTAAAAGAGTGGCTGAAAATGAGGGCAAAAACTTGAACAAGGGATAATACGTGATTTCCAAGGTATGTAATAAACTCCAGACACAAGAGTCCTCCTCGTCGTCCTCGAAGGGGTTGAGAAGAAGTCGGAGAGCGCCTTCGGTAGCTTGGAGGACTTCGACAAAGGGAAATTGGGAGATGAATGAAGCCAGACTATGCCAGCCTGCATCGATGACCTCCCATTTTAGATCTGAAAGCATGCTTTCACACATGTTCCATGTTTTGACGTGGCTAATGAGGCACGAAGAGGGATAGTTGTGAAGAGTACCAAAAAAACCCGGCGTTACTGCAAAATCAAAGAACATGTCAACACTGAAGTCAGACCCGTTTCGGCAGATAGCACTGGGTTCCTGAGGCGAAAAGTGGAGAGAAAATTCTAGACAGTGGTGGTTAAATGTGAACCCTTCCTCGGTCCACGATTCGGAGCTGAAATACCCCGATGCATAACGCAACATAATCTTCTGTACTGTTATTAAATCCTCCATGTTTACATCAGTAATGCTGCCATCGAAAGTGTCAAGGATAAGAGCACATGCAGGCGCAGCAACAATGCTCTCGAGCACTAACAAGGCCGCGCGCAGTCCATTCAAGGTGGTTATTGTCATCCGAGACAGGTGGGGGAGGGGGACACACCGACATCGGGTTGATGTGCCGATAACGGCATTTTTCAGTTCCAGTGACTCGAGAAGCGGCATATCCATGAGGGCATCCAGCATATCGCCAATCATAAATGTTTCGCTCAGCATAACGCCTTGGAGTTGACGGAGCCAGGGAGCTTGGAGCGTGAAATTGGTGTTAATCCCCTGGGGGCAAATGAAGTAGAATTGACGCAGGGAGTGGGCATCGTCGGAGAAGAGTGATGGATCGGAGGTTGGAAACATTTGAAGCGAATCCCATTCCATTATTTCCACCCTGAAGGATTCCAGATGAGGCGCGGGACGCTGTAGCGCTTTCCATGCCTCGCGATCGAGAACTCGATAGTCATGAATCTTCACATCGAGTTTTCGTATCCTCAACCAATGGTTCTTCATCAGATCGGCGAAGAATTTGCCTATCGGGCCCTTGCATTCAACCACGCCCTTCACGTTAAGCCTTGAATTTCCGGTCCTCTTTATCACCTCTTTCCGCCAGAAATTGTTCATCTGCAGGAGAAGATTGAGATCGATAACGTTGCCCCATATCATTGGAGAGCTGATGATTAAGCCTCGCCAGTACCGACAGACTTGTGAGGTGTGGCGAACGACGTTCAAGGCGCTGTCGTTGGGGTCCGAGGGAGTTTGGCCGTATTCGTCCGGGGAATTGGACTCCCCTTCGAGGTACATGTCGGCGTTGAGCTCAAAGATATAGTGTAAAATGTCCTCGTGCAGCCTGGAGATCTGAGCTGGACCTCGATCCATTGGTGAGGAAACTTCGCAAGCGATCAATCTCTGTTCAAGTTAGATTGGATTGGATCTGTGATATCAACTCGATCAGCTGAAGTTGGAGGTTGGAGTGAGTCAAGGTAGGAATGGTCACGTTTGCAGCGGCCGGGAGGTTGCCAGAAATCCGGTTGATCGATTGTTTTTGGTAATAGTTCCCATTTGCGGTGGCCCTAGCAATTCTGACTCGAATAGAGTCACAGCCGATGTCAAAACGACATCTTGGGCTTGCCTATCCATAGCAGCATGGCGCAGTGGTAGCGCGCAGGGCTCATAACCCTGAGGTCACTCGATCGAAACAAGTTGCTGCTATCTATCGCCCTTTTTCTCTTATTTTCTCTCGAAATCGCGTATAACGAAGAGAACTGCACCAACGTGAAAATTTTTTTGCTTCATTATTGTGGCTTACCTCGCACTTTCTACTGCAATCTTTTGACCCGAGTTTATCTAGCTGCTTGCAACATACTCAAGTACACCTTAATCCCAAAGACATACATTTTGCCGGTAAGTTAATTCCCAAATTGTCCCAGTCTGTGTAAGTAGGAGATTCAATAGTGATGGTTACACTGGGCAAAAAAAATCGAGAATTTAATTTAATTTAATGCAAGATATATATTGAAATAATTGAAGTAGTTGTGGAAGAAAATGATAGATAATCGTTGCTTGCTCAGTGCGTGAATATCTACAAGGTGTCCAGTGGTTACGCCTCTTCCAGCTATCTCGTATCAATGATTAGCTGCCACGCCATGAACCTACCATGCTCGATAGGGGAGTAATTTGAACACTGAAACTTTGTTTTGTGGCTTCGAAAACAGAAAGCATACTGTTAGCCAATTGCCCGGAAAGCAGGGAAAAGTGCTTACTCAATTTTCCCAACTGCGTGGTAATCATGGTTTATTTTGATATCATTTTTAAAGACGTCTTTGGACTTGAAGCTCGACGACGGAGAACGTACCAGAATGCGCCAGTATTTATGAGAAACTTGTAATGAGAGGCGTTAGTCAGGTTTGATGAGGTGCGTTGGAATAGAAGAGGGTAGAAGATGAGGAAGGCGAAAAGAGGAAGGGCAGGCGCGACAGCGCCAAATAAATGGGGAAAGTGAGTCATCCAGAAACGGACTCCACTCGCACAACTAATCGTATAGGCTTTGGACGGGCGCCTCAATAGAGCACTAGCAGAGATAAGGAAGCGGTACCCGCCAAAGCCGAGGGAGCGTGAGTAGAGTCCATTCAGCGATGTCTGCCCCATCTTGTGTACAAAGCCTCAGCGTCCAGGTGAAAAATCGATACACAGCAAAAAAATTAAATCAAATAGATAAGAAACGAAATAAACAAAAAACAAAAGACGCAAACGAAACGAAGCCCAAGGCATAAAAAAAAAGGGTGCGGAGGACAAAAGTTTCAACCGCACGACGAGGGGTCGAGGCGAACATCAGTTTCACCAACGGGCTCAGCTGAAGTTCGTCGAGTTACCAAGGCTTTTGAGCGCCCCAAGCGGTCCTGAAAGGAAATGAGGCGACCCAGCTTTTGAGCCTGGGAGGAAGACCAAAAACCAGCGACGAGTCCGGGGGATGGGCTGATGTGCATTCTCCTGGGCCCAGAACAAGCAGACAAGTCCAAGTGCATAAAGACTGATTGAGGTGAACCGGGATCATCAAAGGACTCCACTGCCTGGAAATTTACAGCGATAAGGCTTGCGGAGCCCTGAGAGTTGAAAGCCCCCTGGCAGCCATGTCCAAGCCTGGGAGGAGGGAAAATCAAGAAGTGGAGTCCGTCGAGATTGGCAATCGGACGTTGGTCGAAAAGTCCTTCAAACCCAAAGAAGCGCATAAACGAACACACAGAAGGAAAAGGAAGCAGAAAGCACAAACATAAACCACAAAAGAAGAGAAAACAACGTTGACAAACGAACAAACGAGAACACCAACACCAAGAGCTTAAAATCGAAAATCGGTCAAGGTTAGCCGTGGCATAACAAAAAGGACTCCACTCTACGAACTCTGAGTGGCCCCGCAAGGCTTGAGCAAACTGGGAACCCACGATGACTAGGTGATGCCCGTCCAAGCCTGAGAGAGAGAATCGAAGGCGACGAGCGGAGTCCGTCGGGATTGGCAGCGGCTTGACACCGTTCCGTCCGAGGGTGAAAAATCGAGTCGGAATAAAGGGTGCAAATACGATAGCATTTAAGCAAAGAAAAAGAAAGAGAAAGAAAGAAAGAAGAAAAGGCGAACGAACGAACGAGAACGTGAAAATCGGCCATGGCTTCACCGAAATGACTCTACATCCATACCTGGACATATTATTATCAAAGGCTTGCGCGAGTTCCGAGCCCTGAGAACTGAGAGCTAAGAGCCGCATGATGTCCAAGCCTTGGAAAGAGAATCAAGATGCGACAAGTGTGAGAGTCCGTCGGGATTTGCGAGTGGCAATTCAGGGCGGCCAAATTGATACGGTTCGTCTGACTTTGAAAATTAAGCATCTAAGCAGGGGAAAAGCATAGATACAGATAACGACATAGAAGCTGAAGAAGAATAAGATAGTCGAAAACAAGGTTAACAAACGAGAGCATTAAAGGCGTGAAAATCAGCTTCTACTCCTGCTCCGAAGAGCGAAAGGCAAGCTGGCACTGGTGTCTGATAATAACACTCCTAGCGAGGCACAATTGGGAGGACACCGGGAGGGGGCGGCCGGGACGGGCGCATCCACAATGAAACTGAAATGACCCTCCACGTCAGCACTGAATGCTGACGCCGTTCGTGTAGCGGATAGGTGCAGAGTAAAGGAAATCAGGCAGTGGAATGAAAAACGTGAAATGTTAATGCGAATGCCAACGCCAAAGAAAACAAAAGACATAAGGGCCAAAAAGGGCCGAATATCATAGATATAGTCGTAATGTAGCGCCGGGGTATGGAAAGTTTGAAATAAGAACGAAAACGGGTAAACTTGAACGAAAACACTTGAACAAAAGCTAAAATGAAGAAAACATAGACGCGATCAGTGATCGGGTCAGATGGTCCGATGGCTGGAACGTAGGAGCATCGGCATAGGCATAGAGACACATGCCCAGACATGACAAGCCCGGGAATTAGAGGAAAGCCCGGGAATCAGATAATCGTAATGCACGATGGTTGGGACAGGCTGACGGACGCAGTGATCCCAGGTCCATGCAGGTAGGAAAGAAGAAGAGGGCAAGGAAGGCCGGGAGACTCGAAGTTGAAGGTGGGAAGAATAGATAGCAGAGCTGAAAAGAACAAGAATTGAAGACGAAGACAAAGAAAGGGTGAAGGCACGAAAGAAGAAAAGAGCAAAAAGCAAGAGGCGAACGAGGAGGAGAAAAAAACGCACAACTTAGATTCTACAAATTAGGTGTAGTTTCGCCAGGTGCAAGACTGCCCGTACTCGACACAACTGAGTCGAGAATTGTATAACCACCCCGCCGACAGGCGTCATCAGCAGCGCCCAAGAGAGAGCGGCCGGCGCGGTCGACGACGAGCTCGGGGTGGTGCTCGTCGTGGTACTTGAGGGTGGGACTGTGATAGATAAGGAGTACAAGCCCAGTAGAGGATGAGCTCAATGATGATCGAACCTGGAGATCAACAAGGTGCTTGAGGCTCCTGCGGATCGTGGATGTGAATGACAATCAGCAGCTAGGAGGTTGATACAAGGGAGCAAGGTGCTCACCCGGAAATTACTGACGCGGTTTCACCGATGACATCAGCAAAGGAGTGTGGGGGATCCTCTGCCGCTAGAAACGCAGTTCACATTAATGTCAATTGCCAGTGAGAAGTTTCAGATGCACATTCGCCTGAGGAGAGGAGAATAGCGAGCAGCGAGGATGACAGTGTGAAATTTCCACACCCGATTCAAATTTCAGATCAATCAACGAGTTCCGATTGGTCAGCATCAGCACAGATGCAATGCCCTTGCAGTCCGAAATAGGCCGGTATCATGGGACGGTCGCAGGCAAGGGGGTGGCGGAATGTGGAAAATGTACCAACACTCACTAAATTTTTTTCAGGCTGGCGGGTGACCCCCCCCCCTCCCCCTCCCCCCAAAAAAGGTATGTTTTCCGTGAATATATGTTTTTTTCTAATGTTTTCCAGAAAAAATTTGGTTCCCTCTATGGTTTTGGTTGCTCAAGTAATAAATCCTGTGCAATATCCTCCATTCCTTCCCATTAAAAACATCCCGTGCCATTGCAAGTCAAAGCTGTTTATTTTTTCCCCTTTCCGCTCATTATTGACATAGTTGAAGGTCGTATTAAATATTTTACCGACATCTTTTTTGCTCTTTCTGACTCTTAAACCCCTTTTTCGTACCAATCCCATCTTCCGGCGAAGCAGCGAGCCCCAAGCAACTAATTTTACGACAAGAATTGAGAGGGTCACCATTTTTTTTTCCGCCTGCGGCCGGACCCCCCCCCTCCCACCCTATGTTCGGGATCCACGTTCCGCCACCCCCTTGGTCGCAGGAGCTCGGAAAATAGATTTTTGAGTGTTTCTACCGCAAAAGAAGTGCGGAAAGAGTTACACCTGTATTTGGAAAATACGGAGACTTGACGGAGACTGTCGTAGCCTGCTAAACAAATAAGAAAATTTACTTCCGACGCTTCAACCGATCCAAATTCATCCAACATCTTCCCATTTACATTTCCATGCGAATTGTCGACGCTTTGTTGCAAGGCGATGACCGCGAGACGCAAAAGCCCATTCTTTTCCTGGGATTCAGTAAGCATGTCTCTCAGGCTGTGACTTCCGTTCCTTTTGTGCACAACGGACAGCATCACTATGGACAGGAAGCAGGTATACAGCGCCGATACTCAGTTTGTCGCACAGATTCAGAGGCAACACGGAGTCAAACTTCTTCGTAATTTCCCAGGTAAATAATTCAAACCCAGTGACCTCGCTTGACGCAACAAGTGTTACTCTATATATTTGCATTTGGTCTGCTTGATTCGTAAATGATCAGCTTCTCTGGCTCTCCGCTTCCACATATATAACTCAGAGGGTTTCCGTCTTGAGCCCATACCACCTTTAGCCCTGTTTTTCTTTCCAGGAATGCCCAATCTCGATTTTCTCGTGCCGCCAATTCTGTGATATCAAGAACCTTTATTGGCAATCTATCGCCCTCCCTCTGATCCAGGAAGCGTAAAAGGGTATCTGAAAGTGAGGGAGTCAATCTGGTATAATATGTGATCTTCAAGGTATGCAATAGACTCCAAACACCGGGGTCCTCCTCGAAGGCAGCGAGAAGAACGCGGAGAGAGTATTCGGGAGCTTGAAGGGCTTCAACAGAGGGAAATAGGGAGAGGAATGAGGTTAGACTTTCCCAGCCAGCATAGCTGATCTCCCGTTCTAGATCTGCAAGCATGCCCTCTCGCATATCCCATGTTTTGATGTGGCTAAAGAGGCTTGGGAAGGGAGAGTCTTGAAGAGTACCGATAAACTCTGGCGTTACTGGGAAGTTAAGAAATATGTCAACCTTGAAACCAGACGGTTTTCGGCGGATAGCGCTGGTTTTCAGAGGCGAATAGTGGAGAGAGAAGGCTTTCGGGTGGTGGCGGAATGTAAGCCCTTCAACGACCATCAATTCGGAGCTGAAATACCCCAATGCATAACGCAAAATGATCTTCTGTACCGCTATTATATCCTCTATGTGTACGTCACTAAGGATACCATCGAAAGTGTCCAGGACGAGAGCACATGCAGGAGCAGCGACGATGCTCTCGAGCACTAACAAGGCGCCACGAAGTTTAGAAGTGGTGTTTATCGTCATTAAAGACAGGCGGGGAAGGTGGACACAACGACGCGGGACTGCTGCGCCAACAGTGGCATTTTGCAGTTCCAGTGACTCGAGGAGCGGCATATCCATGAAGGCATCCAGGATATCGCTAAGTGTAAATGCCACGATCAGCGTTACATCCCGGAGCTGACGGAGCCAGGGAGCTCGAAGGGTGAAATTGGCGCTGATCCCCCGGGGGTAGGTGAAGCGGAATTCACGTAGGGATGGGGCCTCGTCAGCGAAGAGTGATGGATCGGCGGTTGGAAATATCTGATGCTCACCCCAATACTCTATATCCAATTTGAAGAACTCCAGATGAGGAGCGGGATGTTGTAGCGCTTTCCATGCCTCGTTATCGAGAAATTGATAGTTATGAATCTTCACATCGAGTTTTCGTATTCTCAACCAATGGTTCTTCATCAGATCGGCGAAGAATTCGCCTGTTGGGCCTTTGCATTTGACCACTCCCTTCACGCTAAGACTTGAATTTCCGGTCCTCCTTATCACCTCTTTCCGCCAGAAATTGTTCACCTGCCAGAGATGATTGAGATCGATAACGTTGCCCCATATGATTGGAGAGCTGATGATTAAGCCTCGCCAATACCGACACACTTGTGAGGTGTGGCGAATGACGTTCACGCCACTGTGGTTGGGATCCGAGGGAGTTTGGTGGTAGCCGTACGAGGAATTGGACTCGCCTTCGAGGTACATGTCGGCGTTGAGCTCAAAGACATAGCGCAAAATATCCTCGTGCAACCTGGAAATATGAGCTGGACCTCGATCCATTAGTGAGAAACCTTCGCAGGCGATCAATCTCTGTTCAAGTTAGATGAGGTTGGATCTGTGATATCGACTCGATCAGCTGAAGTTGAAGGTTGGACGAGTACACACCTGTGAGGTTGAAGTCGGCACAGTGGAAATCCAGTCCGATCTTGATATGCCACGTTTGCAACGTCCGGGAGGTTGCCGAAATGCCGGCGGATCGGTTGTTTTGGTAATAGTTCCCTTTTGAGGTACCGCCCTAATAATTCTGACTCGAATAGAGTCACACCCGGAAATTGCGATGTTATTTTGACATCTTGGACTCAATTTTCCATAGCAGCATGGCGCAGTGGTAGCGCGCGGGGCCCATAACCCCGAGGTCACTCGATCGAAACGAGTTGCTGCTAACGCTCTTTTTTCTCTTACATTCTCAAAATCGCGTATAACGAACGAAGAGAACTGGCACCAATGTGAAATTTGTGCTTGATTTTTGGGGCTTGCCTCTCAAGTTACGGGCTGTCCCAGCTGAAATTACAGTTAGGCGGACATGATTTAATTTGTAGACAAAAACAAAAATTCAAATCAACCGCTGCTCGCTCAGTGCGTAAATATTTACAAGACAGCGTCCAATGGTTACTCCTCTTACTGAACTTCCTACTATCTCGTATCAAGAATTAATTGCCAGACCATGAATTGCCGTACAATGCTCGATCAGCGTGTAGTTGAACGCTGAAACTTCGCCTTGTGGCTTCGAAAACAGAAGGCATATCAGCCCTGAGCCAAATTGCCAGGAAAGCAGAGAAAACTACTCACTTAATTCACCTGACTTCGTTGTAATCGATATTTATTTCAATATCATTTCCAAAGTCGTCCATGGACTTCGAGATATCAAAAGATGCCAGCACGGAGGCGATGATTAACCATATCTAATCGCGCATCGTTAATAACGGCAGGCACCATAAGCGTACCGTCTACCTGGTGACATGTTTGTCGGCAGGGCGTCTAGAAGAAATTACTTTGAGGTTAGGAAAAGCCAGTTATCGATCTTACAGCGGGTGCTCACCTGCGTCTCAAAAAAAGTCCGAAGTAAAAAGAAAGGTGAGGACGACAAGAGCAAACCAGATTAAACGCACAATGGCGGGTCGTGGCTCCACCAAACGGACTCCTCTCTACTCTTTCTACAGACAGGCTTGAACGAGCGCCCCACACCAAGACATTAGAGAGACGGAAATGAGGCGACCCACAGTCCAAGCCTGGAATGGTGGATCAAGAAGCAAGCAAAGTCCGTTAGCGTCTCCTCGATCTCGACCTCGGACCACGCATTTCAGGTCCAGCCAAAACAAAAAGTGTACATCCATCCGCTTCGGAGCGGGGAAATAGATATATCGAAAACATTTAAACCATGAAAACACAAAAAGAACAGAAGAAGAATGAAGAAACATAGCAAGAGGATGGATTGGAAATCGGCCGCGCTCCAAAAGGACTCCGCCGTACAAAATTCTTGCTCTAGAGGCTTGCGCGTGCCCCGAGGGCTGAGATCCGAGAGCCCACGACAGCACTCCAAGCCAGGAAGAGAGAACTAAGAAGTGACGAGTGGAGTCCGTCTAGATTAGCCAATCGCCATCGCCATTGATGGAATAAAAGAGAGAAAAAAAGGAAGAAAAAGTGATGGGCACAGCACTGGCAGGATCAAATGCATAGAAGCTAGAATTGGTCAAGGCGAGTCGGGTGTTTCACCAAAGGACTCCACTGCTCGATCAAGTGCTTTAAAGGCTTGAGTGAGCTGAGAGCTGGATGAGGTCCAGACAAGTCAGACGACTCGTAGGCAAGCCTAGGAGGGAGAAACAAAACTACGAGTGGAGTCCGCTGGCGTCGGGAATGGCGGCTGCCTGAAACCGTGTGTTCGACTTTGAAAGTGAAACATTTGAGTAAGAAAAAAGCACATACGAATAACGAATTTAAGCCAAAAAAAGTGAGAAACAAAAGATGAGACGAAAAGCGAACAAAATACGTGGAAATTAGGTGTGTCTTCACCAAAGACTCCAAATCCTAGTCGTGAAGTGCTTACACAATCCGCGAGCAACAGCTCAAGAGCTGAGAGCCCTGCGATGCGCAAAAGGCGAAACGTCAATACCAATGCCAAAGAAAATGAAAGGCACAAGGTATAAGGCCGAGAAATGGGCTGGATTAACATAAAGATAACCGTAACGCAGTGTCGGGGTATGGAAATAAGGCATAAAAGCGGAAAACTGGAACAGAACAAATGAAGGCAGACTGGACGCGACCACTAAGCTCCACGCCGACACTTTCCATGATAGACTATGATCAAACACCATCCATCCAAGAAAAGGAAGAAAAGGGAAGGGACAAAGGATCGTCTCTCGGTCAAGGATGAAAGATGACGGAATCAAAGTGCTGGAGTTTGATTGTGTCATTCGGATGGTGCGACGGCGTGAGCGGAGGCGCATCGGCATCGGTATAGGCAGGTACAAGCTGCTTGATGTGGTGATGAGAGGTGGGGCACCAGGGAATCATGATGCATAACTGCAGGAGATAGGCAGTCGGCCGGATGGATGGCGATTCCAGGTCCGTTTATCAGAGCTGTATGCATTGAGGAAAGGAAAGGAACTAAGAAAAGAAGAATGGCAGTTGCCTCGAAGTTGAAGGAAGGAAGAGAACCGAAGGAGAAGACAAGTTGAAGGGAAGAAGAGGAAAGGCAAAAGAGGAGGAGAAAGGGACGCACGATTCAGAATCAGATCCTCCAGGCAAAGTTAGCGATAAGCTACCCATGCTCGCCACAAACTGGGTCGAAAACTGCGCGACCACTCCACCGGGCGTTCGTAGACATCGACGCCCTCGTTTGAGGTGCGAATGTGCTCGAGCCGCCTGTGTGTCGTGGACAGAAACAAACGACGGTTATGCTGATCATGGGCCTAAGGCGACGGTGTTCACCTGGAGGAGGAGGAGATCGGTGGTCAACCGGTCACTAGTCACTATTCTATCCTCATCCCTGTTTCGAAACATGAGATTTCGCGATAACGTTAGATCTTGCGGCTCGCGTTAGCACCAGGTATCGTTGGTACTGCGGCTCGGGTCAGCACCAATTACAGATGGTACATAGCACAGCGGTCAGTGCCAGCGAATTCGGATTGGTCTGAGGAGAGGAGAGGAGAGCAATGAATGAGCAGGCAGTCAGACTCAGGCCATACATGATCGAGGCCCGATTGGTCAGCATCAATGATACAGATCTATCTTGGGACATGGGCACAAGTGGATGCGCCTGCGGTGCTGCGATGCAGCACGACAGTTCAACTGTAGTTATCAGAGCCATTTCATCCTGCCCTATTTTTGCTCTTCGTCGTAGGAATCCTTCAAAATGCTGCGTCGCTAATCGTTGCTTTCTAAATCCAGCCTCTAAGGATTGAAATATTAAAAGACGAGCCCATTGACACTTCAAGCTTCTGCTTCCGCTTCAGGTTCAGATCAGACCATCTGTAAGTGTCAACGTTTGTGCTCGCTCTTCTTAGGCTTAAACTTGCCGTATATCGCGATCTCCAGTTTTCATTCAGCTTAAAACAACCCTTTCAGGCTCGAACAGTACCAAGGATTCCATCCCATTGACGAATTCCGTATCTAGAGTAGTGACTTCAAATATCAAGACTTCATTCTATACGGTTGTTACGAACCTAGAGTATAACTAAATACATCTGAAACCAAATGGGTTAGTCACGTTTGACGAGGGGCATTGGAAGAGGAGGAAAGAAATAAGGCAGAAGAGGGAAGAAGTAAGGCAAAAAAAGAAAGATCAATGGCGATGGAGACCATGCAGGATGAATGGGGGCAGGGGACCACCCAGAGATGGACTCCACTGCAAGCAACCGTGTCAATCTGGAGGCTTTGGACAAACGCCTCATCCTACTCAACGAAAAGAGAGGCGATACAAACCAAAGCAGGGGAAATACGGAAGCGCGAGCGTAGTCCGTCCAAAAAGCGCCCGATATCCACCCCATCTCGGGTGCGAAGCCTCAGCGTTCATATCGCCCAGTTGACAACCCGATGATTCGATGAATAAAACGACGAGAAAGTAAAGAGATAAATCGAATAAAAAAAAGCATGAACTCGGAATAAGAAACGAGAAAAAGTCGGACAACAAGATCGCCAGATCAACTGCCCGACGACGGGTCGTGGCTCACCAAACGGACTCCTTGTGAAATTAAACACCGAAGACTTGGCGAGCGCCGCACACATAGAGGCAAGAACAATAAAACGAGGAGACCCAACGACCAAGCCTGGATGGTAGATCAAGAACCCAGCAAAGAGTCCGTCGGCCTCTCCTCGAGCTCGACCTCGGACCGCGCCTTTCATGTCCAGCTGCAATGAAAAGTTTACGTCCTCCCGCTTCGGAGAGGGTCGTAGATATATCGAGATCATTCAAATCAAGAATACACGGAAAGATTGGAAGAAAAAAGGGAAGAGAGGATGGAATGAAAATCGGCTGCGGCTCCAAAAGGAATCCACCGTACACAAAATCGTCATTCACGAAGGCTTGGGATAAGTGAGAGCTGAAACGGTGAAATCCCACGTCAGTAAGTCCAAGCCAGGGAGAGAGGACCAAAAAGCGACGAGTAGGAGTCCGTCAGGACTGGCCATCGGGCCTCAGCCAAAAATTCTCCACACCCAAAAAGTCACGGAAACGAAAGACAGAAATACGGAAGACAGAAATGGAACCAAAAAACAAAACCGAAGACCAAAAAACAAAAACCAAAAAGAAGAGACAATGCAAACAAATGAATGACATCGTAGGGTGTCAATGGATAAGAGTGAAAGAAAAGTTAAAAATCGATCAAGTTGAGCCGGGATTTCACCAAAGGACTCCACTTGTAACCGCTCGGCATAAGGCTTGAGCAACCTGAGAGCCGAAAGACACCCAGATGGCCCGCATGCAAGCCTAGGAGGGAGAATTAAAAGTGCAGAGTGGAGTCCGTCGATTTCGGGACTGGCGGCTGCCTGATATCGTTTGGCCAGGATTGAAAATTAATCATCCGAGCAGGGAAAAAGCATATACGAAAAACGGGTCTACGCCAAAAACAAAACAAAAAGTGAGAAGAAAAAAACGAACGAGGTGCATGGAGATCCGGCCGCGGCATCACCAAAGGACTCCCCGCTCTTGAATCTGGACCTATACACTACAAGGCTTGTGCGAGCCCCGATCCGCTGGATCTGAGAGCTGAAAGCTAAAAGCCGCATGACGTCCAACCCTTACGAGGATCAAAGGCGACGTGGGGCGAGTCCGTCCGAATTCGTGCTTGGCTTGTGATCATGATAGGCAGTCGTCGAGCGAGAAAAATTGGGCGTCCTTAAAATTGGTATGAAAAAATCTGTTTTCTGCTCCTACTCTCAGAAGCAGAAAGCCAGCGGGCGGTTGCGCCTGCTAATAACCCTTCTGGTTGGCGAGAAAATCGGTGGTAGAATGCAAAACAGGAAATGCCAATACCAATGCCAAATAAATGGAAAGGCACAAGGTATAAGGCCGAGAAAGGGGCTGGATAACATAAATATATCTGTAACACAACACCAGGTTATGCCAACGAGAATGAAAACCGGAAAACTTGAACGAAAAGCAAAATGAAAGCAGAGTGGACGCGACCACACTGAGCTCCACGCCGACATCGAAAGCGACTACGGTAGACCCAATCAAACACCATCCATCCAAGAAAAGAAAGAAAAAGGAAGGAACGGGACAGAGGATCGCCGGTCGGGAAAGGATGAAATATCACAGAGTCAAGGTGCCGGAGTCTGATCGGGTCATTCGGATAGTGTGATGGCGGGAGCGCAGGCGCATCGCGTACATGCCCCTAGAAGTGAGCATGAGAAGGCGGGGCATCAACGGATCATGATGCATAATGCAGGAGATAGGCGGACGGACGGATGCATGGGCGATTCCAGGTGTATTATAGATGGATACTTGGAGGAATGGAAAAGAACAAAGAAACGAAAAGGCAGCTGCCTTGAAGTTGAAAGAAGGAAAAGGAGCAGACAGAAACCGACGAAGGAAAAGAATTGAAGCAGACAAGTTGAAGAGAGGAAGAAGAGAAGAAGAGAAAGAGACTCACAATTTAGATCCGCCAGGAGAAGGCAGCACAAAGCTGCGCGTGCTCGAGACAAACTGACTCGAGAATTCGTGACCATCCGCCGAGTCCTGACGGGTGTCGTGGATGTCAACGGCATCGTTTGAGTGGGCGGGGTGAAGTGGTCGACAACATCGTAATCATCGACGAGCTCGATGTGAGGTACTTGAGGGATGACGGTTCTGAATGACGAGAGATGACAATCGATGAAGCGCTGAGGAGCATGGCCTAAGGCCACGGTGTTCACCTGGAAGAGGAAGGTTGGTCGCTATCTTATCCTCATCCCCTCTTTTTGTAGACAAGATTTCGCGATAACCGGTTGAAGAAAGCAAGATTAAGAAATCGGGCAGGATCCTGCGGCTAGAATCAGCACCAGATGTCGACGGTACGAAGCAACGAGTGGAGGCAAAGTGGAGGTTGGTGTGAGTACATGTGAGTCGGGATGGCGCACCCCAATCGGGACTTCCGATTGGTCAGCCCCATCATTAGTAAGGCCCGTGAGCGCTGAGCAGAGGTGGACGCGCCTGCGAGCAGCAACGCAAGGAAGGCACTAATTCCATCTAGGAGTTACCCAACCAACTTCGGCTCCTTGTCTGATCTGAATTTACAATTCCGGACATTGACTCAAGTAGCAGTGCTTTGTTCTAAATCCTACATATCAGCCTAGAAAGAATAAAAGTCTTCTGACCCCATTGACGCTTCAACGTTTCAACTTCAACTGCTTTAGGTGCAGGTCAGGCATTCAGCTTAAAGTAGCCCTCTAGGCTCTGAGGCTCCAGTACCAAAATTTCCATTTCATTGACGAATTCCGCATCTAGAATAGTGACTCTCAAATATCAAAACTTCATTGTGTACGATTATTACGAAACTAGAGTATAATGAAGTACATCTGAATCCGAATGGGCTAGTCAGGTTTTACGAGGTGCGTTGGAAGAGGACGAAAGAAGGAAGACAGAAGAAGGAAAGGTAGAGCGAAAAGAGAAAGCTCAAAGGCGATGGAGACCACGCAAGATAAATGGGGAGAGTGAATCATCCAGAGACGGACTCCACTGCAACACGCCATCCCATATTATAGGCTTTGAACAAGCACCTCATATCTACTCAACGAAAAAAGAGGCGATACAAGCCAAAGCCTGGGGAGCACGGAAGCGCAAGCCGAGTCCGTCCAGAAACACGCAGCATCCGATCCATCCCGTGTGCGAAGTCTCAGGCCTCAGTCACAGCGTTCATGCCGTCCAGAAGACGACCTGACCAATAAAAGAGATAAGAAAACAAACAGAGAAATAAGAAAACAAAATGAAATGAATCTAACCAAGAGGGTCGGACAACAAGACCAGACCAGATTAACCGCACGAAGTCGGGGTATGGGTTTACCAACGGACTCTGCCAGGACTTGGAGTCATTCAGCAGACTTGAACGGCCACCCCACATCTAGAAATATAAACTGAGGCGGCACAACGTCCAAGCCTAGGATGAAGGATCAAGAACCAAGCAAAGAGTCCGTCGGCGTCTCCTCGACCTCAACTTCGGAGTACACGTTTGTGTCCAGCTCGACAGGAAAAGTGCACATCATTCCGCTTCGGAGAGCGGGTGGAAAATGTGCATATCAAAAACATTCAAACATAGAAGAAGACGGAGTCCGTCCAGAAACGCTCGATGGCCACCCCATCTCGGGTGCGAAGCCTCAGGTCTTCAAGTTAGTCTAAGCATTCAGCCGCCAGGTGACAACCCGATGAATAAAAAGACAAGAAAGTAAAACAAGAAATCAAATTAAAAACAGGGATGGACTCGGAATAAGAAACGAGAAAAAGTAGGGCAACAAGATCGCCAGATTAACTGCTTGATGACGGGTCGTGGCTCCATCAAACGGACTCCTCTCTGGGTCAGACTCCAAAAGGCTTGAACGAGCGCCGCAGATGGTTTACCAGCCAAGAAAAATGAGGCGACCAACGCCCAAGCCTGAGATGGTGGATCAAGAGCCCAGCAAAGAGTCCGTCGGCGTCTCCTCGGCCTCGACTTCGACCGCAGAAGATGCGTTCTATGTCCAGTCAGAGCCAGACACGAACGATGTACATCCTTCCGCTTCGAAGAGGGGACACAAATATCCTTAAAATCAAGAAAACATGGAAAGAATAAGAAAAGGAAGATGGAATGCAAATCGGCACGGCTCCGTAAGGACTCCGCCGTACACTCAATCATCGTTACTTCTGAAGGCTTGCGTGTTTGTGCCCTGAGAGCCCACGACAGAGCGTCCAAGCTTGAGAGAGGACCAAGAAGCGACGAGTAGGAGTCCGTCGGGACTGGCCATTGAACCTCAGTCAAAAGTTCGCCACACCTAAAAAGCACGGAAACGAAAGACAGAAACACGGAAGACGGAAGTGGAACAAGAAAAACAAAACTAAAGACCGAAACCAACAACTAAAAACTCAAAACCAAAATAGAAGACAAAAGGGAAGACACCAAGGCAACCCGCTTGCAAGCCTAGGAGGGAGAATCAAAAGCGCCGAGTGGAGTCCGTCGGTGTCGGGACTGGCGGCGGCCTGATATCGTTTGGCCAGGGTTGAAAATTATTCATCCGAGCAGGAGAAAAACCATATACGAGTAGCGACTTTACGCCAAAAATAAAAAGAAAAAAAGAAAAAAAAGCGAGCGAAGTGCATGGAGATCGGCCGCGTCATCACCAAAGGACACCGCACTCGAATCTTGGGTCTTTAAGGCTTGCGCGAGCCCCGATCCGCCGGATCTGAGAGCTGAAAGCTAAAAGTCGCACGACGTCCAAGCCTTAAAGGAGGATCAAAGGCGACTGCTGATAACCCTTCTGGCTGGCGAGAAAATCGGCGGTGGAATGCAAAACGGGAAATGCCAATATCAATGCCAAAGACATGGAAAGGCACAAGGTATAGGGCCGAGAAAGGGGCTAGATAACATAAATATATCTATAACACAACGCCAGGTTATACAAACGAGAATGAAAACCGGAAAACTTGAACGAAAAGCAAAATGAAAGCAGACTGGACGCGACCACACTGAGCTCCACGCCGACATTGAAAGCGACTATGGCAGACCCAATCCAACACCATCCATCCAAGAAAAGAGGGGAAAAGGAAGGAAAGGGACAGAGGATTGCCGGTCGGGCAAAGATGAAAAATCACAGAGTCAAGGCGCCGGAGTCTGATCGGGTCGTTCGGATGGTGTGATGGCGGGAGCGCAGGCACATCACGTACGTGCCACTCGATGTGGGCATGAGAAGGCGGGGCATCAAGGGATCATGATGCATAATGAAGGAGATGGGCAAACGAACAGATGGATGGGCGATTCCATGTCCGTGTATCAGAGACACATACACTGAGAAAGCTAGGCGGCTGCCTTGAAGTTGAATAAAGAAAAAGAAATAAGTGAGAAACCGACGAAGAATAAAAATTGAAGAAGATGAAAAGTCGAAGGGAAGAATAAACGGGAAGACGAAAGAGGAGGTGACAGAGACGCACGATATAGAGAAGCGGCATAAGACTGCCTATGCTCGACACAAACAGGATCGAGAACTTTCAGTGCGTGACCACCCCGCCGACAGGCTCCGTGAACGTCAAAGCCCTCGTTTGACTGCAGGGGGTGAAGCCGTCGAGGGTAGCATGGTCATCCACGAGTTTGAGGTGATGCTCTTGAGGGAAAGATGGAGGTAGACGAAGTGCTCGCCGCCTGAGAGTCGTGGATGAGAACGAGCGACGGTCAGCGCTGAGGAGCATGCGCCTAATGAGACAGTGCTCACCGGGACGGAGGAGGGTAGGGTTGGTCACTATCTTATCCTCATCTCCCGTTTATCGATGAGATTTCGGGATAACCGGTTCAAGAAAGGAAATTCAAAAAGAGTGGGCGGGATCCTGCGGTAAAGTCAGTACCGGATGTCGACGGTACAAAGGCAACGGTGGAGGTTTGTGTGAGTCGGGATGGCGCACCCCAATCGGGAAGTCCGATTGGTCAGCGGGCGCAGCTGGCCCTTTCGGCGTTCGCTTGTTTCTCAGCCCAAAATTTGTCACAAGACCCGTTCGCTCGATGCTGAAGCTATTCCAGGGTTTGAGCAGAGCTCGTGTTCACTTCTGAACAACGACCAACTTGAAGATCACCTCCGAGGTGCGACCGTGTACATAGATTGGGGAGAAGGAGGGAGGAAGGAAGGTGATCTGTGGCCAGAGGCTGACTCCGCCTCGATCGACCAAGAGGGAGTTGTACCAAAATTCAAATAAGTACCGTCAACTCCTCTTCAACATCCTATTGCTTCTTCGACCAGAACTCTCGTCGTTCGTCTAACACCCACTCCGAAGGAGGGTAACTTTTAAAAGTAATGGGCTCAAACGGCGCACACTTAACAGCCAATGCCGGTTCGATGACCTGACTCGGTTCATTTTACTTTCTCATTGTTCTCATACACCTCTGGCGCTCTTGGCTCTCAGGCCGATCCCTACATCTGCGCATATCGAGCCTACAACGTCTATTCGATGTTCTTGTTGCCCGAGAGGCTCCATTTGTCATTTGATCGTCACCGTCCAGTGCGACGAGTTGGAACATGTGTTCCTGCAATGGTATGTCTTTCAAGACGCATAATGTGTCGAGACTTGCTCATCACTAATTGTAGGATCACTTTCGTGGCGAAGAACTTCGTGATGTCATGATGTGCTGGCGGTCTGGCTAAAGCTATGCGACTGCTGAAGCCCAAGCGACATTTGGGCTGAATCTTCTCTGTCCTCTAGAATCAATGTGAATCAGGGCTGCAGAGCACGTTGAAGATCAATCAATGTTGGTTTAATGTTCTTCATCCTAGAACCGAACCGAAGTGGGCCAAATCTGGAAGAACGATAATTCGCTCAGGCGTCTTGCTTGTATTCAGGGCTCCTGCTCGTGACGGGCTGGCGACTGCGAAGATCGATGGGATCTAAGCTGAAGATACGTGGCCATTTCGAGGACTGGATGACGTTTTGGTTCAAGATTCTTCGCCCTAGAGTCGATCAAGAAAAGAAACGAAAATGTGACTCAAGGAGTTAAAATCCAGCAAGGACACGAATCCGGGTCTCCCGGCCACGGAAGACTTACTTGGGGTTCGCGTTCGTGACAGGTTGGCGACTGAGGGGGTGAATTACATGCTCGATATGGACCCTGTCAGTGGCTAGCAGCGTAACCAGATGCAGAACAAGAACCCTACAAAGTACTTAAATCCTAGATTCTCTCAGCGTCGAATCTTAGAGAGATCGGTCACCGGTCTGGTTTAGAACCCGGCCACAACGCTGCTAAAAACTTAACCATACTTGGGAGTTCGTGCAGGATGTAGACTAAGGAATAGGTGGATTGAAGGTAGGTGTGGTACAGGAAAGGCTCTTTGATGTTTTGGCTGAATTTTCCTGTTCTTTTAGAATTAATCTGAGTTCTCGGTAGGTGAAAGTCGTATATTTATTGACAACCTTGTAAGTTGGCCAACCAGGTACCGGACCAATATAAAATCATTGAATATCATATACATAGTACGAACATCTACTATCAATATAGAAATTGTTAAGCACATGCTAAGATTCTGGTGCCGAGGACAATTAAACCCAAGTAACTACAGAGCACGGACTTGAAATTGATACATCGCTTACAGGCAAGTGGCCAAATGGGAAGAAAAGCGACGCGTTATTATCGGCGGCTGGCCTATTAAACCCAACAACTGAATTGGGTTCTGCTTGCTTTTGGTTGATTCTTGCCATGTTATCCTTGCAAATCTGTTCAGCCCAGGGGACACTGCTACTGAGATATATTTTTGCAGCAGCCTCATAAGCGCTATAGGCGTTTTGGTAATCACCCTCTCGGAGGTAGCCATAGCCCATGTATTCTAATGCATCTGCGATTGCGTCGAGGTTTTCAATGTGCCGGGCCTTTGTGAGATATATTTCAAGGTAGTCCCATGCCGAAGCATCACGGTTGACACTAAAGAGAACCCGGCAGAATTGCCCAGCGATAAATGCTTGAAGAGCTGGAACATCGGTCTTTTCCGCCAGCGTCCACGCCTCCCCTATGGCATCTAGAGCCTCTGAAAACCTGCACTCTTCATAATGGAGCTGGGAAATGACCTGGCATGCACTAGCAAGTTTGGGAGTATTCTTCACAACCCGCAGTAAAGCACTACCCTTATCCAGGTAATACAAGGCTTCTTCATATTGAGTAGCCCGGAGCAAAGCACCCCCGACAGAAACCAGACTCTGGCCGCGTATATCATCTGAAAGGCAAGCGCACTTTTCTTCAACCTCGAGGGCCAACAAAACGACTTCATCCAGATCATCTACGAACAAGCCCGCGGTGTTTACAAGGTCCACTCCACACCGACCACTGAACCATTGCAATTTGGCGTCGGCGTTAGGAAAGCTGTTGAAAAGCTGGTAGGCTTTCCCCAAGAAATTATAAGAGAGGTCATATTTGCCAATGGCGTAATAGGTGCTGCCCAAGCACCATACAGCCGAGGCTGTAAAACTGTCGACGCCATAGCTTTCGGCCGCTGTCACCGCATGCTTGGTTATTTCAGGATCGGGCTTCGTATCGTGGCGATGCCAGCAAAACGCAATCAGAGCTTCAATAGTCTTCCTGGACAGAAGTGGACGCTGTATTGCAGGTGAAAGAAAAAGGATAGACTGGATGTTAGTGTCTTCGGCTGCGAGCACTTTCGAGTTATGAGAGAAGGCCGAATCGTTATAACGACAAGCATGATCCAGGACAAACTGGCAGCAGGATAGGAATATCTGTTTCCGCAGGTTATCTTCAATTCGGTTATGCTGCACAAAAGACTGAACGACAGGCACCACGAACAGAATTGGAGAGTCCGTGTCTTTCCGTTTGTTTTCGACCAGTAATCCTGTCTTAGATAGGGTGGCGGCGGCAGAGATAATCGTAGCAGTCGTGAGTGATGGCGCCCACCAACGGAGATTATCTTTGGTCGTCCCAGCTGGAAGCAACGAAAGAATGGCGAGGAGCAAAACTGCATTGGGGTTCCGCTGGACAAGGTCACTATCAACGGAAAGGCTAATGCTCCGATTCATGCTCTGTTCCAGGTTGTCGGAGAGCAAGGTAGGACCCGAATCAGACCATGCAACGAGCAAGTCCTTGGCCGATGACTGGCTGTCCTCTGCAAGGTTCGCCATCAGAGTGACGGCGAAAGGCATGTGCCCTAACACACTTAATAGACTACCAACGTCGGGATCGTCTTTCGAGCTGGGGTTGATGTCATGGAAAATACGAAGGGTGGATTCTTCATCCGTTGGCCCAATGTTCTTCGATTGCCATTTGATCGCATGGCGGCATGGAGGACGATTACCGCGCATCGTAACTAACATGGCGACGTGGTCCAGCTTGGCGAGCGTTCGCAGTATATCTTCAACCTGTTTCTGGGATCCACCTGGCGCATTCCACGGTGTTTCGAAGTTGTCCAGGATAAGTAAGCGGGGATCTTTCGAGGTGTTGAGTTCGGCGATGATCTTCTCAAGCGTAACTTGTTTGTTTCCTGGAACCTGTAACTGGACGTAAAGTGTTTCGAGGAGGAGACACGCTGACGTCGCTCCAATACAAGGTACCCATACACAATTCGCATGTGGGAACCGCGCCTGGGTAAGAGCCGATTCCACGACAGCCAAAGAAACAGAGGTTTTCCCCATCCCACCGGGGCCGAGAATACAGACGAAAGAGGTTTCCTTCTTCATGAGAAATTGGGAGATCTCTTCGACGAGACCTTCCCGTCCATAGAAAACCTCTGGCTTCAGGGGTATCTGTTGTCGCGCGACCAGGTCTGATCGAGGCACGATGGCGGCTCGCTTAAAAATGTCATAAAATCCTGCAAATCTGTCGTCGAGGCTGTCCACTTCAGTGATTGTATCTTTCATATCTTGGGAAGTATTATCGGCTGTGTGATAAGATATAAATCTGATCGAAACAAGAAATAGTAGGAATGCAAAGAGGGGAAGGCGAATACTTACTGTTGGACTGAAAGTAGTAGAAATTTCCCCCAGAGACAACCATCTGATGGGCGTCATTGAAGAACCCATTGGAGATAGAGATGGTGTGGTGTGGGTCATTTTGAGACTCACTGGGGCGGGAGTGGTGGAGATCTGATTGCATAAGGGCGTGCCGTTCAACGAACGGGTATTATTCGGTTGAGCAATTTCGAACTTCGATGGTGGTTTGAAAGTAAGGGTACTCCAGTACCTGGAACGGCTGCTTCTATTGTTTCTAGCTCATGTGTTCCAGTGTGCCGTGTGCTTGCAATACGTTCCCAGCTGCACTATCTCGAAAGTTATTTAAGGCATAGAGCTAAACTTAGAACCCTCCTCTATCCTGCAGTAGGCTCGACATCGCGCGCCTGAGGCTTGTCTCGAATGTATTACGCTGCGGTGTTGCTTGCGTATTCTGTTCCGCTCCCAAGTCGAATTGGCAGTAGCCATTTAAAGCGGGTTGCCGGCACGTCTGTCGTGAGTAAGCGCATAGTTTTGAACGACGGCCATGCTAGGTAGGAGCGCGATTGGGATTGCAAGTGCGGCGGTAATGGTGAGAAAAATGGCTTGGAAGGTGCGGCCATAAGATAACGTATTCATTTAATTGAAGACATGCATGAAGGAAAGAAAAGGAAGGAAGAAACAAAAAAGAAGCTGCCTTGAAGTTGAAAGAAGGAAGAGAAACGATACAAGAACCGAAGAAGAAAAAGAATTGAAGAAGACAAGTTGAAGAGAAGAACGAAGGGAAATGCAAGAGAGGAAGCGCAAGATACGCACAATCTAGATCCGCCAGGAAAAGGCAGCACAAAGCTGCACGTGCTCGACACAAACTGACTCGTGAACAGCGCGCATCCCGCCGAGTTCTGGAAGGTGCATGGACGTCAGAGCCCTCGTTTGAGTGGGCGGAGTGAAGTCAGCGACGGTGGCGCGGTCGTCGTCCAGTTCGAGAAAAAGTGATTGAGTGAGGGACGGTTCTAAATGACAAGAGATGAAGGTAGATGAAGTGCTGAGGAGCATGGGCCAAAGGCGACAGTGCTCACCTGGACGGAGGAGGCCTCGAGGTATGTAGGTCACTATCTGATCCTCATCTCCTGCATTTTCGATGGATTTCGGGATAACCAGTGGAAGAAAGCAGGTTTAAAAGAGTGGATGGGATCTTGAGGCTGGAGTCTGCTGGAGTCAGCACCAGATGTCGAGGGTAGAAAGCAACGAGTGGAGGTTTGTCACTTTGTTTGAGTCGGGATTGGCGCACCCCAATTGGGAAGTCCGATTGGTCAGCTTCAGGGCTTGGGACGTGGACGCGTCTGCGAGGCAGCGATGATCGATACATGGAAGGAACTCATTCCATCCTGGAGTAACCCGCTTTAGCTCTTCGTCGGATCTGAATTGTAAATCTCGGACATTGACTCAACCAGCAGTGGTTTGTTTTAAATCCCATCAGTCTAGAAAAACCCTCATAAGTAGCTGCCAACATTCGTGGGTTTAACAACGGACTCCGCCCAGATTTCGTTCTATTCCGTGAGACTTGAACGGCCGCCCCAGATTTAGAAACATAAAATGAGGCGGCACAGCGTCCAAGCCTAGGATGGAAGATCAAGAACCGAGCAAAGAGTCCGTCGGCGTCTCCTAGACCTCGACCTTGGACTACGCATTGTGTCCAGCCAGACTTCCGCTTCGGAGCCGGGAAATAGATATATCGAGATCACTTAAACCGACAAAACACAGAAAAAAAGTAAAAAAATAGGAAGAGGATGAAGTGAAAATCGGCCATAGGTTATCAAAGGACTCCACCGTCAAAGAAATACGACTGACCAAGGCTTGCACAGGCCCTGAGAGCTGAAAAGCCTCGCGACGTCCAAGCCTCGGGTGAGTAAACCAAGAGGCAACGGGTGGGAGTCCGGTGGGGTGGGCCATTCGCATTGGTGCAATAAAAAAGAAAGAAAGGAAGAAAAGGTGATGCGCACGCCACTGGCAAGATCAAATGCATATAAACAAAATGGCCAAGGCAAGCCGGGGCTTCACTAAAGGACTACACTGGTTGCACCCCATTCGACTCAATTAAGGTTTGAGTGAGCTGAAAGCTGGACGACGACGACGTCCAGGCGGCCCGCGTACAAGCCAGGGAGGGAAAATCAGAGGCAACGAGTGGGAGTCCGTCGGGATTGGCGGCTGGCGGCTGCCTGATATCGTTTCTTCCGAGGTCGAAGACTCGAGCAGAAAAAAAGGGTGCATACGAATAGAAACAAAAAAAGAGAGTAAGCTTGAATGGGCGAAAAGCAAAGCAAGCGAACGAACGAACGAGAACATCAATTGCTGGGAGTGAAAACCGGCCAGATTTTCACCAAGGACTCCACCTATATCCACCCTTAAGGCTTTCGTGACAGCAACGCCGAGAGGCTAGAGCTGGAATCCACGTCTAAGCCTGTGAGATCAAGCAGGGAAAAGTGGGAGTCCGTCAGGATTGGCGATTGGGCTTTGGTCAGGAGTTATTCACAGCTCAAGAACGACAGCAAAAGAAAGAGAGAAAGAGAGAAAGAGTCACGAAGAAATGATAGGGATAAGGGAAAGAAACTGAGAGGGAAAATGCCCAGAGGGAAAAGCAGTGACAAGAGGAGAGATGAGAGAAAAAAGATGGAACAAGCGCAGGTAGATAACAATACGACTAAGAGAGCAAGCTTTGTACTGAAGTACGAAAGGCGAGAATGCAAATGCTGGAGAAAAAAGCCAGTGCCAAATGGAACAGAAGGCACTTTGACGGCGACGGCAAGAGGCAAAGTTTGAAGCGTCCCAAGAAGGGGTCGGATAACATAAATAGCGGTGCCAGGTTATGGAAAACAAGGACGAAAACGAAAAACGAAACCGAAAAAGAAAAACAAGAGCGGGTCGAGCTCCACGTTGACACCATGACACCAACAGTGACAATACAGAACACGAAATACAATCCACCATCCGTCCAAGTAAGAAAGAAGGAAACGGAAAGCGATAGAGGAGGATCGGTTGGACAAGGATGTGGGCATGAGAAGGCGGCGTATCTGGGTGATCATGATAACGATGTGCAAGACTTGCGGATGGACGGACGGATGAGTGGTCCCCTGCCTGTGTATCAGACCCGTATGCATCGAGAAAAGGAACGAAGAAAAAGAAAGGCAAGCTTGAAGTGGAAGGAAAAGAAGGAAAAGAAACTGGAGCCGACGAAGAACAAGAGCCGAAAGGTTATAATTAGAGGGATTGGTCAGCTTTCAGACGGGGTTTGATAAATAGGGGCACATGAGTTCTATCTTGGGACGGGTCGAGGTGAACGCATAGCATGACGGTCAGATTGTGGTTAGAAGAGGACCGTAGGGTCAATTCATTTCAGTTCGGAGTAATTATACCACTCTGGTTCGTCGGATCGAAACTTCCTTGGTAGAATCACCCGAGAGCGGAGCAAAACTTGGGGCTGCCTATGCCGGACTCGGATCCTTAACGTTTAGTGCTGCTTATTGCTGCTTCGACGATATAGAGTACAGCTTCGAGCACAGAGTTTGAGACTAACAGCAAGTATTAGGCATCCGCACATTTGGAAGGAGGGGAAATCAAAATGCGACTCCGAGCGGGCGACGAGCAATATTCACGGGGTGCGGACAATTGACAAGTTCAGAAACGCGCTTAGCATCATAATGGGGATTTCTATTTAGTCTATCTGTGCTCCGAGGATTGCTATAAGCTATAAATATTGCAGAATCGACACACATAGAATAGGCTGAGGCATATGCTGACACACGCTGCTTGATGTGGGGGCGGACGGATGGAGTAATCTCATATATACTAAAGCCGTACGCGTTGAAGAAAAGAAAGAAGGTAATACAGGTTTGATCCCGAAGGAAAGGAAGGAAAGGAGACCGGATCCGACGAAAAACAGGAATTGGAAGGTGAAAAAAAGTTTGATTAGCAAGAAGACTCATCTTATTGTTCGAATTCGAAAATGGCAGATGATGGAGAGGGTGCCTGCCACTGTTCCCGTGTTTTTGAAGAACCTACGTTGGGAGAGGTAAGTCAGGTTCGACAAGGTGCATTCGAAGAGGAGAAGGCAGAAAAAGGTAGGGCGAAGAAAGGAAGGCAAAGCGAGATGGACACCACGCAAGACAAATAGAGAGATGAAGCATTCAGAGGCGGACTCCACTGCAACACCAGCTACATGTGTCTTCAAAGGCTTTGGACGACCGTCTTCATCATACCTTATGGCATAATGAGAGGCAATACAAGGCAAAGCCAGGGTATCATGGCAGCTCGAGCAGAGTCCGTCCAGAATACGTGCGACGTCAATCCCATCGCGTGTGCAAAGTTTCAGGCCTTAGCCTCAGAGTTCATGCCGCCCAGATGACAACCCGATGCATAAAAAAGGCAAGAACACGAGGGAAGAAATAAGAATAGGAGTAGAAAACAAAATAGGCAGCGAAGAGCGAACACAAAAGGCGAACGATGGAAAACTGCGAGGTAAAAAAGGTTGACGACAACAAGACCAGACCAGGTAAACCACACGAAGGTGGGGTGTGGGTTTACCAACAGACTCCGCCTTGATGCTGGGCCCCCTTAAGGCTTGAACGAGCACCCCATATTTGCAAACTAGCAACACAAAATGAGGCGGCACACCGTCCAAGCCTAGGATGGAGCAATAACCGAGCAAAGAGTCCGTCTGCAATTCCTCGACTTGGACCTCGGACTACGCGTTTTGTGTCCAGCCAGACGTAAAAAATGATCGGCCTTTCCTTGTCGCAGCGGGGAAATAAACAGATCGAGAGCATTTAAACCGAGAAAAAACAGAGAAAAAAAGTAATAAAAAAAGGAAGAGGATGGAATAAAAATCGGCCATAGGTTTATCAAAGGACTCCACCGTCCACATAATCCGAACAAGCATCGACAAGACTCGCACAAGCCCTGAGAGCTGAAAAGCCTCACGACCGCGACGTCCAAGCCTTGGGTGAGCAAACGAAAAAGTGACGGGTTGAAGTCCGATTGGAATGGCCATCCGGAGTCGTGCAAAAAAAAAAAAGAGAGGAAGGAAGAAAAAGTGGTGGTTACATCTGGTGCCAAGCCCAAATGCATAAGAACAAAAATTGGTCAAAGCGAGCCTAAACCAAAGGACTCCACTGCATTTCTATTTCGACAAGGCTTGGCGGAGCTGATAGCTGGACGACGTCCAGGCGGCCCGCGTGCAAGTCTGGAGGGAAAATCAGAGGCGCCGAGTTGGAATCCGTCGGGATCGGTGGCTGGGTGCTGCCTGATATCGTTCCGTTCGAGGTTGGAAGACTCGAACCGAAAATAGAGTGCATACGAATAGAAACCTTTAAGCAGAAAAAAAAGGAGGATAAATGGGCGAAAAGCAGAGCGAACGAATGACCAGGCGGGAACACCAATTGCTGGGAGTGAAAACCAGCCATATCTTCACCAAGGACTCCACTTGGTGCATATACTTGATCAAAGGCTTGCATAACCGCAACCCGAGAGGCTGGGGTTGAAATCCACGTCAAAGCCTGAGAAATCACGCACAGACAAGTGGGAGTCCGTCGGGATTTGCGAATGCCCCGATACCCGTCGTCCGAGCCTGAAAAATGAAGTAACCAACTGGCACTGGTTTCCGACAATGGCCTTCTTGTAGAGGCACAACTGGGAGGATACCAGGAGAGACTCCGGGAGACGGCCATGGAGATGCCGACGGTGATCTTCATGTGGATAGGTTCTGATTTAAGGAAGACGGGAACCGAAAAAATACCCAAAGAAAAAGGCCCAGAAAGGGGGTGAAATAACATAGATAGGACCGTAGCGCAGCGCCAGGGTATGGAAACAAGGCTGAAACCGGAAAACTCGAATGAAGGCTAAAATAAAGACAGAATGAACGTAACCACAGTGAGCTCCACGCCAACACGACGTTGATAATGGACAGTCAAAGACCATCCACCCAAGAAAGAGAAAGAAAAAAATGAAAGAAACGGGGAAAGTCATCGAACGGGCAAGAATGAAAAATGACAGAATCACAAGCACCGGATTCTGACCGGGTTATCTGATGGTGTAATGGCGCGAGCGCAGGCGCAGAAGCATCGGGAATGGCATAGGCATAGGGAGGCACACACCCGGACAAGGGAAGGCAGACATCAAAAGATCGCGATGCACGATGGGCCCAAGGAAGGCCAGGGGGGAGTTGAAGTTGAAGAGATAGAAACCAGAACCACAGACAACGAAAAAAAAAAGAATAAAGCGAAGAAAAATCGAAGAGAACAAGAAGAGGGAAAGAAAAAAAGGGGCACGATTAGATATGCCAGAAGAAGTCGCAGTTTTGCCAGCTGCCCAGGCTCGATACAAATTGGCTCGAGACTGCGTCCACTCGCCCAAAAGCGTCGTCAGGTAGTGAGTGACGCCTTTGAGAGAGTCGACGAGCTCTGGTGGCGGTTGTCAAGGCTGGATGAGAAGGACAAGCTGCAGCTTAAAGGAAGACGAGGTGCTGGTGCCGGTGCTGGCAGATCATAGGAGTGAATGAACGACGGTCAGCATCGAGGAGCCTTAAGTACAACGGAGGGTGCCGGAAGCTCCGGCGGATCGACTCTTTTGGTACACGTGTAGTAGTCCCTTTTGGGGGTCACTTATACCTATTCTTGAAGGAAAACAAGGCTCCGATATGCTCGGCCAAGTGACGATTTAATATTCCCGAGAATAGACGTTCCGGGAATATGTATTAGGTTAATTTCATGTTATTAGGTACCTCATAGACGCTTTACAAACATAATTTACTGTGTTCTGGATGTATTGGCGGCCCCGAGAATTGAAAACCCACCCGAGAGTATTGAAAAACCACCCGAGAATAGAAAAATGGGCCCGAGAATCGAAAAATCACCCGAGAATAGACACAGGAGGCCCGAGAATGGATTGGCCACCCGAGAATGAATCAAGCCATGCGCGCGCAGATTCATGGAAAAAAAAAATTCTTCTCGGGGCAACTATGTATTCTCGGGTGAGCTATTTACTCCCGGGTGACAATAATCCTAGTGTATTCTCGGGTCTGTAAAGGTACTCTCGGGTGACTTTCTGCAATCTTTCTGCAATCTTGGGGAGATAAGATCACGGTGCTTACGTCATCCAAAATATGACGGTTATCGGTCGTGGCAGAGTGGCAACCTGGGGGATGTACTATGCTCGGCCAAGTGACGATTTAATATTCCCGAGAACACACGTTCCGGGAATATGTATTGAGGTGATTACCTGATTATAAGTGCCTTTTGAATCTTTACATACGTAGTTTACCGGGTTTTGAACGAATTGGGAGACCCGAGAGTATAGAACCCGCCCGAGAGTATTGAAAAATCATCCGAGAATAGAAACATGAGGCCCGAGAATCGAAAAATCTTCCGAGAATAGATTGGCCACCCGGGAACAAATCAAGCCATGCGCGCGCAGATTCATGGAAATTTTTTATTATTCACGGGACAGCTATGTATTCTCGGGTGACCTATTTACTCTCGGGCGGCAATGTGTTCAAGTGTATTCTCGGGTCTGTAAAGCTACTTTCGGGCGACTTTTTGTAATCTTGGGTAGATAACATCACGATGCTTACGTCATGTGCCTCACCCAAAATAGGACGGTTTCCGGTCGAGGCAGAGTGGCAACCTGGGGGATGTACAACTAAGGTACAAAATTTACATCTACAGAACCGCATTGAAGATCTCTATCGAATGGTACCTCTTTTGGGAGTCTCTGAGCACTTTGTGCTACAAAATGAAGCCGATGAGCATCGCTGTCACCAAGGCTGTCACCGGTGGAGAGAATTGATGGCGATGCACGTGATCAGGCGCGTCTCAAGTCTCCGTCGCGCTTCACGCGAAGAATGGGCTCCTTGGTGACATTTTTGCAACATTTTTGTGAAATTTGACAGGTCAACCAGATAGTAAGTATTAAATAACAGCTCAGTCTGTGGAGAATGTAGTCTAGCTTTTGAAAGTACTTATTGAATGATGGCTAGGTACATGATAAGTAAAACTACTTGTAGAAAGGACTAAGGAAGTACAGCGTCGATATAGATTGGTAAGAATATACAATGAGATACTTGATCCTACAGAGACATAGGAGCAAGGGAGTGCGCGGCGTACCATGGCAAGTCAGTTGGAATCTAAGAGACGCTGCTGCACGCAAGGCATCGGCGACGATTCAGCGTCTATACTCTAATATACTTACAGCATTAAAATTACCTTTAAATTTTAAATCCCACTTATTGGAAATATACTGGAGTAGCCTCGTGCAAAATTTCAATGATTTTGGGCCAAAACTGGCTTCGCTGCGTTCAGAGAAAAGCGGCTTCGCGTGGAGCGCGATGGAGAATTGAGACGCGTGTGATCACGTGCCTCGCCATCAATTCTCTCCACCAGTGACAGCCTTGGTGACAGCGATGCTCATCGGCTTCATTTCGTAGCACAAAGTGCTCGGAGACTCCTGAAATTGGTACCATTCGATAGGGCTCATTAATGCGATTCCGTAGCTGTATATTTTGTACCTTAGTTGTACATCCCCCGGGTTGCCACTCTGCCTTGACTGAAAACCATCCTATTTTGGGTAAGGCACATGACGTAAGCATCATTATCTTATCTACCCAAGGTTACAGAAAGTCGCCCGAGAGTACCTTTACAAACCCGAGAATACACCAGGATTATTGTCACCCGAGAGTAAATAGCTCACCCGAGAATAAATAGTTGCCCCGGGAATAAAAAAAAATTTCCATGAATCTGCGCGCGCATCGCTTGATTCATTCTCGGGTGGCCAATCCATTCTCGGGCCTCCTGTGTCTATTCTCGGGTAATTTTTCGATTCTCGGGCCTCATGTTTCTATTTTCGGGTGGATTTTTCATACTCTTGGGTGGGTTCTCTATTCTCGGGTCTCCCAATTCATTCAGAACCCAATAAATTGTGTTTGTAAAGAGTCTACAAGGTACCTAGTAACATGAAATTAACCTAATACATATTCCCGGAACGTCTGTTCTCGGGAATATTAAATCGTCACTTGGCCGAGCATACTCCGAGGGTGGTTGAGCAGGACATCGACAAGCGAAACTAGACCTGTAGGTTCCACTGAAAAACCCTAGTCCGATTGCAAATACTACTAAAATACTAGACTTCTGACGGATCACAGCCTCTTTGAATCTGAATCGTATTGGAATCCTACTGATAGAAATCGACCAACTTTGTAGCCAATAGATTCTGTGTAGAGTATATGTTCACTGGGCAAAAAAAGAGGGTTAAATTTGATTTTGGCAAGTAATTAGAAAGATATGAATAAAAAATATCGAGGAAGATGATACAAAGATAACCGGCGCTTGCTCGGTGCATAGACCACCAAATATTTACAGGACATCATCACAGAATGGTGGTTACTCATCTCGTACCTATTTTGTGTCAACAATCAATTGCCGTGCCATGCTCGATCGGGGAGTAATTGTACACTAAAACTTCTTTTTGTGGCTCGGATAACAGAAGGCAAGTCAGCCAATCGCCGGGAAATCAGGACAGAATAATCACTTAATTAGCCCTACCTCGTTATAATCATCATCTACTTCGACATCATTTCCCAACAGTGGAGAAAGTGCTTGCTACTATTCCTGTGTTTTTGAAGAACCTGTGTTGAGAGGGGTAAGTCAGGTTTGACAAGGTGCATTGGAAGAGGAGAAGGCAGAAGAAGTTAGGGCAAAGAGAGGAAGGAAAGCGAGATGGAGACTATGCAAAATAAATGGGGAGAGTGAACTACCGAGAGACGGACTCCACAACAAGAATGACCGTTTCAACAGGCTTTGGACGTGCGCTTCAATATGTTACAGCAAAGAAAGAGGCGATACTCGCCAAAGCCGGGGGATCACAGAAGTGCAAGCAGAGTCCGTCCAGAATATGCGCGACATCCATCCCATCTCGAGTGCGAAGCTTCAGGCCTCAGCCTCAGTGTTCATGCCGCCCAGGTGTCAACCCATTGCATAAAAAAGGCAAGAACACGAGGGAATAAATAAGAATATGAGTAGAAAACGAAATAGGCAGCGAACAAGCAAAGCGAACGATAGAAAGCTGCGAGGTAAAAAAAGTTGACGACAACAGGACCAGACCAGATTAACCGCATGAAGGGTGTGGGTTTACCAACGGACTCCGCCTTGACTCCGAAAGCCACTCTTCTAAGGCTTGAACGAGCACTCCACATCTAGAAACCAGAAACATAAAATGAGGCGGCACAGCGTCCAAGCCTAGGATGGAGGATCAAGAACCGAACACAGAGTCCGTCGGCGTCTCCTCGACCTCAACCTCGGACTATGTGTGTTGTGTCCAGCCAGACTTCCGTTTTGGAGCCGGAAAATAGGTATCTCGAGATCAATTAAACCGAGAAAACATAGACAAACAAATAGGAAGAGGATGAAGTGAAAATCGGCTATAGGTTTATCAAAGGACTCCACCGTCAACAAAATGCGTATGAACAAGGCTTGCAGAAGCCCTGAGCGCTGAAAAGCCTCACGACGGCGACGTCCAAGCCTTGGGTGAGTAAACCAAGAAGCGACGGGTGGGAGTCCGTTTGGAAAGGCCATTCGGATTGGTGCAATAGTGGTCCTCAATTCTAAACTCTCGTTTTTTTGTCCGTAGCAACCACTTAGCAACGAGGATTGTTTGGTCGAGGGACCATGTGGAACGAACTTTCGCGGTGTTAGAATTCAACAAAACTCCGACCGTTGGAACCAAACGGCAAGCACGACTGATTTTAATCGCGGTGTCATTATCGCGGTCATCTGTAATCTAATCAGTCTCTCTTCCCCTTACCATGGCTCGTACTAGAGAGAGATGGCGGCGCAGAGCTGCACTACAGTTGAAAGCAATGCAGAAGGGTCCGACACCACTTGAAATCACGGCCATTCTTTTGATGGCTGATGCAGAAACCGATGATGAGCAAATTGTCTCGCTTTTGTTTCTACGATTTGCTATCGAGGATAAGCGCGCTCGCCGTCAGCAAGGGGGTAGGTTTGGAAGACGAGGCCCTTATGACAGAAAAAAATCCAAAGACTTTTTTGATCTACTGCTCAATGATTTTTCTGATAGGTGGTTTAAGGAGTGGATGCGGTACGAGAGTTCATGCGCTATCATTGGAAAGTTTGTTTACTGAAAGCTTAACAACTTAAGGATGGACCGTGAAACCTTCTGGCATCTTCACGATCTCATTTGCGATGATCCGCGATTTATTTCAAAGGGGAAAAAACCACAACGTCCAGTCAAGCACCAACTTTCAGCATTTCTTATACGAGCAGGAGCTGAAAGCGCAGTTAAGACAGCCAGTGTTCTCTCCATGTCAGAGGGGAGTACCTATGACTGCAACAAGCGGGTCACAAATGCGATTCGTGCCCTGCGACAGTACCATTTGGCGTGGCCAGGTGAACACCGGCGTGATTTCATTTCTGACGTCCTAGCAGAGGCAGGATTTCCAGGTTGCATTGGGATGGGTGATGCTACCTATATTCATCTCATTGATAAGCCCGTTGTGAATCCTTGGGCATATTATTGTCATAAAAAATTCTATGCGGTAATTTTCTTCTATGCATACCTCATAATAATCAGCTCATCACAATTTTCAGCTTGCAGTTCAGGCAACGGTTGACCATCGTGCAATTTTCACTTCTTATGACTTTGGATGGCCAGGCTCTGTTCAGGACAGTCGCATTTTTCGAAACTCTCACTTGTGGCGCAACCGTGATCAGTACTTCAAAAAAGACGAATACATTCTCGTGGACAAAGGTCAACCTGTTTTTGTTGCCTTTTTGTCAAGTTGCTCACAGCAGTTTAGGCTATCCATTAACTGCTTTCTCTATCCGTCCTTTCCATCTTCATGACCTCACCAACAATCCAGACGAAGCTTCACGTCGTAAACGATGGAACAGGCAGCTTTCATCTGTGCGAATTTTTGTTGAACATGCATTTGGCCGACTCAAAGGTCGCTTTCCCATCTTGCGCTTCATGCCTGGCCGAAACACCATCAAAATGCAGAAGACAATCGAGGCACTAATGATTCTCCACAATATCATGGAGGAACGTGGTGATGATCCAACTACAATTGCGGGCTACAATGGTCGGGAGGACAGCGACGTTGCAGGAGTTTTAGGTGAACAACAGCAGGCTTTTCAAATTGAGGACAATGGTGAAAACGACGAGTTATATCAACAGGGATTGTACCGACGAAAGCTCCTAGTTAGTCACATGGACGAAATATAAACGAATGTAGTGATTATAAGAAAATTTACTATCCAAAGAGGGTATTCTGTTCGCTAGAACAAGGAAGCATATGAAGATTATAAGGACTGTTACTGTCAAACCGCAAAGAAAACGGAATAGAAAGGGGACAGAATGGAAAGATTAATAGGGGAAAGATTAGATGTCAGAGAAATGCTTAGCAAGTAAAGATTCGCCCATCTCCCGCACTTTCGGATTGGTACTCTCGCACATAAGTTGGATCTTTTTTATGTTATCCCAATCCTCCTGTTGCTTCGCTCTCTTCCTTCGCTCCTGGAACTCTTCCTCTTCACGTTCCTCGCGTCTGCGTGCAAGATCAAGTTGAGCCTTTGCAACCGTCGCACCATCCTGCGCCTTCTGCTTCATGGTTTCAAGAGCGGTCTCGAGCAGCTTCTCCGTTTTGACTCCATCAAGAGCTTCGTCGGAGGAGCTTCGACGGAGGCGCTTCTTCCTACGGCTTTTGTCTTCGTCGTCGCTAACCTCAAGCTCGTCATCTGACATAGGAGCGCTCGAGTTAAAGTCGCGATTTCTAACGACGCTCGGGTCATCGCGTGCACTGGAAAACACAAGAACTTGTTAAGCAGGCGGCCAAATACGCAAATAAAAAACTTTACACTTTGTTGATTAGCTTATAAACATCGGAATCTTTGAATTTCTCGAGTACGTCGAGTGAGAATTGATTGCGACCAACGTTGGCTCGCCCCTTTTTGCGTTTACCATCAGGTGTTGTCGGTTCATCGGAATCACCCTCGTTAGCAGCATTGTGCCGGTCGTAATCCCCATCACCGCCACCCGTGTGTTCTTCAAGCTCACGTACTGCCTTATACTTTGCCCAGGCATTGTTGGTCCAGTAGCCTGACAGGGTCTCGGGGGAAAACAAGCCATGAAATACTTTTTGCGACAACTTAAGAATGTATTAGACAGGCAATGAAAAACTGGGGACGACACAACAACTCACAGTAACCCAATGAACACCTTGTTTTAGCTTAAAATCCTTCCACCGACATGCATCGGTAATCCACTGGACGGCCTTGATATGATCCTCGCTCGTCATTTGCCTCCTACTTTTGCTATCTTTCTCCGTTTTGGGGGGCTTCAGTTCAGCATCCTTCAGCTTTTTCGCGTCGAGCTTTTTGATCTCGGTGTCGGATTCACCCTCGCCGCGTCGCGTGAGGATACCAGATTTACTACCTGCGCCTTTCCTAGGCTTCGCCGCACTTTTTTGAGCCTTACCTGCAACAGGCGTATCGGGGATAGTATTCTCCTTCCCGAGGTCCTTTTGTGGCAAAGGCGCGTCAGATTGAGTGCCAGGAGGTGCTTGGATGCTGGGAGTAGAGGGCAGGGAGAGGCGCTGCCCGACATGCACTGGCAAGTATGGGTTATTATGAAAGGACGCGCCTGGAGTCCGAATAGGCGTAAATGGTGCTTGTGGGAAGGGAGCCCATGGATACTGGGGAGCAGAAGCGCGTTGATGCTCAGAAATGCGGCTCAGAGCGGCAGCTTGAGCTAAGTTTACGCTGACAGCCTGAGAACTACCGCGGTTCTGAGCCGGCAGGTTAACGTGATTGACAGGCGCCTGGCCTGGTGCGTCCTGTTGTTCATAACCAGATCCAAAATTCCAGTTGAAGTGCGGGTCGTTGTACATTTGGAGGTCAGAACGCGTGTCGGTAATGACGCGTAGTAGAAGCAATCAACAAACGCGCTGCAAAACGCGGTGCGGCGGTTGATGCCGACATTCATACTCAGTGGAACTCAGTCAAAACTCCGTGGCATGAAAGAGGTGTTCGTTCCACATGGTCCCTCGACCAAACAATCCTCGTTGCTAAGTGGTTGCTACGGACAAAAAAACGAGAGTTTAGAATTGAGGACCACTAATAAAAAGAAAAGAAAAAAAAGGTGATAGGCACATCGGCTAAGATCAAATGCATAAGAACAAAAATCGGTCAAGGCGAGCCGAAGTTCCAGCAAAGGACTCCACTACTAGATAACTCGCAATTTTGTGAAGGCTTGCGCGAGCTGAAAGCTGGACGACGTCCAGGCAGCCTGCGTGCAAGCCTGGCGGGGAAAATCAAAGGCGACGAGTGGAGTCCGTCGGGATTGGTGGCTGCCTAATGCTGTTCCGTCCGAGGATTGAAACCTCGAGCTGTAAAGGGGTGTATGCGAATAGAAACATTCAAGCAAAAAAAGAAAAAGAAAGAAAGAAAAGGAAAATAGACAGAAACAAAGTGAACGGGCGAACGGACGGATGGACAAGAACACCAATTTGCCGGGAGTGAAAACCGGCCATATCGTCGCCAAGGACTCCACCTGGCAAAGACAAGCAATCAAGGCTGGCGTGATCGCCAACCGCCGAGAGGCTAGAGCTGGAATCCATGCTAAGCCTGAATAATCAAGCGCAGACAAGTGGGAGTCCGTCGGGATTTGCGAGTGGCCTGATACCCCCCCCCAGTCGTCCGAGCATAAAAAAACACCTAACCAACTGGCACCAGTGTCTGATAATGAGCATCCTGGCGAGACACAATTGGGAGGATAGCGGAGGGACTCTGGGAGGCGGCCATGGAGATGCCGACGGTGATCTTCGTGTGGATAGGTCCAGAGTTAAGGAAGACGAGCAACGAAATGCGAGTGCCAAAACTGAAAAAAAGAAACGCGCAAGGCAATAATGGGCCGAATAAAATAGATAGGGCCGCAGCGCAGCGCCACGGTATGGAAACGAGAACGAAAATTGGAAAATTTGAACCAAAACTAAAATAAGGACAGAATGAACGCAACCACCCACGGCGACACGTCACCGATAATAAACAATCAAAGGCCATCCGTCCAAGAAAAAAAGGAAATGAAACGAAAAAAAGACTGAGAATGTCATCGAACGGGTAAGGATAAAAAATGACAGAATCAAGGTACCAGAGTCTTCGAGTCGTTTGGATGGTACCATGGCGGGAACGCAGGCATTGGGAGGCAGACGCCCAGACTTGAGAAGGCAGGCATCAGAGGATCGTGAGGCACGATGGACCCAAGGAAGGCCTCTTCAACGAAGAAAAGGAAATGACGAGAAGAAAAAGTAAAGGAAACAAGCAAGAAAGAGACGCACGATTGCCAAGATCTTCCAGAAGAAACCAGTCTTGCCAAGTCCAAAGTAACCCGGGCACGACACAAATGGGTCGAGGTTGCTTGCTTACCCCGCCTACAGTCTTCACATCGTGAGTGACCCCCTGGAGAGAATGGGCTTGAACGATGTCGTTGAAGCTGTTGCGGTCGTCCACGAGCTCGTAGTGGCGGCTGTCAAAGTGCTGGATGAGGGGGCGAGCTGCAGCGTAAAGAAGAGCTCGACGATGAGGAGCTGGAACTTCAGCGGACGTGCTCGAGTAGTCTGCGGATCAAAAAAGGGAACAAACGACTGTCAGCACTGAGGAGCCTCATACAGTCAAGGAGGATGCTCACCGGAGGAGGAGGTCAGAGGAGGAAGCATCCAAGTTATCGATATCGTCGCATGACCCCAACATGCATATGATCCCGTTGTGGTTTATTTGATTATGTATGTAAAGGTTAGGATATCAGCGAAGGAGGTTCACTTGACTTCAGCTGCTCAGCAGTCTGCTCTTTCTGTGCTGCGAGGACTGCCATAATTTATCGAAAGAATAAAAGACCCAGTTTTTGGACCCATTGACGCTTCAGCGCTGCAGCTTCGGCTTTAGGTCAGGCCGTTTCGCATGTCGCGATATCCAGCCTTTCATTCCGCTCAAATTACAACAAATTAGCCCTCCAACTTGTCTCAATATATAGTTCCATCTTGATAAATTCCGTGTATAGAGTAATGGCTTCAAATATAAAGAAGGTATTCTCAGTAATGTCTTTTCTAAATGGCTACAAAATGAACTTGAAGTTCAGGGTAGTGAGAGCAAAGTGAGAGCTTCACACTGGCACTTCCCTGATGAATAAAAATTCAAAAATTCAAGTACAAAATCACTCGCCGAGTGGGCGTGGTCGACTAGCGACTAGAGTCTTAGTTTATCTGGCATTCCGCTTCCACAAATATAACTCGAAGAGATTCCGTCCAGAACCCATACCACCTCAAGTCCGACTTTTCTCTCCAAGAATTCCCAATTTCGAATTCGACGCTTTCCTTCCAGCTGCTCTGTGATATCGAGAACCTTTATTGGTAATCCGTCATCCTCCCTCTGATCCAGGAAGGCTAAAAGAGAGCCTGAAAATGAGGTAGTAATCAATGTGCTTTTGTTTGTGATCTTCAAGGTATGCAATTGACTCCAGATGCAAGGATCTTCCTCGATGTCGTCGAGAAGCCTCAGGAGAGAAGAATCAGAAGCCTGGAGGACCTCGACAAAGGGAAATAGGGAGTAGAATGAAGCCTGACTTTCCCAGCCTCGCTCGTGACCCAACACGTCGTCGCGCATGTACCATGTTTTGACATGGCTAAAGAAGTATGAAGAGACGGAGTCGTCAGTACCGAAAAACTTCCGCCTTGCTGGAAAGGAAAAGAACATGTCAACGGCAAATCCAACCGGTTTTCGGCGGATAACGCTGGCGTTCAGAGGCGGGAAGTGGAGAGAAAATCCTTGAGGGAGGAAGCCGTATGTAAGCCCTTCTGCGGTCCTCGAGCCGAAATACCCCAATGCATAACGCAGTATGATCTTGTGTAATGCTATAATATCCTCCATGCTTACATCAACGACGCGGCCCTCAAAAATGTTCAGGACGAGCGCACATGCAGGGGCAGCGACGATGTGTTCGAGCACTAATATGGCCTCACGGACTCCAATTTTCATTGTGATGAGAGACAGGCGGGGAAGGTGGACACAGGGAACCTTGGCTGACGCTTCGAAATTGGGCCCTTGCAGCTCCAGTGACTCGAGAAATGGCATATTCACGAGCGTATCCAAGATGTCGCTAATCGTAAGCGACATGGGGAGCGTTACACCCCGGAGCTGGTGCAGCCACGGTGCATGAAGAGTGAATCCAGTGTCGACCCCCCGGGGGTAAGTGAAGTAGAATTCACGCAAGGACGGGACCTCGTCAGAGAAGAGTGATGGGCGTTGGGTTAGATATGACAGGCCATGACTCCGCTCCCCTATGTCCATCTTGAAGAACTCCAGATAAGGCGCTGGTCGCTGTAGGAAGTCCCATGTTACATTATCGACAAACTCGCGTATATCAATCGTTATGTCGAGTTTTCGAATTCTCGACCAGTGATGCTTCAATAAATCGACGAGGAATGTCGCCAAGTCCTTGCATTTGACGACTCCCTTCACGCTAAGTTTTGAATTTTCGGTCCTCCTCATGACTTCGGCCCGCCAGAGTTCATTCTGCTTCCAGAGAAAGTTGAGGTCGATAATGTTGCCCCATATCGTTGGAGAGTTGATAATTAAACCCCGCCAGGACTGGCACACCTGTGAGGCGTGGCGAATGTCGTTCAATGCGTGGGGATCCGAGGGAGTTTGGCCGCAATCGTCAGAGGAATTGGACTTTCCTTCGAGGTAAGTGTCGGTGTTGAGCTGGAAGATATAGTACAAGATATCTTTGTGCAGCCTGGAGATGTGAGCTGAACATCGATCCATTAGTGAGGGAGCTTCGCTGGCAGTCAATCTTTGTTCGAGTTGAGATGTGGTTGGAACTGTGATATCGACTCAATCAGCTAAAGTTGAGGTTTGGAATAGTATGCACCTGTGAGGTTGAAGCCGGTAACGGTTTAGGAAGATGTTGTGGTTATCCTTGGGCCGAGCCTCGGAGACAAGTGCGACACGTCTGCAACGGAGGTTGCCGGACGTTCCGGTTCGGATTGACGCTTTTGGTAATAGTTCCCTTTTGCGGTCACTTATACAACCCGGCAACTCTCTCGCTCAGCAGGCGAAACTAGGCCTGTAGGCTCCAATAAAATACCATCCTAGTCCAATGGCAAAGCTACTAAAGCATTCATGAGATACTTAGTGAACTGCTATCCAACCACCGCCGAGTTGTAAGCAATCGTATGTTCTTAGTGATACTTATTACAGACTCTGTGCAGGATAGCGGTGGGCACGCCGGGAAAAAACTAAGAGTAACGAGAAAGTTATATTTAGGAGGATGATAGATGACCGGCGCTTTCTCGCTATGTATACCACCAATTATTTACAGGGAATCCCCACGAATGCTTGCTCCTCTCACTCATCTTGCAACTAAATGGTATCAACTATTAACTGCCGTGCCATGCTGGATCGGAGAGTGATTGAACACTGAAACTTCTTTTTGTGGCTTGGACAAAAGGGAGAATGTCAACTAATTACCAGGAAAGTATGGAAATATACTCACTTGATAAGTCCAACTTCGTTGTAATCATCGTTTATTTCGATCTCATTTCCACAGTCGTCTCTCGACTTTGAGATGTCGAAAGATGCCAAAACAGAGGCAATGACCAGCCACATCTAATTCGGTGTCGCAAGTCGGTTAAATAGAGTAAGGCGTAAAAAACATACTGTCGAACTGGCGATATGTTTACCGACACAGAGTCTAAAAGATATTACATTGCATTGACGATAGGGAATCCGGTTCATCAATCTTACAAATAAGGCTCACCTACGGCCAAACCCATACGCTAGAATCCTATCATCGTCGTTCAATTTTCCATCTTCGTCAAGAAATCGCTCGGGTTGGAATCTGGATGGCTCGGTGTACACTGTCTCATCGTGTGTCATCGCCCTGAGTGGGTACTAGTCAGGAATGAATAAAAAGCTTAGTGATTTGACGTACCATATATTGCTGAAGACAGTTGTCCCTATATTGATCACATAACTAATTAGGGCGTTTAGTACCTTACTGCTTGGAAAAATACCTTTGGGGATGAAGTAGCCCTTGTAATAATCGTCCTCGGTAACGCAATGGGGCAGGCCGAGCGGTAGAGGCGGTCTGAAACGCATCACCTCTCGGTATATTGCCTCGACATACGGAAGTGACTGGCGATCCTCGAACTCTGGAAGCCGTTTTGATCCAGTAACACGGTCGATTTCCGCTTGAGCTTTCCTTTGGACCGCAGGATTAATGGCCATCACGTAGAAAAATGTACCAATTGATGAGATAGTCTGTGGTTGCCTGCTGTAAGATGGATCCGATCAGCATAGGGTCCGAAAGGAAGCTTACAGTGTCCGACGCAGCTGAGGAAAAGTTGTTTCAAAGTTCCCGAGTTAGCGAGTGCTTCGAGCTTACCGCCATACACAGTGTTCGCTATATTTTTGACCGCCTCTTCTTCTTCCATAGAGGCACCAGTGCTGTATTTCCTCTCCAAAAAATCGGAAACGAAGGATGATATGGCAGTTCCTTCCTCCTAGTAATAAGATTTAAGTTGGCACGCGAACGGTAGTAAATATTGTTGCTTACTGTTCGTTTCTTCACAAAGTCCATCGGGATTCTTTCCATTTCTTCCGTCAGCCTCTTCACTTCTGCGGCTACCTTG
Organism: Galerina marginata; assembly: GCA_023014335.1. Lineage (NCBI taxonomy): Eukaryota > Fungi > Basidiomycota > Agaricomycetes > Agaricales > Galerinaceae > Galerina > Galerina marginata. The sequence goes on along the minus strand of JAECYW010000007.1, from coordinate 2,235,830 downwards.
CGGGATGATGCGCCAGGAAACCAGGCTGGGATATACGCGAGCACCGGGAAAACATTAATGAGACTTGCACCTGGTATCAGCAGCTCGGTCCCAAGGACAACGCTTCGGTCAGCTGCAACGATACAAGGGTCCTCAAACGATTTCACTTCATATCCGTACATGGTCATCATTGGAAGCGAGATTGACAACCTGTTCGAAATTGTGCATAAATAAACTGGTTACCTCCGAGTTGCGGAGGATCACGCACATTTTGTTATGGTCCTCGAAGTTGGCTGGGGTTTCAAGCAAGTTATGAAGCATCTTGTGTACCGTTTTAATCTGCACTGGCTCGTACTTCCGAGCTGCTTCAGGACGGAAATGCTGTTGACATATTTTTCTGTGAAACTTCCACTTGTCTCCGTATCCATATAAAGCGAAGATGTACCCCCACCCCATTCTATACCGGGAAAATTCAGTTTGAGTTCAAAAGGTCATAAGCTTGAGCTAAAACGCCTCACAGTTCAATAACCGGAATCACTGGGCGATCGGAGTAGTTTAACGCCCGTTTGTCGAGCAGCTCTTCCGTGTCTTTCCGATGGTTGAGGATTATAACACGATTCCCCAAGGCGGCAGCATAAAGAATGGGGCCTTGTCAAAAGTTAAATGTTGGAGATGTACCCCGTAAAGAAAGAAGACGAACTTTGGTACTTTCTCCCCCACTCAACGTATGTCTGGGCTGGGTTTTTCGTCGGAAAGTCGTTCAAATTTCCAATTAAAGGCTTTGATTTGGGACCAGGGGGATACGGAAATCGGGGCCTGCCAATATCCCAAAAGCCAACAAACCATTTAGCTAGGCAAGCAAAAAGAATGGCAGCACCAATCGAAAGATAAGGAGGCATCTCACCCTGAAACGAGTGGGAGAACGGAAGAGATAGGTTTATCACAGTCTCCGTAATTATAGCTGTGGTCAGAAGGGCGAGTCTGACAAGAAGCAGCACGGAATCCCATGCCTCAGTGACTTTTGGTTCGGGGGCGATAGCGGGTCAACGTTCTGCCCAGCTCGAGGCCTTCGACGGTGACTAAGGGGAGTGAAAAGTGGGGTGCGAATCAGGACTAAACAGTGAATCGTGCACCATAGTACCTCCGCCAAACCCACGCCCTCAAACTTTGACCTGCTCGGCTCGGGTTGAATAAAGCCTGCTAATCGTGTGCGCCCTTCGAGCCTTCAACTGCGTAGTCGATATGAGGTCAGCCTCAATTTCGCGAGTTGGAGCTCATAGACGAGTTTACCTTGATTATTTCTTTTGATGAGATAAGGTAACATGTCCCCGCTGTAGGATGCAGCTTCCCGAGCAATACGAACGTGCTGGTTCTTGGAGCCTAAGTTATTAGGGACAGGAAATATCGACTATTTGTACGTGTAGATTACGGGTGATTTCGGCCAATTCTGGAGTTCAGTTTCTCTAGCTCTCCGCTTCCACATATATATTCGAACAGGACGTCACCTTGAACCCAGACAACTTCCAGCCCTACTTTTTTCTCCAAAAATCTCCAATCCCTCGGTTCTCGTGTTGCCAGGCCTGTAATATCGAGGACTTTGATCGGAAACCCATCTCCCTCCCTCTGGTCCAAGAAGCGTAAAAGAAGCTCTGGAAAGATATGGGTCGCTGGTTCCATATAGTCAAATTTCAAGGTATCTAATAGACGACAGAGACCGGGTTCCTGTTCAAAGATGGTAAGAAGAACTTGGAGTGAGTACACGGGAACCTCGAGGACTTCTACACTGGGGAAGAGCGACAGGAAGGAGGCCAGATTTTCCCGAGATGTGGTATTGGCCTCCTTGTCCAAGTCTGTGTGCCTTCCAATAATAATGTTCAACGTCGTAACCTTGTTAAAAAGGCATGACGAGAAAGAGTCGAGGAGAATGTCGAATGACCCTGGGCTCAATGGGAAATCACAGTACATATCAACACAAAAAGAAGGGGGCTTTGGGTTGAGAAGGCTCGTATCGAGCGGAGGGAAATAGAAAGAGAAAGTTCTGTAGCTGAGGCTAACAGTAAGACCCTCTGGTGGAATCAAGCCGAAGTAACCTGGGGCGTACTCCGAAATGATCTTCTGTAATGCATACAGGTCTTCATGGGTCACGTTTATACGTCTGGTATCGATAGTGGTTAGGATGAGAGCGCATCCAGGAGCGGAGGCAATACTCCCGAGGACTGACAAGGCAACGCGCAATTTAGTCGGAGGGTTTATTTTGATTCGAGAGAGGTGAGGGAGGTCGATACGCCGACGCGGAATTGGTATGTCGGGGAGGTCGCTCTGTAGTTCCAGAGATTCTAGGAGCGGCATATCTGCGAGGGCGTCAAGAATACCGCTGATTGGGAATGTGGCAGTGAGACCGATCCTCCGGAGCTGACTTAGCCAGGGTGTTTGAAGGACAAGATCAACCTCTAATCCCGGATGGTATGTGAAGTGGAACTCGCGGAGAGACGGAGCGTTGTGGGAGAAAAGGAACGTATGAGCGGTTGAAAAAAGCGGACGAGGACTCCAGCCCTCCAGTTCCAGCTTGAAAAGTTCCAATTGAGGCGCAGGGTGTTGTAGTGCTATCCACACCTCGTTACCGAGGAGGCGGTAGTCTTGGACTGCGACATCCAATTTTCGAATCCTTGACCACTGGTTCTTCATCAGATCGTCGAAGAATGCCCTCACTGGTGCCCCGTTATCGCTGACAACTCCCTTGATGCAGAGGCTTGAATTGCCAGTTCTTCTCATGACCTCGTTCCGCCAGTGACCGTTCTCCTGCCAGAAAAGATAGAGATCAATGACATTTCCCCATATCGATGAGGAACCGATGACTAAATCACGCCAGTATTGGCACACTTGTGAAATGTGGCGAACGACGTTCAAGGCGCGATGATCCCAGGGGGTTTGGCCGTAGGACTCCTCTGAGGAATTGGTCTCTGCTTCGAGGTACATATCGGCATTGAGCTCAAATATGTGATGCAAAAGTTCCTCGTGAAGCTTGAATATCGGGGGTGGACGATGATCCATTCTTGATCAAAGAATTACACTGACGGCCAATCACTATCTAAGTGAGTGATGTGATGAAAGTTAGACGATCCGTGCGCACCTGTAATGTTGAACCTGATGGCTGCTGTGAAACTCCTCCAGAGCAATGTAGTTGTCGCTACCTCAACCACGTCAGTTCGATAAGTCTCTGGGTGGTGGCTGGAAGTTTCAATCAAAACAGGGTCCAGTGTGGATCTGCCGAACAAAGTCCGATTCAGACTCCTCTGCGTATGTAGCCCTTTTGGAATTAATTGCCTTTTCCAATCGCTGTGAGTCTACTCTCTCACCTTTGTATTCGCCCCGTACTTAAGTGAAATTTTTGGACGCAAATCGCCTTATCGCTGTCACAACGATCGCATGTGCTTTGTGCCGACTTTCATTACTCCAGCACTGTACTCTACCCAAGTCCCCTGATGTGGTCATCCAGACTGCATGACGACCATGGCGAATACAAATAGTAATACTCTTTTCAGAGGGCCTGAGATACTCCTACATACTCAGACTCATAACGATTCACAGATAACTATGCATCCAGTTGGTTACTACTCTGCAGCCGGCAGCGGGCGGACTACTTCCGACTATTGACAGGTCGGGTTGGAGGGGCTTTGAGGGAGTTGTAACTATCTCCTTGTGGGGTAAGAAAGAGATTTTCTGATTACTCCTCCCAAACTCTTCTTCAGCATACCGCTATATGTTGTCGCGAGAATCCAAGTTCCAACGGTGAGTGTCCCTGCCGTTCCGACTTGACTGACATCTATCAATTCTAAATTCATCTCTGAAATACCATGGACCCAGTTGGACCCCAGTTTTGTTGATGGTGCCATATAGCCCATGACGTTAACTCGAAAGTTATAATTGGACCATCGCATTTCATCATCACCGACAAGCAGTGCTAAAATAGCTTGCAGGGCTCGACAGTCTCGACTGAAAGAGCCCATTGCTCCTGCACCTTCTGAATAGAACGTTTACCCCTCGAATGTCGGCTTGAAGTTTTTCAACTTTACAACCGAGCAGGGACTCATAACACCGTCCGTGAACAACTTAAAGCATCGTTTGCTGCGCTGCGGTCCTTGACCGAGTCATGCCACGTGCCACGAGCCAAAGTACTGCGTCGACTGCGTTTGAACTCGGTGCATCTTTGACTGCGGCGGATGAACGACTTCCGACCGTAATGCCTTCCTCCCTTCTTGAAAACCTCTATGCACCCTCCGCACAGCTCGCCACACCGGTATTCTATTTTCTGGTCTCTCCACGAGGATGTGCCTTGCGTAACGAAGTCAGCGACTAAAATACTTGCAAAATGGGGATAAATTACCGGTTGAGCGCGGAACGGCATTGATACAATAGAAAGCGTTGAAGAGGAAATGCAGCTGGATGTCGAAGTGGAGTCGCCTTCCGGATGTGAAGTCGTCGCGAATCAACCTTGGATTGCTTTAAGACTACTTGCCACTGACCGCATCACTGGCAAAGCGACATACTTATAACTCGTGAGATTTATAGGTATGTGGAGAAGTTTTTTATCTGACGCTTCTGAATTGTAGTCCACTCTACTAGCTTCATCCTCACCATAAGAACCGAGCAATTGGACCTAGCTATTTCCTCTGGTGTCGGACAAGAGTCGGAAGCTTCTCACTTTCCTCCTTGGAGGTCGCGATCTATTTTCTCCTCCGGCACTGCGTCTCTAAATAGAATGATCCACAGCCATCGAAACACCGGATTTGCTCTCCCACCCTCAATTCGCCATCACGGTATTTATATACTCCAAGCAGGCTGTCATTTAAAAATAGCGGTCGCTCTGATATAAAAACAAAGGGTGATTACCTTCCTTCTATCCATCACAACCCCTCAAGTAAATGGTTATGGCAACTACTACTCAAGACCTCAAGATCAACTACGCGAAAGCTTTTGGGATCCACTCTGTGGCCGCTGCAGTTATCTTCGCAATCCTTTACGTTCCCCTCTTCGGCTGGTTTTCGCGGCAGTCGCTCGTTCGTAAGAATTATGTCTATGTCATGTTGACGATCTTCTGTGCAAGTAAGTGGTTTATACTATCGTTGATAAAACAGACATTTACTTTGGACCAAGTTCGTATTACTGCCTTCGCAATCCGTGCTGCTTTAGCAGGCATGGAGTCAGCTGGAGAGAATTTAAACCTCCTGATCGCTGAACAAGTCCTATCTGGTGTTGGTTATTTCGGTCTACTTTACTCAGCCTATACCCTCGTGTTAGATCTGTAAGTTAGTCGAGTTTTTCAACCTCGATCCAGCCTGCTGACCATCTGTCTCTCACAAAGTGAATTGTTGACTGACCGCCCACCACCTCGAAATCCCCTTCTTCTCCTCATACGAAACCGTAAGGGCTTCCGGCTTGCTTTAACTGCCGGAGTTGCTCTAGGTATCGCCTCGGCTACCATCGACAACGGCCAGAGCACAACCGCAAAAGCTCTCCACAAAGTCAGCGTCATTGTATTCCTACTTCTCACTGTCCTTCAGGCTTTCCAGACGGTAATGCTAGCACGGATGGATATGGCTGGTAAGCTCCTACAGTTTGTTTTCTTACCACATTGACTTACACTCCACAGGAGGCAACCAATACAAGCAAGGAAACCAGACGTTTGGGAGGCAGCACGGCATAATCATACTCATGTTTATCTCTTTGCTCCTCCTGATACGCGAAGTCTTCTCCGCCGCGACGCTGAATAACACATCAAAAGCGAATAATGAACATTTCTGGTATCCACTTGTTGCAGTTCCAGAAATTCTTGCAGTGCTGCTATACAGTACTCCTGACCTCGTTCCTCGTCGCGAGGAACTCCCAACGAACAATACCGGCTACCCATTAAATACGCGCCCTCAGCAGTAGTAGCAAGGACCACCCTTCTCCCGCCGTCTTGCGAAAACCGGAACACCTATTGTATTAGCACTGTAGTTCTTCCCTCCGTAATCGTAATCATAGATGCCCTTGAATAAGTAACCTGATCATTAGCCGTTTACCAACATCGCTTGAGGCATAACCTTTGCAGCGTTCCGACACCTGCACCATTTCAGCCAGAGGATAACGTGAATTGATGGCGGCAGCTCCAAGGTATCGAGTCCCTTGCTTATTATATTCTTCCAGCCAAGTACTAAGTAACTCCGTCGAAGATTCTTCATTGTGTCTCACGACTTGACAATACTAGTAAGAATAATCGTACTTCTAGTTCGAGAGATAAGTATGGTTCGGCCCATAATGCCTAGTAACTGATGCTCAACTGTCAAGGAGCTGCAATTATCGACAAAGCCTTATTCTGAGTTCTGGATGAACAGGGAACGCTGGGAGCTTTAAATTTGACGTGTTGTGTTTACATACTTCAAGTTGAATCGACCCTGCATCGACTCCGGTACATTTGGCACAACCTATGTATCACAATTGTACACAATGTAAGTCCTTTCCAAAATTTCAGGAAGATCTCAGTGTTTCACTCTACTAGCTAACCTCCAATGTTAGTAAAATATGTTAAAAATTCACCTCCGATTACTCAACGGAACCCTATTTTAACTCGTTCACGAGCCAGGATCCATGGAGTTGTGGTCTATTTTTAGCCCGTCGCCATGAGTCGTCCGACGGCGCGTGCCTACCAACTTATTACACAGGGGCAGGGGGACGTGCCGTCTCGAACATGCGCCCATATAAGAATGAGGTTGATTAACTTCATCCCTTTGTTGCTTTCCCCTACCTATCCAGGCTAACCTTCGTGGACCGAAAACCAATAAACCTCACTATGTCGACGAATACGCCCGATCTCAAAATTAACTACGCGAAAGCGTTCGGTTTCCATTCTGTGGCAGGCGCCATTGTTTTTGCCGTCCTTTATGTTCCGCTCTGTGGTTGGTTTTTGCGTCAATCCTTTGCTCGGCCGAACTATGTTTATTTCATGTTGACCTTCTTTTGCACAAGTGAGTTCGCTTTAGCCGATCCTTTCCAAACTTCCAATGAGTACTCACCTTATCATGAAGTTCGGATAGCGGCTTTTGCGATTCGTGCTGCTCTCGCAGGCTTAGAGTCAGCAGGTGAAAATCTAGGCCTCTTAATCGCCGACGAAGTTTTATTTGGCGTTGGATACTTTGGTTTGCTCTACTCGGCTTACACCCTCGTCTTAGATCTGTAAGTTGCCATCTGGTCCTATCCAAGAGCGAATACTAACAAAAGAATTCCCGAGATAGCGAACTGCTGTCTGACCGCCCACCGCCACGCAGTCCTCTCCTTCTTTTGATACGAAACCGGCGCCTCTTCCGCCTGGCCATGACGGCTGCGGTTGCTCTTGGTATCAGCTCGTCGACAATCGATAACGGCCAAAGCTCAACTGCGAAAGCCCTTCACAAAATAAGCATCATCATATTCCTGATCCTCACCGTCCTTCAGGCCTTCCAGACAGTGATGCTTGCAATGGATATGGAAGGTAAGCGAACCTTCAACTTATCTTTAAGCATGGGTGTTTCATGAAATCCAGGAGGCAACAGTTACAAGCAAGGCAACGAGACGTTTGGGAGGAAACACGGTATCGTCATCCTTGTGTTTATATCACTACTCCTCCTAGTACGGGAAGCCTTCTCAGTTGCGACAGTGAATAATACCGCAAAGGCAAACAATGAACACTTCTGGTATCCTTTGATCGCAGTACCAGAGATCCTTGCGGTTTTGCTTTATGGAACACCCGACCTTGTCCCTCATCGGCAAGAACTTCCGACAAACAATACATACCCATTGAATATGCACCAACAACCGCACCAACACCAGTAGCTAGTAACTCCTGACTGAACTGAGCATGTTGTAATCGTAGCTGGTGTTCTCCGGTCCCTCTCACAGTCGTACTTGTTGGTATTCAAAATCTTCTGTTGCCCATACTCCATGGCACTAATTTTCTAGCAGTGATGGGTAAAATGAATGAGTTGATTTGATTGAAAGATAGTGATAGTGATATGTGGAGATAATTAGAAAAATAGTAGGTTATTCCGCCAAGTGACATGATAAATTATCGCTTGCTCAACGCCTGAAGCTGGACAAACTCATAATACGCCCCACGTCTCTCTAGAAGTTGGTCGTGTGTGCCAGACTCAATGACATGACCATCTTTCATGAAGTAGCTATGAAAACGGTCAATACAAAACTCATACAGGAGTATAGCGAAGAAACTCACATTCGATCTGCATTTTGTATTGTAGACAAACGATGGGCGATAGCGATTGTCGTACGGCCCTTTGCAGCCTCATCTAAAGCTGCTTGGACCACTTGCTCGGAATTCGAATCAAGAGCCGACGTTGCCTGAACAGGGAAAGAAGATTAGAAAAGTTCAATGTGTTGCAATGAGCTGGGGCAAACCTCATCCAACAACAAAACTTTAGGATTCCTCAATAAAGCTCGAGCTATTGCGATCCGTTCTGAGATGAGGGTATGGTAAGTAGAGGATTATTTACATCCGGGGAAAACCTCACGTTTCTGGCCTCCTGATAACTGCGAGCCCTTGCCGCCGACATCCGTATCAAAGCCCCTAAAAAGACAGTGATCAATCAAGGCGGTGGGTAGTTCATTGACCAGGACGTACTGCGGGAGCCCTTCGATGAATTCTAGAATGTTGGCATCTCGGCAAGCGTTTTCTATCTCTTCTCGGGAGACTTCCGACTGCGGCTTGGTTGCACCCAGGAGGATGTTGAAGCGAATGGTCCCGGCATAGAGCGTCGGTTCTTGCGATACCAATGCTAGGTGTTTTCTATACTCTTGGACGTTGAGGTCAGTGATTTTGTTGCCGTCCAGCTGACAGAATTGAGATCAATATAAAAGAGTTCCAATAGCGACGGTGAATAAGAAGTACATACGTAGATCTCTCCCGCAATAGGATCATAGAAGCGTTCAATCAATTGGATACTAAGGCGTGGTTTAGCATCGATTCCCAATGGTCGTCCGTCAAAGTAGAAGCAAACTCACATGGTGCTCTTTCCTGAACCGCTTGCTCCGACCAACGCAACGTACGTCCCAGGCTGGACCTCAAAGGACAAATTTCGCAGTACCCGAGCACCAGGTCGAGTAGGATATCGGAAGCTGACACCCGCAAATCGAATGTGGCCTTCTATAGCTTTCTCCCCGATGGTCTTGCCAGAGTTGGAATCGGCGTCGATGTCGGGTTTCATGTCGAGAAGTTTGATGATGTCCGAACCAGCTCCCTTCGCAGACGAAACATCTGGTACGAAGGAAAAGACGTTTCCTGCCTGCATGGCCCCGAAGGTTGTGCTCTAGGAATGGTTGTTATCACTGAGCTGCTATTCAGAAGGCAGAAAAATTTGTCATACCATGAGTCCAATGAAGAACTGGAAAATCGTAGCCTCCGAACGGGATACCAGGAGCGAACCGTACCAAAAGACAAGCGCGATCACAAAGAATCCGATGGCTTGAGTAAATGCGTAAAGCATGTTAGTCCAAATTGCCGTCCGATTTGAGTTCCTAAGGGGGTCCTCCAGACTTCGGCTATAAACCCTCAGACAGTCGTCTTCTCTTGTCAGTGCCGCTACCGTCCTGATGGATCCAGCTGCTTCACAAGCCAATTGTGCAGATTCTTCATGGGCCTTCTTGTTGTCTTGGTCTTTCAGGACGACGACCCGCTGTCATTGAATCGCAATTAGCGACTCAGGTCCCTAGTACCGTTGAAGCACACTTACCAGGCGAATATATCCTACAGAGAGAAGAAGAGGAGTGCAAGCTGTTTTCGTTCAAATTTCATCAAGCTTCGAATGATTGACAAGAATTATAAGGAACGAACCTATACCGACAAGCCCAATTCTCCAGATAAAAGCAAGACCGAGAATAGAGCCACTTATAAGGGTCGAGATTGTCTGTATGATAGCTCCGAGTGTGATACCAGCGAGACCATGGAACTTTTGAGGATTGTCGCTGAGTTTCGATACCAGGCTGCCAGTCTAGACAAGATCATGAGCAAGAAGTTGACGAGATAAGCCAGCAAAACGTACACTGTTATTATCCCTGTCAAAGAATTCGACTAAGGGGGTTATTGTTAGCAGTCGCACTGGACTGACATAGGCAAGAGACCGAGGACTTACTATCTTGTCGCAGCATGGCCTTGAAGCTCAGACTACGCAGTTTCGACGTCAAGTGCGCCGCTGATTTCGCGAACAGATAGCTCTGTGCTCCCAAAGTTACTGTCGATATAATCGCAATTAGGAACAACCTGCGATGCTGATCAATCACCCGAAAGAAACATAATAAACGTAGGCATACCATAGAGCAGTTCTGTCACCAGCAGCCCGTCGATCAGCCTTGTCGACCATAGAAAACGCGTTCACACCGGTGGCGAAAACAACTCCAAAGCCAGGGTAAATCATACCAGTAACTGTAAACAGAAACACGATTTTTAAATCTTTGATTGATGAGAGAAAAGCACAGGAATACTGACTGATAGCAAAGAACGTAGCCAGGCAATAGTCACGCCATTGACTTCGAGCGAGGGGCGCCATACGCTTGAAGATATAATACATGCTATAATCTTCGTCTTCTCTCCGACGGCTATCAGCCCCAGGAGTCATCTGCTTCTGCTCCGAGACTTCGCTGGCGAACGAGCGGTTGGTGTGCCTCCTATCGAGCGGGATATCTTTTCGGGCAAATGGGATGCACTCTTCTTCTGGTTCGTCCAAAGAGAGGTCGGCACCTTCACGAAGTTTTTGAGCTTCCACCAGCTTCGCATAGCCGCCGCCCAATTGCAAGAGCTCGTCGTGTGTGCCACTTTCTAGAACGGCGCCTTCACCCATCACGTATATGACGTCGGCATCCTTGATAGTCGAGAGACGATGTGCGATTGTAATGGTTGTCCGACCTGTGTAAGTCAGTAAAGGATTGAAACCGAAAGAAGGCTACGATTACCTGCTGCTGCCTTGTCCAGTGCATCCTGCACAATGCCTTCCGACTGGGTGTCAAGAGCACTTGTTGCTTCGTCCAAGAGCAATATTCTCGGATCTGAGACGATAGCACGAGCAATGGCGACACGCTGCTTCTGGCCACCTGAGAGAAGCAGACCGCGTTCTCCAACCATGGTGTCGTAGCCTAGGGGTAGTAGCTTGATAAAATCATGTGCGTTAGCCTTTATGCACGCCTCTTCGATGAGCGCACTCTTCTTCTCTTCGGTGAGGTTCTCATACTCGGTACCAATGAGGCCATGAGCAACGTTCTCTTTGACAGAGGTGGCGAACAGAGTGGGTTCTTGAGACACGAGTCCAATTTGCGACCGAAGCCATTTCAGATTGAGATCTTTGAGGTCGTGGCCGTCGAGCTTGACCGAACCGAAAGTAGGATCGTAAAACCTTTCCACAAGAGAGATGATGGTGGATTTGCCAGACCCAGAAGCGCCAACAAGGGCTGCAGTCTTTCCAGCTCTGAAGGTAATTGATGTGCTCTTCAGAACTTCGACAGTTGGCCGCGATGGGTAGGCAAATCTGATGTCCTCGAGAACTATCTCCCCTTCAACAGAGTTTGGCTTCAATCCTCCAGTGTCGGCAGAGTCAATGGCTGGAACACGATCAATCGTTTGGAAGAGTTTAGCAGCGGCACTACGGCCATTGGAGACGGCTGTATGGTGATAGATGAGAGGTCAGCTAACTCTACACCCTTTGCAAACCTCACTGCTTACCTTGCATTTCAGGCGCCATCAGGGCAAGCGATAGGGAACCAATTAGAACCGCCAAAAATACGTTGATGACCTCGCCGGCATTCGCTAAATTGAATATAAATTGATGAACGACATAAATCGCACGATCAGCTTACCATGTCCGCTGTTTATGAGAGTGGTGCCGAAGCTGAAGGCTGACGAAATGACCGTTAGTTATCGGATGTCAAGTGGGGTCGAAAATCAAATCTTACCAAGGGCATAGGCGGAATACAAAACAAAGAAGAAAAGAGCCAACCCGCATCCGTGGGCGATTGAAGATTTTACTTCAACCTTCAATGACAGGTCGACATACCCATCGTAAAGGCCGGCCAGAGTATATTGCGTTCCAAAAGCCTGGGCAGTTCGAACTGTGGCTATCACTTCTTCTGCCAAGGTACCGGCATCCGCAGTGTATTTGAGAGATAACCTAGAAGCCGGATCAGTGCCGTCCAATAAAACAGCTGATACATTCGACTTACTGCTTATAGGTCACGACAAACGAATTCATGAGCATACCGATTATGGCAAAGCAAGGGAGCACGGCGGAGATTGCTAGTGCCAGACGCCACGATCGAGCATACGCTAGGGCGTAGCCACAAACGAAGGCGCCTGTGAAATTAAACACTAATGCCACCTTCTCCGAAATGCCTTGCTGAACCAGATCTACTGACGATGAGTGAAACGTCCAGCCTACAGTAGGGCATGACACTTACGAGTATCTGTCTGAATCCGTGTCGCAACTTCACCCGCTCCAACATCGTCAAAATAGGCGATATCTTGCCTGAGGATAGCTTGGAGATAACGCTCTCGAATGCGTTTCGCGTTGACTTCCCCAGTGTATACCCAAATACACATATAGACATATGTGCAGACGAACATCCCGACGCCTAAAATTTGGACGCTTTAACATTGAAATAACTTGAAGAGAAATAAGTCAATTGCGTACCAATGTAAACAAGATAAGTTGCATTCTGTGCAGCCCCACGACGGAAAGTGGCAGCAGCTTCAGGAATTTTATCAGCAGCCCCTGGGACGCCTTGCTGTGCTTGAGCAATAGCTTGAGTAAAAGCGACAAAGTTTTGGGTGAGGTTTCCGAAGAGGAGGGTCATAAGTGGCTGTAGAACGTTCAAACGGTTAAAAAAAAACAGGCCCTCGATGTTCAACATCAACGTCATACGTACCTGGGCTGCGCCAGTGGCTATTGCTGCTACAATACCAATAACATCCAAAAATATTTCGAGCTTTGTAGAGTATCTGTACAGTACGAAGATTAGCCCATGGATCCGAGATAGTTGAGCGAATTATCATAGGTACCGGAATAATTGAGAAAAAGAAACGGGCGGTGGCTGCGAACTCGTCGTGTCTACTGAACCTTCACCCTTTTCATCGTTGATGCTGGCTGGTTTCGTGGAAACCTTCTTGCGAGAGAAGAGGCGTTTCCACCTGGAGCGGTTATGAGTGCCATCGGGCTCTTCTTTGCCACTCAAATGCGCTTCGGACATCTTGAAGGCACGATGAAGGACGTGGCAAGTGACGAACCCAGTCAGACAGTTGTGGTAAAATGATAATGGTCATTTTACGGCAGTCAGCCAGACGTGATACCAATGTGGTGGGCTGCGGTCAGGGAGTTAACGTTATTCTGCCCCTCTTTCTTTGCCTTGGGCCTTGGCACGCTCTAGACCACTTGCAGATCACTGCCAGATGAAAACGCATTGCGCGCAGCAATATACTGGTGCGTTACTGGAGCTGCTTCAAGAGGAGAAACAACTTGAATGAGGAAGTCATGGAGAGAAAGAGAGCGACATGAATTCGGATCGGATAAGCGCTGATCGCAATCGGGCAATTTCGGGGACCAGCAAGATCGGGCCGGGTTGCACGGATCTTCTTCGTAACTTGGACCGACACTGGGTGACTTCCCAGAACGCTAACTTGAATATCTAACTTCAAACCGCCACCATCAAGGGTCCATGCCGGACTGCCGAAAGTCGTCGGCGTTCAAATATGTCAAGCAGCTGTCAAACTCGACATCTTCAAACCTCGAATCTAGAGGGAGGGTCTTACCCCCTCTCTAAATCGTTGACATTCAAGCTTGACGGTGGCGCTTCCATTTTTGGCCCGTCCCTTTCTCTTGGCGACGATGACCACTACGACCAAGCCTCCTTGAACACACTATTCCCCGTACTTAGCGAGATAAATAGCTGCTAGTTGTAGCTTGAGTTTGCCCTTGATGCCTGCAGCCTAATTCTAAGACCACTTGTAGTGAAGATTCCTCCATTATTGAGGGTATGTCTGTATGTGTGTACTGCCGTGCCTTCTATAGTGTCTTGTGCCCTCGAACTTGTTCTTCTTACCACTACACTCCTTAGGCATGTAAAGACATGAACCAAAGTCATCATTTTTGCGGCTCACTCAAGCCCAACGCCTTCTTATGCAGCCTCTGAAGAGGTCGCTCTTCTGCTCAGCAGATACCTCGCATTCGCACGGTGGCAAGGGTTTGTCCAAACTGGGATTCAAGTTACGCAATATTCGGGGACACTGTGGTTTGGAGAGCGGAATAAAACACCGGCCATCAAATGCATGTTGAAACTCCGAAAACAAGGTTTGAAGATAGATATTCAAGTTAGCGTTCTGGGAAGTCACCCACTAATGAGGCCAAGGCTATCAGTAAGGTCCGTGTAAATGCTCTCGTCAATGCGAGAATATAATGTTGTGATGAGGCCTTCGACGTTATTTAGTGTTGGCCTGTGCCCGCACTGCCTGGATCGCAGATGACTCGACGGTTAATCGTTGATACAAGACAAATGTGAGTTCCATGCTTAAACTAGACCAGGGTGAATTCGTGGGTCTGCACCTCTTGGGGGTCGCACCTATCCGTAAGAGGCCTTCAGTAGTTATTGGTACGATTTACTGATGATAAACGACTTAAGATGAACTCGGCACTGCGTTTGTGGAGATGAGCTACTAATGGGATGAAATCTGACCCATGGACAGACAATATTATTCCCATTCTAGGATTCGGCGTGGTTATCTAATTTAAGGGAACAAAATGCACTCGAAAATCCATGGACGCCATCAGATTTTCCCTTGGCCTTCTCGATTTATGTGATGTTCCTCCTTCGCGCTTTTTCTATTCACAGGCAAGACGTTGGAGTTTTTTAATTATTATATTGTTGGCAAAGTTGAGACACGTACCATAATTTAGATCATAACTTAGAGCATTTCATCGTCTCGTGAATATGTTCCTCGCCTTCTTCCGAATGCTCGAAGGATCTGGAATGAATCCTACCTTTCATCCTCTTCAGCGATAAAGTTGGTCAAGCCTTCTGACCACCTCGATCCATGCCTTGCAAATAAACGGAGATCGAGCAGAACTCGACTGGAGAGAATAGAGTGGAGACAACGCTCCAATGTCAGCAAGAGGAATTGATATCCGCTCTGTGATATCGTTAAACGTGTCCATAGAAAAATAAATTGTCCAAAAGCACTTACGGGAAAGGTTTTGATCGCGACCACGTTGAATATCGAGAGAGCTATATCGGGTCATCTATAAGTATCAGTGGTTTTCGAAGAAGCGCTCAAACAAACCGAAGATGTAAATATAATACACGAATCCTGGAAGTTTTCTCAGTTTCGCCTGGATAAGTCAATCTGGACACTTACCATTACGATATACAACATCGAAGAGCGTTGAGTTTGGGTTGTATTTGTCTATCGTAAAATTGGGTAAGAGCAACCAGCAAACATTGAAAGAATAACCAACACGCTCTGATGCCTGGGACGAGCATGAGACTCAAGACAACTGATTTCGGGAGCGGCGAATAAGTTCCGAAAGATTATTACGGCTTCGTATGAGTGCAATAAGTGACATACATGTATCCCAAACCATGAGCATTATAAAGCACAGCGACAGAGCAGTATTTGTCTTGATAACGAAACACCCAGGGAACCCAACGTAGGGCGGGTCGCCAACTACGAGTAGGCGTAAGTCAAAAGTCCAGAAGAACATAGTGGAGCATACCCTTTATTGACGGAAGAAAGATGATCTGAAATCCTATTACCGGCCCCCAAACCAGAATCCACGCGATAGGTAGAAGCATCGTGAGGCGTTTATTTCGATTCCACACGGCCCATGCTCGTAAGGTCAGAATAACTATTTCAATAAGAGTTAGAGCGACAAGGAATGATGGGAACCTATACTCACGTTCGGATGAAGCGAATCCAAAAGACATTAGCCCTAACCAGCAATAAGTTTTTGCATCTCCTGCCCTAGTGAAAGAAGTTCACGAACAGCCTATGGTATAGTATATTCTATGGCATTCAGCGATGCTAACATCTCTTCCTAGCTGATCTAGTTTGTGTAGGGCAAGGATTCAGACTTAAGCAGCCTAAAGACAATTCAAATGTGTTGCTCACGGTATAATGTAAGGGTAACTGTATCGATCAAGGGCAGGTACCTCTGGAACAGGTACAATGCCTTCATAAAATTCCACTCCGACTTCCACACTAGGTCAATTTCCCTGTGCAAAGTGACTAGGATGTCGAAGACGAGCAATGTGGATGCAGCAACTATTAGAGCAGGAGTACGAGTTTCATCAGCTTGAGCGAAAGTATTTGAACATAAGGGACTGACCATCGAAATGCTAAAATCGACATCAGTTCTTAGTTGGAACAGTAAGGGCAGACGATTAAATTGCGTACCGTAGTCAAGGTATGGCTGAATATAGCCTTAATCAATTCCCCATTGCTCAGCGTACTCGTCATTCCAGAACGATATCTGGGCTCTCGTTGAGCAACAGGGCTTTAAACCGCCAGGGTTATTCTCGAGCGTAATCAGTTGTGAACGATAAGTTGGGGGGGAGGATCTTCGTTGTCTGGGTGAACGTGCAGCTTCCTTCTTTATTAGACTTTAATACCCCGGGTGCAAATTGTTATAATTACTGTGCTGTTGTTGATATGGTCAGATGTGATAAAACTTTAAATAATGTAGTCCGACCAACGATTAATTTAATAACTGAAGAAATTTCGAGAAGCATGGTCATCCTAGTAGCCATACCGTTTGGAGAAGAAAAAAGCTGCCTTTAGATAGAAAATAAGAGTGAGAGGTGCTGAACAAAACTTAACACGACGGTTTCATAAGGGCAATCAAGGCCGAAATTGTTGGACGTGAGAGTGGAGTTCACGCTGTCCAAGTCGGATATTATTAATGGCGACGATTGCAGAGAACCTTCTTGGAGAGCGCTGCAGGCGTCATATCTCGGGGATTACTCGGGCACGGCTGTGGGGTAATCCGAATTAGTCATAGGTCAAGACAAGCTAAAGCATGAAACTTGTGGCTTAGTGCATCGTAATGAAGCAAAAGTAATATATACAAAATATTTTACACACCACGGAGTATACATCATTCAACGAGGAATTCCAAATTCCATAGTCCTTTCGGGCTGTAAACTCCTCCCAATTTCTCCAGCTGACCCAACCTCACCAATAAGCCTCTCAATCGCTGTTAGATGTCTCGTCCGGCGGGTTTTCGGACATAACGAACTCTGTTAATCGTTCTGACCAGCTCGAATCCTCCCTGGCGCAAATACGCAAATTGAGGAGCACTCGGCTCGCAAGGACGGAATGGAGGCAGCGCTCGATCGAGGTCAATGTAAACTGATATCCACTCTGCATATGCAAAAGGGAGACAAGACGTTGGGAAAGGACCGACGATGAGCAAAGCAGCAGGCTTGGTAAATGTTAAAAGCGGCGACTTACGCGGAAAGTCACAATTGCGACGACATTTAATGCGGAAAACGCTAAGCGAGCATTCAGGATCATGCAAAGAACCAAACGTATTGTGCCTACCGAAGACATATAAGTAGTATATTGCACCTGCAACGCGTAATCAGCTTCTTGACAGGAAATGAAGGATATCGACTTGCCATCGCGGTAGATCAATTGGAAAAGTTTCGATTTACTCGACCATGCTCCTGGAGCATTCGTAAGACCCATATTAAAAATCAAAAGCTGGCCTTGAGTACACACGTATTCTTATGCCTACTACGGCCATAAGCCCAAAGACCACTGAAAGGAAGGACGAAGAGGCATTAAATCTGTAGCTTACGAGAAGGACTCGACTGACATACCGATATTCCAGACTGTTAGCAGCAGGAAGCAAAGGAACAAAGAGGTGTTGGCGTCGTAAACAAAGCATCCGCGATATCCAGCGTAAGGCGGAGGGCCGACTGTAGGACGCGAATATAGGAAGGACGGTTGCAATCAGTGAATGCATCAAGGAGTGAATAAATTCGTACTTATGATCGAACGAATAAAATGTGCAATGAAGGCGGCGATAGGACCCCATACTATTAACCATAGGACCACCAGGATAATGGTCAGTCGTCTTTCCCGATTCCAAACCGCCCACGCTCGTAGGGTCAGGATAACTAGCAAACAATAAAATATAAGGCAGCATGTTTAGTGTAAGATACTTACCCTCCGACAGTGCGAATCCGAAAAACATCAACCCTGATTTAAACAGTCCATGATTCGTCAAACTGCAAAAGCGACTCTCAGAATTTGAAAAACAGAACGCACATCCCGAGGCGCTGTACAGACGCAGGCATTCGGCGGCGCCTACATTTTCTCCCAATTGATCTGGAACGGTCGGCGTTAATCGTAGGCCCAGCATGAATCAAGGGCGACAAGGACCTACACTGTAGGTTAAGAAAGATGGTGTCGACTATAGGCAGGTACCGTTGGAATAGGTAGAGAACCTTCATCAAATTCCAATCGGCCCTCCATACCATGTCGACTTCCTTATCTAAAGTGAGCAGGATGTCCCAGACCAGTAAGGTCGAGGCAGCGACTGAGAAGCTTGAGTATGATCATGCTTAAGGTAAGGAGCGTTGGGGATGCAACTGACCATCGAATTGCTGAGTAACCCAGGTTTATCGGCACGGAAAACATCACAACGAGAGCAATTCGACTTACCGTGTTCACCAAATGACTAGTAACTAACCTTCTCAATCTCTCTTCGGCAAAAGCCCCAGCCTGGGCCATTTCGGGAGTTTCTGAAGGAGTTCCGAAGCGCCCGTAGCAATACGCCAGGTTACTTCGAGATGTAAGAAGGGAGGAAAGGATGTAATCGATGGGCTTTCCAACATAGACTTGATATTTCTATAAACACATGTGAATTGAGTATGCCCTGAGCTTCGGAACATCTAGCAAGAAGCCAGGGTTACAGACTGAACTTCAACCGATCAGCACAATACGTACAGAAAAATTATTACCTGGACATCTCAAGTGATGCCGACGAAATTGAGATCTTCCTGTGAGTGAATCGGTGGGTGTTGCGCAGCGCCCAGCGGCAAGCCGTGGTATTACAATCCATTGCTCGTCAAAGATTACCCTTCAAAAAGTCACAGTGTAGCCGCCCGGCTTACCTACTGGCGTCGAAATTGAAGTCGAAATGGTCTTCACCTTATCAGCGTACGTAGGTCGTTTCTTGGGGTCAGAGCTTGGTAACAGGGTTCAGAGAGAGCGTTTCGCGCAATCGTCCTGTGCTACATTATTTAGGGCACAAAAATCATTTAATATCGTCTTCCTGCACTTGCCATTGGGGTTTCCGGACTGGGGAACTCTGCAAGCGAGCTGAATGAGCTGAGAACCAACTGTGTAGCGCGGAGCAATGCCTCTGGCATCACTGGCTTCTGGGTCAGGATTTTCGAGCAACAGTTATCTTAGGTATGTCAAGCTGGGCTTAGAAAGCGCCAGAAGCAAGGCCGGTGGCTCTGCGTCGTTTGTTATCGGGCAGTGGTTACCTTTAGATGTGGGCTGTCAGGGGTAGTCCACTGTGGTGACGAGTAGGTTCCATCAATGCTGCTCTTCTTGGTGAATTCATTCGAGGATGGTGACTATGTAGCTGACTTGGCACAAGTTGGCAGTTACGTTGAGTCTGAGTTTGTAGACGTGGCTGGGATCCGAGCGGGAGGGGGCCCCGACGCTATGAAGCCGCTTTGTTGATGGTGGTTTGGAACGGCGGCCCGAGAGGCCTGCTGTTCTTGGCGTGAAATGACTGTGTTCAAACCAACGGCCACGGTCGTTTTCTCATTCAGATCTTCCAAGTTCCAACCGAAGACTCTGGCTTATTTTTCTGCTGGGATCCTCTTCCCTTTCTCAGCCTCTCTTCACTATCAATATCGATCAGCCTGACTGATATTCGGATTTCTTAACGATATCAAGTTTGCATCTCAATTTCCATGATGACCCAACATGCGTCGAAAACGAGCGAGCAATGCATGACAACCACCTGATTTGCTCATTCAGTGCGTTATTTCCTGCATGTGCTAAATCGAATTTGCATATAAAGGACCTTCGGGTGACTTGCTTTTGTTCGTTCCCTCTCATGAGTCTGACAAGCTATAGCACTGTCGCCTTCGACATTCTATGTTTCCTTGGGATGGTGCTGCTTACTGCGGCCTTTTGTACAGCGTGCTGCTCTTCCAAGGTCCCGAGGGCCTCTGTTTGGTTCACCTTCGTCGCCTCTCTCATACTCACGACCATTTTCAACCTCTTGATCTTAGGGCAGCAGGCAGGGAAACCTCCGAACTACACAAGATGTGCTGTTCAAGCCATTTCCATTTATTGCGTGCCTGTCTTGTAGGTTTTCTGTTTCTAACCTGGTTCGTCACTAAAGGGGACGATTCTAGGATTGCACACACAGCTGCTGCCCTTCTTTTGCAGGTAAGCATTTCGACGTCCAATGAAATTCTACATTTGTGCCTTAAGTGCGCATCCCTTGTCAAGGTTTATTTGTCCATGATTTTCATTCGCAAGTCGCGGAAGTTATCTAACCTTCACATTCTTTTGGTGAGTTGGGATGTAACTTGTGTTGAAAATTAGGAAGTTTATGATAATTTTCATCAGCTTAATATTGTACCAGTCCTTACACCTATTGGTATTGTCATTTACGGTATTACTGTAAGCCGGAATAACCACGCAATTTCATTACTTGACGACATCTAAAGATTGGCTTTCAAAACCCATCCGTCATACAACGGGACCTGTCTGGAATGCGATGCCATTTCAATGTAGATCATGATCAGCTGTAAGTACCATGGACCATGAATCGTTTGCTTGTTTTCTGACGGGATCCTCAGCTTCGATTACTCATTTGGCACGGCCGTTACCGGAGTTGTTGTGCTCTTGGTGTTAGAGGGTGCGTCCGATTCTAAAGTTATCATGTATTTAACTCCAGCCCGTGCACTACAGTTTTCGTTGTCTCCAACCTTTTCCGATACCGTAGCACATATGAAAAACTGTTGACCGACAACAGAATGTCGCCCCGAGTCATCATACGGATTTGCTTCTTCAACATTTTTTTCATTTTGGCTGTAATGTACGTCGATGATCACGAACAGGAGTGAATCAATTCTCAAAATAATTTCTGCCCAGTGTCTCTTTAGTGCCTGTTGGAAACAGGGTATATATAAAGGTTCTTATAAACCTTACAGCTGCTATCAGTGAGTTGTTTATGAATCTGGTTTCTTAAGAAGTTGGGCTAATGCGATCCTATCCTAATAAAATAGTCCCCGCCGTTGCTGGCATAATGTTTTTCACGCAGAAAGTGAGTTGATATCAACCTTTTTTCATAACTACGGTGCTGCGTTTCTCAGTTTCAAATTATTATTAGGATATCCTTACTGTGTGGATGTCCTGGAGAAACCCTGCGTTGTCCTCTGTTCCTTCGAGCGTTTGACACGTTACATGTATACCATTATTACTGATACCCATGAGTACTGTACTAGGAATAATTTTCAGTAGAATCTTGTGTAATAAACCATACTCCTGGAACGCGCCTGCATTCAAAGGCAGGTTAACCCCCATGAACCCTCAATGCGGTATTTCATCGTCGTCAGGCAAGGTCTGCATCCGGCCACTATGGAATAAAGTCTAAGTGGATACGAATGGGGGACCTGGTGAATGGAGCTGTTCGGAGGAAGCTTTGACTTCAAGATTGCTTATGGCTCTGTGTTTTACACGAGCGGGTACGTGAGGGGGTAGAAGCTCTCAGCTGATTTCTGGGCTATTCGACAAAAGAACTAAGTTGAAGCTGTGATCGGACAATGCACGTCGGGAATCAAGACGATTTCATGCTACTTTACTAATTCCACTTATAATGATGCTACTCTTCTGGATCGAATCAACTAGAAAATATCAAATTTCGACATCGCAAGCTACAGAATTTTTAAGCTCGTTTTAGGACGAGTAGCAGTGTTTTCGAATTGGGTATAAATAAAACCCTTTGTTAGTTCATAAGGCGGGGAACATCGGACGGTCCATTCGTTTTTGTACATGATAAAAAATAAAGAACAGCTATGGAGGATGGTATGAAAATACAAAAAAGGATTAAAGAGCACGGCGGTCGTGATCCCTGTCGCCGTTGTCGTCTCCACCATGTCGGCGAGCCTCGAGAGAACGACGGTCATGGTCCCTGTCCCCATTGTCGTCCCCACCGTGACGGCGAGTCTCGAGGGAGCGACGATCGTGGTCTCGGTCACCATTGTCATCCCCCCCGTGGCGGCGAGCTTCGAGAGAGCGACGGTCATGATCCCTGTCGCCATTGTCGTCTCCACCATGGCGGCGAGCCTCGAGAGAGCGTCTATCGTGGTCTCTGTCACCATTGTCGTCTCCACCATGGCGGCGAGCCTCGAGAGAGCGTCTATCGTGGTCTCTGTCGCCATTGTCGTCCCCACCATGGCGGCGGGCCTCCAGGGAGCGACGGTCATGATCCCTGTCCCCGTTGTCGTCTCCACCATGGCGGCGGGCTTCGAGGGAGCGACGGTCGTGGTCTTTGTCGCCATTATCGTCTCCACCATGGCGGCGAGCCTCGAGAGCGCGTCGGTCGTGGTCTCGGTCTCCATTGTCATCTCCACCGTGACGGCGGGCTTCGAGAGAGCGGCGGTCGTGGTCTCTGTCGCCATTGTCGTCCCCACCATGGCGGCGGGCCTCGAGAGCGCGACGATCGTGGTCTCGGTCTCCATTGTCGTCCCCACCATGGCGGCGGGCCTCCAGGGAGCGACGGTCATGATCCCTGTCCCCGTTGTCGTCTCCACCGTGACGGCGGGCTTCGAGAGAGCGGCGGTCGTGGTCTCTGTCGCCATTGTCGTCCCCACCATGGCGGCGGGCCTCGAGAGAGCGACGATCGTGGTCCTTGTCGCCGTTATCGTCTCCACCATGGCGGCGAGCCTCGAGAGCGCGGCGGTCGTGGTCCCTATCGCCGTTGTCGTCCCCACCATGGCGGCGGGGTCCGAGCTGTGAAGGCTCTCTAGCAACTAGGACCTCGCGAGTAGCCAATTCGGCTCCCAAGGGAGCAACCTGATAAATGTGAGGTCAGTTTTGCAATTTACAGAACAAAAAATGTAAATCCTCACAGGGATAGCATACGCCGACAGGATAGAGGCGAGGACGAAGGCGACGAAGCTCTTGTTGAATCGCATCGTAGTATGCAGAAATTTCTTGGTTAGGTTTGTGTTGGAGAGATTGGCTGGATGAGAGCGAATTGAAGCTAAGTTCAAGACTAAGGAAAAGACTGGACGAACTGGAGGTTTTTATACCGCCAAAATTCGGATGGAATAAAACTTCAACATATTCAGAGGTTCACATCATTGAAAAACTGTCGAGCTTGGCAGGAGGTGTGGGTTTAGTTATTCCCAAAGTTTCAATGCACGATAGAAATAGCGCGCCAAGATGGATGAGCCATACAATGCAGTTATGAGGAGAACGTTGACGCAATACCAATACTAGTGAGGTAGAAACATTGACAGGTTTCATAAGATAAATAACTAGACTTTCTGTACGAGACCAGCAAGCATTTTCGGCAGGGGGATTTCCCAATCATGCAAACATATGGATAGTCCAGCAATATTTGATTTTACACCTAGAGTTGTTTGACGCGTGGAATTAATCCACGCACACTCCAGCGAACGAAATGGTGGCATTATTCCAAAGGATTCCGTTACAAATGCAAAAGCTTTTCGGATTTACATGTTCCAAGAGAACTGCGGAGCTGCGGCTCTATTATTAAGGATACACCTTCAAGCAACGTCCAGGGCCATAGGCGTTCCGATGAGCTTGTTTGGGAAGACTCGGCACAGGAGGACAGAAACTAAAAATAGCGAAGGATTGTTTAAAATAGGAAACAGTATCCTTTGGTAGAATGTGGCGCCAAAGTAATGAAAGAGATCCCTCCCGTCTCGGTAACTTGAAGGCGGTTCTAATGCAACATACCTCCGAACCTTCGAACGAGAATCAGATATGAGTGTTATTGCCTCAACGCAAGAACCGTGGATGGTTATTGTTTGACAAACATATCACCGCGGAAGCATTGCGTCTAAAAATGTGACGACGAATCAACGGCAGAGGAACGTTCGTCGTCAGTCGCCTCAGCAATTCATTTTGACCACGCCGAAGACAAACGTTTAATGAAGACGAGCTTTAAATATGTGCATTTCCCGACCCGAAGAGAAAAAAATTTCGCACACCACAACATCGAACACCATTGACATGGCTATGAATCAAAGTAACGGCGGCCCCGGAAGCGTGGTACAGCTAGCAATAGCATCCAGTAAGGAGGCTGCATCAAGGAAAGAGACACATTAAACATCACATAATGCGATATTTATGTGCACGTAGTTCTCCTAAGTCGAATCAAGATCGGCAAGTTCCCTCGAGGTCAACCAGAGAGACCAGATAAACAAGCCACACAGTGATGACAGATCCAGGCTAAAAAGTCAAATTCCCGCTATTCATTGGAGTTTGATTGTAGGCAGACCAAGATCGTGGTTGTTGTTGAGAATGAATTTGTTCGAAAAGCTCTATGCATCGATGTTGGCCACGTTGATAATCAGCAATCTATGCAGTCTCTTCTCCCGGTACATTTACGACGGGCAGGGCCGGCCATATAAAACTGGACGCTGATTTAAGCCGTAAACAAACATCCTAAAGGTGGAGGCCCATACCAAATTTTGAAAAAATCCACGATCTGTCGTATCCTCGCAAAGGGAAGCAGTCTGGATCAAGAGTTAAAGTGAACCCATCCACAAAGTCTGCAATTGATTTACACGGGTTCTCATCAAAGCGGAGTAAACAAAAGGACGAGACGTACCAAAATCAATTTACAATTTTTCCGAAGGGATATGAGAAGAAGCATATCGCGACATAGTGTTGGCGACCTGAACGAAATCTTCAATGCAGATAACTCCGAAATCAGAGAATCTAGCGTGGAATTATCAGCGTGCCTACTTTGATATCCAAACCTTCACTGATATAGCCCAATACGGAACCTCCGCTGGGAGGCCGACAAATCCAGTACATATACTGGCCTGCGACAGCCGTGGGTTAGCCGTGGGGTTACCTTCGCTCCCAGCAAGGAAGTAGAAGTCAAAGACGCCTCCTATTCCAATGCCGGCTCCCAGATCACCGCTCGTCAGCTTGGAGGGCATCTGGATCATGGAAAGTGCGCCATCAAAAGTGCGGCGATCAGTGCGGCGGACTTTGCCGCCGCACTCTCGTGACATCCTCCCTTCACGTGAGTACACGCGCGTTGCGTCGGGCTTAGCGCTAAGTACTCGCAACCTCAGTTCTGCGGCCACACGCCTAGGAATTTAAGGCGTTATAATAAATAGGAATACTACCTTGACCTATATTATATCCTAATTGTCTTTGTCTGGTAGTCTGTATGGGCGTTTGCGGCTCCCAGCTGTATGTCAGGTATTAATATATTGTTGCAATTCGTTCCTTATTGTCCTGTAAGTCTTTTTCACATTTCGCATCTGAAGCTACTATTCAATATTTATTAAGCAGGTTGCTCTTAAAAATTTGCTTCCTTGCTTGTCTATCATGATTTCATTGGACCAAGTTTTGTATGACAGGTATTAAGGCAAAAACTAGTCAAACTATTGCGCTAACCAGTAAAAAAGCCAAAGTTCAACTCATATTAACTGTTTGTGTCTTGGAGAGAGGGCGATATATACGATAGGATGGGCGGGGGTCTTTTAAGCGAGCGCCGCGGTGGGGAAAGGGGGAATTGAGACGGTCGGCGGCTGACGCGCTGAACCGCTGAGGTCAGCTGCGGAAGATGCCGCCGCACACAGCGGCGGTCATGTGCGGCAGTGTTTCCATAATCCAGATTTACTGTCAGCTTGAAGGTTATTCATTCGAATTGAGCAAAAACAGCCCACGCATTCAAGTGGATCTATGCCCAAAATAAACGGGTGTGGCCCGTGAAGATTCGATCCAGAAGTTATGCCACAAGAGTCGAAGGACCCAAGCATCAAATTGAGATTGTCATTGAAGGCGGAATGGGTTCGTGTGTCCTCCTAGACATAGAGATCATTTGATGCGCCGCGTCGTGACGAACCATTCGGGCTTTCTCCCTGCCATCGTGTGTTTAGCAGACCGCGCGCCTGCTCGACGCGCCTCCGAGCTTTCCCAAACCTCGGCTGCTAGGGTAGGCCTGATTAGCCTTCTCCGTCGTCTGGGTGTGGAAAGATCGATTCTGTGACCTCATATCTAGTAGCACCTGGTATGCGATCTTGACGTGGAGCCTGCTTGCTGGAAATTTGAAGGTGGAAGCAAGAGAGTTAGTTAAGTTTCTAGCAGTGCATTCATAAATGAGTGCGTACTGGTCTCATAAATTACGCTCAAGACTTAAAGTCTGACTTTGGCCGTCGGGACCGAATACCTCGCAGCTGCGGTGAGGACCAGATTTGTTGCCAATCCATCGCTTCGTTTTGTGATTGCATATCCTGGACAGGCGTCTCCAACAAAGACAGACCGGACCAGACCATTCAAAGAGTGGATGCAACCTGCCTGCCTTGGATTCAGAACCATATTAGCTGGGAAAGAAGATGATTCGATGAAGTCTGTCTGACTCTGTCACGAACCATTCGTCTTTGAATTTTGAATTTGAATGGACATATTGTCGATTCCTTGAGATTGACGGCGCCTACGAAATGGGGGATTCTCAGTGATTCTGTTAGGGAATGCCAACACCAGAGCCGTGATACGCCGTTCAAACTTCAAAGGGCTCGGATGTGAAACCAGTGACTACCTCTGCCGGCCCGGAGTTGTAATATCTTATCTGATTACTTATGTAAAAGCCGCAAAATCAGACGATCTATGACTCGTGCAATAAGTTTGAACCAGGGTCTAACCAGGGTTGTCATTATTCCAAACGACATTTCTCGGGGGGGTAAGCTTTCTCGTTAATTATTTTCGTGTTGGGCCACACTCACCCTTCAATACACTAGTATGCCGCCCAGCATCTCTGAGGAAACTCCCCTCTTACAATCGAAGCACGAGGAAGTCTATAAACGTTTCAAGCCTGCACAGAAACGACTCATCCTTGCTATTGTTTCAGTCACTGGGCTTCTTCCACGTATGTTCAGCCAAGTAAAATTCTTTTGATGTCGAATTTTAGGTCGCTCATTTATTTGTTGCACCAGTCTTTGTTGCAGGGACTTTTATACCCTCCATACCACAGATCGCAAAAGACTTGGATTCGAGCGGTGCCATTGTCAGGTAACTGAACAATCTTCCCAGACTGTATTTATCGCCCTGAGCTATCATATATCTCCCGTTACAGCCTTGCAGTCAGCTTATCGATCCTGGCTTCATCCCTCGGGTCACTGCTTGGCGCATCATATTCCACTTTTTGTGAGCATCCATCTCTGGTGCTCAAATGTATCCTGAAACTAATCGACATTAGATGGCAGGAAACCTATCTATCTTGTGGGGACCCCCTTGCTTGTTGCTGGCTCCATCGGAGTCGCAGCATCGCGAAGTATACCCCAGCTCATGATATGGAGGTTCGTTCAAGCTCTCGGGGCTTCCCCTGGATTGGCTGTAGGATCGGGAGCGATAGGAGATATATACAAGCTTGAGGAGCGAGGACAGGCAATGGGGATTTTCTTTGCTGTGAGTGGAACATTTTAGTTGCATGCTTGTCATATGGAAACACTACACGCTAGGCTGTGCTTCTGGGACCTGCGCTGGCGCCACTCGCTGGAGGTAAGATGAAAGTTTGATATTTTGGAACGCATCTTGAAACACCTCTACCTTTTCTTCGATAACAGGATTCGCGGCTCATTACTTCTCATGGCGTCTCATGCAAATATGGCTGGGCAGTACCGGCCTAATTGTATTCTTCGTCGTGCTTTTCTTCTTTCCGGAAACCTACCATCCAGGACAACGAGGAGTAGATAAAGCCGATCCTTTGTCCCTTCCGACCTGGAGACCAGTGATCCTTAATCCACTGAGACCTGTATGGCTACTTCGAAGTCCTAATTTACTCTTTGTTGTATGTGTTTTTCCATCTAATTTTACACAAGAATTCTTTACAACCTTTTAAACAGACGCTCGCAGGTTTTGCGACCTTACAGACTGATTACGGTATGCCCAGTCAAGATATCATTACTTTATCGATACTAACCGCGGAACTAAGTCTTGCTCGTCCCTCTTGCGTACACTATTGTACGTCCAAATTCAGGTTTTTCCTCGATCGCGCAACTCACTCACCTCAAAGGGCGTGAAATATAATATAACCAACGCAGCTTTAATCGGCGCTTGCTTCCTTCCATGCGGACTGGGTAACATGAGTAAGGATGTTATTTATTATTTGTCTTGGACTACCATTCAACGTTCTTTTGCATGTTACAGTTGGCGCTCCGTTGGCCGGTCGACTCTCTGACAAGATCGTCATCTATTATCGGAAGAAGCGCGGCGGGGAGTGGTACCCCGAAGATCGTCTCCGCGGAACGTTTATTGGAGCCCTGTTCCTCATCCCATTTTCTGTGGCAGCTGCAGGTCTGTTGACAGAATACGTTCCCGGAAAATTAGGCCTGTCTTTAAATTTGATTTGTCTATTCCTAAATGGACTGGGAGTGAGTCTTCTACGCACGTCTTGCGTGCTTCTACTTTCTAATTGCTATTTTGTTTTCCTTAGGTCGACTTTGTGCTCAGCCCTTCAGCAGCGTATTGTGTGGATTTGATGCATTCTCGCAGTGCTGAAGCCATGGCAGCCAACACGTGAGTCAATCCTTCAGACATTCCATACCCTCGGAAAATCCTACAAATTTTAGCCTAATCGCGGTCTCGGACATTGCGTTCCTTTAGCGGACCGCGCTCTATCATAATGGCATTGGCGATAGCTGGGATCATTCCCATGATCAACAAATACGGTGTCGTCATTACGAATTTATTGTCTGCTTTCGTGGCTTTAATAGGCTTTTTGTGAGTCGCTCAAAGCACGATCAGCCATTGGCCGACGCAATCTAACCGACGCATTGCTTTTTCACAGCCTTCTGTGGGCCACGGTACGATATGGCGAACGGCTAAGGGCAGTGGTGAATGTCGGGTTCTCCGTCGCTGATAACAATTAAAGAAAGGAAAATTATCATGGAAAGAACTTGAAGAAAGGTTTCAACCCGGGGTATCTGCGAGACAACTAGAACTAACGATGATGATTATCGATAAGTAACGCCTCCTACGTGGAATAAATTATCCGTTTATTTGGACCGGGTTGCTCGAATCTCAATTTAATTTCAGAACTGCCTCTCGTCGTCACTCATGAAAGACATGCACTCAGTGGCCAGCACAATACCGAATTTTGAAAATGAAGATAATCCACGATCACTTATATCCTTGCAAAGGGGAAGCACTCTAGATCAAGGGTTAAGATGAACCCATCCACAAAGTCTGCAATTCATTTACACGGGTCGCATCAAAGCGGAATAAGCAAAAGGGCGAGACCGAATGCCCAACACCAGAACTACCTACCGTGATACGCAAAAGGCTCGAATATCATCAATGCCGGCCCGGATTAGCAATATCTTATCTGATTAAAACCTCCTCTCCTCGAAAATCAGACCATCTCTGCCTCATGTCTGAACCAGGGTTGTCATTATTCAAAACGAGGTTGCTTGGAGAGGTCAGCTTGGTCGTTAGTTATTTTCGTGGTGGGACCACACCTCACTCTCTGATATATCAGCATGCCCAGCATCTCTGAGGAAACTCCCCTCTTACAATCAAAGCACGAAGAAGTCTACAAACGTTTCAAACCTGCCCAGAAACGACTCATTCTTGCCATTGTTTCAGTCACCGGCCTCCTTCCACGTATGTCCTTCCCAGTAAAAATCTTTTGATACGGACTTTTAAATCGCTCATTTATTCATTGCCACAGTTTTTGTTGCGGGGACTTTTATACCTTCCATACCACAGATCGCAAAGGACCTAGATTCGAGCGGTGCCACTGTTAGGTAAATTTTAAACACTTTGTTACCGCCTTATCTTATATCTCTTATTATAGCCTTGCAGTTAGCTTATCGATCTTGGCTTCATCCATCGGTTCACTGCTAGGCGCATCATATTCTACCTTCTGTAAGCCTCCATCTCCGGTGCTTCCCTGAACGTATCCTTAAACTGATCGACATTAGATGGCAGGAAGCCGATCTATCTTGTGGGAACGCCCTTGCTTTTTGCTGGCTCCATCGGAGTGGCAGCATCACAAAGTATACCCCAACTCATGATATGGAGGTTCATCCAAGCTCTCGGCTCTTCTCCCGGTTTAGCTGTAGGGTCGGGAACGATAGGAGATATATACAAGCTTGAGGAGCGAGGACAGGCAATGGGAATTTTCTTTGCTGTGAGTGGAGCATTTTAGTTGGGTGCTGGTCATACGGAAATACTTCACGCTAGGCTGTGCTTCTGGGACCTGCGCTGGCTCCCCTCGCTGGAGGTAAGACCATAAGTTATATACTCAGAACGCAACTAAAAACAGTTCCGCCTTTTTATCCAATAAAAGGATTCGCAACTCATTACTTCACATGGCGTCTGATGCAAATATGGCTGGGTAGTACCGGCATATTTGTATTTTTCGTCGTGCTTTTCTTCTTTCCCGAAACCTACCACCCAGGACAACGAGGAGTCGATAAGGCCGATCCTTTGTCTCTTCCGACCTGGAGACCAATCCTCCTTAATCCTCTGAGCTCCGTATGGTTGCTTCGAAGTCCTAATTTACTCTTTGTTGTATGTGCCTTTCCAATCTATTTTTACACAAGAATTCTTCACGACCTTTTAAACAGACGCTCGCAGGTTTTGCAACCTTACAGACCGATTACGGTATGCCCAATTAAGATTTTTCTACTTCATCGATACTGACCACGTAACTAAGTCCTGCTTGTCCCTCTCGCGTACACTATTGTACGTCCAATTTCATATTTTCAATTGCGCAGCTCATTCACCCCAAAGGGCGTAAAATACAACATAACCAATGCAGCGCTAATCGGCGCTTGCTTCCTTCCATGCGGACTGGGTAACATGAGTAAGAATGCCATCTATGATGTGGCTTGGACTACCATTCACTAACTGTTACAGTCGGCGCTCCCCTGGCCGGACGCCTCTCTGACAGGATTGTCATTCACTACCGAAAGAAACGAGGTGGAGAATGGTACCCCGAAGATCGTCTCCGTGGAACGTTAATTGGCGCCCTGTTCCTCATCCCCTTTTCTGTGGCAGCTGTAGGTCTGTTGACGGAGTACGTTCCAGGAAAATTAGGCCTTTGTTTAAATTTGATTTGCCTATTCCTGAACGGACTCGGAGTGAGTTTTCTGCGTGCGTCTTGGTAGTTCTACGTTCTAAT
Organism: Galerina marginata; assembly: GCA_023014335.1. Lineage (NCBI taxonomy): Eukaryota > Fungi > Basidiomycota > Agaricomycetes > Agaricales > Galerinaceae > Galerina > Galerina marginata. The sequence goes on along the minus strand of JAECYW010000007.1, from coordinate 2,204,415 downwards.
TAATTATCTTTAGGTCGACTTTGTGCTCACCCCTTCAGCGGCGTATTGTGTGGATTTGATGCATTCACGCAGTGCCGAAGCGATGGCAGCTAACAAGTGAGTTTGTCCTTCCGACACCCCACATACCCTCGGAAAATCCTGCATATCTCCGCCTGACATAGTTCACTAATCGCGGGCTCGGACTTTGCGTTCGTATAGTGGATCGCGCTCTGTCGTAATGGCATTGGCGATAGCTGGGATCATTCCCATGATCGACAAATACGGTGTCGTCATTACGAATTTATTGTCTGCTTTCGTGGCATTAATGGGCTTTTTGTGAGTCGTTCTGCGATCTAACCGCGGCATTGCTGGATTTACTTCTTTTTTCACAGCCTTCTGTGGGCCACGATACGATATGGCGAACGGCTAAGGGCAGTGGTGAACGTCGGGTTCTCCACCGCTGATAACAATTAAAAAAAGGAAAACTTATCATGGAAAGGAGAATAGCTTTCCATCTGGCAGAACTAACGACGTCGATTATCAATAAATAACGCCACCTATGTCGAATAAATAATCCGTGTCTTTTGAACCGGATTAAATTTACTTTCAGCACTGCCTCGCGTCATCACTCATGGCAGACAATGCACCTATGCGAAATGTAACACAACTCTCGGCCATACCCCAGGGCTCCAATCCCGAAGCCCAGACGTGTGACCGGATTAATTCTGGAACGCGCAGCTCGCTGGTAGTGTCTGGGCGTGTCAACACAACGAGTCGCGACACGCCCGGCGACCTTGGCCATCGCTCGTCCCGGATCCAGGGAAAAAAATTGGCCACCTCGCAGCCGTTGCCTGACAGCGCCGAAGCCCATTCTGGGAGGAGCTGAATTAGCTGGCTGATCATCTGCGCGGACTTGGATAGAAACTTCGACGTCTGATTTCTGGTTCCTCCCCCACTCTCGCGGAGTCTCCGGCTCGCCAGCAGTCTATTATTCACCCCCGGACACTCTGATTCTTGATCATCGTATTATCGATGGATTTTACCCTTCGCGATGATGACGATGATACTTAGGATTATCGTAGCTTTATGAGAGGGATGGTTAGAGTCAGGTGCTCAAAATCGAGGAATCGATACTATGACGGGCAACGGACCGCAGTTCCGCGATGTATGTGATATCCCTCTGTGGCGTCACAGACTTCAGCGAGGGGCGACATGAAGTATTCAAGTAAGCTAAACTTAAAGATCATGGGACGTGTTTTAGCTCTGGATAGTCCGATTTTGGTCTGCGGTTAGGACTCGGGATTAAATTCATGGATCGGGAGCAATTCAATCAAGGAAGAAAATTCAAAAGGCCCTGCAAATCTTCGTCGGAGTCGGAGATTATCTATGATGGTATGGAGCAGACTCGGAATCCAAGGCGAATTGTTGGAATAGGAAAGCGGTGGGGGGATGATGTGAATGATTGAGGAGATAGAAACTTGAATTTGGGGTGGTGCTGGAGCTGTTCAATGGAGCATTTCATTTCAAAATTTGTTATTACTTTCACTCTTCCCCAATGCCAGTGCTCGCTTAGACTGGCTAGCATATTTATATACCCAACATCCCGCTGTGATTCGAGGCGAAAATAGATTTATGAAAAGGATCTGGGCCATCGTGCAGTCAGAAAGGTAATTGAGATCTACCACGCCGAGTCCCATTCCGCCTTTCAGATCTTTTAGTATTTCCATCTGCTCGGTAAATACTATTGCACCCTAAATTCCAGTGCGGGTCCAGTGTGCGCAAAATTGGCGAGAGTTTAATAACTCGTTTAATCTCAAAAATTTGAGGCTTCGAGGCATTTAAATTTTTTACTGTGATACGATGGAGGTGTATAGGTTCCATGTATTAAGCTGCGGTATTAGATTAATTAAACGGAAGGTGTAGGGTTTTGGATCAGAAGAAAATGTAATAGGATCTACCAACCATTCTACAGTTTGTTTGTTTTTCGAGAAGCGACTGTGTGCAATGCGCTTCCAAGTTCCAACCACCCGACTCCGGAGTCATACGAGCAGTATCAGTACTACTGGGTTGCAATGTTTATCCAATATTGAAGAATCATTCAGTGCTGTTTCATTTCATTTTAGATCAGAATGTCAGAATCAGACTACAGCACTCTCAGATTATAATATGTCGAGCGCAGATCCTAGATAGCGATGAGCACCTTTCTGACTTGTAGTCAGTGTCTAAATTTACCCAAGGTATAGTCAGAAGTTGACTTGACCGTAACCCGAGCTCGCCTTGAATCTCGAAGATTTGGAACTCGGCGTCGGCTCCAGAGTCCGGAGTAGGCAGCGTCCGATCGCGAGTTTGGGTTCTTGTCCGTGATTTGTCAATAGGTAGAAGGAGAAGAGGACGTTGAATTTTTGCGGTTAGAACTAAAGAAAGGGTTTAAGTAAGGTTCGCCATTGGGCGTGGATGGGTAGGGCATGGTTGGTTTTATTTTTATTTTTATTTTGGGACTCTAAGGCGTGGTTTTAAGAGTAGGGTAAGAAAGAGTAAGGCTTCGACTGGTCCTGTTGTTGGACAACGTGCACGGTGTACTGCGGGTGCGGTTGGCTTTGAGATGTTTAGAATAGAGGGGGGTACACGTCCAATGAGATACGTTTTTGCTCGGCAGAAATGGGAAAGACTAAGACCGTCGGTACGGGTCCTATAGCTGGGTTTATGTTATAGCTGTTTTCTTTCTTTCTTTTTTCACAGTTCACCGAGGCTGCACGTCACACTCAGCAAAGTGTCGGAATGGCAAGAATATTAATCAAACAGCGCCTGCAGTCTGAAGTAGAGGGCGGGCGCAACTTGAAGGCGTGTTCGGAAACGCATGTTTCTAGTTCTAGTTTTAGTTTTAGTTTTGGTTGTTCATCAGCACTCAATGCTTGTGATATCGACAGTTAGTATGTAGCCAGTAGCTCGGCTCTCGAGGAAGGAACGAGACCAAGGTCAAAGAAAGAAAGCAAAGTTGTATGTTTAACACTGTTAGTTTGTAGGATTCGTTCGAGAATCACGGTGGTGTTGGGAAAGGGAGGGTGTTGTTTCTTCGAAGTTCTGTGCTATGCTAAGCATTGTCTATGGAATTTGGGAGCCGGGTGGTGTACCTGGTACGAACTTCGAAGTTCGAAGTACGAGCGACCGCACAGCGCAAGCCAAGTGTTGGGAAACGCATGTCCATCAGGGTTAGGATGTGATATCGACAGTTTGTATGATAGCTCGAGACTTGAGACTCAGAAGGAGCGAGGCCATGGTTAGGGACTCTAGAGCTCGAGGAGGAGAGTTGGATGGTTCCCATTGACAAGTCAGTATTACTGTAATGGTCGAGACAGATCATCAGTGCTCAGCGCTCAGCATCAGAACCGGGATGGGGGTCCAGGTCGACTGAGCTCGGAAGGCGAAGGCGAGTCCCGCCTCGAGGACGCGTTGGGCATGGATCGCGACATGTCGGCAAGTGGTTACAGATACTGATACTGATAGAAGCTTGGGTGTTGGACAGTGTATTCGGAAGCTTAAGGAAGGTGATTTCGAACCTCGCGTTTCCAGGACCCATGTGTGATGGGCTTCGACTGCGCCGGGCAGAGTAATAAAAGGCAGAGTACTAGTAGTAGTACAGGCTCGGAGTAAGCGTAAATTTTATATCAGCGTGCTTATGAGGTATAGGTGTGAGATTGAGCAGAGCAGAGCAGAGCACTAAGCAGGCGGTGCGCGAGTACGTACGTACGGTATGTGCCTAGTACCTACCGTAGGTAAGTGGACGTGGGTTGCACGCCGCGTCTCCGGATCCGGAAATAAGATAGGAAGAAGTGGGAGACCGTCTTTGTCCATTGTTTGCGTTCGGAAGTGGGGTTTGGCGGTGACCACTGACTGACTGACGGGCGCGCGAGTTTAATTGGAATTGGTCCAGGACATCCGGAATGTGGAGAGTTGACTATTATAGCACTTCAATGGAGGTGAATTCTGATGATGATCAGGAATGCAGAGCGCCGCAGACCGCAGACCGAATGCAGGATTTGCGCTCAGTCGGAATAATTGAGAGAAGAAACGGGTATCGGGTTTGTCAATTGCAGGCACTGGACACGTCGACGCCGTGATACCTCCGCTAAAATCACTCCTCCCATTTTTCTCCAACGGTGATAAGCCACAAAATCAGGCAGCAAACACGACGCAGGGGGGCATTTCGGTCATGCTCGGAGGCGAGGCGATTATCGATTGAGAAAAGAACACGGGGCGTGCCTCGAGGCGGGCTGTGTGCCCCTGTGTTTGAGCGGTGCCAGAAGTCCGTGAGGTGCGGGTGGTGCTGACGTAATGATTACAACAAACAACGCACACAAACGGCTTTTCTGGTTTCTCAACCGACTTCCCAACCACTCCCCACTCTAGCTTCTCCGATTTCAGTGCGATTGGGTCTTTCTGTGCGAGTTATGGACGAGTGTTGACTACTTACATATTGACGTGAGCTCTTCTCTCTTTTTGTGCACGGGAGCGCAAGCCATGCGCTGTTGTTGTGTTGGCGTGGAGTGGAGCGACGGTGGGGGTGGAGCAACGAGGCTCAATTTTTTCTTCTTGATTTTACAGGTTTGAATATTGGCATCTACCGCCTTGACCCATCATGAACCACGGCTCTGCCGATTTGTCTGGATTTCGCCCTGGCATGGGCGCCCAGCTGAAGAGCTACTGCAATGCGCCCACCCATGGGCCCTTCTTCTACCCGAATTACGGTGCATCGGACTACGCATCGACGTCGACCGCGGCCTGGCATCTGCCAGACCAGCCCCAACCCCAGGCGAGCAGCGCTGACCGGGCCCGCAACGCATCAGCGAGGCACCACCATCAGCCGCATCAGCATCTGCCGCCTGCTGATCCCGATATGGACTACATAGACCACAACGCGGTCTTCACCCGCCATCTGCACCACCTCTCGCCCGTCTCAGGCGCGGACGACGACGACCACAGCGCGGACGATGATAGTCCGCTCTCACCTCTCTCGCTGGCTGGGTATCGGTCGTGGCACCACGACCCGCTTGGCGCGCTGAGTATGGGTATGGGGCTGGGGGGATATACGGGGGTGCTGGGATCCAAGGCGCGCGGAGGGCACGAGGACGCGGCTGGTGGGCGCATGGCGAATGCTATGTCTATGCCGCTGTCCTTGTCTTTATCCATATCCTCCATGTCCATGCATTCGGATGATGAAGAGGAAGAGACGAGCCCCGAGCAGCGGCCGTACCCGCCTCTGCTGGCTTTTGAGAAGTGGTCGACGAGCCCCGAGTCTGTGGATACGGACTTGGATGACGAGAGCAGCGTGGCTTCGCTGTCTCTCTCCGTGTCGTCTTCCGTGTCGTCCTCTATCTCATCGCTATCGCCGCCGCCTTGTTTCTGCGCCGACGAGCTGCATGCGTTTGATGATGATGATCAAGATGCAGACGAAGAAGAGGAAGATGACGAGGAAGAAACTGTGGGTCGATTGAGATCGACACACCTGGACGAAGATCAGGAACAAAGCGATCGTCATCATCATCACAATCAAGGTTGTTTTTCCTTTGTGCCGTCCACGCAGCCACTGCCGCCACTATCGCCACCTCCCATACCCATACCACCACCATTAGCATCGCGTCCATCGCCGACGACTACGCCTTCCCCCGACTCGAACGAGCAAGTATACCAATACCACCAACTAGAAACATACCCTTCGCACTTGCATTTGTACAACGCCCCGCACACGTACCCGCATTTGTATCCCGCCATTGAGCCACATACCACACTGTACGAGCCATCGCTACTCCCATCGCCACCCCCGCTATCGCCAGTATTGTCGGAATTGTCGGAATTGTCTACGACGGAAGCTGATATCACACTGGAACCTCAACCTCAAGCACTGAAAGGACTGGATGAATTTTTGGATAATCAAGATCAGCAACAGCAACAGGAACTGGATCAGGATCAGGAAGAGCCTCCATCGCCGCTGATACTCCCTTCGCTTTTGCCCTCGCCTTCGCCCTCGCCTGATGGGCTGTTGCCACCACTCGACTCGGCCTCTGATTTAGGCGTCGAAAGCCATGAAGACGAGCTGGAAGACGAGCTGCCTCTGCAGTTGTCTTCCTCTTTCTCCTCCTCCTCCTCCTTCCTTTCACTACCACCATCCACGTCTTTGGAGTCCTCCCAGCCGACTTCGCCTTCGCCTCTGCCTCTGCCTCAAGTGCTAGCGCCACTACCATCGCCGCTTCTCTTGCCGGTACAGCTCCAGATAAACTCTAACTCTGGCTCTGGCTCTGACGCGCCGTCGCCGTCGCGTTCAGACGTAGAGACGGGATCGGAGGCGCTATCGCCACTTGAACCTACCACGTCAAACGGTACCTCAAACTCAAACTCAAACTCAATCGGCACCTCAAGCTCGACCACCGCGTTTCCGTTATTCCACGATGACTACGCCTTCACCCCCTCCCCCGCTATCTACGCTAGCCCTCCTCTCAACCACCTCCACGCTTTTTCTCCCTCTCCCTCTCCTTCCTCTTTCACCAACACCAACACCAACCCTCACGCCAATGCCAATACGAATTTCAACGACTTCTCAGCTTACGACAACCTCGACGACTTGGACGCCAACGGCTTCGGCTTCGCGCTCGAGAAGGCGCTCCCGTCGACGCCTTCTAGGCGGAGGTCGAAGGATTTGCCTTTGGTGGATGAGGATTTTGGTGGGGGCGCGGATTTGGGTTTTGGTGGGGGTTCGGATTTGGGTGTGGGAGCGGATTTGGGACTGGGTGTGGGAGGGGGAAGGGGTGGGAATCCCGATTCGTTCGGGATTGGTTCGTTTGGGTCTTCTGGCTCGTCATCGTTGATTGAGGCTGGGTCGGTGTCGACTTCGACTTCGACTTTGACTCCAGTTTCCGCTTCCGCTTCCGCTTCGTCGCCGTTCGACGACTCGATAGGCACACTCGCCTCATCCCTACCTCAACCTCAACCTCATCCACAACCTCAACCTCAACCTCAACACCCGCCAGCCCACCCGCAGCGCACGCACTTCCTCTCCCTCCCAGGGAGCGACACGGACGACGAGCTCATCCCGCGCGATCTGGGGCCGAAGAACTACGTGCCCGACCCGACGATTACCGTGCCTAGCTCGTCTTCGGCGTTGGCTTCGCGGAGCTTGCTTATTTGGGAGCCTGAGTCGGGGTTGGGTTCGTTTGGCTCTGGACCTAACTCTTTCGGGATCGATGCGGACGGGTTAGGTTCTGGTTCTAGCTCAGGAGGAGGTGGGCTCGGACTGGGATTGGGGCTCGGACTGATACCAGACGGCGACGACGAGCTCGACCCAGACGCGGATGTCGTCAAGTCTTTAGAGGGCGAGGGGAGGCGGGTTTATGAGATGCGTCAGCGGGCTGGGCGGGCTGGGAGTGGGTTTGGGTTTTTTGGTGTGGGTGCGGGTGGGGGGTGGGAGGGGGGGTGGGGTGATAAGGAGCGGGAGCGGGAAAGGGAGAGGGAAAGGGAGAGGTTTAGAGAGCTTTCGGCGCTTTTGAGGTTGAAGCTTGGGTTGGATGAGAAGGGGAAGGGGAAGGGGAAGGAGGTGGAGGAGGGTGGTGTTGTTGGAAGTAGCGATTCTCAGCCACTGCTCGAGGATGCGGCTACCTCTACCGCTAGCACTGCTACCACGCCGGCGTCGACGCCGACGCCGACGCCGAAGAGGGCAGCTACGTTCCCGACTCCTGCGACGCGTTCTGGGTCGTCGGTCCATCATCAGCCACCTCAATCGCAACCCCAACCTCAACATCAGCAACAACAACAACAGCAGCAGCAACAACAACAACAACCCCGCCGATCTTCCACCAAACCGCGGATAACCAGCATGGATCAGCTCGTCGCGAACATGGTGTTCCACCGCCAACAGCAGCCGGATGGCGTGCGGCGCTCGTCTGGCTCTGGGCGGAGCAGCTCGGGTCTGAATTCAGGTGTAAACACAGGGTCGTCTTTGAACGGTAAAGCGAATGGAACACCAAGGTCACCTTTGAGGCGGGTGACGTTGCCTGGTGAAGACGAGGACGAGGATGAGGCGGATGAAGTGGATGGGTCAAAGGGGATAGGGATGCAGATGCAGACGCTGATTGGGAGCCCGCTGTTCACGTGTGCGTCTCCGCTGAGTTATTCGGAGGATCTGGGTGTGGAAGGTCGGGAGTAGATGTGGATGGAAGAGGAAGAGGTTGAAAGGGAACGGGGGTGTGGATGAAAGGTTTTTGGCTCTTCTTTTCTTGTCGGATGGGTTGGGGCTGATGTTTTTCTTTGATCGTAGTTGTGCAGCTGGCTGTGCTCTTTCATCCGCTCGTGGTTCTCTCTTTCTTTCTCTGTCTATCGTGTGCTCCATTTTTGCTGTTTTCCTTTCGTCTTCCTCGTCCGTTCCTCCTCTCTCTGGTTATCTCCTCAAAATCTTCAAGCTATCGCCTCGTTTTCTTGTTTCACTCCCGCGTCTCAAAACCAAATGTGGATATGAACCTCAATGTACCATCAACAACCCAGCAACTGGCGATAAGCCCTCAATTACTCCCCTCCCGGCCCTCGGCCTCGCATCCGTGTCCGTTTCGACCTGGCTCCAATCGGTGCTTATACTCTCTTCCTCCCTCTTCATTCTCTTTTTTGTGTATTTCATACTCATACGGCTTGAATGGTGGAAATTGGGTCCCTTGGTTCTTTTTATGATTGCATTGGGTGTCATGCGTAGTCTCTTTTCTCCTTTCCCTCTCTCTCTCTCAAACCCCCTATGCGATATGCCATGCCCCACACAAACACGAATACCAGTTTCGGTTTCAGTTTCGGTTCTGTCTTGCTTTCTCTACACGTACCTTACGTCCACTGTATCTATAAGTGCTCCCTCCTTCATCTTTCATTTCCTGCTACCCTTCAAACTAAGTGCGTTGCTTTTCATCTTACTTTCATGTGCTTTATCTCTGCTTTTTCCCCCTTTCTTTCAAAACTGTGCCTTTACAGATTCGACGAACACCCGACATGCGACACCTCTCCTTCCTTTTACTGCTTTCCTTCTAGCTCATACATAATTGTGGTTCCCAGTTTTTGTCTACGTCTTCTCGGACTATTTAATTTGTGGAATATACTCGTCCTGTCTTCCTATCATCCAATCTGCACGCTACTTAATAAGAGGTGTTCTCGGGCCCGGGACCCCCGCAATCTTACTTTGAATTGCGTGCCTTCAGGGTGTTTCAGCGTTCTGCGGAACGGAGTCTATAAATACCCCAGCCAACTCTTTCTATAAACAACACCCATTCTTCATCGTCACGCTCCACTTCCCAACTTGCCAACGATGCCAGGCGGCCTACGCAACCCCCTCAGCATGACACACATGCTCGAGAAAGTCGGCGAAGTCGTGCAGACCACCAAAGACAAAGCCCGCACGCGGAAAACGTCGCTCACCAAGAAGATGGGCGAGCTCGGCATAAAGGTGCCCTACGTCGATCTGCACATCCAGGTGAATCGGCGACTGGGCTGAGCAGCAGCGGAAAAACGGGCTGACGGAGAACATTTTGTACAGTTTATCGGCGCTTCTGGGCTGCCGAAGATGGACGTGGTTGGTTCGGCTGATCCGTACTTCGTTGCCAAGCTTGACGATGAGATTACTTTTGTGTTTGTGGAGCTGTTTTTCTTCTTGGGTTTTTTCGTGCTTGGCTCATTCGTTTTGGGGTTTTCTTTGGTTGGTTAGGTCGACGGTCAAGCAGGATACGCTCTCGCCGGTGTGGAACGAGGTATGGAAGCTGAAGAACGTCCCGACTACGGCGGATCTGGTGATTAATATCATGGACAAAGATGAAGGCTTGGTGACGGACGACTACATCGGCACGGTCAGGACGAGCGTCTCTGCTGGGGCGAAGGAGTGCGAGATCGAAGGGCCGGTGTTCAGGCGCTCACGGGGGACGTTTTGGCTCAAGGTGCGCTCGTCTCGTCGGTGTGGAGTAGTCAGCTTTCTTACACCCTTTACCGGCAGATCGACAGCACACACCCTGCGGATGAGGACCCCCACAAATACCCCTACCTATTTGACGGCCCCGTCCGCTATTCGCGCCACTTCTCGCCCACCGTCGGTGCGCTGACCGCCTTGAACGACGCCCGCCTCTACTCGACGTGGAAGGTCTTCCTCAAAGGCGTGCGCCTGTTCTTCGGGGACACGTACCAGCACTGGAACAAGGACTACGCGGCTGCGCAGAAGATCTTCCAGGGGCCTACAAGCTTGGCGGTACGCAGCGGGATCCAAGCCGGGCACCGTATGTTGTACGCCCGCACGCCCAGCAACGGCTTTGGCATCATCGAGGACAAGGACGGGATCATGCAGATCCTGCAGGCTGGCTCGTCTCTCCCTGGGGCAGCAGCCAACAACAACTCCAACACCAACAACAGCACCGCCAACAACAGCTCCCCCTTTGCACATAGAGTCAAGCCCGCCGTGTACACCTACATCATCTCCTCCGAAGACGACTCCTTCCGCTTCTCCGAGACCGGCGCAGCCTTCTTCGTCGACTTCGCAAGCAAACACGCTCTCCACTCAAACTGCTGCGAAACAGTGCGCTACAGCGGCGAGTTCCACCCGCGCCCCGCCGGCGGGTGGTCCGCCTTCTCCGACTCCACCCCCGACGACCAGATCAGCTGGGAGCTCGTGATCGACAACAACTCGGGGACCTACGCGCCGGATAAAGGCGTCCTCCCCGCGGTGAAGGCGTTGTTGGAGTTCAACTTCCCGGGGTTTGCGGTGTTTGCGCTGGACCATGGGGATGGGGCGCTGAAGGAGAGCAGGGAGGCGTGTCGGGAGTATGCGCTCAAGTTTAGGGGGGTGAAGCAGGAGGAGCTGCAGCCGCATGCGAAGGAGGGGGAGGAGACGTTGAGTCAGCAGGCGGAGGCGGGGTTGAAGAGTGTTGAGAGGGGGGTGAGTAGTGTTGAGCATGGTGTGAGTAGTGTGGTGTAAGGTAGGAGGACCTGGCGATTTTTTGATTCGTGGGTTATCCTTCTTCCTCTGTTTGCAAAATTGATTGCTTATGGTGTTTTTGTGTAGTATTTGACTTTTATCGAACGAATGGTACCCTGCTTTAATCAACCGGAGATGAAAAATCCTGGTGTGGACTTTCAAGACTCCAGTTTTCTCTAATACGAATTTCCATGTATTTTTACTATTCAGCCGTTTCCTCTCGACTTGATCATGGACTATAAACTCTACTTCAATAAAGTTTCTTCGTTCTTGTGAACCTCTCCATCTGCACGGCATGCATATCAATCTGCGTCGGCAAGGTTCAGCGTCTGATAAGGCGAAAGCTATTGACTGGTTTAGAGTGAGAGAAGCTGACCCCGACAAACCTCTGAGATCCAGTCTTGTGTCCTGCCCCTCATGAGGTTCACGACAGCGATATTTGAGAGCATCATGGCCAAGCTAACTGGTCGGTGCGGCTGATGTACAGATTGTTGGGAGCCAAACTGGACCAAAAGTTGTGGGTCCACCTAGCTTGCGGGAAGAGGATCACTGTTAATATTCGTGATGGTCGCCTTCAAGATTCCAGTTTGCGTGGCGGCCGTTACGAAATATTTTTTTCCTCTGTAGGACGAGTTTTCAATTATCTGTACTATTTAGCCGTTTCCTTTCGACTTGATCATGAGTCACGACCTATACACTCGTTTACAGTTTATTTCGATGCAGTTGGTACCCTGTTTTAATCCACAGGGGATGAAATGTCCTGGTGTGGACTTTATGATACGAGATATTTTTCCTCTGTAGTACGAGTTTTCATGTATTTTTGCTATTCAGCCGTTTCCTCTCTACTTGATCATGAGTCGTGACCTATAAACCCGTTTACAATTTACTTCGATGAAGGGTTGATAGGCCTATATCTTCGCTCTTGTGAACTGACTGAGCGAGAATTTAGAAAGCTGACTCCAACCTTATGAGAACCAGTTTCGTATCCTGCTCTTCAGGAAGTGCATAACAGCGATATTTAAATCTGGGGGCATCATGCCCAAGCTAACTGGTCGGTACGACTGAGCAATTCGTCGGGGCCGATGAGGTTACTCGCACGTTGGCCATCAAATTGAAATTGAGATTTTGCGTTGAGGTTGTATTTGAACTGGGGGAAATAGAGCCAGCGACAGGAATAGGCGTTGAAGACACGACCCCGACTCCGTTTCCAATGGTGAATGAGCTCACAACTTAAGAGGCAGCCCAGCGCCGACACGGCTACTCTTCACCTAAATCGAAAGAAATGGAAGTGAGGAAGCATGAACGCTAATTATAATTAAAGTCAACAAAGAGAAAAGGAAAGGAGAAGAGACAGTCGTACAGAGAATATAGCACGAGAAATTTGAATCAACCTCGAAAAAAGGAAATGCATGCCGAAAACTACAGAAAGAACACACCACGAACCGAAAAGATGGAGGAATGACGGGTTATGGAGACCATGATTATACCAACGCTGCGAACGAAATTGAAGTTAGCGCAGATATTGAAGGTACATATTGAGGAGAATGGTTGGCGTTGGGTTCGACGTCGAGGAAGAAACCGTTGTGCTCGTGCTTGCTATCGAAAGCGATGCCAAAGAGGATGCAACAGCCGAAGACGAGGGCCTAGCCTTATGCGGGCTCTCAAAAAATGACGACCTCAGCATTTGCATCTGAATCTTGGTCATCGAAGCCAGAGAGGGCAGCAGCCTCCGAAAGCCATCCTGAGCCACGGTCTACTCGAGCTATAGCACTTGAAGGAGTCAGAACACGACAGGACCCACGTCCGCAACAGAACGTACCGGTGCGGGGCATGAAAGTGACAACAGGTGATGAAGAATTTGAGCAGGGCGGGAATATCGGTAGTTACTTTGGGGCAACGGTGTAGGCTTGCGTTTTCGGTATTACTTGAACTTGAGTGGAGTGGTAAATTGCAAGTGGAACGAGAAGGTGAACCTCTTCCCGGCGTGCTGCTAGCCTGTTACCTTGTTGATCGTAGATCTTCGCTGCGCTGCACGTCCTCGACTGGCGACTGGTTTTCGTGCCTTCAAGCATGAGTTGATGTACTATCGACGCACTCGACCTTGAAGTGTTCGGCTCTGTTTATGGCTAGTTTCTATGGTAGTGCTGCCGAGTGACTGGGATTTTGGTTGATTGAGACTAGGGCAGAGTGTTCATGATGGTTTTGGGATGAAAACGTGATCTTTGGCACTCTTTGGCATCACCCAGCCATTACCCATCCAGCTTTAGACACAACCACGCTCTAAGTACAACAATCTTCAGCTTCAACCCCGACCATAGAGCGCGTGCAGATTCATGCACATTGCGCTATCCTGCGCTATCCAATAGTCCGGCTAAATATTTGAAGTCACTCGATTGATCCAGTGTGTAAACGGAAAACTGTCTTTGCTCTGGCGACTGGCCGATTTCTCGAGAACACTCTCTAATATTGTTTGAAAGGCTAACGATCACATCGGCTTGATGACTGATAACTTTGCGGTGACTCACCTTGGATGCTACTTGTATTTGTGTTCTGTTTTTAACTTGGAGGCCGATGCGAGCTTGACGGAGCACGGCACACGTGCTGGGGAACAGCTATAGGTTTCCCCGGCCCCAGGTTTCTTGACTTTTGTGCCCATCTCCACTGTCCTCTTTTAAATTTCTGAAGTTTATATCATGCCATCATTTCCAACTTCTGGGAGTACCCGGCTGGAGCCCGCGAAGGACAAGTCTGGAGAGGGGCTAGAGAAGCAAGTAAGTCATTAGACGTCGACCAACTTGAAGTGTTATTATCCTGAATCAATGTCTTCTCAGAATCGCGATGACAGGAAACAACCTCAGCTCCACGTTCAAACAGAATCATCCCAGAGCACTTACTCAAGCACGGGGCCATCGATTCCTGAGGACTCACAGCCAAAAGAGCAAGTAAGTCGGTGGACATCGACCCAGTATTATTTATCCTGAGTTGATTGTCCTCAGAATCGGGATGAGGTCGAACAACCTGAGATTCCCCATCGTACAGCATCTACTCAAAGCATCCATTCAAACACTGGACCCGAGGAGGTATCGCAATATAAGCAAGTGGGTATATAGACACCCACGAGCTGCAGTCCTTTTCGTCCTGACCTGTCTTTGCTTAGGCACACGAAGCGAAAGAACCAGAACTCCCAAAGATATGGAGTATCTACGACGATTTTCAATATGCTCCTCCGAAGCCAGACGGTGATCCATGGAGTGTGCTGTTGGAGCCTCTCACGAAGCAAGACGAGGTGCAATGCAACGCTTGGAAGGATGAGGTACAGAACCTTCTGATATTCGTGAGTTGCTGTCAATCCTTGCTTCTCAGATCGTTAATTTATATATATTGTAATGCAAGGCCGGTCTCTTCTCTGCTGTAGTTACACCTTTTGTTATTGAATCTTACAAAACACTCAAGCCTGATCCAAAGGACACCATCATTTCTCTGCTATCCATCATCGCAAATCGTCTTGATAACACAACCACTCCTATCCCAATCCTTCTTTCTTCCACAGATCCTGAATCACACTCCTCTCCCGCAGCATCGTCTATCCGCATCAATAACTTCTGGTTTATCAGTCTCGTCCTCAGTCTCGCAACTGTCCTCGTCGGCACGATCTCTTTGCAATGGATCCGAGAGCACCAAAATTACCCAAACCTGACACCTAGAGACAGCTACGCTCTATTTAATATGCGAGCTGATGGGTTGAAAAAATGGCATGTTCCCAAAATCTTCACGGCGTTGCCCCTGCTCCTCCAGAGTGCCCTCGTCCTCTTCTTGGCTGGCATTATTGACTTCTTGTTGGCATTTGGTGATGTAGCAGTAATCATCCCAGTCAGCGTGGTGACAATGCTCGTCCTACTGTTCCTCGTTGTTACCACTCTGCTTCCAGCGCTTCAGGGAATTCTTATGTTACTGCCTTATCCCTACAGTCGTACCAGCCCAATTTCCCCATCCCAATGTCCATACAAGTCACCTCAAGCACATGCATTTCGCGTCATGCTAAGCTCCGTGATTCGTCTCTCCGCCAAATTGTATGCCGGCCCAAGTTCATGGTTTAGAGGGCGGTTTAAACCAGTCAACCTTGTTAACTGCGTAACAATCACATGGACAAAGAGGACATGGAGCGAGTTTGATATGGCCTGGTTACAATTGCGACATCAATTCATGCAACGTTATGATCTTGACAGTGACAAAGGTGAATCCCCCCGTGCTCTGTATCAAGTTGACAGTGACCCCCCCATATTTGATCTCGCACAGGCTTTAAGGGCAAATATAAGCAGTCAGGACACTAACATCATCAAAAATTCTCTCTCCGCCCAATACCACTGCTTTTTCGAAGTCTCTGATTGGGTCACTGCTCGTGACATCCATCCCTCCATCCATGATGATCCCCTTCAGGCTATTGTCCAAACCAATGAATACCTCCGAGATATACTGCTGCTCAATGAGGCAAATGGTTTTACCAGTTTTACAAATTTTTACAACATTGCCACCGATACAGTGCTCCATCCTTATATGCTTTCATCGATACTTCACCAAGAAAATATGCTTTTCTTTCTCAGAAGCCTATATCGGTCTTCCAAGGGCTTAAGGAAACACAAGCTAGAACTTGCACTGCGCCTCTCAACAAACATTCATAACAGTGAATACAAACCTTCTTCCACTGCACTCTTGCCTCGTTATCTTTTTGATCTGTTCGTTGTTGAAGCCGGCAAAGATAATGACTGTAAGTTTGAATTTCTATTCCGGTCGGAGAGTCAACATTGAATAGCGCTGATGTTATTGCTGTAGCCATCTTGTGGCAATGGGTCAATATTTTTTCAACATTTTTCCGAAGCGCTGTAGGTGTTCAGATGCCATACACCCACGGAGGAACTTTGCACACTTTTCAAGACACTCCCGCCTTAATCTGGTATTTCGCTTTTGTCAGTCTAGAAAGTACTTTCAGCCTAAATGAAGGACTTCGACTGGCCATACAAGGAGAATTCATAGACACTTTCCAGATGATAACGGACAATTTGAACGAACAAGTGTCCTCGCCAGACTTCCGAGAGCCAAACCTCTTGTTTTACCTTATTGGAATATACCTCTATGCTACTAAACATCATCAAGGAACATATCATATGTGCCTGGATGGCCTTATATTGGCGGTGCGGACTTACAAGGAGAGAACGATAGACGCCGGTATTATCAACTCTGACCTGGAGGAAATATATGGTCGCGACCTTGATGACTTGAATGGCCCACCGTACCGAAAAAGATTTTCTTCCAGATGGTGGGGCTTTTTAGACAGCCCTCGCGATCGCGTCGGTTCGTCAATTCTACGCTATCCCGTCCTTCCATGAGAGAACTCACTGGAATGCAGCGCTCGGGCTTTGACGCGGAACTCATGTGAGCTGCGAAGGCGGAAGTCCATGGTACCTACACAATTATATGGCTCGCCTCCGGGAAAAATAGCAGGAGATGTGCTCGTATGCATTGTCGATGTGCGGAGCTTGGAAGTTGGGAGTAGGAGGATTAGAGCTAGATTAGTCACACGTACCATCGCGTCTGCATCAGTTGTAGGTCCAGAAGATGTTAATGCAACTGCGAATTCAAGGGCGTAAGAAGTGGTAGAATGGGAGTTTGAATTGCTTGTTGTACAAAGCAATTTTATGGGAATGACACTTCATATCGAGCTGGACTGGAATTTGTTGGTCCACCGGCTGTGTCGGAAAAAAATATCGAAAATCATTCGAAGCTGACTCGAGATTATTCAAGTTGTCGCACATATATTTGAGCTGATATCCTACTCCAGCTGATTGTCTCAAGTCAGCCTCTAAATTCGACAATGAGCTTTGAATATGTTGATTGAATAACCAACTGAGAGCCATGGGTTTTTCCGCCAGCTGGCTTGCAGGAGAAAGATCACTGCTCAACTTACCCCAACGAATATGAGTTAGCAGAAATCAGCCAAAATTTATGACTGCGAAGATCAAGCGAAGATTGCGGTTGCGGACGGTGCTAACGACTTCACTGGTCACTCAGGACATCACCGCCCATTCAAACTTCAAAGGGACGCAGGGCCAAACGCCCCGCTTTTTATACTACACAGAGTAAGTATTGCACCTGGCCGCTATGGTGCAATTTTAAGCCCTTTGATCAGAGGGTTCTGGTACATTGAATGCTATGGATTGAGTTGGATCTGAGAGCGTGCTTAGACCGAGTTTGGTGTCTCGGAATATCTTGCATCCCATGAGATTCATGATGGCGACATTTGGATAGACGATAGCGATGCTGACTATTCGGGGTACGTCTGGGATGAAGAATGTCGCCGTGGAAAGGATAGCGAGGCTCACTGTACACCTGATACGAGGATTGAGAGTATTTGAGTATAACGTATGGAATGAGGTTGGTAGAACGTACAGGAAATAAACCTGGCCATCCCTCAACAACGCTCGGGAAAAGGCTGGTAAATAATGTCCGAACAGCATGACTTGGACACCGCTTTTGAACGAGGTTTCGACATGGGATATCTGCAGCATGCGCCATGTTATGGCGCAAAAGCTTAGCACGTCGTTGGCCATTGGGGCGGTGCTCATCGTCGTTACGAGTGTTAGAAGATTAATCGGATCTCCTAGGCAGTAGAGGTTTGATGAAATACTAGACGAGGCTAGGCCTCCACTCTGGGTTTCAGCTATGCATCCAGCGACAACAGCGAGCCAACTGAGAAAGAAGAAGGCAACCACATATTTGTTGTCCATATAAACTGCTCGGACGCGGAAGAAGAAGAGGAGAGTTGTGGAGGACAGGAGTACCGTGAACATCCATGACAGGCCATAAAGCGATGCCGAACAATTTTTTATCGGTTGCGCTGTTAAGAAGAAAATCATTTACATCTCTGATAAGGGAAGGATTTAATAAGATGAAGCTTGACACTCACTAATAACTATTGCGCCGAACGTGAACGTCGCCAATGTCGCTATTCTTTTGATCAATCAGTCAGTTGTAACAATGCCACGAATTCCACGAGAAGGTGGACTTGCCTGGACAGGAAATACACGGCAACTGGTAGATTTTTTGGAAGATATTTGGCCAGACGGTAATCAGCGTTTATATTGCTGAGTATATCCCATATGATTGCCTGCATGTAGTTCGAAAAAAAGTCAACCACAAGTCCCATATAAAAGACGCCTTTTCGTACCCCGAGTGTCCCGGCGAGAATAAATGTTAGGGTTATCAGTCGAGAGCCCAGCTGCGGAACGGGATATGGGTCTTGTCCGTTGACGGTAACGGAGCCGTTGGTCGTGGTGGTCTCCATGGAGGATGTGGTTGGGCATAGCTGGTGTCTCCTCTCTCGATGCTTATATATATATATGCCTGGGTAAGCTATCAATTCCCATGCTGATCTGCACTGTGGGAAGGAAAAGCACTTGGATTGAGTGTTGAGAGCACAGTGCTGATCCGTGCTAAGAACACTCAACCTGAGTGCTGAGTGCCGCGGGGTCACTTAAGATGAGTGTCCAAAAACACTCATCTTGAGTGCGAAAATCACACGCTCGCGACATTTCACTTTGAATCAGTGTCATTGACACTCATCTTGAGTTGATGATGCACTCATTTCCTGCTTAAAACACTCATTTCAAAAGGGATGGATAATTAAAAACAATTACACTGCATACTCAGACAGGGTTCGAACTCTAACACCCCAAGGCTGGGACGTGCACGGAAGAAGCTCAAGGCGCACTTACCACTACGCCATCCGGCATGTTCCTTATTTGGGAAGTTTGCGCCACTTGAGGTGACTTCAGCTACCATTGCCTACCAATTAGCACAATGTCTCCTTCATATCTCTGTCGGTTTTTAGTCAATTTCCACAAAACTATATCCGTTAGAACCGCATAAAAAATGCGAATCGAACAGTATTTAAATCATAATTTATAGTTGATTGCAGCTTGACAAAATCGGACATCTTGGTCAAATCTTGGTATTAAGCTACATAAAGTCCATACCGACTGTCTATACGCATTGGGGTTGTATGAAACGTAGCATAGGTTGCTTTTTCGGTCATAATTAACGAAAATCTGACTGCAGGGTAGCTGCTCAAGTGATGAGTGGACATGACACTCACTTTTTGTAGGAAAAGTGCAGTGAACACTCATTTTTCCGTGAGTAAATCTTGAGTGACGGAAACACTCATTTTCGGAGATTTTAAAATAGTGCTCAAAACACTCATTTCGCAGGCACTCATCTTGAGTGTAGAAACACTCGTTTGACACGACATGAGTGCCAAGTCCACTGATTATAAGTGCTTTTACTACCCACAGTGTCTGTCGGATGTCACTACTTAAAATAGTCCATTAATTATGCGAGTTGATCGTTTATGTTGACGATACAGTGGATAGAGTAGGACAACCAAAGTGTAGCAATTCGTCGAACCTTCGACCGAGCAATACAGCATTGGTATCTGAATGCCAGCAGAGCATTAAAAGAATAGTCAGAAGGTCGCATAAAACTAGCGAGTAGACACTCGCCTTGAAGGTCGAAGGTTGCCTGCCATGGCATTGAGATCTGTAGATATATAACACCTGAGTTCATGCCGAGGAGGTGTCAACGCAAGGCTCATCATAAACGGACGGGGAAACGAGGGAAGCTTGACGTGGTTATTGGTCTAGCAAAAGTTGAAGTCCTATCACCATCCCCAAACTGGTTAGACTAAGATAGCTGGGAAGCCTTACCGAAGAGTGGTCATAACCAAACCTTAACTATCACTTGAACACCAGCGAGCTTTCTCGCAGCAATCAGTTCAAAGCCGCAAGCGTTAAGCTGCAGGGTAGGTACGATATGTTCGAGTACGTGCATCGAGGGCTGGTTCGGTCGAGGGGTTGCGCGGGCTTAAGAGTGCACAAAATATACCGGCCTCCCTGTCCGGTTGTAAATTTGTGATCTGGGCCATAGAGTCACGTTCGTGAGGCAGTGAGAGGTGGTAAAGACTGCGGTTGAGAGGAGCAGTACTGCAGTGCTTGACACAGGTAAGCCAGCCACCCGCAGTATAATCCACATAGATATAGGATATCGTGCTGCCGGCCGTATTCGGAAGAGCATTGCGACATTCGTGTTTCATCATTGATTCCTATACACGGTTTTGACAGCAGAAACCATTAGTCTTAATGCCCCGCTCAACAAAAGGAAACGCGGATTCCTATCCACCTGTACACGTGTATCCAAAACAACGAGGCTGAATTCCACTTAACTTCAATAAGGACAATGAGAACGCAAAGGCGTGTTATTCATTCGCCTTCCGTTAAGATCGGGGATGAATAAGGAGCGTCATGCTGTGCACCGCTCGGATGTCCCAGAGTATAAAAGCAACCAGAGCTAAGACGAGAGGTGTAAAATCTAGCCAATATGCCCAGCAGGCACCTCTACCTTTCTTCGAACAAACCTTGGAAGTCGACCTTCACTACGGAGGAAGGACAAGTTATCTACAAAGCTGAAAGTGGGCGGACTATCACGATCTCGCGCATTCTGCCGTCTTTTGATCCTTTGAAAGATGGTAATGCTTTGATGGATTCATTTGAACACTTGGCGGAAATTGAGTACCATACGTTCCGTAAGTCGAGGATACGATATGGGGGGCGGGATCAGACAGTGAACGAGTTCTTCAGGAAGCAAGGATGGGGATTTTTTGGACGGTGAGTGCCTAGCTCAGTGCCTAGACCCGTCGTTCCAGAGAAAGAATCTGATAATATTCATCTAGGAATCGCGTATTCACTGGCCCCGATGGAAGAGAGTACCTCTGGAAATTGGGAAGTAGCGTTTGCAAGGTATTTGGCTTCCATGCTTGCTCGGCGTGTCATGTCTTGACCATAGATTACGCAGCTTTTCCTGAATGACTCCAGCAAGGCCCCGGTTGCATACTTCCATCGCAAAAAGGGGGGCATCCTACGAGAATCGCGTCCAGCGTCGCTTGAGATCTTCGCAGAAGGCGAACATATGGTGGATCTCATCGTTGTAACTTTTGTGTACATGGAGAAATACAGGAAGGAGAATGAGCAGTCAACGCAAGGCGCCGTGGCCGGAGCAGGAGGAGGTTAACCGATATAAACTTCGTTATTTGGATCCCGGGGCGAAGAAGGAGAGAGGTATCGTCCTTGAGAGGTCGGTCTGCATTTCCACACCACTAAAGCAGTTCCAAGGCAGAATTATTTCGTAGACCTGACAGAGAAACTTGTCTTCGCCTGCTGAGCATTCGTAATTAAGCATATGACTCGGGCATAGTTCCAGTGATGGCCGCCTCAGCAGAATCCAGATGTCTATAATAGGGCTCTTCAGGAGGTGGTCTCTCAATTTATGTGTGAAGTTTCTTGGCCATCACCGTATTCCAGTATGTGAGTTGGGGGCTCTTGGGGAGTGGCATGAAACCGTCATGAGGCGAAAAAGGGCTTCCGTGTCATGTGGAAGTTGTTCAGGGCCGGTATTGTGACGAAAAGAAGTGATCATGGTGAAAACATTACCCTTGCTTCTTTGCTTCGCTCCCTCCTTTTGTCGCCGCCGTCAATGTTATGGAAAGAAAAAATGTCGACCGAAGCTTCAATTCGAATATAAGCCATGCTGTGTCATATCAGCTGGTAAAGCAGGAGTGGAACCGAACTTGAGTTCATTGCGATCGAGGCACTAGCTTGGGTCTAGCTTTAAAAGCCTTTGGGGCTGACATCTTTGCCCTCCTCTTCTTGTCCGACTGCCATGATTGGAGTACATGGGGCCTCTATTATACGCGTTGTCGCGGTGGTAGCACTCTTACCCTCATCTGTTTTCGCAACCTATGTGGATCCTAGCGTTTTGGATACCTGTCCAGGATATTCAGCCACGAATGTAGAAACACGACGCGATGGATTAACAGCAGACCTCATCCTTGGTGCAAAATCCTGCAATGTATTTGGTGCCGACATTCAAAAGCTCTCACTGAGCGTGGTTTATGAAACTAGTACGTGAGGGCTTCCTTTCTTGAAAGCCAACGTTAACCCCCAATTCTTCCAGCCGACAGGCTCCACGTCAAGATTACAGACCATGCTACTGGTAGATACGAGGTCCCAGAATCTGTCCTTCCACGCCCAGACAGCACTTCCACCGTCTCTTCTCAGTCAGCCGACATTCGATTCAATTTCACCGCTTCGCCATTCTCTTTCTCGGTTTATCGGGCGACCACACACGAAATCCTGTTTTCCACGGCAGGTCATCCACTTATATTCGAACCGCAGTACCTCCGCGTCAAGACTAGCCTTCCGGCCAACGCAAATATCTACGGGCTTGGAGAACACACGAACCCATTTCACCTTCCAACTGACAATACGACGTTAACTCTTTGGTCCCGAGATGCATATGGAATCGCCACTGGGACAAACCTCTACGGAAACCACCCGGTCTACTTTGAACATCGAACCACAGGAACACATGGCGTGTTCTTGCTCAATTCGGATGGAATGGACATTAAGCTCACCAGCGGTGATCCTGGAGGACCGGCGTTGGAGTATAATGTCATTGGAGGGGTTTTAGACTTCTACTTCCTTGCTGGAAGTGAAAGTGACCCGACCGCTGTTGCTCGGCAATATGCTGAAATTGTCGGCGTTCCAGCTGAAGTTCCGTATTGGACTTTTGGGTTGCATCAGTGCCGATTCGGATATCAAAGTATGATTCTCCCTATTTTTCGTCAGTCTTACTCCTGACAATGTGTTATCCGCATTAAAGACTTTGTGGACGTGGCCAACGTCATTTCGCGATATGCTGCCGCTCAAATCCCTTTGGAAACAATGTGGACTGATATCGGTATGTTCTATCCTTTTCTGTTCTCTTTTTGTAACCTGACGGATGACAATGAAAGATTACATGGACCGCCGAAGAGTCTTTACCGTCGACCCGAACTACTTCCCTCTTGCAAGGATGCGAGAAATTGTAAGCTATCTCCATGCTCACACCCAAAAGTTCGGTAAGAACTCCTGCCAGTCATGTCGTGCATGGCTAATTCTGTTTCCAGTTCTTATGACAGATCCTGCCGTCGCTTATTTGCCGGACCAAGGTTACACCCCTTTCGACAACGGCAAAGCACTCGATATTTGGCTCAAAGCTGGAAACGGAAGTGAAAGTTTAGGTGTGGTCTGGCCTGGTGCGGCTTACCGTTTGTCCTTCTAATTCGCAATCAACTTACCACTGTTCTAGGTGTTACCGTGTTTCCTGGTAAGTTTAAATAATCTGGATAAAGTTCCTAGAATCATAGCGTTCCTCAGATTGGTTCCACCCTCAAATTCAGCAGTGCGTTTATTATATCATGACGTTCCGAAAATTGTGCCTAATCAGCCCATCTTCACAGGTACTGGACAACCGAATTCGAAACCTTTTACAGTGCTCAAACTGGGCTTGATATTGACGGAGCATGGATCGATATGAATGAACCTTCGAACGTCAGTCAAACTCATTAGCCTTTTGTTATTCTTCTAACTGGAGGTTTCAGTTTTGTAATCTACCTTGCGATGACCCGTTCCAGCAGGCGATTCAGATGAACTTGCCCCCGCCGCGAGCTAATCCTCCTCCTGACCCCAACACGCCAATTTTTGTGAACTCCAGTTCTCAAATAAGCAGACGAGATGACGTCTTGAACCCTGCGTATGCTATCAATAATGCCATGGGGGCATTATCTAGTAAAACAGCATTCGTACGTTCTCAACTCTGTCTAAACACTCGTTTAGCTACTAACATCCACTTTGTAGACGAATATCAAGCACGCCAACGGGCTTATGGAATACGACACTCACAACCTTTATGGTACCATGATGTCCGTCGGGACCCACAACGCCATGTTAGCTCGGCGGCCTGGGAAGCGGACCCTCGTAATCACTCGGTCAACCTTCGCCGGCGCTGGAGCGCATGTCGGCAAGTGGCTCGGAGACAACTTCAGTTTGTGGGATCATTATCGCTTCTCAATTGCTGGCATGCTTGGGTTCGCGTCGATTTATCAGGTCCCAATGGTTGGAAGTGATATTTGTGGCTATGGTAGGTCAATCCTGAACTTCGGATCTATGATTATTGAACTGACCATGTGTGTTGTTTAGCTGGAGATACAACTGAGAATTTATGTGCTCGATGGGCGATGTTAGGAGCATTTTATCCCTTCATGCGGAATGTGAGGCTGCTCTGTCAGATTATGAGGACCGACGCTGATGTCCAATCCTCCTTTCAGCATAACTCGGACACGTCCATTAGTCAAGAGTTCTACACCTGGCCCAGTGTAGCGCAAGCTGCAAGAAATGCTCTTGACATTCGGTAACCAAGTCATTCTCCATAACTTGATTCATACACTCAACTACTTATAGGTACCGTTTACTTGACTACTTTTATACCGCCTTCCATCAGGCACACACGGATGGGACACCGGTTCTCAACCCGCTTTGGTTCAAGTATCCTAAGGACGCCAACACCTTCCCTATCGAACATCAATTCTTCTTCGGTGATTCAATCCTTGTGTCTCCAGTAACAGATGACGATGCCACCTCTGTATCAATCTACCTTCCTCGTGACACTTTCTATGATTTCGCAACGCTGGCTCCGGTTCAAGGAACCGCCTCTTCTGTGGATCTAAACAACATCACCTTTACCCAGATACCTCTTCATATCAAGGGCGGCGCCGTTCTCCCACTCCGAGCTCAGTCTGCGATGACAACAACAGCTCTCAGAGGCAAAGACTTCGAATTTGTTGTTGCCCCCGATACTCATGGACAAGCAACCGGAAAACTTTACATAGACGACGGAGAATCTATTAACCCTCCTTCATCGACGCAAGTCAAAATGGCATTCAGCGATGGCAAGTTGGATGTCTCAGGCACCTTTGGATTCGCTACTGGCGTTAACGTATCTCGGGTGAGATTCCTTGGGGTCGCTTCTCCCCCATCTCAAGTGTCGATCGATGGGAAGGCTGTACAATCATCACAGTATTCTTATGATTCTATCAGCAAGGTGTTGGATGTGACCGTTGCCACCCCTTTTGTGAAGGGGTTTACGGTTCAATATCAAAGACGCTAATGATGTTATCAAGTCAATGTTCTACTTAATGGAATGGCTGTGTTAACTTTCCAAGCTTGGTACAAGACTATTGATAGCGAACCGCCCGGCTCCGCTTGAACTATATAGTACCTCAATGTCTATGATCATGAGTCCTTGGCGCGATCGCCTTAGGGGCTGAAGCTGAACGGAAGTGAAGACGTTTATTACAATGACGCTGTCCTATTGAAGGCGTTGGCTGCAGATCAACAGCAGATAGACAGAAATTACATGAAGGGATATGGGTATTATGTGAATGTTGTGAGAAGGATTGTGAGGTCCTCGTAAGGGGAGGGAAATCTTCTGTATGACACTGTGCATGCTATGCTGGGCTAACTTCTTCCTTCCGATTTGGCGAGAAAGCCCGAATCCAGACATCGAGAATGTCCTGATTTCCATGTTGAGGATGAAGCACGATTATTTAAAATGAAATAAATAAAACATGAACCACCCACTCTTTCAGTCGCAAAAAGGAGCCCTGACCCCACCAGTGCTACACAATTAGCACAAGTTCAGTTCAGCTATCGGAGAGAAGAAGACTAAAGCTGACCAATTGATACTAAAATGCTAAATATATTATCCATTGTCTCCGAAGAATCCATATAGGAGATAATCCCCAAGCTGCCCAGATTTGTCAGAAGGATGTTGAGCACAATGGTGTAGGTAAATATGAAAACTCACACCACCAAAATCAGTATTCCGACAGTCATAACGATTACCCTCACCACAACTCCAGGTGACATCTTCTGATTCGTAAGTGGCATTTCATAAGTGTGTCGAGCGCGATAAAAGTTGAGGGCGATAAGCACTGGTAATCGTCGTTGATCCCAGTCAATTTCGCAATGTCAATACAGATCAAAAGAGCCGCAACCTTCTAGTACAACTAATGTCAGGCTTCCACATGTAGTCATACCTTCGGTGAGGAAGGAACTGGGCAAGATGAGAATTAACTTTAGAAGTCCTTGGCTTATTTAAAGGTCATTGAGACTTACATCGCAGGGTAATCCATGTGGCACTGAAGTCCAGAAGGCTCTAGACCCACCAAAGACGGGTCGTTTACACCAACCTGTCAATTAAGTCAGTCGGTATTTTTCCATACAACAAGACTTACGACAAGAGTGACGACAAGAAGGCTACATGCCATGAAAATCGGTAATGCGTGGAGCTACACAAAATCAAGCATTCAGGCTAACGAGCCACGGTTCACGAATACGGCTCACCAATCGCACTTGGGCGCTGGTCAACGAGCATGACTCCGATCGTTTATTCATCTTGATCATGGATAAATAGACCTGGGGACACAGTTATAAATCCGGCATTTGGCGCCGTCCAAGGACTGACCTGGAGTAAGAATGCGACAGCCGCCAAGTTGTTTCTTAGGAGCGGAAGTGTCACTAAAAAGAGATAAGATATCAAGGTCCACCACGCACAGCACCATTGATGGGTAGACCGTAACCGCTTGAACGAAGCAGGCCGTTTTGTTGTGGTCTGGGCTTGACTGATGTCCGACAAGGAGGAGGCTAGATAAGTTGACAACGATTGCCGAGATTATTAGCAAAAACCAAGTGGAAGCTCTGGGAACTCGCGCAGAGAACCACGCCGTGGATAGAACAAGAAGCAAGAGAAACAGTCCAAGGATTCCGAGAGCGTCGTAGGCAAGAATAAGCGGTACTGCCACGGTCTGCAGGCCGTTTGGCTGGACGGATGCTCCTAGTTATCAATGCCAGAGTTAGTATTGAAGGTATTGTTTTCACTGAAATGGTACCTGCGATCGCCATGGAGTGGGAACTGAAGTTCGTTACTTGGGTTTCGATATAGCTTAAATATCACAGTGCCATTTCATAGTAAAGTTGGATGGTTGCCGTCAATCGTGAACAATGCCCTGATATATCTGAGCTTGCAGATGTTCAAGCAACAGAACGAAGATAGAATGTGTGCACTGGATACTGATACCGGAAATACCGGAAAATCAATCACTTTAGAGCATTGATTACCAGTACAAGCGAGAGAGTCAGCGACTCAACCGCTGCAAACGTGGAAGGTGGCAAAGTTTGTTGCGTGAAGCCCTGATACTCGAGTAGACTGATAATATTCGAGGCAATGACACGGTGGTTGGATGAGATTAACTAACTTAAGCTCACCCCGACAGAAGCAACCAGCGTGGGCCTCATCGCAAGCCATAAGATAAATGGAAAAAGATGTGCAGGAAAGATACAGGAAGATCACACATCTCAGTCAGGGATCAATCAGACTCAGAGACGCAGGAAGATAATTACGTAACTAACTACTTAATCTTCGGACTTTGAAACCACATTGACACTCACGCGACCGTTCTGACTCTAACTTCGCGTCTCTTTCCGCGGCGTTCAACCGAATCAAAGATGCCATGCCATGATGTTTCCGCCTCAGCAAACGAGGCATAGGGAAGTTGCAGAACGGTGTGCATCATGATCATTGCACGGCGTTCAAGTTCTTTCCAATTCCCAGATTCTTTGCCAGTATTTCCGATCAGACTTTAATCAGAACGGAGGCCTCTACTGAAGTTTAAGCAAACCTTTCACCGTGAAACTGGTCGAACTTGAAAGCACAGGAAGGAGTCGTTTTATCGTCGCGATAGTGAGTCTTGCTGGGGTTATTGATCCAAGCTCGCATATCAAATTCTCATACTACCCGAACCAGGTGGAATACATATAACATTCATATAGTACTACAGTTCGCAAGGGGACGAAGTTCTTACCAATAATCTAAGCTTCCTTCTGTCTCATCAGTAATCGACACTTGCGGATAGGAGGAAAAAGGGAGGCCACCAACGCCCAAGCTGTGGAGCATTTCGCACCGCGCAAGCTCATTAATGTCAAACGCCCAGGGCCCCGCCACTTCGAATGGAATTTGACGTGGAATTGGGAGTATGGCCATTTCTCCGCGAAGGCTGTTCCTATGTATCAGAGCCGAGGAATTGCTCTTTCGTCGTTTCAATGGGTTGTCTCGCCTTCCTCCGCCAATATTACCTTGCGCGTCTAAAGGATGCACCCGGAGCCGCGTGCGCCTCACCGCGAATGGTCGTGACTGAGATCCTCCAGCATCTGCGATAATACGATGTGGCTTGCTGCATCCACTTCTACTGGTAGGCAGCCTTGGGTCCGAGGGAATGTTGAGCTCGTCGAATGTGTGCCGCATAAAATTAGAACGATCTCCGATAAATATGTCTTGAGCCATTGGTGGCCTGGCCTTCCGAGTGGGAAAGTCAGAAAGTAAACCCATCGCCGACATGTTGTTTTGCCTGTCATCGCAGACATCTATCCCACTCCACGGCCTAGTGGTAGCATTTCTGTTTCCGGAGTTTTCAATGATCATGGAACTAGACGGGGAGAAAGAGTGGGTCGGATCGAAGCCGGTAATACGTTGAACGTTTGAGTTGTTTGGAGTTGAAAGGTTGACAGCAGGGAAGTCCGGAAAGTCAGCATAATCCACGCCGTAAGGCTTCTGGGAGTGGAATTCTGGACACTGGGAGGAAATTCCGCCCATGAATGTTGAAGATTCGGTACGCTGGTTGGAAATTAACGTAGGCGCACAGAGGCTTTCAGTGGTTGATTCAAAACCATCGTCCGGGTGGATCGACTGGGGATGTATATGTTCCATTCCCAAGAGTACTTGAATAGCAGAGAGCGATTTACCTGTGTGGAGAATCAGACAGAATCAGTAACCTGTGGGATTTAAAGTAGAACAAGGAGGGGAAAAAATTATGGCGCGGATCTTGGGGATATTACTTCCCAGACAATTCCCAACTTCACACAAGAGGTTATTGTAGGCTGCTCTTACCGTCCAAACAAATGGTCTCGCTTCGTAGCACTAGAATCAAACAAAACGACGCCGAAAAAATTTCTGCTTACCGCTCATGGATTTCAAAAGGCGTTGTATCATGGACATCTGCGCATCTAGCAGGGCAATCGCATAATTTGTGCTGTCCACTTCCGTCCGCATATCTTCATAATCCTTTTCCGATTGCAGGATTCTCTGCTTCAGAACATCTTTCTCTTCCTTGAGCTTGCCTATCTCGACTCCTAGGAATGTCGGCGAGACGTGATCGTTGCTGAGAATATCGCTTTGGACAAATTCAAAATTGGAGTAACCGATGGTTGAAGTCTCGTGAGCTGAGCCAATGGACGGAGCCAACGGTTTGAGGATAACCAGCTTTCTTTTCACTTTGTATAGATCCCTTGGCCTGTCGCGGTGGAAATATGGGTGGTAAAACGTGGGGCTCTACGATAGAAGTAAGACAAGAGAACATGGCAAAAAAATATTAAGTAGCCACTTGTTCGCGATCATGAAATAAATCGATTGGCTTGATCTTGTGAAAATCATATTTATTTAGCTGGCGCACGAAGGACGCAAAGTTGCAATGGTTAAAGAGCCCCGGCAATACGGATTTCAAAAATTCATCCGGGTCCTGTAGCAGGTTTGTCATGTTAATATTAAGTCGAAAAACAGCATATTGGGAATGCTGTTCACTTTGACAATGAATCGGTCCCTTTCCGGTCCCCAAGATACTATAGATTGGATAGAAGAATCTTCAAGCATGCTAAAGAAACAAGATATGAGGAATTTGTCGGAGTACGAAGCTGGAGAGACTTTCCGGTAAAGTTTCCTTGCAAAATAAGGAATTTTCGTCGGTGGGCCAATATCCGTGTCCAATCCAGTGGCTGTGCGATCACCCGCATCTGAGTCGGCGTTATGGCAGTGAACGAGCTGCGCTGTATTTTGTAAACAGATCGACATTGAGAGAGGGAGGAGAATACCGTGTAAGTTGGCCATTGCAAATTTAACCGAGATGTTAGGCTGCTGAGTCGCGTTTCCCATGCCACCGCCGTAGGTCAAGCAAGACAAAAAAAGACACTCCACTACCGCGGGTACTGATGGGAATGTAGGACATATGTCTAGGCTGTTGACCTAGTTAGTCCAAGTTGCAGAAGATGCCCATTTACGACGACGGAGATCAAAGCCTCAAGCTTCGAGATTGACAGTTAATCGACCTCATGGTCCACTGGCACTGACAAACACGTTGATAATCTGTCCAAAGACGGCCTGCGCCATCTGGGTTGGATATGACGGCAACAGGTATTAGGATGAAGGAGTACCATCTAGAAGACAATCGAACTAAGCCGACAGGGTCGGTGTGGGTGCTCATAACGAGAATAATGCATCTAGAATTTGAGGCAGGAAAGAAACATGAGATGTGAACGTAAGGGTGCCAGCGCAGCTCGTCTAGAACTTAGGGTAGGGGAAAGATCAATGTAAGGTAGACAAAATGCGTATTATGGTGGGCTAGAATGTTGAAAAGTGATATAAGGGCGTCAGATGTGTGCTTCAACAATAAGAACTAAAACTTAACGTTGGTGGTATTAGACGGGCCGGGGGAAAGATGGCTGAAGAGAAAATATATAGTAAGGACGGTGGCACGGCGCTAAGGAATTGGGACTAGGACCGGAGAAGTTGACTCGACAGGCTGAGATGGTCCAATCTTCGCACTATATTGTTTTAACATAATTTGGGTCGTCCATACGTATACGGTATCGGGCGCGAGTCTGCGTGGTCCATCATGGTACTTCTTTCCTTCGCCAACATCGTCGAACTAGGACAGTATATGTATAAGTATTACAGGTCCGAATTTGCCAAAGACTTATTAGCAATCTCCGTAGCAATCTCCGTTGCTTTACTCACCAAGCGGGTACAGTTTCGTAACATGCATATTGAAGACAGGTTTTCGTGAGAGTCATTGACGACGTTTTTGGAGGACTTCAAAAGTCACTGTGCCGCTGCATGTGTGAATGTTGTGACAGTAGATTTCGTAGATGAGATTACTGATTAGATGTCACAATCAGGATCCGTTTTCACCGAACTCCGATCGCCCTCCGTGGCGACCGAACATGCAACCTTGTATTGGATTAACTCGACGACTGTGCTCAGCCTTGGGGGTAAGTACTATATCGCTGGCTCGTTTTATGGGTAAACACTAATTGTAAGGTTAACGTATTACTACCAAGTCAAATTTCACGGCAGCGAACTTGAAGAATGCTGAGCTTTGAGAGTGCAATTCTCCACAAGTAAATCGCGTTATGAAACGGTCTAGCAACAGCCTAGGACGAGAGAAGGAGGGAACCCAAAATAAGGTCAGTAGCTGGAATTCATTGGGCCGTTGTCAAATTGTCATTGGATCTTATATCTTGCGCTGAAATTTTGATGGGGTGGGTATTGGGGTGACGCAAGAGCAGGTTTGCCGCCTCTTCGTTAGGCGCCACGAAGAAAAATGAAGGCGTCCTAAAATATGAACTACGTCATTCAGTGTGCCTGCGCATGACGGATATGGTCGTTCTGCGTAACTCTTGCCAAGCGAATAGGACTTGTGCTGAACGACGTCACCCGCTTCAAAGTTCAGAGCCCCAAGGTTAATTTTACACTACGGCCACACCACAGCCTTCGGGTAATTTGTCCTTCGCATCCTCTTGGTGGTACCGGCGCTTCACTCATAACCTCAATTGCAGTCAGCGCAGCTACACCGCTGCGTGGAGTTCCCACCGAGTGGCTCGGCCAGGATTCCTCGGAAAACGAGGTCTCCTCAAACAATAGAGCCCAGGGATAGGATAAAATCCCAAGAGAGGGGGTACAATCACTGATGACTGGATAATCAGAGAGGAACCGACCGTCCAATTATCGCGTATAAACGTCTAAGAGGAGTACGGAGGATTGTTGACGGGATGCGGTGCGTGGAGCTTCTTGGAGCGTTGGATAAGAGAGGCACGTCGGAATCATAAGGAAAAAAAGCTACGACCTCGGAGTCAACTATGGCTGTAGCTTGGAGTTTCTGTAGGGTAATATAACAGGTAGGTCGCATGCATTTGGGCAATTGCTTCTAACTCGACTGTATATTTTCATATCCCAGACCTCCCAATCAAGATATTCATCAGAGGCACCAGCAGGATGGGATCGCCCATTGCTACCTTACCCACCAACGCCAATTTGAAGAACCTGTGGACCGCGTTCTACGCAACTACAATGACGTTATACACATTAGGGATCGACCTTCTGTACTACGACAAATTGGCGTTTTCTCCCCGAAGTCTCTCTCGTCAAATCAACCAGGACGCCGCCGACAATTTTAACCTCAGTTTTGACACCAGCAGGTTAATCTCCGAAGTCAGGCAGTGGAGCCAAATCACCGTGAAAATGATGAAGGCGTGGAAGATGGTGCGCAATGGATGCATCCTTGAAGTCCCGTAAGTCCACCAAAACTTCGGCACATCATTATAGGCTCCTGACATTACCTGTGCTTATTTATTAGGTTATCACTTGCATTCTTCCAGGTCAACGGTGTCAATAGTAATATTTATGCGCGTACAAGTGCGCTGTCCGCCTGTGTGTGTTCAAGTGCCGCCCTTGTTGCATGCAGCCTGTATTTGAGTCTTCTGTCCGGACCTGCAAATCGCCGTCTTAGAAGAAAGTGGCTCGAGGTACGGGCATTGGGGGTATTTTATATTAATGAAACTACATTATTCTAACCCGAGCCGTTATTGGCAGGCATCCCGTTCTCTCAATACAAGAGGATCAATAGATTTCTGGGTATTCTTCGCGTGGCCCATTTCGTCTCTTGTCTGGTGAGGCATTTACATTTAGTACTGCGAAAAGTACCATCTAATGCTTAACTTGAGGTCCGTCGTCTTCTCCATCTCAGCGATCGTTATTGCTGTGTGGACAAGCGCACCTGACGGTCAGGCAACTGACGCGGCCAGCGCGGGCAAAGGCCGGATTGACTCCTCAGTCGTGACTAGTGGCGTCTTTTTGACGGTGTTGATCGTAGTTCAAGTCATCCAAGTATACCGCGGGGTAAAGTTTTTCAGAGAGGAGTGACTTTGTGGATCATATTACTTACTTCGAGTTTTCTCAGATTTTCTATCCAATTATTATTCTCTTTCAGTGGTTTGGCTATATAATTTTCCAGACTTCAAGTATTATGAGCCTCGCCAATCCTTAGGTCTATTGAAATATATTGATGAATATATGAATCCTTGACGGAGCAGTTGAAGAAATAACAGTGGGATAAATAAGCTGGAGATCATTCGGGATGCACTTCGTTTGTCTTCAAAACTCGAAGGAATCAATAAAATAGCCCTCCAATTTGTCGGTACCGACGCCTGTGAATTGCAGTAATCTCCACAACATGCCAGTGAACCATTTCAAACTCCAACTTACGCGTCTAACTGTTGATCGAAGGCGAAAATTTGTTGATGTTCTTTCAATTTCTTGCGATGATCTCCATTACCTCAGTCCACAGCTTGACCAGGTAGCAAAATACGTGAATGATTGAAACTGGTCCCGATCCTGCACGCGATTCTACTGAAAAGTTACCTTGGTACAGTACTCGTGGGTATCAGTAAAGATGGTATACATGCGAAAGTGTTAAACGCTTGAAGGAACAAAGGACACTGCAGGATTTCTCCAGAACATCCACACAGTTAGGATGTCCTAACGATAATTCGAAATTAAGACACATAGCAATATACAAGCCCGAATGAACTCACTTTCTGCATGCCAAAAATTATGCCAGCAGCGACGGGGACTATTTTATGAAGATCGGGATCGCATGAGCTCGATTTCTTCAGAAACTGGAGAAACTCACTGATAGCAGCTGTGAGGTCTACGATACCCCTATCATTTAAGCTGTTTCCAACAGGCATTAAAGAGGCACTGGGTAGAAAATTATCTGAGGCTTGATTCACTCCTGTTCAAGATCGTTGACGTACATTACAGCCATAAACGCAAAGACATTGAAGAAGCAGACCCGTATGATGACTCGAGGCGACATTTTGCTGCCAGTCAACAGTACTTCATATGTACGACGGAATCGAAAAAGGTTGAAGACAACGAGGACTGTAATACAGGGGTAGGGCAAGTTACGCAGTAGCTTTAGAGCCGGACGCACCTTCTAATACGAACATCATAAAAACACCAGCAAGGGAAGCCAGAACTGAGTACTCGCGCCTGGGGATCCCGTCAGGAATAATTATAAGGCAAACAGTTAGCGCTCCGAAGCGCTTACAGCTGACGTGCAACGACATAGCACCGCATTCCAGATTGGTCCCGCTGTAAGAGGGAGGGGTTTTGAAGACCAATCTTGAAATATTATTAATTCATGGAATTGTATGCCTCTTTCAACTTACAGTAATGCCGTAAATGTGGATGCCAATAGGTGTAAGGAATGGTACGATATTAAGCTGATGCGAATTATTAAAGTCCCTAATTTCCAATGAGTTACACGCCAACTCACCAAACGAATGTGACAGACAGACAACCTCTGCGACTTGCGAATTAAAATCATGCAAAGATAAGCCTTGACAAGGGATGCGCACGTTAGTCGTGATCTATTTTATTGGACGTCGAGATGCCTACTTGGAAAAGAAGGGCAGCAGCTGTGTGAGCACTCCTGGATTTAGGCCCTTTAGTGACGAAGCGAGGTTAGGAGTGAAAAACATACAGGACAGTCACAGAATAAGTAGAAATGGCCTGAATTACGCAGCTTATGCGGTTTGGACTTTCCCCCGTCTGCTGCCCTAATATCAGGATATTCACGACGGTCGAGAGTATGCAAGAGGCGATGAAGGTGAACCACGTGGAAGCCCTCGGGACCTTGTCAGAGCACCAGGCTGTACAAAATACCGCAACAAGCAGCACCATTCCGAGGAAACACAGAATGTCGAAGGCGACTATGCTAGCACTGCTAGCACTTGCCAATGTTGCCATGTCAGAATCATAAAAGGGAACGAACGAAAGCGAGTAGCCCGGAGCTCCTTTAATGCAGAACCGACTTAACTCACGCAGGAAATAGCACGCCGAGGGAGGAAATCAGGCCGAAATCAGGTGGTTGGCATGCATATCTGGCTCGGTCTTGATATTTGTCGGGTTATCATGGGAAACGATATGCCAAAGATGAGGTGGAGCGAGAAAGCCGACTGATGGGAGAGCGAGGGAGGCTTAGCCATGATCTTGTTTGAGGGGACGTGTAACAAAAGCGGGGGAATGTAGCTGTGTAAGTGTAACGGGGTCAAAGAGTGAAGACGAGATCAAGCTTTGATCAGGTTTTAGGAAAGGTTGATGCCATGGTCAATTTTAGCAGGTCGAGGTCGTGCATACCTGTAAATTTTCCATTTTGTTGTCATTCATACAATAAACAGGAAACAAGGAAGCATACAAGTGCTCCGAGTCTGTTGTCAAACAGATGCAGAACCTTTGTCGAAGGCCGAGAGTGGAAGTCGAGAGCCGAAAAATCCTGACAAGCAGTGCTAGCCAGACAGGGGTTAGAAGGAAAAACCTGCTTATTAACTCCTGGAAGAACTAGGACTCCAAATGTTTGTGGGTCCAACACCTTCACTAGCTTCACTGGTCGAGGTTACGAATGACTTGTGGGTTTCGAGAACCGCTCAGGGCCATGGGTCGGAAGATCCAATAGGAAAGTGATTTTGGTAGTAAGTTGAACGCTGCCAGTGAACGCTGAGCGCTGAATGTTTGGTGAAGAGCTAAATGCCTTCACGTTCAACGTTAAACTGTGGAATCCAGCCATGGATGACAAGGATGAGACCAGAAGGCACAATCAACCACGGTGACCCATGGCATCTCGGCTCGATCTGGGCTGTTCCCACCTTCCCAATTTGGCCCTCCGGAAAGTTCACGCGCCAAGCCGGTAGGCTATCTAAGCTGGCTGATATACTGACGACTTCACAACTTGATAATGACTACGACTGCGACGACCTAAAGATTTTTATAACCTCCACATCCGTTTCGACGCACCGAATAGGCATGTCGCTAGAGGAGCTGCACGCTTCTCGCGCAGAGCAGAGCAGAGTCACAGACAGAATAAATTAGCGGCTGCTGGAAGTAGAGCTGGAGCTCGGAGTCGCAATGGAGGAGGCGGAAGCGCCGACCGAGTTCAGTACTCCCCTTCTTTCTTTCGTGCCACATGTGCGCTTCTAACATGGCACACGACAGGAGCCACGACAACTTCTGCATCGCCCATTTGCCGCTGTCAAAGCTGATTTCACGGACGGAGGTGAACAAAAACAGCGCTGCACATGCGGCAGGTGCGTTCATTTTCTTAGTCGATGGAGCTGCTTTATCTGTGTTTATTGTCATTCTAGCCACCCCAACCCCGAACTCCAGCCTCAGCGCCGCGTTCCTCGGTAATCTCAAACACAGTCCCGGACAAACCGAACATTTGTGGTGCTCACGATTCACGAACACCGCGGCAGACCTTGCTTTGTTCGCCATGTCGCGATCCATGCCCTGCACGTTAATATCCTCGAACTCAAGCTTCAAGCCTCGAGGCGAGATTCGCCTTCCGAGCTCGGTCACCTCCCATCCCAAGTCATCCCATTCCGAATCTGATGCTGAGTGCTGATGGCAGGACATGAGACTGATGATCTATCTGCCTTGGCACTTGACTAGCTTGACTTGTCAATAGGAAAAATACAATTCTCCTCCTTGATCATGGCCTCGCTCCTTCCTTGGGGTATCATACTAACTGTTGATATCACAAGTCCTGATGGAGTCAGGGCAACTAGATACAAGCGTTTCCGAACACTTGGCTTACGCCGTATGGTCGCTCGAACTTCGAAGGTCGAACTTCGTACCACCTACCTGGTTCCTAAACTCCACGGAAAATGCTTAGAAGTTAGCACAGAAGTTTGAAGAAACAACACACTCTGGCTCTCCTAATCCTTTTCCAACTGGCAACATCCCCGAATGAATCCTACAGGCTACAACCTAGACACTCTGCTTACCGCCTTGCTGGTCTGCTCGTCCCTCGATTTACCTACTCTATTAATGCTTGGCTCTGTCGTTCGTTCGTCCCCTGCATGGCGCGTCATACCATTACGGCCCGAGCACTGCCGTTTAACTCTTGCCTTTTGGGTCGTGCTGTGTCCATCCAATTATTCGCAACTTGTGTACTCAGTTCTGCTACTACAGACCCCTGCAGCGAAGTTGGAGTGTGGAGTGTGCAAGATAGACTCTGAACTGTAAAAGAAAAAAACCAGGGCTATACGAGTAAACCCAGCCATGGGACCATGGGACCCCGTACGACTTTTTCAGGTGCATGTATGTACGTGTACGACCTCCACTGACAGTCAAAGCCTTACCCTACTCGGAGCATAGTACCCAGAAAACCAGCTCCCGGCTCCCAAAATAGAATCATCAAGCCTTATCGCAAACCTTTTTTCCTTCCTTCCTTTTGTAACCGCAAGCCGCAAGTACTCTTCTCTTCTAT
The DNA here is from genome assembly GCA_023014335.1 of Galerina marginata. Lineage (NCBI taxonomy): Eukaryota > Fungi > Basidiomycota > Agaricomycetes > Agaricales > Galerinaceae > Galerina > Galerina marginata. The sequence continues at coordinate 2,167,039 of JAECYW010000007.1, read as the reverse complement.
AATTTGTGACCCAAACACGCCAACTCAGATCGGACGCGACCTACTCCTACGGATACGCCGAGTTCAAGTCCTCAAGGCGATTACTGGCTCGGGTTCCGACTCGATGCAATCTGATAGTCGTCGACTCTGACAATATGATTTGTGAAAATCTTTTTCCTAAGTTTTCCAGCGGTCTCTGGGCGTATATCTTCCATTCAGTAATTGAAGACATGATGGAGTTGCATGAACTCAAGCCGATTCGCCGAACGGAATTAAATGTCACCACGAAATCCCAAAAAATGTTACTTCATCATCAGGGATATAACCAGTTACTAGTTACTGCGCTTCGTTCAAAAAGGAATCCTTGCTACTCTGGAAATAAGGACCATTCGGGCTGTCGTGTTATTTCACAGCAGTTTCCGTGTTTGCGACTGGCAGTTCCGTTGTAAATTAAAACTTGCTTGAACTGAGCAATCACATCGGACGACAGCCACCAAAAAGAACGGAAGTGTGCTTTGCCGGACAATAAACGGCCTTGTGATGCATTTATAGCAAACTGCTCACCGATGATAAGAACATTGTAACTTTAAAGTGACGCACAAGTCTCCTGTCATACGCTAACTTTGTTGGTGGCAGTGAGAAAACATGAACACTTTGGATCCGGGAATATCATATCTCCGGTTCTAACAGCACCCAACGCTCTGTCAAATAAAACTGTCGGCAATGCAGGCTTCGAATGATTTTGACGGAGCGGAGGCAGACCTGACACATTTGTGTACCGCGACAGAACGAGGATTTACACGGCTTTGAGTTCCTCAGGCTCTTAATCTGTGTAGGATTCTCTGAACCAAAACCTGACTAGCCAGACCTAAACAATTCTCAAGATCTTTAAGTTGGAATCTTCGCCCTCTACATGGCGGAGTGCGGCCTGTGGCCCGTCATAATATTGATTTCTTGATTCTGAGTACCTTCCTCTAACTAGCTATCCCTCATCGTCATGATCGCAAAGGGGAAAATCCATCGATAATACGATGATCAAGAGTCAGAGTGTTCGGGGGTGAATAACATTCTGCTGGCAAGCCGGAGACTCCGCGAGACTTGGGGAGGAACCATAATCAGACGTCGAAGTTTCTATCCAAGTCCGCGCAGATGATCAACGAGCTAATTCAGCTCCAACGTCTGGACTTCATGATTTGAGCCCTTGGTTATGGCCGAGACTCTCGAGAGTTGCGTTACAGGCCCATCGGTGCATTCAAGTTGTCTTTCAGAAGTGACAACAAGAGGCAGTTCTGAAATTAAGTTTAGATTCAAGCAATCCAGTTCAGAATACACGGATAATCTATTCCACGTACGTGTCGTTATTATTTATCGATAAGCGTCATTATTAATATTCTAGATGTCTTGCAGATACGTCCCGTTGAATCCTCTTTCTCCTTTCTATGATAAGCTTTCCTGTCTTTAATTGTTATCAGCGGTGGAGAACCCAACGTTCACCACTGCCCTTAGTCGTTCGCCATATCGTACCGTGGCCCACAGAAGACTGAAAAGAAAAGAAAATCCAGCAATGCCATGGTTAGATTCACTGGCCAATGGCTAAACGTGGTTTGAACAACTCACAAAAAGCCTATTAATGCCACGAAAGCAGACAATAAATTCGTAATGACAACACCGTATTTGTCGATCATGGGGATGATCCCAACTATCACCAATGCCAATACGACAGAGCGCGATGCACTATACGAACGGTAAGTCCGAGGTTAGTGCACTATGTCAGGCAGATATGGAGGATTTCCCAAGGGTATGGGGATGTCAGAAGGACAGACTCACATGTTAGCCGCCATCGCATCGGCACTGCGTGAATGCATCAAATCCACACAATACGCGGATGAAGGGCTGAGCACAAAGTCGACCTAAACGTAACAAAGTACCAATTAGTACTTAGAAGCAAGCAAGACAGGCGTAGAAAACTTACTCCGAGTCCGTTTAGGAATAGGCAAATCAAATTTAAAGACAGGCCTAATTTTCCTGGAACGTACTCCGTCAACAGACCTATAGCTGCCACAGAAAATGGCATGAGGAAAAGGGCTCCAAAAAATGTTGCACGCAGGCGATCTTCGGGGTACCATTTCCCACCTCGTTTCTTTCGGTAGCGAATGACAATGCTGTCAGAGAGTCGACCGGCCAAGGGAGCGCCGACTGTAACAAACAAAAGAGGAGGGTGAATGGTAGTCCAAGACACGTCGTAAAGGCGTTCTTACTCATGTTACCCAGTCCGCATGGAAGGAAGCAAGCGCCAATTAGCGCTGCATTAGTTATGTTATATTTTACGCCCTTTTGGATGATTCAGACTGAGAATGAGCTGCCCAATCGAAGAAAAATATAAAATGGGACGTACGATAGTGTACGCAAGAGGGACCAGCAGAACTTAATTGCGTGGTTAGTATTGACAAGTGATGAAATCTTAACTGGGCATACCAAAATCAGTCTGTAAGGTCGCAAAACTTGCGAGAGTCTGTTTAACGGTCGTCAAGAATTTTGTGTAAAAATGAATAGGAAAGACATACAACAAAGAGTAAATTCGGACTTCGAAGCAGCCATATGGGTCCCAGTGGATTAAGGATCACTGGTCTCCAGGACGGAAGAGACGAAGGATCGGCCTTATCGACTCCTCGTTTTCCCGGGTGGTAGGTTTCGGGAAAGAAGAAAAGCACGACGAAGAATACAACTATGCCGGTACTCCCCAGCCATATTTGCATCAGACGCCATGAGAAGTAATGAACTGCGAATCCTGTTATTGGAAAAAAAAGGTGGAAGTGTTTCCAGTTGCGTTCTGAATATTTCAAACATTTTATCTTACCTCCAGCGAGGGGAGCCAGCGCAGGTCCCAGAAGCACAGCCTAGCGTGAAATGTTTCCGTATGACGAGCATGCAACTAAATTGCTCCACTCACAGCAAAGAAAATTCCCATTGCTTGTCCTCGCTCCTCAAGCTTGTATATATCTCCTATCGTTCCCGACCCCACAGCTAATCCGGGAGAGCAGCCGAGAGCTTGAATGAACCTCCATATCATGAGCTGGGGTATACTTTGCGATACTGCCACTCCGATGGAGCCAACAAAAAGCAAGGGGGTTCCCACAAGATAGATAGGCTTCCTGCCATCTAATGTCGATCAGTTTAAGAATGCGTTTGGGGAAGCAGGGGAGATGGATGCTTACAGAAGGTAGAATATGATGCGCCTAGCAGTGAACCGATGGATGAAGCCAAGATCGATAAGCTAACTGCAAGGCTATAATAAGGGGTATAAGATTGGGCGGTAGCAAAGTGTCTGGAGATTACCTGACAATGGCACCGCTCGAATCTAGGTCCTCTGCGATCTGTGGTATAGAAGGTATAAAACTCCCCGCCACAAAAACTGCGGCAACGAATAAATGAGCTCGTTAAATAGCCACATCAAAAGGTTTTTACTCGGAAGAACATACATGGAAGGAGCCCAGTGACTGAAACAATGGCAAGGATGACTCTTTTCTGGGCAGGCTTGAAACGTCTGTAGACTTCCTCGTGCTTTGAGTATAAGAGGGGAGTGTCCTCAAAGATGCTGTGCGGCATGCTGTCGTATTACTAGTAGGGGGTAAGGTGTGGTCCCACCACAAAAATTACTAACGACAAAGCTTACCTCTTCAAGAAACCTCGTTTAGAATAATGACAGCGCTGGAGGCGTTCTTGACTTCTACTTCCTTGCTCAAGCTGGGAGCGAATGTAAACTCACAGCTGTTGCAAGTTATTAAATATGCTGGAGTCGCCCCGGGGCTAGCCTCCCACCGAAGGTTCCGTTTTGTGCTATATCGGTGCAGGTTGGGATACCAAAGTGGATGACTTGCCGTAGGAATCTGATACGGGTCTGGAATCCCAAACACTTTCAGATTCTAAGGATCCGAGGAGCCTTAGCGAAAGGCAACATTGAAGATGGGCCTGAATGAAGGTTACTCGATAACATTGACAGAGAGGGAGTCCGAGACACAGCCGCCTTCACTTTTACCCTCGGACTTTTTGAACCACAACGTAATGCTTTTGCTTGTGGCGCCTTTGCTCTCGTTTTCGGGATGCGCGCGGCTTTCAAGGGTGGGCATTCCAGTTAGGTTCGTTTCCGAAGCTGAGTTTGACATCTATCCTGCAGACTCATCACAGGTACGGATTCTTTCAGCATTGAAATCGGTCTAGATATGAAGTTCAGTTACAAAACGAATGACCAGATGTAAGATTGAATAGATGTGCGGTACGGATCGGAGTTTCTGAATCCCGGAAGTCACATCAGTAGACTCGATCCTTTTGGAAAATATGTGAATGTTTGCCCCACCGTCCCGAACGGGCGTAAGAAGAGATTTGACCAACACCGATGCATAGAGCTCTCCAGGTAAACTCAACTCATTCTCAACTATCATCACGATCTTGGTCTACCTAGAATCAAACCTTCGTGCCATGCTTCCGGGGTTGCTATTGCTCCGATTCATAGCCATGGTGTTCGACCTTGTAACACACAGGCCGCCTCGAGGCATGCTCCGTGTTCCCTTCTCCATCATGCCCATCGATAATCAAGTTGCCTCCGAGCACGACCGAAATGACTTGTGTCGTGATTACTGCCTGGTTTTGGGGCTTATCGGCGTATCGCCGTTGGAAATAAAAAATAGGTATCACGGCATCGACATGTCTGTTCAAGGTGCCTTCGATTGACAAAACTTAAAGCCGACCCGAGACCCGTCCCTTCTTTCGATTATTCCGACTCTGCGCGAATCCTGCATCCGGTCTTGCAATCATCAGAATTCACATCGATTGTCAATGAGGTGCTATAATAGTTAACTCTCTTGCATTACGGATGTCATGGACCAATCAAACTCCCGTGCACGTCAGTCAGTCTGAATTAGTGGTCACCGCAAAACCCTACTTCCGAAAGCAAACAAAGGTGCAGATAAATATCGCATTTTCTAGTATCTAACGTGTTTCTTTCCATAATGCAGCCTTTTTTTTAAATTACTGGATGTACCATGCTTCCGGGGCTACTGATACTGTGATTCATAGCCTTGGCGAATGTCTTCAAGCCGAAAATGCTTATATTCATGTAAAGCTCGTTTTCTTTCAATCCTTTTACCTCGGTGTGGTCAAAATGAATTCCTGAACTGTTGCGCTTTGATTGTCACATTTTTAGATGCAATGCTTCTGCGGTGATATGTTCGTCAGACAATGGACATCCACAGTTCTTACATTGAGGCAATCTGATTCTCATTTGGAGGTTCGGAGGTATGTTGCATTATTAGTCCCGAAACGGGTGGGGACCTCTTTCATTGCTTTGACGCCACATTCTATCAAAGGACACTGTTTCCTATTTTGAGCAATCCTTCGCTATTTTTAGTTGGTGTCCTCCTGCGCCGAGTCTGACTCTCCCGAAACAACCCCATTGGAAGTTCGGAACGCCTATGGCCCTGAATATTGCTTGAAGTTGTCTCCGTAATACTAGAGCTGCACTTGGAAGACGTGAATTCGATTTGGTATGAGTAACGAATGGAATCTTTTTAATTATACTACCAGTCCGACTTCTTAGCTCTTTCGTCGAATAGCCCAGAAATCAGCTGAGAGCTTCTGCCCCCTCCCATACCCACTCGTTTGAAACATAGAGCCATAAGCAATCTTGAAGTCGAAGCTTCCTTCGAACAACTCCATCACCAGGTCTCCATCTGTATCCACCTTGTTCCAAAGTGGCCGGATGCACACCTTGCCTGACGAGGACGAAATGCCGCATTGAGGGTTCATGAGGGTTAACCTGCCTTTGAACGCTGGCACGTTCCAGGAGGCTCTTGGGCGTGGAAATGGCGGTTTGAAGACGGTCAACTTCTTCACCTCGGTGATGTTCTTGATCGAAATGTTGAAAGGATATCCCCCGGTTTCTTCAGGCTCTGCAATGAGGGGCGACACAAAGAAACCATCTTTCCCCGCCGCGTAGTTTGCAGGGATCGTTATTTCAGCCGTGTTGCCTGACTTCTCTTGGTAATTCAAGATGGCGTTGTAGAGCTCTTCAGGATTGACCGACTTTCCAGCAGGCGAATAAGCTTCAGAAAGCGAAGGGATCGACATTGAAAATAAATTGAACTTTCCCACTAAAGGTGGGATATCATCGTCTGAATCTTCCGCCTGTTCGCCAGTAGATCAGCTTCCATGAAAGCATGAACGCACCACGACACTCACAGAACTCGTATCATCGCAGGAAGATTCGGCGGAATTGCTTTCAGCCTTTGTTATGGAAGCTATGTTTATCAACGGTGTTTAGCATCAAATTTTGAACAGCAGTCCTTGGACAGGAGATTTGGATTTAAAACTACCTGGTGCAGGTGTAGAGGTTTTCAAGCGTTTGGATGGCTCTCCATTGCGAATTGGACCTGGCTCAGGTGAGCGAGCTCGTTTCTGGTTCTTCGGAACTTGAATCATCCTCGATGGTTTCTTCTACGTGCCTTCGCATTAGATACGCCTGGAGAGAAAGAAAGATGACAACATACCTGAGCCATTTGAACGAAAATATTCCCGAGCCAGTTCAGTGTTAGGGATAGTACTCGAAGTCGGCGAAAGAGGTCGAAGAGAATATCCTGATGGTTTTGGTCGAGTTTGCTGGCAAGTGGCAAGAGCGACAGGGCTGCGAGCCCCCTTTTTTAGGTAAGCCGTCGATTGAAATTTGATAAACCCCAAAACTCACCGCACCTCTTATCCAATACAACTTAATGTTGCCCTATTATTTAAACCAACTGATAGCCACCTTAATTCTTTCGAAAAGTCCAAAATGAAATGACCTTTGCTTAGAACGTTAAGCCTGCCTCGTATACACAGACGCGACCTCTGAGAGCTTACAATGCGAGGTTTTGTCGTTCTCAGCTCGGCAGGCCAATAATTCCTTTGAGGACCACAACTGTTTGGTGGGCCAAGGGAAATCACTGCAGACCAATTATGACGTCCAGTAGAGGTCAAGTTTTCCACAAGCAAGTCACAGTATTGGTTTCTATTTTCGTTGGTTGAACACCGAACATCAGGCCAGGTCCTCATTTGGCCGCCGTATTGGATCATGCAACAAAAAGAACTATCCTGGGATTAAGTCGGTTGATAGGCTAATAGAGGGGTCTTACCCAAAGGGCAAAGGCAATCCACACCGTTGTAGCAGATACTATGTTCGTAAAGGCAATTCCGAACTTACTGATCATTGGAAGGACAACTGTGATACCAGTTGCCATTAGAAAACGGATCGAAGGCATCGTGACCACAACGCCTCGTTTCTTCGCTGGAGAGCATCGGAGGTCACTTTTCAGGTAGTAGTGACGACGACGCCACAAACGTAGTGAAAGACGAGTCGAGAAAGGCACAGTTGCGACTCAGCAAAGTTATGGCTCTCGCACGATGCTGGGTCGGGTCGGGCATCGGCGCATAAAATGGGATGCAGTCTTACATATAATCCCAGCACTAGTCCGTCATCGAAGTGAGGGGAGCCTCAAACTTGAACCTTGTGCCGTTCTTCGAGCCCTCATCTTAGCGCTGCCCGAGAACCGTGTCGCTTGTAAGGGGAACAGTACTGCTTCAACACCGAGTGCGTGCCAATGGACTTGGTAAACCCATTTTAACAATGGCGGTTCGCAGATTACACTCTGCTTTTCGGCTGAACTACGTTGACAGCGAATGGGCATTGATAAATGCCTTTTATACTAGTTGTTTTCAATGGTCGAAAAACCAACATCGACCCATGCCCTCATTTGGTCCCCATATTGAATAATACAACAAAGGAGCCTATAACATGAACTCATGTCAGTGCAAATTGTAAAGATGAGCGAAAAAGTCTTACCCAAATGCGATCCACACGAGTACAGCACAAGCCGCATTTGTAAACGCAATACCATAAGTATTGATCATAGGAAGGGCGACTGCGATCCCTGCTGCCATTAAGACGGATCGTAAACCGCTTCAAAGTCGAACGGACTCAGTTCAGGCGTTCGGGATTCAAACTCGGTCTACGCACCCATTCGCAGCTAAGGCTTCTGCACTTCTTGAATGCATGACATCGACGAGGTATGCAGCACAGGGCCCAAAACCCATTTCTACCTGGAAGATTTACTGTACGGTCAAATTGGAGTTCTCGAGCAGCGAAATATACTCACCCCAACTCCGTTAATGAAAAGGCATACCAGGCATATCACCAGACCGAGCGTGCCGTCTACGAATTGGTTGACGAGGCCGTAGGTGATCAGGGGGATAGGAACAATTATTGCAAATGGGATTAAGGCTGCCCGTAGGCGATCCTCTGGGTACCAGACTCCGCCTCGCTTTTTGCGCCAATTAATGACTGTGCGGTCCGATATACGGCCGACGATAGTTGCTCCAACTGGAAGTAAGGAAGTTTGTGAGAAGACCACTCTTTATTCGGTCAAGTGTACAACTGACTCATATTACCAAGACCGGCGGGCAGGAAGCAAGCACCAATTAAAGCTTCATTGGGGATATTATAACGAGCACCCTGTGCCAATATCAGTGCAAATTTCGCGAATACGAAAATATAAAATCTTACAATGGTATATGCCAAGGGAATCAACTGGACTTGGTTCCACATTTGTTACCTACGAGAATGTTGGAAGGAGTGGGCACGCTCACCGAATACTGTCATCAAGGAGGCCGATAAAATGAATGACTAGAAAGAGTGAGAGGCAACGAAAAGGTAAAAATACATGAAACTCACGATCATCAGCAAATTCGGACTGCGAAGCAAAAGCATCGGCCGAAGTGGATTAATGAAGACAAATCCGATTCTCTTGTCCTGCGAATCTGGGGCCTTTGATGCTCGTAGTTTGTCAATTCCCCTGGTACCAGGCTGACTGGTCTCGGGGAAGAGAAAAAACATGATACTGAAAGCGACGAATCCCAGGACTCCCAAGGAGCCCTGCGTGGTTCGCCATGAATAATGATACGTCGCCCAGCCTTAGGTAGTTGTCAATGGTTTGATTTCTACAAGGAAAAAATCACAAACCCCCGGCAAGTGGTGCTAAGGATGGCCCAAGGAGGCACGCCTGAAAAGCAGTCAGATAATTGTCCGGGATTTGGACGACGTTGACGTACTGCAAAGAACACCGCCATTGCCCTTCCCCGTTCTTCTAGCTTGTAGATATCGCCAATAACACCGGCTCCAAGAACCAAGCCAGGCGATGCTCCAAGGGATTGGAAGAAGCGCCAGACCAACAAGGAGGGGACGTTTGCAGCGGTGGCGACTCCAATTGAGCCAAGAACGAGAACAGGCAGAGAGAATGTGTAAATCGCTCTCCTTCCATCTATTCGGGCTTCAGTTTTCAAGTTTTTTTTTTGTAGGAACGACGCACAAAAGGTCGAGTATGAACCGCCGATTAAACCCCCAACCGAGGCAGAAAATGCTGATAGACTGACGGCCAAGCTAATCACATATATTCATGAGCTTCAAAAGCCATTGACTGTTTCGGAGGTTAGGAATTGCATACTTCACTATGGGTCCTGTTGTGTCAAGGTCTTTCGCGATTTGCGGAATTGATGGGGTAAACGTTCCAGTGACGAATACTAAAGCAAGAAACCTTTTAGCACAGACGTATTAGCCTTGAACCAATTGAATTCTACTCACACGGAATGAGGCCGCATCCAGATACCATTGCTAGAATAGCCCTTTTCGTCGCAGGAGAGAAACGATGATAGACCGCTTCATGCTTTGCAACAGTGTCGTCAGAGAGCAGAGGGGTTTCTTCTGACGATGCCATGGACCTTCAGAGGAAGGTCTGCTGGGGATGGAATCCAAGTAAAGGAATGGATTCCTCACTGCTCAAGAAATTTGATGCTCCTGGGATTAAGAGAAGGTGACTCACGTCATCTTGATAAGATTAGATGGTCTTCGTGTTCCTGATGTTGCACACATCACCACGATCTTGCCCTCCGTCAATTTAAAAATTCGTCGGGACTCTCTGCACAAAAACCACAACTAATTCCAAGGTTAGATGCTAGTAATGAGAACGTAATAAGGGAGGATTCCAGTGTCCACTTGGCGATCACATTTCGTTCAATATCCGATCGGAGTCTAGAACGGTCACGCGATCACGTGCCATTTCGCGTTACGTATTCACAAATCAGCTCAACTTGAACCGATATTTCATTTATATTTCATAGCATGCAATGAGAGAGGATTGTGCATAATTGTGTACACCGCAGAGGGCTTGCCCTGAAGTAGAACGAAAATGGGACCACATTTCGCGACCCTTTAAATTGCCAGCGAACACGTCCGAATTTTACAACTTCGACTTGACTTCGACATCTTTCAGACGCGTTTCAGTGACTCAGCGCTTCTCCCCTGCTTTTTTGTAAGTTTAAACACCACTACTAGCCAAAAACTGAGCCTAACGACTTGGAAATCTCTCTCTCGGCTTTCAGAACTTACATTTTCATCCATGGCACCTCGCACTCGACGCGTTGTACGTTGTGATTTACCTTCCCAGTTGGTCAACGCGCGTACTGACAGGACTGTATGATTGCAGATAGCAACGGCAACAAAATCTACGTCGGGCCTCAGGCCTCCTAAGAGAAAAATCCAAACTGGAAATGCAACTCAAGAGTCGGTTGCTTCTAGTGACGAACAACCTGCAAAGCGTCAGAGGTCCTCCACTATCGGAACCAAAGGTTTGCAGTCACAGAGTTCCCGCTGGCTGGACTGGATATTGACGCGTTTTTCAACAGCCGTTGCTTCTGCTTCCGTCACTATGACCACGGCAGAAAAATCCAAGACCACCGAGGCTCCGGCTGAGCCTGTTACCAATAAGGCTGACTCGTCTGAGGGTTCGAACGAAGTGAGAATCCGAGTCTATGTTTTATTTTGACGCGTAGTAATGCTAGACCCGGGCTCTCCAGGACGAATCTGAAGAAGAAATACCAAAATTCACGGGGCCATTTGACTTATACGCGACCCAGCTTCCATTCCTCCACAAAGTCTACTCTCCTGCTGGCAGTGCCGCTGTCTTCCCGGAGAAACTCTACAAGGAAATTCTTACTTATCAGGCCAAGAACGACAGGACCGCCAAAGTCACCATTCCCGAGGGATTTACCTCGGGCAACGATGGAAAATTTAGGTCGGGCCTCTTGTGCGATCCTATGGAGGAGATGCCATTCGACATCATCGCCACCAATATCACCCAAGTTGACAAGTTGAACTTGAAGTTGGATTACAAACGCCCCGACAATGCCTGGGATGGTCCTGGCTTGAAGGCCAACCTTGAACTGGAGGAGGAAGGATGTGGTATTGCGTCATCTTCTGGGAGTCTCTCTTTTCATCCTTTGTGGAAGAAAGTCGATAAAGATGGTCAAGTTATGGAGCTTTTCGAAGGTACCTTTTCGTTCAAAGTTAGTTATAGCTCGCTCTACTCTAGGAAGGGGCACGGGCGAGGGCAGAGCGAAACGGTTGGGTTCTGGGCTGTTCGCGGAAAGGCCTGATTTTGTGATTGAAAGTATGGTTAACCTTGCAATCTTTTTATGGACCTTGGTTATTGGCACGATTTCGGGAACTTAAGATAGGTTGGTTGACGTCTCAATAAAAATTTTAGTGGTTGTTTGTACTTTGAATCTATCTGTTTCCTAGCCCAACTTTGAGTTTGATCAGTAAAACGAGGGCGACTATCCTGGAGAAAGTTCAAAGATAAGATAAGATGAGGTCTCCAAAGCAAACATACACAAATCATGCCTGGATTTCATGCACGGGGTTGTCAACCCTCCCTTGTCCTTTTACCACCGACACCTCCTCTTATACCAACCTTCTGCTCGCCTCAGGATACCCTAAATACTCATTATACCCACTTTTCATAGCTTTGCAAGAACAGAAAGTGTTAAGGAGCAGAACTTACTGGTTTAGTTGGATGTACGTTTATTCCCTTCGAACTCTTTTCCTTCTTGTCCCTTACCATTTACCAGGATACCACTGTCAGAATAACGAATTCACTTTCTTGCTATACTTTAAGAGGGCCGTCGATTGACGGTTAAATGAGCTGCGCTGCTCGAACTTCATCAAGTCTTTATTGCGCGCAGTTAGGCGCCAACGATAATCGACGGCGGTTTCTTTAGATTACAGTCAATACAGTGCGTAACTGTGATGTATAAGATTCTTTAAGTGTTTTCCTAACATGTCGAAAGATGTTACGCATATTCAGAACGGGGATCACCTCCACTAGACCCCACCCTGCAATACGCCAGGCTATTCATATATCCCGATACAACTCAAGCTCAACCTTGAAATCGACCCAGCAAACACCGAGACCCTCAAAGTTGCACCCAGGTATCTATACGCAGAGGCGCCTCTTCCTTGCATTAGGGCTCGGAACGACATCCGCTGTCGCCTTTGCCCTGCTCTCGTCACAACCTTCCTCTCCCTTCTCTGGACAATCGACGACCATTCATGCCGACAGCAACTCCCAGCCACGGCCACAATCAAACGCAAATGGAGACAGGGGCCGAATACAAATGACCGAGAATTCACATCGGCTGTACAGCTTCGACGAGGTCGTTGAGGCAGAAGGCGGAGCCCATATCGAGAGTCAACCGGCACAGGGTGTGTGGAGGCGGGATTCATTTCAGCTTGGAAGGTATGTTTGTCAGCCCAGTCGTGGTATTTTAATTATAGGAGCAAAGCTGATTTCACTTCTTAAACAGTAACTTTCCAATAGAAGACGTGATTAGCAATGCCGACTTCGCCTTCTCTCCTACACTCACACTGTCGTGTGTTACAATCCTAGATGGTCATAATGGTCAACGGATTGCTGATCTCCTGGGACAGCTCCTTCCTATCACGGTGCTAAGCCACGTCGCGGATGTTTATTCGAAACATACCCAGTCGATTTCCTCAGCTTTTGGATTCGACGTGACCGGTGGACAGGAGGTTCAGTTTACTGATGACCAAGAACAGGGTGAAGATTCAGTGCACCACCGCGAGCGTAATCCTGGGGAACCACCGGACCCTGTGCCACCAGGGGAGGAGGTGGATGCGGCGATTAGGGAAGCATTTACGGCGTTGGATGACTTTTTGGTGCACGAGAGTGTAAGACGTGTTTTCGGACTGGATGAAGAAGCCTACGCTGCGCTTTGTGCACGAAACCTGGACGTCGGGAAGGAGGCGTCAAAGGCTGATGGGAAGGAGGGGGAAAACAAGAAAGACGAGGCGACGGTCGGTGCTGGCTCGGCGACCAACTCTAAGCACACCATGAGCCGGGCACAAGCAATGGAAAAGCTGTCGTACCCAAACTCCGGGAGTTGTGCGTTAATGGCCCTGTTTAACCCTCAAGAACGGTCGTTGCGCCTGGCCCTGACAGGTGATTTACGCGCTGTCTTTGGCAGACGGGTCCTTGCTCCTCCCGATGACTCCAACGGGAAAGGAAAAAACGCGTCGATCGGTAGCAAGAGCAGCCCACGATACGTATACGAAGTCGAGCAGCTCACAGCGGACCAGAACGCACTCAACCCAGCAGAAGCTGCGCGGCTCACCTCTGAGCACCCAGATGAACCCGACTTGCTCAAGAACAACCGCGTCCTTGGCTGGGGCCCGGCTCGCGCCTTTGGTGACGGCGCGATGAAGTGGTGTGCAGAGGTGCAACGGCGACTGCACGAGGAATTCCTTGGGGACCGACTGAGGGACAATTGCAAAACGCCGCCCTATTTTACAGCGGAGCCGGTTGTGACGACGAAGGAGGACCTGAGGAGAGGAGATTTTGTGGTGCTTGCATCGGATGGACTGTGGGACTGTTTGGGGAGCGAGGAGGTAGTTGGGCTCGTTGGAATGTGGTTGGAGGAGAGAGGTACGAAAGAGCGGGTGAAGCAGCCTCACGCCGGTGCTGGTTCTGGTGTAAAGGAATTGTTGCTGCCCTTGTTGCCAAGGATTGAGGACGACGACGACCCGGACACAGACGCGGATCAACATCGTGTAGCCCGCTTATTCCACCCCTCCCAGCAACAAAGTAACACTGCGCCAAAAGTATACACGCCCTCAGAGTTGCCAGTAATTTACCCGGCTGACTACAAGGACCGGACGCCAATGTATCGGTACTGGCGCACGGAGAAGAAGTTTGTATGTGAGGACGAGAACATCGCGACCCATTTAACGCGGAATGCTCTTGGAGGAGCGGATGCGGATTTGAGAGAGGCGTTAACATTGATGGACGTACCGCGGTCGAGGAGATTTAGGTGGGTCTTTCTTTTTCGCTTTCTTTCCTCCTTTTATCCTTTCTATGCGGCGTCTGACGAATGTTACTTTTTAGGGACGATATCAGTGTCGTCGTCCTTTTTTTTGATTAGATACAGTGCTGAATCTCATAAATATTTTGATGCTCAGCTGCATGAGATAAATACGACCCTCTACTCTCAAACTTTCATTAGAGGGTTGTTAGAAGCTGGAGTACAACGCAGGCGAAGATTTGAAACGAATCTATTTGGGAGAGAGGACATGATTTTGATCAAGGTATTTAGGTGTAAGGTATTTACTTCCCTAGCCATCAGGACATAGTTCGTTATTCTGACGTATGTTAACACAGGACTGTCTACCACGAAATTTTCTGACCATCAATGTTGATAAATTCCCCGCCGTGAGTGCCTCTAGTCGCGCCTTCGATGATACTCAAAAGCATTTTCGCAGCAGTGTCTGGGGTGATAGCAATGGCATCTTGGAGGGGTCCCAATGTTCCTGTTTTGTCCATGGCGCGATTTGAAGTCGCTGTCAAAAATCCGTGGTTAGTTCAAAGCGTTACTCACACTGGGACACCTCTCACCCATATCGGTCATTACGATTCCAGGAGCCAGTGGGAAACTAGCTGTGGAAATCAGGAGTAAGCCAAAAATTAAATAAATAAAATGGAATGTCTCACTGATCCATTCGTTTTCGTAGTGAATCTTCCTGGAGAGGTAGTTCAAGGCGGCTTTAGAAGCGCCATAGCTCACGGAGATTGCTGGAAGGTTAATAAAAGCAGTCAAGCTACCCGCTCCGGACGTGAACGGTATGAATTTTGGGTTCTCGCTCTTTTTAAGCAAGGGTGCGAAAGCCTGATACAAAACAAGGATCGCAGTAACATTAATCTGAAAACCGTTGAGACTTGGTGTATGGAGAAAATTCAATGTAGCAAACCTTGAGGTGCTCGTTCATTGCGTCAACCGGTGTCTCCTCAATGGTCCCCATGAAGTCGGATATGGCTACATCGTTGAGCTAGGCGCTTTTCAGGTTTGGCAGAAACTCGCACCTGCTACACCTAAAACTGTGTCGACATGTCCAAACTTGTCACTAACAATTCTTGCAGCAGCTTTGTTTGACGATTCATCTGCGGCGATGAATTTAACGATAGAAACCTTGTCCGAGTGATTGGTAGCGAGTTCGTCGAGAGCGGGCGAGGAATTTCTGGCTGCTGCGAACACATAGACGTCCGGCCTGGATTTGACAAGTTCTTCGACAAGCGCCAAACCTATATGTATCAAGGAACTGAGACGAGACAAATAGAATTAAGGGTCAAGAAACATACCTATCCCGCGATTTGCACCGGTGATAAAATATACAGTGGGAGACATCCCTGCGGATTGGCGTCTGGAAACTGAAGTTGAGATGATCCAAAAGTGATTTTCTTGTGGCCCTTTAATAGCTTTGAAGCTAGCGTTGTAATGGGGGCCAAAAAAGTTTGACTCATCTTATTAGACATTTTGGATGACGTCTTGACTTGCATTAATCAGCTGACGAGCTGAGAGTTCGAAGCGAGAGCACTGAGCAGTCATAAATCAGGTTTCAAAAATTCTGCTGACGAAAAATAGGGAACTTGAAGTTTTCAAAAATGCATTTGACTCCTTTACAGCCCGCAGATCGCGCTTCGGGTCGACGTGGTGTAAATAATATTAGCCATGTATGGTAACTCCACGCTATCACCCCCGTTCAACCGTGTGAACGTGGCCGTGAGCTCCCAAATTTGGAAAGGCGCCCATAACGCGATCGCGCCAGGAGACAACGCCAAGACGGTAACAACTAAATTTGGAACCATTCCCCTTCACACAAATCGATCACCCGTCTTTGAAAATGATAGGTCGGTGAAGAGAGAAAACCGATGAAAATCCTGAATGAAAATCCAGCGCCCGTGGTTCCTACATATTATCTATGGAGTCACCGTTGAGCCGAGATTTAGCCTCACACCCTGTCTTGGAAGTTTTAGGGATTTGTGGTCAAGTGAAAACCAGGGAAATAGGTGAGCTAATGATGGATCAGTGGATGATACTGCTTCAGCACTAAGGACCCCAGCCGATGTTCGGCAAAATATCAGCGGGAGAGAGAAGCCATACACCAGCTCCCGAGATTTTTCCGGTGTTGCGAGTGCGCGCATCAATGTCTCGGAACTGTAATTACTTTCCCATCCAACGCTTATTAAACTTGAGATATGATCCAGGCAAGGGAAGGACACGAGGATTTATTGAGGAGTTTGACTTGACCACTAAGTAGTACCTGCCCCTTTCTAGAAAGAAGCTAATTTATATTGCTTCTCTGGTAAGTTAAATCAACTCATTCGCATGGCCAAGCGAACCCATGAAAGTTGGTTATCCAAGCCTCAATGGACTGGCTTGAGAATTTCCTAGGCAGGAGTCTTCTGGATAACGTGTAGCACAAGTGGTCCGGGGAGTCGATGACTGGAGCCTCAAATGTCGACGTTATTTTCAGGGAGAGATTTGGAAATCCGGAAGACAAGGGTTATGACTACGATGTTCCATCTTTTCGGAGGCCTGGGCAACAACCGCTGATCATTGTCCGTTGGGCACGAAAACATATTTTCATTTCAAACTGGACTTCGATGGCGTAGGTATTTTACTGTGCAATGAGACTCCCAGTTTTGTAGTGTTATCCTACCTGTTTTAATTGGCCTGCCTCTCCGTTAACTGGATCAGGATCGGGACAGGTAGAGGAAGCAAAAGAAAAGATAATCCAAGATCACGCCCTCAGGGCGGACTTCGGAACCAAACACGGACAATTTATCTGGAAATCGCTTTTTGTTGTCATCAACCAGTGCAACCACTCACCAACATACTACTTAAAGCTCGAATGTGCGACTGATCATCTTATTGACCCAGGCGATTGGTTTATCAAAGTAGAATACCATGAAATACCTCTATCCCGCAAAGGAGTTCCCCCGTTTTGCCAGTCTTGACCATATCAACCGCAGTCGACGTTCGACACAGCCCCCTGGACGCCTTCTTAAAGCTTCTTGTATCCTTGGCTTCTCTAAAAAACATCCAGCATCACTTTCGGTTTGACACGCTGTCAGGTTTTCCACTGTAGGAACATTCTCATGTCAGTGGGGTGTCTGGATCACCTCCCCGGTTAGCATTGAAGAATTTATGGCTTCCTCACGCCCGCGGGCTGGTTGTTCCACTTTGGGGACCTCTATGGTCAGTTACCCCCCACTCATCCATCTGTTCCTCATGCTACCAGTTGTTGTGAACAGGATAACGATAAGCAGCTTGTATAAACAGTTTCGGTCCTCGAGTAGCGCTTGCTTCTTACGATGAAAGCACCTACCACTCAGTTCATCATCCCCGATTGTTTTTCCAAGTTTCCATGGTCTCGTAAACTCAGTGACCTTTTCCCCCAAATCAAAGCAGAGTCCGATGCTTGGGCAGAATCGTTCCACCCGTTTGATGAGGAAGGTTTGGCAGGCTTGAAGGAGGTGGACTGCAGTATGCTATAATTCAAGAGGGTTTCCAGGACGCTAATTCACTTTTGCCAGGTCTCCTCGGTTGCCTCGTCTATTCTACCCTCGATAAGAGTGACGTTTCTTCTCTCGTTGACCCTGATGATATACCTAATTTATTTGCCTTGCCAGAAATTATGAGGCTTGGCTGCGATTTGATGGTTTTGAATTTTGTCATCGACGAATACACCGACGTTACTGATGGCAATGGAGCCAACAATATTCGCCAAATCGTCATGGATGTTTTACTGAATTCAGACAAGGAACGTCCGGACGGAGAGCACGTTATAGGTGTTATGTTTAAAGAGTTTGTTAAGATGTTCTGGTGGCCTGCCTTCTTCGCTAACGCATTTCGCAGCTTCTGGACGCGAGCCTCGGGCTATGTTTCTCCCGGTGCCAACTGTTTGAAACGATTCACCGACGATTTTAACGACTACACGGCCGCGGTAGTAAAGGAAGCGAAGATTCGAACCCAACGCCGATACAGCAACTTCGAGGATTACCTTAAACTTCGGTTATATACTATTGGGTGCTTTACCACATATACGCTCTGCGAATTTGGGCTCGACTTGCCTGAGGCGGTGTTGTCCCATCCACGAATCGTCGACCTCCGAGAAAAGGCGGCTATTTTAACGGGCATTACCAATGTGAGGGGTCCATAATTTGGACTCAGCGCTCGCCTTCTGTTGTTTTCTCACCTTCGTGTAGGACATTTACTCGTTCCCTATGGAAAAATCGCGTGGCGGAGGGCTAGAACTCCACAACTCCGTTGAAGATTATGGCTGAACAAAACCTTGACGTGCAAGCCGCTATCAACTGGCTCGAACGCTATCTGGCTGGTATCGTTGCAGCTTTCCTTGAGGATATCGATCAACTGCCCTCCTGGGGAAAAGAGGTTGACCAGCGGGTGAAAATATATATTAACGCCATAGCACAAGCGACACGCGGGATTGACGATTGGTGCTTTGAATGTGGACGATATTTTGGCAGGAAAGGTCCGGAAATTCAGAAAACGAGGGTCATGACAATGTCACTTCTTACGACTGAGGGTTGGCAGCCTTTAGTGAAGGATTGAACCTTACTCAACGGTCTTTTTATAGTCATTCAGTTATGCATGATACCTTATCTATTTTCACCAGCAAATTTGGCAAAACGGCACTGGCTGCTAGAAATGTCCAAGAATGACCAACTGTGTCAGAGTTGTGCTATATAACCCTGGTGGTAGTTCAGTCTCGTCGTCGCTCTTTTTTTTTTTCAGCTGCTCCGTCAGCCAAAGAACAGAAGAAGGTATGGCCTTGCTGTGAAACAGGAAGGTTCCCCCGGTTCGAAATTCACCATATAAGGAAGGGACTTCTCTGCATCAGCTTTGTCAGCACCGCTTGGGTCAAGCCCAACCAAATAAAAGGACGACCTGGACATGTCGCAAAGTTTTCTGGACATGTCGCAAAGTTTTCTGCAACTTGTTTGTTCAATGTTTGGCTTTAGGTCCTTGTCAAGCCCGACCAAATAAAAGGTTGACCTTGACCTTTCGCAAAGTTTTCTGCAACTTGTTTATTTGGTTTTAAAGCCCTTGTCCTTTAGTCAAGCTTAACCAAATTCAAGGCCTTCGTTTTGCTTTCGTACTACTTACTAGCAAATTACTAGAGTAATTTTCCACAGCTTCAAGCGTGAAGGCCCCTCACAACCCCCCTTCAGTCACGGTCTCCTTGACCGTCTCAGGAGCATGTCTCAAGTCAAATTATAACCGCCAGGATTGACCATCTTTATTTTCTGAAATGGTTTATTGTGTTTTTTTTTTTTTTTTTTTACATTCGGAAGCCAACTTTAACGTTGGATGCATGCGCCGTCGTTGCCACGTCCACCGTATTTGGCTGGACTCCGTTATGGAACGGTGGCCATCCCTAGTTTAAATCCTTCTCATTTGCAATTAACAGAAAGCTTTAGATATCATAGTAAGTTTTAACTCTTCGTCAACGCCACGAGGAGCCAACCGCAGGTTGGCGACGAGTGGCGTAGAAACAAGGAGTTCTGCTCAGGCTGATAGACTTTAATGTGAATCACTAGCACCCATGAATGCTGAGAGTATAATTTCAAACATTATTATCGAATTATCACACACAGCAAGGCCACGATGACGAAGTCATCCCTTTATTAAGTTTAACGAGATTCAAATTGCACCCGTGCCTAGTGGTCACATGACCGTGTAACCCTAACCTCTTGGGAACCGTGTTGGATTCCCGAAATGACTTGAATTTGAACCACAACTTCCTCACTGTCATTGACAGTGGCATGACTCGATAATCTACTTTACAGCCAAAGGGAAACTTCATTGCGCCTTTCTATCTTATTTTTTATCTTTTATCTTGGAAACATACGGAAGGAAACGATCAAGAACTATGTCTCTGAAGCGTTCAGGCAAATCTCAACCACGGTTGGAAGAATCAGTCTACACACCTGTGGTTTTCCCTGGAGATTCGAATGTAATTTTGGAATCGTCTCTACCGTCTACTTCCTCGGCATCGCCACCTCCACGGAGCACAACTTATCTTGGAGAATTGTCGCGGAAACACGCGGCACACGCGCAGATCGTGCGAGAGGAGCCAGCATCTCCACCACGATGCCAGGGGGAAGATTCCGATGATGAAGCTGCTTTTGCTGCTCGTGAAGAGCGTATCAATACCCTGCGCAACCGGGTTCAGGATGCACTAATCAAAGCCGAAGGAAATCCCGCGGACGGCAAGTGGGTTTTTCTGGCGCAGCTCCTTCGCATGGGTGTCACTAGCGGCCGCGGTGGGCGGTGGTTCAGGGTGCGGACGGACCTGCAGCCTCCAGAGTCTCTAGATGGCCCCGGGCTCGGGTGGCTGAATGCTAAGACGGAGGCAGAATGGGAGGAATGGGAGAAACACTATCAAGAGGAAAGGCGCGTCAAAGATAAGGTCGAGCGGTGGAAGAAGAAGGTGCAGCCTCCAAGCAAAGTGTCAAGCATGCACCGAAGCCTGGACGTGTCTGCCGATGTTGGTTTGTCGCCTGTAGCAGTTGTAACCGCTGTTCTGCCACAGAATCCTACGTCGGACCCCACGAGGGCCACCGATCCCAGACATGAAGCTGATACCGCAGCGAAAGACAAGGTTACCCTCAATGCTGCCGGTTCAACCTCCAAGCCCACAACGAACGCTTTAGCCACCCTTCGTGCCGACCCACTCAAGGATACTGCTCCATTCGGATTTGGCGTTGTTAAGCGTCTCAAAACCGTCCCTGTCGGAAAGCCAACTGCTGCTAGTGGAAAACCTGAGGCTGAGAAGAACCTCGCCCAACCTGACAAGGCAAAGGAAATGTCTGGACCTTCGAAAAAAGTAGTCGATGGCGCCAGCAAAGCTAAACCACCCGTCATACCTGCTTCAACAAGAGATACAAACATCAGACACATCGCTGACCTTCCTGACCTTGTAAGTATCGTTGTTGCTCTTTAATTTTGGCAGCCTAGCTAATATTGTTTGCGACCTTTCTTTGTTTCTTGTTCTCTCTGGTACTCATCCTATAAAATGACAGTCCTTCCTCCCACCCTCCTTTCCTTCGTCTCAAATGATAACATCTACACCAAAAGGCGCTGCGAAACCCCTTTCCAAAACCCGTAAACTCGAATCAATGCCAATCATACCTGCGCCACCCTCCGATATATCAGATCCAGCCCCGAAAGCTTCTTCTGCACCTGATCCGTCGTCCTCACCTCGTGTGACGAAAACCTACGGACGGCACAACCAAGGGTTGAGCTCGTCCCCCCGTCAACCTCTTGAAATTTCTGCTTCCTTACCTGCGATACCCACCCCTTCGACCCCGACACGCAATGCGCATGAGCGCCATACCAAAAACATAAACCAAATAAATGACGATGAAGATAACGTGAAAAATACAAACAACAAACGGGCCCTTCCTGCACCATCTACTCCCAACAATGCCAACGACGACCACGAGAGGGCACTGAAGAAAGCCCGCACCATGTCCACCCTCGATGGGGTTGTCGCCACCCCGTCGCGGAATCGAGCTGCGCCACAGCAAATTCTTACCTCCTTCCCTCGCCCTCGCAGTCCGCGCACCCCAAAAGCTGCTCGTGTTGACGCTGGTGGCAGTATCGGTGTCGGTGTTCCTGCCCCTGCTCTTCCGGCAACTTCAAGCCCTCTGACCCCGCTTGCGTCTACACCAATCAGGCAAGAGAAGAAACAGACTATGCCCACCCTAACGGAGCTTCTCGCGAGCGCCAAGCGGGACAAAGGCAAGGGCAAGAAGAAAGCCGTTGGAGCAGTAGCAGGTCCGGCTAAGCCTGAAAGTAAGGGCAAAGCACCTGAAGCGCGGCCTGCGCCTATCACAGAGGAAGACCACGCAGAGAATGAAGCTTGGGTCGATCGTGAGCAGCCACCGCCGCCCGCGGATGCGCCAGTCTACGGGTACGACACCGGCATCGCATTCGACGTCATACATAGCGAGGAGGTTAACCAGTACCTGATGGACACATACGCGATCGACCCCGTGCAGGACCCGCATTCCGACCACCCTGGGTTGGATGTAGACGTCAGCATCGACATTGATTTCTCGCCGACGAAATCGCTCTCCTCTCTTGCGGGCTCAGACTCGGAGGACGAGCCTGATGACATGGACGGCATGGGCTTGGGCATGGGGTCAGGCATCGACTTCTCATTCAGGCCTCTCGCAACATCGACGCAGCGCGCTCCGTTTGGTGCTCCGGACCCTAGCACTTTAGCTGACCCCAATTCCAACCACAACAGCGGCAGCGGATATGTACGGAACGAATCAGGCGCTAGCAAGGACAGCTGGGCGAGCATCTATGCCTCCGCCGGTGCTGGGGGTGGTGGTAGTGGCGGCAATGGGCCCCTTCCACCGTCGTCCTCCCATCCGTACCCGTCGTACAACTCGCAGTTCGGCTCGGAGGTTGCACGGCAGGTGGACAAGGTGGACAAGCTGCTGGAGAAGGAGCTGGACTATGAGGGGTGGTTGAGGGATCCGTCGGAGGAGGCTGATGTGGGTGGGTATGGGCAGAATAGCTTGGGGCATGAGGTGGAGGAGAGCCCGTGATTGATGGGCTCGCAGTGAGGGTGGTGTGCCGTGTTGTATTCTACTGGTATCTATGATTTCATGTTGTTGTTCCATCCATTTTGTACTCTATGACCGCACGTGTACATGGAGCGAGGTTCTGTGTACCTTCCTACTCGGTAGTTTGTCTGTACATCCGTATGAAAGGTTTTATGTTGATGAGAACAAATTGAAATAAATATCTGTCGAAATCAAGCATACTGTGCGGACTACTGGACCCACTGGAAAACTGATATAAACCTAGCTTAAGATCCACACTGACATCTATTGAACGAGCAAACCAGTGGCCGATTGCTGGCAGTCCTTCAGGTCAACAGGTTTCGGTGAACAATTGCATCGAAGATGTGGTCAATCTGGCTGGGCCGCTTCCGTGGTGGGTGAGAGCTCGCAACGCTTCTTCCATTTGGCGGAAGTTATCCTCGAGAGCGACAATCCTGCTATCGAAGGCGGCACTGTTGCTCGCAGCTTGGGAACGGAGCACGTTGAGTGAGCTAATGGTGGTGCTGACGGAAGCGGCGGTCTGAGCACGGAGCTGTTGAACTGCAGCAGCGGTCGACGTGAGGTTCGCGAGTGTAGATTCCGATGGTAGGTCTGGAACTGTGGTTACCGATTCCTCCGAGCCATAAAGGCTTGTTCGAGGCGTCGACGCCGACGTTTCTTCCAAGGTAGAAGCTTCTGTACTATCTGGCGAGGCAATAGGCAAGGTGTCGCTGAAGCTAGTGGAAGACTCAAAGGCCTCAGCAGAAACTGGTGACTTTCGTAAACCTGATGGCATGAGCCCATCATCGAACTTGGAGTCACGGCCAATACGAGAAAAACTCGTTCGCCTGGAACTGGGTTCCACGACTATCGAAGGAGGTGCAGATGAATATCGTCGCGCTGGGGTGAGAATGGCTGTAACAGAGTGTGTAGGTTCCGAAGTGAGGGCCGCCGGATCTAGTTGCGTAGGATTCGGCGCAGGGTAGGTGAAATACTGCCATAGTCGCTTCAATCGTTGCCCTAACGGAACTCTCAACTCCTTTAGTTGGGCCATCAATTTCTCGATTTTGCCTTGTACATCATCGAGTTTGTGCGGGGAATGTCGGAGGCGGGCGTCGTCCGCCCTCGAAGATTTTGGCGTCTGAAGTATTTCGAGTACTTCTTGATAAGTAAACCGCATCTCTTCACCAGCTTGGGTCTCAGGAATAATATTCCGTGGGACAGCCAACGCCTCTTGGATCTGGGAGAAGGTGTCCATCAGGATGCCCCACTTGACGTCTTGCAGAATGGTTTCGATGAAGCTCATGGCAGAGTCGCTATCGTCCATAAATCGGCGGACAATAGATCCTTTCTCGATCAGTGCTTTCCAATGAACGTTTTTCAACTCTTTTTCATGGGCTGCAGCGATATCTAGATCTCTCCCCCATTTCGTGGTCCCGAGGACAGTCTTGTTGGGCGACGCTTCCTTGCACAAACCTCGAAACATTGCGAGGTTCTTTCGTGCCGTGCCAGAGAAACGGTCGTTAGATATGTCGTGAAGATAGATAACGCCCCCGAGAACCACGTTTTGTTGGTCATTCTTATGGTGTCGATAACTGGCACCTTGGTTAGCATGCAGGAAAGGGCGGACAACGCGTTTCACTCACCACTCCTTGAGCCAGACAGCGATGTTACGCAAGATTTCCGAGTCTTTACCATTCGCATCGTCGAACCCAGGGGTGTCGACAATGACCAAACGATTACCCGCGTCGCGGCCAGAAAGGTCGATATAGGCAACTTGAATAACCTTTGTACAAGATGTCAACCCGTGGCCAACCTCCATGCGCTGTTTCGCCTGTTCTCCTAGAATGGCGTTGATGAACTAGTGTGAAGAGCGGTGTCAAAGAAGGCACTGTTCAAAGCTGAACCAGCATACCGTGCTTTTTCCGGCTCCTGTCGGACCAATGACACTAAATAGAAAAGTAAGTGATAAAATTTACAGAGTATACAGATAAATCTATCCGAACGTACAGAACTACAATATCATTCGGCTTGATATCCTCCTTGGTGGATTGTGTGCCCTTGTTCATGCTGTTCGTAGGCCAATGCATAGCTTTCTACCAGTTGAAAATCGACGACGATACAGATGAAAGATTTGATGTTCTAAGAGAGCCGACCTGGGCAGCAGCATCGATATCACAAGTATTTAAAGGACCACAGCCTATGTCAATCAATTAGGTTCCGAAATGAATCGTAAGCGCTGGGCAATTGCCTCGCACTCACCACGCAGCATTTGCAGGTGTTTGACTGCCCCTACTGACGGGAGCCGTGAAATTAATGTCAAAGTGTGAATATGTCCATGAGATGATATCTCCCAAGAGCGATATCAATATGCCATTGACTGTCGTCAAAAACATTCTTGCAGCGGGAAGCATAATGGGCATTGAGTGAATGCTGCTCGGCTTCGAACAAGTGGACTGATGGTGTAGATGGGAATGTAGAGCCAAGATGACAGACGAAACATGTGCAAAGGCATGGAAAGCTAGTTATCCTCGGACTTTTGAAGTGCGTGAAGAATTGCGATTTGTGGCTTAACTCCTCAAACTGAAAGGAGAAACCTGTGTTATAAACGAGGCTGTGGACCGGTATTATATTGCGTTGTGCCGGGATCTGGGAGCAGAAACAACAAATTGGGGGTCGAGATATGCGACCTCAGACAGGAGAGGACACGCCGTTGAAATTAGCGTCTGTTCGTACACGAGGCAAGACAACCGGCGGGCGAATTGATCCTTGGTCGGAACCGTGGCGAACATGCAATATTAATAACGAGCAGGTCGATAAATTCAGCTGGGTGGTTGCCGTTCGGAATGCACTCGTGCTTTCCCCATGCCACTCCGTGCTTTGAACACCCCTTATCTTGGAGAAATTAGCGCCCATATGATATTGAGGTCAGAAGGGCCCAGTTTTCTTACATGAAGCTCAGGCACGACGACGGCCTTATCTGTGATCCAGCCATACTGATACTGCACCCCTCCAAACGAGGTACTTAAGCCCCAGGTAGTTTGTCGGTTTGAGGGAAGGGCTTACCAGCAGAAGTTGCCTATGAGCCCACCTGCGCCAACGGTAATTTGTTAGTCGTTTGGGTTGTGTCGGTCGTGCCTGTATGCGAGTCGAACTGGGCAATGTCTTTCTGTGAGATGACAGGGTATAGGCCAATCCAATTCCAAAGGCAGGACGTGATGCTGGTGAGCGCCAAAGCTCCTATTGCAAGGCCCCTAAGCTAAAAGGCGGCGTTCCCGACGTCGCAAAACGGGAGATCCTTCAATGCTCGGGAAGGTTGGGAGTGGGAGGGAATGAGCGAATGCGTTGAATGCTTACCGCGCTGCAAAATGTTTATGTAATTTTCGGACCTTGAATTCTCGTCGCGTCGATGCTACGCGAAAACGCAGGTTCTATGCTAATTTTTGAGGAGAAGCTTTCTCATTTTGATGCAAGTACCTTAAGGATAAAAATATTGAGTCGAGAGATCAAGCAATTGCAATTCTACGTTTTTATCGAGGATCGGGATTCGGGAATGAACTTATGAACTTGGTCTTGAAGGCCGATGCTTCGCACGGCAAAACTCGTCCCCAGTCAAGTTTGGTATTTTGCTGTCCGTATTTACTGTGCACTGTTCCAGATGCAATAATCTCAGTCCATTTTATCAAAAGTAAATAAGGTTTCCTTGGGGGTTGGAAGGGCCATGGGATTGCTATTAATTACTCTCGAGCCTCGAAGCACTGACAGGACGGACATTGGTCAATACGGGTAAAGTACACACCTATAACGGGCCTCTCGTCGCCAACCTCCGGTTGGCTCCTCGTGGCCCATTTACTTACTCCCAAGTTAACGCACATTTTCACTAAGCAAAGCGAGTTTTTTTTGCGGATAAATTTATTCAATTCAAGAGCATTGCAAGTGATTTCAAGAATACAAATTTAAATGCTGTTTTTGTATGCGTTGGTGAACAGCGCCGCTGTACTCTACACGCTCTTGAAAGGCGCCCGTACGCTTACCGCATTCCGTTCCTTACACAGCCACCTCTCCCGTACCAGAGGCGTTTGTGAAAAGGCCCCCACTAGGCCGACTACCATTTTTTCTGGCAGTTTCCCTATGCGCCGTCTCTATTGTCCCTCAATAGGCTATCTCGCATTGTTACTTCTGTCCCGACTTCTTGTCATTCTAATCTCTGGTCTCCCTGGTGTACGTCCTCCAAATCCCACTGCAACACATTTTACAAAGCCAATATGGCCGTTTCAACCAGATGAACATTCCCCCTTACTGTTAAGCTCATCATTCTCTCATTTACATTCACCTGTCTCCTTTTCATGGCTCATATGCACGATAATGTACAGAGGTGCTTGTGGCTGTGCAATTCGGGCATGCAGATTGCTTATTAAATAACGATTCAACATTGTTGCCTCTGCCACTACCACCTCCAACATAGGCGCGCCACTCGTCGCAAACCTCCGGTTGGCTCCTCGCGGCCCGTTGCGATGAGAAAGAGGCGGAAATTTGTTACATACGCCCGGAACGCGCCTCTCCAATTTCCGCAGACTATGCATTTGTTAAATAACAATTCAACGTCGTTGCCTCTGCCACTACCACCTCCAACAGGGGCGCGCCACTCGTCGCCAACCTCCGGTTGGCTCCTCGCGGCCCGTTGCGACGAGAAAGATGCGGGAATTTGTCTGATTGTAAGCAATATTATGTCAATATTGGAAAATAGTCAGCAATATTACGATGAAAGACCCTGAAAGTCGTCAAATCCCAATAGTCAGCAATATTACGATGAAAGACCCTGAAAGTCGTCAAATCCCCTGAGTTTTGCCTTCAAAAGGTAAAAAGACCCTGAATCTATTACTATCTTACAGCTAGCGCGATATCGATAGACCAGATCGTGTAGCGCTCCACAAATTGATCTTGTTTATATGTGGGGCTGCGCAAACGAAAGGGTCCTACAGGCGGACTACTTAAAACTACAACTCCTACCAAATTTGTAGCGACAGGCGCTCCTAGGTCTTTATTTGGCCACCTAGCTGACTCCAAAAGTAAACAGGATCAGTTTGTGGAGCGTTATGCGATCTGGTCTATCGATATCGCGTTAGCTGTAGGGCACTTAATTTCCACGGTACCAATCCTCGTATTAAAGAACGACATCCCCTAAAGGGGACTCGTAAGCTGCCCACGTGATCAGGAAATGAGCTCAACGTTTGCGCCAGGTTTAAGTATTACCGCTTGCACATCCACATCATGTTCTAAGCTCCTAAAATTCCAATGGAATGTACTACACAGCTCAATGGGAAAACTCCTCCCTCCGAGTCATATATTTGAAAAGGCAATGAAAAGGACATCCCATCCATCAATATTTTCCAGCGCGGTTTTTGCGCCCACGAGTCCTTAGGAGTAGCCTTTCTAATATTCTGAGGAAAGATGACTCACGAAAAGCGGCCAACGCATTGCTTGCCAACCTTTGTTCTCGCCATGAACTTGCTCAATAGATTCAAGTTTAGGTCCACTACCGCCCGCTTTCACGGCGCGTCGACGCCCAGCACCCTATGGCCAACCCGTGTCTCTCCTCATGTATTTCCTACGGGCTTCACCACCGTCCCCGCCTCCGAAAAGTTCGAAGAAGAGAACTGGGCATGGTACACTCCACGCTCCTGCTACCCAGTCCGTATCGGAGACGTGTTTCATTCCAAATACCAAGTTCTCTATAAATTCGGCTATGGAACCACTACTATTTGGCTTTGCCAGAATCCTTTCTTGTGTTTTTTTTTTGCGTCCTGATTCAGAAGCAAGCTGATTCCTTGTTCCAGTCGTGAGGAATACGTATGCATGAAATCTATGGTCTGCGACTATACGGGAAATTAAAGCGTACGAAGCTTTAAGCAAAGCAGACTCGGACCTTCCTAGCGGCCTTGAGTCGACCGGAAAGCAGTATGTCAGGCTGTCCTTGGACCACTTTCAACTCGATCACGCCGACCGCACCCATCATTTCCTCATCCACGAGCCTCTAGGCGTAGATTTACAGTTCTTCCTCCAAATATCCAAGGCGAGGTTTCCGTTCGACTACGCCAAGGATCTGGCCTCTAGGATGCTGCAAGCTTTGGAATATATACAGCGCTCACGTTATTCACGGAAGTTCGGGCTCTTCTGCATCATGCTAACACGCCTTCTTTGACTCTAGACATCCAAGCAAGCAACATTCTCCTCCGCATCCAGGACAAAATTGTCCTCAAAGACGCTGAAGAAGCCGAAATCGAAAGCCCCAGCTCGCGGAAACTCATCGGACACTCCTCATCCTCCTCATCTGAATCTGAATCTATAATCTACGAAACAAGAGACCACCCCGGCTCCCTACGCCGCTGGATGGGTCTGAAAAGCGGCCCTGTCCTATGTGATTTCGGTGAAGCTCGCACAGGGAAAGATACATACACAGAACTCATCCAACCAGCTGTATATCGAGCCCCCGAGGTCTTCTTGCGTCTCCCGTGGGGTACACCCATTGATATCTGGAATTTTGGGTGCATGGTGCGTAACCGTCGCCTTCATCGGCATCGTTATCGTGGTTTCTTCAATCTCTAGCCATAGTGTTGTCGTTAACTAATCAAATATAAGTAGTTATGGCACTTCACGCTCGGACACCTCCTCTTCTCCCACCCTTCTTCCCTAGACGAAGACACCGCTAACAAAATCCGGCTTGCACAGAATTTAAAGGTAGCTCTCCTCGGCCCGCCCCCGGAAGCGCTCCTATCTAGGTTAGGCCCGCGCGCGCTCGCATATCTTAGTTTTAATGAAGATGGTCTTCCAGTGCCAAAGAGACCGTCCCGACTCCGAGCAACTTAGAAATACTCGTTCGCGTCTTGTCAAGAACGCGCTAAGATGAAGATGACCACTGTTACTGCTACTGTCACTGATATGCCCCCGAGGAGGACATGGCGTTTCTTGGATTTATGAGGCGGTGTTTGACGTGGAAGGGGGATGAACGGGCGTCTGCGTCAGAGTTACTTGATGATCCTTGGCTTGTGCGGTAGTGTAGTACGAGTGTGGTTTGGATCTTTGAGGGTTGATATTTTGGGTTGGGCGCCTATCTGGCTGATAGCTCGGCCAAGGGCCGAGGCTGTTGATGAAGGATGATTGTTTTATGCAATTGTAAACCTTTCATCTGACATATCCAGAGTCCCAAACTAACTCGTCTCCTGGACACATGTAACATTATTTAATGAATATGGGTTTTTTCAGGGTTATCAAATACACAATGAGTCTGTGGGTTATACTCGTTATACGGAGATCAAGACTGGCTAGCATAAGGTCGTCGTCGTTCATGAAATCACAAAGCAGCAGAAATTTCAAATCAGGCTTTACATATTTGGATTCGGGAGTCGTCAGGGCGAATAAAGGTTGCTCGTGTTCATTCTTCAGCTCACTCGAGGCATTGCCAATATCAAGCTGAACAAGAACAGCGTCGCAGACTCCATCACTGTAAATTCCGTTAGAAAAAAGCCTCCTGATCATCCATATCCAAATAAGATGAGACCAACCATGAAATACATCTTCGTTCGTTGATTCTGGTGCAGTGGTTTATATCCCAGTTTGTACGCTTCGAGGCCGCCCGGGCCTGCGCCACTTGCAGAAGCCTGTGTGCTTGTATCGGTCAGGTCAAGATTTCCTTGAGGGTCGAAATGATTCTTGGCCCGAGCGCAAACGATATCGGCGTCTACAATACGTTCGGAGCTTGTCGTGAATTATTTTGTAAAAAGCTTTGCTCGTTGATAGACTTACAATATACAGGAGCGGGAATGGAAACCGAACGGGTAGACCTTGCGTATACATGGCATAACGCAAAGGAAAGGGCTTGAATAGAATCAGCACTTGAAGATTGATCGTCGAAAGTCAGTAAGCGGGTGAGTAAATTAGGTACGGGAAAGTATCCTACTTGAAGTGGTAATCCTGTGAATTAGATTAATTAAGAATTCTGGCTCCTCCGAAATGTATCCATAAGCCCACTTACATCATACAGAACCTATTTTATCATGAGAAATCTTGTCTACCAAAAAGACGGATTTCAAAAGCACATACCGTGTAATGCCCAGGTCGACTGGTCCCGAGGAGCCCGGCATGACTCTGAAGGATGAAGTCAAAGTCGGTCGGATGCGCGATGCCAGTATCGATGACGGATCCAGCAGGGCTGTTTCCGCTTCTGTCCGCAATATTACCAGGTGGGAAGAGCCTATTTCGATTGTTAACACATTGTATATTAAGCTTTGAACATCGGATACACACTGATTGTGGTGCCGTTTTCCGACAATAACTAGGGTGATTTGCGGGTTCATGCCCATTTCTTTGCAGGCCTCTGGATTAAGCATTGGGAAAACTGCGGAATAGCTTCGATTGCAGTAAGACTATCTCACCCTTTATCAGTGGAAGCTCTGAGCGGAAAATCAGCCCATGTAAAATGCCAATTGAAGGGTTTACGCACCTAGCTCGAGTACATGCTTGAACTGTCCTTCGGAAACACCATCTTTATTATTAAAAACCAGAGCTCATTTTTTGAAATATTGTTTGCGATTTAAACATACCGCGGTAAAAGATGAGCCTCTTTGGGTTGAGTTGTTTTTGTTTTTCAACGTTCTGGCGATAACCCTTGTAGAGTCCTAGAACATCCTAAATATTCTGTTTAGAACGAACAAAAGAAAGGGAAGATGATTTGATACTACTTTGCACATATCCTTCAGGTCATTGATAATTTCCTGCCTTCCAGTTTGGGCCCGAGATGTCGTCACATATTTCGCCGAATGTGAATCCACACTTCCTACGACGGCGGTGAAAGATGGACGATCGGTCGCACCAGGAGCAGGATGAATTACATCTGCACCTAACTCACAAACAAAGGTCAGAATTACAGAAAGTTGAAATCATTCGAAGACAAACCCATAATGATTGTCGGATTGGCGGGATCACTTAGAACCGCGACGGAAGCATCTGGAATGACATTTATCCCTCCCATTTTCGGGTTCACCCTGCGTCAGTAACTCGTTAACACCAGTATGGTCCCCAAATCTAAACCACGTCACTTTAGAAGAACGTTCGCCCAGTACTGTGGCTTAGCACGCCCGCATTTGTTCGATTTGAGGCATTGAGTCGGGATCCCAACCTTTATCAAATGTAACTATGTGTCCATTTTTTTCGAAAGGACGGACGTACCGTAACATCACCAAAGCTTGTTGCATCAACATTAGGATGTGGTATTATTGGGAAAAGGAGAAACGGAGGACATACTGTTTGACTGCAGTATAGATATCATTCCCGCCATCGGGTAGTATAACAACCAATAACGATGGGAAGCCGCCTAGCCTCGCATTGCACTCAGCACCCACTGCTTTAAGATGCTAAACATCAAATACATAGTGAGTTTCCACCCAGGGCCAGGGAACCTTGGTATTGCATGAACTCACAGCTTCTACGGACCCTTGGCCGTGCTGGTATTTGATTAAAGGCTCGCGAGTGGCGACCTGAACACCTGAAGAAACCCAATTCAACATGGGGCATGGACAGTGATGCGTCCGATTCTTACCGACACTCGCGCAAGCCGCAAGGAACCCATTGACTGCGTCACGACATGCTGCGTCAGGAAAACGGTTCGGTGACTCATAGACTACCATGGCCCAACGGGCAATAGCTGCTGGCTCGAAGAATTTCTTGTCAATCCTGAGGACAGATAATGCATTAGAAATATATAACGACAATCTAAATTGAAATGGAACGGAGCGCACATGTTCCAAGCGCCATGTTGTGGTTCCTACAGGGATATCAGACGATAAGAAACACATGGAAACGAGGGACTTACAACTGTTGGTTGGCGGCTTTGGCTACTGTACTTGAGCTTTGGAGGGTTAAGAACTCGAGCATCAACTCTGAGGGGTTCAGTATCAATTGCCATTCCAAATTGCCTGACATAGTCTGACTGTCCATATTGGAGGTTCTATGTGAAAAAATTAAGACAAAACAGGACTCAACAAAGGCCCATGAACGTTACCTGAATACCCCTCTTGATACTATCAAGTCTCGCTTCGGGTCGCAAGGTCGAAAATTCCAAGACATCTTTGACCTTGTCGTCAGGAACTTGCTTGCGCATGATCTGGCCTCGAGGAACAGTGCACATTTCCAAGGGAATCATGGCGGTAGATCCAACCTGTAATTAAACGCGTTGAGCTTTAAAAGAAGTTCGAATTTTTGACCAGAGCTAACCTGGGCACAGATTACCGTCGGGAACTGCAAAGGCCGTCCCAAGCTTTGGAAATACTGAGCAACAGTCGTAGTATTTCCTGCATGCGTCGGGAATTCATAGGTATCAGCGCCAACACTGCTCAGACCACGAATAGTGCGAGTCTTGTTTCCGGTCGTCGAAACCAGAACCCTTACTCCGGTTAAAAATCGTGCAAGCCGGTGTCGATCTCGCTCGGAGAAGTTGTGAACGGGAGAAAGAAATCTGGGGTTTGTACCCTGTGGACGATTGAAAAATTCGACACACAAATCGAGCAGTTGGCCTTCTTTGTACATGACCCCAGTCGCGAGGTCAACGTTGACGACAAGCCGCCCGATGGTTGGCCGAATGGACTGAAAGATACCACGCCACAAGGTGAGTCCGCCCCCGATATTTCGCGTTTCTTGAGGTGTGTAAAAGGATCGTTTATTGAATGGGTAGTTAAGATTTGGCTCCATCCGAAGAACGACGTTGAGCGCCTTCAAAAAATGCCATTAATTGCCGAAAAGAAAAAGACGAGAAAATCAGTGAAATTATTTACCGTTATAGCCATCAAGACTTTTTCCTCAGTAGACTGTTGGCCCATGATGTAACGTTCAAGCAGCCTAGCGGAAAGAGTCAGAATACAAACGGCCAAGACATGCAGAAAATATTACTCGGGTTCGATCTGTGCTACCTTCCTAAGAGTGATATAGTAGATGCGGGGCTGTCGAGTCGGATTACCCCCTCCATTTGCTTGGGGTAACGTTACGGGAAACTAGTGTTCATAGTACCAAATTAGTGCACGAATATCTCTGAGAGAAAGCTCATACCCTACGAGACTCCGACTCTCCCAAAGGGAGTTCACGAGGTGCGAATGCAATTTTCCGACCATCGTAAACTATCTTTGGGGTAAAGACTTCTGTCTCTTCTGACTGCAAAATTTTGAATAATTCCATGTTGAACCGGGCAGGAAGTTTGTCTGGTTCAACCACTGAAGCATCGCGTCGTTAACGAATTCCCGAAGTAACGAACACGCACCATAAACTTACCAACTACATCGTACCCCAAGTTAGTCGTCAGTTCGACAA
The DNA here is from genome assembly GCA_023014335.1 of Galerina marginata. NCBI lineage: Eukaryota > Fungi > Basidiomycota > Agaricomycetes > Agaricales > Galerinaceae > Galerina > Galerina marginata. The sequence continues at coordinate 2,132,852 of JAECYW010000007.1, read as the reverse complement.
CAAAACACTAGACAGCCTACCATCGTAATGAAAAATACGGCCTTGCGGAATAGCCGTAATAGCAAAAGAATTAACTTGCACTTGAATATGTCTTCCTGCAGTACCGAAGTTGGGTCTCTTCAGACCAACGGCATTGACATGCGCTTAAAACAACCACCAAAAAGCGGTATTGAGTACATCATTCCAACAGAAGAGGATTTCATTCTGGGTTTCTAATGGGCTACCATGCTCACCTGCTGGAAGACCACTCGGCTGGCTCCCACGAACAGCACCACCGCCTCGGACACCTCGAGGAGGATTAGCTCCTCCTCTGGGGTGGCCGCGGCCTGGTGCACCTCGGGGGGGCATGTCTTGTAGATTTCAGCAACAGAGAAGAAAAAAAAACAGGTAAAAAAAGGGTGAAAACAATCAACCAGCTCCTAGAAGTGGGTGGTAGGATTGAGGAAGCGAAACCTGGGGGAACAGGTTTATATAGATGAACGAAAGCTGTGCCGTGCTGTCATGTGTGGGGAGAGATAAGGGTCTCGCCCCTACGATAATATTAATCGTGAGAGGGAGGTGGATCACATCCGCCTCGTTTTCATGGAGGAAAGGTATTCTGGCATATGAGGGTATGAACCTTATTTGCATCTGATCACAAGGTGCTCACCAGTTAGGACTTTTGTGTAGAAAGATTATCAGGCGCTCAGTGATGGTTAGCCCAGCGCCGTATATGGGTGTATCAGTACTCCTTCAATCCGCAGGAGCAGAAGCTCTTGTCAGCCTGGTGAGCTTGAAGCCTTTTCTGTGCAGCTGCGCAATTAATCAGAACCATGATCATGGGTTGATAATACTAGTATGACTGACGTGAGGGCGTCTTCCATCACTGGATAAAAGTAACTCACACAAGTAAGCGAAATCAGTTGTAGGTGCTAGAGCACAGATCGCCCCAGAAGCGAAACGTCAAAAGTTGCGCAGTTGACTTCGTGGCGCGGAATCCCCGCACAAGATATAAGGAGTCAGAATTCGAGCACGTTGTCATTGGGAGCTGATTTCATTTGAGGATTGTAGTTGCATTTAGAAGACCATCGGGCCGTGTGCTAGGTACTTTGTGAATTCGACAAAAGTCTCGACGCGGCGGCACCTGTTGCTCCGGATCCGTCATGGACAGGCGCGCAACAGTAGAGGCACATTGGACAGTCCGTACTTATGACCATGCCCAGTGGAAGGCTTTCGACTGGATCCCGATGCAGCGGACAGCTGAATGACAGTGTATGTAAGCTGCGGAATGAAATGATTCCCGAAGCTCGCCCGCTGCCTTGGATGATGGATCAGTAATAATAGACGAATTAATTTTGAACATCAAGGTAACCTTGCTAAAAGTTGGGACGTTTCGACAGGCCTCAATCCTTGACTACCAAATCTTCGGAAGTTCTATGTCATCCAAAGTTGTTGCAGAATGGGCAAACCCGGACAGAAGTGTTCGATATTTGGTGCGGCTAAGACCAGGAGAAATGTTTTGAGTTCGGCAAAGTTCGGAGCTCTGTGCACCTTTGGCCCAATCCCGTAACTCTATCTTGTACTACTTCACGATTGGCAGGCGAGATGTATGTAGCAAGGGGAAATATCGGCTGGTCTGTGATTAGTACTTTGAACAGGGGGCTTAGACACAAACTCCTGCAGCCGTCAGACCTGCAAATAACCGATAAATCAAACTGAATTCCGTTTTCATCTAGACATACCTTCAGTCGCTCAAACAACACGGTATATGTAAGTGATGTTTCAGAGACAGCTAGGGGCAGCCTTTAAGCCTCTTCTTGGCACCTTGCACCAAGGCTAAAAGAAACGGGTATCAGTATCGGCCAAAGTTTACGGAGAACAAAGGTAACAAACAGTTGGAACTCAACATGGACAGGAAGGACAGCTCCTACATGACCTTGGTTTGCTCGCAGACATCGCCATCCCAGAGTAACCCCCGACAAGTCCATTATCATTCACCTACACTATCGACCAAACCCAAACATGACAACAACACCCACTAAAATTACACCGGCTACCTGGATTGGCCTAATGAATGCTATTTGGTGGCGGATTTTATCCAACTCTTGCTGCTTATTCTCGGCTCTGCGCCGTGAGCCCGTCAAAATGTCGATATGAGATGGACGCGTAAAAGGTTGCCCTTGGCCAGGTGACGACGAGGGATTGAAGCGGGACCCAGATGGCGTATAGGTATACTCAAAAGGAGACTCTTTTGGAGATCCTCTTGGTTTGGATTCCCAAGCGTAAGTTGCTCGAGCAGCTTTCGCCGAAGGAGCGCGTGGATGGTACGGTTGGTGAGTAGAGCGTGGTGGGCCACGATGCAGAAGACTGCGATCATAGGCACGCCTGTAGTTGCGTCAGAAAATGGCTTCACGACAGTAAAATATTGCTGTCACGCACCGCTCTCGGTCGTTGCTCAACACTGAATATGCTTCGGTTGCTTTTTGGAACAACGCTCGAGACTTTGGGTCTTTGGAGACATCTGGGTGATGCAGCTTGCTTAACTAAATATAAAGTCTTAGAAATATACTGAGAGAAGCAGATGAAAACTGTCACCTTGTAGAAATGCGACTGCAGACTTGAAAAGTTAGATTTAGAGAATAATGGTCATCAGCTAGTGGTTCTCACCTTAATTTGGGATTTCGAGGCCTCCTCTGACAGACCTAAAGTTTCATAATGTGTCTTCCTGATGCATGTTGTTGAAAAAGTCCTGTTTCTAGCTCTGAAGAATAGAGATTTCGCGCAGGACATGGCAGTTGTGTGATTGGCAATGGGTCATCATTGGAGCGCAAGGACGACGTGAGGTTAGGGTTGGTCCTGGGATTTTTCTGAATCCTGGCTCACACTGCGATGGGCAATCTTTCTTTTTTCTTCAACCTTCTCAAGGCTCTGGTTGAAATTAGAGCAGAAAATGAATAATGCCGTGCTTCCGACAATAACAGTGGACCTGGTCAGCTTATTTCACAGTGTAGGCTACATTTTGCCAATCGATTTATTGCTTCATAGATATTGGATCGTCTGACCATGAAAGACGCGCTCCATGGAGTTCTCCACTCCATCTTATTCCACCGCCTTTTCGGAACAATAAAACCGCAAACGTTTGAAGTGCTCGATGTGACGATGGTATGTTGAAGCAGCGTGAAAATCTGTAGAGGCTTATCGGTCCATCGGTACAGCCTGGCGTATCTGATCCTGAAACTGAACGACTCGTGTACGAAAAGGTGGATACATTCTGGAAAGGAATTGAGGGTGGTGCCAGTAAAAGAGGACAAGTGAGTGGATATCCTCAATCTCGCGCTCCTGTTTGACCGTGAGCAATGAACAGATCATCATCACCATTGCCGAAAAGAAAGTGAAGAAAAGCTGGTTTTCGATTGGCGAAGAAGAAGTTCCATGGGAGCAATGGCACGTTTCTTGTTGCCTATGCTTGCGGCATTTCCCAACACTGAACTCTCACCTAGGGTAATAAATGCCGAACTGCGTCAACCGAAGACGGACCTAGGTGAGAATTGTTAGCTGGTTCTGCAGCGTGGCATCTCGTGGAACTAATATACTATCAAAGATCGTCAAAAATTTCATGCAAGTCTTGCATCAACACTAACGAAAACGATCCATACAATGATAACATATACGTCGTCCGAAAAAGGGCGGGCTGTGGTGCCCCCTATCACAGACGCCACGACTATATCACCATTCCCATTTAAAGTGACCGTCAAAGTTGGCAATATGGAAGTCGGTTGAATTTCATTTCCAAAGCACAACGGCAATTGGTCATCCTCGCTTCTTCTTGATGAGCTCATTTTCTAATGGCGAGGTTACACCGCTCCTCGCCACAACTTGGGCTACAGGACGCCGGAGAATATCGAGTGTATTATAAACAGGTTATGCCATGCGAAATGAGCAACTGTTTAAAGATTTCTGGTGGGAATCGTTAGATACTATCATCACAATTACCTGCATGCTTCGCTCACGGTATTTTGGTACGAGCTATGTACAGGATGATTCAGATCAGATACTAAATAATTCACAGTGATATCCCATCAACTGTCTCGAGTTACATATTGAGATATCGCCAAGAGCACAAAAAGAACCGAGGATCACTTTGATTCGAACAATTTTGCAGATCCGAACGCAGTAGAGGTCCGTCGTGGTTCGTCACGCGAAGATGACTAGATGGGAGTGTTCTGGCTGTGACAATCTTTGCTAGCCTCGCTCTCGGCAACCTTATTTAGCGTGAAAAAGCTTTAGACTGACCTGGGTACGATGCCCGTCGATTTCCGATAAATAACACGCGTCAAGAACCTGCAAATATCTTTGGAGCCTCTCACCTCTTGCCTCTTTTCCTAACTTTTCCTCCATCCCGGCGATCCAATGAAGCATCCAGCCCCGCTTTCGCGGACCTACATAGATGAAAAGCCGAGAGTCGTCATAATTGGCGCTGGGTAAGATCCCAGCCACCTGCCAGCGGTTTTTTCTGATTACCTTCTATTGTAGGCCTGGTGGACTATCTTCCGCAATTGCATTAAAGCGCCAACTAGGGTTTGACAACTTCACCGTGCGTAACTCGTCGGGATTTGTGCTAAACGTTAGACAAGTTCCCTCTTTGCAATTAGGTCTATGAGAAGGGTCCCGAGGTCGGAGGAACATGGCGGGTAAGTCGAACATTTACACTCGGAAAATACATGTTAACTTTCTGCTCTAACAGGATAATGTCTATCCAGTAGGGCTCTCTCCCAGATAAAGGCAACAAATGAATTGATTTTGTCGTCCAGGGATGCTCATCCGATGTTCCTATGGCTTTCTACTCGCTTTCCACCGACCTCTACGACTGGAAGGAATCGCATGGGTACCAAAAAGACATTCTCGAGTACTGGGTGTATCTCGCGAAGAAATACGATCTTTACCCTCACATATCCTTCAACTGCAAAGTCGTCTCTGCCGAATGGGACAGCGCAGTCAACCAGTACCGTATTGTGACTGAAGATATCTCGACAGGAAAGCTAAGAACATCGACTGCCCATATCGTCATTTCGGCTATCGGAGTTTTGGAGACACCGAGGTACGCGAAAATTCCTGGGCTGGAGCTGTTTAAAGGCGATGTCTTCCATTCTGCGCGCTGGGACAAGGCTGTTGAATTGACGGGAAAGCGGGTCGGAGTTATAGGCAATGGTGCGTCTGCGTACGTATCTCGTTTAGCATTCATTCTGCGTAATTTGGAGCTCCTTGACTCATTTTTCTTCATAGAACGCAGTTCGTGCCGCGTATAACGGAGGACCCAAGAGTTCAAGTGACTCATTTCTGTCGAAGCCCTAACTGGTTTCTGCCAAATGTAGGCGTTAAACTTACAAGCTGTCACCATTGGCACTGCTCATTCCACGCTAGATGCGCAAAGTACATTCGTCATCCAAGCGGTGGCTTCTTCGCAACGTGCCATTCATGATGCGCCTTCATCGGTGGAGTGTATTTCTGAGAGTGAGTCCTCCATTTTCTAGCAATTTACATAATGATAATAATGTCCTGCTCTAGCTGGAGCTGGCTTATACAATGATTTTTGCAAATCTGGTTCCTCGGTCAATACTGACGGCGGTAAGTGGGATTAAAATAAGGAAGTGAGCGCAGGCTGATTTTACCCGTAGCTGTTAAGCACGTACATAACGTACACCGCTCCTAAGGAGTACCAAAACAAATTAATACCGACCTTCCGTACGCCCGTCCAAGCCCGTCTTCTTCCTATCTGACTCTGACCTTCGACTAGCTCCTGGCTGTAAGCGAATTATTTTCGACACCGGTTATCTGGAAGCACTTCATCGGCCTAATCTCGAACTAAACTGGGACGGGATTGATAGGATAATTGAAGATGGAATACTAACCAAGACAGGCATGATTTTATCTTTCAGACCCTTTCAAACGACGGCTAATTTGTACGCGCGGTTTAGGCGAACATGTACCATTGGATGTGATAATCTTTGCGACTGGTTTTGCCGCTGTAAGTACCTTGGCACAATCATACAAGACGCTTGCAATTGGCTTACTCAGTGATATTCAGGACCACTATCCCCTGCCTATTCGGGGAAAAACTCAAACCATTCAAGAGTATTACGAAAAAGAGCATGGCCCAAAGGCATACCTTGGTACCGCAGTTCCTGATTTCCCAAATTTCTTCATGGTGTTCGGTTCGTTCAGCTTTCCGTAGTTGCTTTTCGGTAGCTGATTTCTTGTCTTAGGGCCGAATACCGCGACCGGCCATACCTCAATCATCTTCACAAATGAAGTTCAGGTGCGTCTTCATCCCGTTTTCTGATTCATTTCTGAAAATTTTTGCTGCGTCGACAGATAGACTATATCCTGCAAGTTATAAAACCGATCCTCGAAGGCAAAGTTTTGGCTTTAGAGGTCGACCCCGCTGCGACAGATGCCTACAACAAGAAGATCCACTCTTCCCTAGATAGGTCTGTCTTTTCGCAATGCGTATCCTGGTATCGCGTAGGAGGAGATGGTAAAGTTACGAATGCTTTCCCTCAGTAAGTGTTTCTCCTGGGAGTTAAAAATAGCGGTTCATGGAATTCTATTTTAGAGCTGGCATCACCTTCTGGCTGTGGCTTCGCAAACCAAACTGGGAGCATTACTCTGGCGTCGGCGCGGATTCCTGGCTGTCAGGGGAGATATTTTCACAGAGATTCTGGCGGTGGGCTATGCAGATCTCAATTGTCCTCGGTGCTCTATTCGTGGGAGTGCACTGGTTGCCAGCCTTCAGGAATACAAGCATGGGACTTACGTAGAACAATTATTAAAAAGCTATTACATAGTATTTTTCGCAAGGACATGAGCGTCATCAGTCATCCCTATTGAATCATCCGTAACATCGCGCTCGTCCCCAACTCGCTCCCATTCAAACATGCAATGCGAAATGATGAATTAATTTCCTTTGATACTGATTTGATACTGCGCAAATCTGGTAAAATTTCTCCCAAATAGGTTTCTTTTTCTTTCCAAGCCGCTGAAAGGGATAGGGAAGGTCAATTGGGCACCTGAACAGCTTACGTCAGTCGAAATTTGCAACGACGCCACGACCTTGTCTCCGGTTGTACACCATCCGTCTTGACATCCACGCATAGCTCACATGAACACTTTACTTACTCACCTCGACCTACCTCGATTCTATTCTGGCCTCTTGGCGGTTATTGAGGTCATAATCCGGGAATCTCTGAATTCCGGAGATTTAGAGCATGTTTATTTCGCCCTTACAAAATACAAAGCTGCATAACTTGATTCTGAAACGTTCTGAAACCATCCATATCTTCTATTTCGATGTCATCTAGTGCCCCAACCATTCCGAAGACTCAAAGAGCCGCCGTCATTGAGAACTTCGGCGCCCCATATGCTATAAGGACCGACCACCCAGTTAAACAACCCTCCGAACTTGCTCCTGGCGAATGCCTGGTTAAACTCGAATATTCTGGCGTTTGCCACTCGGATCTGCACATACGCAATGCCGACTGGCAGACCAAGGCACTAATTCCCCTAGTAGGTGGCCATGAAGGCATTGGTCGAGTTGTAGCCATTGGAGAGCACAGTGCGGGCCACGTTCAGATAGGAGACAGAGTCGGTGTGAAATGGATTGGAAATGTGTGTGGAAAGTACGTGCAAATTTCATCAAATCCTCAGCCGCTACTAGCTTACCAATTACTCTGTTCACCAGATGCGAGATGTGCTGGAAAGGGCATGATTCTTGTAAGTGACTCCTTGCCACATCGAGTCCCCTTCATTGAAATATTAACCGTCGTGTCCATTAATCCAGCCTGCCCACTCAGCTTCCAAACCACCCACGGATTCAAGATCGACGGTACCTTCCAAGAATATGTGGTACGTGACGTCGGGCAAACATTTAACTGTCTTTGACTCTATGAGATACAAAACACATAGGTCTCTTTTGTCAACTACGTTACTCGCATTCCCGAAGAACTCGACGGTGCTTCTGCGACGCCAATTTTATGCGCCGTGAGTCTTAATATAACCTTCCTATAACACTCACTGATCGCACTTTAGGGATTGACAGTTTATAAAGCGCTCAAACAAACCAACTTGACGGTAGGGCAGTGGGTAGCAATATCTGGCGCAGGCGGGGGTCTTGGACATCTCGGTAAATGTATCACCACCCCGCACTATATTCAGAACTGATTCCGGTCTTTTCTTAGCTATTCAATATGCAGTAGCGATGGGTCTCCGGGTATTGGCCATTGGTGTGTTATCCAACTCTATGACCGATTGATTCCCTTGACAAGATGTGCGGCAATGTGCCTTGCTCAGATACCGGAGAAGCTAAGAAAAAGTTGTGCCTCCAACTCGGCGCAGAGAAATGGATCGACTTTAGGGAAAGTGCCGATGTTATAAACGACGTGAAAACAGCTGCGGATGGTGCAGGTCCTGAGGCTGCTATCATTGTTGCTGGAGACGTAGGTTTCTCTCTTTATTTGGAATTCCATACTTTACAATTACAACAATCGCCCCTCGATTTTAGGCCAAACCCTACAACCAGGCTCTTATGTATCTCAGAGCTAAAGGAACCTTGGTCTGTCTTGGCCTCCCAGGTGGATCAGCTCAATTAAATGTGCCGCTCTCGCTCTTCATCGCTAAAGTACGTTTTCTGTGACCGCCAATACGGTACCCCGTTGATGCTCATGCCAATCCCGTCATATCAGTCGTTAACCATTGTGGGATCGTCCATTGGGTAGGTCGTTTTTCATATGCCTCTGACTACTGTACGCTTGCTAATAAGCACTTTTGACAGAAATCAGCAAGATATTACGGAAGCTCTTAGAATGGCAGCTCTGGGCAAGGTTAAATGTCAGCACGAAGTGAAAACCCTCGATGATCTTAATGGGCGAGTCGATTACTAGTTTGCTTCCACATATCGTTAACGACTATTTACAGTGTACTCGAGAATATGGAGGCGGGGAAAATTGCAGGAAGAGTTGTAATCCGTTTCTAGGCATGATCGTCGTATTCTGACGAGTTAAGAAAAGAAATGCTGCCGCAATTCGTCCGATGTCAATCATGTACATGTTCAACTAAAGACAGACTTTTTGATTCCACTCTACGTTAAAAAATATATATATGGCAGGGTATGGGTGATTAGAGGTATAACGCTGGGATACAGTGTGAAGCACGGTTCCACCAATCGAACCCTCACAAGCGATAAAAGGATATTACGCCAACCAAAAGGAACGACCGTACAGTAAGCTGCCATGTCCTTTCCTCTATCATCTGCAACTTGTGTTCTAAGAGCAAGGACGAAAGAATGTTTTAGGCTATCCGTGGCACCCTCTTTTTTATGACAACGAGAGGCTCATAATTCTTCGGTAGCCTCTCAATTTGCGAGAGATATCTGGGCGTCCTCCTGTGCGTATAACTAAGCGGCGTCTAGCTTAAATCTCTGTGTTTGATCATCAGAGGCGCTCTTTGCTAATCTACATGTTACTTCCGTTTTCACTGATACTCGGTAGTACTCACGCTTCATGGGCTGGTGCCGATATCGGTTCCACGCAGGAAACGGTTTGAGTGGAAAATTAGTAACAAATATATTGGACGCTGACACTGGATATTTCATGGCTTTGACGATATTTACCCCAATACACTATCGCACAGCATCGTTAATTGAAGGTGGCGTAAGTGTAGTGGGTGGTGGCAAAGCCAACACGCTGGTTTTCAGTGTCAAAGACGGAATAAAAGCGTTCGAGGAAAGCAAATCCGTTGTGTCGGGAAAATCGAGATTGGCATAAATGCGGAGACCTGACGAGATCAACCCATATCAGTGCGTCACCTTTTCGGGGGGCAGACATGGTTCAGTAATCATTTATATCGTATTGGCACCCTGACGTGTGTGGCGTCTACTTTCAGTACTGACCACGATGACCAATACTGACTAGAAGGCTCACCAAAGTTTTGGTGGCCAGGGAGTATTACCCGCTGACCAGGTTGATCAAAAGTCGTCAGAGTGATCACCTTGTACCAGCAAGATATTGCTGCTGAATGGTGATATTTCCACCTCAGTTGTGCAGAAAAAATATCATTTACGGGCTGGTTTGCGGTCGCATATGGCTCAATCGAACCGTGGTCAAGTAATAGCATGGGTAATATTTTCATGATTCATACAAATTTACAAATACGAAGCTGTAGAGTATACGTGCGCCTCGGCCAATTCTAGTACATACCCAAAAAGCTCGTCCAACTCGTGATCCGTGTGCTCTGCGATCTCTTTCAAGCGGTCACATCGTTGACCTCGCGCTTCGACCAATCCTCGTCGTTGCCATCGGGAGATATGACACACCACCTTCTAAATTGGGGTCATCAACTCATCGGCGAAGTAGAGGACTTCTGCGCTACGATTAGTAAAACTGCCTGTAGATGGGTTTAAAATCTCACCTTTGCATTTCGAGTCCCGTGCTTAGCAGACGATGCTACAATCGAGAAGGCCCTAATCAGAGTTCTGGTTGTTGCTAAACCAATGGTGGAGGGCGGGGTCAATGAGAGCGTCAAAAATCAAGACAAAGCAGGAATATCATGTTGTGCGGTTGCGTTATCCGATAGGCAAATATTCAGAGAGTTGCCGGATGCCGACTTGACCCAAGTCCGAGGAGAAGAGAGGCGGCCAAGGAGAAAGTAAAAGGGGACGGCACTGACAATTCATGGCGGAAATCACTTCAGCCTTTATAAGTTTTTGGGGTTGCTGCGCAGCAGGGTCAAAGTTGGAGCATGACGACTGAAACTCCAAGGGTGTGGAGTATGTTCTCGTCGCCGTTCTCGAACTCCACAGTCGTTACGGCACGATTGGCAGGGACCTAGGCATCCTGATTCGGTGATTCCTGCAAGCACAGTAGGACTTGGTTTTGGCATCGCTGAGGGAACAGACAAGAAGATCGAAGAAAGCTGAGCGCGTCCCACAAGTGGTGTAGTACTAGTAGCTGCCTGCGCTGTTTGTTGCTGGGAGATGGTAGAAGAATGACTGAGAGGACAACCTTTCGCGATCGAATGGGATGATAACGCCACGTGCACCTGGCCGACAGTTGCCTAAATGGGACATATTCGCCTCGAGTTGTTCGGCGTTAAACGTTAAACGTTCAACTTCGAACTTTGCTTGGACCATGCTCGACGTAGGGGCATCTATATTGTTGTTGTTGTCCTCCTAGTTCTTAATATCCGCACGTTTTCACCATAGCTCTTATAACGCAGCCTCAGTTGTGTTCAAGTGAGCTCAAATTTCCAAGTCATGACAAGATCCTGCCAGTTTCACCATTAAGTATTCATGACGCTATCAACATAGATATGCACCTGCCTGTACCTATTTTGCCATGATACGATGGCATTGCTGAGAATGATGATTAGACATTGATCAGTACTGAAAATGACAGAAACTCAGCGTATCAGATGTGATATTCCTCCCCTTCCGAGGGTGGCCAGAACTTGTGAGAATTATCAGAGGTGACGTGGGGTGATAACCTTCTGAAATGCCCACTGGGGAGAAGCATATCACAGACTGATTTTCTATACCAGTAGTTTACCAGTGGTGACGTGACCTGATAATAGGCTGAAATGGCTGTCCGCGAGAAGGTGATCACCCCTCATATGTTCATCACCCGTCGCAACCATTGATATGCTACTTTCGATTTTTCCGACATGATGAAGTCCAGACCTTCACCACTTGATGAGCCGAGATCGGCGACTATCAGGTAGATGCTGCCTGTAGTGCCACCAATTTCGACATTGAGGGCCCGAGGCCAGATCTGCGCATTAGCAGTCAACTCGAAGGTGGCCTAACAATTTATGAGAAACAGTTGTGACCGGGAACAGTAGAAAGAGACTCACTCCTCCACTGGAGAAGAACAAGCTCTTTAAGTTTTTAAATTGGGCGGGTGCTACGCGCAGCAGTCCAATTTCTTGGTCCTCAACGCCGCCAGTAGCGGATTGATACTTTTTGAATCCATCGGTGGCTAGGAGGACGAGAGTAGTACCTAAAAGAAAATTAGTCAAGCTTCCTGACACCACTCCAAAAATTCCTCTCCATACCAGTGTCCACAATGCCGGCAGTGGTGGACAAAATAGGAGTGGTACCGTAGCGGACGGACTGGTTGATACCCCAAAATTCGCTGGCGGGTGATGTGCCGGTGAGAGGACTGGGGAAATTAAACTTAGTGCAAGGTCGTGTGAAAGCGACTCAAGCTACGCTACATGTAAGTGATTGAGCCAGTGAACTTGGTGCTGTCAGTTCCACCTACACACTATATATCAGAACAGCGACCGCCTTCCAGGAGAGCTATTGGTACATACCCCAGGTAATTTCTCCATTTTCCGATTCTGTAGTGTTGCTAGGCTCGAAATAGACACCAATCTTGTTGTTGGAGATGACGCCCGTGGCGAACAAGTTGTCCGTGACGGTAGGTATTTCGGTATTGGTCGCAGGGGATAGAGTGCCTAAATCGGGAAAGTATCAATCTCGCCTCCAGAATAAATACTTATGGGTTACCTAGAGTAAGGTCGACCGGACCAATCCTATTCATTGAGAAGACTCAGACCTTTGCAATAATGATGAAGTAGTCAAATTTTCTTCGTACCCAAGAATACCGTCGTGTCCCTCAAATCCAGCGGACTAAAAACAGTGCGATTACCCCCATAAACAACAGCACAAAGAGAAAGAATAACTCGAGAGGCGACCCCAATGGATTGATTGGGAATGACGAGGCCGGGGGTAATCGTGACTTGGTCAGTGAATTCGGTCCCTGTAATGGCCCTCAGGATTGTGATTGGAATAATGACAGTGAACATACCCTTGAAAGAACCCGTTCCATATGTTACAGACTAATAGCCCCATCAGGGATCCGCGATAAACGAATTCAAGGAGATCATACATACCACGTCGTTAGTGGTCTGGGTGCTAGTGATCGTCTTCACGTAATTTCGCCCGGCGCCTATCCAGGTATTCGAACTTTATTGCCAAAGATTATTTAAGCTGTAGAAGTAAGTATTCCCAAAACACGCACCTTCCCGTATCCACGATAAGAGAATCTATGAAAGTTGGTGAGTAATGGTCGGACACGACAGAAATCCAAGTCTTACAAGTAATCGGCGGTTTTCCAACGCCAATTTCGGCGATGTATGTTACGGCTTGATTGTCGACTGGCTCGTTGATAATCGCAGCGTTCAGGAGTGAAACGTCAGTAGCCATCTCAGCTCCTTTGGCCTTGAGTGCCCTTGCACGAGCCTGATCATGTCGAACGAGGTTGTGGACGCTCGTGAGATTGGCACGGCGGGAGATGGAAACCGTCACCGGTGACTTGTTCACCTGCACCGGATTTGCAGTGGTGGAAAGCGCAAGGAGGAGAAGAGCCAACAGGTTTCTGGTGAACATTAAGACTAAAGAGAGGCGCCGATTCGATGGAGTCTGCCAAGGGTGGTCTGCACCATTTTATACTTTAAGTGCGTCGAAGTCGTCCACATGGGTTGTATTGCGCCAGAGATTCTCAAACCGCGAAGCCGTCCGACAGTGGGTGATTTCATTCAATAAGAAAACTAGCCGGCAGCCAGGGAAAATCTCTAACCTGATGCAAAGATGTATCAAGAAGATGAACGAGATTGTAGAAGAATTCAAGAAATCTCACTAGAAGTTTGCCAAAGGTACAATTATCCTATTGCAGGGGAGGGACCATCGTACGACTTTACGGTGTCCACTGTCATTTGTGCTTCGTAATTCTTTCTTCATCGAATTTGCCACATGGCGCAAAGAAATAAGGGAAATTTTAAATCACTCTCAGACGTGTGGCGTACCTTCAGATAAATAAGTCAGCTTGGAGTCCGCTCAAATCGTGATGGAAAACCCCCAGAATCAAAAACGCAAGGTAGACAATCAATGTCTCGAGGATATCATTCCGAATCCGAGATGAGTTCATTTCCCATGGACGAAGCGAGCGCATCATTTAACAGTCGCGACACTGGCCAAACTTAAGGTCAAGAAAAAAAGAGAGTGAAGTTCGACCGCTGGTAGATAGTATTGGTATCCCGGCTCCCGTCAAGCTGGAAAGAGGTTTTATTAGTTAGGACGAGGTCTTCACACCAGCCAACCAAGCAAGGCTAACCTGGAAATTAAGTTGAAAGAAGAAGAGCAAAATCCCTTAGAAGCTGCAAAATCCGCGTTCCATAGTTTGACTGGCATTTAATAGCCCAATTTTGAATGGAGAAGTCGGAAGAAAGGATGATTGACACGAAGGTTCAAGTTGTACCAGTCTTGTAGATTGGGTGGAATGGATCATCCAGGCCTACCAGCCTACCAATGCGGAGTTTGGTTCCAAGACAGGGTTTTACTATGATAGCCTTCTCCACCGCCATGCATACAAGCCGTTCTTATTCAAAGCAGACAAGGTTGTGGTCGAGTCACAGACTCAAGAGTGATCCACACAATGTGGGTCTCGCCACGTGGCTTAACGCATTTGGGTGTTCCACTGATATCTTATCCGATCGTTTATTCACACGCGATCGGACAATGACCGTATCAGCAGCCTTTCAGCGGTATATCTTTGAAAAATAGAAACTCATGGCAGAGTCCGCAATACGGATGTTGGAGTCTGGGGGTCAATTGCCCAAATTGGACCTTGTCATCAATTACGCGTCATTTGCTGATCGACAATTGTCCACAAGTGGAATGATGCGCCACTCAGCCTGCCATGGATGGCACCGAATCGAAGTGCCAAAAATAGTATCCGAAAATTAGATGGCAATTTTAACAGGCGTTTATCAGAGCTTAGGTTCCGCCAAATCCTGTATGCCATTGGCATCCTTTACCTGTTCACCTTTTCTTGATCGAAAGCCTTAACAATGGCTCTGAGATACAAGCAACATAAGATTTTACGACCGGAACGATATCTACAGATTTTCTAGGAATGTTTAATGAGAAACGCTATTCTCCGCTTCTTGCCTGAGCCCACTACGACGACATATGGATTCTTGATTGCATACCAAACCACACAAGGCCAAGAAATTGAGGGACAACGCTTAGTCCCCTCAACCAGCATTGATAAACTCCCACCTGGCACAAGATGGGGCACCGCCGTTTGCTTTTAAGACCAGCTAATTAAATGCTTCAGCAATTCGAAGTATGCTAAATATGCGAAGAACGCTCACATTTGCATCAAGCAGAAGTGGCGCAGTACTGTCGACTGGGACAGCCGTCGGATCAGGGACAGTCGAATCCGGCCCAGGTGCTGGAACTTCGTTACTGGCAGGCACGGCAGTTGGCAATGTCGCTGGCGGGGGAACACTACCGGTTTGGGGCCCCACAGGAACGCTGGTGTTCCCTCCGGGTGCACTGATACTGTAGCCACCAGCGTACGGGACGGAGATACTAATATTTATTTTTATTTGATTGTCTGATTCGGCCACGGTATCGGTATGGGCATGGGTCTTAGCAGCTCCCTTTTTGTTCCCAGCGGATCCTACTGGGACGAGATCTGTGGTAGAGATCATGGAGGTCGGCACAAAAGCTTGAGAGGGCGGGGTCCTGTCGTCTATCGCATACAATGGGTCATTTGGAAGCTTAATGCTAGTCGTGATGTGAGGACAGTATATCCAACAGAGCTGAATCATTGGGACTTACTTCCACTGCGCGGGCCCTGCAGATCTTACAGCCCACTTATAATCTCCTTCTTGCCATTCAAGATAGTAATCGCCAAGGTCATCTTTCTTCTGTTGAGATTCGCTTGATTAACTGATAAATAGTACAATAAATGTTGACCTACAGGAGAAACGCCAATCGACAGATTGGAGTCCGACTTGAAAGTATACAGATCGTTGGCATCTTTCTGAACAGAAATTCTCTGATAGATAAAGCTCAAAAAGATGGACATTAAGCAGAATATTTAGGCTCACCGCATTTGCCGGAACTTCCCCAGTGGCCGTTGTGGTGTCAACGGTGACACCACCAGACGATCCGTCGTTTGGAATAATAAAGTATCCCGTAGCCCTATTTCTGATCATGTATATACCAGCAGGAAGACGCATGATGGGTAATTGGTGGTGATGAGTGTGTTAGTCGTGCCAGTGGATGGAGTCGAAGCTGGAATAATTTTGGGAAATGGGCCAGGAATTTATACTGAGCCGCAACATTTTTGACGCTCAGTCTGTTGCGGCGTTTTTTTCATGATATCTCACGTTGTTATCTCTCCTACGGCACTTGTGCCTCTGGCGGGGAGTGAATTGAATTCCAATACCATTCGAAAGAGATACAGGTAGGATGTTTCCAGCATTCCTGGCCATAAACGACAGTATTGGGACAGTTCGGGCTCTTGTCATTGGTCGTCCTGTATACTCTAGAAATGGTAATACAGCGTGAATGAATCGTCAGGGTACCCTAAAGGACCCTTAAAAATGGAGAAATCCATAGATAGATGCGACAATACCAAGCAAGCATATATAGTATTGTGGGTTGCATGCAGCATGATGAACGGGAGTTCAATCTGTAGAGAAAGCGGATGAGCGCTTAATTATAGTTCCCAGGCGCCGGTCGGGCCTTTTAATTTTCCAAATTGTTTAACCAGCACGAGAGTTCTGGATTCAAAGCAACTGCAAGCAAATGATACCAATGACAAAGATGGTCTTCATTCAAAAGCGTACCGCCTCACTGCACCAATCCTAATCAGCCTCTTACAGTCAACATGAACTGTGAGATCAAATGAAGCCGTTGAAAGCGCGCATTGTCTCGGAGGCTCCACCATTCCGATTTACCTACCGTGTGTGCATGTAGTATCCTTGCTTTAGCCGAGTTGCAGATAAAATATGGAGCTGTGGACGGGAAACCGCAACTCGCTTCTCGAACTAGTCATCATTGACACGACGTAATAGATCTATGATCTGCAAATCGCAGTACTATTCCAAGCCACACTCCCTTCAGACTTCAGGCCTTTCCTTTTGTGTTATATCTGCATCTGGGGAAAGTTATCACTTGAAAAAAATCACTACTTTCAATCCGTGGCAAAGTGAGCTTCATGCCTGCTTGGGCTAGTGGGATATATATTGGTACATAACTCTTTGTGGCTTGCATTCTATACGTCTAAAATAACTTGGAATGCCGATTAAAAGTGTTACTGGAACCTGCCACGATTGAACGCTATTCCAAATTCGAAGCATGAAGGCACTTGCGAGTGTTGGGTTTCGACTCTAAAGCTGTTTGAGCTGGCTGTTGAAAGGTTACTTCATTCGTCGTGAGGTTGGGCATTGCCAGGTCTTCGTAGGTGATGGAATATTTACCCTACCGTATCATGCTATTATGCTCTTCAAATTGAACTAAAATAGCATACATTGAACAACATAAATTCCTCCAGCTTGATTTTAGACAGATATCAATACTTAACTAACAACATACAACCGCGCCGTCCTCCAGAAAGGAAATAAAAGAAATATGCGGGTAAAAAAGACAAGAAGGTAAATGATTAGACAGGCGTAATGATGCACGATGCACGACGATAATGCATTGGACGAGAAAAGGAATGGAATTGATGCAATATGAATTATATGGACAGATGAAAGACAAGGTAACGGTGATGGGTAAAGGGATGGCGGTTATCGGAATGAGTGCATGGGTTGGGGTCGGAGAGTGTCGTCCATCGACGGTCGTTAAGTCAAGATATCATTGATGTTGTTTCGTTTCGTTCGTATGTTCCAGGTTATTTCGTCGTTATTTACGCATCCTCATCGCTGCTGAACAACGATGATCTATTGGGTAGTCATACGCGGTCTCCATTGGAGAACGTTTGGAACCCTGCAAGAGGGTTGGTCGAATGGGTCTCAAATGGCCATACTGTGCCGTCTGATATCTTCCAAAGCCGCAACAGCAGCTGTGGCTGCACTCCTTTTCGGAAGGGCCTTCCGTCGGCCCTCTACGTTCACCCACGAACTTGCGCCTTTAGCTCCGCCATCACCGATGTACTCCGCATCAGCCTCGGCGCCATCGCTCTCATCATCGCTGAGGATCAGCTGTGGCCGCGATTTCTTCCTCTTAACAGTAGTAGTCGCAGTCGAGGTTAAGGTTGAGGAAGATGACGAAGAGGCAGTGATCGTGGACCCTGATGTCGTCGAGCCTGTAGTCCGCGTGGGTGGACCTGGAGAGTACATCGCTGCTGCTGAACCAGGCCGAGAGGGGGGAAGGGGGAATAATTCAGGATTGATGTAATTCCCAGCAGCGCCTCGCAATGGAAGTGCGACGGGTATTGGCGGTATTTCGAGTGATGGACGTGCGTCGGTGTCGGCATCCACGTTATCGCCAACGTCATGGCCGGTCGAGGTAGGTTTGTAGAAGGACTCGGTCATGACGGCCGCTGCAGAAGATCGTTTCTTGCGTTGGGGTTCGGTGGTGCCAGGCGGTGGATCGGGTTTGCGCATTTTACTGTAAGGTGTGATCTCACATCAGATAGGCCTTACCCAAGTTAATATAGAGCGAATGGAAGACGTACGTATTCAACTTGGGTTCGGCGTAGTTAACGCTTTTTCTCGTTCTTCGCTCTCGATTGCCGCCGTTTGGAAGCCCTTCTGTTTCTGACGAACCAGCTGGTGCTGGACTGGAGGAGCCGCGAGAGGTAGGAGCGGAACCTCCAGGCGAGCCAGGTTGTAGGAACTGTCGATTTGTAGAAAGTTTCGTTTCCAAGTCAATCTGTTCGTTAACTAGAAGAATAGGCGTCAGATGTTGAATATATTACACAGAGAAAACGTTTGCCCACCGTTGCTGTCAATTGGCTGTAGAGCTGTTCGAGGGGTTATAATATCTTTCACCTTCGGCTTGAGCGTTTCCGAAGCATGGAACTCATCATGCTGTCTCTTTTTTTCTCGGTGCCGTATCCCAGCATCGCCAGTAGCATCCTTCTCACTCTCCGATTCTCGTTGCTCCTTGGCCTTGGCCTTCCGCTTCTCCTTCTTCACTGCCAACTCCATCTCAGCGGCTTGGTCAATTATCACCACCTCCAGCTGACCATGCATGACCGCAAACTCCTCTGCTTCTTCAGCAAGTCCAGCCTCCAGGCGAATGGGGGACCCAAAAGCGGGACTACCCGATCGCGGAACGGACAATGATTCTGTATTCACAGTCAGAAGCCCACTTTGTCGCCGAACGGTCTTCCGGGGTTTTGACGACGTTGAAGGTCGGTCGATGTCTATGTGAGGGTCCACAGGGGCTGGTGTTGAAGATGGGGTGGGCGAGGGGCCACGAGTCGGCAGAGGCAATTTTGAAGCAGATAGCCTAGGTTTTGTCTTCGACTTCTTTCGAGGTGGAGACGTCTGCTTCTCCAGCTCTTCAGAAGTGGCATCCGGTTCGTCATCCTCGTATATTCCTGGTACATTAGGGGGCCGAGCGATTCGATTAAATTGAGGAGATGTCGGACTTGTTCTCATATTGAGGATCGGACGTCTAGCTCGGGGGGAGTGTGGCGTTGCGGGTGTGCTCGCTGGGCCGTGGATGTTATGGGTTTCTCGGAGGTAAATGAGGTGTTTCGTAAGGTTTTGGGACTGCAAAACCGGCCAAGTTAGCTTCAGTGGCACCCCGATGGCCGTGAAGAATAAGCGCACCGCAGCCTCTGCATCCGCCAGGATTTTCCACGACTTTTCCCGTTCCTTCTTTAGCTGGGCCATCAGGGCAATCTCTGACTCCCGCAACCGCAGGTTTTCGGTGTAGAGCATGGATATCTGGGCGTTCAGTTCTTCGATGCGGACACTCAATGTCGAATTAAGTCTACAGGTGATTACGGTCAATTTTTGGGTATTTTTGAGCCATGTAAATCGTATACTTGGTAATATGTTTATTGGCGAGCAGAAATTTCTTCTTGACTATAAAAAATGCCACAAATCGTCATCATTGTGGTCTGACAGGAATGAGCCCACAACTTACAGTTTTCGAACTCGAACAAGGCGTCGTTCTGCCTTGCACCGAGCGAGGAACGGGACTCCCTCCTGCTCATCGTGGTAACCGCGTCCCGCTGAGATAAATGTGAACAAGACGAAGGAATGGTCGCTGTAACTCCGAACATTGGAACACGAACAACAAGAATCGGTCACGTGCAACTTATAGGCGATGATTCCCCCTTTTGGACGGGAACCTCAATTTCTTGGTTCAAGGTTATTTCAAGTCATCTGATATTCCACCAAAAAATAAAAGGTACTACTACAACCAAGGTTACGATTTCTTAGACTTGGCAAAATACAACGCTTTCTCTCTCGCTGTCATTTCTCTTCAAAAGTAGGCCTGTCAAGGTCAGTCAGCAATTGATAACCCAACTGTCGTTTTTCCTTGCTCTCACAGCAGCATTGGGCGGGCTAGCGCAACCCCCGATTCTAAATAATTGTGGTCAGCAGTAAGACACCATTTAGAATCTTTGGTACCTACATGTGCAACGGCCAAGAGGAAAAGAAGAACGTATATCTCCCTGTCTCAGCACAAGTTTGGGACAGCTTCTCCAAGTCGAAAAATTCACCTGAAGTTAGAAAACAAATGACTGTCAGCGTCCACTTAAGCGAGATGATGTCGTCAAAATATGTAGCGCACCCAGCGGCATCCCCCATAGCCTAATAACGGTGCGCGTCAGCTGCTAGAATGTGAGAATATTTACGAACGGCACGTACCCAAGAATAGTCTACACAAGCCTCCAATTAGCCACATCATAACACAATTAAAAATCTTCTGAAATAACCTGATGAAGCAAATTTCCAGAAGGAGCCGGCCAACGCTGAAACCAGGCGATAATTGGCATGAAGAAACTACCTACGCCGTCGGAAAATAGGCTGGACTCACCTCCAAAGCTGGTTGATCAGAGGCAATTGCCGCGAAGTGGTTGTTCCTATGTTAGGCCTGTCAAGAAAACCCGCCGAGGCGGCGAGCTCCTCGGTGGCCGAGCAGCCTGAACAAAGGCGTCGAATTACTTACCACAAGAAGCGTTTCATATCCTCGCTCTGCTCAATCCCAGCGCTGATACGAAGGATGACCAGTCAGAAGGCAACATGTTTTTTGACAAAAATCAGGTAATACTTACAAGGTCTCCGGTCGTGCGGCGAGTGCTTGCCTATCGGACGAAGTCACCGCGTAGTATTTCTGGATGAAACCCACGCGCAACAAGAGGATATCTCCTCTACGGAACTCCACATTTTGGTGCTTCGCCACGGCCTCGAGGTTGGCGACCGATATAGCATGGGTGGTCCATGGGTCATACGGCAGCTTACCCTCGTCCTTGGTGTGATATCCGACAAGATCGAGAAGGACTCCACGTCCGCATATTCCATGGGTGGCCCAATCTAAACAAAGGAAAGAACAAAGGTGGACATATAAGTAAAGTTAAACACTCCGACACATCTGGAAAACCATCAAAAACCATGATCACGAAACAGCGCCTTGAGCGCCAAAATATCGGCAGGGTCGGATAGAAGCATCAGAGCACAGGCTTTCATATCGAGGTCTTAATTAAACGGCAGGCACCACGATCGACCCGTCGCAGAAATAGAAGAATCGGGAAATCAGCAGATACACACTCTGGATCCCAATCCTTGACAGGCTCGGATCGATGTCACTCGGGTTGGGCAAGGGTATAATTCCTGCGGGCATAGACTTGGCATCGGTGCTGCATTTGCCCAACGCCGATTGGAGAAAAGAAATGTGCAGGGTGGTGATGATAAGCGAATGATACCACAGTTAGAAATGTAGAACTCGCTTGTTATAGAACACGCCGTGTTCAACAATTCCGTAGTGTCTCATGCCATCCCACTGAGATCCAGATTGGGAATTCTAGCAAAATAACATAGGCAGGTTGAAGGTCGTCAGCACAGCACCTTATGTCAGAAGATAAAAGCCCAGGAAAACTTTGACATAGAGCCAACTAACCATATGAATCTCATCGTCTCTGGGCATCCCCCCCTCCCTTTTGATGATCATTTTGATCTCTGGGGTCTTGCGGTTGAACAACGGCTGCAAGTTGCAGTGAAAAAATCCCATAACGGAAATCGCTCATTCAGGCAAGTTTCCAGAGTTCGGATGAGACTACTTCACTTTTTCCGGAAAGTTAATTGGCCTAACGTGATACCAAACGTCGCGGGAGAAGATCGAAGTTAGATACAACCCTATGACGGAGATAAACCACAGAAACGAAACCAACTCATCCGATCGGCGGAGCCGTGATTTCGACGACGAAAAAGAGCACAAAGAGTCAGCAGGATATCTTACCAGTTCAAGGACACCGTCCTACCCAACCTAGAACGTGGAATCACAATCGTTATCAGTAAAATGGCAGATCCTTCTTATCATGATACCTCAAAGTGGGAAGTAATATGAAGCTGTCCAACAAACTCACTTAATTTCCTCCGTCGCAGCGCGCTGTACCACATCCTCGGTCAACAGATTCACTGTCCCAAGTTGGTCATCTGGGCCCCAAACTCCCCATGCACATCCCGGAAAGTTCTTGAACGGAGGTAGCTCATCAAAAGTCGGCAAGGGCATCTCGGGAGAGGAGTTCGTCCATGGACGCGGTAAGATGTGAGATGCGATGTCCTTCAAACGGTTTGAAGTCATTGTTCAGCCCGGTTTGATGGTGAAGAAGGCAGCAATGGAACGGTCGACCAAACTTTTTGTGTCCTTCATATTTGTAATGTACCATCCCCGCGGCTATGTCTGAAATTGGTCTGACATGGTAGTCAGATGATTGAAGCATGCGAAAAAAAGGGCCTTTGGGGAGTCGGATCTTCGCCGTCAGGCATTAGCAACGCTAATAAGGTCATAATGTAGGAAGTACAGCCTGCGTGTTTACACAGGTGGGGTGTCAATAAAATAAGAGCATCGACTGTAACATTATACACATCGTCTATTTCAGCCGCGGATAAAGGGATGTGCGAGGGCCTCTCGAGGATTGATCCTTCGACTTGGATCAAGCGCCAAACACTTGTCGAGTAAATCAATGAAGGATGTAATCATCTTATTCTCTTCGTCGTTCACTTTCGCAGATGCTGGCGGCATCAAGCGAGCTCTCAGGTCTCGAGAAGGCTTGGAGATGTGAACCTTGCGGACGACGTCCTGGTAACCGAAAATGAATGACGTCAGAGAAGAATGCAAGGGCAAAAATCAGCGTTCGGGGACTCACATTGCCCGTTATCCGATCCTTCTCTACACTTTCAAATCCACCCATTTCGTCAAAATATACGTCGCCAAACTTTGCCTTCTTAATCATCTTGCTGTTGAACCTTCCCTTGAGCTCCATCATTAGATGGAGCATCTGATTGTTAGAACGTCCTGGGAAAAGAATCTTTCCCGTGTAAAGCTCATACAAAGTGCACCCGATTGACCAGATATCCAATGAGGGGTCATACGGGACGCCTAATACTAAATCAATATGGTTAGTAGGACTCACGTCAATGAATCATTTCACTCAACTGATTTCAGGTGCTCGGTAGAACCTGCTCACAAGATAAGGGGTAATATCGTTTTCGGATGCATCAGATGCCGACCCCAAGTCGCATAACTTTAGAACGGTCTTCTGTTCATTGACCTATTCCAAGAATCAGCGATAGTCCACGCATTGTCATTAATCACTTACCAGGATATTATCCGGCTTGATGTCGGCATGCATAATATTCGTTTTCCGTAATAAGCTTAAGGCAAGGAATAATTGATGCGCATAAGCACGGACAGCTCGAATATTTAGGCCAACGTCCTTTCCAAAGCGCTTCACCACATCACGGAGGTTCATACTGTAGAAACAGGTCAGGTCAACTGAACAAGCAGCATCGTTTGAATCTTACCTCATCGACTCGAAAACCAGGCAAAGGTGTCCGCGATGTTCAAATGTTCGCTCTAGTCGAACGATGTGCTTCTTGTCGTCAGGGTCGGCTTGCTTTAGTTTGTTCAGGATTTGGACCTCTTTCAAACCAGCACGATACCTGAAGAGCGCTTAGTAGTATTGATAGAAAGAATGAAAGGATACCCACATTGACTCTTGACATCTGATGATTTTGATGGCTACCTCTCGACCGACATCCCCGGACTCGCCTTGCAAGATGCGCGCTCGAACAACGTTGGCAAACATGCCTTTCCCGAGAGAAGAAAACACTTGATATCGACCGCCATCCAATTGCTCACCGAGAATGACGCTGTAATACCCTTCTGGGTCTGCGGCAGTGTCCAGGGTGGCCGTTGTAATCAGTGCTGGGGCGCTTGGTTTCTGTGAGTCCTGGGCTTTAGCTACGACAGGAAAAAGAGGGACAAGAAAAGTCAACATACGGCTTTCTTCTTTTTCTTAGTAGTCTGGTGTTCAGAGAAAGCGACCGCAAACATGTCATCGACGTCTTCCTCTTCCTCTTCTTCCTCGTCCTCGACATCTACATGCACAACAGGTTGGACCTTGTCTCCGAACCGTTTCCGTTCATCTTCTCGTCGATCAAGGCTTGGATCATAATCTGCTGCGAGAAATTGCTCAATCCCAGGGTTTTCTGCAGCATTCTCACCCTTATCGTCTTTTGCAAGAGTAAAATCTCGAGGAGTCGGGGAAGCCGATGCCGAATTCCGGCGACCTGTGGCCACGCGAGAAAAATAAAAACCTGAAAACGGAACAGAAGAAATGGTGTACTGACTCGACGGTTCATCTGCCTTTTCAACATCAATGGGAGCTGCTGATCCATTGCGGAGGGGCGTCTGCGACAGAGGATCAGAAGTGGACAACGAGGTGGGAGGCGGTTGGACCGCACTGCTAGGCCCGGGACTTGGGCTGATACCAGTCGGCATACTAGCGACACCAGCATATTTTGCAAGGATAGCTTGTCGCTTCGCCCGACGGGCAGCAAGCATGTCTTCCACAGGTGGAGGTGAAGTCGGTAAGTCCAATTCCATGTCGGTGGCGTGTGCGGGTTTTTGCAAGAGTGCTTGGGCTTCATCTTTCAAAGGATGTGATGGTGGTGGGGTCTGCGATCGACGAGGAGAAATCCTAAGAAGAAATAACAAGCAAGTCAGAAATATGGTTGAAGGTGAATAAGCTGTGTTCTTACGACACTCACTCTCCTTCCTCCTTCTCATCAGCCATTCCACCCCGAGAGTGACTTCGGTGACGAATTGGAGGCGATCTGGAGCGTGGATGATCACTCCTCCGACGGTCACTTTTGCCAGAACTTTTGCCAGACCCTCTATCGTTCATTGTCCTGTCATAATGATCATCCGTACGCCGAAAATCGGAATCTCGCCTGCGTCGACCTGGGGAATTGTTTCTTCGCCTACTTCCAGATTCATGGCGACCTGGGCTTCTCCTGTCATAATTATACTGTCTCTCTGGTGGCGGTTTCCGTGCTGGCGACTTCAAGTGCACGTCCCGCCAATCCCTCGGTTCCTCTCTGTCCCTCGGCTTTTTGTTCGCCTCATTCTCCACACCATCCCAGGAACGCTTTTGTCCTGATGTTACGTTAGTCATCTTCAACAAAGATATTTGGTTTACGGGGCACCGCACGATAAAAAGATAGAGGAAAAAAGTGAATATCGAATCCGCTGGCTTAAGGAAGTGGTCTTACGGAAGGAGAGTCACGACCCCAACGAATCAGGGCTGCCTCTATTTGTGTCTATTTTGACGTATTTGACAGGGTCAATTTCCACGGCCCCATAATTATTAATTGAATGATCGGCACGAAGTCGAACGTCAAGTTATATCGGTACGAAATCGGTCCAAGTCAAGCACGAGTATATCCATGCACGTCGTCTTCGCGCATCGTGGCCTGTTGCTATCCGATATCTATTTTTCCGAGGACATCCTCGACAGATTCCAGCTCATAAATAGGTATTCTCAATTTTTAAAATCAGCGGTTATGATTGTGACTAAAAGTATATCTCTGCTCGATTGCATGGTCAACGTTCAACTCTTTCACTCCTTCGCAAGTACGCCTTTTCTTTGCTGGCACTACTTCAGATACCAGGAATAACTTCACAGATGTGTAATGCAAATTTTGAGCCAGATAAATCGTGTCCTCCAGTCATTCTAAGAGTTTTGAAGAAATCGTTCCAGTTTGGTCAAATCGCAAATGCATCTTACAAATTTCTTTTCCCTTGATACCCATCCTTGTGTATATTTGCGAGAGTGTTTGACGTGTCGATAACCCCCGTACTTGAACAAAAACCTGCGCTCGGGGATGTATACATGTCATGATCGCTTAGGTCGTAATTTGCAATCGGAGGATATTCGCTCTAACGCTTTGCTGCGGAGAGTCCTACAAAAGTTGGAAGGTGCCATATATGAGTTGTTTGCAGTACAAAGATCTATGAATTTAAATACAGAAGATGCGTGACTCTCTTCTTGGTCGTCTTGGCGGAGATATTTTTTCTCCCTAAATGTTACATGCTCCTTTAAACACCTGAGAGAAGCAAAACTGGAATAAAGAGCTTGTGAATTCGGTGGAATTGGTACTCACGTATTGGAAACAACAACGCACTTAGGAAGTTCTTAGTGTTTTCGTGAGGCCACTACAGATCATGCTGTATTTCCTGTTACAGTCATCCTCGGACAGGGGTTGCGAATGTAGTCCCCAGCTTGCTTCAGAAGCCTCAGCCAAGGTTTCATCCCACGTTAGAGCTTCAATATGGTCGTCTGACGTTCTGTAAACAATTTCCTGGGAATACTAGCAGGTGGTCGTTCGAGATCTTCTCTTGCCTCGCTATCGGGCATATCTCCCATGGAACCCAGAACCCAGATGGCGCGGGTGTAACATTTTCCGAGTTCGAAACTAAGAGAGAGAAACAGACTTGAGCCCAGGCCACTGTGGTACTATCGAAGCACACGACTCACGAGCAAGTTCAACGTAAGAACTGCATGGAGAAGCTGGAAAGATGATTAACGGAAATGAACATAAATCCAAGTCGACAAACGAAGCTGATAGGCAACGGTAAACACATGTCGACCGAGAAACTCGCAACAAAGGCGCGCCAGAGAGGTTGGAGGCGGAATGCAGTAAAAACCTGTTTCAGCTCATGGCACAAAGCTATCAAAAACGTTACAGTCAATCGCAAGCCTTATAGTCTAAGCCAGGCAGTCGAGAAAATGGAGATTGATCCAAGGCTACCGGTCTACCAAACTGAAGGTAAAATTAAACGAATCGGGAACATGAAGTTTCCACTGTCCAGAGATAAAAATTACCGGGCCTTGTAACACGGGCAATTTAACCCAGGGGGATATCAGAACATCCCACCCACAAAACAAATCCAGAAGGGATGGACCAGATTTTATGCCATGTCAAGTGATGCGCTGGTCCGAGAGCGCCAGGCAGGCGCTGATTGTGTCCCATCCATGAAAGTCATCGGTAATTACCTATCATCCACACCCATTATGCAAAGGAGACCTTCTTACGAGCCGCCTTATCCGGATTAACATGGGTAGTTCGGCTACTGGTGTCATCGGTGGTATGTTCTGACCCTTTCAATTGGTCTTTCCGAGTTTTTGCCCTGCCTTTCTTGGCTTCAGCACTTCTGGCTCGAAGAAGAGCCTTTTTTTCTTTCTGCTTCCGATAAATAAGAATAGACTCAGTGAGCAGATTATTTCTCACTATTTTTGCTTTAGAATTTACGACCCGTTTACGATCAGACTTTGGTTGAACTGCCGCCTGATTTAAATTATGATTAGTGTAAGTAACGTCCGGAACGGTAGATCTTATCACACTATGCACCTGGTCCTTGTGTTTCTCTGCCCGTGTCAGAGTTTTCTTTTCTTGGATATCTGCTATGGAAATAGCTAATGATAGAGCATCCTAAAGCATACGACGGATGAGCGTCTCTCTGGGCGGTCCGAGAAAAGAAGAAAAAAATAGCTTACATTCTTTTCCAAAAACCGTTTTGGACGTTTGCCCCTTGAAGTTACTACACCCTGACCTCTAACGGGGACGTTGGTGCTCATGTGCAAGCAATATGGGGACAGAACGACAATGTTACGGTCAGTTCCCTACTAAGTGTGGTGACAAAAGGCGAACAACCTTTGGTGCTGTGGGTGTGACATCACAGATCTAGAAAAATGTTTGTTCATGCTTGTCCCTTATGTATCCTCATCACGCTCCTCCACATCAGAATTTCAAAAGTGCTCCCCGGAAACGCAGGACGCTGGTGCGGTCTACTTGGCTAAAGAAATTGATGACACTTATGTAGGGACACTTGATCTCTATTAACTTCCCCATCCGTCTTGCATCTTGATTAGAATAGAGGACTATCTCATCAAACTGGTTTGCGTTACGAGTGTCCGGGTTTACCGAGAGCTCGTCTGGAAATAATCATCTAATCTGAGGGCCAATGAATACAAGGACGTATACGCTATTGTGGCCAAAATTCAAGGTAAGGGAGTCCAAACGCCAAGATTTATTTCATTCCTGTTCATTCAAGTGATTGGCAATGTAGTCTGGACTCCCATCTTGCAGAGTAACGATCGTATGTAGATATTAAATACCGGCAAGTTAAATTTATATGATATACGTCAATTCCTGTCATAGTGGCAAACTGCCATCGAAGATCTAATTCTAGAATTACAATACAAGCACCAGGAACATACCGTTTGAGAAAATCGATACATCCCCTTCCTCCCACCACCACAATGAAGGAGCTCGGTACGGCATTGCCAACCAGATGAACCGACCCGAAGATCAGTTCACGTACACCTCTATGGGCAGGGTCCTGACGTATAAAGTCTCTGGCATCGACACCAAGACTTAACCACCCAAAGAACTTCCTCCACGAGAAACAACCTCACCTCCACCCACCCGCTTGAATTAACCCACCGAGACCATGTGTCGCTGGCGCCAGTTAGTTATCTTGCTGCGGCTCTCCTTCTGGTTCACTAGTGCTCACCGTGTTATTCGACAGGGTTTTATACGTTTACACCCGTTGCGATCACATCAGACCACTGGTAAGCGTCTCCCCATGGCTTTCCTGCTTCTCTCTGACCAGTATGCCTTAGCCCGACGAACTCGTTGGTTTGCCCACTAATCGACTATGAAGATGGCCTTACTTTTGTTATCAGATTACATGCAACGCAACCAATTGTAGATTTAGTCCCAACCACGATCCGAACTGTGTCCTTCCTCAGTGCAGGTCCACCTGTACGCAAATGTGGGTTTTACATCTCATTCCCCCCGGTTAAATTCTAACGCAACGTTGTTAACTCCGGTTCTACTTATCAACCTCGACCACAATAGCCGTGGATTTCCTGAACAGTATAGTAAGCCGAATTCGAATGATAATCTTGCCACAATCTTGACGTCTTTCCGAAGCTCGTAACATTAATCAGGTGTGCCCTGACTGTGCCGCCGCTGGCCTGGCTTAAGCTATGCGTGTACGTGCCGATTCCACTACGAGCTACTGAGCATTTTAACTATTTCTCCTACATTCTAGAGCGGCCAGAATCACCGTTCCAATTGTTGAGTAGCTATATATTTTTACAGGGGGCTTTCGAGCTATCGTTTGTTCAATTAAATGGATGTAATAGAGAGGTTCGGAGTATTATTATGGATTAATTGCTGCAGCACACCGAACCTTAGGGACGACCACATTCTTTCACTGAGCCTTTGCAAGCCGGAAACTTCTTTATGGCCGCCGTAAGCCCTGGAAACCTGTATTGATCAATTATTGGCTACAGGGGCATCATGGCCATGCTAACTAACAGCCATGCTGCCGTCCGTTTTCAGCGTAGGTCAGGCAAACTACTGTTGCCAAACAGAAGTCTTTTTAAAGAAGACAGGATCGCCGTGAGGACAGTGATACATACTTGACATTTCAGTGACATCTATATTAATCTGAAATTTAATATTCGCTGAGATGAAACCGTTGACCTTGTCGATAGTTCAGGTTTGTGATGCCCGATAAAGGAGGCAACGCTTTTTGCAGGTTTAAGTGCTCGTCCCTGGTAGCCAAGGCCAAGTAGAGTGTTTCTGTGCTGGTCCAACGATGCGCGGGTACGAGTTCGTTCGACCTATGAGGTCTAGGCACTGGCGTGGTAAATTGGTGTCTGGGCACCTGCATGTCTCTGAGTTCAAAGCAGAACTTAAAAAAAAAACAGGTCACTTGCTCGACTTTATTGCCCATATGAAAGTCCGTATTTCTCTCATCTGTTAGAGGGTCTCCGTGCTCCGGAACAAGGTATATTGAGCTACAGTGTCACTGTCAGAAGCCAATGTACGGTTGTCAAAGTGGCGGCACTCACGCCCTTATTCAAGAGAGGCAAGGCAGGGCTGGGATGACGGACAAGATGCTCTCCTGTGGGAACCTTAATGATAGGATCTATTTTTTTCTCTCCAAGTCGGCTTGCTCAGAGGCCCGATCAAAGGATCATTGCAGATACTCTGCTCGGGTGTTGGGGCCCGGCTTGTGGATCGGTGACCCAAAAATTGTGTACTACGTCATTAGAACAGCCTATGATCCCGACGACGGAGCTTTGAGTGAATGAATATAAATAAGTACCACTCAAATCATCGAAGACGGAGGAATGAGATAAGATGAGGGATTTGACGGTAGATAAGGAACAGTGAGTTTGGCAAGTCGTACACCCGAGCCTTCGTTTATTAATCGCATCTTGTGGGAAGAAGCGAGTTTCCCGCTGCCTTAATCTCAATGGGGCAGCAGAACGGAAGCAAATTGCACAATCCTTCCGAAAATAGCGTAATGTCACATGATTCGGCAGAGCTCCCGAATCATCTCCGCAGGGGAATTGCAAGGTTCCATCCTGTTCCTTTCCACCACCTACTCAGTATCTAGTACTGTTATCACCAAGGCGCTGGGCTTCGTTTTGGTCAATTGACGCTTTCCATTCCTCCAGTACAGCTTATCAAAACTTTGCTTCTCACCTTGTTCGTTTTCAAGATACAACATTAATATTGAACGTCCAACCCACTCATGTCGGAGCGAGACCCGTTATTGCAGAGGCTGGCTTCAGGGGTCGAAGAGCAGAGCACGGTCAAATCCAATGGGAAGGAAGAACGTCGGCTTGGGCCGTTAGAAATTTCGCGTTCTACCCGCTATGGTATTCTGGCTGGATTGTGGACGGCCACGTTTCTTTCAGTGAGCTCTTGTGAAAACTTCCCGTGTTTTGAACCCCCTGTTGATTTGTAGGCATTAAACCGTAAATATTTTTTATTTCTTATTCGAGGATTCTTCACTTTTTTATGTGAATTTGAGCAGAAACTCTAGTTCCAACCAGTAAGTGCTAGTGATGTCCATCCCATCTTCTAGTAAACTCATATATACTATTATAGTGCTACCGTCGATATCGTCAGACTTCAACAAATCTAACCAAGCTAGTTGGTTGGGTACCTCGTGAGCTTTATGTTGGTTCGAACGTCTTCTTTTACTGAAGAATCGCAGTTATCTTCTGGCGACGTGTACGTTTACGCCGCTTTACGGTCGCCTATGTAACGTATTGGGTCGGAAAAGGGCCAACCAAACTGCGCTTCTGTTTGCTGGACTGGGGATAATAATGTGTGGATTGTCCAAGAACATGGAGATGCTTATATTGGCAAGATTTGTTCGTTTTATTTTTTTTTATTGCCGACATTTTTTTTGAGCTGTGACGCCAAAGATTTCCGGTATTGGCGGAGGAGGCCTGTTCACGACTTCTTCGTAAGCCTTATAAAATGTTCGTGCTTTACTTTCGAGCTAATTTGTTTCACCTCAGAATTGTGGTCAGCGACATGTATAGTATGAGAGTAAGGACCTTTCTTCGTTTGCCCCAAACAGAGGTTTAAAGATTTTGTATTAGAGTCGAGGTCTTACACAAGGTGTCGCGAGCGTTTTCAATGGAGTATGAAGAACGTCCCATTTGTCCTGCGTCATGCTAATAGACAACTGAAATAGCTCGGCTTGGGTTTCGGTGGTCCTTTCGGCGGCCTTATTACTGACTGGTGAGTGACGTTCTTAGAAGTGAAGCCTTTTCCCTTGCTTACTGTTATCTAGGCTAGGGTGGAGATGGGCATTCCTCTTACAAATCCCGTTCCTCTTCATCTCTTACTTATTGACGTCGTGGAACCTCAATTACGTGACCCAAGTAAGAAATGTGGTGCTCCGTTGTCCTTCATTATTGAGATGTGTTCTAGGGCACCGGAAAAAGCACCAAAGAAATACTGAAACGAATTGACTACCTTGGAAGCGGTTGTCTGCTTTTGGCGGTAAGGCGCTCCGCTTTCTTTCCCTTTTGCGACTTATGGCTTGATAGGTTGGATCGACACTTCTGTTCCTTAGTGCTCGTTATAACGAAAGCCTTCCTGTAAGTAAATTGAAATTACTGTATTGTGAAATCTTTTAACGCAGTCGCTGTAGTGGTCTCATCCTTCTGTGATCATTTCTATCACCCTGGCTGGGGTATTCTCGATCACATTCCTCTTTGTCGAACTTTTTATCGCTCCAGAACCAGTTTTGGCCCCTTTCCTTCTTAAGCAGAAGATCCCTTTTCTTGTCGGCTGTTCGAACTTCCTCGTTGCTACGTGCAATTTCTCGATTATGTATTTCTTTCCAATGTGGTTTCAGACCGTCGCTATGACCAATGCTTCCACAGCAGGTATGTCGTCGTCGTCAGGCTGGAGGCATGCTTACTTCTTTTTCAGGTATGCATTTGCTCCCAAACAGCCTTTCTATGTCGATTGGGTCGGTATTTGCTGGGTGGATGATGCATAAGACAGGGAGATATAAAACGCTAAACTTGGTATTTGGTGCATTCCCGTTTATCGGAGCGGCTTCCATATACTACATACGAGAGGACTCAGGGCCTCTACAATCTTGGCTTAGTATTGTAAATTTTGCTTTTCCTCCTCCTTTTTCTTTCTAAATCAACATTCGATGCTAGATACCTCTCGGTTTTGGAAATGCCGTTGTTTTACAAACCATGCTTAGTAAGTTCGCCTGTTTTGTTATGACGTTTAATACTGACATTAGATTTCCTAGTTGCCTTGTTGGCCCACCTTCCCGGTGAATACTTTTACCTTCATTCTTCAATTCATCTGTTGACTAGGTCGCAGAGGACTGCATGGCTGTCGGTACTGGTTTCGGACAACTATTCAGGGGCGTTGGTAAGTCCAAATATCGGAGTTCTATTCCAATCCTCACCGTGTACTCCAGGTCAGGTCGGCGGAGTGGCCGTTTCATCCGCCATCTTCCAGTCCAACCTTGAAGCCGAACTCCGTAAACGAATCCATACACCCGATGCAGAGGATGTGAGTAGATGAAGAATCTATCCTCGTTCTGCTTATATTTATCTGAGCACCATTCATGTAGCTGATCAAAAGAATACGTCAATCGGCGAGGCTTGTCGCCAGCCTTCCACCGGACATCCAAAGACCAGCTCGTGATTCATACGACATAAGCTTGAAAAAGGTGTTCTTCTTCGCGGCTTGCTCCACCCTTCTTGCCTACCTGGTCCGCCTGCCGGTAAGAAAACTCGCAACATAAAGCCGTTTTTTCACTCAAGCGTCCAGTCTAGATTCCAGATAAAGAGCTCGAGAATCACCCGAAACGCAGCCAAGCAGCGAGCGGATCACCCAGTGCTGGAGCATCCTCTTCCTCTGCTACGCCGCTTGAAAGCGACAGTGATGATGATGAAACATCTGATAGAGCAGATCAGGACATCAAGAGAACGCGTCCGCGGCGACGTTTGTCAACGTTCGAGAACGTTGACGCGGTCATGGGAGATCTGGAAAACAATAAAGTTGTAAACACTCGTCGGAACCGTCAATAGACATCTCAATCATACCCTCTTCATTTTTACCAACGCTTGGAACAATTCTTTGGACTACAAAAATTAGGTACCTTTATCATTTTCGTGCTAGCATTGCCTTGTCTCGTTTCTGATAGTCGAAAGGGATGTCTCCATGAGGTTCATCGCGGGTACTCAGCTAATAGGCTGGATCACATACAACGCCCAGTTAATGGAGCACAGATTGTCAGAAAAGCTATTGAGGAAACTTGACAACATGCCTGGCCCCTGGGGGCAAGCAGAAATGTCCTTGTGCTTATATAATGCCGTTCTGGGAGAGTCGAATTTGATTGATGAAAAGTTGATGAAGAGTCCCTATCACGTACTACTCCCCATTTCTTCCAAACCTTTGTAAACTCTATAACTCGGGTAGAAAAGGGGTACAAGGGATGATGGGATTTCAGAAATCAAAGGTGAAGGCCCGGAGGTTCGTTTTCAAGTTGTTTTGAAGCACTCCAATCTTTCAATAACTACTTGGCCTTTTCATCAAAATGGCTCTGGCCGAGACTCGGAAGTTGAACAGGAACTTGCAACACTTTGTATTTACTCTCATAATTCTCCTACAATCCAAAGAATGAACGCAACCGGCGCGAAAGGGGGATCTTCAACTCCTGGACCTGCCTGACCAAGTTCTCGATTTTCGCCCGGGTTTCCTCGAGTTTCGCTTTCGCATCCGGATCTCCCTCCGACGCCATGGATGCCTCCAATACAGCCATTTCCTTCTGAGCCTTCAGCACCTCCTGAAGGGTGCCATGCAAATGTTTTCCCGCCTCCGTCTCGGGGAGGATCTTCCCGTCATCAGCCAACTCGGTCTGGATTTGGAGGACAGTATCCGTGAGTTGGTGGTTTGAATTGCGCTTCACAATATCCTCGATAAAACCCAAGGCAGATTCGCGGGTGCCTTGGAATTGTCGCATCCTCGCTCCTTGTTTAAGCAGAGGACTCCAATGTAGTCTTTCGATTTCCTCTTCGTGGCGCAAACCAATTTCTGGCGAAGTGCGCGTCCAACACGTAGTGCCAAGAACCACCTTGTTGATTGCAGCGCTTCCACACATGGCTCGGAACATTTCAAGATTTCGACGAGCTACACCTGTGAAGCGATCATGGCTTATATCGTGAAGGTATATTACGCCACCGAGCACATCCTTGCCTCGGTAACTACAAAATTACTTGGTGCTTTATTAACCGGTTTAGACGACTCACGATTTTTCTAACCACTCAGCGACGCGCCGCAAAATTTCAGCATCTCCCTCGTACGTATCATCGAAACCTGGCGTATCTACCACAACTAAACGATAGCCTTCGAGATGCGAACCAGAGGGAAAATCGAGTGCGACTTCTTGAAGCTTTGAGGTGCATGAGGTCAGGTCGTGTCCAACTGTCATACGCTCATATCCCAGCAATGTATTGATGAACTAAACTTCGTGTTAGTGAAGTTGCTCCTGGTGTCTCAAAACGTACATACGGTGCTCTTCCCAGCGCCAGTTGCACCCATGACACTAAAATTATGTAGTAAGTTACGCTTGCACTACGAAAGTAGCAAGAGAAACGAATAACTCACGGAATCACAATATCCTTTAGCTTCCGATTGTCCCATGACGTGCTCTTCTTTCTGGCCATCGATAAGTTTTATTGCAACGCTGCGTTTGGAGACGAGGACGGGGCCGTGACTCAAAATGAAGGCTGGCTTAAATGCCCTTGCCATCAGTGTTAATTCGTCGCTGGCAGCTGAAGTGTTTGGTTGGCGTCCGGTGTTCCAATTTTCATTACCTCTGTTTCCACCGTGTCGACAGCCACCGGATTGATGACAGACCAGATCTCAAACATAGACTGGAGATTCAAGGACTTCAGTGATTTCTAATTGTGGCGATACCCCGAAACGAGTTTACGGCGAAAGTCAAATGAAAAGAACCGGTCCCGCCATACCCAGGTCTCCTCAAATGAAATTCTCATCGATAGTTTCATCATCTTGTGCCAACAAAGAGGTTTGACGTTGGTGACATGTATATCGCACGTCCTGCGCGTGGCAAATCAACGAGGCATGTCTGCGTGTTTGGTGGTATGTTCCTCGCACAGAACTCGTGTATGTGTATCGTGATCGAGCAACTTGGGATCGCTTCATAGTAAGAGCCGGAGCTCCGTGACTTTTTGTGCTCTAAACAATATACCACAGGCTTCCTGCGCGACCGTTATGGGCAACTTTGGAGCTAAAAGTATTATGTTTGAATTTTAAAGGTACATGTAATGACGGCCCGGTGGTACAACAGGCCACTAGTTATAATCCATCTTGATCACTTCACCAATCTATGTTGATCGCGCTCTATATAAACACAGACCAATTCACTATTGTGTTCCGTTCCACGACACTCCTCAACACTCCTCCCCATACCCTAAAACCTTACAACTACTACTCGAGTAGACAGGGACGGGCCTCATGGTTAAGCCAGAAAAATTCCAGAGCAATGACATCGTTATCTTGTGCGTTACACTCGGTCCAATTCTAAATTACTACTCATTGTTGGTTTTAGGATCATGGGTCTATCGGGGGCAGGAAAGAGCACGGTAAAAATAATAATTCTGGAACAAATTTTGCGATTATTGACATACGACATCTATAAGTTCATTAATGTTCTCTTGAAGGAAAGGCGCATGCCAGTTAACGAAGGCTTAGTTCCCCTTTTAACCGAGCCTGATTATGCTATAATCGACCCTATACCTGCCCATTTGAATCCCAATTTAGTCGGCCGACGCCTGGTCATTGTGGACACTCCTGGCTTTATGGATTCCCCCGCAGAGGATATGAAAACGTTGCGAAAGATTGCCGAGTGGCTCGACTTACGGTAAGTGAATGCAGCAGGAGAAAGGAATTTTCTTAATTTGGTATTCAAGTTACCGCATTGGGACAACACTGGGCGGCGTCATCTTCCTTCAAGACATTTCTATAATGCGCCTTTCTACGACATCGAGGAGCATGCCAGGTTTGTTGCTCCAGTCATTTGGCGGCTCAAAAGAACCTCTCCGAAAGCTCGTTCTCGCTACTACGTTATGGGAAAGGACAAGCCCAGAAATAGGAGGATTACGCGAGAACGATTTGCGAGAGACGTGTTGGAGGACCTTTGCAAACCGGGGTTCCGAAGTACACCAATTCAGGAATACGGCTGATGTTGAAAGTGCCTGGAAAATCGTCAATGTACTCCTCAGTCAAGTTACTGAAGCTTACCCGCAAGCGGAACCGCCGAGGGTGGCAGGCGGAGTCTGGAAAGAATTAAAAAGTACTCGCAAGCGTACACGGAACAGAGAAGACGCCAATACTTTTCGGAGCACAGACATCGTAATCCTGTATGTTGCCTTTATATTTGATTAAGATTTCAAATGACTCGCAATTTATTATAGCGTCACTGGTCGAACGGGATCTGGGAAGAGCGTGGTATGTCGACGGGATGTGAATCAGGTCGATAACCTTACCCTTTGCTGTCCCTTTTAGTTCATCAACACCCTTCTCGATAAGACTCGCATGTCAGTCATGGAATCACTGACCTCTTCTCCAACCGGAATGGAATATGAGATTATCGATCCCATCCCCGAGCGCTACAATTTGAGGAATTGCCGTCTCGTCATTGTCGAGGCCCCGGGTTTTAGTAACTCAGATCCAGATATGAACGACAGGAAAATCCTACAACAGATTACCGAGTGGTTGGAAGCTCGGTGGGTAGAAAATCGTTTACTGATGCTTGTCCCGCTAAACCTACCAAAATAGCTTCCCCGATGGAATCACACTTGGCGGAGTTATATACCTTCACGAAATATCCTCCTATCGCTTCTCTACGATGAAGATATTAACCTAAGGATGCTGGAGAAGGCGTTTGGCAAATCAAAGGAAGCATACGGAAGAGTTATTCTGGCCACAACGAAGTGGGGGAGACTTCGGCCTCAAGAAGGTGAGCAACGAGAAAAAGAACTCCGGGAAACATCCTGGAGGGCTTTGATCGAACGAGGGTCGACAGTGGAAAGATTTCAAGATAGTGCTGAAAGTGCTTGGAGAATCGTCTCTGTTCTTCTTGACCAGCCAGGTGGGGAAGAGCTTCGCCATGAGATCCAGCAAGGGCTGGCAGATCTTAGGAAACTAGTACAGCTTGCCGGCAGTTCTGAGAACAAAGAGCCACTTCTCCTTCGACAAGTCTCCTGGTTCTTTGGGGCTATGTTGGATCGTTCGGTGTAGGCATTTACTTGGTCGCAATCACATGATATATCCAGCAGAAACTTTGACGATAACCGAAGATGTTCACCTGTAGTTGGGGTTGTGCCAGCCTAAGTTGACGTGGAGTTAACAGAGACGGTTGGCTTTAATTCTTTGCAATATTCCACAGGGCGGAAATGCTCACCGACATCAATAGGAACTGGGAGAATACCGAACGTGAGCGCCATACAAGAGACACAGTAGCTGTCTAGGACTCCTGACTCCTATGACCACATAGTGCCCTTGACCATTTTGCTTCATAATTTTCATAGCTTCCTGAAGCCTAACGACGACTCTTTATTAGATTTGGTTTTTGGGCTTTTGTTTGACAGCCACTGGCGGGTCCAACCGGGTAAGAGAAAGGTACCCAAAAAGTGCGTCGACTAACATCCTGAAGACAAAGTCAAGTTGACAAAGCTCCAGTCTGAGAGATTCGCGGTCGAACAAATCAACCGTTTGTTGTTGGTTTGTTGATTCTTCTTTATGGCCGTCCGAAGGACGTTTAAAGCATCTTTCGCTTGGCTGTTACAATAGCCAATTTCAACGAAGGTACCCCTCCTCATAGTTTTGGGGTAACTCGTTGACGGCGGCATAGGCGTTGAAAGTCGAGATTATTTCGCGATCGCACTGAGCCAAAGGGCATTAACTTACTCGAGTACGGCTAGCGTTATCTTCGTAATGACATGAATGACGCCTCAAGAAATGAAAGAAAAAAGGCTTGTCGCAGTCCTTTGGAATCCCGGACCAGGCACATACAAGGCACATATGTACATAGACTCTACACTTAAGTAGTCATCGTGGTTTATTAAGGTTTAGTGAGTAAATAACGACTCACAATTATTGATGCGATCGACGATCGTGTTATTTCTGCTTGTCAGCTGCTCTGTCACAGACAGCAGAATGCTCCGCCAAAGGGACATCGGTTACAGTGTCTGTTCCTACGCGCCATCCAGTGGCGTGGCGTATGAAGGTCTGTGCTGATACTTTTAAATTCTTCAATGAGTCTTCAATGTTAACGAGCCAGTTTTGTAGAGAGGATCGCTGGGAAGAACTAATTTCTGAGATTGAATTTGCGAGAGCAATTTCTCGTGGCGCACATCACCAACTCATCACCGACCTACGCCTCGGTGGGGTAGGCCTAGCAGCTCGGTTCTGGCAAGGCTCGAGAACCGCGTCGAACAGGTACGCGATGGCGATGGCGAAAGCCAAGCAAGGGCTGGGTGGCAGGCCAGAGGCCAGTACCATCGGGTTCGTCCTCTGCTACACCCTCATCGCAAGGTAAGGAAGGGAGATTAACTTCACCAGTCGATAATGTCAGTGCCCACCACGTGACAAATCGTAAAGCATTTGGAAGTCAAGCTCGGGCAGGAGGATCTGGTTCGGACCAGTGAAGATAACGGTATGTCCAAGGAATTACGTCCTGATTAATAAATTTAGGGTGCTGATAGAGAACACTCTTACAAGTTTTCCTTTCCTTCAGACCTTCAAAGGCGGCGGAGACAGAAACATTTTCTCAAATCCCGTCAACGAAAGCGAGCCGGATCGGATATGCCCTTCAGACTAGGAATGGAGACCGGTCACGGTACGTGGACTTGAAGTTTGTTTCCGAACTAGTCGAAATTGGCATGGATTCTCGTAACAATATGCCTCGGTATGTTTTTTAAGTTTTCCTGAATTGAATACCTGGCTGCTACCAGCAACGAAATTCCTGATTTTTAGACAGCAAAAGTCTCGATATTTATTATAAAGCCATGATTGCCGAGGGATGTGGGATCCCCTTACGAATTCCACGACCTAGCAAATAATCTCCTCTTAGAGTATCGGCAAACAGGAAGTTCCATTAGCGGCGTCGAGATCGTCGTCTTAGAGTATTATCCGATAGGCTCAACCAATATCCTGAAAATACAAATTCACAGCACCTGGACGCCGCTGTCGCTCTCCACCGCTGGAATGGATCAAACCGCCCCAGAAGCTGCTCTGCGCGTTTCGGAAACCATTGATTGGATCTCACGGACTATCTGTAGTATGGGATGTCTTTGCCTTAAATTTTATCACACATGTCAATGAGACTGGTACTGGCCCCTCTGACCTACGGATTCGGTGAGTTAATTCGACTCACACTTATACTTTCCAGGGGTTTAAACTTTACAGGACCACATCTCGCACTAGTGTTCCTTCATGAGGGAACTTCAGTGGAATCATATTCCCCCTTAGGTGCTGTATATTCCAACCTCGGAATAGATTTAAATATAGGATGAGTCCGAGGATGCGATGAAGATGTCGATGGAGGGAGAAACTCTGGCTCAACTTGTCGCCCAGAATCTTGGTCCCGAGTATGTGCAGATCGCAGCTTCTGCGAAGGGGATGAAATCATAATGACTGACTATAATTATGGCTTTGTGCAATATATAGCTGTGGCGAGGGCATTTTATTTCCTTTCATAGGCTGAAACTGCACCGTTTCTCAGCCTAATGTGTCTCTTCGCAGGATCGTCAGGCCTACCCATGGCATTGACAGCACTGGAGTAGCGACTCGTTGGACCACCCCACTACCGTAGGTATATTTGGTGAATGACCAGCGAGTGTCGAGACCTCAGCCTTGAAATTCATTGGGTTACACTGGGAATTTTCGGAGCTACCCTTGTTAGAATTAGAACTATCGCTTCACATCAACAACTTAGACGTCGACTGACCACCATGGTTCGATGTTACGACATGTGGGTCTCTCACTGGCCATTATATCAATATATTGAATTTATATCAGAAATTCAGAATGGAGATTTGAGATTAGATATGGCTCACTAGCGCTCACTGCGAACGCTTCACGACCCTGGGAGCTGATTACATTACACCGGCAAAATTGCAGCTCATCGTTATTACACCATCCTCTTCAATGTGCTATCATATTCAAACTTGAATCAAACCTCGGAGACTTTTCATACTCAGCCAAACTGATATGGATCCTTTTATCAAAATATGATAGCAGAGGCGAGTAATAACCAGCGACGAGGTGCCGCCCGGCCACGTGAAGCCCTTTGACAAGTCGTGTGGGTGGTCGTGTATCAATTCGGAATCGCCGGCCTCGGGTAGGAATCCTCTTCGCTTGGGGGATCATTATTGACAATGTGCAATGTGCAATGTTACTTAAAGGCTATCAGTCCCGGCGCAGGTGGTTTCTCACCCTTCCTCTGACCTAGGTAGAACCTTAACGGCAGATTTTATACACCGTTGCTGACATCTCCATCCTTTCTTTCCTCCCATCCAATGTCGTCGATGCCTTTGACCCCCGCCGAGCTGGGACGAATGTGAGTTTTTGGGAAGTTCCAAAGAATAGAGCATTACTGAAATGACCATAATCTGTGCAGTGCTGGGCCCTTGGTACGTACTCCGATCTTCCGGGTCGTGAGACGGTGAATGATTTTGGCATAGCTCATTGGGTACATTCTGAACTGGGGGCTTTTCGGCGTCTTGTCGATGCAAGTCTGTGAGTGGAAGCAGTCGATTAATCAACTCTCACCAATTGATTAAACCCGTCATCAAAGATGTGTACTATCTTGCATTCCCGAATGACCGGGCAGCGTACAAGTCCCTGGTATATGGGGCCTACTTGTTGGAAGCCGCTCAGACATTTCTCTTCACGAGCAGTGCATTTAGAACTTTCGCTTTTGGGTTCGGCAATCCCTCAGTATTGGACGAGGTTGACATCCTATGGTTTTCCGTTCCCATCATGAGTGGGCTGGGTAAGATCCTTTCTCTTGCCATTGTCTTCCTCCTCTAACCTTTTGGAAGTTGCTTTTATATCCCAGGCTTTCTACGCATATCGTATCACTGTTCTCGCCCAAACAAAATACCTTTCTGGGTTGATCATGCTGGTAAGGGAAAACTGTTGAATTTTCCAGATATTTGTTCACCAATTACGACGCAGCTTGCTTGCTTTTCACTTGCTGGCTCCATTGCGCTTGGGGTCGAAACGAAGAACGCAGTTCTATTCAGTCACCTCTTGAAGAAGGATTCTTTTACCACCGCCGGGGTGAGTGTAACTTGAATGCGACTTGCAGTTCGATTTATCTAATACTCCACAGATCTGGGAGGGAGGGAGCGCTGCCTGCGATGTCCTGATTGCGGCGTCCATGACTTATTATGTCCGTTTAAAGTCCTACGTCTCCATCTTTTGCTGAGTTGCTCATTTTTCGAATCATTCAGTTAAAGCGCCGCGATACCGGAATTAAGCAGACCCAGGTCCTTCTTACAAAAATAATTCGGCTGACCATTGAAACTGGGTCATTGACAGGTAAACTGTTGCCTATGTTATACAGTCGGTGCCAATCTCACGCCGTCGTTGATAGCTGCCATTGCGATTCTCACTCTTATCCTCACGTTCTTGCCGGGCCAACCAACTTATTATCAGACAAGCGTCAGTGTGCTCGGGAAGGTGTACTCGAACTCGATGATGGTCGCGTTTAACAGTCGCATGAAGATCGGATCTGCCAACAGCACGTCTACTTCGGCTCACGAGCTTCCGATGATATCCCAAGGCGCGAGAACCCGTCCCGACATGGATGTCGAATTCGGTAGTCGGTCCGTTCAGGGAGGGGTGCTTATAACTCGTGAAGAAGTTTCGTATCCGCCCTCGAACGAGATAAAGGTGTGTTACATCGTTCGAACTCCAGTCTGCGGGGCGATTTATAACGTGATGTAGGACCAGAAAAGAAGCTCCGATGATATCTATAGTGTTGCTCCATTTAAAAGGTCGTCACCGTAAGCTGGCCTCGATTTTGCTATCCTC
This sequence comes from Galerina marginata, assembly GCA_023014335.1. Classification (NCBI taxonomy): domain Eukaryota; kingdom Fungi; phylum Basidiomycota; class Agaricomycetes; order Agaricales; family Galerinaceae; genus Galerina; species Galerina marginata. Next base: position 2,090,066 of record JAECYW010000007.1, on the reverse strand, counting down.
CTTAGTCACTCGCCTCCAATCCCCGGACTCGCCATTTAATATATCCCTGTAAAATCATGTACAGATAATTTTCACTGGTCCTGTAAGGAAAGTAGAACAGAACTACTAGTCCCATGACACTCTTTCACTTGCTCCGATATTGTATGCTAGAACATTTACCGAAGGACTATGATTAGCTTTGAGATCTCTTACTCGTTGTTAATGCAATCATTCAAAGCACATCATATCTTCTTGCAATCACGACCCTAAATCCCGAGGCTGATATAAACCTGACACAGGAGAAATCGAGCCATTCAATTGTAAATTTACAGCGAGTCGTCGATGAGCAGGATAAGATAATTTATATGTATGTGGTTTGACTTTCTATTTGTTTCATTTATAATACTGTGTACGTTTTGAATCACATCTTGCGATAAGGTATTGAATTCTATACAAGTAAAATCTGGTATCTAGTACCACTCATGTCCTGTCCAGCACCCGGCCAGCACCCACTTACCTGCCCGTTTCATCGACTGATGTATCAAAAGCTTGAAAGCTGGCGGCCGCTCGAGAGACTTGATTTGTTTCAGGTCCTTCATCCTGTAAAAAAATCACTGTCATGCTGGCTAACTTACCAAAAAAAAACCCATAATTTCCGTCCATATGTATTGCCGAGTAGACCATCTTGTAACTACTCACTCCCAGGAATAAAGATCCAAAATGCTACGACCCTGAACTCCGTCCGCCTTGCTTTCTGCTAGCGGATGGACCTACAATTGCGTCATACCACGGATTGCCATTTGGCATTATTCACCAGGAATTCCGCCACGTTTCAGGGTCGCGAACGTTCGGAAGTGCTCAAAAACGCCAAGCATGCGGCGTTCCTCGCTGTTGCATTTTTTCCAGATTTAAACCTCATTCGCGATGGCTTGACTAACACCTAGGTGGTTTCTCGACCAAGATATAACATCAAGGCTCCATTCGAGCATTCAAGCTCAATTTTGGCTCCATTGGGCTCATTTTGTGCCCAAATCAAGCCCAGATAGCCTGAGGGTCCGAGTACTATGTAGTAGTTACAGCGTTACCGCGTTACCCGTTACTACAACAACCTCACTAAAAGCAACCCTCCGCTGTTACCATCTGGCATCACCCTCCGGAGTTCGCGATACGCGATCACCTCCGGCTTCGAAGACTGGAGCGCTGAAGGAAGCGCTGAAGGGTCTGTCGTCCTTGGTATGTTTTTGTCGGTATCGTTTGCCCAATTTTATCATAGGAGATTCAAGTTAATGTATAAAGTAGCTAGCCTCATGCAGATTCAGGACAACAAGAAAGGTAGAAGCCAAGCCTATTATGCACAGGTTCGTCGGCCTGCCTTAGGATGCCGCAGTCGAAGGACGTGACCGGCAGCGCAGCGCACCAGTGTCAAATTATGGTGCATCAGAAGCAACCGGCGTCCAATTGTGGTTTCTTCGTGTGCCCCTTGAGGAGTTCGGGTGATGGCAGCATCGTACCACGGGGATATTTCACCGCCCATCCTGTGTCCGCAGCTCACAACCCTCTCTTATTACTTCCATGCTGGCCTATCCCTCTTCAAATCGCAGGACCCGATAAAGAAGACAACCACCCCGGCGCCTCCCAGTGAAAATGGGCAACCTCACAGTTTCTCGGGGTGTAGTGCGTTTTATCACAATCCTTGCAGGATTCATACTCTTCTATATTCTCGTCGCGGACTCCTTCATTCGCCCTCCAACTCGCACCATGTCATTTGGGGATTTTGAAGCCGCTGAAATGGGCACCCAACAGCCTCAGATACTTCCTAATAGTACAAAGATCCTCATCGTCTCCGCGATGTTTCCCTTGGCCAAAGCCAAACATTCCAAGCAGGACTACGAGACCTGGTTGGGGAATTTCTTGGAGCCCATCACGACCGACATCTACTTTTTTACGACACCAGAGCTGGCAGAAACACTTCGGCGCATTCGGGGCGAACTGCCCATTACGATAGACACATCCTATTCCTCTCCATTCGAGGTTCCGCCACTTAGAGGCTTAGAGGAGACATATACCAAGATGAACGACATGGACAAGGAAAAATGGCATCACTCGCCCGGGTTATACGCCATCTGGAACGCGAAACCCTTTTTATTGGAGACGGCCTTGAGGATCTTGAAAGGGAGGGGACAGGTTTACGATTATGCCTTCTGGAACGATGGGGGGAGCTTTAGAAAGAGTCACCAGTACGTCGAATGGCCGAGTCCCAGCAGAGTGGAGCAAGTCTGGGAGGAAGGTAGCAGGCTGACCGGCAAGGCGAAGGAAGAGCTGCTGTTCTTTCCGATCTTTCAATTACCCGAGCAGAAGCTGAGGGATTGGACAGAAGATATGGGCCCAATTGCTAACCGTGTTCAAGTCAGCGAAGGTATGGCCCTGTTCATTGAGAAACTAAGTCCTTCTGACACCTATTCTAGGCTCTTTTTTCGGCGGTTCCCAAGCAACCATTGAATGGTTCTCGAGGGTATTCTACGCCTACCACCACCACTATCTCTCTCGCGGTCTCTTCGTCGGAATAGATCAAGACATATTCAACGCGATATTTCTTCTATTTCCCGAACGCATCTTCACCGTATGGATGAACGATCCTGAAGCTCCGGCACATCGTGGAATCACCCCCAGCCCAAGCCTGATCCCAAGTCTCGAACGTGGATTCCTGGGAGAGTGCGGCGCCGAATGGTTTTACTATCAATTTTGGCTTGCAGACCAGCCGGCAAGGGATGCGATGCGCAAGATATGGATAGGAGAAGAGCGGTGGAGAAAGTCAGGATGGTGGCAAGAACGCAAGCTATGTCGGCTGACCAGGGCCACGTCAATGACAGATATCCTACGGACTTCTTTAGGCTCGGGCTGGAACCCACCCCAGAAGACGCTCGTTATTCCCGGCTTATGAACCTTAAGTTATTCTACTGTAGTTAATTAATACGTACTGTACAACGAACAGATATTTATAAATTCTAGACAGCTTTCTTGGTTGACTGCACGACCTCATCACTGGCTAGGGCTGTTCTACGTTGAGCTGTCATTCAGAGCACTTCTCTCCCCGAGCGTGGGGGTCATAACAACAGATTTATCATGGCGTCCATCGTAACCTTTGGACAGAAATAAACATTACACTGCCTATGCGCATGGTGATGCCAGTGTACTTAAATATCATGGATTCGCGATGAGAAAGTTTTAAAGAATGTTAGATTGTGACGATGTAAAGACAGCATGTATAAAATGAACGTTGGTGGGTCGTGACTAACAAATCGTGAGGCTTAGTAGGAAAAGGGCTACATATGGCGGGTTCACTCAAAGCTGATGCATTCTGCAAGTCCTGAAGGTTTCCTGCGTTGCTTGACAAGAGTTGATGAACACTTCCGTAGCCGATTAGAAGAGAAACGATGTCGCATGATGTGGGAAGCTACGAGTTGTTGATATGAAAGAACAGAATGAATAGTAGTCGGATGCAAATGTGGATGAAGAAACTGATTGTCCTGTAATGAGAGCACTGTCGAACCGTCGTCAGCGTCCATCTTCATAGGATCATCAAAAGATTTTGAAGTAGCATCCTGATCACTTTCGCGGGCTACATCCTCGATGTTAACAACCAGCAGGTGAATATCAACCCCACTCGCTAGAAGGTACATCTTCAAGTGTTGGGCCAGGAGCGCATCATGGAGGTCAAAGTATGATTTGGCTCTTACTCGACAACTGACTGAAGACGAGTGGAGCGTATCAAAATCTGTAACCCTTTATCAAAGCATGATCCATACCTGTGTCATTAACAATGCCTGACGATTCCTTATTTACTTCGAGCTTTCCTGGTCGATCTGAATACTTGACATCCAGTCCATATACGAGAGTCCTATAGAGATAAAGCAAGGTTCCCATTCCAGTTATGGCTGCACGTCTGAGAAAATGTTGCGGAGGACTTGGTGTTGAGGGGATGCATAAAGGATCCGAACTTAAAGGGGCATGCAATCCTGGTGGGGTGGGGATTAAATCTTGAGATTGTGGATGTACTGGATCTGAATTGGATGGGGTTGACGAGGGACAAGTTGGACGCTTTGACCTTTCGTCTGTTGGTGGAATTGCATCAGACAACGAGCCCGCAGGTGGGGCGAATGGGGGAGGCGCAATCAAACCGTTAGATGGTGACGAGACGCGGATAGGAGTCGAAACTTGTCGCCAGGGGCGAGTTCTTGTGGATGTCGACAACGCCGATGTTCTCGTACGTTTCCGTGGAGGGTCAGAATCTTGAGGCGAGTCACTTTCATCTGATTCGTGCGTGGTCGACGTTGGCGACCTTGGACCTCCTCCAGAGGGAACACATGGCGCTGTTGAACGAAGAAGCGAATGAGGTCGCTTTGGAAATGGGATTTTCGCCGACGATGAAATGGTAACCAGGACTGTGGGGGCAGAGTCCACGACCATGGCATCTGAGCTCGAGGTGGTTTCAGGGGCTGTCTTCCCGAACACAGAAACGCTGGTGAGAGATAGGGAGCATGTAGGATTGGACCGTTGTAGAGATACATCGATTGGAAGGTTGGGAGAGTGTGTATGCAATGGGGACCTCGTGTGATAACGCATGCTGAACCTAACTATTACAGCGCAATGAATAGCAGTGACGACCAGCGTTGATTCTTCAAGTTGCTTAAAAATCAGAAGAAGAGGACTCTGAGCGGCACCTTCAAATATCCACGGCACACGCTGGTGAGGAAAGGGAGAACAAGGCTGGCGGGTGACCTTGTCTTTATAGCTTTGTTGTTGAATGTGCCTGGTGATAGCTTACGATTGGGACAAACAACACGTTGTCGGTCCGAACTTAGTCACGTCGCGTAAATTAGAAGACGCGTCTATCACGTGTGCGCGTTTTATGGGCTGGAAGTATTCACTGAATTCAGTAAGTACAGCGACCTCGCAGCGTGGTCGGATGCGTACAAAATCCTGCATTTCGACCTTCGTTCGCTTGAGAAAAAAAATTACCATAAGTATTGCCTTTTTTGCACTTCCAACTTAACAAGGGCCAGGCGGCGCTTGTATTCTGCAACTGTTCCTTGTGTATTACACATGGTGCTGTGCAGAGCGACGGGCGAAAAGCCAAGTTCTTTGTTCGTATTTCTGCGATAAAATGAGTACAACCCCAGTTGATGAAGTTCCAGTGAGCCTGTGGATATAGTAACCCAACATCGTGGAATCCCAGCCGGGCTCGTGCAATGTGAAGGCTCGGGATACAATAACATTCCGACTTTGTGCTGCGATAATCAGCATGAAGACTTCAGGCGTTGAAATTCTATTCCACGACATAGGTCGATCTGACAGCCACCTACATAGTTATGTTCGTTATATCGAGGCATACACTGCCTATGGTTTCGACAATAAGTATGGAGCCCATGTTCGAAACCAAATGAACACACCCTGATCTCTTCTTCAAACACGCTTGCGACAGTGGTCCTCCGCACTTTCATCGCGGCACTTACCAAGCCTGTTTCTGGCGTCCATTCCTCCGGCGACAAAATAACACCACAGAGGACCTCTGATCCCTTCAACCCGTTCTTCGCCCCAACTTCATTACACGCTTTGAGGACGAGGTGTTTCACGTATGGGTCAGAACATATGGTTGCCAAATCTGCGTCTTTGATGCGAGCGAGTGCGGGATCCGTGGAAAGGGAAATTGCATGTCGGAGATTGGCTTCATGAGGGAAGATTACGGCGATGGGATAGGCAGAGCCTGGTGTGACGTGCACGCAAAGGTTCGAAACATAGTCGCAAGACTTGTACAGTGACTCCAATCTCTCAAGAGCAACGAACTAACATAACGAATGATGTTAGGTTGCGGAGTGGCATGACGCAAAAAGGACCAGACTCGCCTCCCCATTCGGCATCTTCACGAGGTTCTTCAAGCTGGCAATTCACGGTCAACCTCTTTTCCAAGAAGGCGAGAAGACAAGCTCACCGGTCAATCAAGGTCAACGTGCCGTCCTCGTTCCACATTCCAACGTCACCAGTCCTAAACCAGCCATCCTTTGTCCAAATACTTTCATCCGCGTCCAGATCCGGTCGTTTATAGTAGCCTTTGAATACGGAAGGTCCACGAATGCAAACCTCCCCTTGCGGACGCTCGTTGGATGATAGATAGCCAGAGGAAGGTACATCAAGGAGCTTAATCTCGATCGATGGTACTGGCAGACCAACTACGCCGAATTGCATACGCTCTGGTGGCAGCAGACTACACATTCCACAAGATTCGGTCATGCCGTAGCCTTTTACATGTAGATGAAAGCGTAAATAAAGGGAATGTTATCAAATGAAAAGGAAATGCATACCTTGCATCATGGGCATGAGTGCTATACTCAAGAACTCCTGTGTTTCTTTGCTGATCGCCGCGCCTCCATTCATGGCAAACTTCAGCTTCCCTCCAGTGACTTCCCTAACCTTGCTTAATACAACCGCCTCCCCCAAACCAGCGAGCACCGGTGTTCCGTTCTTCTTAGCTGCCAAGGCACCATAAAACAATGCCTTCTTGAGTGGCCCACCAGCGTTCAGCTTTCCGACAATGCCTTTTCGAATGGTCTCCCATACACTGGGAACGCCGAACATAATCTGCGGTTTTAATTCAACCAAATCACCCCTGCATCCCTTCACGCCGGCATCGGTCAAGGTCTTTGGTCTCGCATATCCACTAGTTACGCCGACGAAGAGGGCACAAAGTTCTACGATGAATTCTAGAACGTGTGCCAGGGGAAGATAAGCAAGATATATGTCACCCGCGGGAACATGTGGCCCAAAGACGATGGTGACTGAACTGATTGACGCGACGAGGTTCCCGTGAGTGATACAGACGCCTTTTGGAGCACCAGTAGAGCCGCTTGTGTACATGATACAGGCCAGTGTGTCAGGTGTTGGCTTCCTTGTTTCGAGCGTAGTTATAAACTGCGCGTCATTGTCGGATTGTAATCTTCCTGAAGACCTCAATTGGTCTAAGTGCATTAACTGAACGTCGCTGCGTTTGCTTTTCATATCCTCCAAAACATTCTGGTCGGGGACTCCGTCATAGAAGATCCACATAAGAGTAGGGGTGCGCGGCAGGACTCGAGAAAGGGTGGGTAGAAGGTCGGCATTCGTGAATACAGCTACGCATTCTGGTTCGTTGAGTGAGTGGGCGAGGCCATCAAGACCGAGGGTGTCGTATGCAGTAGCGATAGCAGTCGAAATGGAGGCACATGCATGTGACATTACCTGCCAATTTGCACTGGATAAACGATGAACACGACCCAGGTTGATTGAAAAATGAGAGACGAACCTTGTCTGGGCATAAACGTTGACGACATCCTCCTTGCGAATCCCAAGCTTTAGCAATCCGTTCCTCACCTCTCTGATCGCCTCCGCAAATTCCAGATAATTCCAGAATTTATAACCGCTCAGCTCGTACAATTTCCAGGTCTTCTGCTCCTTCAGTTCCTCCCCGTCAACTATCTTTGAAGTCTCCCTTACTTCTTCGTGTACCTTGATTACGTCGCGCCAACCCACAGCTTTATAATTGGCACCATATTTTTGTACCCCATACGCCAAGACATCGGGGATTGTTGAGACGGAGGGATGAGGGCGCTCAACAAGACCATGGGATGTAATGGCTAGGCGGCGTATTCCGCTCTCACCAGCATCTAGCGCAGGTGAAGTTACCTCGACAGAACCAAGACCAAAGTGATTGCCGGGTCGCATTGGCAGTCCAGAAGTAAGGGACTGAAGGAATTCTGTAGACATTGGTGTTCTGCTGCTCGAATCAGACGAAATATAGCCCACTGAGCACTGAGCTGGAGGAGGTACGACTGGTTGGAAGTTGACTGACACGGACCGGAGTCGTCAGGGTGTGGGAACGGGTAACACCGCCCCTATCGCGCTCTCTGTCCATAAAAAATGGGAAAACAATTCATGTTTTCCCTCCGCTGCTAATGGGAAAACTATCTCCCCTTTCCTTCGTTCAGAACATTGGGGAAGCCTGAACATCGCTCAATTTTCATTTACGACTCACGAAGGCAGGGTGACTTGGAAAGCGTGCCACAATTCACAATCCAAGAAAGAAACAATGCCACACGCTGAGAGAATATATCCAGCCGTGACTCATAAGTGGGTAGGGAGGTCATCTTTCAGCCCAAAGCAGATATCAAGTCGTCGCCAATAGCGTCTACAGAGTTGGATCCATTCTGCTAGCGACGAATCTAATTCACTCCTCCTGTCACGTTATTCATTCATGGGAAGAATGAACTGCAAACATGGAGCAAAAATGAAGGAGAGACAAGGCTCGCAGCGGATGGCAGAACACTTCCCAACGTGAACCAAAGGTAAAAGGGGGAGGGGGAGCGTAAATATCATGGTCCTGAAAAAGCGTCGTACAGCCATTAAGACTAAAGACCAGCAGCTGGTGTCCTCGGCGTAGAACAGACAAGCCAGAAAGCAGGGAGAGCGCATAGTCGTAGACGCCAATATTGGGCGGGAAGTATGCGACAACATAGGGCAGTTGCAAAGGTGACCAGGTCCCGTATAAGATCGAGCCAAGCGCATATACTGAGCTAGAATGCCAGGAGTGTCTGCAATGTCCATTCAATATATGAAGGACACCGTTATGACAATCCTGACTTTCAAATTTATCAGTTGTATGGCATTTCTGGCCCATCTTCGGGCTGCAGCAAAGCCATCTGTCGGGACGTTGAACATGAATGACCCACGGATGAAAAAGCGTCAACACATACAATAGGTTTGTGAATCCAGAAGCAATAGCGTATCCAACCAAGGTTCCCAGATCCAACGCGCATATATTTAGGGAATGCATTGATTCCTCGGAGCGGAGATCGCCAGAAATATTGGCAGAACGAAATCCGAGCAATAGGTAAATATTTACTGGGTTCAAGTCATGGACATAGCCAGGGACAGAGGTGAGGTACCAGTGATGGAGAACTTTTTCGACGGTGGTCCTTGGTGGTCAAAGACAAAATGGGTGGCTCAGCCGCTCAACTGAACTGAAGTTGAACGCGTAGGGGAAGCAAATGATCCGCGTGATCGCGATCACTGCATTACATAATATTGGCCCTACGGGTCACAGCTTGGGTCACAGTGAACTTGGTCACAGTTGAAGAAATTGGAAGGATCTTCCCCTAATGTGCTATCGTTTCCTGCATTTACTGATGTGACCAAGTAGCCTGCAGTTCGAAGAAACACCGGTTATTTATTTATTGGAATGATACAACTAAAAAAAAATTAAAAAAGTTGGAAAAGAGTTCAAACCAATACCGACTCGGATGGCGAACTGAGCCTAAGCCTTGTTCATCATCTTCAAGTTTCAACCACTGGCGCCAGAGGTTAAAAAGAATGACGAAATGACACGGATGAAAGACCGACCTAGAGTCCAAGAAACACCCGGAATCGTCGGGGGAGTGGCGTTTTCGCATCCTGTACATTCTTTACAAGATGCTGCATTTTTTCGCGCAACATCTTGAGCTTTTGTTCTGCTTCCTCGTCATCTTCCACCGTCATAGCCGTCTCGAGGGCAAGTATTTGGGTCTGCAGTTCCAGTATTTGATGAAGGCGCAAGCCCTTGCCGGCTTTAGTGTCCGCGAGGGGTTTATGATCGACTGCCAGTTCTACTTGAATTTGAAGAGCAGTATCCAGCGCAATCCGCCGGAGAATGACGTCGACAAAGCTTCTGGCAGATTCGTAGTCCCCCAGAAAGCGACAAACTGTTGAACCCTTCTTAATCATCGATTTCCAGTGCACGCTTCTCAATTCTTCTTCGTGCATCGCGCTGAAATCGTCTGCTTTCCTTCCCCATTTCGTGGTTCCGATAACAATTTTGCTGAATGCGGCATCTCCACAGAAGTGTTGGAATATTTCAAGGTTCCGACGAGCTGTGCCAGAAAAGCGGTCGCTGGAGATGTCGTGAAGGTAGATGACGCCGCCTAGAACCATTTTCGAGTTGCGGTACCTTCAATGCTGAGTTAGCACATGAACAGGCTCTGCGATGTGTTTGTATAACTCACGCACGCTCAAGCCAGTCGGCAATTTGGTGGAGAATCTTCTCGTCGTCCTCATAGGTATCGTTGAAACCTGGAGTATCGACCAGGATCAATTTTCGCCCATTGTAAGGTGGATTCCCAGAAAAAGATTCAATCTCGACGACCTGAAGCTCGCTGGTACAAGAAGTCAGATAGTGGCCGACGCTCAAACGTTCGTTTTGCAGAAGGGCATTGATGAACTAGAAATGCCACAATCTCTCAGTAAAAGTGTTGCCACGAACTAGGAGCTTCGTACCGTGCTTTTTCCAGCGCCAGTCGGGCCCATGACACTAGAATATACGGGTAAAAATACACGACATATCGATGAACCAAGACTTACGGAATCACAACGTCCCTTAGCTCTCCGTCCTCTGCCGTGGGCTTGCTTCCGTGTCTACGCATTTTCGAGCAAGGATGGTGTTTAGACTGACATTGGCCATGAGCATAATCGATGGTTTATAAAGGGACATGATCAGATCGCAGCTTGCACGTTTGATTCTTTCCTCCTTCGTCTTGTCCCCTCGTTTGTTGGACTTGAGTCATTTGTACCCCCTGATAAGAATCACAGATAACTCATGCAAGATTCGCGTGGATTTAACAAGACAAGATCCCATGTTCGCCGAATTGCAAGAGTGAGAAATGATGTTGGTTCAAAGGAACCCACTGGCAGGTGCAAGGTGCACCGACAGAAGCCCTGAGAAAATTTCTTAGCCCACCCCCCAACAAGGCTCAAAGTTGGCAGCATCATTCGACCTTGCCTTGTGAGTTGATAAGTATTATCAGCGTTACGATATGCAACACCGGGCTTGAAACAATTGAAACCCTCAAACTGGAACCCTCTGGGCTGATGTGCATTGACACTGAAGAGGAACCGTAAACTTGGCTCAGATACCGATATCATTGGCATAACCTGACCTGGTCGCGTTTTCACTTAGGTTAACCTCTCGGGACGCACATTACTCTCCCAACATCCCCGAAGCTAGCCCCACGTAACCAGTCTTCTATGCCCGCCAGTTCATCTCCACAGATTCAGGCATCCTGATTAACTGATACTTCACTGTTCTATGCCAGGTGAGCATGGAAGCAAACGATCGATTTCCAAGCTGAAGTCCAGCCTGCACTCCATCGCAACATGAATCTCTACTACTATGAATATGGAACAAAGAGTAACCCCAGAACGCACTTTAGGCCATTGCAGTGGCTAAATATTTCATCTCCCAAACATCCATTTGAACGTGAAAAACTCTCCAAGGCGGCCCCAGAAACTTTGTACGGCTTTCTGCTTCTTCGCCTCGAGCTTCTCCCGCATTTCAATATGTTTACCGACTGCGGTCTGCCGGAAGGTCTTCTGGTAATCAACTAGGTCCCTTTGGAGATCCAGAATAATCTCGACGTCAGGATTCAAATCACTTAGGAGGACGTCGAGAAACTCCCAAGCAGAACCCTCGTCAGTACCCCTGAATCGGCGTGCCGTTGAACCCCTTCTCAACAGCTCTTTCCAATGTTTTTCTTTCAACTCTTTTTCCCGCTCGTCCCCGATATCCTTAGTAACCCTTTCCCACTTGGTGGAGCCGAGCACAACCTTTGGGAGTACGGCGTCCCCGCACATGATTCGGAACAATTCGAGATTTCTTCTGTCTGCATCCTCATAACGGTATACTGATATGTCATGGAGGTAAACGATACCCCCGACAATTTCTTTCTTCTGGCGGCTTCAATCCTGGATTAGCGCAATACTAGTGATCACTCCTCCACACTCACGATTTCTTGAGCCATTCAGCAATACGCTCCATAATTTCTCTGTCCGATTTTTGGGTGTCGTTGAACCCTGGTGTGTCCACTATGTTCAACTTGAAATTTTGCAGAGACTTATAGCGAGTAGGTAGCTTGACATTGGCGACGCAAATATCGGTGGTACAAGAACCCAGCTTGTGACCAACGACCATGGCTTCATTCTTAAGAAGCGCGTTAATGAACTAAAATCTCGATACCATTAGTGGGGAATCGTCTCGAACTTTGAATTTCGGTACCGTGCTTTTCCCGGCACCAGTTGGACCCATGACACTAAATCCCAAAAATCCAGGTAAGGAACGTATAGTAGTCTTTTGAAATAATGCATGTAGACGCACAGAACAACTATGTCTTTCGATCTTGCTCCCGCCATAATGTAAATGGAAATTTAGACGTTTGGATATAAAAGATACGATTGGCGAATTGAGAGTTATAAAGAAAGAGCCTCAAAATGAAATTGTTATTACCCATTGCCAAGTCATTTGCGTACACGAACCTCCGCCCGAGTGTCAGAACCGCCTCACCGATTCACGTTTGTACACTCGTGTGCATCGTGTTAGGATAGAAAACCACACTGATTCCACGTGCAATGAGGGTGGATAGCAGACGGATAATTGGATTGGGATGTCACCGTAATTACTGCCTCATACGTTTACCTCGTGTTGTACATGAACGCGCGCGAATACACGAGTGATGGCGGCAAGGCATTCAGATAGAAAATTCTATGCTGCTTTTTTCCAGCCGGAAGATGCGGAGTGGACTTCGCAGCCGACCATCACATGTCGGAATATACATAGACTTTGCAAAGTGATACAATGATAAAACATAACTACTTCTATCGGTCATTTGAGAATGGAATCACATACAGAATAATTTCAATTTTGTCCGTTCCTGTTTCAGCCAGCGCTCAGTCGTCAAATAAAGTGACCTCGAATCCCTCGATCTTAACCTCCAGTTTTTCCTGTTCCCTTCCAGCACCTTCCGGGATCGTAGGGCGCGCACCATACACGCCGATTAACAAGCATCTGTTTGACTCTTCCTCTGGTTTGTCGCCTCCAATGACGTCGTGCCTAAACCACCAAGTGATCTCCCTGATGCCGACTTTCTCGCCAGTCTCTTCGTTGATGATGTAAATCCAGAGACTCTCGACCCTCTCGCCTTCCTTGGTCTCCCTCTCCATCTGGATCGTCACTTTTCCTCCTGCGCTCTCCGGAAGTGGGACTAGCGACCAGTCACTCCATCGGCTTGTGGCGACTGTACCGACATAAGGCTTGCCCCAGACAAACTCGATTCCCGTCTTGACCCATTTTTTGATATCCTCGTCGGGGATGAACAACGCGAGCCCGCCTTGATCATACAGAGTGCTCCAATTGCCGCTAACTGTAACACGCGCAGTATGAAATTTATGGAGATCGATTGAAGTGGAAAGAAGGTAGATTGGGGCGTTATCGATGTCTGTGTTGGGTGGTTTGCGCCAGAGATCGGTTTGGGGCGGGGCGTGGATCGTCAACGGTTCGTAGCTCATCGTGGTGGCCAGATTGATATTGCTATGAGACTGGGAAATGGCCATTGCAGACGAGCCATGGTGCAGACGCAACTTTGGTACGATGGTCTCTGACATTTTTTGTCAATTCGAGTGTGCGTTGTTGTTGGATCTGATAAAGAACAATTGATTCTGAATAACCTTTGCTTGATTTGGTCATGACGTCATAAAGCCGATATATTGCCGAGGACGCGACTAAGTATGTAGTCCGATTCTCCCTGGACCAGAGGTCAATAAAACTCGCGTTACAACCTTGTAGGAAGTCAATGTCTTGGTAGAAGCGACCTACTGCACAGTCGCCATATTTAGTTTCTACCCTGATTCAGCAATGTCTTCACTATACCCCACGCACTCTCCTTCGTTCCATTATGACTGACTACCTTCGATCCTTTTCTAATCATCTCTTTCCAGTGCTTCTCTAACTCTTCCTTTCTTTGCGAGCCAACCGCAGGTTTGACAATCTCCCACATTGTCGTCACTAACAGCACGCGGGGGTGAAATCCTTCCCCTGCTAGTCGCTGAAACATTTGAAAGTTGGGATACGGTGGATCCGTCATGCGATTATCGGTAATCCTATGAAGATAGAGTATGCCGAAGACCTGGATCCGTCGTCCAAACCTACAGGAAAGAAATTGGAGTAGGCGTTGATAACACGGAATTTAAATCACTGACGCCTTCTTCAACCAGTCACTTATTTTTTTCTCGATCTGTTTCTCTGAGTTCGGTCGGTTTTCTTCTGGGTCGAACAAAGCTGGTGTGTCGACGAAGACAATCTGACGGCCGCTATCCTCCGGAGTCCATCGAACATGCCCGATTTCCTTTGTGCACGTCGAAAGACCTTTGCCGACTTTAAGGTGATCCTGTCCCGTTACTAAATTTATGAACTAGTTTTGGTAGTAAGAACAATTCTGTTTTTGAAAAATCCCGCTTACAGTGCTCTTTCCGGCTCCAGTTGGTCCAATCACGCTGTTGATGACTTGTCAGTTGCTTTCCGAAACCAAAGGAATTTTATCTAGACAATGACCTACACAATAACTGTATCGTTCACTGATAAACCGTCGAATGTTATGCGCTTTGAAAATAGCTGCCCCATGATGTGGGTAAGAATGGAAATGAGAAAAATTTCCACCACAACCTGGTCGTTTAATACCTTGACACGTGGATATCGTTCATTCCGGTCGGTACTTATGGAGGATGAAGGCGAATTCGTGATTTCCTTTGTACTTGGTCGAGTTCTCTTTTCATCTCACATTTAATCCAGAACGACCTGGGCCATGTGGTCTGAGATAGCGCAAATTAGCTTATAGATATATTTTATCTGTCAGTCCAGTAGTTCATAGTTTACTTTGCTTCTGTAGGTTTTCTTCAACGGTGCAATACTCAATCTCACACAAGTCATCCCCTCAAGGTGACGCGTTATAAAACCACATTCATATCGCTTCCTTTGTAAAGTAGTTGTTTCACCCATTCTAATCAGGTTGATTCAATGATCCGACATGACAGTTGGAACGAGGTCAATAAAATGAAACGATGCAAGCCTCGTGTTTTCTCTGAGTCGCCAAGTTAAGGCCGAAGTTGTCGTGATCGCAGTTTGGCACACGGAGATAAAGCATATTAGGTAGAAAACATACCTGGAATGAAATCTGGAACCGCTAATTGCACAGCCTAGAGCCATGTGTTTATCGGGGAAACCCAGGTGATCCTGGGTGGGTGCAGGCTCCACCACCCCACGCCGCGACACCCAAACGCATTGACAGTGATCTAATTAGTCACGGTAAGAAGTGCCCAGAATCAGGCTCGGACAAAAGGTGTCTCCCTTAATAGACATAATTTTGTCAATTAAAAACGGGATACAAGGGAATTACCTATTTTTGCGTGAACAACACCAGCTTGAGGCGTTCATCATGCCGCCCGGCAGAATGAGAAAGAGACAAGTGTGAGAATCACCTCCCTATTTAGGTTTGCACAAGGTTTGCATCAAGTTACTCCTTGAGCTTGTTCTTCAACCTTCATTGATCCTTTCTCCCTTGCGTGCGTGATTGACAACCACGGTTTACTACTTTGGCTTTCAAGGTTCGAACAGAGTGCAGTATTCCGAATGGAGTTGCTGTATGAGCCGACATGTCGCTTTTTGATTGCCTCGTTCTGGCGAGGGACTGAACGAGGACATGGTCCGCTTAATCCTGCTGGCATTCGCGTGTTTGCCGTGCAGCCTATGATAGCTGACGACACAAATAACTTGATAAACTGGCGTGGGTTGCTACCTTCGAAGCTTTGCATGTTTCAAGAGCCAAACTTAACCATGATCACCCACCCGCAGACACATTTTTTTCGTGTTATCACAGGACTCATCAGAACTTTCACGTTGCTGAGGCTTATAATTGGCCCCCGTCAGGGAAGCGTGCCTTGTCGTCTATTTTGCAACGTCACTGGAATTTCCATCATTGCATCACAGGTTCTTGTATCGATCTGGGTTGCACGCTGGATTACGGACTCGCAGGCTGCTCTCTAGGTGCTTTAAGCTGAAACGACTCAAATTTCGATTGCTTCGAGGTGTGTGAATGACGCCATCATCGCGGCCGCAAGGACTATGCAAGTCTGATTTGTGGCGGGCTGTCGTCCTGCAGTATCTCTGCAGCCTTCTGGTATGCACGCTTCGTCTCGGAGGCCGTCGTAAGCTTAAGGTAGAGTGCATGTCAATATATACTCATTCTTACCAGCCTAACCATCACTCGCGTACAGATTTTTCTACCGACATGACTTATGAATCCGTTCAGAAGCTCAGGCCGGATGATATTGTCATCGCGTACGTCGTTGTTTTCATGGTCTTGACCCTTACATAGTTTCATATCTTTTTTTTCCCGCTTACAGTTTCATGGGCCCAACAGGGTCTGGGAAAAGCAACGTTCGTTGATTTTTTCTGTTCGAATCACTGTCAGTTAATTCTTTTGCAGATCATAGATAACCTTACCGGGGCCGTCGGCGACAACAAGCTCGCAGGCTCTGCGTTAGCATCGTATACCAAGCAACTCAATGCACTTAGAATCAAAGACCGCAAGATACACGGAGACCGCATTGTCTTGCTGGACACCCCAGGCTTTGATGATACAACAAGATCCGACATCGAAATCCTTGAGATGATTAGCGACTGGCTGGTAAACGCGTAATATAACATTTTCCCGCCTTATGTGTCCATCTGTTGACTATCAACAGGTACAAGGAAAAGGTCACCCTGGCTGGCATCGTTTATCTCCACCGAATCACAGACAATCGAATGTCGGGAGCGCCTCATCGAAACTTGCGCTTGTTCGGTGAGTTATGCGGAGAGAAGGCCGCGGCGAACGTTGTCCTCGTCACGACGATGTGGGATAAAGTCAAAGCTGATGTTGGCGAAAAGCGCGAGAAGGACTTAACAGAGAACTATTGGAACAAGATGATCGAAAATCACGCTCGTTCTGACCGCTTCTACAACACTTCAGACTCGGCTTGGACCATTATAGAGAGTGTCATCGTACGGCGCATCGAAGGGGTACCGCTCCTTATTCAGGAGGAGATGGTAGACTACCACAGACAGCTCAAAGAAACCAGGGCCGCGCAGCAGCTTTATACGCAACTCCAGGTTCTTCTGGCCAGGAAAAAAGACACTATTCGACAACTTGCCGAACAGGCGAAGGAGAAAAACGACTCCGATGCTATTGCCGCTTACCAAGAAGAACTCGTGAAAGTGCAGAAGGAGTTCGAAATGACGTTCGAAGCAGTCAATAATCTCCAACTCTCTTTCTTCCGTAGGATATTGTTGTTCTTTGGGAAAAAACCATCTACGGTAAGTGTATACAGGCTTTTTTTTTCACCGTCTGCTAATCAAGAAATTTATTCCGTCACACCATACAGAAAGCTCTGAAAATCCAGTCGCAGTAGTGACTGTGGGTGTGTTAGGAACTACGCCAAGCTGTGCTTGAATTCAGATTAGATTAGACCACTATCCCCGTAGCCACACGACTCATTCCTATATTCTTCGGCCAATACTTGTACGATAATGACCCAATGTCGTGCGTGCGCTTGGTAGTACGCTGCAAACACCAAGAGGTATGGGCCGGAAGAACCCGGCACACAGGGTAGGGGAGAGTGGTTCAGAAGGTTTTCAAACCCTTATTTCTATGTTTGAGACCAAATTGAGACCAAAAGTAGCCTTCCAACACTTTTTAGCGAGGTTGGACGTCAAATTTGATGTGCCGTCCCATGGATATTTTAATTTCTACAGCCTAGATTTCACAGTATGGAGGTTCTTAGCATATTTACATGGATATGAGCTATCTTTGGCTTAAAATGCAATGAATGAAGCGTGAAATTTTGAACATTAGAAATTCCAGAAAACATAAACTGAGGAATAATTTCTATTTTAGGCCTGCCGTTGATGGCCGGAGGGGGGGGGAGGGGTCTAGGGGTCCTTAATCCTGATTTCCGACCTTGTGTACGAGATTTTTGTCCAGCATACCTCTTGGCAAACACTGCAAGTTGTCTGCAAGCCCCCTTCCCTTCCATTTTTACTAGTATACCCCCATTATAGTACGATTATACTGCCTTTTCAATGCCTTTTGGGAACATTTTTCGCTGTTCACTGTTCACGGCGCTCTCCCGGTCCTTTCACTACTATCGTGTTAGTATCATTTTGGTTGGGCCACCCGTCTCAGTCACTCTTGATGGGTCAAAAGCCTCCGAACCAAACTGGCATAAATCTTGAGCCACAACGCGAACTTCGGTGCCGAGGAAAGCTCATTAACAACAACAACCGTGACTGACTCAAAAAAATGAGCCGCAATAACGTTCGTGGGCCTACCTCTGCCCTAACAGAGTTCTTGAAGGTCTGTATCGTTGTTCTATTGCTTCTGAAACCGTCTTTGACGCGCAAGACAGGCTTCTGGGATCACGGCAACAACAATCGCGAACCGAGTTGCGACGCGAGGTCAAACGCAGCCCGTTGCTGGGCCTAGTCAACCCAACAATGCTGGGGCCAACGCTAGTTCTGGCGGAAACGCGAATAGAAGACGAGGGTCTACAAGAGTATGTTGACGGCCGTGATTCTTTACCATCCGTTTTTCCTGATTATTTATAACGCTAGGCTGCTGGATATGCATCAGATGAACTGGATGAACCCGAAGGTGGAAACGTAGATGAAGCTACAATGAAAGCTGGCGATGAAGAAAATGACGGGCCGTCTCCGACAAAGAAACGCAAACTCACCAAAGCAGCAGAGGCCAAGTTGAAAGCGAAGGAAAAGAAGAAAAAAGGCAAGAAGGACGACGATGGTGACTACGAAGATGACGAGGAAGATGCGTACACGGCTCTTTCGAAGTCTTTATGGAAGAACAGTTCTTCAAAGCCACCTGTGGGTAGCTTCGAAAATTGCGCCGTGTGCGAGAAGCAATTTACAGTGGTATGCCACTTTTTTCTTCTTCAAAGTGCGACCTCACATTAAATTGTTTAGACGAAATACACCATGGCCGCTAATTCCGGCACTGGATTTCTTTGCCATCAATGTGCAAAACAAGGCGGAAACGATCCGTTCAAAAAACCGGCTGTTCCCAAGAAAAGAAAAGCGCCAGCTGACAAGAGAAACGTCACTCACTTCGAGGAGAAACGCTTCCCTACATTGGTTTCACTCTGCATTCAGGTCAGTGCGACACACGACCTCGTTATTTTTAACTTACCTTTGCTCCAGCTCATCACAAAGCACATCGACGATATCGATGCTTTGGGTGATATTGGTACTTTGAATGTCGAGGCGATTTCCAAGGCATTATCCAAGAGCCGAAGCTTGTAGGTTTTCATCACTATCTTTCGCGATTATGTATTCAAACCATGGTCAGAACCCCAGAAAATGTAC
The DNA here is from genome assembly GCA_023014335.1 of Galerina marginata. Lineage (NCBI taxonomy): Eukaryota > Fungi > Basidiomycota > Agaricomycetes > Agaricales > Galerinaceae > Galerina > Galerina marginata. Next base: position 2,070,787 of record JAECYW010000007.1, on the reverse strand, counting down.
ACCTCTTTTATAGTCCTGCAAACTCATCGCTTACCCTCTTTGATGCCACCAGTACGTGTCTTTGTTGTGAATTGTAGCAATGTATTCTTAACTTCCTCTAGATCTCCCATCTCCGGCTCTAGAAACCCTAGCGTACCACAATGCCAATCTCGTCTCGCTGCGTCTTGATTTCTGCGGCCGCTTGGATGATGCTTCTTTCATGGTTTTTTCCACTTCTCTCCCTGCTCTGGAGCGGTTGGAGCTCCTTGGCCCTTTCCTAGTCCGTCCTGCCGCCTGGCAGGAGTTCTTCAAATCTCACCCGAAACTCGAAGCCTTTCTCATCACCCAAAGCCCTCGCTTCGACGAAGCATGCATCAAGACCCTCGTCAAAAGTTGTCCAAGTGTCAAAGAACTTCGTTTGAAAGAAATCGGCAAAATGAATGATACCTTCGTAAACCAAATCAAGACCTTGAAAAAAGGCTTGCGATACCTGGACCTATCAGATCCCACCAATTCTTGTGGCGAGACAGCTATGATTGGCCTAATTCGTGCCATTGGTCGAACCTTGACATATCTTAACCTCTCTAAGCACGACTCCTTGACCGATAAATTCCTCGACAAAGGAGTTCTTCCGCACACCAAAGTCTTGGAATCGCTCGTTCTGTCCCATCTTCCTGAACTGACAGACCACGGCGTCTCCAAGTTTTTCGAAAGCTGGACAAACCCCGCCCTCGTCTCTCTTGACCTCTCGCGCAATGAGGTGCTCAAAAGCGAGGCCCTTGAAAGCGCTCTCAAGCACTCGGGCAGTAAACTGGAAGAGTTGAATATCAATGGGTGCATGGAAATCGGAGAAGATTCTTTGAAGATGATCGCTAGTGATGCGGTTGAAGTGAAGAAGCTGGATGTCGGATTTTGTCGTGCAGTGGATGACTTCGTTATTCAAACTTGGCTTGAAGGGGTGCCCAAACGCAAAACCCGTACTGGCGGTTGTCGTCAGCTCGAAGAGGTTAAAGTTTGGGGATGCAATAGAGTTAGCAGTTCTTGTCCACGAAAGGTTTGTCTTATTGACGTCTCGCATTTTATGGTGCAGGAGCTAATACCTTTCTATCTGTAGAAAGGCGTTATTATTTTGGGTGTCGAATCTCACACTGTACGATGAATTTCTTGCACAACACTTACACACGTACTAGAAATCTTGCCTTCGTTTTTCTTACTCTCGGTTTCTCGATTGGGTTCTATACATATCTATCTAATCTATCTATGCGGGAAAGGGACTGATAAGATTGAATAGCTAGCTATAAATGGAGGTAGGGAGGTCTAGATTTCTGCGTCCGTCCCTTGCGGGATCTACAAGCTTCACGCCAATCCTTTGTCCCTCTTCCTGGAACACGTCCATGATGCAACTCTGTTTGGTGAACAACGATCCTACGGCCACATTACTCGTGACTCCAGACGGAGACCCTCTGTACTCGATTGAGACGCCACCACTGTCTCACCCATCCACCAATCCCTTAGCTCCTTCATTGCCACGCAAGAAGTCCGCCACAACGACAATAAAGCGCCTCGAGAGATTTCATCGAAGCGTGGGTCACCTGGAGAGCGAGATCGGAGTCGTCGAATACCGCGGTCCGGAGACAGGGACATATCTGCAGCTATGTATCGAAGACCACAATCTGGCCATTCCACCGCGCAAGTCAGCAACGCGGACAATCGCAGATAGTCCTACTGAAAGCGACGAGAATAATGAACAAGAGGAAATGTAAGAACTACATTTATCCCAACTGAAACCAGCATTGATAATTTGGTTTGCTTACGCAGCTCCTGGGGGTTCAAAGGCCCGGATTCCAGGCCCTATAAGTGGCAGATGTTCGTACATTCGCCCGTCGTATGCCATTCCCTCGACTGTCTTTGAAACCATTCAAATGGAACCTCTTCTCTGCAGCTTCTGCTAGATGACAACAGCTTCACCCCCCTCGCTCGTTACCGCCGGGCGAAACTTGGCATCGTTTCGCGTTCGCGTCGCGCTTTCCTGGAAATCCTCCCGGCTGGGATCAACCTCATCGACTTCATCGTCGTGACCTTTGTCGGATTCATGAAGCAGCGGGTGCTAGTCGAGGGGGTAGCACCACCGGCTGACATCCCCGACCCAGGTCCAAATTCTGTGACGAGATCTATTGTAGCTGCTGTGAATGCGTCGCTACCTCAGGCTGGAGTCGGAGTGACTGGACGGACCAGCCCTGTGCGCGCAGCATAATGCCTGACATCAAAGAATTGTCGGGCATTGAGCCCATTAGCCCACTATTTCTTTCCTGGTCCACTCGTCCCGCAGTGGAATGCCACAATTTCTCTTTCATCTTGGGCTTTTGTAGGAATTTGTTCTTTCCAAATATTAACTGAACCTGTATACAGACTCATGCCTATGGGTTTCTCTTTTCAAGTAGACCTTCAGCTCTACGTTCGGCACTTGAAAACATCATGATTTGAAGTCTCGTTAATCTGAGGTTATGAAAGCTAAGAAGAACCTGGACATACGGACTGGAACTCCCAAGGTCACTAGGGGTGATGTCCCGAGTTTCAGGACTCAGAAACTAATATTTTCTAGTTCTGTTTAAAGCGACATGTATTATAGAGTAAATACCTACTCTCACATATAAACGAAGATGTTATAGATGAGAAGTAGCTACGTCAAGGTTGAATTCATAAATGTGGACGTTTTCAAACAGGAATCGGACTTTTCGTATACCTTCAACGTTCCAGCCAAGCTTCTTGTACATATTAATTGCTGGGCTTTGAAATGAAGACGTGGTCAGGTAAATAGATTTGATGGTATTTTTTCGCGCGTGTCCCACTGCGGCTTTCAGGAGTAAGTGAGCTATGCCACGTCTGCGATGCCTCGAAGAGACAACCATGCGGCGAAGTTCAGCCTTTGTCTCGTCCGGGTTTGTGTTAAAATCTTAAAACACAGTTTTAAACGAGAAATAAATCTGCTAGAAGTTTGAAACACTCACCGAGGCCAACACAACCCACTAATTCTGATTCCAAATTCTCTCCATAGGACTCAGCGATCCAGAAACCACTTTTCCCTGCGGGGTATAGGTCACCTGCAATTGTTCCTCCCACTTTCAAGCTTTTCATGCCATAAGTGGTTGAGATGTCCGCCAAATCACCATTCAGGCTTCTCTTGAGAAAGTCTTTGAATCCAGAATAAATCAAGTAACGGTAGACAATGAACGACAGTCCTCCGATGAGCGCCATTCCAATTCCCAAGTTTTGCATGAGGACTGTCGTTGACCGTACGAGAGTCAAGAGGCCGATGCCAACGAGGGAATAAGCTGCGAGGGATACGGGGGAAGACAGTTGACCGCGCATCGCCAGCGTAAACGGAGAGTCAGGATCTAACAGAAAAGCTATTATCAAAAAAAATCGTGAAATTGGAAAGAAGAAACACCAACCTCTGGTCATTGTGGTCTGAAATAGTTTTCTGACTTGATCAGAGTCCGAATTTCGATATGGACGAATTCGGATGTCCGTCCCAGCTTGCTCTTGAGTTGCGGGTCCATTTTGAGGATTATGCTGATCGATGAGGAACTGCGAAGCTGATTGGGAGAGCTTTTCCTTGTCGCCTGTATCCAAAACCGCGGTCGTCGTCTTGGTAGCCGTGGAATTCATTCAAAAAATTATGATGCGAGGGAGACAACAGCAGGGGAGAAATATTTGGACGCATTTGAAGAAAACATGATCTGTGGGCTTTATACTCGACGGTCAACCCGAAGATTCAGGGCTTAGTCAAAGTAAGAAAAAGGGGTGAAACAAATTGAATTTGAAATTCGTTGTCGCATCGGCGTAAACGGCATGCCGCCGTACGCGTACACCTGCGCAAACGGACATAAACGGGCAAGCGGCCATTGGTCATTTATTACGCGGTCTCGCTGACATGAAGAGTTAAATAGTCTTTCAAAGTTACATTAGAACTTTAGGACGAACTTTGGGCCTTTGGGCAACCAAGCAGAGAATTTGAAAAAAAAAATAGGCGAGATCGTTACATATGATGTCATGGCGAATCCCAAAATAGATTGCTCGATTGTCGTTTTGCATTTCAGTTCATGAGTGGTTAAAAGGGATATCTCATTTTTGAAACGGTAGCTCTACAAATTATTTACAATACTAGTTACTAGCAGAAAGGTCAAGATTCAATTCAACAGCTTCGATACTCCTCAAGAGAACGTACTGTCTCTGTAAAACCCACCCAAACTTTCGATACAGGTCTATGGCGCTTGTGTGGTGAGCGGAAGTGCTGAGGTAGAGAGATTTAATATTATGGAGGCGGGCATGAGCGATGGCCACCCTGATAAGTTGACCTGCGACACCTCGTCTGCGGCATTTTGGAGATACAACCAGGCGGCGAAGCTCGGCACTGGTTTCGTCTGTGTTAGCATTTACATCTGGGTTTAAGAGAAATCTTTGAGCAAATATAATCGCAGAAATTTAAAAATTATAGCACATACCGATGCCAACGTATCCGACAACTTCTGATTTTCCACCTTCAAGTTCCCCGACTGTTTCTGCGACCCAAAAGCAATTTTTTCCCTTTGAGACGAGATAGTCACTCTCTGGCTCATGTCCGTTTTGCTTCTCAGTCTGAGGCTCAGGGACCATCCCATAGCGGTCCGCAATATTTCCGAGGTCACCAGTCAAGGCATTCTGACGGAATTTTATGAATGCACAGTGGAGAGAGTATAATCGTATGCATATTGTTGACAGGCCGACGATGGAGAGTGCTAGTCCGATATATCGACTGTAGATGCTCGAAAACCAAGCGTAGGACAAGAAACCAAGGGTAGTGATCGCGTAGAGAGCATAAGACAACGGCGACGAACATCGCGCTCTCATAGCAGCGCGTCGTGGAGAACCATCTGAGGAAAAACCAGCATTATTTAGGCTATGATGGACATAGAACGAGCAAAATACCTCCACTCGTCATTGTAGTCCTGAATAATTCGTGTATTTCCTCTGTGTCTGAATATCGGAATGGTCGAATGCGAATGATCGGGCAAGCCTTTTCTTTATAGTGCGTTTCGTGCATGGCGCGTCGGATGAGGTATGTCAGTAAAGAAAGATATGCCGAATTAGAGATCCTTATGGTTACAGAGGGTATAAAGCTGGGGTGGTATGCTCATCGTCAACGGTACATAACGCCTTTTAAAATAGTAAAAATACGGATGATCATAGCCTTCGTGGCAAATGACTCGAACACAGCGGATGTAGTTTGAAAGTGTTCAGTGAGTTCGAATTTGATGTGAAATTCGCCCGACGATCCGGTTACTGAGCAGGCTCTTAGAAGTCCCGATAAACCCGGATCGCGCTGATAAACCCAATATTATCTACTATTATCCACAAAACAAGCACAGCTTCCTTGCGCCCACAGCAGTGCCCCAGGAGAGAAATTAGTGTACGAAACAGCAGTTGAAACTAAGCATCCATAGCCAACACCGGAACCCAGGTCTTTCGATAATAATTCATCCCAATCAATCGGACGTCGCGATAATCAATCTTCGCCATGATCCACGGGCTTGTGCGTGCATCGATCGCCTGAGGACCCCACTTCTAATGACACACGATTAGAAGGAAGACAAGGGTAAGCTGGCATGAACAACTCACGAATTTCCCTGCTTTGCCTTCCTTGAGAAGTTCGGCGACGCGGGCTGCTACTGTTGTAGCAACCTCTACGCGAGTACGGAAATTTGATTTGTCGGAACATGTGAGGTAGTCTGTACGAGTAGTAACTCCGGGCCACTAATTATAACAAGACGATTTCAGTATTATGATGGGCACTGAATACAAGGGAAGACGAATCACGGACGTCAATGGTTAAACTTGTCCGATGCCAGCCCATTGGCTTGAACAGCTCATCAGACGGAGCGTCTACGGTAACTCGGCCCTTTATTAGGTCGCTCAAGTACGGTCCAGGTTTTCCGTGGACAGTGAATACGATACTGGCGAGGGAGGGTTGCCCACAGTATTCTGGAGAGCGTGGCACGTAGACGACGATATCGGGCTCTCCCATATTTTCCACAGCAATCGCATAGCTTCCGTCGAGCATGGATTGCGCGGTAGGGATTGGATCTTGCGATAGTTGATGCCGTTTCCCGGGCTTAAGGTAACCGACAAGCTGGAGTTTGGCTCCAGTTCTGTATCCCTAGCTAAGTCTTAGCGAATTACGAGGATGAGTGGGGGGATGGGTCTTACCTTGGATGGACTTGCTGGGCTCTGGTGTTGAGAGTTCATAAACGATGCACCAAATACCGGAGATCTTGTGTTCATGAGGTTCTGCGGAGAAACATAACCACCGGTGAAGCCCATGTCTTGAGGATAAGACATGATAATGAAGAATGACTCGTGGATGCTGAGGGTTGTATACCCCCTGGTGGTGAATTTAAGCCAGGAAGTGACGTCGGAAGACAAGTTGGTGGCTACTGTGAATTTATAATGTGCCACGAACCGCTTGGTCCTGGGCCGCCGACATTGTCTTCCTTCTGCTTAGGGTCCCAGGGGCGATTTGTTGCGCATTGTACCTCCTACATATTACGCGCAAAATTTAGTCGGCAGAGTGGCGGATTGGGCCATCGCATTTGGGCCAAGAGTTGTAATCCACGCATGCTGGGTCCGGAACCTTAATGTGGTGTTTCGGCCAGAACAACACTCTTAGAAAAGAGTCTCCTGAAATCACTGTGATGAGAAACACCCTTTCAAGAATTACAAGCCTTGAGGTAACTGACGAAATACCCCTCGCTACATAGTGGCCGGCCCATTGATATGTCGTCCGTGGAGAGGTCCAATTCTCATCAATCCAAGTGCCAAGTGGCAAAATAAGACCAGATCCGAGGCTAAGGCTCAAATTGAAACCCAATTTTCCTGGCTGCCAGTTGTAAAAAGGACATGTTCATCTGTTAAGGTCTTCCGAGGACAACGGTGGAAAACAGGAAGAAGTGACAAGTCGAAACATAAGAAAAAAGCCTGCCCTAAAGTGAATGATGTCCAAACAAGGTCAATTTCCAAAAAATTGACGCAAGTCAAGATCTGATATTTGTAACTTTCTGAAATCTTCTCCTCCTCCCTTTCCCTTCTTTCGTTCCTCCCTCCTCCGAAGCATTAACTTGCTTTCTTCAACAAGCACCCTGCAAGAGTCTAGTCCTTCTGTAAATCTCAAAATGGCGTCGCAAACTTCACAACAATACGCATGTCAGTATCAACTTTTTTTCCGAAACACGTGCGCAGCGGTGGTCTCGCTGTGATTTCTATTTGGGCCTTAGACGCTGGAGCAGCGAACTGCGTTCTTTTAGACGCCTGGATTCGGTTTTGAGGAGGATAAGATCGTTGAGCTGATATAATTCTTTGTTCATCTAGTCCGCGCACAAAAGTCCCTCGGTCTTGTCAACGGGACACCAGATTACACGCCAGTGGCCGGATTTGTTGCGCCAGACGCACCCGCTCGAACGCAGAACTACAGCGCCGACGGACGACTCTATGCTTATGCCTTGCCTACTGCGTGAGTTCCCACATGTTGTCCTCGTGTAGGTCACGAAGGACACGGTTATATCGGCCATCCATGACCTACCAAGAAGGAGAGTCCTGGACTAATTATCTTTTAGGGTTCGCATTTTCCAGGCAGAGGGTGCTCAGCTCCTCCAAGAACTTCCTCTTCCCAACGTCGTTGAACTCAACTTTTCACCTCGTGGTACCTACCTTTCAACTTGGGAGCGACCAAGTATGTCGGCCCGTTTTTGACCTCTTGAATTTTTATGCATTCTTTTCACAGCCAAGCTTGAAGATGGTTTGCAACACAAGAACCTTAGGGTGTTTTCAGTTTCAACTGGAGAGGAATTAATATCCTTCACTCAGAAGTCGCAAGAGGCATGGGATTTGCAATACACTATCTCAGAATCCCACGCGATCAGGCTTGTATCTTCCGAGATCCAAGTATTTCGTTCCTCGGACTGGTCGAAGGGTATCGTGGACAAACTGAAGGTGGAGGGCTCGACCTCTGTCTCGCTTAGTCCGGGGTTGAACCCATCCATTGCGGTGTTCGTGGCTGAGAAAAACGTAAGATATTTCTGTTGCGTAATAAATCATCGCTGAGCCATGTGATAGGGCGCTCCTGCCAGTATCAAGATCTACAGCTTGAGTGCCCTCAACAGCCCTCCTACCTGCCAGAAAACTTTCTTCAAGGCCGATCGTGCTCAAATCAAGTGGAACACCCTTGGCACTCAGGTCTTGCTCTTGACCCAGACAGAAGTCGACAACTCGAACAAAAGTTACTACGGAGAGACTGGCATGTATCTTCTCAGTGCGGCGGGTAACTTTGATTGTCGGGTCACTTTGGACAAGGAGGGTCCCATCCATGACTTTGCGTGGAGTCCCAACTCGAAAGAGTTTGGCGTCGTTTATGGATGTGAGTCTATATTATTAAAGTCGTGATATTTCCTTTTGCTAACATTAATTGTTTACCAGATATGCCTGCAAAGACCATGCTGTTCGATCAGCGCGTCCGGACGCTACACGACTTCGGCTCCTCTCCACACAATTTTATATCGTTCAACCCTCAAGGCCGCCTCATTGCCCTTGCCGGGTTCGGTAACCTTGCTGGAAAGATCGAAATCATCGATCGACGCACTCTCAGCAAGGTCTGCACCATCGACGCCCCGAACACATCATACTGCGAGTGGTCGCCAGATGGTCGTTTCCTGTTGACCGCCACTCTTTCTCCGCGTTTGCGGGTCGACAATGGAGTCAAGATTTGGCACTGTTCTGGCCCTCTTCTGCATGCTCAGCTGACGGATGAGCTGTATCAGACCTCTTGGCGTCCGACGCCTGTGGAAAATGTGCCTCCGTTCGGGCAGACCATACCACCAGCTCCAGCCCCCAGCGAGAGTGTGCTGAACCTGGCTGCGGTGCAGAAGCCCGTGCCCGCAAAGCCTGCTGGTGCTTATCGTCCACCCGGCGCGAGGGGCCTGGCAACACCCTCTATCTTCAAGCGCGAAGACGAAGGCGGACCGATGATGAACAGCGGCCTCAGCGGCAATGCGACACCGCCGAGGTATAATCGAAGCCCCGTCCCCGGAGCCCCTGGATATGGCCAGCAGCAAAATGGCGGCCAGCAAGGCGCGAATGGGTATTACCACCAGAACCAGAATGCAGGCAGGCGGAACGTGCCGGGGGCGCCTAACAGCCCCAGCCCTGGGCCTGATAATCAAAAGGGAAACCGGAAGCGGAAGGTCAAGAAGGAGGGCGGTGCTTCCACACCTGGAGGACCAGGTGACGATGGCGCGGAGGCGAGGCAGTCTTTCGACGGACCTCCGCCCCCTGGAGGCGGGAATGGGCAGCAGGGCCAAGGCCGCGGTAATGGGTACCACCAGGGACCGAGGCAGGACCGCGAACACCAACACCACGATGGAAGAGGAGGGGGTAACCGGAATAATGGGAAGCGGACGAATGGTACTGGTGGAGTCGTCACTCTGCCTCCACCTGTTGTTGTCGTACCTCCTGTGGAGGAGGCAGAAGCGCCAATAACGCCTGGCATGGATAGTGCCTTGGACACTGTCGCGAAGAAGGCGAGGAACTTGAACAAGAAGGTCCGTTCTCGTCTCGTTCGTTGTGGTTATTATTGGCTGAACTAATATATGGTTATTTTCGTTTATAGTTGAAAGCTATCGAGGAGCTGAAAGAGAAAGCCAAGCGTGGAGAGAGATTGGAAGCTACCCAGCTCAGGAAGATGGAAGGCGAAACTGAGATCCGCAAGGAACTCGCTGCGTTGGAAGTCTGAGGTGGCTATCTGTACACCAACATATGGTATCTACACGCCCCGATCGCTTTACTTTCTCGATGTCTCCACTTGTGTTCGCTCTCTTCCCACTGCATACGATCATGACCACCACCCATCCTTATCACCATTGGGGTTTTGTTTAGATATAATTCACTTCACATACGCAATTTTTAGCCTAGAGCTGAACATCGTCCTTCGCCCTATCCCATTCCACTCATGTAATATTCTTTTGTCCTCCCCCCCGCAGGATGTTTGGGGTGTGCTCTATGGCGTATATGTACAGGCGCATGCGCCACGGACAGTGGGCCTTTTATTCATGACACAAAATGTACAGGTACAACATGTACAAGTATTAATCCTAGATTTATGAAGTTTATGACGAGTTGCATTGCATTACAATTTCGTTGAACTCGTTCTCTGAGTCACTCGGTATAAATTTACAATCGCATTCATCTGGTCTCCAAATTATGGGGCATCGAACTTAATATATACATCATAAAGAAGCAAATTATACCGGTGTATGTTGGCCGAGATGACACGAAAGACGGGCAAAATTATCTCCAGCCTTTATTTCTAGCCTACAGTGCTTCAGCACTTTAGGCTACTCGACCACAATGTCTCCCTCCAATTTCTGGTCTTCCATATGAGCCCCTAAAATCTCGGCGACCCACTTGATTGACATAAGTCGTAAGAAATCAGGATCATTGGCAGCCTCAAATTGGCGCATCGTTTCTGCGTTGTCTTGGTCCACGTCCAAGGCTAGCATGCGGTGCCTCCTCGCAAGGGCAGGCTCAAGCGCCTCTCCTTCGGATATTCGCCTGCTCAAAGCTCGAGAATGGCAAAGGAACGTGGGTTCTGCTTCCTGTTCTTCGGGTTGTTCAGCCTCGTCGTCGGCTTCATGTCGTTCGTCGTCGATACGCATGCACATGTCTTCATCCGGGTCTTCTTTCGGGTCGGCTTGCATGGCTTCTTCGTTCGGATCTTCGTCCAGGTCGACCTGCATGGCTGCCTCGCGACCTTGAGGTGTGGGCGAAGTGTCTTCCAGAGGGGTTACCCGACGTCGTTTGGCCGGGGTCTGAGACTGAGGAACAAAAACACCGCTCACGCGACGCTTTTCGCGTTCCTTTGCTTCTTCTCTCCTCCCTTGCTTTTCGAGCCGAGCAAATTGCGCTGCTCGAGAGGAATTAGGAGGAGAGTAGTCAGAAAGAGACTCGTCAAGTGGGAGTGGCTTGACCGTGAGGCTGAGTCTGTTCCTCCTTGGTGAAGTTGAAGGTTGCTTTGGTTGGCGTGGACCGTCGGCCTCTGCCTTTTCGGCGGAATATTTCCATGGGACCAAGCCAGCAGGAGTGTCGTCCTCGTCTTCATCCTCTGGTCCGGCCTCGTCATCGGGGGTAAACCGGAGATCAGGCATCCGCGCGTAAATCTCCCGCTCAAGCACGGCTAGACCTTGGAAGAGGTGGCCTAGAACGATTTTCGTCTTCTCTATGCTTCGAGTCGTCATGTACGTTTTGATGGCGACTTCCGTAGACACGCCGTGTCGTCTTGCCATAGCATCCATAACTTCGGCCAAATCCTCTGCAGCAGCAACCGCGAACTCCTTGCCTTCGTCAAGCAAGTTGATTTCCGCAATAGACCGTCGCAAAGAGGCAGACCGGCGGGACTTTGTGATCTTCTTTGAGCCAGATGAAGTCGATGTTCGCATGCTCAGGACGGAGCTAGGCCTAGATGGGAAAGAAGTGCTAGCACGAGGTCGGTTGGACAAGCTTTGCCGATGGAGGTCGATACGAGGGGGTAGTTTGTTATTGAGAACATATGGCTCGGCATTAGCTTTCCCAGCCGCCTTTCCTGGTATTTCATTGGACGTAAAAGGATCGCCGTCGGAAGAAGGTCTGGTCGGTAATGTGTCGTTAGAACTTTTGCGAGCAACAGGCACTGGGAGAGCAAGGGCTCCCGCTGCGCGAGAAGGAACGTCGGCCTCGGGGGAAGGAACACGGGTTTCGTTGGGTTTCGGTGATGCTGTCGGAAGAACTTTCTCGAGGGCCTGGCTGGATGCGGGGTGCTGTTTTGCAGGTAATTCGTTGATCTTTCGGGGCGCCTTGGCATTCTGCGCGATCTTCGGCGGAGCTGGCGCATTATGCCCGATGAAACTGTTCATTATCTTCATCTCGGGTGTAGAATCGTCCTTCCCATGGGCTGGGTAGCTTGTGCGGATATCTGGAAGCTTGACTTTTGACGATGACGCGACTGCATTCACTTGCTGAGGTTGTCGGGGCTGCAGCGGTGGTTTCGGAAGTGGTAATTCGGGTGTGGAAGCTGAAGGCTTGGTCGACGATTGCGCGTCTTGACCAGAAGCTGTTTTTACTGCTGCCTTCATCCGTTTAGGGGGCCACGGACCGTCCGTAGTATCCTCAATGGTCCGCGGTCGTTTTAAGGCATGGCGATAAGGACCTTCGACCATAGTTATTGGGCTCTTTCTAGCTACAATGGTACGTGAGGGAGGTGGGCTGGTTGGAGGCGTTTCGAAGGGATCTGCCTCAATCTTGCGTTTTTTAAGCTTCTTGACTTTGTGCGGGGGATTCAAGGGTGGAAATGACTTGGTTGTGAATCTCTCTGCGCCAGAATTTGGCGGAGTAGGTTCTTGCGACAGCTGCTGCATTTCAACGTCAAAAGCTCCTGGTACATGGGGTTCGCCAGAATCTAGCGTCGGTGCAGGTGCCTCAGCCAAGTTTGGATAAATACCATGAGTCGGTTCCTTCAGCTGCGAGCGGTTTCGTGGTCTATATTTAAAATTATCAGTGAAATGTTCCGTGAGCACGTAAAGCAACATACTTCTGAATCTCTTCAGCCTCTTCTTCCTCAGAGGAGCCAAATAGCTCGTGCATATAGTCATCGGGATGCACAGGCTTTTCAACCGTTTTTTGCTGGTCGCTTCGGCTGACGTGCATAACCATGTTTGTGGGTTCCGAGACGGAAGTCAGAGCACTCCGAGGTCCGGTTTTTCCATTGTCCCCGTCTCGACGTGACGCGTGCTTCTCGGGTTTCGCAGCTACCTCGTTGGGCGGATCCTCGGCATGGGGTTCGTTCTCCTTAACACTGCCAGGTACCTCACGATTTGAGGTAGGTTCGATCTCGACTTGCTTGTCTTTCTTCGTCATTAGATCTCTCGAGCCCTGGGTAATCAACTTTTTATGGCGTCGAATCCGGCGGTCAAAATATTCCTGGTTTTTCTTGTATCGCTCGCGCCAGGACTGCCATGTATGATATTTAGACCACGGCCATTTATTGCCTGACTGTATTTTAATTTAGTCACGCATAGACAGACAAATCAAACTGTTAGCGCACATTCTCTTCTAGGATCCTGTAAAGCTTATTTCCTAGTCGACCTGGAGGTTCAGGGTTGTATTTCGCGATATATTCCACTAGATGCGTATCGTCACTCTCTGTGAAATCTGAGCGACCCATTCGACCTGTTTAAGAGAGTGAAAATCATAAACACGCCATAGATAAACGTAAATTACTTACCTGGCCACGAAATAAGGATACCGCCTAGAACTTTTGGCAATATGGCAGGCACTTGGAACGGGTTCAAGTTGGAAGCTTTGCACGTCGGCGCGAGTTGATTGAAACACACGACAGTCACATCACGTGTTATTCATCGTGCCACACATAAACGTGACTTGCTTGTCCTCCCAATGTGGCCCCAACTCGTTGAACTCCTAAGTTGTCCTCGATATTGACGACCTTCTCTGTTTGCATATTGCATTGTAAGATTCAGCTTGCTCTTGTTGTTATGAATTTTATGTTCTTGCTAATTTTCTCCTGTAGATCTCGAGCACCACCTGAGCACCTCATTTACTAGCACAACTGGGCCGGGGTGTCTGCCTTCTACGACCTTATCATTCCATTTCTTTGGTTGAAGAACCGCCTGATCTCCAGTCATCACTGCCTCGGAGTGACTTCAGTCTGCCCGAGGACGTCACAACCTAATGACCAGCATCAAATCGTTCACGTATTTCAACCGGACTGTTCCTCCTTCAGGCTTTGTGGTTTCTTGTTGGATCCAAAAATTTTCACCTTCTGCAAATGCCAAGAGGTGGGATCGCAATATTTTTAACTCACACTCATCCATATGTATTGACCGCCCTTAAGCGAGATTCTACTTCAGGATGGCGCGAAGTGTGCTCAGTATGCTCAACTTCATTCCTGGACCTGGCGCTCGTGAGGTTCGACTGACATTTGTTAAAGATAGCACAACTAATGAAACTTTTAGAATTCTCGATTACCTGAAGCTGTTCGTCATTGATTCAAAGCCTAACTCGCCTCCCTTGGCGTTCAAACTTCTTAATTATCGGAGCCCTTCCTGCTCCATTCTGCAATGGATCAAAATGCTATGGTACGTATCATCACCTTGGCGTTGGGAAGCCCCTAAACTCTTCGAACTTTCATCCCATCATCTATCTAGCGGCAATTGTATATAAAGCCCGCAGCAAATCCCACTTCCTCAAGTCGCAACGCAAACAAGTGCCATCGTCCAACTGAAGCAATTTCAACAACAATGTCCACAGCTTATTCGGATCGGGACCCCCTTCTTTCAGCTGCAGCTCCTACATTATCAGCATACGCTAGGCCCAAGTATGGGCTGCCCTTGAACTCTCCCACTTCAACAATATCACAGCCACTTGGCCCTCTAGAGATCTCTGCCAGCTCGCGTCGAGGCATTTTGGCGGGTATTTGGCTAGGCCAGTTTCTCTCGGTGTGTTGTTTGTTTCTATGTTTTTGTTATGTTTAGCCGATCAGCCTTACATTTTCTCAATGATTTAGTCGTTAAATTGTTTGTTCCATTTCCTGGACCACACCTAGGAAACTGACTTCATTGCTCATCAGTAACATTAGTCCCAACCAGTGAGTCTCAACGAGTATGATACCCCCCGTGTCACTAACATTCGAACAGTGCTTCCCTCGATATCTTCTGAATTTAAAAAGTCCAACGAAGCAAGTTGGGTTGGCACATCGTAAGAGCTTCTCGTTTCCATGCACATTGCTCTTCTAATTCATCACCGGTATTATATTCTCAGTTACTTGCTGGCGACGTGTACATTTACGCCGCTTTATGGACGCCTCAGTAATGTGATGGGCAGAAGTGCTGCCAATCAAACAGCCGTCATATTTGCTATGATAGGGATTCTGGCATGCGGCCTGTCGAACTCTATGCAGATGCTCATACTCTCTCGGTTTGTGCGTCTTTTTTTTTCTTTTGTCAATGGATGTCTGGATACTCTGCTTACAGCCCCTTTTCTTTGTGTACAGATTTCTGGCATGGGTGGTGGTGGGATATTCACGACGTCATCGTAGGTTTGTCTTCAAGTACTTCTAGACCTCCACTGATGAACCGAGTCAGAATAATAACTAGCGACATGTACAACTTACGGGTAAGTGTCGTAGATCGAGTCTTTCCTATCAAAATGGGGATCCTTATCATAACTCTGGATTTAGTCCCGTGGCTTTGTTCAAAGTTTAGGGGGGATTTTCTATGGGGTAAATAAACTCTACGACCTTTTCCCTTCGCAACCCTGCTTATAGTCGATATTTTATAGCTGGGAATGGGATTGGGGGGCCCTATTGGAGGGTTGATCACCGATTGGTGCGTCTGCTTCTCATATCTTCTTGATGCTCACTGACCTGGAGCGTAAGGTTTGGCTGGAGATGGGCTTTTCTCATCCAGATACCGCTTTTCATACTCTCCTATCTTCTAACGGTGTATAACCTAACATATACAATTCCCGTGAGTTGTGGATCAATATGTTTGATGAGAAACAAGCTTATGCGATCTTGACGTTCAGGGAACTGGCAGGAGCACCTCCGACATCTTGAAAAGAATCGACTACGGTGGGACCTTGACTCTTCTTGCTGCCGTGAGCTGAGATTCCGTTCCGCCTGATCGTCACTAATCTGTTCCGTAATCTTAGGTTGGCTCGTTATTATTATTTTTAAGCATGCGCTTCAACGAAGGTCTTGATGTATGTCATCCTCTAATTTCCTAGATCACCTGTATTCTTACCAGAAGAATTTAGTGGGCTGAGCCTTCAGTCTGGATGTCCTTCATCTCATCGATCGCATTCGCTATTCTCTTCATCGTGGTCGAAGTTTATGTTGCAATTGAGCCTATCCTTCCGCCTCACCTCCTGACCCACAAAGTGCCTGTCCTGGTTGGTTGTAGCAACGCTCTCGTTGCCGTGTGCAACCTCTCCGTAACTTACTTTTTCCCAACCTGGTTCCAGACAGTCATGCTATCATCTGCCTCCACTGCTGGTACGTGTTCAACATCTGTCTTTCTCAGCACAATTCGTTCTAACGTTTATATGACAGGATTACATCTTCTGCCAAACAGTATCTGCATTTCTGGTGGTTCATTCTTCGCTGGGTATGTCTGCAATGTCTTTCAAGCAACGTCTTTTTTACATCCACTTAATAGCTGGATGATGAAACGTCATGCACGCTACAAGACTATGAGCACCGTGTTCGGAATACTGCCATTCTTCGCCGCGATCTTAATGACACAGATGAAAGAGGACTCGAACCCAGCGCACCTCTGGCTTACCATAGTAATTGCCTTTTCTTACTGAAGGCACTTTCCCATTATTCAAGTTTCGTTTAGATGCCGCTTGGGTTCGGTAATGCCGTCGTCCTTCAAACTATGTTCAGCAAGTGTTTACTTCTGTAATTTGTTACTCGTCTGACTAATTTGCATTCATAGTCGCGCTAGTTTCGCATCTGCCCGAGTCCCAAATGGCAGTCGGTACAGGGTTTGCTCAGTTATTGCGTGGCCTAGGTCTGTTTCCTTTTTGATGTAGGATAAAATCATAGGTTGCTGAGCTATGTCTTTCACAGGGCAAGTAGGAGGACTCGCCTCGTCGTCAGCTCTATTCCAGTGGAAACTCAATGCAGAGTTACATGAGCGGCTTCCAAGCGGCAATGAAGAGGTTCGTGTTCCGTTCTGAATCCTAGACGATTCTGTCTCTAAATATCTCCTCTTCCAGCTAATCAAAATGATCCAACATTCGGCACGACTTGTCTCTGAATTGCCCATTGGAGTGCAACGCATTGCCAGGGACTCCTATGCCGCTAGCCTCAAAGCCGTTTTTACCCTCGCAGCATCAGCCTCGCTGCTTGCCTATCTTGCACGTTTACCCGTAAGTTGATCTACTCCGCCAATAGAATCTAGGTTGACACGTTTTGCGTAATGTAGATACCAGACAAACATCTGGAGGATAGTCAACCCATCCGGCCATTAGAACCATCCAGCGATTCTGCTTCATCTGATACATCATCGAATTTCGAGGAAATCCGAGATGAAGAGGACAAGATTGTCCAGCCTCGCCATCGTCTGTCCTCTCGTTGACAAGTCGACCAGTAGGATGTTGTGCTCCCGTTTAACCTACTGCCCCCATAAATGCAATAGAAAAGAACTCTTCCCCACAAATGTCATTGTGATGAGCTACGAAAATGAAGAATGATAGATCTAAGCCAAAATCCTGTTCAATTGCAGAGCTATACAAACATCCCTACGACCATCTCCGCTTCTCCAATACGTTTCCCATTCGCGTCAACCAGCTCGGTCTTCCTAAGTAGGCCCTCCAAATCGAGTTGACAAAAGGATTGAGTGAGGACGCCGACAACCCATATACTTACTCTCAGAACGATGAGTGCGAAACCTACTCCTCCTAGAAGAGCGAGGATTAAGCCAGTCACCGGGCCCATGCCAAAGAGATTCTCGACTCCAGAGTATCGTGGAAGCGTGACACCCATGCCCATAAAGCAGGCAAATGCAACCAGTGGAGCGAGAAATTGGAATGCTTCTGTTTGCGAGAATCGTCCGTCCGTGCAGATCTGCCTTGTTGCTTGTTGAAGAACCTCTGCAATACGACGTGCGTCCGATTTCTCGTTGGTTGCGGCGGGTTCTTCAACTTCTTGCAGTCTCTTGTCTTCCACCTCCTGCGGTCTCGTAGAGCTCGTCGGGAGATTCGGAACCATCGAACAAGGCTGAGTGCCATAGGGAGCTATGGGATTGGACGACTCGAACCGTTCAATTTCCTGAGTCGACAGGAGATCAGGGGTGGAGGGTTTGCCCTCGGTGTGCTCGGGTAATTGAATGAGGCTGACGGTGTATCGTCTGTGACGGCGAATTGGAATACTTTCGGATCCTGTTGGGCGTGGTGCATAGAGCGATGCGAGAGGCATCCTGGGGGTCTTTCCTCTAAACCCAACTGGCGAGCTGGCGCGGACCTCAACCGCCTTTTGACTACGTGTTCTAGGTGTGAAAAGGCGGGCAGCTTTGAAGTTGGTGATATAGTCTTTGACGCTGCGACGGATTCGGGTTTCCTGAGAGGTGTCGAAATTCTTTCGCGAACTGTCAGGAGAGGATGCAGATGAGAATTTGAGATGAAAGTTGAACTTGAATTTGGTCATAGATGATGGAGTATGGTCCTAAGCAAAGGTGGCAAGAGTTGATAATTATGTCGATTCCATGAGGCTGACCGACATCGTTGATCGAGATGCGAGCATTTCCTCGCTTGCTGACTGCTGTTGCTTCACTATGGGCTCGACGGGTAAGAATCGCCATCCATCGCATGAAAACAATCGGACCTGTATCAATATAGTCTGCACCGAACCAGTCAAACCCTCCGCAGGTCTATCGAGAAGCCTCGGGCAGCCCAACAACTAGCCATTTCAACCAATTCTCGTCCAATCCCTCTTTTGACCGAAATATCTACGTCGTGAATGGTCATGGTCGGGGACCAGTTGCCCTTGAAACCTGTAGAGGTAACGCCTGCAGCTGTTGAACATCTGGTCTTCAAGAAAGCGACTAAGTTTTCGTCTTCAAAATCTGAACATGCCGTGAAGGTAACACGTTCAAGTCGAGGACACAGATACGACGTGTCGGTTTTAGTGAATGTGTGATCGTTGTTCATGTCGGCGAGGGCTTGGAGTAAACCTGAAGTCACGAGAGGGCGATTCAGGAACTTCCAAGTGTCGTCGACCTGGAGTTCCCTCAGCATAGGATTACAGGCAAGAAAGTTGATCAGAAGGAAGCTGTCCATGTTGTGGGTTTCCGGAGAGAGGGAGAGTCGTTCCAAGGAGCAGACTTCGCTGCGCTTCATTATTTGGACAATCGAGTTGAGGATGGAGCGGATGCTCTCTCCACAACACCGACCGCCAATCCATAAAGACTTGAGATTAGGAAGGATGAGCTTTTGCAACAACGGCTCCCTGCCAAATGGGTGCTCAAGGTTCAACGTCTCTAACGCAGGCAATAAGAACCTGAGATGAGGGGACGAAGGAGCGGCTGTCGCTTTTGTGACACCAAATCCACTGAGAGTGAGCACACGTAATCTCGAACATGCCGCCAGAACTGGCAGAGTCGACCAGGTCTCACAGCGATCCTGCTGGATGTGGAGCTCTTCAAGCCCTGCATAGACTGGGCAGATGGGTGGAAGGAAGTAGGAGGTACATAGTCGGCGGATGTATGGAATTCTCCTCAATAAACGGATCTGAGCTGGTTCTGCAGATGAATCTCGGTTTCTATCGCTGCCTGGAAGAGTGTAGGTTTGCGACTGTGTTTTCAGGGACGTGATACGGGGAAGATCTTCCGGCTGTAAGTCGTCCAATTCCGAAAGAGCCGCTGGTGGAACTTGAAGATGAATGGTTTCCCACTGCGAGCAAAATGGTATAATGGCGCGGATGAGTTTTCGAGCGCCTTCTTCGTCGTCCTTGGCAGTCAAGCAAATCTTTAAAGGCATTGCTTTCGAGAGACAAAGACGGTCGTTGAGTAGCTTTGTGAGGTTCTGTGCTGATAAGTCCGCTGTCGAACGGGGTGCTTTAACGAAGAGTACATTCCAAAGGTCGGGCATGCCGAATGCATAGTACTTCCAGCGACGACAAACTTGGCTGAGTATTGCTGGTGTTCGGGGGAGTATCAGCGTTCCACGTGAAGATGGAGGTGGACAAGCCCGTCCCCAGATGGGACCAAAAATCTCCTCCAGTCCTGGGATACGTTCGGAGGAGAGCAAGATAAGAAAAATCTCCTGCCAAATTTCGGTTGGAAAGCGGTCGGCGGCGAAGAGGGGTTCTTGAGTAGAAGGGCTCCTAATCTCTGACACGAGTTCAATCGTGCTCGCAAGTCCTGATGGGCATTGCAACATGATGATGTCTTCGAATAGAATCAGTAAGTTCGATTCCTCTTCGGATTTGCGACTGCACGTACCTAGAAAGCCTTTGGGGTGGAACGCAACAAAGGGAGAGGGTGTCGGATACGGTCCATCCTTTTTATTTATGTTGTCTGCCGTAACGCCTTGAGTTCAGGGGCACAAACTTCAGGGGTTTCTTGGAAGTGCCTCAAGTCAGGTACTACGGCACGAATAATGTGCAACGAACATCAGCACAGAACTTGGGCCAAAAGGAATCAGACTATTGAGTTTCAGGTAGGACGAGTTTACATACCTTCATGTATATAATAAAGCATTCTCGTTATTTAGGGTTGAAAGGTCGCAGTTGCTGCAGCAGCAGTACTTATGCGGAACCCGATTTACTAGGCTGTGGCAGGTTGGGCAGGGTCTTCCAAAAGTCCGACTCCGAAAGGCAAAAGCAAGGCAAAAAGTTACGCGCAGAAACTCTATGAAAGGTGTCAAAATGTAAGAAGATTAGGACCAGGGCTTAGCGCTCACTTATAAGATTCATGTGGAAGTTGAAGGTGGTTGTGAAGAGGAGATCGTGTAGATCTAAATTTAGACGCAACTGTGAGGCTATCGGGAGCCATTTATAACATGAACAAACAACCATCTAAATTTGTGTTTGTGGTTTTTGTCCAAAGCCTTGTCTTCGTCGACGTTGACCAACTAATTCTCAATTCAAATGTCTGTGAGTCTTAATATTGGATTTCCTTTTCATATCTAACAGTGATGTTTCCGAAGAACTCTTGTAATTTTCATATCGTCGTTAAATTGGAACCGAATCGAAAGCGACAAGCCAAGAGTTCACGCATGGATTTTGGCATTGGCTGCCTTCGGTACTTCTCTGCTGCATAAAGGTGCGCCGATATTTGCATCTCATGCGGCAAAGAGGCCAATCCATGTATTTTAAAGATGCTTCGTTCCCTCAACACCTGCACAAAATGTCGTCTTTCATTACAGCCTTATATTTGGCCTGGAGAATGGTTGGGAACAAATGCTAGAATTACCCGTCGACACCGAACAAGTGGTTATATTTGGCCTGGAGAATGGTTGGGAACAAATGCTAGAATTACCCGTCGACACCGAACAAGTGGAAAGACACAACATTCCACGAATCAAATTTTGGATGATCTTGAACCATTCAAGAAGTCTTCTCCTCAAACAAACCGCCCAGCCCAATACCCTCGAAGCCGACCCTCAAACCGTCGCGGCGAGTCATCACGCAGGATAACCCACCAAGTCCCAAATATCTCCTTATCGAAAGTCGTATCCTATTTTGAAGACCATGTCTATTTGTGGGCAGTCTCCAATCCTACGAAGCAACGCTTGGTATCCTTTGGCATTCCATCCGGAGATGCTCACAGATTACTCGACGGGTTCATCGAAAATGTTGAAGCAGGCTTGCTTTCGGATCCCAATGGTTATGCCTACTATTCACTGGAAAAATTCAGCCATCCACATGACTATGACAGTATCGATGTTCTATACAGCACCATCTTCTTTTCCTGGGCGGCTAAGCCTGCAAACCGTGTCTATATAGAGCGAGAACTTGGCGTCGACCAAAGAACGGTTCATTTGGTGCAACGACTAGTGGAGGTTACAAGTAGGTTGTACCCTGCCGATGGATTTCCCAAGGCGCGGGCAATGCACAGGAAGATCATCATGCACGTCGGACCTACGAATAGCGGGAAAACATATCACGCCCTCCGGGCACTTGCAGCAGCCAAAACTGGGGTCTACGCTGGCCCTCTCCGCCTACTTGCTCATGAAATCTGGGATCGTCTGAACACCGGCCAAATATTGCCTGCAGGCGTTGAACCTGAGTCGAATGACAATGGGGAGGTTGCAGACCCTTTAAAGCATGCAAGGGTCTGCAATATGATCACAGGCGAAGAACGAAAGCTTTTGAGCCCGGATGCTCCGTTGATCAGCTGTACCATCGAAATGATGTCGTTTCACACGCAATACGAGGTTGCTGTCATCGACGAGATCCAGATGATTGGGAACCGTTCACGAGGTGGGGGTTGGATGAACGCCGTTCTCGGTGTCTGTGCCAAAGAGGTTCACCTCTGCGGAGAGGAGACCGCCGTGCCTATCGTAAAAGCTCTGCTCCGACATACCGGCGACGAGGTTATCGTCAAGCGGTATGAGCGCCTCACACCGCTCGTCGTGGAGAAGGAGAGCCTCGGTGGTGATTTCTCCAACGTACGGGCGGGCGATTGCATTGTTGCCTTCAGCCGGAATAGGATCTTCGAGCTCAAAAGACGCGTGGAGGCCAAGACCGGTATGAGATGTGCGGTTGTTTATGGACGCTTACCTCCTGAGATCCGGAGCGAACAAGCGACTCTTTTCAACAACCAAGCTTCGGGCTATGATGTTATGATTGGGAGCGATGCTATTGGAATGGGTCTCAATCTGTGTGTATTTGTTATTGCTTTATGCTCTGCCAAGCAACTGACCATGATAACCAGGAAAATCAAACGTGTCATCTTTGAAGCATTGAGGAAGTTTGAGGAAGGTGGCATGTGCTTGCTGTCCAGCTCGAGCATTAAACAAATTGCTGGGCGGGCTGGGCGATTCGGACTACACGACTCGGATGCTGGGGGCACTGTCACGACCTTGCGTGCAGCCGACCTCTCAGACCTCGCCCATGGGCTAGCGAAACCTAATGAACCCCTGCCTTATGGATTAATTGGCTATTCGTCGGATCTTCTCACCTCAACACTCTCTATCCTACCACCTGGTACCTCGATGATGGTCGCTCTCTCCGCACCGCAATACATCGGCCGTCTCCCCCCTTTCGTACGATGCGCCACCCACGAGCGGTTAAGCACAGTTACGTCGTTCATCGACAGCGAATGGTCACACATGGATAACGAAGACAAAGTCTTGCTGCTCTACGCACCCGTGCCGTGGTCGGACACAGAAACGATGAACATTGTCGCGAAGATGCTCATTCAGCATGCGCAGGAATGCTCCGTAGACATCGCAAGCGCCATTGAGGGCCAAGGGCTCATGGAAACGTTACAGTTCGTGGAAGGCATGATGAAGAATCAGGGCAAAGAGCTAGCCAAGTTCTCAAGTAGCTCGACAACGTTGATCCAGCTGGAGGCATTTCACAAAATCCTTGTTTTCTACAAATGGATGAGCTTCAGGAATCCTATCGTGTACTCGGATGCCACGGTGACGGAACTAAAGGAGAGGTCGGAGAAGGTCCTTAATTGGACTCTGGAGAAGATGTCGCCGCCAAAACGCCAGTTTCAAGCCGCCATACCTAGCCCTATTAACGATACTGCCTCACCTCCTCGCAGTTCGAAACCGAAACACCCACTGAAGGAAGACGAGCAAACCATGCCGTATGCAGACGCCAGCAGGTCTTACCACGATGTTAACTTATTACCATTACAATTAGCTGCATAGACATAGACCTAGACTCACATTTAACTTACATGTTACTAATTAGAGGACATCTCCACCACATCTCATCTCCCCCCGCTAATGAAACTTCAAGCCAAACGCCGTAGCAGCCATCTTCGCAATTCTCTGCCCGACAGGTAATTCCAACTGCTGCACATTATAGGCCACCAGATTCGTAAGCTCCTTCAAATCCTCATACTCTTCCTTCAGGACCATTAAGTTTCCGGAATCGCCATCTTTGGCAGACTCCCCTCCAGTCTCACGAGGGCCTTATCTAATCTTATCTATTGATCCGACGTTTCTACGAAACTTGAACAACTTTTAAAGTCCCTCGTGGACTGGCAAAACTTGTTGATGTGGTCGTGTTTGTCAACACGATCGACCGCTTCTGGTCATCAGGTGACGCACCCACGTCAGCCAACAGATAAGATCCTCATGGCTTGTGCATGGCCTACATTGCGGTTAATGGCCCTATGTAGCATTCGTTGCGTAGATTATGTGAGAAAACGAAACCATGTCTTTATTTCCAACTGAAGGACCCATAACAACGCCCATTTTCCACACAACCACGACTGAAAACAACCAGGATGTCTATGCTGTGGTCAGCCAAATTCTCAATGTTGACTGTCCGGCACGTCAAGCTTTGCTTCGAGACTTACCAAGATTATGTACCCATCTTCAAATGGTTGCGCCAGAGGAAATTTTTGATTGGTCCTTCCAGGTGGTCCAGGAAAAACTCTGCAGTGAAGTAGTAGAGCTATCAGCTGAATCGAATGGATTACATTTCACCATTGCGAAGGCAACTTCACAGTATTTGGAAGAGTCGTTCATGCAGACGGCAGCTAAAACAATGATGGAGAAGGCACCCTCGGTCTGGAGGATTGTGGGAATGTTACTAGATGCCAATCCAGACTCGCGACGGACGAGAGCATATACAACAAGTGACGCCCTTCAGTGGCTGTCGTCCACGGAACGGTGCAATGGTAATGCAGTCATTCTTCCTTTGCAATTGAATGAGAGCATCCTCCTCTTGAAAACGACAAGGCGTCACTCCGAATGCTTCTTTAACCTTATCTCGAAGCTCTGGAAGCGATGGAACCTTAATTCGGAGAGGAGGGACGCGTTTGCGTCACCTGGCTTGTATCACCTGATGACCAGAAGCGGTCGAACGTGTTGACAAACACGACCACATCAACAAGTTTTGCCAGTCCACGAGGGACTTTAAAAGTTGTTCAAGTTTCGTAGAAACGTCGGATCAATAGATAAGATTAGATA
This sequence comes from Galerina marginata, assembly GCA_023014335.1. Lineage (NCBI taxonomy): Eukaryota > Fungi > Basidiomycota > Agaricomycetes > Agaricales > Galerinaceae > Galerina > Galerina marginata. Next base: position 2,046,070 of record JAECYW010000007.1, on the reverse strand, counting down.
AGGCCCTCGTGAGACTGGAGGGGAGTCTGCATCTTTGGCTGGTTTCAACTGAGCGCGCATCCGTCGTAATGACCCTCGATGTTTCTTCGTAACTTCCTTCAAGTCCGACCAGAGTTGCCTTCCGGCGGTCGTCTCATTGAGTTCCATGTGTTCGTCGACGATCTGTTTTTGAACGAGCAGAGGCTGCAGGTCAGACGGTGTGTTGAACAGAGTTTCCAGGACCTGGAAAGCGGATTGCTTTGTCAACAAAAATCGCTTCGTGGTTGAACCATGCTCTAGCATTCGCGCCCAATACAGCTCCTTCAGTTGTCCTTCTCGCATCATTGCAATCTTTTCGTCTATTCCATCCCACATGGTGGTCGTCAGAATTATATTCTGGAGCATAGTCTTCCCGCAGAGCGCCTCGAACATGTTCAGGTTCTTCAATGAACCGCCACCAACGCGATTATCGGATATGCGGTGAAAATATAGAATACCTCCGAGCATAATCTTTCGCCGGTATCTAGTATAATTGTTCCATCTGGTTAGCTAGAAGCTTAAGCTTGTATAAAGAGTTGACGAACATTTTCGATAGCCAGTCACCGATCATCTTAAGGGTATCAGCGTCAGACTTGTCGCCGTCATCGAACCCGGGTATATCCACAAAAACGATATTGCTCGACCCAGGGACGGGCAACCTGATGATGTCGACCTCGTTGGTGTACCGTTGCGAATATCGAAAACCCGATTGAAGACCCGTGGCGATGTTGATGAACTAGAATGGGACATGAATGCATGAACATTCAAGTTCATTCCGATCAAAAAGAAAGGTGCCTACTGTAGTCTTGCCAGAACCGCTGGGACCCATAACCCTAAACCATCTTTAGCCTGGAGTTACTATGGTATAGCAAAATGAAGGAGACTAACGCAATTACAAAATCTTCTGGAGATAAATCCTCTGCTGTGATCCTCTTTGCTTGACCATGGCTCATATATGATGACGACGAAAGCTTCAGCGCTGGGTAGTTTATGAACTGATATTGCTCCCACTCCTCTTCACCGGCTTGCATTAACTACAACGGTGAGATAGCGTCGGTCCGGAAGATTATAGGTAATAATTAGGCCAACCTTTGATTGCAAATACAATTTCTTCTTTCCCAAGTTCTTTTTTGGTGTTGGGATGGGTTCTTGGATGCGAAGATTGTTTTCCATCGAACTACGAAATTCTGAAAAAGTTCAGGAGACGGTTGGAGGTTGTTCATCAAGCACGGACGACTGACCTAGCTTTTTGACAGCGTCAGTTTCTTCAAGAGGTCTCCTGAGACTCGCCATTTCTTGTTGAAGGTAGAGAGTTATGTTTTCGACGGGCTTTGCAAGGATGTCGCCTATGATATCCCAGGCAGACGACTTCGTGTTCCGAAAACGCGCTGTCGAAGCACCTTGGTCGATCAAGGGCTTCCAGTAGGTGCTCTTGAGATCATCTTCCCTCTTCTTACCGAAGTCAAGGTCATTGGGCTCAATGTGATCCCACATCGTCGTGACCAAAGTCACCTTTTTTGCAGCACAGATCCCACATAGCTCGCCAAGCATGCTCAAGGTGCGCTGATGACTCCCAGACATTCGCGTATCTGTGATCCGGTGAAGGTACACAATTCCACATAGAAATATACGAGCTTGGCACCTAAGAAACCAGTGAGACTGAACTCCATTGAGAAGGATATGAAATACAGTTTTATTAGCCAATCGCTTATAATTCGAAGGATTTCCAAGTCGGATTTCTCCGTATCATCGAATCCAGGTGTGTCAACCAAGACAATACGGTCTCCGTATTTGCGATGATTTTTAATCCTCACAGCACCAACGACGGTTGTGCAGGACTTTAGGCTATGGCCCACGCGTTTTCCAAGTTGCCCGGTCAGGTTATCTATAATCTTCCATGAAGTCAAGACAAAGATCAGGCTTTGAAATAGCGCGAACGTACATTGCTTTTGCCAGTTCCCGTCGGGCCCATGATCCTGCAAAAAATCAACATAAACCCCGTCGTTGCTGAGAAGTAAGACCGTACGCAATAACCAGGTCATCCTTCCTGAGCTTGTGGGGTTCCTTGCAATCTTCTGAGTCGTACTCCATGACGATGAAATACACTGAATTATGGTTGAAAGAGTTTGAGTAGATTCTGCACCCAATAACCCCACACGTCGATCAATTACACCTCCTTTACTGGCTGTGCGGGGCATTTCAGAACACGCGGCTTCCACGGTTGTTTAATTTCACGTTGAGATTAGATATGAGTAGCAGAAACGTGGCATAGACGCCAACCCGTATATCCCAGATTGCAGGAATGATATGAAGCTTATTGGCTTGCAGCCGTTTGCCCTGCTGAAAGCTCGAATCCCCGCCTTGGTTGGTGTAAAACTGGCTCAGCGATGCATCAGACACTCTAGAGTAACAGTACCAGACTGCCAGTAGAAAGGCGCCTGGAATAAAGCTGAAGGTTTCCGTAAAAGCCGACAAAAATAGAAAAGATTCTGGGTGTGAATAGGAGTGAATTCACCAAGAATTCATAGACCGCAAAGGCAGGGTACGGAGATGGTTAAAGTTTGGGACTTCGCGCATGTTTCGCAATCGACGATATGGATTACGTCAGAAGTTCTCACTCACTAAAGTCGCTTTGTCCATCTGACCGTCGCGGAATATCGTTGTCTGCTTTAACTTTTCTGACATGTTAAGTTTCATCTGCAAAATACCCTGTTCCTATGAGGCCAAATCCCGATGATCAACTTGATCATCGGGATTTGGATGCCCTTGCTATATATCTGGGTAACTGGTTATAACGTTCATTTTCAGAACGGCTAAATTTCTACGAACTGGGCCTTGAAAATTTCTGCATCTCCTGGCCATGGCCAACCCAAGGGCCAACCGGCGTCAAGATTTTAAATATAACCGAATTTTGGACAATACCATCCTTCTATACCGTAAACCGAGTGCTCCTCAACGTCAACAGTCATAGCGCGATGTATTCATCGAATTGGACGACTCTTTACATAAACAGGTATTTCGTGTCAGAATCTGGTCAGTTGATCATCTCTTGCTACGCCCTCCGACCTCTCCTGATGCCTCTTCCGAATAAACCCATCAGTGGCTGAAGAACAGAAGAGAGAAGATCTCTGGCCGCCTTTTCCCCAGTGTTGGCGTGGAGTTTTACCCGAAATTCTTTCAATCGATCTGCGATGTCGAAACTAGCGTCACCCGCGGCATGGTCAAGGAGAATGTCGACAATGTCCCAGGCACTTTTTTGAGCGTTGTCTCCGTTCTGGACTTGGCGCATCACCGACCCATTCTCAATCAAGTCCTTCCAAATGCCATCCAGTTCATTTTCCCGAACACGACCTTCAGCAGGGTCAACGCGCTCCCACTTGGTTGTTGCAAAGACAATTTTTTCGAATGTTTCCTGGGATTTGCCAAATGACGCGCGCAACACCGTCAGGTCGTATTTTGCAATGGAAGAGTACCGGGAAAGCGAGATATCGTGAAGGTATATGATGCCACCAAGTGTGATCTTGTTACGGCAGCTGCAGAATTGGACGGTGAGCGAGAGAATTTCGCAAATCGTCATAGTCGACACTCACTGTTTCTCAAGCCAGTCAGCTAGCTTTTCCAGAATAGATGTATCGTTCAGATTGGTACGCGCGTTATCGAAACCTGGGGTATCGACGATGACCAGGCGGCGACCCTTCAGCCTGGGATCACTATTGGGAATGGGGTCGATAACTTCATAATCGATTTCTGTGGTGTATCCGGTCATCCTGGTACCGATCGGCATACGCGTGCTCCCCAGGAGAGTGTTAATGAACTAAAAACTGTTAATGAATACGCGGGAAGATGCGTTACTCCGACTCTGGCGCATACCGTACTCTTCCCAGCGCGCAAGGCTCCAGTGACACTAAAATCGAGAGTAAGTGACCATAATTCAGGAATGGAAGCTTTGCGCACAGAATAACAATGTCGTTCTCCTTCAACTCTCCTGGGTTTTTCTCCTTGGGATGTTGAGGGTTTGTGCTCATTGTAACTTGATCGATGTCGAAACGAAAGAAATGCAGTTATACAGGAAGGGAGTTCAACAAGGTCGGCCTTCATGTACTTTCCTAATCAACTCGCTCGAAAAATATTGGTAGAACTCAAATGACGCGGTCCCTCTGCAGCGATGCCTTATGCACAAGACACCCTCGCGAAAATCCTCGTGCATAAGTCGTGTGAGGGTGCATGCCAATGTCACTTACTTACGGATGGTTAACACTAGTTTCGGACAGTCCTGCAGGACTCGAGCTTCAAGTATCGGTCGCCAATATATTGGATCTCCGGAGATGGTGATCCGAGATATGAAAACCATCATGGCAGCGAAGTACAACACGAGCTCTTCCTCTCCCTGTCCACCTTGCATGCCACTCGATCTCTTCCCAACGCGTCCTCCGGTCCACCGTCCAGACTGCAGAGACTGTATTCCATGAAATCACATATATCACGGCGTGGCTGTGTGCAACGTGAAATGCAGTCAGGGGTTGCCTTCAGCTTGATGCATCGTGGACTGAGCATGTCTTGAGAGCGTGAAGTGGAAACGACTTAGAGAAACGGAACGGTTGAGTGTTTCTGGAGCCACCGTTCGAAAGCGTGTCAGTCTTAATTGAAACTTTTCCTAGCATAAATCAAGCCTCCGCCCTTTTATTGTAGTATCGCCTACCACCCGAAACGCTCACATCTTAACATCCCAATCGTCAATTCACGCTTCATATCCATCCATGGGCAGGAAACAGAATAAGCGTAGGTCTAGCTTAGGGGATTCCAAGCCGAAAGACATTGTGGTCCCGTGCGTTCAGATGTTTCAATGAAAATTCGCCTTTACTTACTTTCGACTCAGAGTTATGGGCCCAACTGGCGCTGGAAAAAGCACGGTATGCAGGTTTACGGCGGTAATATCCTTTCTTACGAGGAATCTTCTCAGTTCATCAACTACCTCTTGGGACGAAACCAAATGCGCGTTGGCCACCAGTTGACATCTTGCACTAGCGACCTTGAAGTGGGCTACGTCAATCTTTCTGGTGAATTCCAGGGAAGCCGTTTGGTCATCGTCGACACCCCTGGCTTTGATGACACATACGAAGGAGACACAGTAATTTTGCGTCGCATCGCAGAATGGTTGGAGAAGTCGTGAGTGATATAAAGCGTCCAGAATGACCGTGCGCTAAACCATGTGAAAGTTACCGAAATAATATGGTGCTTGGGGGCGTCCTCTACCTTCATGACATATCTAACGACCGCTTCTCTGGCACGGCTCGGAGGAATCTCGAAATGTTTCAACACCTATGTGGAAATGACGCCTTGAGCAAAGTCGTCCTCGGGACTACCAAGTGGGGAAGAATTCCACAAGAGATCGGCATCAACCACGAAAAGGAGCTGAAAGAGGTACACTGGAAGACTCTCCTCAAGAAGGGATCAACCGTCTGCCGCTTCACGGATAGCCATGAATCAGCCTTGAGCTTTGTCGGGGTTATTCAGCGGAACGTCAAGCGGCGTGACTTGATGGACACCTTTCTCCAGATCCAAGAAGAGCTAGCCATCGACAAGAAAATTATTCCAGAGACCAAAGCTGGTAAAGAGTTGCGGTATACGTTGCAGGAAGTGCTAGAGATGCAGAAGCAAATGGTGAACTTGGAAGCGTCGATGGCGGATGGCGGCGACGACGATGCGCAAAAGAAACTGGAGGAGACGCAGAAAAAAATGGAGAAACTGCTGACACAGATAAAGGAATTGAAAATACCTTTCGGCCGGAAGCTACGTTCGATATTCAGTTTTTTTTAGGTGAGTACGTCGTTGAGTCCGGGGACCGTTCCAATATGTCCGCTTAATCTGGGTTCCAGTTGGGTTCCAGTGATGGAGTTGCTTTCGGTTCTACACATTACACATTTCCTTCAGCTGTGGCTTCGTAGTTCATATATTATATTTCGATTTAGCAAAGGAACGTTGACTAATTGAAAAATAAGGAATAGAACTTGAATCGAACAAGAATCGAACCGTCAGGCTTTCAGATTAGTCTCCTATACAGACCATGTGTATAACAGATGACAATCGATCTGTTATTATATGCTTTCAGATTTCAATTTCAACAGCCCGGGTCTTCGGATGTTACCGACCGAGGGTCGATGTTTAGGCTAAGCGACAACTTGGAAAACGAACGTGTGCCTTTTGTTTGCCTCAAGCTCAACATCGACGCTGCTCAAGTCTTCTCCTGAAACATACGATCCTGGTTGCCTGGGTCTGGGTCTGAATTCACTCGACCTGTCCTCACGTTAAAAACGTGCTTTCATGATGGGGTCACCGCCTCCATGGGTGTTTTCCGGTTGGCGTTCTCACTGCTCAGGTTCCGTGTAGAGAGTGCAGTTTCTTCCCTTCGATCTGGCTATTAAGTAGGTGCCGCTGCGTTCCCACCAACATCGAAAAAAATGATACCCCCAAACCGAGCTCACATAACGAAAGATAGTGGAATAGTTATCCTGTACGTTTATTTTTCTATCTTTTATAATACAACTCGGCATTGATTTATCGATAAGCTTGCTTGGACAGACTGGATCCGGGAAGAGCACCGTTCGTGTTTTCCCCTCTGCGTTTGTAACTTGATACTTACCTGGCCGACCCAGTTTATCAACGCTGCCGCAGGACGAAATGTCGCCAAAGTAAATCACAGTCTAACCTCTAGCAATTTGATGGTCGAGGATTTTATTGTCCAACATCCTCAGACGACACGATCTTTAGTTTTCGTCGATACACCAGGATTTGACCATTATACAGCAACCGATTGGGAAGTCCTGAACGAGATTGTCAGATGGCTGAAGAAATCGTAAGTATATCATAGCCACACTTATGGTCTGTCTTAACATCTTGCTAGGTGTTGTTCGGATGTACAGTTTGGTGGGATTGTTTATCTGCACGATATCACCGTCAGTCGGGTTCAAAAGGAGGTCGACATTGCGGCGTTGGCGCTCCGAAACTTGGGTCGCCCAGAACCTGCTCGCCATCTTCTAATGACGACCGTAAAATGGGAAAGAACTGAGCAGGATCCCCATGCGATGCTTCGTGAGCAAGAGCTAACTAATTCGTGGAAAAAAATATTGGAAAGCGGGGGGCATCTATGCCGATTCGCGAACACCGAAGACTCTGCTTGGGAGATCATCAACACTTTGCTCCAGAAAGAACCTTTGGAACTTGCTGTACTTCAGCGGGAACTGGATAGGATCCAGCGCCTTATCCCCTCACGCGTATCACGGCAGCATCAAGTGAAAAAAGGCTTTTTCGCCCAACTATTCTCCCGTCTATTCAAAGTGCGTATCAATAGCTTAGATCTTGCTTACTCTTTCTAATCGAGTTGCAAAAGTGACTGCATACTTATGACACCGTGTAATGACAAACAGAATTCCAATTTGCAAGCAGTCATTTTGACTTCGTTCAATACTTCAAAAGGACGATTTTAGTGCAGTATATATTAAATGTAGGTAGGAATTGTCGGTCGACGTTCTGCTACTCGAGTACCAAGATTCTCGGTTCGCATGGGCACTCACAGCTGGAGGTTACAACGAGGACGATAAATGACGGTCTGTGATCCATGTCGGTTTTCCGCATTCCAGCACCAATCCAAGCGCCATGTCGACCAGCGACATTAGATTGCGCAGGCAACGCTACATGCTTCTTAATACTCCCTGGAGAGTCGTCTTAGACAAGCTACCAGAGAAGCTACCTCGCCCTTCAGGCTCATAACACCATATCGACGCAGTGTTGATGACATGTAGATAACATCCTCGCGGAATCCTCATGCAAGGAATACGTCAAAAAACTTTGCCTCCTATTTCGATGAGACGCTTCAGTGTGATCGCACGGGTATTTGGGTCGAGTCTTCCAGGTCACCTACGTACGACAAAACTTTCGGAGTTCCGCCGCTATCAAAAATTCGAGGTGTTTTCAATGCACCGTGTGTTTATTGTTGTACTCTAATGATCGACATGATCAAGGAAGGGTTCGTCATCGACAACCATGAATACAAGCGGCGCGGCTTGATAGGTATTGATGCATAGAGTCCGAGATATTATGCGACAGATGCTTGCACGTATATTAATACTCTCGGGAAAGCGGTGCTCAGCAATTGGACCATACCTCGTATTCTCTCCAAGGTATCATGATATTTATGTACAAATTATCATTATTCGCCGTCAATTAGAATTTAAGCGTCATGGGTCCGATTGGCGCCGGGAAGAGCACAGTACGTAGGCTAAAACCGACGGCCCCATTGTTGATTTCCCAGTACTTCATCGACACCCTCAGTAAAAAGGAGGTCATGATGGTCGGCCATACGTTTAAATCTTGATGGGCTGAGGAGTTCACGAGGAACACATTCAAGCAAAGTGGGTCTCAACGGGTTGAAGCTCGCGAAGTTCTCAAATTCAGCCTTGGCGAGCTCGTCAGAGTGAACAGCATCGACAATGCAACGGAATATTTTTGCCACCTGGCCATCCGGTATTGATAAGCCAGCAGTTAACCTGGTGCTTTGCCCTGCACTCGGCAAGCATCCAGATCTCAGCATAATGGCCTGGCTTCAGGAAAATGTCAACGCCAATTAGAGAGGAATAAATTTAGGAAACGTACATGGGGAATGATAAGGGGACCGTTGTAATGTGTAGAGAAGGTGGGGATAAGTTCGAGAACACTGTCTTCCGTTCCGGGGCTATTTCTAGAATCCGATGCCAATTTCAGTTTATTCACCATCTGGCTGTCCTTGCTGTGATGTGGCGGCAAACGCGAGGTGTCATCGGGAGGCGACCTGCTGACCGGCACTGGGATGAGGCGAGGGTGTATTCACCCTCACTGAATTTCCGGCCAACATTCCCCATTGAAGGGGAGGGGCACTCGGAACGGTGCTGGGTGTCGTTTCTACCATGTGAGATGAGGCTGGTGGAACGGTGAATGGACGGTGGACGGGGCTGGGTTGGAATGAGCAAACCAGGACCAAACCTCGGAAACCGGCTAAAGTTTGGTCCCGGGATTGCCGGTGGTGTGACGCCAAACTGAACATACTTTACTTGAACAATGACCATCGTCGCGACTCGCCTCTGGTGATATAATTCTTCAAAGCTTCCTTCAACGTCAACTGCCAGTGACCGGTCAATTTCCGGATATTGGCCCATATTCACTCAAACTGGCTCTTATTGTTTCTCTGACAATTATTCCTGCAATCTAAAATCTACGGGTTGGCGTCGATGCCACATTTCTACTATCTGGCGTCAATGCGAAATTAAAGAACTGTGGAAGCCTCATGTTCTGAAATGCCCTGCACAGTCAGCAATGGAGATGTAATTGATCAACGTGTGGGGTTATTGGGTGCAGAGTCGACTCAAACTCTTCCTACCACAAGTCGTTGTATCTCATCGTCATGGAGTACGGTTCAGAAGATTGCTAGGAACCCCACAAGCTTAGGGAGGATGACCTGGTTATTGCGTATGGTCTCACTTCTCAGCAACGACAGAATCTAGGTTAATTTTTTCATAGGATCATGGGCCCGACGGGAACTGGAAAAAGTAACGTACGTTCGCGTTCTTTCAAAGCCTGATTTTCGTCTTGACTTCATTGAAGATTATAGATACTCTGACCGGGCAACTTGGGAAACGCGCTAGCCGTAGTATGAAGTCCTGCACAACGGTCGTTGGTGCTGTGAGGATCAAAAACCATTGCAAATACGGCGACCGTATTGTCTTGGTTGACACACCCGGGTTCGATGATACGGAGAAATCCGACTTGGAAATCCTTCGAATCATAAGCGACTGGCTAATAAATCTGTATTTCATTTCCTTTTCAATAGAATTCAGGCTCACTCGTTTCTTAGGTGCCAAACTAGTGTATTTCTATGTGGGATTGTGTACCTTCACCGGATCACAGATACGCGAATGTCTGGGAGTCATCAGCGTAACTTGAGTATGCTTGGCGAGCTATGCGGGACCTGTGCTGCTAAAAAAGTGACTTTGGTCACGACAATGTGGGATGGGGTTGAGTCCAATGACCTCGGCATCTGTGAAAAGAGCGAGGAAGGACTCAAGAGCATCTACTGGAAGTCCCTGCTCGACCACGGTGCTTCGACAGCGCGCTTTCAGAACACAGAAAAGTCTGCTTGGGTTATTATCGACAACATCCTAGCAAAGCCCGCCGAAAACATAACCCTCCGGCTTCAACAAGAACTAGTGAGCTTCGGGAGGCCTCTCGAGAAAACTGAAGCTGCCAAAAAGCTAGGTCAGTTGACATTGGTGCTTGATGAACAGTCATTGATCGTTTCCTCAAAAGTTCAAGCAGGTCCCACTGCGTTTCAACCAACATCGAAAAATATCATGCCCCATAACCGAGGCCCCACTACGTTCCGACCAACATCGAAAAAAATCAGGCGCCGAACCCGAGCTGACTTGTATCAGTCGATTGTAATCCCGTCCGTCTGGTTCATTGATCTGATAATCGCCATTACTGATCGACGATCTAGAGTAATGGGCCCGCCGGGGGCTGGAAAAAGCACGGTGTGTTGCCTGGCAAATGCCATGGTCAACAACTCCACTGACTCGCCTAATTTCTCTAGTTTATCAATGCCCTTCTGCAAGACAATTCTATGAAAGTCGGGACTACATTGAAATCTTGTACCAGAGACCTTGCCTTCACGTCAATCCGTTTTCTCAGTGAACCTTTTGAAGTGGTGATTGTGGACACACCCGGTTTCGATGACACCTACGAAACCGATGAAGAAATCTTGCGACGGATCGCGGAATATCTTAAGGATGCGTGAGTGAGGATACTGTGACGATGATACAACAAACTAACCGAAATTGAAGTCATATCGCCAAGAATTTGCTTGGTGGAGTCATCTATCTTCACGACGTATCCAACAACCGCTTCACTGGGACCGCCCGTAGGAATCTCGAGATGTTTGAGCACCTCTGCGGCGAGGAGGCCCTTTGCAAAGTCTTTCTCGGGACAACGAAGTGGGGTGTTCTAGCCGAGCCTGAAATCGCTGTCTGGCACGAGGCGGAGTTGGTTCACGATTACTGGTCCCAGCTGATTCTCAAGGGATCAACTGTGCGACGGTTTGAAAACTCTCACGAATCTGCCATGGGGTTCATTGACGCCATCCTTTTGAACTTCCAACGGGAAGATTTGCGTTACATAGCTCTGCAGATCCAAAATGAGTTGGCTGTTGATAAAAAAATTCTCCCAGAAACTGAAGCCGGTAAATACCTGCGTTTTACCCTACAGGAGGTCAAGGATGGACTCGAAAGGCAGAAACGCATGCACGTGTCTAGGGGAGCAAACGGAAACCAGGAAGCGCAAGTCGAGCTCGAAGCGCTGCAAGAAAAATTGGACAAAGTCAAGCGGGAGATGAAGGAACTGAAAATTCCTTTTGGGCGCCGACTGCGTTCATTTCTAGTTTCTTAGGTAAGCTTTGTGAAACATAACTTTGACGCTGGCTCAAGTAGATATTCTGAAGGTGTTTACCTACCTTGCTTTAGCATCAGTTCTTTCCGTCTTGGAGTCGTTCATTAGTTTGGGATTTTCTATACTCTACACAAGCGGATGTTGAAAATTAAAACTTATAAAAATTGGTTGTCATAAAATTCTCTCTAAAATCTTTCCGTTGAGATAGGACAACTGTAGCCTGATCGACGGTGACAACGCGAACTTGGAAATCATCGATTCTCACTGTCAGGGGATTCAGCGTCGACGCGACTGATCACGTGCAAACAGAGAACAACCATTCAAGACCATTAGTAAGTAACTAAAGTACGTATACTACAACCTCCTCGCCGACCGCAACTTCTCTGGCTTGGGCGCATGTAGAAGAACAGAATGGAAACTGTAACCATTAGGCGAAAATGGAAGGCATGAGCACACGATCCGCCGACAGCACTGGCACATGCGGTGAATACATGAACGGCGATGGCGCGGCCTGGGGTCACATTCCCGGGCCTCAATGATCCAATCGATTGGCTACTACAGTCGAACCCTCTTCATATTGCACCAGGTCTGACCTAGCGCTATCCAATACCTCGTCCAGTCGTTTGCATGAAGCACAACCTCTTACGACTCAGTTTCGTTATCAATGCCAGTGACCTTGTATTACATCTGCCATCACTCATTTATATTTTGCCTGACAATCTTTTGCCTTACAGACTTAAACCCGTGCCACCCGGTCTGGATCCTAGCGTGCCCTCTGACCATGGGGTCTCTGCTATGATGTCCGAAGATGTTAGCAAGCCCCCTGCTCCAATCGAGGATAGATTTACCTTTACGGTGCTCCTGTTGCCCCGTCCAAATAACGCCATGAGTAGTTTCAGGAACGAGGATAGAATGTCTTTGGTTATCCTTTCCCCGCTATTGTTTGGGAGTTTTTCTCGGAAGTCTTTCAGTCGCTCCGCGAGATCAGAACTAGAGTCGGCGACACCGTGACTGAGGAGAGCGTCCACGATCTTCCATGCGCTTGTACCGGAGTTCTCGTTCTCGAATCGGTACACCTGTGATCCACGCCGAATCAAATCATCCCAGATACTACACAATTCTTTTTCGCGATCATGGCCTTGGTTGAAATCAACTCTATCCCACTTGGTGGTTACAAAGGCTACCTTTTCGAAACTTTCCTTGGAGCTACCGAATGCCGCACGCAGCACTGTCAGGTCGTACGATGCAATGGAGGAGAAACGAGATAGGGAAATGTCATGAAGATATATGACTCCACCGAGGATGATTTTGTTCCGAAAACTTCCAAAGGGAAATCATGAGCTCGAATAACTTTTCCTGTCCGGCACTTACTGGAGCTCGAGCCAGTCAGATATATTTCGCAGAATAGCTGTATCGTTTAAATTCGGTTCTGTGTTATCGAAACCTGGTGTGTCGACTATGACCAGACGGCGGCCATTTCGCTTGTGGCTGCTAGCGGGAATGATTCCGTAGTCGATGTCGGTGGTACAGCCAGTCATCCGGTGACCGACAATCATCCGCTCCGTCCCAAGAAGAGCGTTCACAAACTACAAGACCGACGAATTGTACGTGAGAATGCTATGGTCGGACGCTAATCGTACCGTGCTCTTCCCAGCGCGCAAGGTCCCGGTGACACTGAAAAGGACGGTAAGCAAAATAAACCTGAAATTTGGATAATATTCACAGAATCACAATGTCGTTCTCCTTCAGCCTGATTTCATCCTGCGCCTTGGGAGTTTGGGGCCGTCTAGCCGTCGTTGTAGCCATTGAGGCGTAAAATGGAGGTAGGTAGGACAAGGTGGGTTTTAACGTCTCGTGGTCTTGAACAATTCCCAAACGGCAATACAAAATCAAAAGGCCCACCACTGTAACCCTTCAGTGGCCTTGCCAATATCCTCGTGTACATCTCGCCTTGCCTGTGTACATTTCGTGCAAGGCCAGCCGGTGCAGGCGTCGATCTTGTGTCATATCTGAAGTCTGAAGGATGTCACACCCGCTTTGTTTCAGAAAATATTCTTGACAGTCTATAATGTCGTCTTCAAGAGATGGTCTGATATGAAAACATCGAGGCAGCAGTATTTCACGTATCTTATTGAGACCCTAAATGCAGATGACATCAATTTAAAGTGTGGGGAAAATGCATGCACAAAAGGCACTGCGGCCAGGAATCCTCATGCATTACTCGTGCTTGTTCGCGAGGCATCACTTCTGGGTTTAGTATTCACAGAAACAGCAACGGGTTGTCGTTCGTTGAATAGATCTGAGGGTTTTACAACGGACGATGACGGCGTCTATTTGTTTCCGTTGAGAAAGGTGAGAAAGCGTAAGGCATTTATGGCGTTAATTTGGTCTTGTGGCCGATGACGCTGAGGCCCAATGAAACATACAAGAAGGCCGGAATAAAATACGTTTACACAACGGAACTACACGAGTAAGAAGGCTGTTTCCTTTAAATAGGATTTATTCCAGGCGCCATGCCGACTTGCAATCTGAATCCTGCCCTTGAGAGTTCCATCCACCACCGCTCATCCATGGCTCGTAAACAAAAAGGTTCTCGACCCCAAAGTAGTGGTATCAAGTCGATTGTGATCCCGTCCGTTTGACTTCATTTATTTGACAATCACCGTTACTGACCGACGATTTAGAGTGATGGGTCCGACTGGGGCTGGAAAAAGCACGGTGTGCTGCCTAGGAATTGAGTCAACGACTCCACTGATTGGCCTAATTTCTCCAGTTCATTAATGCCCTTCTGCGAGACAATTCTATGAAAGTCGGAAACAGATTGAAGTCTTGTACCAGCGACCTTGCTCCCACGTCAATCCGTTTCCCCGGTTATTTTTCCCTTGAACCTTTTGAACTGGTGATCGTGGACACACCCGGTTTCGATGACACCTACGAAACCGATGAAGAAATCTTGCGACGGATTGCCGAATATCTTAAGGATGCGTGAGTGAGGATACCCCGTTGATGTTGCCACAAACTAACCAAGATTGAAGTCATATGGACAAGAAATTACTTGGTGGAGTCATCTACCTTCACGACGTATCCATCGACCGCTTCACTGGGACCGCCCGTAGGAATCTCGAAATGTTTGAGCACCTCTGCGGCGAGGACGCCCTTTGTAAAGTCTTTCTCGGGACAACGAAATGGAGTGTTTTAGTCAAACCCGACATCGCTTTGTCGCACGAGGAGGAGTTGGTTCAGGAGTACTGGTCCCCGCTGATCACCAAGGGATCAAATGTGCGACGGTTTGAAGACTCCTACGAATCTGCCAAGGGGTTCATTGACGCCATCCTTTTGAACTTCCAACGCGAAAATTTGCGCCAGATAGCTTTGCAGATCCAAAACGAGTTGACCGTTGATAAAAAGATTCTCCCAGAAACCGAAGCAGGTAAAAAGTTGCGTTTTACTCTACAGGAGGTCAAGGATGGGCTCGAAAGGCAGAAACGAGTACATCTGTCTAACACGCCGAACGGAAATCAGGAAGCGGAAGCCGAGCTTAAAGCGCTACAAGAAAAAATGGAGAAAGTCAAACGGGAGATAAAGGAACTGAAAATTCCTCTTGGACGCCGATTCCGTTCGTTCTTAGGTTTCTAGGTAAAGCATATCAATTAATAATTTTTTGACGCTAGCTGAAGTAAACAATTTGAAAGTGTTTGACTACCCTGTTTCAGGATCAGTTTCAGTCCGTCGTGCCTCAGATTGGGACCTTCTAAAAAATCTAGTATACCCTACACGAGTGGATGTTAAAATTCAAAACTCATGACAATTGACCGCCTTTATTTTCTGCGCCTGAACTTTATCTGAGATAGAACGGGGTAAAAAAACACACTGTATAGCTTGATCGAAAGTCACAACGCAAACTTGGCAATTGAGATCTGATCTAGGCGGGACTCGACGCGACTCATCACGTGCTATTGACACTGACCCCATGTGATGTTACATTGTTAGGACGTTTCGCGCCAATGCATCTGACTCATCGTCGATGCAACATGATCATGAACATCATACACTATGGTCATGCATCATGCATCAACGCTGCATCAGCACTCAGTACTCAGTACTCAGTACTCAGGAGCTCGAGGTCGTATTTTCATCAAAACCGCCCCGTGGTCAAGACGTGCCCCGCCGCATCTCCATGCTGGCTGGGGGTGTAGGACACCAATATAAGTTTTGTGAATGCATCGTTGTGAATGGCGCGCCGTCCTACCTGTAATCCTTTGTCTTTCCTACACCAGTCTCAGAAAACGTTCCTGAAGCTATGCCTCCCAAGCACATTTCTAGGGACAGTGGAACAGTAATCCTGTGCGTTTTTTCGTTCATGCAAACTCTGGTGAAGCTGAAAATCCAGATAAGCTTACTAGGGGAGTCTGGGTCGGGGAAAAGCACAGTTCGTTTTTTCTGATTTACTGTAACACCAATGTTCATTCAGTTTACATTTAGTTTATCAATGCTGCCGCCCAGAAAGCCGTTGCCAGCGTTAATCCACGTCTGACTACCCGTGAAGTGGTTGTCAGGGATTTTATTTTCCAACACCCCTTGTCGACGCGTTCTTTCGTCTTCGTGGACACCCCCGGGTTCAACAATGCCACAGCGAGCGATGCAGGTGTCCTGAAGAAGATCATTGACTGGCTCGAAAATTCGTAAGTCTCATATCACTTTTGCACTTTTTCTGAACGCCCCGTTAGATGTGATCCGGAGGTCCCCTTTGGAGGAATACTCTACATGCAGGACATCAAAAATTCCACGATTCACAAGATGGCGCAACAGACCCTTGAGAGGTTAACAGCCAGTCACAAACTAGACGATCGTGTTACAATAGTTACGACAAAAACATCCAGCATTCGGGAGGAGTTTCGTTCAAAACACATGGCTATCCTTGAAGAGGCGTGGAGGACAGTAATCAGCGACGTGGCTAAGATTTGTCACTTCGAGGATACAGTGGATTCTGCCTGGAGTATGGTTGACACGCTGCCTATTAACCGGCAAACACTACTGCTGCGAGACCTTCTGGATGAGTTGAAGCAACTGATTGCTACGCCACCACCTTCGTCGCGAAGACTATTGTCGTGCAAGAATATATGGGGACAATTAGTTGGTCTATTCAACTTCCACCTCATGAAACACAAAGTGCGACAAGGAGCATTTCCCTCATTTTCTGACACTAATTATTTTTGTCCCCACTTCAGCACGTCCTACGACGATTCACGGTGCAATAGCAGCGCTTGATAACCTGTTTGTTATGCATTGACACTGAATTATTATTCTGCTCGTAATACAAGTCACGGATGTATACTGATATTCGTTTTTATTCGTATTTTATTAAACGTATCTGGTCACGTCTATTCTATTTACCTAATTTTGGACCCTTTGACCACAGAGGATCAAGTCCTTCCGACTACTCACGCGAGTGGTGTGACCTTGTTGTGGATTTGCAATTATGAGAACTAACGATTACCGTAATCACCATGGTCGGCACTGACTGGTCAATCAACGAATGCGGCAACGTCCAAACATGATCTCACGGATTTGTGATCAAAGACGAAATTGGTAATAATGCGCCACATGTTCTCTGCTCGGCGGCCAATCTCCGCATTCCCACAATTCACAAGATTGCCACTAGTTACAAAGTAAAACTGGGGACTAACAAGCCCCAATCCCAAAAAGCTTCTGGTAACACGATTTCTACATGCAGTCATCAGTAGTAAGTATAATGACAAATGCGCTACATCGTAATTAGACACCTTTGGGGGCTTTGGCGACTTCAAAGTTGAAAGACCGGCCGTCGTGCAGTGCAACACGTGTATAGATGTAGCATGTTAAAATCAGAAAACGTGCAGGTAGTTATCAACATTTCAGATCTGGATATGTCATTGGTCAGTACCGGTCAGTGCTGGAACGCCGTTTCTGCCTACAGGAATCCTCGTGTCGTGGTCGTGCTAGCCTGCCGGATGTCTGCCTCTTGCAAACACGACGTATTTATCAGACCGACTTTCCTTTCGTGTCAAAAAAAGAGCAGATCAGACAAAATAACCATGGTATCAATTTTGTACTTTAACAATTTCTTGTTCTATCGATGAAGTGAAGCGAATAAAAAAAGTCGGAGTGCAGCCTGAGCCCCCAATGAACAGCTTCACGGAAGGATACCGTGACGGAGGATGAAAAATCGATGAAAGCTGTTCCTTTTATATGCCATTGATTTCGATGGCCTTCCGTCTATCCGCAACTTGCATCTTACCTTTCTGATTGCCCCCACCCTTATCCACCACGATCATACTCGCCGCCCATGTCAAATCGTCGAAATGGAGACGCACACACGTGCACCAAGTCGAAGGTCACCAAGCAGATTGTGATTCCGTGTGTTTGAGTTCATTGACCTGCCAATCATAAAATACTCATGGTAGATTTAGCGTAATGGGCCCGACTGGGGCTGGGAAAAGCACGGTCTGCCTCCCGACGTTCTGATCAGTCGTTTCACTGAATGTTTTCTTCACCAGTTCATTAATGCACTTTTGCAAGACAATTCCATGAAGGTCGGGCATAAGTTGAGATCCTGTACAAAAGATCTTTCAGTCGCTATGTTGGAATATTGCGTGGCTGTGCGAGCATGCGCAATGCGCTGATGGGTACACGCGCGCCGCATGCTATTTATCAGGTGATTATTCCGTAGTCTACAGTACATAAAGTAGTCTACATTTGTTTCTACCCCCCATCCGTTTGCCCTCTTGCCGTCACAGAGGCCAACCGGAAATCTTATTCTTTTGCTTTCTCCCTGCTGATCTCGAGATGATCACGCGTTTGCAGATCTGATTTCAACACGCTAGAATCAATTCATTTCCTGGCCTTCCACCACCTTTTCACTTGTTAATCGTGGACACTCCAGGTTTCGACGACACCTTCGAAACAGATGAGGAGGTTTTGCGGTGCATTGCTGAATGGCTCAAGAAGGCGTGAGCGAAACCTAATACCGATGATGTTCAAATCTAATCAGAATAAAGTCACAACAGCGGAATGTCGGTTGGGGGTGTCATTTACCTTCACGATGTATCCATCGACCGCTTTACCGGGACAGCCCAGAGGAACCTCGAGATGCTGGAACACATGTGCGGAGAAGCGGCCCTTCCCAAAGTCATTCTCGGCACTACCAAATGGGCGGTCCTATCCAAACCCGAAATCGCGTCTGCGCATGAAGCGGAGCTGAAAGAGCAGCACTGGCTTTCCCTGACCGAAAAGGGGTCCACGGTCCTACGATTTGAAGACACCTACGAATCTGCCAAGACCTTCCTCGATACCATCCTTTTGAATTTTCGGCGAGATAATTTATGTGAGATAGCTCTCCAGATCCAACACGAACTCGCGGTCGACAAGAAGATTATTCCAGAGACAGAGGCTGGCAAAAATTTGCGGTATACCCTCCGGGAGCTGAAGGAAATTATTGAAGAGCAGAAGCGTAGGCAGGCATCGAAGGCAGGAAACGGCGATCCAGAAGCGCGAGCCAGCCTCGATGCGCTGCAACAAAAAATCGAAAAGATTAAACAACAAATCCGGAATCTGAAAATTCCTATTGGACGGCGGCTGCGTTCGTTCTTAGGTAAGAGCTTCGCAAAAGTAACAACGTACTTTTGTGTAGTAGTAACACTGCTTTCAGTGGACGCTTCGAACAATCTTGCAACCTTGGGCGTGCATCGCAAAAACGAACAGTAAAAGACATGCCATTTGCTACATTTGAATATCCATATTGCGTGATAATAAGGTTCCTAAGCAGAAAATGGAGTATACATAAACAATTATCAGTAAACATAATCTAAGGTCCGCATCAATAATACAAATTAGATGGAATAACGCCAGATTGACGCATCTACTCATCACGGGCGAGTAAAAGTCTATAACCAACAACTTTGGCCCAAAGGCAGCAACAAGAATCGCCCACTCTATCCACCGAGGGACGAAGAAAAGGTGTCAAGAAAAGCTCAAGTGCACCGAGCGCCTTTGGTACTCGTTAGGTTCTTGAAACTACCGAAGTCCCAATTGTAACAATCCTGGAAGAAAACAGGACACGTCAGTAAGCGAGGCTCAGGGTTGGCACAAAACGCACCGTGCAAACCCCGTCGACACCCTCCACCTCACTCGCAGGCTTAGCTTGAGGCACCTCCCTCATCGGCTTCTTCTCCTCGTCGCCGTCGCCACCACTAGGCTCTCCACGCCGACGTTTCCATCCCCACCAAGGCGCGGATAGCCAACCTTGTTCTTCCTCCAACTCGATCCCGCCATTGAACTCGTCCTTCCAATCTGCTTTGTCCGACAATAACTTGTCGATAATGACCTTGAGGGGGTGGTTCCGGACGTCGGCAGACCATCCCAGCTTCTGAACTGTATCGTAGAGGACAACTTGACCAAGATGGCAGCGCGTTTCGAGGGCAAAACCGCCGATGGCACACAAAGACGTAACTCCGGTGCATGTTCCCATTGGAATCGGCTATATTGACGGTAAGGACAAGGCAGAGGCCACCATAGATATTAAAAAACGTACATCAGCGGTGTGATATACATGGGTAATGTGGTGCGTTGAGGGCTAGAACATGCAATGAGGTTCGCAAATGTGTGGAGCATAAGTAACAAACGAACTGGACTTGGTAGGTGCAGCCTTTGCGAGGCCAGTCTCTCAGCCGGCGCCTCAAAGGCGACAACAGGTGCTCCAAAAGTAGCACCCATCAGTGCTGCCAAACCGCCTCCCAAAGAATGTCCGGTCAACCAGATGTTTGCATTTGGGTACAGATAAGTAACATTGTGGTATAGATTCTACATGACAGTCAGGCCGGATGCCATTCAAATGCAAGCAAAAACATACCAGACCAAGAGGATAAAACAAGCCGTCTTCTTTCATCGCTTCCTCGACACAGTCGGTATCACAACGATTTCCGCGACTATAACAATCGCAGACCGTCGACCACGTCGGTCCGACTCGTGCGCAGCAACAAGAGAACATGAGGTTATCGTTCTTCTTGTCTTTGGCCACGGTAGGACCCCCTCCACCTACTAGCCATCCAGCGGAAGTACCCTTAATGGCGACTATAACCGTCGAGTTGTCGGTGGAGACGAAAATATGGCCGCGCATGCCGTCTTCTTCAGGTTGCCACCCAAACGGATCCGAGGCCCACTCGTCAGATAGGTCATACCATTCCCCCACGGTGCTGTTATCCAAGGCGTAGGTATTAAAAGCCATCTTGGCCATCTGCAGGACGGTGCTGCGCCTCGTAACATCTGGTGTAGCCATTTCCCAATCTAGCCACTCGAGAGCTGGAGTCACACCGGGCTCGCGATTTCGCCTAGCGGCATGGAAAGCAGATAACGACTCAGGACGTGGTGTCTTAGTATCCTGCGTTTGAATAGTGAACTGGGCCTCAGTCCCAGAGAAAGATAACTCGGGGCTGAAATCCGAAAAGATAACCCGCGAATTGTTCAAAGCTGCGTGCTGGTGGCGTAGGTGAAAGGTAATGGAAGATGTATCAGGCTTTTGAGGGATTGTAGCCCATAGGAATGTTGTTAGCAGAGCCTGTAATGTTGCGGGAAGCCCAAACATCATCGTGGTCGTCGAGAGAGTTGAGGACAGTGTTCCATTTTGGTCGAGGAGCATAAATAAATCACGTGATTGACGGGCTCACATCAGTCGTGTGAATTCTACAAACGCGCAAACGTGCACAAATATCTTCACCTGGTTTGAACCTTCACATCCATCGTCGCTGAAACGGACAAGGGTGGATTACGACTTTCTGCCGACTTTCTTCGAAATTCGAATTCAGAATATGTTCTATAGGGAAACTCTTCGTCCTTTCTGCCTTGCTGTTGGTACATGGCAAAGTTTGACAGTTCCGACCTAAAACGTCAGGAGCAGTGGGCTAGCCAGAACGATAATGGCCCCTTTACTTCATGATCTTTTTTTTCGAACACCCGGGCTATGCTCGCTTAACCAACGCCGAACTTATGGTCTACGAACTTGTTGGTGGGTTTAAACATCTGAAGAAGAACGAAATTGACAATGTGTGGCCACTGCTTTTCCTCAAAGCATATTACTGAAAATGTTGTAGAATCATGGATCCAACGGGGTCCGGAAAAGCAGAGTGTGTTTACTGACCGCCTGACTTTACTATACAAGATCATGGGTTATCTTACCGGTCGCACCGACCAAGGCGCAGGATCCGGCTTAGAATCGCACACGGACAAAGCTATTGCCATCAGAATTAAAATCACTCGTTCTACAAAGGTCGCATCGTCTAACCTGATACACCTGGGTTCGACGATACAACAAAAATTGATCTGGCCATCCTCGAGATAATCGCTCTATGGCCAGGACGCGTACTTAATCTTTATTCTTCCCTCCTTGAAATTCAGTCTTATGCATTTCAGTCTTGCTGGCGTGCTTTATTTGCACTGCATCACCGACAATTCGAATGTCTATGACTCCGTTTCGCAGTTTGCAAATGTTCGGCAACTTATGCGGAGACATGGCCACAAGGGACGGCGTTTTAGTGACGACGATGTGGGACAAACTCAAGTCTCAAGAAGTCGGTGAAGCGAGAGAGGACGACCTCAAAAATAATTCTTGGGCTCATGACAATGATAGAGAATACATAGTGTTTCAGTCGCACGTTTCAACGTACACCGGAATCCGCTTTAGCAATAAATCGACAATCTGGTTACTCTGAGTATTACTCAACGTCGCCATGGATTGCTCCTTGCAGCGCTTCTAGTACTGCAGTAAGAAGTAACCCGAACGCTTGCCAAACAAGCTTAAGAGAAAGGCTAGAATGACCCCAGCCAAGCTGCCGAATACAACGAACGATACCGCGACATTCAGAACCAGTTGCAGCAAGTCGTGGATGAGATCAGAAGCATGCGCGTTTCGTTCGGCCGGAAGGTTTGATTTTTTTCGCTAAGATATTTTTCATTTCGCCACCGCGTGAAAAAAAATGGCTATGCATGATCCACAGCTCTCGAGAGGAGTCTTTGCTCAAAAAATGGTAAAAAAAAATTGACATCGAGAGCGGTTTTAAAACTGAGAATAGGTAAATAAATGGGAAGTCGAGTATGGTCACGAGTGTATGGTCACGCTAGATGCAGACGGGCACCTAAGTTGCATTCGAGATTGAAAAGAGAATAGAGATGATCCACTGACGAACTGTCTCCCGAACGCGTCATGACACAATACAGGTCTAAAAAAGGGGGCGAATATAAAGTCACATCATTTGGTGGAATTTCTAAGGGAAAGCGATGAATAGAAAGAAAGTGTTGAATAATGGCAACATACCAGAATCGCCAGGACGACACCTTTCCCCATCTCAAAATCCTCTGCACAGCTGTTGGACGAAGTTGCTTCAAAATTACGTCGATTTGATCTTGAATTTGTTGCAGGTCGGAGGGATCGGGTGGATCATTCTGGGCCTTGTTCGATGTTCCCGCCTGTTCCGCCAGAATGATTGAGAGAGGCACATAAAGTGCATGGCCAGCTTGCGTTTGCTTGATCCGTTTCTTCTCCTTTACGATTTCTTGTTGAAGTCGAAGTATGACCCCTTTGTCGTTTCCGATAGGTTTAGGTTTACCGGCATCCTCGCAGTTGTTCGCCCGGGGGCCTGTGTTGCCACCTTTCGATCCACCGTTGCCGGCCACAGTCGCTTTCACCTCCTCGACACTTTTGGCCCTCTCGCTCTCGTTAACCACCGGTTGGAGTAGCACCTTGCATATAATGTCCAGAGCAGAATCCGCGGTATTATCGAAACGAGTCGTCGAAGCGCCATGCCCAAGCATCGCGGCCCACAAGTTCTCCTTGAATTCTTTCTCCCGTTTCTCACCGACGTCCCTATCCCATTCGAGTTCGTCCCACATTGTCGTTACAAGCACGACCTTTTTGGCAGCTTCATACCCACACAGCTCGGTGAACACGTGGAAGTTGCGATGAACTGTCTCAGCAATTCGATTGTCGGTGATTCGATGAAGATATACGATTCCGACTATTTGGCATTTGGTTTTGTATCTGAAAATCGATCAGCGGCCGAGTTTGAGCAGAGGTTGAAATATATACGCTTGCACAAGCGACCGGGAAATAATTTCCAGAATTTTCATGTCGGATTTGTCGGTGTCGTTAAAGCTAGGTGTGTCGATTAAGACAAGCCTTCCGTCGCCTTGCTTGACCCTGGTGACGCTCACGGCGCTCGTGGAAGATTGTAAATGAGAGCCAGCGCGTTTCTCGTTGTCGCTTCGTTTCGATAGTATATCTATGAGCTTCGACTGAGATTAGAAAGAGGCGCTGCCGTTGGAAGGAGAGAACGTACATGGCTTTTTCCAGACCCCGTCGGACCCATGAATCTGCGAACTGTTCAATACTAGTCGTTTCCTGGAGAAAATCCATACAAAATGAGTAAATCATCTTCATTGAGATCGAGGTCCCAGGGTTGCACTTTAGCACCCCTGCGAGAAGGCATGGGGATTCCTTGTCGGCTTTGACTGCAGGGTGTTAGCCTTCGAATCCATGGTGCTATAAAAGTGACAACGTACGCAATGACAATATCATCAGCCCCAAGCTTGCGGACGGGTTCGGATTTTAAAGTCTTGGCCGTGAAATTTCTGTCTTTCTTGAAGGATTTTCCTTCCTTGTCCGCCGAGGGAGAGCGAAGAACTCGGCCACATCGCGTCTCCTCTAAGGGTCTTTGAAGGTCAACCATTTCGACTTGAAGTTGTAGTGGCACAAAATCAACCGGTCTGTCTAGAATATTTTCTACTATCTCCCAAGCGGATGTCGTTGTGTTAGAGGAGCGTGCAATGGAGGCACCCATCCCTATTAAAAGAGACCAATGGTTTGCCTTCAATTCCTCTTCATGTTCAATACCGAGCTGTATGGACTGAAGTTCGTCCCACATGGTGGTGACGAAAATGACTTGCTTTGCAGTGTCGCTTCCACACAACTCGCCCAGCATCTTCAGATTAAGGCCATGAGACCCAGACCATCGCATGTCCGTTATCCGGTGAAAATACATAATCCCACAGAGGAATACACGAGCTTCGCATCTAAGAAATCAAAGTAAGTAATTGGAATCCGCTAAGAGCACTGTAAAAATTGTAACATACAATTTGACGAGCCAGTCGCTTATGATTCGAAGTATTTGCGTATTGGATTTATTTGTGTCCTCGAATCCAGGGCTATCGACCAAGACAATGCGGTCTCCGTATTTGCGATGATTTTTCACCCTTACGGCACTAATGATCTCAGTGCAGGACTGTAACCCGTGTCCTACGCGTTTTCCAAGTTGCCCGGTCAGGTTATCTATAATCTTCGATAATGTCAAGATCAACATCAGGCTTTGGAAAAGTGGTAATTTACATTGCTTTTCCCAGTTCCTGTCGGGCCCATGAGTCTGTAGATATATCAGTAAAACTTCTTATTTTCCAGGATGAAACTGTACACAATTACGAGGTCATCCCTATTGAGCTTGCTCGGATCCTCGAGGTCTTCGTACTTTATTGGCTTGGTGATGTCCTGCGAAAGCTACATAAGAAGGTAGGATAGCTAACAAAGATTGGCCGTACATCTTGCTCAGTGTGCGGATCCTGCTGGTCGAGAAAAATAGGGGGATCGAGTGTTCGTGTATTGGGGTTGACAGAATCTTCCTGGAGGTGTAGCGATGGGGTCTCGTCTCCACGCGCAAGGATGGTGTCGATGGTGTCCCAGGCGGACTTGGCGTTATTGTAGAAGCGTGCTGTTGAACAATCGAGCAGGGAACCCCAGTATTTCTTCCTAAGATCTTCAAGATCCTCGTCCTCTTGCGTCGATACAATTTTATCCCACATGGTCGTGACAAAAAGGATATTCCGGACGGACTGTTCCAAACATAATTCGACGAACATCTCTAAACTGCGATCGTGTGCCCCAGACCGGTTATCTGTAATGCGGTGCGTATACACGATTCCCTGAGGGAATATGTTTGCCCCACACCTGAGACGTAAGTAATTAGCGAAGGCGGCAAGAAAGACGTAGGTAGTAGTACTGACATATCTGTCATCCAGTGACTAATAGTTTCAAGAACTTCTTGGTTGGATAGTTGTGTGTTGTCGAATCCGGGTGTATCAACCAAAATGATGCGGTTCTCGTATTTTGGGTGATTTTTTATGCGAACGGCGGTAACCTCGCCGGTATACGACATCAATCCATCGCCTCCGCGCCTGCCAGGTTTGCCAGCGCGGCCAGTCAAATGATCTATAAGCTTCAACAAAGTCAAAGGACGACGTCGGAAGGATGAGCGAACACACATTGCTTTTCCCGGTTCCAGTAGGACCCATGATTCTGCAGGCTGTTAGTGACGCTTCATAAGTCGAAAGTGAAAGGTCGTACACAGTTATTAGGTCGTCTTGTCTAAGGTTGTTGCAACCTTTGAGGTCTTCATATTCCATTGACACTGCAATTCCGTACGACGTTGAACAAGGAAGAGATGAATGTTCAAGACAGAATTCGTTCCAGATCCTAGGTCCAGCGTGTTGGCAGTCCTAGTCCTTATCGATTGCCTGCCACATCTGTTGCGTTGCATAGGTTTTGCCATGAGGATTCCATACTGTTTCGTCACGAACAACGACGAGTGGTTTTAAATAAACAAAGACCGCCATGATGTGGAATCTCGAGGCTTGAGGCGCACATTTTACATTGGTGGGGATTTTATGGCAGTTCCAGCCTTCTTGTTTTGTAACCGTGGGAATCGCATGAACGTAATCCGACGCCAACCGACGGCTCTCGCTTCACAGTACTGTCTTGAACCTTAGTCACAGAGAAATGGCAATAAACTTGTTGTCGAGAGCAGTTTAAACTAAGTACCGGTAAATAATTATGGGGTAAGATTGAATATTGAAGGGCGTGTCTAGTCGATAGGCACCTAAGTTGCCCTCGAGGTTGAAATGGCTAAAGGTTGGGAGTCCTGGGATGGCTCATCATCGGCCTGTCTTCAGAAGGCGTCGCCACTCAATACAGGTTTTAAAAAGGGGAACGAATATAAAGTCACCTTTTTGGGTGAAGTCCCTGAAGGAGGACCGGAAAACGAAGTTGAATAAGGAGAAAACGTTGAATAAATAAGAACATACCGGTATCGCCTGGACGAAACCTCTTCCCCATTTCATAATCCTTTGCACAGCTTTTGGGCGAAGCTGCTTCAAAATCGCATCGATTTGCACTTGAAGTTGTTCCAGGTCGGAGGCATTGGGTGGATTATTCCGGGACGCGTTCACTGTTCCCGCCTGTTCCGCCAGAATGATTGAGAGAGGCGCATAAAGTGCATGGCCAGCTTGCGTTTGCTTAATCCGTTTCTTCTCTATTACGATTTCTTGTTGAAGCCGAAGTATGACCCCTTTGCCGTTTTCGATGAGTTTGGAGACATCCTCGCAGTTGTTCACCGGGGGGTCTGTGTTGTGGCCACCTTCCAAACCACCGTCGACGGCGTTTCCCCCCGTCGGTATCACCTCCTCGGCGCTTTCAGCAATCTCGTTCCCCACCATTTGGGATACAATATTGCGTATAATGGTCTGAGCAGACTCCAGAGTATTATTGAAATGAGCTGTCGAAGCGCCACGTTTAAGCATCGCGGCCCACAATTTCTCCTTGAATTCTTCCTCGCGTTTCTCACCAACTGCGCGTTCACCTTCGATCTCGTCCCACATCGTCGTTACAAGCACGACATTTTTGGCAGTTTCGTACCCACATAGCTCGGTGAACACGTGGAAGCTACGATGAACTGTCTCAGCAATTCGATTGTCGGTGATTCGATGAAGATATACGATTCCGACTATTTGGCATTTGCTTTTGTATCTGAAAATCGATCAGCGGCAGAATTTGAGCGAAAGTTAAAAAATTTACGCTTGTATAAGCGACTGGGAGATAATTTCTAGAATTTGCATGTCGGATTTGTCGGTGTCATCAAAACCAGGTGTATCAATTAAGACAAGGCTTCCGCCGCCTTGTTCGACCCTGGTGACGCTCACGGCGCTCGTGGAAGATTGTAAACGAGAGCTAGCGCATTTCTCTCGTCCCGATAGTATATCTATGATCTTCGACTGAAATTAGGAGGCGCTGCCGTTGGAAGGAGAGAACGTACATGGCTTTTTCCAGACCCGGTGGGACCCATGAATCTGCGAACTGTTCAATACTAGTCGTTTCCTGGAGAAAATCCATACAAAATGAGTAAATCATCTTCCTTGAGATTGAGGTCTTCGGGTTGCACTTTAGCGCCCTTGCGAGAAGAAGAAAACATGGCGATTCCTTGTTGACAGTGACTGCTAAGGTGCAGAAAGCACCAGGGGATGAGGTGCCATTTTGTAGCGTGAATGCAGCAGATTGATCGTAGAAGTTTGCGAGCTGCGAACCGCCTGTACGCCGCGAACCACTTGTCATCAACATGAGGTGCAAAGTTAGGCCATCTCAATACGGTCGCTGTGTCACAATCACCTACCTAACAGTCACACTTCGTCACGGCCAACGTGGGCTTCCAATGGGCTTCGCTGGTTTTCCTTACATTGTTACAAAGTTTCGAATCCAATGTTCAACATTCCTGAACAAAGGAGCTCCGGAACAACGACACCCATCGATATCTTCGCGAATTCCTGACCTTTAAATTGAAACTGCTCGTCTCGGATTTCGGCTCAGTGTTAATTGCCTCGCGGATGCCATGCCGCAGTGATGTCTTGGAATGCCACTTCAGTGAACTTCGCTACGAGTTCCTTCTGGTACAGCCATTTCTGAGCTAGGTTATATCCATTTCTCGTCTCCCAAATGTGATGAAAAGTCATCAGTGGCCATCGACATCATCCGAATTGCTAGAAGATTCTTCAAGAGAGCCAATCTACCTCTCGCTTCCATGTGTTGCAGAAACCTCGCCTCAAGGACCGGTTCGCTGTCACTGTCAATTTCATCATACATTTGAAGTTTGTCACCGGCAGATGAAAGCCTCATGCTGGCCTTATTTTCCGCTTTCAGTTGTCCTGAGGATCGTTGATCATTAAAGGAGCCCTCGTTCCACAGAGAAGACACTTTCACGCGCCGTACCCTTCTCACTCTTTCTTTCACGGCGTTTCGGCCAGGCTGATATGCGTTTTGAAGATCTCGAGAAACCTACCGATCTCAAGGCACATGACATCATTATCGCGTACGAAACTTTTCTGATCTAGTTACGAAGTACTCATGAAAGGTTTTGCAGAATTATGGGTCCTTCAGGAGTTGGGAAGAGTACTGTAGGATGACTCTTATTGACCGCTCCTTCCTACAAACTCCTTCAAAGATAATAGATCGGATAACCAGGGAAGGCAAACGTGCAGGACACGGCTTAAAGTCCTGCACCAAGAATGTTAGCGGGATAAGGATCGGCGACCATCCGAAATATGAGGACCGTATCGTGTTAATCGACACACCAGGCTTCGATGACACCGACAAATCTGACCTGGAAATTCTTGTCATCATCAGCGAGTGGCTTTCCCAACTGTACATCACCATGCTCGGCTCTTTGGAAACGATAGCTAAATCCTTCTTAGGTATAAAGCGCAGATCTTTCTCTCTGGGATCATATACGTGCATCGAATCTCGGACAACCGAATGTCGGGAGCTCATCATGCCGCTTTACGGATGTTCAGCGAACTCTGTGGTGCCAAGGCTGCACCGCACGTGGTTTTGGTTTCGACGATGTGGGACATCGAAACGAAACAAGTCGCGGACGTGCGGGAGCAAGAACTAGCGAAATATTACTGGTTAAACATGATCCAACAAGGCACATGCACTGCGCGATTTGAGAACACAGAGGAGTCCGCTTGGAAAATCATAGAGAAACTGCTTGCTAACCCTCCAGAACGCATGGTACTCCAGATTCAAGTAGAACTAGAGGACCCCAGGCGACATCCAAAGGACACGAAGGCAGCTCGAGCCCTGTATGTGCACCCTCAGACTATTCTCGCCCATCCTGCTACGATAAATGAAAAGTTGGATCACCAAAACACTCTGAAAGCAGGCCAACTAAACCAGACGGATATTATCATTGCGTTCGTTTCCGCCTTATGGTATGGTATCGAATTCCTTATTGAACTCTCGATAGGCTCATGGGCCCGAGTGGATCTGGGAAAAGCCATGTGCGTAAACACATGTTCTCTTTCTGAAGGCCTTGACTAAACCTACGGTTAAAGATCATCGACATTCTGACTGAACGGTCGGGCCAACGCGCGGCGGCTATGTTACATTCCTCCACGACGGAAGTCAGATCCTTTCGAATCAAAAACTATCCAGGATATAAGAACCGCGTCGTCTTGGTTGATACTCCTTCGTTCGACAACTCGGAAGTATCTGATTTGGATATCCTTCGATTAATAAACGACTGGCTGGCAAAAACGTGGTAATCCTTTACTTCTTATGAAATTTGCCCGCTAAACAATCCACAGATACGAAGAAAAGGTTCTTCTTTCAGGGATCATATACCTACACCGCGTCACTGATAATCGAATGTCTGGAACGCCTTACCGCAACCTTCGCATTTTTGGTGAACTATGCGGCCAAAGGGCAGCAAGGAATGTTTTTCTCATTACGACGATGTGGGACAGACTCGATCAGGACCTTGGCAAGAGCCGAGAGCAATCTCTCCGAGAAACGTTCTGGAGGCCAATGCTTGACAATGGCGCCGTCATCGCTCGTTTCAATAATAATGAATCAACTTCTGCTTGGGATATCATCGGTTCTGTAATTCGACGTTCTAAACCAGTTCCTCTCCTCCTTCAAGAGGAAATTATTGACTGCAACAGAAGTCTAAAGGAAACCCATGCTGGACGAGAACTTTGTGAAAACCTCCAGAATCTTCTCGCCCAGCAGATGGAGACCATCCAACTTCTTACAGAACAGGCGAAAGCTGAGAGCAACGCATTACTCTCTGCCGATCTTATCGACGAATGCGTCGCCATTCGGGAGCAGATGCTTGCAACTCTTGAGCAGGTTCGGATGCTGCAAGTTTCAAATAGTCGGAAAATCGCGTTATTTTTCGGACATAGGCCTAAGGCGGTGAGCGCAGCCGTTTCATTCAGGATCCGCCTATCTCATTTTTTTAATTACTCCCTTTAGCGATCTCTCAATCTCGGGTGACGAAAACTTTCGTCAAACTTGGGTGTATTGCAAGCCTGTCTCGTTGGTTCCGAATCCTGGAGTAGCTCGCGGAATTCTTTGAATCAGAATCGGACATTTATCAAATTGCTCAGGGAAAATACCTGTATTAATCAAAGGAAATGAAACAGAAAAGACGCGCCTGCGAGCATGGCTAAAATTTCGTTGGGCATGATCTGTCGTCGTCGTCGTCGCTTCAAATAGCCTCGTGCAAACCATCAAGTACCCAAGAAGCGCCGGCTATCAACCTGGCTATGTGATTATCTTAACTATTTGACTCTGACTTTTCAAGGCACATGATGCATGTTCAAGGGAGGGACTTGAAGCCTTTAAGAGAGTAAGCATTTCCAGTATATGTTCTGTTAACCTTGCACAGATTCGTCCCTTGAGGTTCTCGGGATTTGGTTTCCTTCAATCCTAATCAGGTTTCAAGATTTCGACATCAACAAACAGCACAAGTGAGCTTCCCGGTTCAGAAATTTTTTTCCGTGACGGCGATGTATACGGTTACCACTGCTTGCCATTGCCTCCAGGGATCTCGGCCCCTGCTAACTATTTCTAATGTATTCGTCCATATGCGGCAGTCTGCGGATGGGAAGGGACAGTTGGGCAGGGACGCATTAAAGTACCCAAGCCGCACCCACTGCCCCGGCAGCTTGGGATAACAGGTCAGTCCAGTTCTTGTTCGTGACTTCTGCTCAAATTTTAAATGTAATCATTTATTGACCCATATTCTGTCGTCCTTTAGCTGCAGGTGCTATTGGATTGCATGAAGGAACGCATGCTCACACCAGAGTCAGATAAGATGATCTCCAGGGATTGGGGTCGGGGAAATGAATTTCGGACCCTCCGAGTCGAGAAAGCTCGCAAGCAGACATGGAGAATGTAGCAAGGCAAACCAATTCAAGTCAATGACCGCCTTTTGCCTTTCAGTCTCCCGAGGTCTGATCGAATCATTTCAGAGAACTCTTAACTCGCCTTCGAGCCGAAAAGAGATTTCGCTAATCGATTCACTGCTCCAGGAATGTGGCGCGATTGAACTTGGTGGTTTTCATATATGTATGTACGCTAGGCGCGGTTTTTTTCTTTCTAACTGTCAAGCACGTTTCCTAGTTTCCTTCACGATGGACATTCCATTCAGCCCACCGAGTTCTCTTCATACACTGACCCCCAAGCTCAAGAAAGCTGTCCAGTTGCGGGTTCGAAACAACCTTTCGTCTATCATCACCAGGCTCTCCGCGTCCGTATTCTACCGAGAGTCATCAGCGTTGGAGTCATTTCGACATGCACTGTCCATAGCTGGAGTCGCCCACACTTCTAGTTTCACGGAAAACAACACAGATACACACCTTGAAGCATTCTATTCATCTGTCCCGCTTACATCGTATGATGCCTATTCAACCTATGTTTCGAGATTCCTTCAGGCGGATAACTGTCTCATCTCGGACGTGAAGGATTTACTTTCACCTGGACTTCCCATCTTCATAGCGCATAGCTCTGGAACGTCCGGAGCTGCTCCAAAGCACTTCCTTAAATATCCAGACCCTCAATATGAGATACAACCTTGGGATTGCTCTGACGCAAGCAAGAAAACCATCTGCAGGTTCAACTCGTTGCGCGTTAACAGGGTCATCGATATTGCGGATGCTGATGGGAACATTGTTGATAGTTTTCCTGTTAGCACTGTTTCAAGTTGCCGTCGGAGGTCCCAGCTCGCTATTGGAGCAAAGGATGACGATAAGCTTCTCAACCAAAGAGGTAAGCTTTATTCATTCTTAGGGTGTACGGCCCACAACCTCTACATTAGCAAAGTTCTGGACTACACCATTTGCCGTCTCTCTCTTGCCATCCTATCACAGCAATATCTACATGACCCTGTTTTTCACAATTATGGATTCTGCACTCGATCTAATGTCAGCTCCATATTCAACCTTCCTTTATGATGCTATTCGCGTCCTTGAGGAAAATTGGGAAGCAATGGTACATGGCATAGAGCATGGATACCTACCTCCTCAGCCCGACCTTGGAGACTATCGGACTTACCTAGAGGTGAGCTTATCAAGTTTTGATGCTATATCACTGACACTCTGAAAACAGACCTTCGTCACCCCGAATCCGGAGAGGGCTGCCGAGCTGCGTAAAATTGACGTTGGCGCGGAAGGGTGGCTAAAGAAAATATGGCCATCGCTCAATGAAGTAACAGTGATCCTCAGCGGTCAATATGGAAGGCTCCTCCCAAAGGTCCGTTATTTGAGGTCATATCTTCAGTCGATATTCATCCAATTGATACTCCTCGTACAGCTACGGGATCACTTCGGTCCTTCCGTCAGTCTTCAATGCCCGAGGCATGGCTCCACAGAATGCAGAGTTGGTGTTGGATATGGCGTCGATGATACCAACCTGTTTCGTCTGAATTACCATGGCCATTTGGAGCTTCTCGACATTGAAAAGCAAAGAGCGCCGCAGAACCTCTCTCAGCCGGTAAGACTCGTGAACCTATTTATCAGCGTCGACGGTGCTCATTTTACCAGTGGGAAGTAGTGACTGGGAAGAAATACGAAATCGTCGCTACTACTACAGATGGGTTATGGCGATACATGCTTGGCGACATTGTCGAGGCCGCTGGATTTAGCCCAACTGATGGCCAATTATTGTATCGATATTGCGGAAGGAATGAGTGAGCTTTCATCCAGATCAGTCATCCTTGTTGTACCTTACGCAAGTCCTTTCAGAGTCAACTTCTGTATTGCAGGCGAATTTGTGTCCGAATCTTTACTTCAGCAAATTATGGCATCGCTCTCGGATACTCTCGGGAGTGTCCTTGAATTCACCACTGAGGTAGACAATAGGAAGCTCGTCCGAGCATATGGTTTCTTTGTCGAACTGGAGGGTAAAACAGGTTTGTGTTTCCTTTTCATACGGCAGTTCCTATTATCTTAACCAAGGCATCAAACAGGCCCGGCCCATCTGGCTCTTGCCCAAGTCCAGGACTCATTACTTCTCCACGAAGGCTATAGGAAATTCTATGATATGGGTCGCATCGCTGATCCTACTATTCGAGTCGTTGCCCCTGGGACGTTCCAAGCTTACCGAGCATGGAAAATCCAGACGACAGGCTGTGCTGCAGGTCAGGTCAAGGTGCCGATGACGATCGTAGATTTAGCAACCATGGAGTGGCTAGCGAAACGTGTAGTGTATGAAGTTCAAGTTTTAGGCAATGACGGTTGATGCCTCTTGGCTCCTGCTGCGGCGTTCTAAACAAATTTCCATCAAATGAATTTACCTATGTCCAGCGCGATTATCTTGCTCGAGAGCGCAAAGCCTAGAAGAGGAGTACAAGCAAAAAACAACTATGAATGAATGCCGAAAAGTAAATTGTCGAAGAGTCAATGAACACTAATACAATTATACGACGACGAGGCAGCGCGCAGTAATTCAGAGCCCAGCAGTAAACAGCAAAGATTAATCAAGCTCAACGGTGCGCTATATACTACATATAGAACGCAGAAGAGAACCGAAGGAAACTGGAAACTTTTTTGCTGATGCTGTTATTGACTCGGATGCGAACATCTGAGGAACCTGTGAAAAACGGCAGGCAAGCTGAAGCTCGCCATTTGCAGCTACTAGTATCCCTGCGGAACTGCGGAATTTGAGGTAGGGAAAAGACAACCACGACTCAGAGAAACTTGTAATATGTATCAACAAAGGCTGGAAGAATTATTGAGCCGTTACTCCCACCAACATCTTCTCTTGTCTTCCGAAGCGCCGCTCGTCCAGACCGCGGAGTCATCCCACCATTGTCAATGTTATCTTAGCAGAATCTCCCTGTACAGCCGCGCTAGCGAATGGTATAAGTACCTTCTCCTCGTGAGATAAAGCCCTCATCCTGCCGCCATCGTCTAGTCATGCCTAATCGCAAGTCTAAGCCCGGCGGACAATCGCAAGGACCCAAGCAAGCCGCAGGAGGAGGGGCATCTCGGTCCCCTAACCCTCAAGCTACCAATAAACCTCGATCTGTACCTACAGCCCATCGTGATTGCAGTAACTCTTCCATCGTCTTCCATTATGCTAACTTCCTCTCAGCCCAGACGAGGGGAAACGCTTCCTCAAAGCCTCCAGCATCATCAGGTCAATATTTAACCCAAGCTCCCCAGTCACCTCCCCACATATAAGAGACTGATTGCGTGTTGTCAGGTACATCTGCTGCACCTAGACCCCCACAACCAGCCACCGCACACCGTCCATCAAATGGGACTAAACGTAAGCCTCTAGCTTCAAACCTGACAAATACTCATATTCTTTACCTCAGATCAAAATGCTGGTAACGGGGCTCCCAAATCTCAAGGCGCCAACAGTTCGAACTTTGTCAGAGGTAAGCATCAGGGATTTGGAGCTTGCATACACGAACTTTGTAGGCCTACACTGGTCTATACGGCTCGTATAAGCCAGTTCCTAAGTCCTGATGAACGCCTTTGGGCTTTGGCATCTGCTTATTGATAGTGTCTCTATCATCAGCCGAAGCAATGTCTGGACACAGGGCATCCCAAGCTCGACCTGTAAACCAGGGTACGCGTAAGTTCTTCAGAGCATATCGTTCTTTTCCGGTACTAACGGAATCTTTCGTCAGCTAAACATAATGGAAGCGGGCTGAACAACGGCCCTCAGAAAGTCCAAGGGCATTCACCTCAACGTGAGACTTATCCTTGTCTTCATCTGCGTGATCTGATGTTCCTGTCATACAGCCAACATTTCTTCGAAAAACGAGGCACCGAAGCCGAAACATTCTCAGGCCTTCTTTGGGGGTAAGATTATCATCGTCATCCGTCCTTATGCCATCCAATTAAACGGCCCTAATAGGCCACTCTTCGGTCTCTAACTCAGCGCTGTAAGTATTAACCTATTCGTCTGTAACTGGGGCTGAAGGTATCGGCACCAGGCCCTCACCACCCCGTCCCGGAAACGTCCAGCATTTGCAAGCGCCCAAAGGTGATCCCATCAGACCAATTCAGATGTCGTCGTGTAACCTTAAAATCGCCGTAAACTAGCACATGGAGCAACCATATCCGGGAACAAGGTGTTCCAAGCCCCATCGCCGACCCGTAAGACCCCCTACTGTCCCTCACCTTACCAGTGATTGAATCAGTTTTGCAGCAAAACAGAGTGGCCAAACGCAACCTCATGCTCAACAAAAAGCACAGAACCATGCTCCGACCCCAAAGGGTGAGCTCTAGCCAATTTTTAAATTTAGGGTCGCTCATGTTTATTCCATAGCACCTACTTTCTTTTCAGCATCGCCAGCCCATCAACAGCAATCGGGAAAAAGTGAGCCGTCCTACACCCATCGCTGTTTCATTTTTATTGAAGGAGTGTAGATACTGCCAGCAACACTTTCCCGAAGGTCCAGGTGGCAACAACGCACGCTCAACACCCTTCGCGTGGTGGTAAGCTTGTGTCATTTCCCCCTGTGCGCACACCATCTAAACTCGAAGCGCTAGGTCAATCGTCTGCACCACCAGCTCAAGGTTCTGAGAGGCCGTCGCATAATTCTCAGCAACAACACAAGGGTAAGCCTCGGTAGTGTATCTGTCCATATGGATAATTAATATTGTCTTGTTGGCAGCGCCGCCGCACTCGCGTCACATGCAAGAGACATCCAGTAAAGGCAAGTGTTTCAACCTTGTAACTACAAATGTTCACGTTGGCTGATGACCATGGAAGGCTACAAGGACACCCCTCCAAAGCCCTCGACGAACAAGGTAAAGCCGCCTACGGAAAGTGTGCTGTCGAACGTGTTTTCATTTTTTTCTGCTGGATGTGAGGTTACCCATTTTCATGGTCTATTGCTTATCTAACCGACGGTGCATCCCCCAGCGGAAACTCCGGGAAATCCGTCCCATAAGTCTCAGCATGCGCAACAAGGCAGAGGTATACCTCGGTAGCACATCTATCCATAGAGATAATTGATTTTTGTCTTACTGGCAGCACCTCCGCACTCGCGTCCCGCACAGGAAACGTCCAATAAAGGCGAGTCTTTCGGTGTTGTAATTGCAATGTTCGAGTTGGCTGATGTAAATGTAAGGCCACAAGAACACCCCGACCAAGGCCCCAATGAACGACCGGGGCCAGGGACAACCGCCTACTGAAAGCATGTTGCCAAAAGTCTTGTCGTCGTTTTTCTCTACTGAACGTGAGCTTGCTCATCTTCATGATCTGTTACTTATCTAATCGAATATGTATCCTCCAGGAGAAGCTACGGGGAATCCGTTGCATAAGTCTCAGCATGCGCAGCAACACAGAGGTAAGCCTCGGTAGTGTATCTATCCATACAGATAATTGATTTTTGTCTTACTGACAGCGCCCCCGCACTCGCGCCCCGTGCAGGAGATACCCAATAAAGGCAAAAATTTCGATATTATAATTGCATGATCAAGTTGGCTGATGTAAATATAAGGCCACAAAGACACCCCTGCGAAGTCCCTGAAGAACAACGAGCGCCAGGGACAGCCGCCTGCTGAAAGTGTGCTGCCAAAGGTATTGTCATCGTTTTTCTCTTCTGAATGTGAGCTTGCCCATCTTCATGGTCCGCTCCTTATCTAATCGAATATGTATCCTCCAGCGAAAGGTTCTGGGAATCCGTCGCATAAGTCCCAGCATGCGCAGCAACACAGAGGTAAGCCTCGGTAGTGTATCTATCCATACAGATACTTGATTTTTGTCTTACTGGCAGCGCCCCCGCACTCGCGCCTCGTGCAGGAGATAGCCAATAAAGGCAAGTGTTTCAATGTCGTAGTTGCAATGTTCAAGTCGGTTGATGTAGATGTAAGACCACAAGAACACCCCTCCGAGGCCCTCAATGAAAGACCGGCTGCAGGGGCAGTTCCCTACCGAGAGCGTGATGCCGACACCGAAAGTATCGACATCAAATCATTCTGCTGGATGTAAGTTACCCATCTTTATGGTCCGTTACTTATTTAACCGAATCTGTATTTCCCAGCAAACGGTACTGGGAACCGATCGGTTAACTTCGTGATTCCTCCTGGATGTATGTTCTTCCACCGTTCCATGAAGACATGACTAAATTTCCTTCTCAGCAACACAACACTCTGCAACTGCTGGTAGTGGGTCTCTCCACTCTCGAGCTGCGAAGAATCAAGCGCCAAATGTTGCTAAAGGTAACGATCGCTGGGTTTATCGACATGACATGGACTCACACTTGGTTCGACTCCAGGCAGCGCGAATGTGCCCCAGGCAGCAGCGGTCAAACCCCAGACCTGGGGGCAGATGATTTCATCTTGGTTCCTTCCATCAGCGCCCCCTGTTGACGTTCAGGCTGCAAATAAATCAACCTCAAATTCAATGAAAGGTAACGACACTTCTTCCTCTCTCATTTCGCATGTTTAACACGGTCCATCAGCAAAAGACCCCGTCCCTAAGCCGCAGGCTCCGAACACTACCAAAGGTAAAACCTCCCCAATCAAGCCACATTAACATCGACTGAAATGACTTCATTATTATAAGCCAAGGATGGCCAGTCGAAATCTCACCTTGCGTCGGACTTGTCCTTTATTCCACGTGAACACTTGAGCAGGGGACCTATCTTATCAACGAAAGGTGCAAAGAATGGATTACAGGACCTGCCAAATCGATCAAACAAGTCGGACACATGTAAGATCTTATTGCGATCGTTTTTGCTCGTTATTTTTATAACCTATTCCCATACTTTTTCCAGCATCCTCTGCGACTTCACCGAAGAAGGAGCAGGCGCCGACTCATCATAATATGCTAGCGCGAAGTGATGGCGGCCCACAATATTCCTCCAGTGCGTCGAAAAAGCCTGAAACGGCCACAAATTTGACATGTAATTAAGCCCTGTGCTCTTTACCCATCGCATGGACTAACTTAAATATTTAGCCACATTGAGTTATGCCGCGGATCGCTCTCAAATGTCGAGCAAGCCTCAGGCAGCTGCTGTGCACCATCTAAAACAATTTCAAGTTCATTCGAGCTCTAGCAAAGGTTTGCCTTCAACCCACCGTGATCCTAGCAATGACTGACATTTTCTATCGTGACGCAAGTATTATCTCAGCATGATCCTACAAAGAAAGCTGCTGTTCGCAAAGGCTTACTACGTCAACGTACCCCCACTCTGAGGTGGCGAGAATCCGATACTCCTAGGATCGTCTCAGCATACTCCACCTTAACCGCTGCGCCACTCCCATCGCCTCCCATGAACGAGCTCCAGAACAAAGTTGCTCGTAAAACGATTTCCCAGAATCCTGATCTCTTCAAGGTCGTCTCACCGATCAAGGTCGACGTCTTCAAAGAGTATGTCAAGGACCACCCCAACCAATCATTTGTCCAATCTGTTGCCCGTGGGCTCAAGAAAGGATTTTGGCCATGGGCGGACACCAGTGATCCAAGTTTTCCTACTACGTATGACGGCTCGCGTCAGGGTTCTCGCATTACCAGCGAGGATAAAGCCAAGTTTATTCGACAGCAGCGCGAAGAAGAAATGGGGCTCGAGCGCTGGTCGAAACCTTTTGGCGGTAAATTGCTGCCTGGGATGCATTCCGCCCCAATCAATGTTGTTCCGAAAAGCACTCCAGGAAAGTTCAGGCTCATTGTGGACCAGAGCAGGGGGCCGCACGCCTTAAACTCGACGATTCCAAAGTCTCAAGTCAAGGTCCAGCTCGACAACATACACGATCTCGGCGATCAACTCCTAGCCGCTCGGAAGAAATATCCTAACCGCGAACTTTTGTTGTTTAAATCTGATGTCAAAAGCGCGTACCGACAGTTGCCGATGCATCCATTATGGCAGATTAAACAAGCCATCCCCATCGACGGTCAGTACCACATAGACCGGTGCAACACGTTTGGAAATCGAGGCGGTGGATGGAACTGGGACTCACTTAGTTCCTCCGTCAATTGGATTGCCACCGAGAAAAAAGGTGTATCCGGCCTCCTGGGATATGTCGACGACAACTTTGGCTGGGAATTCGAGCGAAACAAAAAGTTCTACAAGCCGTACAATAAACATCTCCCTACCAAGCAAGCCCGACTCCTTGAACTCTGGGACGAGCTCGGTATTCCGCATGACGAAGAAAAACAACTCTCCGGCCCTTCCCTTCCTATCCTAGGCTATCACGTCGATGCGAGTGCAATGACAGTCAAAGTCCCCGACGAGAAGAAGGCCAAGGTAGTTAAATTACTTCGAAGTAACGCTCATGCAGGGAAACCTTACACCGTCAACGAGCTGCAGTCCGTTGCCGGGTCTGTTAGCAGCGCCCTTAGTCTTTATCCGGGCCTCCGTCCGGGTCTCCGTGTGCTCTTTGATGAGATGGCAGCGCAGGAGGGGGGTACTACCAAGCTTAAGGTAACGAAGCCTGTTGCTCGCAGCTTATCGTCGTTGGCGGACTTCCTTGAGCATGCCCCGCCTGTGCCGATTCGATACCAGAAGGAAAAGGTGCGCGGTATTGGGGCTGGGACGAAATAAACAGTATATGCAGTACGTTGATCGAAGTCAACTCAGCTATGTGGGTTAATTTTGAAGTCACAGAGACAGTGGGCGAGAATTCGAATGGGCGCAGATATTGAATTCATGTATAACAGAACGGACTGGGGACAACCCACGTTACGATTACTAGGACTACGTAGTACGATGATTAAATAAAAACAAGTGAACAGAAAAGAATTTAGTCGGCCTTCGCATCCTGCCTGCGTAAGTGAGTTGCATGGTAATTTAGACGGGATTTCTTTCTCGCGCGATTTTATCGTGTTCAAGCCTTCCCAAGCTGTAATGAGGCGTTGCGTCAAAATCTGTTTTTTTTTCACCCTCAAATTTGGCTCTCAAAGGCCGAAGTTTTGTTAATCACTCCCTTTGGTATTATTTTTATCCTCTCGAATATTTTTATATTTTTCTCTCAATTATGGAAATCACAATGTTGGAAAGAACGACGAGCAAAGCGAAACACAGTGCCACTGTCCACATATATGTAATGTTGACATCTGCTTGACATGTCATTGAATGACGGCTGATGCATGATGCATGATGCCTCTTGGCTCCTGCTGCGGCGTTCTGAACAAATTCCCTTCAAATGAAATTTACTTATGTCCAGCGCGACTGTCTTGCTCGAGAGCGCATAGCCCCCTAGAAGAGGAGTGCAGGCAATCAAACAACTTTGAATGAATGCCGAAAAATAAATTGTCGAAGAGGCAAAGAATACAAATACAATTATACGACGATGAGGTAGCGCGCAGTAATTCAGAGCCCAGCACTAAATAGCCAAGACTGATCAAGCTTGACGGTGTTTGGTGTGGAATACAGAAGCGAATGTTTTCAACAACCTCCGCCCAATCGGCACCTCGAGGGCTCGCAGTTCATCGAATAGCGAATTTAAACTTTCTTGCAGTTCTTTATATTCTTGCTTCAGCGTATGCATGTCTTGAATGTCGCTTTGCAGCTCAGACCGCATCCGTCTTAAGACCCCCTGCTGTTTTGCGACGACCTTCTCTAGCTCGGAATAGAGCGCCTGTCCGGCAGCCGTCTCGGAGAGCTTCAGCCGCATCTCCACTAGTTCGTCTTGTATAAGGAGCGAGTGTCGTTGTACCGCACCCTCAAGCAAAGGCTCTAGGACGTGGAAGGCGGCTGCCTGGGTTTGCTTTTCGAACCGACGGGTGACCGAACCCCGGGCAATCATCGACTTCCAGTAGTTGTCTTTGAGGTCTTTCTCTCGCTCGACTGCCAGCTCTCGAAATTCCTCCTCCCACATCGTAGTTGCGAGGATGACGTTCTGGAGCGCATCATGCCCACAGAGTTCTTTAAACATCCGGAGATTCTTCAAGGGTGTGTTACCCATCCTGTTGTCAGTTATGCGGTGGAGATATAGCAGTCCGCTCAGCAAAATCTTTTGTTTATAGCTGAAGTAAGTCGATCAGCGATTTTTGCATGCATCCGCATCTGCCGCATTGAGACTCACGTTTGGGCCAGCCAATCAGATATCATTTTCAAGATATCAGAGTCCGATCTATTAGTGTCGTCGAAGCCAGGCGTGTCGACGAAAACCAAGTTCAGGTCGCCGGGGATTGTAAGCCTGACCATGCTGATCTCGTTCGTGCATGACTGTAAGCTGTGCCCGATACACATGTCGGAGCCCGTGGCCCGAGAGATGAACTACAAAGATCGTCGGCGGAAGGTAAGTATAGTAGCAGGTAAGGCACTCACAGTGCTCTTTCCGGACCCAGTCGGACCCATGACACTAGACAATATACTGAGCCGACACGAGCCATGAACACAAAAATACAAGAAAAACGTACGCAATAATGACATCGTCTGTGGATAATTGTTCTGCTTGCACTTTCTCTGCCCAGGCTGACTTGAGTTGACGGTTACGACTGTGCCGCGATGTTTCCTGTCCAGCAGGACTTCCTTGACCGCGTTTCTTCAACGGAGAATGTTGAGCTAAAGGTCTCCATATCCAAGCAGTTCTCGGCTAATTACCTTCGACCGCCCTTTCGATGTCATCTTCCTAGAAGCAACTCTGTAAGGACGATGAAAACGATAAATACTATGTTACTCACAGGCCAAATAAATCGGTCATAAAGGGATGCGGAGAACGACGATCCTGAGTTGGCGCAGGGAAGAAGGGAGGCGTCTTTTCGAAAGCGGGGAATGGTGCTAGAACACCATGACGAGACTTTACCTCATGGTCATTCCATGGCAAGAGTTTTCACAGGCACGAGGCCGACACAACACA
Source organism: Galerina marginata (assembly GCA_023014335.1). NCBI lineage: Eukaryota > Fungi > Basidiomycota > Agaricomycetes > Agaricales > Galerinaceae > Galerina > Galerina marginata. The sequence continues at coordinate 2,003,632 of JAECYW010000007.1, read as the reverse complement.
CACAATCCCGTGAATTGGCAGAAAGGTTATTCGGCCATCCGATAGCGGAGATGTCTGTAACACTGATGTAATTCGGATGTACCAGATTTGCCCTTATTCTGCCGATATCGATACGCCGTACGTCAGTAATATGGCCTGAATAAAACATGCATAGTTAAAGATAGCTTTTCACACCTTTATATTCACAAGAGTAGAAATCCGATGTCCGAACTTCTTGCTTTAGATGCCAGCCACCTAAAACGACGTCGAAGATTCGAAGGGCCACAACTGCGACAATTCATGGCGCTGGTAATATGTCAACATTACAACATACGAAGTGATCGCCACGCCTCTGAAGCATGGAAATACTTGTACCATGTCCGCGAGGCAAACAGACGTCACACCAGACAATTTTAGAGAAAAGGGATGAGCGCTAAATTGCTGGGACGGATCTTGCAGATGACGAATTCAAGATAGTGACGCCTTGGGAAGGACGGAGAAAGCTGAGTCTGCCACCCAGTAAAAGCGTTTTCGGGGTGACATCCAATCGGAACGCTTTCAGGAGATTATCCTGAGAGCCGGCTGTTCTGCATATGAGAACTCAACGAAGGTTGGTTGCTAGTTGAACTAAGATTGGTAAGAGTGCCATCCTAAGAAGTAAGGGTGATAGAATATCGAATTATGCAAGGATGTACTTTTCATGGAACAATTAATTCTAATATCGTTTCGGTAGGTTTCCCCTTTTAAAGGAAAGATTTTAGATTTGTTCGTGAGATATAACGAGCATACTACTAACCTATTAACCATGGCCGCTTTATGCAGGTCCGATTTCTTTGTGATTGCAGGACTTTCTCCCTGAACAGTCATCATGATCTCCCTCGCCAACCTTTCCGCGCGTGTTTTCCCCGGTTTCCCCTTCTCGTCTGCAGAGTCGACGAGAAATTTGATGCCTTGACTTGTTCTTTGCCTCTCGCTCAGAGCCATTGGTTTCAACACTGTCTTTCCCCCGCCTTGTTTCTGTTTACGAAGTCGGACAGCTGGTGATGCGAGTGAAACGGCCATTTCCACGATTGGCATCGGCTTGCTTCGTGTCATGGCGTGGATATGCAAAAGCGTATCCGAAGTGGTTTTAGCAGCTATGGCGTATTTTCCGTCTTTCATCATAGTATTGGCGAGAAGTCGTAGAATCGGGGATTCGGCTGGTGGAATGTAATGGTGCATTATATCCAGATTTGGAGCCGGTTTCTCGGGGAGTAGAGGTACATCCAAGGCTACTGCAGGTGGGTTGGATCCTAAACTATCGATTACGCTCAAAGCCTCATCTTCTTGCGACTTTGAACTGGTACGAGCGCCTCTCGAAGGCGTTTGTCGTGGAGAGAGTAAGAGAACGACGCGACTCGTCCTCTGGCGCAGCATCTTGGGTACTGAGTAGGAAGTCGGCGCGGTCACCGTGACGGCGACACTGAACGCCTCGACACGTGACACTTAAATAAATAAATAAAATTCGCGGGAAATGAAACGTACTTTTCACCTTGCTGAAAGCAAGGTCCCTCACCCCCCCTAAATTCACGTTTAAGGAAATACCCAATGTTGGCAACCACGTAACGGGAAATCTTTGTACATGTATCATCTCCACGCCTACGTTTTGTTTGCACTTGTTATTTTCTCTACCCATCCCCGTTCCTTAAAATCCCAAATGTTGGCACAAACCTTAACCCCACCTTCGAAACCCATCTTGCAGTCACTTTCTTGCGATCAATATTACATTCTACCAGAGGACAGAACAGGCTGGTGTGGATGATAGTCCTTAGTTGACGAAGACACCCGCGCAACGCCTGCCTCTGTATTTGCGTCCATCTGGCTTCTCTGGGTCTCTGAAATTACTCCATCTTCACAGGTCTTCGTTTCAAATACAAATATACATTGCGCGGAAAGTTCAAAGGTTTCAATAAGCCAGGTCTTGTCTCCTCAGGCGGTCGCCGTCTTCTAGGCGCAGTACATTCTACCGGTAACTACCATATCATGCACGTTTCAGACGACGAGTCGTCGACGACACCATCACTACACTTGGTCTGTGTACTAAACCAGTCATAACACAAGGCCGAGCGCAAGATTTGTGCAAGACATTGAAAAGGTTTCGAGGTACCCAACCCCAGACAAATTACAACTTCGAAGGCTCCAGACTGGACTACGGCTGTCGGCCGCGCACATGGACAGAGGCTACTTTGTTGGATGGAGCAAAAAGGGTGCATAGTCAAATCCAGAAGGCGACCCAAAGCTAGCTATGAGAGGTCCGATAAATAAGCGACATTGGAAATCTAACATCAAAGGGTCAAAGGACATGCGATTGGCACGCAACCGGCTACACGAAAGCGCCAACAATTTCCTACAAGAGTTTCTGAGGGAGAAACGGCGATAAACCGAGGATCTATTTGTCACCAGGTCTCACTTCCTGTGGCTGTTGTTACCGATCCCTCAACCACTTCGTTCGGTGCACGTAGATAATTAGGCACGTATTCTAATTTTCGTCAAGTTGGACATTTTTGTATGTGGTATAGAATGATTGTCGTTTTCAATACCGATTTCAAGGGAAATAATAAAATTGTTATTGGCAAAGTCTTAGTCAGATAAATGGTTTTATTTGTATATATGATTGAAGCAAGGTGGTGGGTCGGCGCAAGACGACACCTAGTACTAATACTACACCGCCATTTTGTTCGGTTGTCAAAATCGGATCAGCGCGGTTCCCACCAGGCACCCCCACGGTCATGTCAGAATGGTGAACAAAAACGACATGATCAGATGATTATTTCAGAGAGATATGAAAAAGACATCTCTCGAGATGTCTCTCAGATGTCTGGCCGTCCAGAGGGGAATTCTGGTCCTGCGGCAGCAGGGTACAATATTCCTTATTACTGGTTCATTTTTCTTCCATTTTCTTATGGTCCACAAATCATGAAGACTAGTAATATTCCACATGTACAATACAACATAATATCGACATCATATTACAAGTCCGAGTCGTGCTACATGCTGCTCTGCGCACTGTGGTCCCACCGCTGTAACCGCCAGAGGGCAAAACTCCAACCCGACCAGCACACGCACCCCTCTACTTTCAATAGCCCCCGCCCAAAGTCCTCTTGTCCGAACGAGTCGAGCTTGTTCGAACCAAGAAAAAAAAATGATTAAAAGACCGAACACTGATGTAGAAGACTTACCTATCGTGTTCCTGATGCTATGCGCTCCCCCCAGGTGTTCGTGCCCTTGAAGAATTGTGTGATTATATCTATAAAGAACAATAAAAAGGTCAGTTGTCGAGAGGTGGGTTGCCAAAGCTCGTCACAGTGCCAGCCCCCAGGACACAAACAAAAGCCAAAGTAGATTCCAGAGTAAGAGCCTCATGAGACCAGACCACAAGATAGCACATCCAGGAGGAACAGGCAGATTAGTGAAGTAGCGACCAGGGCAATGAAGGGGAGAGACGAAGAAGGGAGAGACGAAGGAGCGACGAACGTTGTGGTTTGTTTGCGTTGTGTTGAACTTGCCATGAAGCGGAGTCTGAATGGACTTGGGCAGAATTTCAACGGAAGCGACGGTCTGATTCTGACCTGAAATGGCTGGACATTATTGAGAGGTCTCTGTCATGTCATGGGGATGTCATTCCAAGCACTAATGACCTCTTTACATAAATATGAAATAATGTCATTCTCGTACCACCCAGGCCTTGCCGTGGGGCGACATCGGACATCCGGCGATCAATATCTGTCTGGCACCCGAACAAGTTGGCGGTGTATGGTTCACAATGATCCAAAAGTGCGCCTCGGGGCTCGAGCCATCATGCCGGTCTTCGTTTATTTAAACCGGGCCACTCGTTGTTCTTGAAGAGACATTATAGAATCCTCATGGCGAAATCTATGCAATGCAGCGAATCTGACAGGCAATCGATAAGGACTCGTGCTGGTTCGCTGGAATCGCAATGGCTTAGATCTGGAACGAAGTCTGTCTTGAACATCCATCGCTTCCTTGTTCAACGTCGTACGGAATGGCAGTGTCAATGGAATATGAAGAATTGAAAGGGTGCAATGACCTTAGACAAGACGACCTGATAATTGTGTAGGTATGGGCCATATACTGTGCGGAAAATCAAATCAGTACATGTTTGCCCAAATTTCAAAAAACCGGTACACGTTTGTGATTTTATGTAAATTCGGTACATGTTTGATTTCTCACAAAAACTGGTACATGTTTGTGTTTTTAAAGAAATCCGGTACATGTTTGTATTTTATGTGAATTCGGTACATGTTTGATTTTTCGCAAAAACCGGTACATGTTTGCGTTTTCAAAAAGTCTGGTCCATGTTTACGTTTTTAGAGAAAGTCGGTCCATGTTTGCATTTATGAAGAAAATCAGGACATGTCTGGGACCTAAATTTAGACGGCTCTCACAGCACTTCTATATCCGTTGGCTTCTATTCCTCCAACCATCACCACACTCCTCTCTCTCCCTCCAGCCATGTCCATCGTCCGTCCGCTCTCCCATCAGCCCCATATGACGTAGTAGAAACGACGCCCAGCACCGTTCCGAGTGCCCCTCCCCTCCAATGAGGGATGTGGGCCGGAAAGTGTGCCCAACGAATCGGAAGGATATTAGGGAAGGGGGAAGGAGTCACGCCAGGTACGTCGCCAAAACGACCCTTGCTGTCCAGCTAACCATCGTAGCGCCAACCAATCCCACATGGGTCTGTGAGGAAACGACCGCGTAGGCGTGAAGAGCACCAGAATGCGACAAGACCACAACAATGGACCCATGTGGGTGCGCAAGCCCACCGCGTTGGCGCAGGATTGTTGTAGAATCGAATGCCAGTTCTCCCGGTTCTTCCACACATAACGAGCAATGTCGAACATTTTAGGACGCTGCCCCTCCATCCTGCCACTCTAACAGCAGCGCCCCTCCTCTGGCATGTCGAATGACGTCGGGTATTGAGGATGCTGCCTTCACTATGCCGCCTCTGCCACTGTCATCAACACCCCTGATACAGCTCTACCGCCTGGCTGAACTGTGGTCAACGCGGCCCTGCCACCCTCGTCCTCTCGACCCCTGTTAACACAGCTATCCCCCCCCTTCAAGTTGCCTTCTCAGCCGCCAATGCAATCGATGACTCTCAGAATCTGGATGCTCTGTCCGCACCGCTAAAATGCCTATGGACACCACTAACCCGTACCCTCTGCTCTGCCACCTCATTCAGCATTGAGACCTAGAATCGAGGTCGCTGCACCCTCTGCCTCCGTTGACACGGCTAACACTGCGCCTCAAGGCCCCACTGCCCTTTCATCCTCACCTAAGTACAAGTAATAGTATGTTGAACGTTGGTAGTAGAGGATTACATTATGTTACTAGTAGGAAGTCAAATAAAATTGCATTTAAGTTATAAAAGCAGAATGGGACGCAGATATGGGCCATATACTGTGCGGAAAATCGCGTGCGGTAATTCAAAAATATCACAGGTTTGAAATACAAAAATTCAATACACGTTTGCAAATTTTGAAAAATTGAGTACATGTTTGCGGAATTCACAAAAACTAGTACATGTTTGCAGACTTGTAAAATTTGGTACATGTTGGTAAAATTCATGAAAACTGGTACATGTTGGCGAAATTCATGAAAACTGGTACATGTTGGCGAAATTCATGAAAACCGGTACATGTTTGCAAAATTCACAAAAACCGGTACATGTTTGCAAAATTCATGAAAACCGGTACATGTTTGCGAAATTCATGAAAACCAGTACATGTTTGTAAATTCATGAAAAGCAGTACATGTTTAAGACATAGAATGTTTTTTGGATTTCCAGCCTTCTCAGCTTCTGTCCTTCCTCTCCTCCCACTGCCTGCATCCAGTGTCTGTCTGCCATCCCACCAGCCTTATCTGACAATAAAACAACATTCTGGGTGCCACTCCCCTCCAATGAGGGATGTATCATCATGTGGGTAGGAAGTTGAAGGATTTTGTGTGGCCCAGTGCAGTGTGGGTGGCCCAGGGTGCTGTGGACTGAGCCCTCACACTTCAGATAGTAGCAATAGGAAATGTGAGTATCTCATCCATTATTAGGTCTGTTCTTAGCTCATTTTATAATGTAGTAAGTCAGACAGACAATGAGTCACAGTGAAGGATGATAACATTATATTGACAGACAATCTTCTAAAAGCTGCTATTTCTTTTGAACAACTGGAAAATCATGTTCAGCACCAAAAAAATACAATCTGTCCCCTTCTGTTAAGCCAGCTGCATGGATTTCTTCTTTGCCTACATTGAACCAAGAATTAACATCAACCAAAAAATAAAAAATAAGAACTTACTCTTGCACACATAAGACAGTGGTGGATGCCTCACAGCTGGCATATAGTCATGGGACCAAAAGCCATCCATGTAAGTTTCTGGGTTATTTACCTCCAACATGTTAGACCACTCTGCACTAGCCTCCAAGACATCCATGGCCCATTGAAGTTGCTGTAAAAGAGACTGTCGATTGACAGATGGCAACTGAGGATTTTTGTCTTGCTCTTCTTCTGTGATCCATTTGTCCAGGTATTGATAAAGGGATAGTCCAAATGACATGATAGAACTTAGGTGAAAACTGGGTACAGAAACCGGTTGAAGGTCATTTGCAGGTACCAGATAAATCTTGGTGTGAAGCCAGGACACAAGCTCAATGCACAGTCCTCTTGCATATACAAATTTCTGCCTGTCTTCATGAGGTATGGTGTTGTAATCATAGTTTAGAGAACCATTGTTGGATTGATCATTGGCTTCATAAGTCCGGGAGTCAAGCACATTGAAAAGAATTCCAATATGGCAGAGCTTGAGGAAATCAAATTGTCCCTGAGGTGTAGTCAGGTCAGGAAGGTGTTCGGAACCTAATCATAAAATGGATAAGAGCCTCCAGTTATTTGATAAATAGTCCTACCCTTTAGATCATGTCCAAGAACAACAAATTGCTGATAAAAATAATGAACCATACGCAGAAGAAGAGCACGGGTGGACAAATGAGAGGTGTTGGTCAAAACAGGGTCTGCAATTAGAAGATGGCCCAATGCTGACAGGGTATCGCCCAGTGTACTGGTTGCATAAAAAAAGAAACCACGGCAAATGGAATGAAGGTCGGTATAATCCATATGAAGGCTGTTGGGCCTTAATAACCTACAAGAGGATTAGCAAAAACAAAAACACAGCTTGTCTTGACTTACACAGCAGTCCCAGGTTTCAAATATACTGCCTCAAAGTCCCAAGTACCAGATAATGCATCTTCTACTGCAAAGTCGCCAGTAAACAAGTCATTGCGTGAAAAGTAAGTGTGGTCTGCACTCCCATCTTTGTTGAAGGATGTCGATGGTGGACGGCCAACAACAAGCCATTTGGCACCACATAAAACCTCAAGACGCGTGCATACACCATTTCCATCAATATGCATCCAGCTACGAGCACCTTTTGTTGCTACTATCTCCCAGCAGTTCTCACTTGTTGGATATGGGTCATCACAGAAAAGACTGCGACGAGTAGACAGCCAAGACTCAACATCGGAGGAGTAAGGTGCCCGCGGGACACCAGATAAACATCTTGGCAAGTCAAGTGCATTAAGAATACGCCCGTCTGGATTACGACTTGCATCAAGAAGTTGACGCAAGGTTCCAATTTTTTGCTGCTTGGAATAGTCGTTTTTGTCTGGTGTAATGGATTGGTCTAGGTAAAAGAGTTGATAATCAATACCTTTGAAAAAGCAGAAATAAGAAAAAGTTACCTTGCATTGAAATCAATGCATCCATCCCCGTTTCGAGGGTCTTGAAACCTTTTTCATTGAATTCCAGGGGTGTTTGATTGATACCTGTAATTACTAGGTGTCGGTGACGAAACTTCTTCTGCACTTCTTCAATTGGCAGAGCATTGAAATTTTCCACCGTTAAGTGCTCAAAAATAGAGAATGCAGGATTTCCAATGTGAAGTGGCACCATCTTGTTGTTTACTTTGACATAGGAATCTTCAACAGAACTATGAAAATCAAAAAATGAATCAGTGTCATCTTCAACCTAATGTCTTCTGTTAATGAAACATCTCAAACAGTTACTAAGTAGAACATACATTGAACTGTGCAACGATGAGATGTTCATTGCCTTCTATATCATAGACTTGCTGTGCTTCGCAAGTCCAAAGTGATGTGACATTCTCATTCTCCAAAGTGATACTGGGTAGCTCCTAGAATAAAGTTTTCATGATTTTGAAAAAGACAAATATAAAGAATAAACTTTACACTGAGATATTTCATACTTGGCTTCACATCCTCTTCATTTAAAACTAACTTCTGCTCGTTTTTGGGCCGTTTACGAGAAACAGGTGATGATGTCTGGTTCCTTTTCCTGGGCCGTTTACGTGGGGTCTTGGATGAGCCTTTTTCTGGTAAAAGAGGAATACCAGTCTTTGAGCGTTTACTTCGACGAAGTTCAGGCTGTTGATCCTCTTCATCTTCTTCGTCCGTTTCTTCATCTTCATCATCTGCATCCATTTTTGCCTGGGCAGCTGTCCCCTGTTCCAGCGGTTGATCATCTCCATCTTCTTTGTCCGTTTCTTCGTCTTCATCATCTGCGTCCATTTTCACCTGGGCACCTGTCTCCTGTTCAAGTGGTTGACCATCTTCATCTTCTTCATCCATTTCTTCATCTTCATCATCTGCATCCACTTCCCCCTGAGCACCAGTCTCCTCATCTGGACTCTGTTCATTGGCCTGGTTGTTTGCTGCTTCATTAGATGTTGTACTGCATTCTTGGAGGTCTGTGTCCACTTCCATTTTTTCACTGTCCCCAGCTTCAGAATCTTCCTTCCTATCTGCAACTTCATCCATATTTAGGTCCTGAGCTGCTCTGTCATCATCTGAGTTTTCCCAGTCAACTTGCTCCCCCTCACTGTCTTTTGATTGAGAAGATGGAACTGAAAGAAGAGGTAGAGACAGGGGAAGTAAAGGAGTGGAAAGAAAAGGAACTGTAACAGGTGTAGGAGAAGGGACAAGGGCAGGAAGTGAGCTGATGACAGATGGAATAGAAAGTGAAGAGACTGAAAGTGAAACATGAGGAGAAATGGTGGAAATGGGTTTAGAGTGTAAAGTAGATGAAAGAGGAGCCAGAGGTGAAATCAATGGCAAAGGAGCAGAGGATGAAGCAAGGGAAGAAGATGCAGGAAGATTTGAGGTGGAAGAATGTGAGGTAGATTGCATTTGTGAGATAAATGCAGGCCCTTCTGAGTAATATGAAATTTTTAATGAGTGCTAGATTGCAAAATATGAAAAACACCTTCACATACCTGGCATGTAGGACAAATCAAACCATGCAGCATCACTTTTACTAACCCCATGAATTTCCGGCAAGGGTAGATCATTGTTCAACTGCTCCAGTGCTACATGAGGGTCGGCAAGACCTTCAGCAATAGAAAAGACTGCTCGCCAAATTAGTTCCTCTACTTTGATTAGAAGAGGTGGCTTATTTGGGCCTAGTGCTCTCCATTTCTCGATAATATGGATACGGTTGAACCCATTTTTTCGCGTTAAATCGGCAGTTGTGAGAAGGCACAAAGGAGATAAGATAGTAGCCAGATGCAGAGGTGCTCGCATTGCACCTGCACCACCACCAGCGTGTTTGCGCATTGCTGTCAGGTAATTCTTGGCTTCGTCACCAAGGCTTTTCTCCACACCACTTGCATCACTATTGAAAGATTTTAAATGTGCATCAAATGAGAAGATGACAAACCAGACTTACTTTATGAAGTTATCAGGAATATCGGGAAGTGCCTCATTACCAAACGTTAAAGACTTCATACATGCGAGATGCATGGCCGCCACAATGATATTGTGTAAAGTCAAACTTTTCTGAGCCATTTTGTATGCAAGTGCTCCCATCGTAAAAAGACGGATATGAATTGGTTGTGGTGCACCTGATTCATTTCGGAGATGAACATCTTGTGAATAGTCCTGGAAACTGGTTGATGTGATTTTTTCTGTATTTGAATCCTTGTTCATAAGTTTGTTGAATTTGACAAGAAGAGTGGGCCAAGATTCCAGCCGTTCCATAACCTGATAAATCAGATTAGTGGAAGTGAAACAAACAAGAGGTAATACAGACTGGTTTCAAAGAATCATCCTTGTTAGTCTGCAATTGCCTCCTAAAAGGCATGGTACGTTGAAGGGGATAAAGACCGTGAAAGGAAGCATATAAATCCACTAATCGGTATGCACATAACAAACTACAGGCTTTTGCTGCCTGTTGGGGACTTTGCTTCCAAGGCTCAGCACTGGAGACCTTGATAATCACATCAGTTGAAAGATCAACACTGATGCCAAGACGATCATGCATGTTGTGAATATCTTCGGATACATTCTTGCTGGTTAAAAATCGAGATTCATAATGTTCCATGTGAGAAAACAGGTGCTGAGGAGTATATAGCATGTTAAATGGATTCAACTGTACCTACTGCTAATGACTACTTACCGGCAACATGAAGATCGTATTTTCTTCACTTTCAGCGGATTGATCAATGAGATTTGAAAGCCTTGGAAGCATTCGAAGGGCTTCCGAAGCCCATGGAACATTGGATATCAAAGGGATCATGATGCGCCTTTTGTGGAAGTCAGTCGACACTGCGAGGTTCATATTTTCAAGATATTAATTGGTCATCTGGGCAGAATCTGACTTACTGTTCAACGGTTTTGATGTTAGTGTGATTGAGGGCTACAGAAAGTCATTAACCTTAACATTTCTGAAAGAAAATAACAAAGAACTAACATACAAATTGTTAGGATCAATAATAAACGCGGAAAGAGAACTCAACTGACAATTGAAGCACGAAGACAACGACCCAACGTTTAGGGCCGGCTCCTGAAAGTCACGGGAACAGCGTCATAAACACCTCTGGGTGTTTATGACGCTGTTCCCGTGACTTTCAGGAGCCGGACAACACCGTTTGATGCGGTCTCGAGCGCATTGGGGACTTGTCTGCTCCACGAAGCCCGACGAAGCCACCAAGGACGCCGCACACCAGACGCCATACCCTCTCCCGCACCTACCTCACTCCCGCCCGCCCGCGTGTCCCTCCTTCAACAGATGTGGGCCGGGCTAACACGAACGTTGTTGCTGTCGTTCGAATGGGCGACGTGTCTCGTTCAACAGCCCGTGGATTCGGCCGTGTCGTTCGCAACCACCTCCACCCTCCGCGGCCAATCTCTGACGCGTCCGCTGTTTGCAGCTCGTAGCCCGCAGCCTGCCCTGGACCCGGACCCCGACTTAGGATCCAAGACCACGCGAGGATGGACGACGATGACGGGCGATAGGTGGCGGCGGAACGACTGGACAGTCGAGACCGCTGTCCGCGTCGTCTGACGTGGTGTACGAGTTGGGTACGTCCTCCTCCTCCTCGGCTCCTTCGAGCCTTGCTCACATCCCGCACCCCGCACCCGATCCCCCCTGCCTCTAGCTCCAGCTCCAGCTGCCAAACGACGACCGAACCGGCGATATCGATGAGCATCGACGGGCGGAGGCGACGACGACGACGACGACTGGAAATAGCCGAGACCGCCGCCCGCCCATCCATCGACTGGATCGCGGGAGGTGCTGGCGGTGCGTCTCAACGATTCGGAGTCGGGTTCAGGGGGTTGGGGCAGGGGGACAAAGGTGACGAGCAAGCAGGGGGTGGTGGTATTGATGTCCCTCGGCTAGCGGCGAGTTATTCGGTGAGTGGGCTTGATTTGATTTGATTTTTCGGGTGTTTGACTCGATTTCGTGCAGCCTGGTCGTACGCCGCGGCTTCAATTTGGAGTTGGGAATGCGAGGGGGTGGATGAGCCAGAGCGGGAAATGGTGAGGCTTCGACGTCGACGCAGGCTGTGAGGGTGATAGAACGAGGTAACCGGATAATTTTTGACAATATGAGACATTGCTTACCTCGATATCTTGATAGATTCCTCAAGATTCAACTTGGCGACTACGTTCGCGGGAGGTTGTACGTCGAGTCCGATGACGTGAGGGTCCTAGATACAAAGGAGGTAAGCAAGTTTTCGAACAGTCAATCAAATTAGTATTCACCTTAATTGTTATTACCAGCTCCTCCTCCGCCGCCTTCAGCCGCCCCGGAGCCTTGACGAACACACCGGCCCTGCACTCGTTCGTCCACACGATGGTGTGTGCGATTCGTATCGCCGCTGGAATAGAAAGAAGGTAAGCAGGTATTTGATAACAATATGAACCATTACTTACCGCGTCATCCTGACAGGTTGCTCGAAATTCGACTTTGCATGACTAGGCTGGGGGACGTCACTCCAGACCCTACAAGCGAGCACCAATGATGGCGTCACGCGCAGTCCGGTCAGTCCTCGCCCGCTCACTTCACTTCCCCGCTCAAGCTGACGTCCTCGTCGACCGTAGCCTTGCTATCTGCAAGTTCACATGGGCGCTGCGAAAGACCCGTGCTGCAGGTATGTTTCGGAGATGGACTTGTACATATATTGGCATGCATTGTCCCACCATATAAATGTATGTATGTTGCTTTTAATAAACCTCTTTACATTGGAATGGTCTTATATGGAGCTTTGTACATGTGTTGAAAGTCGTAAAATCGCCTCACAAAAGGTGTCAATACCCCAATTTCCGTCATCAGCAGTCAGATCAAGGTCGCTCAGTATTTCCTCGGCCTGATGTATTTCATTGTCATTATTGACAAAAATACCAGCCCGATGTGCTTCTTCGTCGGTGGTGAAGTGGTCTGAACGAGGAGCTATGGGATCTCCGGCTGCTTCGGCTGCAGGAGGAACAATTCCTGCACCATCGTCATATCCATAGAAGTCATCCACATTGTCAATGTCATCGCCTGGGTCTCCTGTCCAGTATCCCTCACGTATGGCAGTCTCTCGACTGAGTTCATAGATAGCGATTGGTGTTCGGTTTCCGGCTGTTCGGATTTTGTGGGCATTCCACGATGCAGTGGTCCGGTCAAGGGATTTCTGGATCCTGGACTGAAAGACCAAAAAAAGGGCAACACGGTGGATTTGATTCTCCATATCCAACAGGCCAATTTCTTCCAGATGCATGAAGATTCGTCGGAACAACTCAAGTGTATCCTTCCGTACATCACGCCAGAGCCTCTCAATTCGGATGTTGTGAATAGATCTGTATTTAGAGGTTGGTTAAAGTCATGATGCATGTGGTATTATTGTTCACTAACCTTCCTCGGAGGTAGGCACGGTGCAACTCGCCCCACCTTTGAATCATCCATCTTTCAATTTGGTTATTTTCCGTTCCAAAATCACCACGAACACGACTAGGCCACCCATACTTTGAGACTCCCTGGCGAAAGCACTCTGCAACTGTTGCTGACCTCTTGTTGTTTGAACATACAAGGTAAATTATAAGACGTGAGTGGCCATCAACGCAGCCATGCACATAAAATCCCCAAGGTCTGAGTTTTTCATTCCCATCCTGGTGCCAGAGGGCATTACTGCCTCTCACACGGTAAACTCGACGACGGATTGCACTGTGCCACCTGATATAAATACCTCCTCGTCAGTAATAATACAGTAGTTGATTTTTTTAAACTGACCTCAGCATCACACTAAAAGCATCAACTCGCCTTAGACTTTCCTGGACTCGAAGTCTTGATACATTGACACCACGTGAATTGAGATGTCCCTGGACGATGGCAGCTCCTGCCAATGGGTGTTCTTCTGAGATATTTTCAACATGTTGATCCAGTGCATCGTTGTCTATATCTGTATAAGCTGGACGACTGCTAGAAATTCCCTCCCTTTCAAGATGATCATAGAGTGTTCTTCGTCCTACACCCATTGCTGATGCTACATTTTCCCAGCTAATTCCAAGGTCATGTAGTTCAATGGCGCGATCAAGATCAATATTATATCTTGGCCTTCCTCGCCTCCCAGTGTTTACAGTGGAAGTCCCAAAGTTTCGAGGAAGTGGTTCACGGTCCTGGAATTGCTCCAGCTCTAAAATTAAGCTGTTAACAAGCCCGATCAACTCATTAATTTGGTCGGGTGGAAGGTATGGATCGTCAATGCTGAGGAGGACAGTATGTACAGCATTCAGCTGCCGGAGAGAGCGCTCAACCGATGAGAGATCAGCATTGGGAAAGGAGCTGATGATAAATCGAGCCTCTTTCACTAATTTATCAGCAGTTTCAAGGAAGTGTTGGATAGGATCTAACTCGTTCGATGCCATAGATCAACGTAGATCAAGATAAAAGTAGGTATCCCAAACAAATGTCAGGTACCGGAGGTTGAAAAAGTCACGGGAACAGCGTCATAAACACCTCTGGGTGTTTATGACGCTGTTCCCGTGACTTCTGCTTCACATTACTTCCAAATTCGGAAAGCTTGTTGAGGACTTAATCTTCCAAATTTATTACAGATAGGTATATTGCTGGTTGAGATTATAGGTAACAAATGTTGGTAAAGAATGTAATAGACAGGATAAAGGCCTAGGAAATTAAATTTTGGGCTATTTGTATGAAAGGAGGGGAATATATTGTCAAGGAGTGTGTATGTGGACGGAGTGGGGGTAAGGAGCATTAGGAAGTAAATAAAATATGACTTGCCCCATGATTAGGACTAGGATATAAGGCAAATGACAATATAGGACATTTCAAATCACTTATTTTGCATTAGTAATAGACGCCATTGACCAACTTGATGATCTTCTCGCAAATTTCTCGCCACTCAGCTGATTCATTTGAGTTTTTGTCAGGGTGATAAATCTAAGACAATAACTGAGTTGTGTTGTTCAAAATAAAAGGCAGTGAAGATACACACCACTTGAACATGCTTCCAGCGTGCCTCTGGAGTTGGATATGTGTGAAGAGCATGAGTCCACGTCATTCGACGATTGACGTCTGGGTGCTGTACTGTAACCAGTATGGCCTTGATCAACTCGTTGAGGCTTGTGGTTTTCGACAGCCTGTTGATGATTGTGTCGGCCTGGCTAATGCGTGGCGCAGGTGGCAGGGACTGTTCTTTGGATAATCCTGCTGTAGATGTACGCTCCTTCTGGTGCTTTGGATTTGGCTTAGGATATTCGGTTTTTGGTCGTGCTCCACCAAAAACGTTGAATGGGTGAGGAGGGGTCTGGTTGCCGGACATTTCAGCTGTAATTTGGGTGTTCAGTCTTTCATCTCATTACAAGAGGAAAAATATTTTACCATCACTGGCACTTTCGTCAACAACCTCTGGGTTTGAAGCTGATTGATCTGGAAACATACTGGAACTGCATTTTGAATGAAGCCTCAGTTTGAGGAAGGTTGTGGATGAAAATTTACTCACCTTTTCTTTCCAGCGCTTCTTGTGTTGTAACCTGGGCCACTTGCTTTTGAGGCGTTGTTGCTGGGCTTCTTCCCATCGGCCTGGCAACAGAGATATAAGCAATTTCAATAAAGACAACAAATTCAAACACACCTTCTTGTAGTTTTCCAATGCTTGGGTAAGAACACCACAGACATTGCGCAATATACACGATATGATCAAAAATGACACATGGCCCACCATCATGCCATCGACCATTGGATATACTATCTTTTCCAGAAACCCATCAAGGCCATGCTCACCGGTCATCAAGCATCCTGATTTGAGCTGGGCCAGAACAGAAGTATGGCCAAAGTCATGGATTAGAATGTCTTTGAAATCTGAATATGTTGCCGTGCTCAGATTAAAATCGAGTATTGCATATCGGTCGCTTAATTCAGCAACCTATGTAGACAAAAATTAGTATGCTGTTAATATATAAATCAAACAGGTCATGCTCACTCCTAAAAGATCCCGCTTCAGGGATAGCTTCTCGCAAAGTCTTCGAATCCCAAATGGGTCATATAAGATCCTAGGAACTTCAGCTCGAAACGCAAGAATGCGACCCAATAAGATACGTTCCAGAGGTTGAATGATGTCAAACATGTGCATGACATCTTCAAGAGTGATTTTGTAGGCGGTTTCAAGGGTGGCAAGATAGAGCACCTCAAAATACTTGGCCAGAAAGAAGACGACTGGATGGAGGCTGTTTGGTCCCATGAATACAGGTTCACCCTCCAATGCTTCTAAGTCGGGAATGAATTCTTCAAGCAAATGGTTGATGTCGTATAACCTTTTGACGCGCTTGATTACACCTGGAACGGATGTCAATTGATTATCTAGAGCATCCAGTTTCAAGAACATCTGTAGATATGCTGCTGGGCGTTCTAATGGCCACCACTTTCAAAATGTGTCAGGACGTATAGTACACTGCAGCTAGTCATATGCTTACCGGTGTCTTGGTCGTGTCTGTTGGTTCACGAACATTGGTAACTAAGCGAAACAACTTGAAGACGCGACCAAGAATATTATGTTTTTCTGTCAAAGGTATTATGTTAAAAACATTACTGTAAATGGAGAATACACTAGAATATAAACCTACCGATGGTTGAGCTTGGGATAAATTCATCAAATGTGTCATAGATATTGATTCCGGTGACTCGAACCTAAGAACAACTGGAAGTGAGACACCTTGAGGCAGTTTTCCAGATACAAGATACTTACAAGTTCACCATCGTCCTCAGCTTGTGCTGCTTCTCTATTGTCCATTTCATCAGACATATTTTTTTCCTCCTATTCAAGTTTGTGAGTCATGCAATTTAGAATAAAATACTAAACTCACATCGCTACTCAGCTGGGCCTGTTCGTCACCCATCTCCATATCACTGGATGGGTCAACTTCATCGCCCATGGAGATTGCCCTTGAACCTTGGGCCAATGCAATGAAGAAGTACCGCTTGAGGTTTGTGACCTGACGATGGACCTTTATTTGAGCCCTTCAAGTACCTGTCAGTATTTTATAAGCGATGCAAATGTTGCACACTTACATTTGCAGGTCACCTAAGCCAATGGACCCTCCAACCATACCAGTCACAACCTTCAACACTCCTCTCTTCCCTCTGCCAGGTACCGTTTCACCAAGTAATCGCCATTTTCGTATAGACCATCCTACTTCATGATCAGGATGAGAAGTGAAAAGCTCAACGATCTTATTGTGGATGTCATTGGAAGTCGCACTGGCTGGAAACTCGATTGTCTTGATGAGTCCCATCAAGAACATCTGCGCAACCCTAATAAGACATGCAAATTTGTTAAACAGAAGCTAAGCCTTGAAAAATTCTGAACGTACATTGCCTTATCAGGGCTACTCAGGCCTCTGGACGAGTCAACCTCGGGCGTCTGAGGAACCAAAACAACCATGAACGACAATATTTTTTCAGGTTTGGGTTCCTTTGAAGCTGCAGTGCCTCCAGACTGTTTGCGCTTTGTGGGAGGTGGAGAAAATGTACTTGTCGGCTTCCGCTTCCGCTTGGTATCAGGAAGTTCACCGGCAGCCTTCTGGTAGAGATCCGAAAATATCTACAGTCAAATTACACATATAAACCAAGAGAAGACTTCAGAAACGCACTGAATTTGCTGGGTTAAAGGTCCCAAACTTGTTTCCACGGTTTGCAAGGTAGTCTTGCTGCATCTGAGCCTTTCTGAGATTCGCAGTCGCGCCAAATGATGGGCTGGCTCCAGTCGGAAAAGGAGTGTTGGACTGAGTGGATGGACCATTTTGGGCAGCAGAATTGGTTTCAGCAGCAAATGGTGGTGCTGGGCCTTGGGTTGTATCTCCAGCAGCGTTGGAGTGGTGTCCTGAAGACTGGAGGAGTGGGTGCAGGTGTCCGATACACCCACATGCACAGACAAGGCCAAAAGGGTGGTCACGACTGAGAGGCTGGCCGTCAGCGAGAAGCTTTGGAAAGAAGCCTGGGCATGGAGGCCGAATGCAAGAAGGATTGGCGCAAGGCCCAAGAGAGTTCCAGTCAAGAGATGACGACGACATAAAGGGAGAAGTCTAGGTGCGATTCACATTTTTCATGACCTGTTATATAGCCAGACAGACCAAAGATCCGTTCAGGGAAGCTGAGGAACCGAAGAGAATATATCACTAGCAGGGTCCAGAGACTTGATCATAAAATTTTCCGGAACAAAGCCTGGGGACAATGTCATTGGAGGAAATAAAATTGCTAAAAGTGGTTTCTCAACAGGAATTACGGATCTAGGATCCGCACGGGTCTCTTTGGGCGTGCTGATAGTGGTTGCCAAGATATCTGAGTTTACCTGTTATTGAAGTAATTGGCATTCTATATGAAAGAACGGCTCAGATGAATGCTCAAATGTCTCCCCAGACTACAGCACACAAAGCATTGCAACAAGCGCCCAGAATGCCAAAAATAGACCGGCAGTGCCCCTGATGCCAGTGGATGGACTAAAATGGCTGATGTTGTCCCTAATGAGCGCACCGGCCAGGTCCGGCCTGGCCCAATATGGAATTGTGTTGCCTGCGCAACGGCAAGGGAAAAGGAACGGCCTGAACAGGTATCAAACCCGTGATCATCGTCATAAACACCCGCAGGTGTTTATGACGCTGATCGCGTGACCACACTGTCTACTGAATTCGGAATAATGCCGAATTTGGATATGCGACGCCTGGAACACGCCCTTTGCGCACTTGATTTACCTTTGCGCACCTCCTAGTACATCATGGTTATGTGTAGCTGTCATGGTTCCGTGGCCATCAGACTCGAAGTAGGATAGACGCCTTTATATAGAGACCGGAGCCTGTAGAGGCTTCTCAGTACACAAACTTAACCTGTTGGGCATTGCCTTGCTGCGTCCCATTCTGCTTTATAAAAACCCAATTTTATTTGATATCCTAGTAGTAATATAATTGAGATCTAATGTGATACTCTACTACCAACATTCAACGATACTGTTACTTGTACATGATTGGGGATTTCGAAGAGGCAAGGGGCAGTGAGGTGTTGAAGCGCTGTGTTAGCCGTGTTGGAGTGCGGCGACCTTGATGCTCAATGCCAAATGAGGCAGAGCGGAGAGTAGAGGTTGGTGGTGCTCTCTGGGCCTTTCAATGGTGCGGACAGAGCATCATCAATTGCATTGGCGGCGGCTGAGAAGGCAGGGGAACAGCCGTGTCAACAGTGGTTTAGAGGACAAGGGTGGCAGGGCCGCGTCGACCGCAGTTCAGCCGGGTGGTAGAGCTGCATCAGGGGCGTTGACGACGGTGGCAGAGGTGGCATAGTGGAAGCAGCATCCTCGACGCCCGACGTCATTCGACATGCCAGAGCAGAGGTTCAACCATCTTGATGCCATTTGATATGGCAGAGCGGGGGAGGAAGAGGCGCTGCCGTTAGAGTGGCAGGATGGAGGAGCGGCGTCCAAAATGTTCGACACCGCTCGTTAAATGTGAGTGGAAGAGCAGGGGGAATTGTCGTCCGCATTCAATTCTCCAACAATGTCGTAACTGCGGTGGGTTTCCGCACCAATATGGGTCCTTTGTTGTGGTCTTGTCCCATTCTGGTGCTCTTCACGCCTTCGCGGACCCCTGTGGTGTTGATTGGCGCTGCGATGGTTAGCTGGACTGCGGGGGTCGTTTTCGCGACATACTTGGGCATGATTCCTTCCCCCTTCACCAATATCCTTCCGATTCGTTGAGCTCAATTTCCGGCCCACATTCCTCATTGGAGGGGAGGGGCACTCGGAACGGTGCCGGGCGTCATTTCTGCTATGTCATATAGGGCTGATGGGACAGCGGACGGACGACAGAGGGACGAGAAGAGTGTGGTGATGGTTGGAAGAATAGATGCCGCCGACGGGTGAGAACCGTCTAAATTTAGGTCCCGAACATGTCCTGATTTTCTCCAGTTTTCCACATGAATGCAAGCATGTACCGAGTTTCCCGAAAAACGTAAACATGCACCAGATTTCTTAAAACACAAACGTGTACCGATTTTTGCAAAAAATCAAACATGTACCGAATTCATCTAAAGTACTAACATGTAGCGGATTTCTTCAAAACGCAAACATGTACCAGTTTTTGTGAGAAATCAAACATGTACCAAATTTACATAAAATTACAAACATGTACCAAATTTTTGAATTCCATAGAAACGTGTACCGGTTTTTTGAAAGTTGTGCAAACATGTACCAATTTGATTTTCCGCACAGTATATGGCCCATACGCAGAAAGGCAATGGCCAACAGAACTGATCAGAGAAGCCTGTAAGTACAGGCCAAGTACAGGCTATGGTCTCTATATAAAGGCATCCTATCCTACTTCGGGTCTGATAGCCGCGGAACCATGACAGCTACACATACTTGCTAGTCAACCCTGGTGTACTAGGAGGTGCGCAAGGGTAAATCAAGTGCGCACAGGGCGTGTTCGAGCAAGTTTCGGGTGTCGCGTATCCATATTCAGCATTACATATTCCGTATTTAGTAAGCAGTAAGGTCACGCGATCATCATCATAAACACCAACGGGTGTTTATGACGATGATCGCGTGACCTCCGGTTGTTTGCCCCGGCCAAAGCCTCATCTGTCTGCGTTCGTCGCAGACGTGATTTTTATCCATAATTTATGTACCCGCCATCGTGGGTACAGTTTTTTGCGGGTATGGGTAAGGTTTCAGATGAGTAGGGCGGGTACAGAAACCCGCATGGGTAGAGGCGACAGGTCATTAACTCATTGGTTATACTCGTACTCTACAGACTAGGTGGTCCTTGATTGAATTATATGCACCTAAAGCTTGTAAATCAGAAGAATAGAGTCTTAAATAAATTTCTTTATTATGTTTAAACTATGTTCTAAGCTATCCAGCTCTGAGCTGCCTCAGCACACCTTGTCTTACTGAAGGCATTCTTACCAGAGGCATTTTTGAAAATGCCTCTGGTAGCCAAATCTCCGAGCAGAAGCCGATTAAGCGCCCAGTTCAAGTTCGAACTCAGTGCCTGACCCGCCAACCCGTATACTTCAATGTGTTGCCAGCCAGTACACTGTACAGTGCTATATTCCACTAACCAATCATTATAAATTTTAATGCAGGCCACAGGTGACAAGTGTCGGAACCTGTGAGTATGTATGTATGAGTAGGCAGCACTAGGGAATGGCATGGATCACAACGGGTGTTTAGGCGCCTACCCCTACCTGTACCCGCGACCTGCACGGGCTTGCCTGTCAAAATGAGTCCAAGAACCTCCAAAATGGCCAGGATAGGAGTGAGATAGGGCTTATTTCGATGAATTTCACAAAATCAGTTATATCTCAGTCAATTCTAGGTCAAAAAATAGGTTTTTGGGCTCATTTTGAAGGTCGAGGATATGCGAGTAGTGACCTGTACCTGTACCCGTCACCCATACGGGTACGACGAGCCCGTGCATTGTCTACTAGGCACCTATGCACCCGCAAGTCTAAGAGGTTACCCGTACTCAAAGTTAGATAGAAATAGCCCAGGACTATGACCTATGGGCGCCTAAGACAGCGCTAGCCCTGCCCAGAGGCACTCTAAAGGAGAAAAACCTAAGTCCCAAACATGTACCGGATTTTACAACTTTCACAAACATGTACTGGTTTTCACAAATTTACAAACATGTACCCGATTTTGTAAATTTCGCAAACATGTACCTGATTCTACAAATTCGGCAAACATGTACCGAATTTCGTGATTTTTACAAACATGTACCAGTTTTCATGAATTTCGCAACTTGACATGTACCGAATTTTACAAGTCTGCGAACATGTACTAGTTTTCGTGAATTCTGCAAACATGTACCTGATTTTTCAAAATTTGCAAACGTGTATCGAATTTTTGTATTTCAAACCTGTAACATTTTTGAATTACCGCACGCGATTTTCCGCACATTATATGGCCCATATGTAGGACCTTGCTCTGTAGCTTATGAATCGACACTAACCGCCTGCAGAATCATGGGTCCTACAGGAACCGGAAAAAGCAATGTGTGTTCGCTCATCCTTCTGACGTCGTCTCTTGACATTGGTGAAGCTTATAGATCATTTGACTGGCCGCGCTGGCAAACCTGGCAGGCGCGGAGGCGATGGATTGACGTCTTATACAAGCGAAGTTACCGCCGTTCGCATAAAAAATCACCCAAAATACGAGAACCGCATCATTTTGGTCGACACACCTGGATTCGACAACACACAACTATCCAACCAAGAAGTTCTTGAAACCATTAGTCAATGGCTGACAGATATGTCAGTGCTCCTTCTCCAGATCTTTTTTGCCACCTTCGCTAATTATTTGCGTCTCAGGTGTGGGGCAAACATATTCCCTCAGGGAATCGTGTATACGCACCGCATTACAGATAACCGGTCTGGGGCACACGATCGCAGTTTAGAGATGTTCGTCGAATTGTGTCGGGAACAGTCCATCCGGAATATCCTTTTTGTCACGACCATGTGGGATAAATTTATATCGACGCAAGAGGAGGAGGATCTTGAGGATCTGAGGAAAAAATACTGGGGTTCCCTCCTCGATTGTTCAACCGCACGCTTCTACAACGACTCCAAGTCCGCCTGGGATATCATCGACACTATCCTTGCGCGAGGGAACGACGCTACCAAGCCAATGGAGTACGAAGACCTCGAGGATCCGAGCAAGCTCGATGGGGATGACCTTGTGATTGTGTATGGGTTTCATCCTGGAAAATAAGAAATTTTACTGATAAATCTACAGACTCATGGGCCCGACAGGAACTGGGAAAAGCAATGTAAATTACCACTTTTTCAAAGCCTGATTTTGATCTTGACATTATCAAAGATTATAGATAATCTGACCGGGCAATTTGGGAAACGTGTAGGACACGGGTTAAAGTCCTGCACTGAAAACATTAATGCCGTGAGGGTCAAAAATCATCACAAATACGGAGACCGCATTGTCTTGGTCGATAGCCCTGGATTCGAGGACACAAATAAATCCGATACGCAAATACTTCGAATCATAAGCGACTGGCTTGTCAAACTGTGTGTTACGATCTTTCAATGCTTATGACGGACTCCAATTACATTGATTTCTTAGATACGAAGCTCGTGTATTCCTGTGTGGAATTATGTACCTTCGCCGGATAACAGACATGCGATGGTCTGGGTCTGATGGTCTTAACCTGAAGATGCTGGGCGAGTTGTGTGGAAGCAACGCTGCAAAGAAAGTGGTTTTCGTCACCACCATGTGGGACGAACTTGAGTCCATACAGCTCGGTGTTGAGCGCGAAAAGGACTTGAAGGAAAACTACTGGTTTCCTTTGACCGGGATGGGTGCCTCCATTGCACGTTCCGCCAACACAACGACATCCGCTTGGGAGATAGTAGAAAATATTCTTGTCAGACCGGTTGAATTTGTGCCACTACAACTTCAGTTCGAAACGGTTGCCACGAAGGCCCTTAGAGGAGGCGAAATGTGCCAAGTTCTTCGCCCTCCCTCGGCAGACCAAGAACGAAAATCTTCCAAGAAAGACGGAGAATTTAGCGGCAACATGACTTCAAAATACGAACCCGCCCACAAGCTCAAGCCAAATGATATTGTCATCGCGTATGTCGTTGTTTTCATGGTCTTAAGAAGTTTAACATATTTCATTTCGCATACAGTTTCATGGGCCCAACAGGGTGTGGGAAAAGTAACGTTCGTTGAATTCAATTTTTGTGTTCGAACGACTGTCGGCTGACTCTTTTTGCAGATCATAGATAATCTTACAGAAGCAGTCGGCGACAGCAAGCTCGCGGGCTCTGCGTTAGCAGCACCGTGCACCAAGGAACTCAATGCGCTTAGAATCAAACGCCACGCCATACACGGAGACCGTATTGTCTTCCTGGACACTCCTGGGTTTGGTGGCATGACCCTTCCTGATATCAAAATCTTTGAGATGATGACCGACTGGCTGGTAAACTCGTATTACAACTCTTCCATGCTTTATGTGTCCAGCGACTGATTATTCGATAGGTACAAGGAAAAAATCACCCTGGCTGGCATCGTTTATCTTCACCGAATCACAGATAATCAAATGTCAGGAGCACATTATCGAAATTTGCGCGTGTTCGGTCATTTATGTGGAGGGCGGGCCGCAGCGAACGTCGTCCTCGTCACAACAATGTGGGATAAAGTCGAAGCCGATATTGGTCAAATGCGCGAGGAGGCCATGGCAAAGAACTATTGGAACAAAATGATCGAAAATCACGCCCGGTCGGACCGCTTCTACAACACCCTAGACTCGGCTTGGGCCATTATAGAGAGTGTCATCGTACGGCACATCGATGGCGTACCGCTTCTTATTCAGGAGGAAATGGTTGACGACCACAGACAATTCAAAGAAACTAGGGCCGCGCAGCTTTATTTACAACTCCAGGATCTTCTGCCCAGAAAAAAAGACACTATTCGACGACTCGCTGAACAGGCAATGGAGCAAAACGACCCCAAGGCTATTGCCGCCTACCAAGAAAAACTCGTGAAAGTGCAGAAGGATCTTGAAATGACCTTCGAAGCAGTCAATAATCTCCAGCCCTCTTCCGAGTCCTTCGGTGTCAGTAGGATGTTATCAACCTTTGGAACGAGGCCATCTACGGTAAGTATGTATAGGTCTATTCATTAAATGTCCACTGATCTGTAAATTATACCACGCAGAACCCTCTGAAGATCTAATCGCAGTAGCATTGACTATATTAGGAGTGAAAACGACATCAAGCTGTAGTGACTTGATATAGACCACCATCACTTACATTCCCCGTAGGCAGGCCACTCTTTCTTACTTGCTTTAGCCCAAGTTGTACGATATTGGTCCCAAAATCTCACATGCGTGGAGCCATACATTTTGGCCCGTAAAAGCCCACTTCCTATCCTTACACTATCACATTGCTCTGGTCGAGTCCTCTCTGTTAATCAAATTTGCAAAACCTTGATCGTTTTGAGATCAGATGAAGGAGAGCAAGATAAAACATATTCCAGCTGGCCTCTACGATAGTGAAAAGTAGAACTAGAGTACTTCTATTATATGCCGGGCGCTGGTTGGCCAACCCATGCAGCTGAATAAGAAAGCGCTGCATCTCAAGGAGGTAGCTTTTCAGCGTGTCGAGGAAGCGCCGCGCTTGGACGATGCACAGCTGAAAATAAAGATAGATCTGCCGTTCATTGTATTTAAAGCTAAAGGAGTACAAGAAGAAAACACATACACCGAAATCCCATCCTCCTTGATAATATACCCAATCCCATACCCATCCGCCGCAACAGGGCCAAACCCAAACAGCCTCAGCACGGGGTTCCCGCTGTTCGACGTGGATAGGATGCTCGTCCTGAGCGACGCCCAGCCCTGGTCCGTGAAGATCGCGGGCATCTTCGTCATTGGCATTGGTATTGGGCGACGGCGAGCTGGGGGGCGAGCGTTGGGTTATGCCGTTTGGTTCGGGCTCCGGCTTGTTGTGCAGTTGGCGCTGGATGAGGCACTACGTTGCGTATACGGTATAGATGCCTGATGTTGATTTCGTTGGGTTAGACCACACTTTTTTTGGGGATGAGAGACGCGATGACAGACCTGTCTTGGCCCAGCCCTCTGCTGCGGTCCTTGGTTAACTTGACGTGACTCTCGCCTTCCTCCCTTGCAAGAAAGCCTTAGTCATCGCCGGCTCATAAACACACTCCACCCGACCTAGAAAAGCAAAGAAAAGCACCATCAACCCCCAATCTCCAGAAAATGAAGAATGAAAAGCTAAAAAACACACCATAAAGCCCAAAATACGGCGCCTGAAACGCCATCTGCACGTGGAACCAGTCTGTCTGGAAGATGAGAGAGTCACTAAGTCAGTTTGACTAGATTGGGGATGAAGAAACGCACAGAATTCGTCACGTCGGAGGACGACAATGTGCCTTGAGTCAGAGTGGACTTCCATCCTGCATCCTTGCTGAATAACATGTGTCGGGGATCATTCGTGAAAGGGCATGAGAAAATGTACACCAGTGGGTATCCGCGCCGTTCCAAACAGGCGCGAATATTGGTCCATGTCAAGAGGTGTTTCACGAACAGCATCTGGCTCAAGAATGCCCGCCCGTAAGTCGAGGATGAATCCAAGAGAAGACACAATCAGAGATGCGGCGCGGGGCAGACGAGCACCCCTATCTGATGTAAGGTCATTCCTATAAATCTGCCTCAGCCCAATGGGCCGACGCTGGTAAGAGGGTTGAATCAGACACGTACTCAAGCACGAAGTATGTAGCGAGAACCCAGTCCAGGCAACGAGGTCGACCGCAAATCATATGATCTGTGATTTGGCGACAATCCGATAACCGGGA
Source organism: Galerina marginata (assembly GCA_023014335.1). Classification (NCBI taxonomy): domain Eukaryota; kingdom Fungi; phylum Basidiomycota; class Agaricomycetes; order Agaricales; family Galerinaceae; genus Galerina; species Galerina marginata. The sequence continues at coordinate 1,977,424 of JAECYW010000007.1, read as the reverse complement.
AAATGAGCTGTTATGTTAGATCCTTTAGCTTCATTTACATAGGAGGAGGAGACCAAGAGGAGACAAATGTGGACAAGTTGACGCCCGACGGGTTACGTAATCGCTTAATTAGGTCGGGTCGTATCAAAAACACTCGGCGCAGGGACGCCTCTTCAGATCTTAAAAAACCCGTCGAAAGTAACGATTTTATAGACAATGAACAATTGATATTTTCGAATGGTTGCCCGAACCATCAAAAGTCTTTGCTGCGCCAAGTGAAAAAATGGATGCAGGTATTTTCCTTCCTCACTCAATCCTCACTACAGATCCTATTCTTCTGCGTTGATTTTGTCACCTCGCATATCGGCGTTGCTCGCTTTCAAGATTTTTATGGGAACTTCTCACCAATGGTAGACTCAGACTCGGAATGGGTCGGCTAGGGTTGAACTGACGAGGGCTGTGTTCCTGACGTTCACCGCTCCTCCACCTAAAGTCAATTTCCGCCATTTGTGGGACTGCAATGCTGTGGATAATGCAGTGTCCTGTAAAGCTGCCTGTCAATTGCAAGTTTCAACGCAAACAGGACGAAATAGTGGTGGGGGTCAATAACTACGAACCGGTTTCATGTCTGCCCACCACACATCTTGCACCAACAAATGGCACCCGACTGGGGCTTCGTCCAGGTCGTCACCGCCCTCGCAGTTCTTCCCATCGTTCTCCCAGGCTACTGGTGGAGAAACGTAGCCACCGGCTCGCGCTGGGTCTGGCTGACGATACAGAAAGAAGGCGGCGAATGCGACCACCTCGAGTGGGGGATGATGGCGCTGAACCCCAGCCTGCCCCTCCATATCTGCGATGGCGGCACTGGGGTGTTCAGATATTGCAAGGACCACCCGCGGCATGAACCTGGGGAACGGTGCTGGAGCGCTGTTCTTGATCGGTATTTCAATGGTGCGAAGCAGAGGAGGAGGGTTAAGAAACCGGTGTCTTTTGCGCTGCGCCAGCCGTTTCTGTGTGTTGATATGAAAGTTATCCATGCATTCATTTTCATGTCTTTAGAGCCGGAGGGCGATTCAAGGATATGGTTCCCTCCCGGCCCCCTCCCGCCTCACCACTTCGAATTGGGGAACCTCGTGATAGCAGCCGAACGCCACGAAGAGTCCGGAGAGGTCGTAGTGCATATCATCCCCCACCGTTTCTTCGACAACCACCTCAATCTGACCCCGCACGAGATCGACTGCCTCCTGCGCGGGTATCCGCCGTATTATCGGGAATACCTGGAGTGCTACACCCACCGCGTGCCTTCTCCCATCCGGAGTGACGCGGATGTTTATCGTGGCGGGTGGGTCGTTGGGGTTGGGCTGAGCGCCTCTAACTACCCTTTTCCGCTGTACTTTGACACATTTCGAGAGACATCTGAACGGCGGGGGAATATATTCTGGCGGGCCTTGACTCGCGTCCGGGACGTCGTCGAGAACAACATCAAGCCTTTATATGTGGACGATCCCGTCGCGGCGCGGAATGTGCAGGCGACTATTGCAGGGCTTAACTACCTCATTGTTCAAGGCACCGACAGCGGTGTGTCTGGGTCGCTGCGGAACAGCGATATGGTTGATTATACGACGAGGGTTGGGGAGTTGACGAGGGAGCAGTGTGTTACGGCGATGAGGATCTTCAATGATAGTCCGAACCTGGACGACGAGGGGCTCGAGCGGTTGAAGGAGGAGCTGACGCCGATGTTGTTTGAGGTTCTGAAGGCTGTTTTGAGGGGTGCGGATTCTTGTATGGGGTATATCAAGAACTCGGGCAGGGAGATGGATCGGAAGATGCCTCTGATTTTGAGCCAGGCAGAGAGAGTTTTTGTTAGAGGATGCGATGGGAGTTCGTGAGGGATAGTTTTGATATTATTAGTCGACAATATATATAGTTTTACGGAGGAAATGTCCATGTGGTATAGATTAGATTAGATTATTGTATCCGTACCGAGTATTCGATCGTCTTCGCTGAAGCACACTGGCAGCCAGGCAAATATAACTATCATGGCTCATACGTATTTCCGCATCGACCACACAATCCCCGCAGACATTCAATTCTACGAAATACCGGAGCGAGCAAGGCAGTATGTAAGAGAGAACACATGCACTGCAAGCCGGATTAGTTCCTTCCGAGTCCGCTGGCTGGAAAGGATGCCCAAAAGAGTGAGTTTTCCCGTTGTTTTACGCCACGATGGACTGATTTGCGCAGCTCATCTTGATTTTCTGCCCTCGTCATCCATAACAAATTCTGGCGGTGTGGCTTGATAGGCTTCTGGGCCGGGCAAAGCGAGCAACGCTCCATCGGCGGCAGAACATAAAAGAGACCACAGCCGACCCCACAGACGCCTCTTCTTCCGCCACCCCGCATTCCCCCGCACCCGTAGGGCCTGCCGTCGAGTTGGACCAAAGGAGCTCCGTCATGGCACCAGATAACCAGTAAGTAAGACCTGTTAGGTTCCGTCGTTCCCATTTCCTCAATGCTCGAATTCCTTTCTGCCACTTGTCCTAGCGTTAGCCAACCTGCCAATCGGACCTTGGCGTACCAAGAAAAGCTCCCAAAGCTCCCCATTCCTCCTCTAGAAGAGACATGCAACCGCTATTTGCAAGCTTTAGAGGCCCTGCAGGACGAAAAGGAGCACGCAGCGACGAAGGAAGCGGTGAAGGAGTTTCTGGAGACGGACGGGCCCAAGATGCACGAAGTGCTGAAAGAGTACGCTCAGGATAAAGATAGGTCAGTGCAGTGGTTCTGTTGGCTGCCCTGGGTTCTCGCTGATCTAGACGTCTACGGTTAATAGTTACATTGAGGAGTTCTGGTACGGTCTTCTTGTAGCTATTATCAGCACCGATGACGTTGGAGCTGATCCTTTCTTCGCGGCCAGGTATGAATCGTATCTCTCGCATAGCGATCCAGTCGTCCTTGCGCTGAACCCGTTCTTCGTGCTCGAGTATGTATCTTATCCAAACCTCCTACCGACATCGGTCTCTTGAACTAAAGCACACTTTCAGGAATGACCCTACACCGGATAGGGGTGCTCAACTGCCCCGTGCTGCATCTCTGATTGTCTCTTCTCTTGGATTCATCCACGACTTACGGGCAGGCATGCTCGAGCCGGATGCTGTTCGTGGAACACCTCTTGACATGGACCAATATTCGCGCCTGTTTGGCACGGCGAGGATACCCACTGATGTACGGTTTCTCATGCTCGTTCACGAATGATTCCTGATATTTATTATTCAGCGAGGATGTAGGATGGAAGTCCACTCCGACTCAAGGCACATCGTCGTTCTCCGCCGTGGCCAATTCTGTATGCCTATAATTTCCCCGAATATACTTACTGACTTACTCATCTCTACCCAAAAAGACTGGTTCGACGTCCTCGACGAATCCAACCTCCCCGTTCTAACCGAACGCGAAGTCCTACGCAACCTCCAAGCCATCATCTCCGACGCAGACAAGACCGACAAATCCCAAGCCGCCCGCGGCGCCATCGGCGTGCTCTCCACCGAACACCGCCGCGTCTGGTCCGGGCTGCGCGCCATGCTCTCCAGGGACCGGCACAACAAGGCGTGTCTCGCGCTCGTCGACAGCGCGCTGTTCGTGGTGTGCTTGGACGATGCGGCGCCGGAGAACTTGGCGGATCTGTGTAGTAATTTTTTGTGTGGCACTTATAGTTTGCAGGAGGGCGAGCAGGTGGGGACGTGTACGAATCGGTGGTATGATAAGGTGGGTGTTTGCGCTGCGTTCTTTGTGTCGATGTGTAGGGTATACGTGGACTGATCCGATCTTATTCTATCTAGCTGCAAATCATTGTCTGTGCGGATGGATCTGCCGGTATCAACTTTGAGCATACAGGTGTCGATGGTCATACTGTGCTGAGGTCGGTCGCTGTCCATCTCCGAGCTCGAATTGACATTGAAAGACTTGGTGTCAAGGTTTGCCGCGGATGTCTTCACAGAAGGCCTAATGCTCCTCGCACGTTCGATCAACCCGTCCGCGCCAACGCTCTTCCACGCCCCGCTCTCTCCACACGCCAGAGCATACAAACCTCCCAGAGGTGCCTCGCACAGTACGCTTGTCCTTATCCCATCCTTGTCCCACTTTTCCCCTTCCTTCCTCCTTTCTAACGATAGCCCCTCCACAGCTCCGACCCCCGGCGCAGACAAGATCGACACGACCCCCAAGAAGCTCGAATGGAACCTGACGCCCGAGCTGCGCGCCGGCGTGCGTTTCGCAGAGACGCGCATCAGCGACCTCATCTGCCAGAACGACTGCCAGGCCTTGGAGTTCAAGGGGTATGGGAAGAACTTCATCACGAGCCATGGGCTGAGTCCCGATGCGTTTGTGCAGATGGCGTTTCAGGCGGCTTATTTTGGGCTTTATGGTGTGTTTTTTTTTGTTTTTGTTTGCAATTTTTTGGTTTTCTGGAGACCAGGGATTGATGCAGCTTTTTTCTAGGTCGTGTAGAGTGTGTTTATGAGCCTGCGATGACGAAGGCTTTCTTGCATGGGAGGACGGAGGCGATTCGGAGTGTGCAGCCTGCGAGTGTTAATTTTACAAAGGTCAGCCTTTTAATTTTTGGTGTTGCTTGGCGGTAGGACTGATCTTTGTCTGTTCATGTAGACATTCTACTCTGAGGCTACACCGTCGCAAAAGGTGGCTGCTCTGAGGAAGGCATGTGAGAGTCATGTCAAGTTGACCAAGGACTGCAGCAAGGGGCTGGGTCAAGACAGGTTTGTCATTCCGTCTCTCATCCCCAAAAACGAAAAACATTGTCGTCTAACCAATACAAGGCATCTATACGCAATGTACTGCCTCATCCAACGCCAACTGCACAACAAGCCCGAGCCCGAACCAAACGGCATAACCCAGCGCTCGCCCCCCAGCTCGCCTTCCCCATCGCCCTCGCCCAATTCGTACAAGGTGACGAAGATGCCCGCGATCTTCACGGACCAGGGCTGGGCGACCCTCGGGACGAGCATCCTGTCCACATCGAACTGCGGGAACCCCGCGCTGAGACTGTTTGGGTTCGGCCCTGTTGCGGCGGATGGGTATGGGATTGGGTATATTATCAAGGAGGATGGGATATCGGTGTATGTACTTTCTTCTTATTCATGGATCAGGAAATGACACCCCTCTTCTCGACCAGTTGTGCGTCTTCGAAGCACCTGCAAACCCGGCGTTTCCTCGACACGCTGAAAAGCTACCTCCTTGAGATGCAGCGCCTGCTCATCCAGCTACACAGGTCGGCCAACCAGCGCCCGGCTCCGTTCGTCGACCACCTGGGCATCTTGCGCGATTCGAAGACGGGCAGGCCGATCCATGGTGCGACGTCGGATTCGGGGTCGTCTGATGAGGAAGAGGTTACTATGCGTGCGTTTTTTCTTCTTCGTTCGGTGTTGGTGTTAGTGTTTGGGAATTCTGATGTTTTCTTGGCACTTTTTTTTTTAGCTGGATACTCGTTCTTTGATAGTGGAGAAGTGGCGTTGTTGGGCAGAAAGAAGAAGTCGCCGTTCGCTGATATTGGTATGTGATCTATCTGTGTTTTTCGCTTGGCTCTCTATTCACTGCTACCTTCCTTTTGTGATATGATTTTGACAGGCAAAGTGATACCCCTCGCAGAATATTAAAGTAATCGAAACGGAAATGGCCCAATAATGATGTATGCTGTGTTTAGACCCTTCTATGTATTCTAGCCTGTATCGTCGTGTTGTCTTTGTTACGTTGAATTGTACTCAGTACGTACTTGTTGGGTTGATATTGTTATCGCGAAATAATTGCCTTGACCGTGATCGATATTATGCACCAGGGCCACATGCGACGCTTCAAAACAAGCAGAATAGAGTAAACATATGTCAACATTGGTGAATCGTGAATCGTGATGCGCTGTAATTTGAAAACCTTTCCAGTCTTTCAGTCATCAGCAATCCTTCCATGATGCAAGCTGACCGAACGGAGATCCCGCGAGAGAACCGACGGCTGAGTGTGTTCATGGGAGTACATTTGACCTCCTTTCCTTTCCTCTGCCTTTTGAACGGTGCCAGATTCGAGGTTCAAGACAGTATCGGTGACCGGTGACTAGCCATTTACCGCATTCTATAAACCTGATTATTGCGCTTTGAATAGTACCTGCAAGGTGAATTGCATGCTCTTGGATCTGTCAAAAACTGAATATGCATATAAACAGCAGATGATACGGTCAATTGACGCCTTGCAATTGCGATCGTTGGCTCTGCTTCGACATTGTACTCCTGGGTTTTACATTGGGAATTGAAAAATACGGCTACTGGTTGCTGCCTTAACCTCTTTCGTTCGTATGCCTGCCGGAAGATATACAATTCCCGGTCTCCTGTGCAAGCTGGTTATAAGCTGTCGTCCTTTTCCCATTCTACATCCTCACGAGGCGAACACATGCAGGCAGCAGAAGCTTTCGTTCCGACAGTGCAGATCACTGTCCTGCTACCTATCAGATACACTTCGAGAGGAAGGGTATCGAAACAGAAGTTGTAGCTGAACCTCAGCTGGAAGCGAGCCCGTCCAAGAAGCGCAAGATTGATGTGTGGGCGGCCTTCGCCATCAGCGATTGGTTTTCGCATGTACTAGTATGAATGAATGAATTGTCGAGCTCATGTGTCAATGTGATTTATTTCCAGACTTGGATAATTTCAAGTTTGAACCTCAAGCATAAACCAGTTAAGCAGCAAGGTGCCGGCGACGAAGTCGACCGCTAGTACAAACATAGCACATACAATAACAATAAGCCTGAATAAAATGAAATAATGGATGGGCCTTTCCATTACGATAGCGAACATGAACCAAATTCTTGCAACATCCCCTTCACCGCCAAAAACCCACTAATCGGAGCCCCAATATATGAATAAATGTTCAGACCCCAAATCAGGATCCACAAAGGGTATTCCATCACTTTCAACCCCCATGACCACCACGAACGAACATTTCTTACTCTGAGGGTCTTCCTTTCCTCCAAAAGCGATTTGATTTTGGCAAGATGTTTCCGACCGACGTTAGCCATGAATGAATAGGAAAGGGAAAAGTTTGGCAGCCTGATAATGACGGCCATCTCCATTAGCATGACATATTGGGCCAGGACCATCCATGCAGTCATGGCACTCCGCTGTGAAGGTGTGCTGCTTCGGCGTTGGAAACCAGTCAGGCAATAAATGACAAGATATGGGAGGACCAATCCGAGGACCGGGGAAGTAATCGCGATGGCTGTTTTGACCGCGAGACCGATAGGCAGCTTCCAAAATTTCAATGTTCTCTCAGTAAAGGGTTGGAGCCGTTCCCACAAGCATTGTCGAGAGGTGGTCTTGGTATGTGGGCTTCGCTGGTAATCCGTCAATTTGAGTTTTGATTGATAAATGTGCAGCCAGTTGTGAAAAGGGTGAACACGGAACACGAAAGTAGGCTGTTGATCAGGCTTCACTAGTCGATACTTCCTCGCTTGGGAGTTCCCAAGTCTCGCCCAGAGCAGGTTTGCGCTGGTATCCGTCCACAACCGTGTAGTTACTGACTCGTCCTTTTTGTCACTACCACCAGCCATGAGAGGTCTAAGCTCCATTTCAGCTTCATCCAACCCTGAAGCATGACTGCTCTGCCTTCTGTTGTTCTGGGGGCGTTGCGTCGTCTGGAGAATCCCAACTTCCCCCCCAATCACTGCCCCAGGTCGTCCTTTTGCTTCCTGCATTGTTGGGGTTTGGAGCATGAAGAGGTACGGATAATCCCCCATACAGCCGATACAGATCAGATTGATGAGCGACATGAACGCATATGGGAATGCTGATAGCCCAAAGGCTACGTATCCGTATGTATCGAGTTGTTTCCCCCGGGTAAGGTAGAGGGTGATACAAGATAGCACCAGTTGACCGATGGAAATTGCCATCTTGAACAAACTTGGAGATTGGGCGACCTGGGTCTCGCTTCGGTCTTTCAAGCCTTTGATCAGCTCGAAAGTATTTGCAGGGGAGGGGGTCACCCAGTGGTATCCATCTGGGAGTGTGTGGTTCCCGTGGATCTTATAACCGCTATTCACATCGAGGAACTCCGACGCATCGAAATTGTCCTTAACATAAGCGTAGGGCAGCAAGGATTCGAGTTTAGTGGGTTTAGTGGGAGTTTTGCCGATGATAACTGTGGCAGTAGGGCTGAGCTCAAGGTCAGAACAGACGTAGAAGCGATGACGTAGGAAAACCGTACATTTCATCTTCCCCGTGGCTTTCCTCGTGCAAGTGTGCAATGGATCTCGCGTCGTCAACTTCTACGCTTCGAGTGGGCTCCTCATCCTTCAAAAACCAATTCGGCCAAAAGGAGCATAACAGCTCCTCCTCACACTTTGAGTCGGTTGATGGCTTCCATGTTTCCGTCCGTGCAACGACCGCAAGCGCACCGACTGACAGCGCTCTCCCAATTTCGTCTTCCCCAAATGCGCAATGGTGCCAGATGATGATGGCAGCTCTTCCTAATCCGGCAAAGGGATGCAGAAGGGATAGAAACGCCCACTGAAAGCTTCCCAACCACCCAGCTCCAGGTGGAGAGGGGACGGTTGCCGCATGTGCGATGTAGTTTGCCAAAAAGAAGACGAAAATGTCTTGCCAGGTGGTAGGAGAGCAATGAGGCTTGTCGTCTGAAAATAGCGGTAGTGCAACGACGGAATGCACAAGGAAGGGGAAGATTAAGAGCCACCTGTAGTTAGACTGCATCGGCTATGTTGAGGTATCGAGCGATAGTTCTTCTAGTTCGCTGTTCTCGTTTTATAATCTCTGCACCGGCTTGGCGCATAGCCATGGTTTATAGGAATTCATTATTGCTAATTAACATGTCGTCATGGGCTAGCACTGCACTGTGAGATTTCAAACTCAGTCACACTGCACGGGCAACAACGGTGTGAAGTTTGCCCTTCGTCATCGTCCTATGATAGTATGAACCTGTAACGAACTTCTCGGATATTCCGTTCCGTATCTATTTTCGTCTTTCTCGGATATTCCGTTCCGTATCTATTTTCGTCTTTCTCGGATATTCCGTTCCGTATCTATTTTCGTCTCATCTCGTCAGCCTCTCCGTTCAGTCTCCATCACATTCCTTTATCTCTAGTTCAGTCTTTTCCTAAATACTTGTCAGCCTCTCAGTCCTTTCTCAACACATCCGTCAGCCCCTTTCCTCGCCTCTCATCTCTATAAAAGCCCTCGTATTTCTACGTATCTAGCATAGAGTCAACTCAATGTACGACTCCTCCTCCGAATATCATCTTCTTCCTTCCTTATTCGGACGTGATTCCTTACACCCTTTCCCTTTGCTGGTCACCGTTGCCTGGAATGGGTTAGCCTGATTACACGTCGGTACTCGTTTTGTACATCAACGAACATTCCGCCGAATTCTAGACCTTTCTAAGATGATGTCATGTGCATATGGGACTCTGCGGCGGCGCCTGCGCGCTAACTTGGCGTCGTCTGCGCTCTGGCCACAACTTTGCATCATCTACACGGCCTAATTAGTAAGTTGAACCACGATTCAAGAGCTAGAAATTAGTAGAATAAATTCCCTTGCTTTACTCCCTCATTATCTTGCTGTAGTATCGAATATACGCCTCAGGCGCTTCTTAACGTCGCAAGGATTTAGATTTAGAACGATTTATAAGCAGAATAGGTCAACTTCACAGCGTCTTCACAGCACACTGTGATCACTGTGAAGCGTGTCACAGCTCCACCCAAAACCGCTTCACTGGCACTGTACTGCACTCTGCGGCAGCACTACTGCACCTGTTGATTTCACGGATTTCTCCGGTGGTCGCCCCTTGGGCTAAGCCAAGCTTAGCCGTCGCTCGGATACCAAATTCGGAAACATGCAATTTTCTCCGTCCCCAGAGGCATTCAGTTCGAATTTCTTGTTAAGTTACATTTCCTGCTGCATTTTTTATGTGTAGGAACTGTATCACTTGGTACTCCATGAGTTGTAATGAGTTGGTGGTCGACCCAATTTTACCTGTGACAGTGTCATGCATCAGTCACCGACGTGACTACCCACCAACAAAACTGTTCAGTGCGACATGGAAAGTCGGTCAAACACTGTGATTTTTTGTGGCAGGCAATATCGAAGTCCATTTAACAATATCCTGTTGTTCATTCATTATAATCTTCCTTGCCACCAAAAATTTCCATTTTCGGCTCGAGCTATAAGTGAGCTTCTAGCTTGGCTCGGCTGGCGGCTCGAGCTGAGCCGAGCCGAGCTCCGGCAACACTAGCCTAGCAGGGTTCTTGTTTCCTCTTTAGGAGGGACCGGTCTAGGCCAGTAGTTCAACAAATTCCCTTTGCCCATCCTCGCATCTGCTTCACCATCAGTCATCTCTTCGAGGTCTTTCGCTTGATCTTCAATGCGGGTACTACCTTAAAGTCGAGATATGAGTCTGACCACTGCGTGACGAGAATCTCAACATCTGGAGAGCTTCCATAAGATCGGGGCTAATCAAGGGCTAATCATTATTATCCATTGCGACACATCGTTGTTGTCTCCTTCCCGAATGAAAAAAATGCGTCTACTAGGGACGGCAGAACCTAACCTGTGGATCCAAAAGACATGCTTCAGCTTCGTGCTCAAGAATATGGCGCCCTGCAGGGCAAGATCAAACACTTGTCAAAGATGTGAGGTCGAAGAGCTTATCAGCCCACCATCGTCCAGGTTCGGACTATCATTGAAGATCTTGATCGCCTTCACACACTGCTCCAACCTCCTGCGTCAACTCCCCAAGTCTCGTCCTACAATCAACCACATCGCTGTTCCGAAGCGACCCAGACACACCACTATCGGTGCCTTGAAAGATGAGGTAGTCAAGCCCCGCAATAGTCGCCTGCACATTCCGCGCCGCGACGGGGTCGTCCAAATATAAAGGCTTGATGTTGTTCTCGACGACGTCTCTGACGCAAGTCAAGGCCCGCCAGAACATATTCCCCCGCCGTTCGGATGTCTCTCGAAAAGTGTCAAAGTACACTGAGTACAGCGGAAGAGTAGTTAGAGGCGCTCAAGCCAACCCCGACGACCCACCCGCCACGATAGACATCCGCGTCGCTCTGGATGGGAGAAGGCCGCGGTGGGTGTAGCACTCCAGGTACTCCCGATAATACGGCGGGTATCCGCGCAGGAGGCAGTCGATCTCGTGTGGTGTCTGGTTGTCGACAAACCGGTGTGGGATGATGTGTACCACGACTTCACCGGACTCTTCATGGCGTTCGGCTGATATCTGGAGGTTTCCCAATGCGAAGTGGTCCTCGAACTGCCTTCAGGCTCTTCGTATCTGAGGACTATTTAGCGACCAAATTTCATAAGGAGTAAAAAATTATCACGTTTTCGCCAGCCAGTCGTTTATTAATCGAAGGATATCCAAATCAGATACTTCCGAGTTGTCGAATGAAGGAGTATCAACCAAGACGACGCGGTTCTTATACCCTGGATAGTTTTTGATTCGAAAGGACCTGACTTCCGTCGTGGAAGAGTGTAACATAGCCGCCGCGCGTTGGCCTGACCGTTCAGCCAAAATGTCGATGATCTTGAACCGTAAGTTTAGACAAGACCGTCAGAAAGAGAACATGTGTTTACGTACATGGCTTTTCCCAGATCCACTCGGGCCAATGAGCCTATTGAGAGTTCAATACGAAATTTGATACCACAAGGCGGAAACGAACGCAATGACAATATCCTTCTGGTTTAGTTGGCCTGCTTCCAGAGTGTTTTGGTGATCCAGCTTTTCAGGTATCGTAGCAGGATGGGCGACAATAGTCTGAGGGTGCACATACAGGGCTCGAGCTGCCTTCGTGTCTTTTGGATGTCGCCTGGGATCCTCTAGTTCTGTTTGAACCTGGAGTACCATGCGTTCTGCAGGGTTGGCAAGCAGTTTGTCTACGAATTTCCATGCAGACTCCTCTGTGTTCTCAAATCGCGCAGTGCATGCGCCTTGTTGGATCATGGTTGACCAGTAATATTTCGCAAGTTCTTGCTCCCACATTTCCGCGACTTCTTCCGTTTCGATGTCCCACATCGTCGTAACCAAAACCACGTGCGGTGCGGCTTTGTCACCACAGAGCTCGCTGAACATCCGTAAAGCGACTTGATGAGCTCCCGACATTCCGTTGTCCGAGATATGATGCACGTATATAATCCCAGAGAGGAAGATCTGCGCTTTATACCTGAAAAGGATTTAGCTATCATTTTCAAAGAGCAGAACATGGTAATGTACAGTTGGGAAAGCCACTCGCTGATGATGGTAAGAATTTCCAGGTCAGATCTGTGGGTGTCATTGAAGCCCGGTGTGTCGATTAACACGATGCGGTCCCCACATTTCGGATGGTCGCTGATCCTTATCCCGCTGACATTCTTGGTACAAGACTCGCAACCGTGTCCTGCACGGTTGCCTTCCCTAGTTATCCGATCTATAATCTTTAAAGGAGTTTGTAGGAGCGAGCAGTTGATAAGAGTCATCGTACAGTACTTTTCCCTACTCCTGAAGGACCCATAATTCTGCAAAACTCTTCATTAGTACTTCGTACTAAGTTCATCGAAAAGGTTTGTACGCGATAATGATGTCATGTGGCTTGAGATCAGCAGGATTCTCCAGATTTTTGAAACACATATCAGCCTAGTAGCCAAAACACCGCGAAAGAAAGAGTGAGAAGGGCACGAGAAGGGCACCGCGGGTGAAAGCGCGTTCTCTGTGGAATGAAGGTTTCTTTAATGATCAACGATCTGAAGGAAGGAAGGAAGGAGGTTACGGGATAACTGAAGCGGAACATAAGGCTAGCACGAGGCTTTCGTCTGCCCGGACCAGTGACAAACTCCAAATAAACATGGATGATGGAAGCTTTGGCTAACATGCAAAATCTTCGAACAATTTGGATGACGTCTGGTGACTTTTCCCCACATTGAAGTTCAAGAGCCGAAGCCGCTTCAAGCTTCAAGCTTCAGTGGGAAGTTGACTTTGACGCCGCTGGCGGTCGAGGTCAAAGGCATAGGGCTCACTTGGACCAATCGGGATATTTAAATTACGTAACGCATATTCGGACGCGCCAAGTCGTTCAGCCTGAGCACTTTGTCTCCACGTCTAATTTGCGTCTAATATCTCGAGAACGCGTAAAATGAAGCCATTGTTACAATCCCTTGGCCCCTTATCGGATTGTCGCCAAATCACAGATCGTATCCCAGCCTCGTGCTCGTGTAGCCTCAACCGTGAGGCAAAATCTCGTCAACGGTATCATGGTGTTCACTGTTTTCGCGCCTTTCCTCGCCTTACAAGGCCTCAACGTCAACCCTGTTATAAGACAATCATCTCAAGTGGTATAACTAGTGTCTAGTTAACGAGGTGTTGGGGCTACTTCTCCTACCACGACTCAGAGTTCGACATTTTTTAACGTTGACTTGCAACTTGGCCCTGTAAGTGATTCATCGTTTATCATGGTCCTCAACGCCAATAATCTTCTTCTAGAGAAACGAAAATGCGGTCTAATGTCGGCCTTGGATACCAAGTTCCAGTAGGACTGGGAACGTCGCAGCAAAAAGGTCACTGGACACTCGAATCCGCTAGGGCAAAGAAAGTGGAAACAGAGGATTTATCCCCAGAAGATGTTATTATCGCGTAAGCTGTTTTTGTGTCCTTGGGCCTCATAGCCTTCGTTGGCTCACTGTTTCCTAGTGTCATGGGCCCGACAGGATCGGGAAAAAGCACAGTGGGCTTACCCTCTGTGAAGTTTAACCTTTACTCACGAGCTTCCTAGTTCATCTCCGTAGCCACGGGATTTGACATTGGTATCGACCACACTTTGCAAGGACGCAAAATTGAGATCAGCTTGGTTAGGCTTACCACCCCTGGACCGAATGGCCTTAGCCTGGTTCTTGTGGATATGCCCGGCTTTGGATCTGACATCGATAGATTGGCGATGATATCTACTTGGCTTGCCAAAATGTGAGTCCGCAATACCCTGGGTATACGAAAGAACATCCAACCAATTGAATTAACTTAGTTACACAAAAAATATTCTCCTGAGCGGATTACTCTACCTCCACCGTATAACGGACAATCGGATGGGTGGCGAGCATTTGAAGAATCTGCACATGTTTAGCAAGCTCTGCGGGCAAGCAATGCAGAAAGTTGTCCTTACAACAACGATGTGGGAAGAGGAATCTCTGGATCTATCAATCGCCCGAGAAAAAGATCTCAAGGACAGATACTGGAAAACAATGATCGAGCGGGGCTCGTTTACACGTCGATTCGAGGCGAGAACGCAAGCTGCCGCGTTCCACGTCCTCGAGCCTTTGCTTGATGGTCCGGCTCAGCGACATTTGCTCCTTCTCCAAAAAGAATTAGAGAATATGCAGCTAAAGCTGCCTGATACGCCTGCCGGGCGGGCCCTATATCATGAGCTAGAGCTCCTCATTGATAAGCAGCAGCGGTTCCTGCGAGAGATGGCGGCTGAGCTGCAAGGCGAAATCCAAGACCGGCAGGCTTCAGAGACACGGAGGCAGGAATATAAAGAGTTGCAGAAAAGTCTAGAATCGTTGTTCTCGGATATGCAAGCTTTGAAGCTGCCGGTCGGACGGAGGTTGTTGAAAACATTCGCTTCAGTGTTCCATATCACACGACGACCAGCTAAAGGCGAGTATTCTTGAGCCACGATTGATTATCGGTTCTTAACCCCTTGAGATAGAATTTCAGGGGAACGACAGGGGCAATGCTGGCAAAGAGCTGGGTGTTCTTTTCGCAAACAACGGCAAGAAGGGTTCAGAAAGGAAGCGGAGTAGGATTGACAAAGAAAGGTCGAATTTGCCTGTTAGAGAATTCCAAGGCACGGTACGTGAAGACAACGAAATTCTTGCGCTTCTTGGACATATTGAATCCGACTCCCAGACGCATGCAAACGAGATCAAAGGACCCTTTTCAGAACAGGAAATTGGGTGGAACTACCCAGCGCAATACGGCGAATTGTAGGTTTCCATTGAAACCATATCCAACCCTTATTCACAGCCCAATTTGACAGAGAAAGTCAGACCAACATCGTCAACACGAAACACGACGATATCAAGCCATTAAGTGGGGATGACATAATTATTGCGTACGCGTTCTTTCTTTGCACATTTCCCCCTGTCATAATTTCTATGTACAGAATCATGGGCCTAACCGGAACGGGGAAGAGTAATGTAGGACCTTTCGACTTTCCTGATACCTTTGCTTGACCCCAGTGAAGTTCATAGACCATTTGACTGGCATGACCGGCAAACCTGGCAAACGGGCAGGGGACACAATGAGGTCCTGCACAAGCGAGGTTGGCGCCATTAGGATTGAAAACCATCCAAAATACAAGAACCGTCTCGTCGTGGTTGACACACCTGGCTTCGACGATACGAACAGATCCGACGACGAAATACTTGCAATCATTGACCAGTGGCTAATCGAGCTGTCAGCTCCCTTTTCCCTCCAATTTTTCTCGCTGCTAATGTCGATTGTAAGGTACAAGTCCAATATTTTTCTCCATGGGGTCATTTACACACATCGAATAACTGATGTTCGATTATCTGGTGCTTATTGTCGAAGTCTCAGGATGCTTGCCGAGTTATGTCGGGAAAAGGTCGTGAAGAACGTCCTTTTTGTCACGACGATGTGGGACGAAGTCTTGATTGCAAAGGCCGAAGAGGAGCGAGAGCAGGATCTCGAGAAGGAGTGGAGGTCAGTGATGGAGCGCGATGTTTGCACTGCCCGGTTCTACAACACTCCGGAGTCTACTCGGGACATTCTTGAGGCCATGGTTGAGAATAGGGTGTTTTCTCGTTCAACTTCATAGTGTATGTTTCACTTTTTCTCGGATAATTACTGTTTCGATGTTCTTGAATTTCTGCCAATTTACCATTCAACATTGGATTGCTCATTTAAAACCGCAGTCTCTGTGTAAGCCGAGAGGTGAAAAAAAATTGACATGGAAATCACTATGTATTCTGCGAGCTTTCGAGCAACTGAATTGAGCTCAATTGTACTTATAAGTAGTTAATGGTGATTATACTAGTATAGTATATTTGGCGCGGATGGGAATGACATCAGGCGACTGGCTGACTGTGGCAGAAATGAGCATCGGCAATGCAACGAAAGCGCCTTCTCTTCTTGAAAGCTGGGTATAAAATTACAATCATAGAATACATCCCTTGCTAGCCCTCATATTAGCATAAGTAACAAAAAAAATCGCCCAGGTGTCTAAGAAATACCCAACAGAGTCCAACACAAGTCTCTTTTTCTCGATTTTTTTTGGTGGTCGTTCACGAAGTGATGACTTGAATGTTTACTGGCTGGCATGTATCCAGCGTATAATGTGGGTGGCCGGTAACAGGGGAAAACACCACGTCCACGCGCGCGTTCGCGCTCGTGTTCGTGCACAGCGAGAACGCGTTCGGCTTGTTGTTGAAAGCCAGGAGCGGTGGGCTACCGATCGGGGCTGTGGTGTCCGTCTAAAATGGGGGTCTTTAAATTCCAAACAGCCGGTGCGGATGAGAATATAAATACGAACCACGGTGCAATACGTCTGCGACCCAGGAAAAGCGGGGATGGAAGCGACGAAGTTGGGCGATTCGCCGTCGTTCGTAAAGGTCGATGTCATCTGCTGAGTGGGAATGACAATCGAGTGTGGGCTGATAATCGAGCCTGCCAAACTAAGCGCAGGCCATTCTGAGCAACATGTCGTGCACGCCTACACGGAATCGTTTTTGGAAGAGTTAGAAATCCATTCTAACGGAAAAAGAAAAGCACGCACAGAAAGCACTGTCCAAAGCACGTTCTTCACCATCTCCACCGCTACCACCTTGAGCGGCACCGTTGACGGGCCATTGGTCGGCGGGTTCTTAAATTGAGCTTTCAGGGTAAAGTTCGTCAGGCTCGTCTGCAGGCATGCTTGAGGGGCTGTTGACTGCCCACTCGCCGAGAACTGGTATATCGCGAGCCTATTTGAGTTCCCGCAGTACTCCGCGTGCGTTGCGTCGCAGAGCATTCGGCAGTCAGCGTCCCCAACGCGTTGAGTTGGTGCGTGCACGGTGGTGTCGCACCCTGGTAGAGGGAGAGCGAAGAGGAAATATAATATAATCAGCCAATAAGCATAACCATCTAAACCGAGATACGTACAGCACTCGTGCCCATTTTCCACACCCGCAAACGTAAATGGCCCAGCTGCTTGGCACGCAGCGGTACAAGATTCAGGCGTTGTACCAAGTGGAATATTCACTCCTGTATTTAGCGTCCGGGCAGAGACCGAATCCCTGTAAACACAAAGCCGTCAACGAACATCCAACGCAAAATTTAGTCTTGCCAACGGAACCAACGCGTAATAGAAGGAGAGGATTGACTAACGTGAAGCATCCTTGATATGACCATAAACCAGTCCCAGAAGTAACATTTTGAACGATGATCGGTGGGGGTTTGTTGCTTTGGAAAATGTTCATGCGAACCGGTCCACCACAGAGTTCCGTCGAATTTCCGCTGCATGCCATGTTGCAGTCAGTGGCAGGCGCCATTTGACTGGGGATCTGAATCGTAGAGTCGCAGTCTGATTTGCACAGGTAAGATGTAAGGCATCTTAGAAAGGAAATTTTAGTGGGTTAACTTACAGCACTCCCCTACAAAGAACAGTCAGAACGCGAGTTTCAGGAACAAGATCGGAAGGACTTACGTCCAAATTCCACTCCGGCGAAAATAAAATTTCCAGAATTACAGAAGTTGATGCATGTCTCAATCGTCATCGGGTCTTGAACCAAGGACGTCGCAGCCAGTGTACGGGAGGTCGATACATCCCTGGAAATCTACCATGAGTCGAGTCGTACAACTCAGCCAATAAACAACATACGTGAAGCATCCCACAGACTTCCACCCAGCTGGTAATACGGCGGGTATAACTTGTGCCTGCGCGCTCTAAGATATAAGCAATGTCAGTAAAAAAGGACATGTGAAAGAGGAACGCGTCATACAAGGCCTAGCAAGGACCCAGCAGCAAGAAGAAGAACGCTAGGAACCATCCTCAGTGGTTTAAAAGTAAAGGACAGAAAATGACACGTCTTGCGACGCGTCAAGACATCTTGAAACACGACACTTTATACCTCTGACTCCGGATAACTCTGTCATCCGAAGCGTCACCACAGACGCGAATACCCCAGGCACATGAACTCAGAACAATGAGATGCGTAGAATTTCCTTCGAGACCCCAGGAACAACCTGACAAGAAGGACGCGGGACAAACTATAAAGCCAGACTTGATGCTCTCATGCTTGTCAGACGAGAACGCAGAGAGGTCGATGCTGGACAGGAATGTCGAACTCCATTGACCTTCTATCTACCGCCGCATGCTGAGTGTGGGTTGAGGGGCGGAGAGATCGTTGGTGATTGGCGGAAAGGATGAAGGCCATCATTGCCTTTCTGACAGCAAGTTATAGAATCGCCAATTTTTGTGCAGTTGCTGGGAATTGATGGAACGGCAAATTTGGTTGTGGCAGCTTCAACATGCTATTGGTCTAAGCTTGGCTCTTTTTTCATGTCTTAAAATAATGTTTCTCGATGACCATCTGCCGAGAGTGTTGGAACAACTGTCAACTCGCTTTCCGGGAGCGGACATCAAGGGAGATCATCGTTGGAAGGCTCGGAGTAGGTGGATATTTCGGTATCGTCAAATATAGATCCCGCGTCTACGTGGCGTCCCCGTTCGTCCCTCTTATAGAAACTGTTGTCGCTAAATCAGTAATTTGGAAATCCAGCAGATATCAGCGAGTGCGACAAAAAAAGCGGGAAAGTACCCACACCTGATGTT
Source organism: Galerina marginata (assembly GCA_023014335.1). Lineage (NCBI taxonomy): Eukaryota > Fungi > Basidiomycota > Agaricomycetes > Agaricales > Galerinaceae > Galerina > Galerina marginata. The sequence continues at coordinate 1,958,582 of JAECYW010000007.1, read as the reverse complement.
TCAGGATAGACGGCAGTTTTTTCGTCTTTGCCTTAATGAAAAGTGGAACCGAAGCAATGTTCCGAAGAACGGATGTTTCTGTGAGAGACCCAGCGGACATGGGTATGCGTTTTTCATTAAATGATACACCGTGTGGCGACTGCGAATACGCTCCAGTGTGTTGTCGGGAGGGATTATCAAGTCGGAGATGTCAGTGGTGGGAGACCATCAACCGTGGTCTGACGTGACGGTGTTCTATCAGCGCAGAAGGTGCGATAGAAAGCAGAGATAATACCGCCGCGGAGAATATATCGGAAGTTTTGACCTGGTATTTCAGCATATGAATGTAACGAGTCGCTGGTTATCATCCCTCCCGCTTCTCTTGTCTTGATATTCTTAGTCCCCTCCGTGGTTCGATGCTCTAGGTTCTGTCGCGTCCTTCTGTGCATTGATATGTGGTGGTTTCTGGGGGACACCTGCGCAGTAGAACTTCATTTACCCAAAGGCAGACAAAGAATGTGGAACAAATGCTGGACATCTTGGACAGCAGGTTAGATTAGCCCGGGTATCACGAATCACGATAACCAAAGGGAATGATGACGCTAATGTGTCTACAGACAGCGGAGCCTGATACACATTGCCAGCAAATTGCGATTGCAGCTGGGACATGCAAAATGATAAGAAAAGACAAGCAAAGGATTGGTATGAATTCAAGTGGTTATGGTCATTCTTGGAGAGTCCAGAACGGAAAGTGAAAACCCAAAAGCATCTGAAAGTAACACGTCAAAACAATGAACCCCGACCTTCATCATTCGGCTCCCAAAATAAACGTCAGTCCATTGATTATTGATCCGTCAAGCGCGACTGACGAATAATGTATGTAGACAAGAATTCGGATCCCTGCAAAGGTCACACCACCTGGGACCTCCATATCGATTTATCATTGTCAAGAGCAGGTCAAGAGGATCTGGTCCGACTGGGCCGAGGCCATAGTAGGTGCTATTCTTCAAGGGGCCGTGCCAAGAACAGGAAGGGTGCCATGCCACCTTACGCATGAGCCCGAGTAAAGCGCGTCGAGATCTTCAAAGGATTAAAGGTCCTCGGGACAACCACTCAACCGACCGCGCAAACCACCAGTGCTGAGGATATAGCGCCGTGGCTCACATACGCAGACCGACAACCAAAAATCTCTGACTCAGATCGGTATATTGCAATTGTGTGGCTCAGTGCCTTTGGACCTACACTTGTGTTCCATTATCGGTGAAGGTGGGCATTCGGAAGGTTATCTTCATTGTGTCGATAAGAAATTATTGGAGAGATGAGAATGAGAGAAAGTAGAGCCATATACAGAATTTTTCTTGAAGGATTTCACCGACTAGCGCATTGTAGAGTCAGTTGTGAAACATTTTGGTGAAAGAAAGCTAGTGACTCCCGATATGGATGCACTATTAATAGGTCAAGCCTAAAGCAGAAAATTGGGCTTTATATGGAAGTTCAAACGATTTTAGCAATCACCTACAATTTCTGGGCGCTGGCCAGTCAATGCTACACCAGGATACCTTTGCGGCACTCCCCACATTTTCTGACACCTTTGCGCATAGCCTTTTTATCCATCCACGAGGGTACCTTGACTCAACATGAAGAAATGAGGTACGTAGCATGGATATAGCCGATTCCAGCATCCATATGATATCTCTGAACGCGACTGTTGAGTTATCTCACAGGTATTACTCAGTAAATACCCTTATCAGATGGTGAACGCGGTACAGCCTTCAAATCAAGGATCTGCGCACATGTTTAAAGTTCAGACGAAAGCTGTGCCCAGACTTGCGCAGATCACGCAAAGTTCACCACGGCCCTTATTTCTACGCGTGTCCAACTGCGTTCAGTGTCAAACTCGCTTGCTAGCTGACTTGCAGAGCATGAGCATGCACGCCAAGGCAATGCAGTCCCTTCATAGGAATACAAATACCTGTCATTCTCGAAACCAAATTCTTTATCCATACGATCCTCACGACAAGTTGAGACCTGCCATGTTCAATTCCTTATTGTGGTCTTTCTTCCTTTTCTCCGGTAATTTTTTCTTTTTAAAAATGTGCAGGCAGTTTACTGACGAAAGTCATAGTGGGTGTCCAAGCAACCTTGTCCGTACCTGTGACGCAATACCGCGCCGGGATAAATGGGGCCGATCCTTCTCCAGCTGGTCAGGTCATACAAGGCCTTACTGTCCTCGGCGTTGGTCCGAACGGAGGAACCACGTACTCCGAAGTTATGATTGCCTCTGGGGTAGTTACCCTTTCTCCCCCGACAGGAACTCCGGTTTTGACTACTTTTACGGGCATTCAAACGGTTACCGCAGGTGCGTGTTTCTGGCGAACGAAATTGCGGGATTCTGACTTAGAAAATCTAATGGTGTAGACAACTTTGTCGAACATGCATCCTGGGTGTATAGGAGCATTGCAGACAGCTCAAAGAAGTTTAATAGCTTCGAGCAGAACTGCACTTTTACCGACGCCACCAAGGATAAGGCCGAGTGCGTCGAGGTTTTCAAAGCAGACGTCGGCGGGACAACAACTCAAGGAACCACGCAGACCGTCACCGAGCCTGTAAAGCCCTGGTTCACATACGTCCCGCCACAAACGAACTCTGCCCCGATATATGTTTCTCAAATGTGGTCGAGCGTCTTTGGATTTATCCTTGCAGCGACATGCCTTTGGTAATGAAAAAAAAATAATGTCGGGTGTTACGGAAATTGTATTTACATAACTTCCATTATTACTTTACAGTCGTCAATTGTATAGCATAAATGTCTTTCTTCGACTTATAGCATTAATCTCTCTCCTCGATTACGCACAAATACTGAAGAACCTCGTGTCATTGAATCTTAAAATAGCAGCCGAAAGTACCCTGGTACTCGGGCCGATGATGGTGGGCGTCGAGCTCTGCGTGATGCCTCGCCCTTGCCTCGCCCTCTCCAGGGATTAATAATATGGAAGAAGGTCTAAGGTCTCTCCAACTCTAGGACCTACTTACTTAAGAGTTTTACCACCTCCAGTCCTTCCGATTTTCTAAGCAAGACCTCACGGAGCTACGAAGTGTGAAGTCAGGATCATTTTGATCAGCATCAGGATTTACATAAAGAATCAAATTTCTTGCAAGCTGTGCGTGAACAGGCCCCGGGAAGCTGCTGATATTTGGTGTCTATTTTGATGTATTTTGCAATTTTTGGGGCCAAATTCCAGAGAAATCCCTCCGAACCACCTGGCGTAGGTAGCTCTGTTCGAAAGCTATCGATTGGCATTCATTTTGTTCGAAAATTCTCAGCCAATGCGTGGGAAAATGGCATTTAGCATGAAAAATGTGCGGATTTGAGGCCCTAATCGGCCGGATTTGCGGATTTGAGGGCGGAATTTCGACGATTTTTTTTTCTTTCTAGGGCCTTTATCTCAAGAACGAATGCAGCTGCGAGGCTCAGACTTGGCACACATCTTGACATTGCCCTAAGCTATCGATTTGTGGATTCTAGGGTTTTTCTGTGCTCGACGACGGGCATGACATCGCCATCATGGTTTTGCTCCTGCCAAAGACACCAAATATCAGCGGCTTCCCGGGGCCTGCGTGAACCGCCTGATAAGTATACGAAAATGTGAGCGAAGCTTCTCCGTGATCCAAGTATCCGCTTAATTGGGCTCGCCAAGGCCCAGTTATAGTAGATATACTTGGCACTTGCAGAGTTGTTATCCTAGAACGTCCGCGTCGGACCCAGGCAGGCCGGGGAGCGGGGTCCCTTTAAAGTCGACGAGTTGAGTTCTCGTCTCTGAATTTCCTAACGTCCCCTCATCCTCACGAACCCTCACGCCATGATGAAGTTCGCATTCTTGAACTCCCTTCTAGTTTCTGCCGTACTTCTTTCGGGTTCGTCGATCTTGGATAATCCGTAGCTGTTGTGTATATGGACTGATGAATGCCCTCTATATTATAGTTGGTGTTCAAGCCGCCGGACCTGTGACGCTTTATCGCGCGGGCGTGGATGGAGACTCCCCTTCTGAGCCCGGCGAAACAATATTATCGCTCGTCGCTGTCGGCGTTGGTTCGGATGGAGGAACGACGTACTCTGAAGTCGAAGTAAATTCCGGATTGGTCACCCTTTCATTGGCGACAGGAACCCCGGTTTTTACCACTTTTTCTGCCACGGCGACGGGAACTGGTGCGTAACGGTGCAGCATTATCAAGATACGCCATGGTTTATTTCTTTGTTTAGATCTCTTCGTCGAGCACGCGTCCTGGATATACAGAAGCTATGCAGATAGCTCGCACAAGTTTAATGGCTTCGAGCAGAACTGCAGTTTCGTCGACGCCAGCAAGCAATCTGCCCACTGCGTCGAGATCTTCAGATTAGTAGTCGGCGGGACTACCACTCAGGCAACTACTCAGACAGTTACGGAGACCGTAAAACCGTGGTATACATACACTGGTCCACAACCAACAAGTTCGGGATTGACTCGGTATGCTTCGAGTTTGTGGTTGCCAGTGACCGCCTTTGGAATGGTGCTCGCGTCAATGTATTGTCAATGATGAGACAGATATGATACTTCAAACCTACAATACACACATAGTCCAGCATTAAGAAACAAACATAACTTACTGGTACAATATTCTATCTACTTCAGGCGGCAGGGAGGGGACCATTGTCGTCATCATTGTCGTCGTCGTCTGCATCCTCACTGTAAACATCGTAATCTAGATGATCAGGCATTAGCTGTCCGTGAAACAAAGGGGTATCCTCCATGTCGACATCACCTTCTGCGTCTGCGGAATAGACGAGACGAGTTTGTTTGCGCTTCCTCTCGAGTTCATCAACGAGGGCTTGAAGTAAATTTGTTCACCAAGTCGGTGGTTAAGTCGATGAGTTCGGTGTAATCGGCGCAGAGTGGATGATTTTTTCCCATGACATAAGCTCCGCGATCGCTCACAGCTGCCCCTATAAACAGCTCTCAAGGCGCCTAACACACAGAAGGATTCGGTGGTCCCCACTTATTTTTCGCCAACTCCGTTTTGTTTTGTCGGTCTGAAGGGTGCCTCACATACAAGATGATTTGTTGAGAGTGAAGTTCCGTCGGGTCACTTCAAACAACGCAATATCCATCGACCTCTCCCCGCTGGGACTATATTCCCGAGTCTTCAAAGGTGGGCTGAGAGAGATAAGAGAGTGACGAAAGCATGAAAGTCCGAGCTGCGTTTGGCGCTGAGGGGATTTCCCACGAGCGTAATTAATTTCTCAGGTTGTCAGGGCGACAGGGTCTCGTCACGAAGAACGATTTCTTTGCTCCTTCACCAGTTCTGCTGTATGCTTTATGCTTCAAAGCTTCATGGACCCCGCGCGATTGCCATCCCCCTCTTCCAAGAATTCGAGGCTAATCAAATCGGTCTATCATACACTTCTACCACTTGGGAAACGGACGCGGATCAAAATGACCGCTCAAAACCCTGCAGGCTTGTTCGAAACTCATTACCCCTTTCATTGACACTATCTTCGATATCTCAATTGAAAAATTCACCAAAACATAACCATCACCAAAAGATGACAAAATGGCTTTATATGGACGGGATTCATATCCACACCAGTCAGCCGTTGGCAACCGGCATCGATATTTCCTACGGAACCCAGGTTTTTTGCCTTGAGGCATCCCTGCTTTGGGAAAGCGAAGATTCATCCAACAATGTCACCCGCTCACTTCCTGATTAGCCTCAGGAACGCAGGGTATAAGGTAAATACAGCTTTCAACACGACCTTGACGCGGTTTTTTTCTTCAGTCTCCCCTTCCTCCTCTTCGCCTTCGCTATCCCCTGGGATTAGCCCCCACTCTCTTTAAAACCTCATCACGCTCGTTTAAAGCGATGGTTAGAACTTCCACGCTTCTAGGCACGGCTGTGTGGCTTGGCGCTGCCCATGCCCATCTCGCTGCTTTTCATAAGGGAATGTACTGTATCAATGTGCGCGCTTTTTGTTCTTTCTCGAAAAATATGACTGGGCTAATCAAACATGACCTGTGGATAGGGCCCGTCTAACACTCCAGACCTGAACTCGTACGCGATTGTGTACCCCCTTTATCAGCTCAACTTTAACGACTGGTGGTGTACGTCGTCGCACTTAGTTTCAATGTCTTTACTTATCTCATTCACTACTATCCAGTCCACCACGTCAATGGCGTATGCTTTTTTCTCCTTTGATGGCGTTTCTACGATACTGAACTCAGCGTGATAGTGCGACCAGTACCCTCCTGCAGATGGAGACTTCCTTGAGATGTGAGTGGTCGCTAGTCCTATATTTCAACCATCAACTCATATTCTCCTGGCCACAAAGACCTGCAGGTGGAACCTTCACAGTCGAAATCGCCTCTAACCGCGGCAAGACTTCGCTCTCCTTCAACGGGCAATACACCTCAGAGTGGCCGGATGGCAGCACCTATCCCGAAGACTATGTTCGTTTCCGCTCTTCAGCCCTCTCAATTTCATTATTCATTCAATTGCTCTTCTATTACAGAATGTCCCTTCTTGTATTATATCCCCCAACAGTAAGCCGCCCATTCCCTTCATTTCGCCATAATTGTCCTTGTCTCATTATTGATCGCCGCTCAGTGCACGCACAGAACCAATCTAGAGCAGCTGGAACCGCGTTTGCCATCTCTTACCATGTGGGTTGCTGGTTACACATTCATTCTTATTGTTACTCAACTGCTTCGTGAATAGTCGGATATTAAACAAGTCACTCCTGACAACCTCGCCGTTTTCACCGTTCGCTACAAGTGGGTCTTCTGAGCAATGTTCTAAGGCGTTTCGTTCTGAAGCTAATACACGTTTATCAGCACTCCTTGGAAACGAATCCTGACGTATGATGTACCGGCCAATATGCCCGCTTGCCCAGCCGGTGGTTGTATCTGTGCAGTGAGCGCTCCTTCTGGATCCTCGAATTTTGAAAAATTCTGATTTGTTTCTGTTTTATAGTGGGGATGGGTACGGTCTTCATCCCAATGATCCCTTTCTGAAAACTTATATCTCTTCCTTCTACACAACCAGGTTCCCAACGGATGCGGCCAACCGAACATGTACCACCAGCCCTTCAAGTGCAAAGTGACTGGCGCCAAGAGCACTACACCAGTCGCCGCGCCCAAGCCGCCCGTCTGGTGCGAAGGCAACCCAGGCGGCTGCACGAAAGGCGCGAAGCAGATGATCGCCTGGAACCAGCTCTCCGGGAACAACATCGCCGTGTCGGGCTGGGACCAGAACGGGGACCCGAAAAGCCCTGCGTATAACTCGAAGTGTGGTTTCGCAGATGGTGTGTTTTTCTTTTTGTGTTTTCGACCTTTGGAAATTTTGTTTGTCTGACCGACCCTTTTTTGGTTTAGGTGCCCAGAACGACATCTTCGCTGGTGCACCATCGTCTGGAGGATCGAATTCGGACTCAGGAAACTCGAATTCGGGTAGCTCGAGCTCTGGCGGCTCAAGTTCAGGAAGCTCAGGCTCGGGTTCAGGTTCAGGCAGTTCAGGCAGTTCAGGCGGGTCTGGTTCCAACACCCCTGGCGCAACTCCCGCCACCCCAGGCTCCTCCAACCCCGTCATGACCCCCACCGTCACCACCGCCGCCGACGGCACCGTCACCACCCTCCCGGCCTCACCCAACGCTCCCGTCAACCCGCCCGTCAAGAACCCAGCGCCGTCGTGCAAGAAGCGCAAACGCGGTCTTGCAAGCACCTCCCTTGCCAAGAAGAGCTCGTTGGCTCGCGACTTCATCCCGGCCGCCCATAGACGGCGCAATGCCCACGCAGGGGTGTTCTAAACGCCCTCGTTTACCCCCCAAACTCACCCAATACCCGGAGTCGATTACCATTGTTCGCTTCTGTCCTATGCTCTGCTTTTTCTCTTCAGGTTGCGTAGATGGAGGCGAGCTTGACGTTTTACCCTCCGTCTTTTCGCGCCATTTTGCTTTCTTACATATCTATACTGCTGAGCAGGGGATTTACCGCTTGCTACGTGTATTGACTTGCTCGTAGCACACTTGGGTATCCTATCCTACCTCCCGGCTTACTGCCTCGCCCTTCGTCCTTGTCATACCCTTACAGTACCATACCTCTCTCGTTCATGTGCTGTAGTACTGTCCCCGTTACTGGATGTACATAAGTACTTACATGCTACTAACTGTTGTTATATCTCTGAGATTCCAAGTAATCTGAGATTTTTGAGTTTGTCATCTAGCATTTCGGTTTGTTTGTTTTCTGCTCTCTTGCATGACGGTCCTCCTTCAAGTGTTTGTCCATATACCCATCCCCCTCCCTTACCAATTTCTCAAAGGTAGCCACATCTACAGCCTCTCCACCACACCACGTCTCGAGCTTCTTATTCTCAAAATCGACAAAGTACGCCCACTCGCAGTCGTCTAGAAGATCGACCGATTCCGCCATATGCTTCAGCTGCCCATCATAAATCGCAGGGAGCGCCGCCGCGCCTTGGGTCCTGTGCAGAAGGCAGTACCAGTCCGACGCGGACTTGTTGCTGACTCTGAGGTCGGCGAAGCCCGCCTTTTGGTACTGGTGCTGGATCTCGAGGCTGGGTGTTGAATCCCGGTCGACCCAGGTGATCTCGCGGAGGCGGCGGGCCATGGTGTTGTGCCCTTGTGGCGTGAGGCTCCGGATAAACTTGGAGGTGTTTTGCCCTAGGTACGACGGGTAGGAGTCGTAGTGGTTGTATGCTGCATGACGCTGGGCGCCGCGGATGATGAAGCCCAGGAGGCCGCTGGTACCCATTTAGCTGGAACTCAACGACTTTTGGACGTCTCTTGGGCCCGGAATGGTAGTACGCCGACCTTGGTGATCACGAAGCACAGTCTGGCGTTAGGCAAGGTGGAAAAGCACACGCTTCCTTGCATTGCGATATTGCTTTCTTGCAGGCAGCAGGACCCTGCATTTCGACAACCGAAAAACAAACATTGGGCCAGTCCAATTCACAGATATCATCATATCCATTTGCGTCTGCCGCTCTTATGGACAAACTATGCTATTGCCATCTAGCTTTCCTCTTCTTTCAGATCCAGATGATCAGATCCGGGGACAGGAGGACCCCACCACTGCTTGTCCATGGCCATGTACCCATTCCCCTCACTTGTCAGCTGCTCACGTCTCGAGCATCTTATTCTCAAAGTCCGTGAAGTATGCTCATTCGCAGAAGAGGCTTTTGTCAAGGAAAGAGAGCCACTCTGGAATGTGCTTTCGGTCGCATGCAAACATTAGAACCTATCCTCCACGCACCCTTCTTGTTCGTACGGAGCTCGGCGAAGAGGCGTAGCCCAACGTCTGGTAATGATCCTGGGCTCAAGGCCAGGTGTCTATCCCAGGTGACCAGTGACCTCTCGAAGGCGACGTGCCAGTGTCGTGCTCAGTCGGAGTGACGCTCGTGATGAACTTGGAGTTTCTGGCCCGGATGAGAAGGGTAGAAGTCCCAGTGGTTTTGCGCGGCGTGGCGTTGGGCGCGGATAATATAGCCTAGAAGGTCACTGGTACTCATTTCGCTCGGATCGAGCGTATTGTAATCTGTCGAGATTGAGTACATTGTCTGGCTTCGAAATTAGGACTCGTCAGGCTCTCATATTTGTTTCATTTGTGCCAAATTCAAGCTGATGGAAGAGTTGATTGTATATTTTGATTGCTGAGGTGGGGACATGAGAATATTAACACTAGATCCGTACTCTACATAAATAAGCATTAACGAAAACTGTAGGAAACAAAGCAGGCACACGTATGACGCATAGGATATCATAGATCCATTCCATAAATAAATTCCTTGATCACGATTAGCCACGCACGACGTCCAAGGGCATACGTAGCGTGGCTGCCTGTCATGATCATCTAAGTAAGTGAACAGCGAGTCATGGGTGCTCCCAAAAAAAAGTATTCCGATTCCCCACGTCCAGCCTGATGACGCGATTTCCTTCAGGACCGATCGATCAGACCCACTTGGAGAAGAGTGGTATCAGAGATTGTGCCAGCGTGTAGCTGAACACCAGTTTCGGGCCGACAACGAGGATCTACGCAAGGGGAAGGAGGATTTTAGTTCGTGCTCTGAAGACGAGGTAGATCGAAAATGTCGCACCTTTGGCGTCAAGCCTTTGAAGAAAGCCGTGGGGCCCTCGTTTTTAATCAGTTCTTTCACCACGGTCATGCCATGCACCTTGCGCTCGAAGTTGGCATTCTGGATGCGCGTCTTGACGGTGTCAAGCGGGGCAGCTACGGTGATGGAGGCAACAGCCCCAGCGATAGACGCGATGAAGTTTTGAACCCATGTCGCCTTGGAGTAGTCGGTAACGCCGAGGACGTACTCTTTCGTTGCCGCAGAGGCTCCGAAGAGCTGTGAAAGGCGATTTGAGTACGATGACGTTTCGGAGCTTGAGGAAGAATTACAGCAAAGCTTCCTGGGGCATTACGCGCCATTGTCCATCCCCAGCCACGGTAAAGTGTTGTGCCTTCTTCCATGAAGATTCGAACCACACCGCGACCGCGGAAGGCCTCCGGATTTACTTGGCGCTTGATTTTGAGCGCGTCTAAGGGTAATAGGACCTTGAATAGCGATGTAGTCAATACTAAAGTTGTATCCTGAGTGTAGCGTTAATCCACATACGACTTCTCCGATACCCGTCAAGCTGTGAAACCCCAAAGAAAACGCGTCAGATTCACCATTTTGTCCACGCGACTGCCTCGCTCAGAGGGTGTAAAACAAATGACTTACCTCCCGGCTGTGGCCTGCATCATCATCTTCCCCTTCCGCTCCCCAAAGGTGTTGTTGAACTGCGTTTTGTAGTGCTTGTTGATGAGGTCATTGAACCATGGCTGGCCACCAAACTTGTACACCCGCTGCGCGACTTTGTAGCCGGCTGCGTAACCCAGACCTGGGAAGAGTGAGAGGAACTTAGTAGTAAGAGGCGCTGTGGCGGCATCTCGGAAAATAATGGGCGACAAGGTCGAGAAAGAGACCTGGATTTGAATACATATGAGCAACTTTCAACTCTTTCAATCAGTTAAAAACGTACCTTGGCCTTGTTGCTCATCAGACGCTTAGCAACGGTGTCCACAGGATGGAAAATGAGCAGCTCAGCAACACCTATTGACAAAAAACACATTAACACCCAATAAAAGCTTAAGAAACTCTACGCCAACCAGATGTTCCCGATCCCAATATCCGAGCAGCGCCAGAGTCCTTTCCGTTTGACGATGGAGGGGGCGACATGATGGGTAAAGTTAGAGAGGTATAGATAGTAAGAAAAGGACTCTGGGATATAAGTACAGGAAATCCGGAGGTCGCTGCTGCGAATGGTGTGCTGCAGAGCTTATTGCCTCACAGCCTGTAGCAAAATTGAAAAATTTAGGGCTCTTGGCCAATAAAGCCAAATACTCGGACCGGTCTATCCTGCGGCAGTTGTCTTCCTGCAACGACTGTTGAACGTTGAACGACTGTTTCCTGCTTCCAACATCAATTCCGTTACTTTGAACATAGAGTTTTTAATTGATATTCAGTGCGTTCAACGTTGTTTTTATAAGCTCTATGAATGATATTCTAACTTAAAAAAGATAATTTTCGTCCCTAATTCCAGATCAAGTTCCGTTCGACTTGAACTGAGTTACGGTTCGCTCGACACCATTAGGGATTTAGGATGGAGGTTTGATCCATTTTCAGATTTACTCGATAGGATCAACCGCTCAGTATTGCCTCTTAGGACACAAGAAGCGCCGCACTCGAGAAGTTCGCCAAATTGCGCCAAGTAGTAGATGAAAAATTGGCGGAACGCCGCGCCTTACTCAAGCGGATTGAGGAACTCGACTCCGAGATAAAACAGAAAATACCTGAATGTTTTGCTGCGAGGAACGACTGTGCCCAAATTCACGTTCTTCCCTCGGAAGTCCTGTCATTGGTCTTTCAGCAGGCTTGCCTCTGTGAGGAGAGGATGGAAATCAAGCTCTCCAGAGTCTGCAGGCTGTGGCGCTCCATAACCCTTTCGTCTCCAAATTTGTGGTCAACCTTCACCTATTGCGACAGTCTCCCTGAAGTCAAGCGTCTTTCGATATACCTGGAGAGATCTCGCAATCACACAGTAGATCTTATGTTCTATATTCACGATGGCGGCAGATCCGCTGTCGTAAGACAGCTTCTGGACAAAGCCATAAAACATGTTTCCCGATGGCGTCGCTTCTCATTAGTGGTGCACAAGGACTCCTGGCCGTCTGGCGATCTATTCGTTTCAGTTGTCGATGTTTCTGCACCACAACTTCATCGCTTTGTAGTATCGACGTTAGCAAGCTACTGGTATCAAGACGAGGAACTTGAATATGACGACGATTCTACATATCCCTTTCGATACATATTTAAAGGAGGAGCCCCATTACTATCCTACGTCAGGTTAGATTCAAACTCTTTGGGCGGTTTCATGCCCCTTTCAAATATGACGACACTTGAAATCCAACTAGGATACGAAGAAGCTCGATGGCCCTTTAGATATTTTCTCCATCTCTTTGACCTCCCTTTGGTCGATCTGTCATTGATCGGAGACTTCTACGAGTACGAGGGTGCGGAAACTAGTACGCAGCAGGTAACAACAATGACTCTCAAAATCTTTCGGTGCAGCAATGACATCGTAGAAACCATTTTTAATCATATCCATGCCCCACAATTAGAAGTCCTCATCCTCAAAGATCATTTTCCTTCCCCCCAAGGGAGTCCGCCTCACGATTCCTACTCTACCACTTTTCCCTCTTTGCATACCCTATCTCTTGTTGACTGCGATTTTTTCCTCAAAATTGAACACCTCTCCGATTTTGCTCAGGCCACGAATTGCATAACTCGGCTCTACATATCGTTCACTGCATCTCGCTTTTGCCAGGGAAAAGATCCGCTCTATTATATGGCAAAAAACAGTCACCAAACTCTTCTCTGGCCACGGCTCAAGACGCTGACTTACCTCATTGGCCACGACGCAGAGGACGACGTGGAAGATGAAGATTTTGAATGCTATCCAGAAGTTTTCGAATGTCGCTCCAAGATTCTAAATACGCACTGCACCTTCGAACTACAGCCCAGCGACGCACAATTTTGGAAGACCAAGCATCCTGCATCCTGGAACCGCCTGCAACAGGGTGGTTTTTACCGGGAGATGCAGCCCAGGGATGGTTGGTATCCCCCTTTCCCTCCAACTCCATTCGACGAATTTCATAGAGGGTCAAAAGATCCTTTCATGACGCCGATTTTCAAGTTGTATTTGCCTTTTGCATGTCGTGAAATACTGTAGTAAGTAACCTATCCAAACGAGAGACTAGCAAGACTTGAACTGAATAAAATTAGAACCAATATGTGCACGAAGACTGTAGTTCTTCATTTTATTTCAACCGTTCTGCCACTGAAGCTCGCCGCGTGGCAGAAGAAATATTTCACGAAGTATGCAACAGCTTCAAGCTTCAATACTCGAACCGATGGACGAAACAGCTCAGGGTCTCAAACAGTCTCAACACTGGAGTTCATCTTATACGTCGGTGTCTCGAGAGTGACTACTTAGTCTTTTACCCATTTCGTTATGCTTGTTATACATTCGAGCTTCAACGTTCTTCGTCTTAGCATTCAACCTTCGACTCGGAAACAACTCTGAGCAAGTTCACCGTTGTTTTATGGGCTCTATGAATGTTATTTTGACTTGAAAAAAAGATTTTTGTCCCAAATTCCGGTTGGAGATGAAGTTCCGTTCGACTCGTTCTTGGTTCGCTCGATACTACTAGGAATCTAGCAGAGGCCAAATTCACCGAGACGATGTGAACGCCGGAGGAAACGCTCCGTCACCCAAGTAACTCTGCTACAACCACCGCCTCCGAGTCCGAGTCCGGTGCGCTGTCCTGGCGAGCGGAATTCGTCGAATATCGATGTCCAGCTGACTGGAGAACTGGCGTGTGAAGGAATGGGCCTGAAGGGAAGCCTCTGCCAGGAGGGGATGAAAACGGAATCCCAGCATTGGACCCATCTTCCTGGCAGGTCATCTTCAGCAAAGAATCATAAGCCCCAATCCTCCAGCGCGATGTTTGCACTGCGTGCTGCTGTCGAGCGATTGCGGCATGCAGTTGATCTCTGGCGTCCGTGATCTCTTCGAGTAGTAAATGCAAAGTAGACTTTAGAACCCTAATGGAGGAATCTCTGTCTGACAGCAAAGGGGGGTTAGTAGGTAGTGGCAGATCGGTTTGAGTCGCGAATATCTTTGGGGAGGTAGGGGAGTACGCCGGCGGAAGAAGATCGACGTCATTCACAAGAGGGCCTGATCCATTCAAGGGAAACACTGCCATTTCATGAAACTTGCATTATGAATTGAGTGAGTAGATAATTTCGAGAAATCGGAAAGCTGAACAGACCCTGTCCATGTTGGCCTGAATTATTTTATCAGTGTCTGCGCGAGTGGGTATCTGGCCACCTGACCACCAATGGTATTTGCGGTCGGGATCCCAGTTATCCACGACCGCCTCATCGGAACGTGAACGGGGGTCGGCGATGATCGAGTACTTCATCCGTAAAATCGCTGATTCGCATTCTTGCGCGGTCAAGTTTGTTGTCCAAAACGTGGCCATCGCTTCTTGAACTATGTAGCTGTTAAATGTCGCGTAACCGAATACAGATGCATGGCCACGGTGCATAGCAATGAGTTCCTAAACGAGGCAGACGCGCGTTATAATTAACGCGACATTGACAGGATGTTAAGAACTAACAAGCTCGCGTCGTATTCCCCGGAACCAATGTTGAGAAGTGCCTTTGCGGATGCCGTAGACAAGTGCGACGCGGAATCGGGACTCGAGATAGTTTTCATAGAGTCTTGATGTCTGTTCCAAGGACTTCCAGTTAGTTCCGTAGAAAGGAGGGGGCCCACTCTCCATCGTACAGAGTACGAGTGGCAGAATAATCCCATTGCACGTGATAGTAACAGCCTGCGGCAAAATAGGGGTCCTTGGACAATAACGCCAAATACTCGGACCGCAAACGGCATTTGTTTTTTGGTTGTTTCCTTACGGTTTTCCTGACTTCCAACATCATGCATCAGTTCCTTACCTTGAACATAAACCGAGTGTTTAATTGAGATTGAGTAAGTTCACCGTTGTTTTACGGGCTCTATGAATGTTATTTTGACTTGAAAAAAAAAAGATTTTCGTTCCAAATTCCGGTGGAGCTCGTTGGGGTTCCGTTCGACTTGTACTTGGTTCGCTCGACACTACTAGGAATCTAGGATGGAGGTTTGATACGTTTCGGATTTACTCGATAGGATTACTCACTCAATTCTGGTTTCAGGAGACAAGAGGCGCCGCACGCGAGAGGTTCTCCGAATTGCGCAAAGTAGGAAAAGACAAACGGGCGGAACGCCGTGCCTTACTCAAGCGCATTGAAGAGCTTGATTCCGAGATAGAGCAGAACAGACTCAAATGTCTCGCTGCAAAGAACGACTACGCCCAAATTCACGTCCTGCCCTCGGAAGTTCTGGCAATGGTCTTTCAGCAGGCTTGTCTCTCTGAGGAGAGGATAGAAATCAAGCTTTCCAGAGTCTGCAGGCTGTGGCGCTCCATAACCCTTTCGTCTCCAAATTTGTGGTCGACATTCACCTATTGCGATAGTCTCCCTGAAGTCAAGCGTCTTTCGATATACCTGGAGAGATCCCGCAATCACCCAGTGGATCTTCTGTTCTATATTCACAATGGCGGCCGTTCCGCTGTCGTAAGACGGCTTCTGGACAAAGCCATAAAATCTGTTTCCCGATGGCGCCGCTTCTCATTGGTGGTGCATGAGGACTCCTGGCCATCCGGTGATCTATTCATTTCAGCTGTGGATGTTTCTGCACCACATCTTCATTGCTTTGAAGTATCAACGCCAGCAAACTACTTTTATCAAGACGACGAACTTGAATATGATGTCGGTTCTACATACCCCTATCGATACATATTTAAAGGAGGCGCCCCATTACTATCCTACGTCAGGTTAGATTCAAGCGCCAAGCTCGGTTTCATGCCCCTTTCAAATATGACTACACTTGAAATCGAAGTAACAGACGGCGAGGTCTGCCCATCGCCCTTTAGAAATCTTCTCCATCTCCTTGAGCTCCCATTGGTCAATCTGTCATTGATTGGAGAGGTCTTTGATGCTGCGAAAACTAGTCCACAGCAGGTAACAACAACAACTCTCAAAATCTTTCGGTGCAGCAACTACATCGTAGGAACCATTTTCAAACATATCCATGCCCCACAATTGGAGGTTCTCATCCTCAGAACTTATTTACCTCGCGATTCCTGCCCTACCACCTTCCCTTCTTTGCATACCCTATCTCTTATTGACTGTGAATTCTCTAAATTTGAAAACCTCTCCGATTTTGCTCAGGCCACAAATTGCATAACTCGCCTCTACATATCCTTCACGACATGCTTTTACCAGGGCAAAGATCCGCTCTATTATATGGCTAAGAATAGTCCCCAAACTATTCTCTGGCCACGACTCAACACGCTGACTTATCTCATTGGCCCCGACGCAGAGGATAACATGGCACCTGAAGATGAAGGTTTTGAACACTATCCAGAAGTTTTCAAATCTCGTTCTAGGATTCTAAAAACGCACTGCACCTTAGAACTACAGCCTAGTGATGCGGAATTTTGGAAGACCCAGCATCCAGCATCCTGGAATCGCCTTCAAAACGGTGGTTTTTACCGCGAGATGCGGCCCAGGGACGGTTGGTATCCTCCTTTCCCTCCAACCAAGTTCGACGAATTTCATAGGGGGTTCAAAGACCCTTTCGTGGGGCCGATGTATTGCTAGCGATGCTCTGAGATCTACACCTGCCTTTTTTATGTCGCGAAAAACATCAGTAAGTAGCCTATTTAGACGGGAGCCTACCAAGACTTTAAATAAACTGAATAGAATTAGAACCAATATGTGCACGAAGACTGTAATTCTTCATTGGGGAGCTTGCTCCCCTTTCTACAGGGAGGGACCGAAATTTCCTATCCACGTGACAACCGCTTGTCAGGGTTTTCGTCACCCCGTGCGAATAAGCACTTGGGCGAGTCGCTTGGGGCGTTTCGACACCGCGTGAGAAATCTAAAGCGCCTCTTCCACCTCCGTTCACGGCAGGCGTAGGGGAGAGGAAACGGGCGCAGGAAACGGACAACGGCAACAGGTAAGCCTCCGACCGCGTCGACCCCGCCACCGCTTCACTAATCCACCAACAGGCCCCGCTGCTGCTCCTACCTGCCGCGTCGACAACGACGATAGGCAGCTAGTGGCCCAAACCGCCGTCGTTTTGCGACGCGTCGCCTCCCACTTCCCCTGCTAGGTTACGGTGACCAGGCCGGCGTTCGCAGCCCCTTCACCGCCCTCTTTCAGGACCCCATACTGCGCGTCGCCCCCGTTCCAACTCCCTACAGCCAGCCGTTTTGCGGACGACACCGATCCGCCGTGTTGTGGAGCTCCGTGACCCCCATTCTCCAACCGTCGGGACCTCACCCTCGCCCACTTTTGTTTGTTTCGCAAACGGGACCCAACCCCCGGCCGTCGGGCCTCCTGCGGCCTCCTGATCCCATCGTTTTACACCTCCGCGCCCTCCTTCAACTCCCCATGCCAACCTGTTCATGGCTCCCAACGTAATACATCGAGGCTCACACCGCCGCTCACCCCCGTTTTCCGACTCCAGACAGCCTGCAGCCAGCCCCCCCACCCCGGCTTCCTCCACCCACACCGAACGTGGTTGATGCAGCGCCGTCGTCACCGCCTCCTTCACTTGCGTCAATGTATCCGTTGCCCCCCACCGCCGTGGCCACTACCTCCACCTGCATCGACCTAGCGAACATGAACCGCGTCAATGTGAATGACATCGCCTCGCCACCTGCATCAACATGGCTAGTGGGCTCCTCTCTGCCCCCTCTTCTTGCACGAATGTGGTCGCTGCTACCTTGCCACCTCCAACACATCCTTTGCCTCTGCCTTCCTTTTTACATATCCTACCGTATTAATGATGTTTGTATATTACCAATGTCTCCTTTTTGCCAGGCCCTCTCTGTGAAGAGTGATGTACGTGAATGACGATCATTTGGAAGTTATAAATTCATAATATATTTAAAGAGATGTCATGACCTCTATGCCAGGATTGAGATATGATATTATGAACAATTGTACTATTTACAAGGATGAGGCAAGCTTCACACACACGGACGGGGCGAAGCCCCGAACGGAACGTTCTTTCAAGCGTTCGGCTATTGAAGCAGTCGCGCGCCGGGTAACAGAAGAAAAAGCGGTAGTACTCGGACCGATAGGAGGCTCTCTGAGTCTCAGACAGTTTCAACCCTCGAGTTCTTGGACGTCCACTGGCATGTCCCGATAGTTTGCCCCATCTCGTTACGCTTACACCTTCTCCTAATCTTTGTCGATCACCCTCAGACCCTGCAAGACAGTTCTGCCCCTTTTCTGCCACCTGTTAAAACTGGCTCTGCTGACAGAACAAATCATCCATACGATGAACCACCACGCGCAGATTCACCTCCTTCCCACAGAACTTCTGTCTCTAGTCTTCACACAAGCATGCCTCTCCGAGGAGAGGATGGAAATCAAGCTTTCCAGAATTTGCAGCCAATGGCGTTGCATAGCGCTTTCCTCTTCGGATTTATGGTCAAGTTTTACATACTGCGACAGGCTTCCCGAGGCCAACCGTTTTTCTACATACCTAGAGCGATCCCGCGATTACCCACTGGATCTCCGACTTAACATTCAATTCGAGGACAGATCTGCATTGACTGGACAGCTATTGGCCAAAGCCATGGAACATGTTTCTCGATGGCGCCGTTTCTCACTGGTGGTGCACGAGGATTCCTGGCCTGCTGATGACCCGTTAGCCCTGCTTGCCGACGTCCATGCGCCATATCTCGAATGGTTTGAAGTATTTACGCTTGGTTCCTGGGAGCAAGGATACGAACATCCCACAGACCCGTTTCGATACTTATTCAAGGGTGGAGCTCCCCTCTTATCCTGCGTCAAGTTAGATTCCAACTCTATGGAGGGCTGCATGCCCATGTCGAATATCACGGAGCTCGAAATCGAATCGGGCATTGTTGATCGTATCAAACCGTTTAGCGACTTCCTCTGCCTCTTTTCCCTACCTTTGATCCATCTATCACTGGTAGGGACATTTTTTGCGCCACCGACTACTGAACATCGACGAGTAATGGCCGCCACTCTCAACACCTTTCGATGCGGCGATGTATATGTGGGCGAATATTTTTGGCAATACCTGCATGCCCCCCAATTAGAAGTCCTCATCATTCAAGATAATGGTTCTGGTTATTGGTCTATCGGAAACGGGCCAAGTCCTCCACCGTTTCCGTCCTTGCGTATACTATCGCTCATTAATTGCGCCATCCGTGACTTTGATCAGTTCCTGCCCCTCGCCCATGCCACAAGATATATAACCCATCTCTATGTATCACATTCGTACAACCGTCCCAACGACATCGACGTCCTTCACTGCATGGCTAAGAACAGCCCGCAAACTATCCCCTGGCCCCACCTCAAAACTCTTACATATATGCTTCTTGAATTTGGCGACTACGATCTGGATCAAGTTGTCGATGTCGACTTTTCGTCTTTCTTGGAGTTCTTCGAAACTCGTTCCGAACATCTGAACACGCGCTGTACTTTGGAATTGCAGCCTGCCGAAGCAAACAGTTGGAAGAAACTTTGTCCTGAGTCATGGAATCGCCTTCAAGATGGTGGCTTCTACCAAGAAATGCAGCCCAGAGGTGAAAATGGTGCACGCTATGTCCCCTGTCCGCCAACTAGATTTGAGGAGGTTCACGGGACGTTGGAAGACCCTTTCTTAGATTTCTCGACGACTATAGAGGGGTGAAGGGCTGACTACGTTAAATAATAAATCGTGCATCTTTCTCTGTACAGTTACAAAGTTGTCAACTTACAAATCTACTTCAGTGTCCAATGCCGAAAAGAAAAAAAAAGGAAATGGTCGGACTTTCTGATTCAAGCTCCGCAGACTACGCTCAGAAACTCAGATGAAAGTTCTTTCGTCCTTCGAACAGTTGAACACTCCGCATCTCTGTCAGGTTTTTACAAGATCTGTGAATCCTAACTTGATCCTAACCTGAAAAACAAAATTGGTTGCAATTTTGGCAATTTCAACCAACTTCTGTTACGCTGCTCAGGAGGTGCGAATGTTTTTCTAAATTTTATTCGACATTTGAATAAATCGTTCAATACCCATCTTCAGAACACGAGAACTGCCGCACACGGTGAACGTTCTTTCGAACTGCATATGACAGGAGAGGAGGAAATGGCGGAACTCGGTACCATACTCAAACTGACAGAAGAGAATGACAAAATGGGCGAGGACAAACCCGAATGTTTCGCTGAGAAGAACGAATATTCTCAAGTTCACGTTCTTCCCGCTGAAATCCTATCCTTGATCTTTCAGGAGGCTTGTTTTTCCGAAGAAAGGATGGAAATCAACCTCTCTAGAGTCTGCAGACTGTGGCGTTCCATAACCATTTCGTCTCCGTTTTTGTGGTCAACATTCATCTATTGCGATGGGCTCCCTGAAGTCAAGCGTCTTTCCATATACCTAGAGCGATCTGGCAACTACCCAGTGGATCTTCGCCTCGATATCCCACGTGGAGATAGGACCACAGTAGTACAGGCGCTCCTGGACAAAGCGATAGAGCATGTTGCCCGATGGCGTCGATTCTTGTTAGTGGTACATGAAGACTCCTGGCCTTCTGGTGACCTATTCGCTCCACTTGTCGAGGTTTCAGCGCCACGTCTTCAACATTTTGAAGTATTTACCTCAGCCAAAAATTTCTACGAACCCGATTATGACCCTTTGGATCCTTTTCCTCGCTTATTCCGAGGTAGTGCCCCTCTATTATCTTGTGTCAGGGTAGACTCCAATTCTTTGAATTGTTGTATGCCCTATGCAAATATCACGACACTTGAAATTCAGAAACCAGATCTGGCCGGCCGCACTATTGTTTTCCCGTTTAGCGATGCCCTCTACCTCTTTCAACTCCCTTTGATCAACCTATCGTTAATCGGAGACATCTTCGATACACCCCAAATCGAACCGCGACAAAAAATTACCACTACCCTCAAGACCTTTCGGTGCCATGACAGCATTGGATTGTATATCTGCAAATATCTTCATGCCCCTCAATTAGAACTCCTCATTCTCAGAAATGATTTTTTTCGCCGCTATGCAAGCCCCTTCATTGATTCCAGCCTTGCACCCTTTCCTTCCTTACATACTCTGTCGCTTATTGAATGCACTGCCAGCAGCTTTGACGATCTTTCGCATTTTGCTCAGGCGACAGAATCCATCAGTCGCCTCTATATATGGCACTCCTCATTTTTTCTCTCGCAAGTTCATGATCCGCTTTACCGCATGGCTAAAGGCAGTCCACAAACTATTCTATGGCCTCGACTCAACATTTTGACCTATATACTTAACCTCGCTAGGGACGAGGACATTATTGATACTCTTGATTTAGATTCATATCCGGAAGTTTTCGAATCTCGCTCCAGCATTTTGAAGAAGCACTGTACCTTGGAGCTGTGCCCCGGTGATGCGCAACGTTGGAAAGCCTATCGTCCTACCTCATGGAAACGCCTTGAAGAGGGTGGATTTTACCGGGAGATGCAGGCCAGGGGAGAAGATGGAGGTGAATACCTACCGTTCCCTCCGACGTCGTTCGAGGAATTACACAGTGGGTCAGAAGATCCTTTCATGAAGGCACATGATGAAGTATACTAGTAGCACTTCAACTTCAACTGACAATGGGAACTAGTAGAAAATTACTGAATTATCTGCGTCAAAGACTCGTCATGTACTTATTAATTGTGAAAAAGGCATGACTAGCAGTAGTAATTCCATTAACCTACCCAGTACTATGACAGAGACTCGATCCCATGCAGCGGGACCAGGGAGGTTCCAGTAGTAAAAAATCTCCTGTAGATACCGACCAGATTTGAAGAACCCACTGGCAGCTTCGGAAGATTTGGAGATAGAGGCTGAACAGAAACGTGACCCGAATGCCCGCCCATTCGTGGCAATTCGTTGCTTCCTTTGAACCCTTTCTACAAGTTCAACCCCAAGGCTCAGAGCTCAGAAGTCTCACTCAATTCATCTCGTTTTTCCCTCAGTGAACGAAACTGCAGTACGCTGTCGCACTCTTGTTCAAAAGGTGCCCATCTCCAGTGAGCAAAGCCTTCGATCAAGGCCGCGGTAACATCATCGTAGACTCATAATTACACTGAGATGAAGGTTTGCTCAACTGTCCTGCAATTTATATGTCATAAGCTAATATTCAGCTTACACCATCAGCACTCAAGGGATGAAGAACTACGGAAGGAGCTCGCCGGGCTTTACAATGCAAGAACAGCGATAGAGGCGTACGGGCATCCCTCCTCAAGCGAATTGAAGAATTGGACCTCAAACTGAGAACTGACGGAAAACACACCCCAAACTCTTTCTACGAAGAAGGAATACGCACCAGTTCACATCCTTTCTGCGGAGGTTCTGTCTCTAGTCTTTGGCCGTGCGTGTCGCTGCGAAGAGAATGGAAATTACTCTTTCCAAAGTCTGTCGGCTGTGGCGCTCCATATCCCTTACAACTTCGGAAATGTGGTCTACCTTTATCTACTGCGATGGACTGTCTGAATTTTGTCGTCTCTCAGCATATCTAGAGAGGTCTCGCGGGCAAACATTGGGCCTTCGCTTGAAGACTATTTTCAGCGAAGACAGCTCTCTAATGGTGAAACAGCTTTTTGACAAATCCGCAGAACATGTATTCTACTGGCGTCGATTTTCATTCAAGTGTGATGGACTGGAGCTCCTGGCCTGATGACTATGCCCTATTTTCTCCACCTGTTGATCTTGCTGCACTTAGGCACTAGGACTTGCTTAGGACACCGCCTCGCCTCATGGAACTTGTTTTGTGAGCCACAGCACAGCCTGGCATGTACGAGTCTCCGTTATTTTTTTTACCATGGTTGGAATAGTGCAGACAACTTCTATGCGTTCGCTGGCTTCTCAATAGCCGTGCCAAAATTACTTCCAACACTCTAGCAATGAAAAGCCTTTTTTGATACTCTAATATCCATTTTCCGGTGACCGTTTCCTGTGATGCTGCCCTGCTGTATGTTTATTTTAAATTTGGATTGATGAAACAGGATTGGGTGTGCTGCGCGTTGCATCCCTGTGATTTGCCTACTGCGTGCTAGTGCCTTACTAAAAAGAGCAATAAAGAGAGGTCCGACAAAAATAAAAAGAACAGCGAGGGTCGATGTATGAAGTCCGGAGTGAGAGTGAGGCCTTAGACAATCGAGACAGCAATATACAAGGTTCGCGAAAACGAGGCGGGCGGTGCAAAAAATGAAGGCAACTGGGGGCGAGATTTAAAATTGAGGGAAACCGGGAATGTAATTCACTGGAATGAAGGTAAACGACGGTACAGGAAGGTTTAAGCAGTGTACAAAATGTTGAAATTTGAATAAAACTTGGCTCAGCCAACGTCGTTGGAGGAGGTAGCGGAGATGGAGCCGTGTCATCCGCACCGACGTTGGAGGTAGATGCGGCGTGGAGTGATTATCAGCCGTGTGCATCGAAGTTAGAGATGGTGGGTGGGTATGGCGGCGTCGTTCGTGTGGACATCATTCGAGGTGGGGGAGGCGATGTGCCCACGGCGGCTACATCGACGAGGCAGTTGACTGGATTCAAGGTGCTCGAAGAGGCGGTCGTGGGGTTGCATCAGCCACATCAATGTAAATGGAGGAAGCGGCGGCATGGTGTCACCTGCATCAACGTCGTAGACTGTAGTTGAAGTGTCAGCTATGTTGACACAGGTGGAAGCGGAGGCGGCAGTGGTTGGAGCTATATCATCCATGCCAATGCTGGAGGATGTGGTGTGGCTGCTTCGGCCACGTCGACGAAGTGGGGCGTCGACCATATCCACGGTTGAGGCGGATGCAGATGTGAGTTGGATGTGAGGCAGCGTTAGCCGCGCCGACGAGGGTGAACCACGGTGGCCACATCGATGACGTGGGGGGCGGTCGACCGTGTACACGGCGGTTAACAAATCAGATGCGGCTCGCATTAGCCATGTCGAGCAGGTGAGGCAGCGTCGGTGGCACGGTGCCGCGTATCGACGCCGTAGGCCGGCTGACTATGATATGAGGGCCTTTTCGTGGTCTCGCAGCACCGAAACGGTGGGTTTCCGCGTCCCCACCCTCTGGGTATCCTTGCTGTGATCGTGGAGGGTTAATGTCATGGATAGCTGACCGACGCTGAGATGTGGTGGGGTGTGGGTTAGCTGCACAGCCGGGGTCCGTTTTCGCGACCTACCTAGTGTATTCTCTGAAATCGTTCCGTTTCCGGCCAACATGCCTCACTGGAGGGAAGCGCACTCAGGTCGGTGCTGGGCGTCGCTTTGGCCATGTTAGACGAGGGTGGTGGGATGGCGGACGGAGGGTGGACACAGTGGAGGGAGGAGACGGGTAGCTAAAAACAGAATCGCGTTTGCCGGAGCTGAGATTGGTTCAGATCACGAGTAGAATGAGTCCTATTTATAGCACTCGTTGCAGTGGATGGCTTGTCCGAAAGCAGGCCAACTATTTTTGCGCGTATACTGTCATCAACCATATACTTTCAGCAGGCTGTTTGAAACGCTGAGATGAACGAATCCGATCTCGGGATTTCACACGAAAGCTGTGCACTGCTGTGCATTCCTTTTGCATTTAACTGGCGAATGTATGATATCGATACAAAACAATCCCTTCTTTGATTGACAATAATCCTCTACGACAACGGTGCACTACGCGCAAATCGAAAGCATCCTCAGACTGCAATACACCCAGTTCAGTAAGCCTGCTCTCCATTATGTTTAATATCCAATAATAATGTCATACCACTGGCAATCCTTCAGTCCTATTTCCATAGTACGATGAATGACGCAGTAAGTATAACAGGCAACTCTAATTATTCAGCCTCGTTTTCAACTAGCATAGCCTGTAGCCGGCGATAACAGAGGCATGGATGTAAGTCAGCAAAAGGACCATCTCCCTCAGGCCAGTCGTCTAGCATGAACGTAGAAATAGAGGCAGGATCTAACCAAAACCGTTTTGCAGGAAGCAGAGGTTAGTGATGGAGGATCTGGAGCAAACGCAAGTAAATTTTCTCGATCCCGCTGCTGGGTGTACTAATTGTTCCCTATTTATGCGCAGGTCGACGATGGCGAAGACAAAACCGTATTTGATATGACCGATCTCGCCCACTCTCTGATGGCAGAGTGCAAAACAGAGCTGTCACCCACAGTCGCAAATCTTGACACTGCCATCTTTCTTCTCCACCAAGTTCTTGATAGGCGTCCAATTTCGCACCCACTTCACTCCAATGCACTGAGAGATCTTGCGTCGGCCTTTGGTGTGAGGTTCATGTACACTGATCACATAAATGACGTCCAAGAATCTCTTGCCCTTCGCCACAAAGCGTTCAAGCACGATAAAGATACCAAGGATGTAAGTACATTCTCACTGGATGGAATGAATTACTGACTTGGCGGAAATTCAGACCGGTGGCACTTTGTATAACCAGGGCGATGCGGCCGATGCCGATACAGAAGATATGGTAAATAGAGCGAAAAGGAGTCTGACAGATTTCCAGAAGTCGATTCCTCTTCATGCTCTAAATACTGTTGTCTTCCTTCTACAAGAATCGCTCGCTCTTGGTCCTAGCACTCATTCTGAGCAGTTCACCGCGTTGAGCACCCTTGCTGACGCATTATATGCCCGATTTCACCATTCATACAAGGTTTTGGACCTTGACAAGGCCATCTCTAGTCTACAAGATGCTGTCAAATGCTGCACTCAGGATCGGCAACGACAAAATACACATAAGCGGCTTTCCATCATGTTCGCAGCACGATCCGACTTCACTGGCGACATGCTTGATCTCCGGCGGGCTTTTTCACAATTTGAAGATGCTAATATGACAGGAAATGGGAGTGCTCAAGGGACCTTGTCACAAAGGCTTAACTTTGCTTCCGAAAGTTATGACAGGTTCAAGGAGTCTGGCAACATTGATGACCTCAATATGGCAGTAGCACTCACCCGTGAAGGAGTAATGGAAATCAAAGAGGGCAGTGACAATTATATGACTGCTGTGAATAACCTTGGTCTTTTGCTGTGGACCCGATTTGAGCAAAGAGGACAGGGGAATGATCTCGATGAGGTCATCTCGTTACACAGACGTGCTCTCGGGCTTTTGCCTCCACACCATCCCGATCGAAATTACTCTCTCAACGACCTTGCAAGTGCGCTGGCGGTCCGATTCGAGCTAGGAGGCCAGGCAAATGATCTTGTTGAGTCCATTCTGTTGCACAGACAGGCTCTCGAGCTTCGACCTCCATCCCATCCCAATCGAGCTGCTTCCCTTAATAACCTGGCAAATGCGTTGTCGATCCGATTCAAGCAGGGAGGTCAACAAAATGATCTTGATGAGGCCGTTTCATTGCACAGACAGGCTCTCGAGATTTTCCATCCACCCCACCCTCTCCGATCTGGCTCCCTAAATAACCTTGCAAATGCACTGACAATCCGATTTGAGCTTGCAGGTCAGCAAAATGACCTTGATGAGGCAATTTTATTCCACAGAGAGGCTCTCGAGCTTCGGCCTTGGCCCCATCCCCTTCGGTCTGCCTCCCTCAATAACCTTGCTTCCGTGCTGTCAACCCGATATAAGCATGGAGGTCAGCAACATGATCTCGATGCAGCCATTTCGTTGCACAGACAGGCTGTCGAGCTTTTCCCTCCACCCCATCCCCACCGATCTAGCTCCCTCAACAACCTTGCTTCTGCGCTGTCAATCCGATTTGAGCAAGGAGGTCAGCAAAATGATCTCGATGAGGCCATTGCATTGTACAGACAGGCCCTTGAGCTTCGAAAACCACCCCATCCCCTTCGATCTGCCCCCCTCAATAACCTTGCGAATGCCCTGTCAACCCGATTTGATCAAGGCGGACAGAAAATTGATCTCGATGAGGCAATTTTGTTGCACAGACAGGCTCTAGAGCTTTTCCCTCCACCCGATCCCTATCGATCTACCTCCCTCAATAACCTTGCTTCTGTGCTGTCGACCCGGTTTGCGCAAAGAGGCCAGCAAAATGATCTCGATGAGGCCATTTCGTCGCACAGACAAGCTCTCGAGCTTCGACCTCCACCCCACCCCCTTCGACCTGCCTCTTCCAACAACCTTGCAAATGCGCTGTGGACCCGGTTTAAGCGAGGAGGCCAACGAAATGATCTTGATGAAGCCGTTTTATTGCACAGACAGGCTCTTAAACTCCGACCTTCGCCCCATGCCCTTCGATCCACGTCCCTCAACAACCTTGCAAATGCCCTGTTGACCCGATTTGAGCAAACAGGTCAGCGAGATGATGTCGATGAGGCCGTCTCGTTGCACAGACAGGCTCTTGAGCTTCGGCCTGCACCGCATCCCGATCAAACTTACTCCCTCAATGACCTTGCAAATGCGCTGTTGGCCCGATTTGAGCAAGGAGGTCAGCAAAATGATCTCAATGAAGCTATTTTATTGCACAGGCAGGCTCTTGAACTTCGGCCTCCACCCAATCCCAATCGATCTGGCTCCCTTAATGACCTTGCAAATGCACTGTCAACTCGATTTAAGCAGGGAGGTCAGCAAAACGATCTTGACGAGGCAATTTTGTTGCACAAACAGGCTCTCGATCTCCGACCTCCACCTCATCCTAATCGATCTCAATCCCACTATAATTTGGCCCTAGTACTTCTGAGTCGTCACCCACAACCGGAAATTAGGTCTGATTATTTAGCGCAAGCGATGTTCTCGTTCTCGGCAGCTATAAAAGCCTCCTCTCAATCTCCCTCCAACCGGTTTCGGGCTGCCAAAAAATGGGCACTCTATGCTGATCTCCACCAGCATCCCTCCGCAATCGAAGCTTATGATGCTGCCTTGTATATTTTACCGCAATTAGCTGCACTCGGCCTCGATATACAATCGCGTCACCAGGCCTTGATCACTGGTAGTGATGGATTAGCTCGCGAGGCAGCAAGATGCGCCATTCAAGCGGGACACCCAGGGAAGGCAGTGGAATACCTGGATACTGGTCGAGCTGTGTTCTGGTCTCAGCTGCTACATCTCCGTTCTCCTGTTGGTCAACTCCACGATCTTGTACCAAAACTCGCAGATAGGCTCCGTAATATTGCAACAGCACTAGAGCACGGATCTCACCGCGATACCTCTGTCGAGACTTTAGACAACCGAAAGAAGATGAGACTAGAGAGAGAGGCGTCCGAATTGGCTGACCTCGACAAAGAATGGTCAACAGTCATTGACGAAGTCCGATGTTTAGATGGTTTTGAGGACTTTTTACAACCGAGCCGCTTATCATCGTTACAAGCCAGGGCAGCAGAATTTCCAATAGTCCTTCTTGTTTCAAATGACGATGGTAGCCACTGCCTTGTTGTGACGTCGGCAAGTGTTCATTGCATTACTCTCCCAAGCTTGTCCGATGCATATTTGCGAAACCTCATCTACCTCATACAAACTGCTGCCTCACAATCCCGCATTCAGGGCTCCTCCGGTGGGGATATTCCCCAGGATAGCGACGCCTTTCCCCCACCACTCAAGGACAGCCTGCAAAACTGGGCTAGTCTGGAAGAGAAGCGGGGAATGAGGTACCAAGGTCAGATACCTTCCGACCACGTTTTCAGATCTGTCTTGAAAACCCTATGGAACGATGTGGTAAAGCCTGTTGTTGATTATCTCAGTCTCCAGGTTGGTCTTGGATTTAGGGTGTATCATCAAATTCACTTACGAAATATATTAGAAATCAGAGAATCCACCTGTGTTGCAGTGGTGTCCAACTGGCCTATTCACTTTCCTTCCCGTCCATGCAGCTGGTTGCTACGATGACGAGCTAGATATTGAATGCGCCTCCGATTACTTTGTCTCATCATACACACCCACTATCGGAGCGCCACTCACCCACAATCTCACCCCCTCGACCGACCAATTCAAAATGATGGTCGTCGTCCAATCCCAAGGACTGCCTTCAACCAAAACGGAACTGGCTAAAATTGAACAATACGTGTCGAAGGACTCCTTGATTAAATTAGGAATTCCTGGGGCCACTGCTTCCATTGAAGCGGTTGCATCTCGTCTTTCAGATGTGTCCATAGTTCATTTCGCGTGTCATGGAAAACAAAACCGGTCAAATCCACTTGAAAGTGGGCTGAAACTCGAGGATGGAATGCTCCTGGTGTCAAGAATTATGAGGGAACCCATGCCAAATGGCTCATTAGCATTCCTCTCTGCCTGCGAGACAGCCATGGGCGATGGGAACCTCCCAGACGAGGCAATGAGTTTGGCAGCAACCTTATTTTTTTCTGGATTCCGCCATGTAATTGCTACTATGTGGTACGGCTCTTCCCATATCTTCTTGGAACATAATTCCTGACGAGATTATTTTGGTAGGGAAATGAGAGATGAAGATGGACCTAGCATTGCTGACAACTTTTACAAAGAACTTTTCCGTAGTCCGGACGGGAAACTCGCCCAGCGACCTGACACTGGTAGGTCTGCTCAAGCACTGCACGTTGCAGTCAAAAAACTACGTTCCGAAAATGTGCCGTTTTGCGGTTGGGTTCCGTTTATACACATGGGCAAAATATGAAAGCCTCTCTCTATTTCTATTACTCTTCAGTTGATAATTTGTATGATCGGCTAGACAGGAAGATTTGTTAAGCAAAAGAATTGACGCTGCATCTATGTAAAGTAGCACCTGAAAGTACCACGATTGACAGCCTCAGGAAAACATACCAAGAATTTTTTCAATAAGATGAGAAGGGCACAAATTTTGCCGTGGCAACCGCGTGCTGTGCATGCCTCTGCAAAGTTAATGTGTGATATAAGCGGGTAGTGGGTGCATGATGTGCGCGCACTAGTGAAGGGATTGAGACTTCTGCTTGTAGGTGTTGGCCATAAATGCGACATCTGCATGCTCGAGCATACGTTAAAACTTACAATAGTTAGAATTAAGGCTGTAATCACCATTGGAAGCTTTCCGTCCTCAGAAAACTCGGAGTTGGTAACACTATCACAGCTCCTTTACTTTGTTGCGGACGTCCCTTTTCGAAGCAACCGAGTCGAGTCCATAGTACATGGTGACGGCGAATGGCTTGGAGGTTGTTTTTGCCTGCCCTTGTGCTTGGGATGCATGGCTTGTAATCTTTAGCAAGGTACATCAGTATACATAGGCAAGAGAGAATGAATGATACCAACTTGAAGATGGATTCCTCGAGCTCAACACAACAATCCACCCCTGCCGCGTGATATCGCGGTCATCTACGTGCTCAGGCAATGGATCACAAGCGCCAATTTGAGCGCAATAGATTGTGATATTCTCCTAGATGAGCGATTTGGTGGAACCATCAAAATCGGAAGCGCGGACACGTCCTTAGGATCCGCTTGTCTCTGTCTTGATGATGTCAGTTGTCTCTGCTGAAGTGGTGGTGGGTGCCTCGTTTCGAATACGCTGGTTAATGGTAGGGAACTTCGAAGGAGTCGGACTAGAGTCCCCGGGAGTCAATGACATGGCACCAGCGGTTGTAGAGCGAGGGAAGTACTCGAGATCGGGCATCGGGGGTAGAAATACACCACCCACTTGTAGTTATGGACTTCGGACGAGCCTGGTACAAGCTCGTCGTCTGTCACTTTGAAGTATGTCAATGCCAAAGGGAAAAAGATATATTTCAGATTACATGCCTAGTATTTCATCATGGGTCCATTACACACCCATAGTAGGCTTTTGGTGGTGGATTAAGGGAAATAGAGGTCGACCGACGGTAATCACCACGTTGAACCTGCTCCACATCGCCAGCATGCATCATGACTGGCTGCGCACGGCGCTCCATTCATGACACGTCGTATGAGGAGGTTGCGTTGAGCCACCGGTGCAGGGGTCTGATAAGAACATTAGAAAAAAGCTTTGTAAAACAGTTCCACGTACCTTTCTTATTTCAGACGTAGGCACAATCGCCACGCTGGTAAACTCTATAGACATCATGAATATGTGGACATATTAAGCACTGTTGAACTTACCGTTTCGTTGGTCTTTGGTCCTTGTTGAGTTCTTCGCCTAAAAAAAACATCTTATAGAGGAATTCAGGCGTACCCTGTGGTCTCTGGAAACCCCTCCCTTCTTTACGACGCTGTTCGGCTTGTACAGTGAGGGCACTTTCTTTTTTGGCAATATCTTCTTTTTGAGCAGTTTAACGGATACTATGAAAGCAAGAGTTACCAAAAAAATTACCAATAGCTTGTTGCTTCGCTGAGAGTGTACGTTGACGGCCACTGCAGGAACGGCCATGTCAACCACAATATTTGCATCAGGTAAGCTAGATGGAGTAGAATGGTTCGAGATGGTGGTTTAAAAGAAAGAACCAAGTGGCAGTGGTGAATTCCAACATTGTTGACCGTGTTTCAATCGCGCCATTAGATATTGCGGAACTTAATAACGGGCTAGGCAAATACGAACAGCCTGTAAAAGCATGCAAAGTGAGAGTGAAAAAGATAACGATTATGAGTTTCTTCTGCGGTTTTTGCCAAATCCCGACGGAAGCCGGTCTTCGCAGGCATATCGCCCTGGCCCCTGGCCCATTCTCCAGACTGCCGACAAAAGCAGGTCAGATTTCGGCTACGCAAACAGTATCTGGAATGCAGACGGCCCACCCATCGATAAGCCAGGATATCCTACTGCCAGTGCTCTCGATGATCCAGCTGGACTCGATGAAACTGGAAATGATCCAACCCCAGCCTTGGGTATACCTCTCGATGCCGATCTTCTGGGAGCCGAGCAGGCCATTTACAACAATAAAGAACTTCGAGCATCACCGACTCAGTCAGCACAAAGCCATGCCAGGAATGCAACGGTCAAAGACCAATTGAAGATTCTATGTTAATTTATTATTATTAATTAATAAAAAATGAAGACAATGAAGAACACGTGCGCGAAGTACGACAGCATCATTGTGATTCATCAACTGCGTAAAACTCCCACACCCTTTTGCCTTACCATCCATCACCTCCCCTACCCATAGGTAGGCGATGCCTTTCAGAATGGCGCTGAAGCAAGCCCTTTCGTCGCCATACTTCTCACCCACCTCTTTCTGGATCGAGCGCTACCGTGGCTGGGAGTCGGTATGGTACCCTCCTCCAGACCGCCGAGTGTTTGCTGCTCAGGAAGTAGTCTCTGACCGTTTGACCAGAAAAAGGTTGTATGTAATATATTTGATTTGATTTTCGAGTGCGGTTCCTGTCATTTGTTAGCCTCAAGAGCCAAGACCTGCCGCCGGACGCAACCAGCAAGGGCAAGACGAAGAGTGAATCAACATCAAGAAGCCTCATCAAGTCTCATTCCAAGATGCCAATATGCAAGATCGTCAAGCTAGAATTGCACTAAGGAAGAGTGTGGTAACGTGTAAGAATATATGGTACATTGAAATTGGAATTTACGTTTATAGGAAATAAATGTGTATAGGGCTGGCCGGATATTTTATGGGTCCTATAGCTGCATGGAGAGCGAGGCGAGAGCGGGCTTCAAAACATATCGACAAGAAATTGCGAAGACTGGTTCAATGAGAACCGAAGATTTTTCAAGTCCATAAAGGAATGGTGCGACAAGCAACCTTCAACACCGCAGGATTAGTGAGGCGGAAGCTGGAACATGGAGAGCCTCTCCTTGAGGTTTTTGAGGAATTGAAGAAAATTTGACATTGCGTGCTAGAAGACGAAAAACAAACGCGAATCAAGATTCAAGCTGAAAATGGGGCGAGACTTTTATCAACGTACCGAAACAAACCCCTTAATCCAACTCAAAACGTGGGCCTCAAAAGACGCGTGAAATCCACTTCCAGAACTCCCAACAACCTAAAGTGAGATTGAGTTCGAGGATAGTAGCAAAACAGACTAATCTTTTACTCACACCTGAAGAACCGTTGCCGTGAACAAAGCTCGTCTGGTAACGTACAGACTCAGTTTTCTAATGAAACGGTGTTAGCGCCAGAATTTCCGAGGTACGAAGCAAAAATAATGTACCGAAATGACAAGCGGAGCCGAAGGGCCAGACCAGGAGACGTGAGTATGAAGGCGTGAAGGGTACGAGAGGTTGGGTAATGTGGTCTTGTATTGATCCGAGGACTGTCTAGCTAGATTGATAGAAGGCAGACGAGTGTTGGTGCTGGACATCTTCGCACGACTCTCTGATCGAGGTGTAGTTGAAGTACGGCCAACAAGAGGAGTAAAGAAAAGACGAGAAAAGTGGCGGAAAAGAGCGTCAATGGTGTAAAGTAGAGAATGGTGTCGAATTGGGTGTCGAAAGAGGAGGTGGGAGGAGGTGGTGGATGGTGCAAAAAAAGGTATGAGGAGGAAAAAAGGTACGAATTCCCTTTTTATAGGCCAGAATTCGAACTGCGCTCGGAATGGCAGACCACAAATGGGGGCATCGCCGCCGCGAACTTTCCGATTTGAGTTTGCTCACTTCCTGTCTGTATGACCCCCAGGCGTACACCTTCACTTAGGATAGCACTAGATTGACCAGTGTATCCAGCGAGATAGACTGCAGGCAGGAGAGAGGTACGTTGCCCACGGATTTCTCGAGGGAATGCTGATACCCGAGACAACATTGCTGTCGAACAGCGAATTCTTCCATGCAGGACTCGTTAGCCTGACAATATGCGACGTCTATAATCATTGTCAGAAGGGCTTCGACGACGGTATGGCAGCAGTCACTTGCCTTCCTAGGTCTTTATGGTCGCTCCAACGCAGATAAATGAATGGCAGAAAGATACAAGGTCGTCACTTCCAGTGTCCTTCTCCACCAGGGTGGACTGTACCCCGAGAGAACCTTCTGCTCAAGAAATAGGGCAAAGAAAACAAGTCATTAGCTCAAGCTTTCGATGAATCCTGGAGCTGCACAGGCATTAATCGTTTGAGCCGTCTGTCCTGTCAATGGTGCCAAATTGCCGATGCGCTTCTTGAGCGAATATTAGGACATGGATGAAGTCCCCCAACTTCACATCTTTCCTCAAGATACACCCGCATATTCTGGTGCTTTCCTATGTGCGCCTGTGTCTCTGGGCCCTCCACACTTGTTTTGCTCTCTACTTGCCTCGACAAGGATTATTCCTGCGGCGAAATGTTACTGTCACGGTCACATCGTGACTGGGGCACCAGGAGCACTTGAAGGAAACACAATGAAGATGGGGGATCCCTGCTAGCTGCGCGAACCAGAACAGCAGAAGCGACAGAGACGATTCGGGATCTTAGTTCTACCCCTGGATACCTGCGGTCGTGGCCTTGTCGCGGATTTGTCCACCACGCTGAGACACCGCAAAGGATTTGAAATCCTGGAGAAAACGCTGGAAACCTGGTGGTCCCAAAAAATGTTCAGAGAAGGAAAATAATGTAACGAAAATAACCACCCATATCCTGTATTTTTTTCTTGCATGTGTGATCGGATATGCCTTGTCGAGCGGCGATGAAAGGGGGATGTGCAGGCTAGAAGTCATCACCAAGAGGTCGACGGCCGCCATTAGTACCCTCTGCATCTTGTACAGAAGGTCATCGCCAGGAAACCAGAAGGTGAATTGTGTGTTGCTTTTCGTTCAGTGGCACAAAAACTGGCACAGTGGAGCAATGAACCGTTCAAGACGTCCAAAACCGTGGATCGGGAGCCGAATGGGAAGGAAAACTAAACGGAAATATCGACTATCTTATATCGACTATCTTGGAGGTCGTACTGCGTGAAAAGAAGGGGGCTAAAGATATTATGAAACCCGCAGTCAAAGAAGAAATAGAAAAAGACTCACTGATCCCAATTTCCAGCATAAAGCCATCCTGGCCAACCACCACCGAAAGCTTTGAAAACCCAGAAGTTCATCCCCGCAGGACTCGGACATCGACCCGCCAACAACAGCTCAATGCTGGTAGATTTCTTCGAAGGGAGAATAGAAAATGCCCCCCTCAAACCCACGCCCACCCCCGCTCATCCAACGAAAACCAGGCGTAAAGAATTGGTGGTGAAGGAACATCATGGAGGTACGAATTTTCGAATTCTCAGAGATTTTAGGTTGATATTTGACGCAGTATCGGGATGGACACTGTTCAACCTACAGACCGGCGAGGGCCATGTCGGTGCTTCAAAAATTGCTTCCGTTTTGGTGAGCGTGACCCCAAACCAACAACCACAACGACGCCAAAAGGGTCATCCCTCTTCGCCCTTTGAAGAAAATAAATCACAGTCAAGCTGAAGCTCCAATGAATTTCCAGACTGAGGCCTCAGGCAGCTCCTGCGCAACCCACAATTTTCTTCTTGAAGATCTTGAAATATCGTCGCTCAAACGCGTCGACTCGGACTCGCCTTTACCGACCGGAACTTTTCGAACAAGCTTCCACCTTTACACCTGTCTCTGCCTATGACGCACTGTTGTCGAACTGGATTTCGGTACCCTAACGGACTCGTCAAGATAACGATATATACGCTTATATAAACCCCACGAACGAAGTTCTATACGCACGCATAATCCTGAAACTTCTCAAGTTCATATTGTCTCCAACCAAGCATTCAGCCCCGATGTCGATATTCTGCCTAGAGGAGCTGCTTTACCGGCCATTTGGCCTATCTCAGGATCTCAAAAGGAATGCCTGATTTAAAATGGCTTGCCTCTGCCACCGCCTTAACATCAGGCTTGGCGTCCAAAAGTTCTCGTCAACGGTTTTCTTAGTGGCAACACCAAGTTAGTCATGGACATAATCCATGAAGCACGCGCCCCCATACCCTTAAACTGCGCCAGGATAAACGCCGAATCCTCACTGAACGGAGGCGGAAGCGTCGTCAGCTGTGCTGAGTTTCTTCGCCCAGCGGATTGCCCATCAAGTCGAGAACTCTGCTGGCGTGTACCAACCAATTCTTCCATCACATACTTAGACATGACTTTGACCTTGATATTTACCAGTTCTCCTTGGAACGTTGGCTGGTCCGAGGCTGCATTCTATGGCGGTAAGTCATCATTCCAAATACTTCATTTATGTCAGCTAAATTGACTGTCTTTTGATGCCAGGTGAAGTCCCTACAAAGAGCAGCTCGCAAAAACGGATTCAGATACCACATTACCTTCATAAAAATCGTGGTGAGCAAAGAATGGATAATCGGAAAACATTTTAAGGCTTGCGGCCTGAACGCGGGAAATTAAGTATTGGAACACACAATCTAAACGGTGACGGCGTCGTTTTATGTTATAGTAACACGAAAAACATTGCGGCTTCGCCTTGTTTTGAACTAAAATTCAATATCGCCTGAATCTCTGACAGTCATCCGTAAAATGGAGCTTGTACGGAGAAATCGAATATTTCTACTCCCCTTCGTCTTTCAGTCGTGACTCGTGTTCCGATTTCCGACTTTTGACTGATCGGCAGACTGGATACGACCATGAAATTCAAAGGATCAGTAGGACGCCGTGATGAGTTTTTTGTATAAAAGTACAGCCTAAGCATTTACAACTGGTGAAACGAAATACAGATAGCCAGAGAACATGTTGTAGAAGCTTTGGTACTGATAACAATAAGAATCTATGCGAGACTTCATCTATAATCAATCAATGAACGTCAGGAAATAATCAAACCACAGGTTACACATTACAACTAAAAACAAGGGGCAAATGACGAAACAAGTCTAGTATTGTGCGGCTTTACGAAGGGTGGACTGAGTAGTCTTGACAGGCAGAAATCTACGGCAGGCGGACATTATGAGGG
Source organism: Galerina marginata (assembly GCA_023014335.1). Classification (NCBI taxonomy): domain Eukaryota; kingdom Fungi; phylum Basidiomycota; class Agaricomycetes; order Agaricales; family Galerinaceae; genus Galerina; species Galerina marginata. The sequence goes on along the minus strand of JAECYW010000007.1, from coordinate 1,921,660 downwards.
TGACCGTGTGCTGAAAGGCAGAATTAGCGAGAAGATGTTGAGATAAAGCCAAGGATCTGCTTACTTTAATTCTGTGGCTCGAGGCACGATCACTGCGAAACCCGCGCGATGTTCCCGGCCTTTTCTCTTTGAATATGGTTTTAGTTTCACCAGTATCTTCGTGTCCGTCATCCGTCGCCTTTAACGCGAAATGTCAACGAAGGATTACACTAATCTAATTGAGGAAAGACTCACGAGATCATCCGAGTGATGGTATGAGAATTGTACAGCCTCAAAACTGGCTTCATTGCGCAGGTCGATAGTCTTCTGCGAGAAAGTCAGGCAAAGAAACTCAAGAACTACAAGGACATACCATCAAGTGCGCGGGATTGCTTGAAGATGTTCTTACTGAAGATTCTGCTTCAAATTTCTTAGGTCCTGGGAAAATAGCCTCATCGGAAGCGAGAACGAGCGAAATAGACGGCAAAGGAATACGAGAAAGGGACATTCCTACAGAGTAAGAACTTGAGAAGTAGTGAGCAACAAGAGGCCCTGACGCCAAAGAGGGGCATGCCAACTCTTATATGCCAGTACTTTTTGTTGATGACGGCACTGGCTAGGCACATCCTAATGAGGCGCTTCCGAACCACCGCAATTCCGCTGTCTGAATTGTTGGGGTAATGGATCTAGTGTCGAAAAAAATAGGCATCAGTAAGGATCGGCGAAAGGCACAAGCTAGATTCATCATACCTCCCACGGAAGATATTGCACCCAACAAACGTCAGACATAAGTGCGGCCAGTCAACGCCAGTTTACGGATGTAGCCTCTGCGGAGAGGTCTGTTTGGTGGTGATCGACTTCGAATCGGGTTGTGTTTAAGCATTAGACTGAGAATCTTAGAGACCATAGGGCGTATCCAGATTGAACAGCGATAGTCCTACGGAGGAACATTAATAACGATTCAGGGGGAAGAGAGGTTGAATGGCCGATCAACCTACTTTTATCATCTACTTAGCGTCTCCGTTCAAGTTCTAGTGCTGATGGTTAGTAGAGGGCTGCGGAATTGAACACAGAAACGTACCTGAATGGCCAGCGGATTTGAACCGTCGGTGATCCCCTTGGATTTGCAACAGACCTCAGGCAGATGCAGAATTTCATCCAGAATTCGAAAAATTCTGGCCAATCATGCCTGCATCGTATAGAGGGTGTTATAGGTTTGAACCCTTTAATGAAAGGCATCCGGTCATGGAGGAAATTCCACGTCTTCGAACTTTTGCTAAAGATAGCCTGCCGAGTTCTGGTTCTTTCTGCCTGGCTATACCTGGAAATTCGGCCTATGTTTTGACCGCATAATTTATTCGAAGATGGCTGTCGGTCGGAGCGTGATGTTGTAGTAGTCGTGCTCATGTCAATAATGATTCTAGGCCACAGTAGGAAAGGACTCAGGAGGCACTGTCAGCGGCATGTTGAACTGGGGCGATAGACAGCGAGGAGCCAATTTTGGAGGACTGCCTCCTTTTCTCCTGGAATCGTTGGCTAGTGGCACCTTTTAGTGCAATGGAAGAATGAAAGTTTCGAAGCGTTCAAGCGCAGCACTGTCTACTGGTTTGTCCGAAGACGGGGTAGTTCTGGTTATAAAAATACTCAGAGAGGGATAAACATGGCGTGCCTAACCACCCACTTTGCGTTGTCTTGGTCCATGTGTGACTGGAAATGTCTTCCAAAATGGAAGTGTTAGAAAGTTGAGCCACCAAACTTCAAGGCAAAAGCTGTTTGTTTCAAGCAACGGATCGTCATGTCCTTGTCCTTCAATATGGATAGATTATATCGCAGAGATTTAATATGGAATCCATGGCATAGTGAAGGAAAATGACTTCTAAGGAATCTAGACGGCATCGTTCGAGAAAAAACATGCAAGGCAACTAAAAAGTACAATAAGATATACCTTCATAAAAGTCAGTTGAACGTTATTGAGAAGAGGGAAATTGAAATCACCATCGCACGACGCCGCTTCTTTTTATCTCTCTAACCACAAAAGATTGGCCTCCGGCCACCGGTGCATACTCGAAAGTGGTCCGAAAGCAGTCTCCAACACAGAGATAGTGAAAACCGATCCTAGTGCGTGTATGTAACAAGTGGGGATCTTGGAAGAAAGTTCCAAGTGCGCTCAGTGCTCATCGTTCCGAATTCATCGACTCCGGCACGTGACGGTCGCGACCACGACTCGGAGCTCGAGTCGCTTTCCTGGATCCATTCATTGAACTCCATCTATCACGACTATCCTGGCTCAAATGAACAAAGTCTTCTCGCCGTTTTGAAGGGAATACGCGACATTGGGTACAAACGCTCCAGAAATCGTGGCTCACCTTGGGAATTCTGAAGTATGTCACTTTGATTTAGGGCTTGGGCGAATATTGAACTGATGATGTCTCTAGGTCGAATTACGTGCCGAGATTCTTTACCTCACGAATTGCGAGTGGCTTTGCTTAAGCACATTGAGTACCTTTCAACGCAGACAGCCATCTTGAATCGGCCCGAGTTATCCAAAGAAAAATGTATTTTTGCACCGACTCCAACTGCATGATTTCCAGGAATGGTTCGTATTCAACCCCTCGCGATTTGTACATGTGCTGACATCACCTTTACCTTTAGAATCCCAATGCCTGTCAACATTTTAATATCATTACGCAGAATATCTGACAGAGCAAAACGGTGGAGGATTGACGCCTAATATCCTTATAAACTATCGTAAGTGTCCTCTGAATCCACTGTATTTTATGACCATTTCAACAGTATTTCTGTCCATAGTGAGCCAACGGGATCCACTGAAGTTGAATGGAAACACCATCCGTTGAGTGCTTCTTCGTCTGCCTACTCCTTTGCTTACGAAGTATGCACCCGTAGACTTTGAACCAATCAACTTCGCATATATGTCTTGCGAGGTCCAAAGCTGCATGACCTGCCAGGGGAAAATCCGCACTTTGCCACCGTCGGCAACTACTCGTAAGTAGGTACAATTGTGAAAATTTGAAGTCGCTTATTTTAAAATAGCTTTCCATCTGCGAAACCTTGGCAAAACTGAATAAAGCCGTTATCAGCGGGCACCTATCTTGTTCCATCCACCTACCCTGCACTTTGGATGGAGAAGCAGCGTTATTTTTGTCGTTGCAGTGCTTTCAATCGCGTGAACTCCGATTATTATGATGAAATGTTTGGCTAAAATTAACTTTTGGTTCTTAATAAAGATTTCTTATCGAACCCACATACGTGTCTTTGTCAGGTCTTCTGGGAGCTTTCCTTGCCCTAGCGCGGCTGCAAGTCGCGATGCTAATATCAACAAAATGCCACAAATTCCGAGCATATTGATTTGGGGTGTATCGGAGAGACGGCCCAGTAGTCTTCACAATGCTGTCTTGAACGGTAAAACTGGGTGGAACCGCACGGCTTAACCTGTTGCCTATGATAACTCTACCCACAAGAATCTCCACCATTTGACCGCGATCAAAACCACGTTCAACGCAATATCCCTCCGAAGATTGCCTTCAGTCTCTTCGCCGTAATACTTCAGGTGAACTCCTGATAGAATCACACGGATAATCTCGCCTTCACCGGTCCTCGCACGAGTTGTATGCACGAAAATAGCCTTTCTCAATGTTCAAAAATACGGTCAAATATTCCCCGCAACGCCACCCACCACTGGACAACGGATCGGCCCACCGACATTGGTGCGAAAATCGCCCGTTTTCTAGCCTTATTATTCTATTTTCTTTTGGGTTGCATTGGCGACAATTATGCAAATCCTTTTTGCGGCCAGTTGTGGTCCTTTGGAGTACCTTTACATCTCGGAAACACGTCGGACACGAGGTTGGCTCAACCGCCTGGTTATGACGGACATTTCGTTCTGAGAGATATTTAACGGCTGCTCTTTCGCTGAACAGAGACTCATCACCCAATCTGCGATGACTCTCTTCTCAATAGCCCTGCTGCTAGGCCTTGGCGCTCTTTCGGTAAACGCACAGTCGCCTTTATACGGGCAATGTAAGTCATTAAATTGAATATGTCAATAAGCTCTCATCGACCTCGTTCCTTCAAGGTGGCGGCACTGCAAGTATTATTCTACACGCGTATGAATTCATAGTGACACTTGATTTTAACAGGGCTGGACTGGTCCGACGACCTGCGTTTCTGGATCGGTTTGCACGTTCTCAAACCCATACTATTCTCAATGCCTTCCCGGCACTGCCCCTCCCACCAGCTCCAGCACGAAGCCAACGTCCACTAGCCCTCCGACTAGCTCCTCCTCTGCTCCCTCTCCTACTGCCTCTGCCGGGAAGCTTGCATTTGCAGGAGTGAACATTGCTGGCTTCGATTTTGGATGTGGCACTGATGGAGTGTGTATTCATTTATCCCACCTGGCTGCTGTCTTAACGTCGGATTATGGATCAATAGACCTGCAACATCACTAGCGCTACGCCACCCCTGCAACAATATACAGGTGATTTCCGTTATTCTATTATAAGCTTTGGGATAAATGACTCATGAACCATCCAACAGGCGTCGATGGCGCTGGCCAGATGCAACATTTCGTTAAGGACGATGGTGTTAACATCTTCCGTCTACCTGTTGGTTGGCAATTCTTGATTGGCAGTACTACTGCCGGAAGCACCCTCAACTCCGCCAACTTTGCGAAATATGATGCCCTCGTTCAGGTGTGTGACCTTATATTTGTTCCTTTCTTTGTACTCAAATTCTTCGAACTTTAGGCATGCTTGAGTACAGGAGCTCACTGTATCATTGATATCCACAACTACGCCAGGTTTAACGGAGCCGTACATTTTTTCCTTTTCGTTAAGATGAAATCCTAAACATCCATTTCTCAGATCGTCGGCCAAGGTGGACCAGCTGACTCCGTTCTTGCAACATTATGGGGCAACATTGCAGCCAAATACGCAACGCAGACCAACGTCATTTTCGGAATGTGCGTCGGGATAGTCTCCTTGACGTAGACGGTACTAACAACGTATAATATACAGTATGAACGAACCCCATGATATCCCGAATATCAGCACTTGGGCAAACACCGTACAAGCTGCCGTCACCGCCATCCGAAACGCAGGGTAAGACCAGACCTTGTGCGAATGTGTATTGGAATCATACCGACTCTTGTTTATAGTGCCACATCACAAATGATCCTTTTGCCCGGAACCGACTACACCTCCGCCCAAAACTTCGTGTCCAACGGATCTGGTCCCGCCCTCCTAAAAGTCGTCAACCTTGACGGATCGACGAAGAACCTGATCTTCGACGTCCACAAGTACCTCGACAGCGACAACTCTGGTACCCACAGCGACTGTGTCACTAACAACATTCAGAGCTCATGGGCACCCCTTGCCACCTGGTTGCGCCAAAACGGCCGTCAAGCCCTCAACACCGAGACTGGAGGTGGAAACGTCGCCGACTGTATCACATTTATTTGCCAGCAGATCGCCTACCAGGCCCAGAACTCTGATGGTAACGTTTTTGTTGACTGTCTCGGTTCCATGGTTCTCATGCACCCATTTTCTCAGTGTTCCTCGGCTACGTTGGCTGGTCCGCAGGCGCCTTTGGCACCAGTGAGTTTTTATTCTCTCAGTCCTGTATCTGCTAATTCATATTCAATTTTCAAGCCTACACTCTCGGTGAGCAAAATTGAGCATCTATTTTGTTTCTTATCGGTTAAATTTTCTTCCAGTTGAAACCCCCACCAAGAGTGGCTCTACTTGGACCGACACCAGCCTTGTCAAGAGCTGCATCTCCCCAAACTCCGGGTCGCAACAGGGATCTACATCTTAGATATACAGCGTACAGTTTCAAAACGATTAGCGTCATATCATGTAAAGTCATACAGGAGAGTACCAAATCATTCATCTCGATTATTTAAATCCTTGAATTATCGAAAACCGCCCACGAGCCATCCATTGGCACCGGTAAAGCCTGTGACACTATGCGGTGGAACTTTCCAGAGCAAGCTTCCCCAGGGGTTGTGTCTCGGTCCAAGTTCTGGATGCAAATTGGCGCCTGACCTTCTTAACATCTCAATATCCGCCATGGCGGCATCTTGGTTATATGCCTGGAAAAGAAAAATGAACACCATCGGCGTAACATGGAAAGGAATTTAGATTCACAGTGACAAGTGTACGGATTTTTCGCTGAACTAGAAGAGTAACGGTTGTTTGCCAGGTTTGACCCTCTATAAGTGAGCAAGCACCATTGAAAGCGATGGCCAGGTCGGGTTCACAATAATTAGATCCTTCGCTGGTAACATACTCGTGATAGGTCCTGAGATTTCGAGTTGGTAATATAATTGAGTGAATGCCAAGCTGCGAAACGTACGTAGGTTGATAGGTGTGAATCCATTTTTTCTCGTTTCCGGCGCAATCGCTTTGAAAGTCAATGTCATGAAACATTAAATCGTGAGGAGGACAGGAGAAACATACGAGCAGGTCGACATATTGCATTGGGATGGATACGGTGCCGGTCCAGTTATGTATTTCAGTTGCGGTCCACAGAATAAGATCTTGATGCGAGCGATCAGATGTCACTTGAAAAGTGTGGTAGCTTGCTCACCTCCGTGGCCTTTACGAGGGGAAGACGATGAAGAATTTCTTCAAACAAATCTTGATTATCGAGTTCTTTTTCCGTAGCGCCGATAATCTGTGTGGGTGGATTCCGGATCAGCGACTAGTGTTCAAATTGAAGAAAACGACTGTCAAACTTGCGTGGATCTTCAAAGTATGTTTCTTGGTCCAAGTGTCGTCTGAATGAAGGTTTTCGAGACCCCACAAGATGGTCATGGGCATGCAGAGAAGCTCAGTGACAGCGCGAAGCCTTGGCACTAGGGCTTGTTCTTCAGTAGGCAGATGACTGACCGACTGCGCCAACGCAGGAGAGAAATCTGTCCAGTCCACCCCGCGCAGAGGCGTCCAAGAAGGCAGGGTACGTTTTGGTAGCCACTTAAATTCGGGAAGATTCGGGTCTGCAGCAAACAGCATATGCTTGAATCGAACATTTTCGAGACATAATTTGTTCATCTCGCACTGGGAGAGTCCATTGCGCCCATCTTTACATGGTTCTTGCTGGTGCTTGACTTTGACTGCCTCCCAGTGCTCTTTGGAGCAGTAGAAAGATAAATGGCAATCCCGACAGCGTTTTAGACCTGAAGATTCTATAGGTTGATTTCTCACAGACGACCTGATGCGAAAGATCATATCCGACCAGCCACTGAAAAAGCGTCAGAAAAAGACGGCGATGGAGGCAGATAAAACATGCCATGCAAGGCAGTGGGGCTCCCACACCACCACATTTCGTTCAGTACCATCAAGTGGCCTTTGTAATTTTTGTTCAAGCCGCGACATTACAAGCATTGCAGCCATGGTGAGGCACTGGTTTATCGCATTAGAATCATAGACGGCATGAGAGTTGGCGCCTGCTCGAAGGAAAACGTAAGGCCATGCAAGTTCCTGCCCATGATTTTTCTCGAAGGCTTTGTATGCTTTGCAAAAATCCTTGTGTACTGACCAATTTTGCTTGAATTTAAGTCAGACAATCGATGACATTAAAAGCTGGCTCGAGCACCTCTTGGCATGCTTTTGAAGATAAGCAAATCGACGTCAGTATCTACTTGGGCACATAGGAAAAGAATACGGACCAGGCCCACAATAATATACGTGATGGCACCCAGAACACTTTTGAAGAGGAAATTCTGGACTTTTTTCTTTGTAGCATAGATAACAGGCTTGGCCAGTGCTGGTCAAAACGGTTGGTAGCATGGTCACTGGCATGTTGCCAAAAGATATAGTTGGTTTAGAGAACGTTGATGGTGAAGAGGGAAGCAAAGTCTCCTGGCAGATTTTACAACACTCTTATCTACCAAGCGTGTACGGTTTTAGCTAGGTTTTGACACTTTCGAACCTCCTGACCTCGTTTCGAGATTCGAAGAGGGCTTTGAGCAGGGTTGTTGAGTCTGGAAGAAAGTTGATCCCCTTATCGTATGACGTTCAGCCAATGGAAAGGTCTTCATGGAAAGATTGCAGGTCATTGGCTTTTATTCTGAGGTCGTGTAGATTTTCGTTGGATCCGAAAGTCGGGCATGGTGGAAAGCAAATAGAACTTAGAACTTAGAAGTCCCCGTACAAGGTCCATATGGTCGAACTGCGCCGGCCTAGCCGGTCCGTGTGAAAGGTCCACCTCACTGACACAACGCAAAAGCCGTCACTTCGACGTTCCCTCTCGCCCTACTCTCGCCCATCACTTCGCGCCGACCTCAGTGGCATTATCAATGGCATAGAACTTGCCCAGCGCACAAGAATGTTCAGTTCTGACTTGCGTGATCACCAACTTAAGCATTAGCTCACCTCGTACAATGTTTCGCAACTGGTACGACGATCTTCCGAGTTTCACAAGAAAGAATGGGCAACTTTGAGCAAAAGATAGATCAGGAACAACACGATGGATTTTCAGTGCTGTATTTCTACAATGCAGAGATAAAACGTTCATACTCGAATCAACAACGAATCAACCAAAACCACGATTACCATGTTTTCGGCGGGATGACCAGGGACCAGGGTCTTGGCCGCTCATTGAACTATTTTCGTCGGTCCAAAAGGTGCTCCCATGTTTGGCTCGTGTCGGCACGGGATATATGTCGTTCATGGTCTGTTTTCCATATCGACGCGGGAAGGGGATCATCTCCCTTGTACACCACTACCAATCCCATCGGTGTGTTACAGACCTCTCACTGGTCGGGACATATTCGCTGAACCTGCCGATGTCCAACAACCCATCAAACCCGCATTAGCCCCAGAACTACGAGGGGCGACATATTTATAATCGATCTTATGTGGAAGAGTACCGTCATCCTCCTCAGTTGGAAATACTTGTCGTGAAGGATCATAATTGGGACAACTGGGATTTCCCTTGCAGGAAAACTCCAATTTGGATGACTCTCCCAGTTCTCTCTTCCACATTTCGTGCACCCAATTGACCATGTGACAATCTTTTGAAACTAGACAATGCAACGATAAGTCTCGCCCCTCTACGGTCATACGATATTTTCTGCGGAGAGTCATATCAAGAGATTGGACCAGGTGGCGCAGATTACCTGCTCACGTGTCGAAACCATAACCTTCTAATGGGTCTTCAAAGCGACTTTACTAGCTTATCCATGACGTCCATGGCTCATGTAAACGACTCAAGAGTATTGATTTAGACTACTGAAAGCTCATTGCACCTTACAGATCGATCCTACGTACGCTATATTCTGGAGAGCCTCTGATCATCACTCCTGTGCTCGCCTTCAAAGAGTTGACAAATAGCCAACAAAGGACAGCAAACAGCTAATCTCGTCCCCTAGCACTATAAGATCTCTGGGCTGTTGGCAGGCGTTCCAATGCGGAACTTGGAAGCCCATTTCCTTACATACGTGGCATTCCGGCAATGTTTTATACGCTTTGAGTGAGTTTTGGATGTGCTTTCTAATGACTTTCGTGGCTGAGCGTCTGTCGAACAATCACAGGATGTGTATTACAATGCCAATCCTGGTCGTCCGCGTAATTTCGGTGCTATCTTCGGACAGATCAAGGTGATGCAGATGGCTCGGTGAGTGGGAACGATGCAGACTAATTCAGCGAAATTCGAGTGATGCCAAAGCGGAAAGAGGTGGTCACTGGTTATCTAACGAAATGATGGGAATGTGGTTCGGAAAGGGAGGGGGACGAGAATGGTACCGTCATGCCAACTTCGAGGGCTCTCCGATACGACATAATTAACTCGTCCTACACCGATGGTCAGGCGGTCTGGCATACCTACCGAGTTGCTACCGAGCTTTCTTTATTCAACTCCACCATCATCAGCCGTGTTCAAGGCGTCAGGCATCCAAGATTCAGCAAATTCAACTTGGTACCGTTTCTACAGTTCTATTTCGCAAATTTACGACGTTGTGGTTGGTTTAATTTTCTAGTGACCTTTCCCAGAGCCACCCGGAAAGCTTTGTTGTTGACGCAACTGCGGATCCAGCACTTGTCAACGTCAATGCCTTGCCATGTATATAGATTATGCCCATTGGATCGATTGGCGAAGAATGAGGCTCACTGAACTCAATCAAATTCCCGCTGATTATGGCCCTGCCTGTCACTGCTTCTTATTTAAAGGAAGCCCAATGCGAGGTCTAACTGCGGGCCAAAGCCACTCGAGAAGAAGAAAAGGATGATGCCTCCCTCTTTCCCTATAATCTGGTCTCTAGCAATTCTGCTTTTCACAGCAGTAAACGCTCAGACAACAACTCCTGCTCCCACTGTTAGGCTGAGCTACGGTTCCTTCCAAGGTCAACCCACTGGGAATCTTGTTGAATTCCTTGGAATGCCCTTCGCCGCGCCTCCGTTTGTGAACATTTCTCAATTATTTTTCTCGACTAATGTGCGTAAATTAGGGTTGGAAATCTTCGTTTCGCACCGCCACATCCACCTGTGGCCTTTAGCGGTGTACGACCGGCAACAACTTACGGTGCAGCTTGTTTCCAGCAATCACTTGGCGAAGGCCTTCCTGGGACTGGTCTAAATGTATCCGAAGATTGTAAGTCGTATGGTTATTTTTTCGTGTTCTTTCTGATCATTGCCCCGTTTTAGGTTTGTTCGTCAACGTGATAAAACCCGCCAACCTACATGCTCGACAGAGAGTTCCAGTCCTTTTCGTAAGTTTTTCCGATTTTATTACATTGACCGTTGATAAAATTACTTTCCACACAGTGGATTTTCGGAGGTACGATGTCCCCTGCCCATTGAAAATACACCGTATCACCATGTCTTCGGGTCGTTCAGGGGGTTTTCAATCTGGAGACACTTCACAAAATCCGGGAGACCCAGTGGTCGCTCGCTCTATTGCCCTCAATGAACCCATTATTTGGGTATCAGCAAACTATCGAGTTAGTGGTGAGCTTGCTCTTCCTCGAATGGAAGTATTGTGCATTGCCTGATATACATTGCAATAGCTCTTGGATTCCTAGGCGGGAAGGAAGTAAAAGCTGCAGGCATTGGGAATGCCGGACTCCGTGATCGTAAGACGAATGGTTCTGTTTATTAGCTAGGGCTGATCTGCTTTGAAGAGCGTTTTGCACTCCAGTGGGTCCAGGATCATATCGCCGCATTTGGAGGAGACCCAACGAAAGTTACCATGTATGTATACTACTTCATTTCATTTTCTACCAATTCCTTCGGTCCAAAATCTGAGCCCTATTTTTCCAGCTGGGGCGGAAGCGCTGGTGCCATTTCTGTTGGCTTGCAAATGGTAGCGAACGATGGTGACCCAGCGGGTCTTTTCAAAGGCGCTTTCATGGTATGGCCTCGTCAATCGCTGCGCCAGTAAAACATCTCATATTCAATGATATCTAGCAATCTGGGTTCCCTATGGCACTGCACGATATTACCCACCAGCAGCCATTCTTCGATCAGCTGGTGTCTAATACTGGGTGTACTGGCTCTGCTGATCCCATTGCTTGTCTACGAGCAGTACCCTTTAACACCCTCTCCAACGCCATGAACCAATCCCCTGGAATTTTCTCATTCTCTAGCTTGCAGTTAGCCTGGCCTCCCACTGTAGATGGTCGATTTATCGTACGTAATCCTCAAGTTTCCATTCAACACGGTTCATATGCCAAGGTAAATGTAGGCATTTCCTGTGGGCTGACTTTTGACTAAACGTCAGTTGAATTTAGGTGCCGATCATCGCAGGTGACTGCGACGATGAAGGAACGTAAGTGCATTGGCTCGTGGTACTAGTAGTATGTCCATCGTTCTTACCTTACTGTTTAGGCTCTTCTCTCTTATTAATAGAAACATCACGTTCGTGTTGTTCTGCAAATACTCATATCCGATGCCCCACTCATGACATGGATTCAGCAATGCCCAGTTCCTGCCTTACATGCAATCAAAGTGCGTTTTATTTGGGGTCCGCTTGTTGTCTATCCCTAAGCTATCGTTCAGTTACTTCGAAGGAATAGCGTCGAGCAGTCAGTTGGCTGCGATCGGGGTGGCATACCCCGACGACATCACTCAGGTATAATGCCTGCCATTTGTTGTACAAATAATTCTAACATAAGGCTCCTCATCAGGGTTCTCCTTTTGATACTGGGACTTTAAATGCCTTGAGGTAGGTTCTCCCATTCCCTGGACTGCGTTTTTGACGAAACCATATATAGCCCAGAGTACAAGCGCCTGGCTGCAATCCAGGGGGACCTTGAATTCCATGCACCTCGCCGTTATTTTTTAAAGACTGCCTCAAAAACACAAGCAGCGTTTGTTTACCGTGAGTCTTTTTAAGCATCTTGCCTCTTCAGCGATGTTGAGCGTTGAATGTTTCGCAAATTTTAGTATCCAAGCGGGGAAAATCCACTGCGATAGTCGGTGCAGAACATGGTTCGGACCTTAATGAATGGTTTGGAATGGGAACTAATCCAGACTTTCTCGGCACGGATGCCATAGGTATGGAGCCTTTGTCGTTGTTTCCTTACAATGCTGATATTTTCTCCGTAGTAAATTTCGTAAACACCGGTAACCCCAACCTTCCCAACAACCCTAACAGTCTCATGTCCAAAATTACTTGGCCGCATTGGAACTCCAACCCTTCCAATCCACCGATTTTGACCTTTCTTGATTCCACCCCAAATATCACAATTACATCTGACACCTTCAGATCTAATGGAATACAGCTATTGATTGATATTTACCTCCAGATTGGCACCGCATAGATCGCAGCTGCGCTTTCTAAATCTTCAATACATGCTGGATTGCCGGCTTTTCGGGCTGTATTTTATGGAATTTGAGATGAACAAATTTGTATCCGAGTCTCTGCAGTTATTTTTCTTATGTAACGAATCCAACTTGCACCTCTTCTCGTAAAGAATTCACATTTGCCAAAATGAAGTATTCAGTGCTGTCAAAGAGACACCGATCCTGGGCATGTTCTTACTTCCATAATCCGTAAACGCCATACCGAAGAACAGGGTTATCATAGGAGGTAATCAACAAGTCCGAATTAATTGAAGGGTAATTGATAGTATCCTGACCCCAATTTTTGAAAAATGTAACAGGTAGACGGCTCCATGCTGCTAAGCGCATCCAGCGTCAAGAGCGGGTTCTCAAGGGGTCCTAAGGAGTAGCACCTGTACATCTCGCTGTCAGGCTGCCACTTGAGAGGTGCAAAATTCATTCAGAAATCAATCGCGGCCGCATGGGAGTAGTATTATAAAAGGCGGTGTTGCAAAAGCAAGGGGGCACCGGGATTCGAAAACTACCCAGGGTCGATTTTTCTCTTTAAGCTCTCGCCTACCCCCCCCTCCCGCAACCCATATCGGGTATGTTTTTCGTCCAAAAGCGGTATGTTTTACTCACCTTTGTGGTCTCTGACATGACGGACACGATTTGCCCGAGCTGCAGCACCGTGAATAGGCAGAAGCAACAGGTTTTCACTGTACAGTATACATTAAATGTATGGCGCCTGTACATCCTATATTTTTTTGAAGTCTCACCGTGCTCCTCAGTCGTCAAAATTCAATCAAAATCTCTCCCCAAGTGGTGTATATATGTATCAACCGTCGAAAATGAAGCTTTCAAGTTATAAAACTGATGTATTGCTTCGAAAGCTAGTGCTTGTGCGTAAAATTTCAAACTTTACCCCCCAAAATAAAAAATTTTTAAGCCTCCGGCAGCCCACCCCCCCCCCTACCCCCGGGTCACGGATTTGAATCCCGGTGCCCCCTTGTGCAAAAGGCGAGGCTGCACTCCCGGCCCAGTGATGAGTCGGGAATTGAGGCTCCATATCGTCATGAAAGCCATGTCTGGGAAACTAGGGGAACTTGAAGCTACCGAGGGTTCAGACATTATGGCCGTCGAAGTTCTTACGCCAATACCAATATCGTGGGGTCCTATAAGCTATAAGCTCCAGACCTGAGCGAAAACTGTGAACGGACTTGAAGGCAACTCGGACAGAAACAAGAAGATACACAACGCCTCGGTCCTAGACCCCAATAGAATAAGTAGCTGCATGCCACGTCGTGAATATGTGCACACTTTCCGTTCGAAATTCAATGGATAGGAGTCGGACGATGACATTGACACTGATCAGGAGATCACGCAGGGAACTTTGAGGCCTCAAGTGAAATTTCCCACCCTTGATGATCACACAAAATCCTTTCCAAATATCGCCTCCTTGGCTCAGTTGGTTAGAGCGCAGGTCTCATACCTTTCAAGGTTCGAGTAATCACGTGATTACGTAATCCTGAGGTCGCAAGTTCGAACCTTGCAGGGGGCAGCTTTTTATTTATTTTATTCACGGGTCAAATGTACCTCGGAACTCTTGTTTTGATGTAGATGACTTGATCAGGAACTCGGAAAGCCGGAAATATCTCTATTCAGGACTTGACATTGCTCTCCAACCTTAAACGTCAAGAGGTGAGGTTGAACACAAGCACATGGAGAAGCATCAGAAGAAGGCACATTATATTTACTTCGAGACTTGACCACCAACAATGATTGATTTCAAAAAGACTTGCAGTCGAGAGCAGAAACAATTTCTGAATTGATATCAATTTTTGTCGTCTTCAGTATTGGCTATGGACAATTAAGACGAATGTGAATATGGTACAATGGTATGCGAGATATATACAAAAATAATGCTCCGTCAATAGTACTTTACGATTAATGGTATTGTCGAGGTCAAAAAAATCATAGGTACAGATTTTTGACAAGAGCTTCAAGGGCTCCGATAGTTCAAGAAGGACGAGAGGATGGGAATGGACAGAAAGAAAGCTTCGACGGTGTTTCCATGGGCTACATCGCGCAACACGGGAAGCAAGTTGTAGAAATTCTGGCTTTCGCCATTTGTAGCTTCGACCGAACGATTGCGGCATTGTGCTGAAATAAAGTTCGTTAGATAACATAAGAAAAAGAGGGTCCAATGTGCTTACCGAAATTAACTGCCCTACTCCATTGAGCACTTCAGTCCCAAACGACAAAAGGGTCTTGATAACGGAAGGAGCCTGGAATGGAAATGAGTCAACACAATCTGTCTGCGTCGACTTTGAGGGAACTGACGGTGGACGAAGCGTGTGTGTAGGCAAATGGTGCCTCATAGCGGGTGCTTTCGGTTCTCTGGAATACACGACGCGTGAAAATGTTGTCAACCGCAGTCTGGAGTAATAAACATACCTTGATAACCAAAGGCCGCGCATGCCTGAGCAGGGCATCATCGAAAAAAGCACTACACGGGATTGTGCAGCTTGCTAAAGTCATTCCAGGCTGAGATACTGGAATCAGAGCGGTAGGCTGATGAAAGCTGGAGGCCGGCATGTGCATATGAGGTCTCGGTATATGTATTTGATGATTATGAGAATGAAAAGCAGCACGACGAGGAATGCCAGGAGAGACAGGGTTGCGGCTAATAAAAGAAGTTGGGTAACGTGTAGGTAGTCCCAAAGGATGGAAAGGAGGTGAAAAACGCGCCAGAGAGAAAAGGATGAGTGTCGAAAAAAAAAAGAGGGACTTTCAGTTTTTATACGATCCAGAACCTGTACTCGGGCACTGCCTCCCGAGCATTGTCCTGAAATGGGAGGTCAGACCCAGTATATAGAAATTGTCGGCCTCGACACTCTCGACCATTCTTCCTCAACCGCCCTGCTACTTGCATACAAGACAAGCCTTGAAATCTATCATCTGTTATGGATGGCGGGATGGAAACTTTGTGGGACAAAATAAGAGCAGTGAGTGACCCCATCCAGACTCCGAAGCTGATGAGTTTTTTTATAGATACATCCCTGTTCCATCTTCACGCCTAGTCTGCGGCTCTTGGGGGCAAAATTAAACGACAGACGCGCCTCGTCCAGTGTAGACGTAACCACGGCGGAGGCGGTGATGCTTTGTACACCTATTGATGAGGTGAATGGCGCTCTCGACTTCCTGGCGACACTGGACCCCACTGAATAGGCTTTCTTCTGCATAACTAGCAGCTCCAGAGAGCCACTACATCCAGCACCAATCCTCAACGGCGACGAACTCGATAGCTCCATTGTAGACCGATTGGGCTAAATCACATTCCCTATATTGCAACAATTACTCATTGCAAACGGCAAAGGAAACACAGGGCTTGGTTTGACGGTCAACCAAGATATATTCTGGAACCCGTTAAGGCCACTATACCGATCTCAAGTTGAATTTGTCATTTGTTCACTGCGTAACGATTCCAATTGACACCATCAGCCACAAAGTTTATCCGCAGGTGCTTCGACAACCGGTGCTTGATCTTAATCGCTTTGGGGAAGCAGGGGCATTGGTGGCCGAAGAAAATTTCAGAGATGCGACAAAGAAATCGACTATGGACGAAGGTCCACGAGGGCAGGATCACGACATTTACACCAGTACGCTTTCTGAGCCATTTGGGACGAGCGCCTCTGGCGGCCACGCCGTATTGATCCTTTTGATGACCCATCCTCGAGAGCTCCTAAAGGCAGTCTGGCAGGTACTTTGGCAGATGCACTTTGTAGCAATAACTCATTGCCGCACAAAATAGTTAAGGTTCGACGAGCTTGAGCGGGATAGTGGAGAACCCGTGTTCACTGGGCGACCACCGAGAAGGCTATTTGGCGGGGGTATGGTCATGAGAGACGCCTTTTCGAGGTCATTGGGTCGTTGTTTCGCCTTTATTTGAAGGAGAGCATCTTGAGACGGTCGGGGATTTTGACAGCGGAGCCTACCAAGCGGATCACTAGATATCAGAAAAGATTCAGGACGACGATGACGAACAAAGACTAAAGACTCACGGTCGTTTATGGGCTCTGCAAATTATGGAGTGCCATCTGCGATGGTCATTGAAGATCAATGGTGAGGAAATTGTCCTTGTCCTTGCGGGGATGTCTTCCAAGGTCTAGGTATGTGGCTCGAGTCGTTTTTGACAGAGTGCACACGCGGAAAACGTTTCTACAGGTGCATCCGGATTGATGATAGAGGATGCGCAGACACAGAACGGCGTCTACGAGTTTGATACAAGCCGGGTGATGGGCCAGTAATCCGCAAAAAATCGGGATACCGAACGGCGCGAGATGCGGGCGATTTTACCAAGGGCAAACAACCAGAATCCGAGGAACCCACAGGACTTCTTATAATTGAAATTCCTCATAATATTTCCGCTCTGACATGGAGGAGATGAAGTGGCGGCGTCAATCCTGCTTTAAAACGAGCGAAGTGACCTCCTGGCGACACTTGACCCCACTTAATAGCTTCTGCATCACTAGCTAGCTCAGGAGAGCTATTACATCTGACACCGATCCTTGGCGACGACGAACTCGATAGTTCTGTGGTGGACCATATGCGTTAATTGCCCAAAAAGCCGACATTTACTCATTGCGGATGGAAAAGGAGACATGGCTTGGCTTGACGGTCACCCACAGCACATTCTGCACCTCCTGGAACACACTGAGGCCTCGGGGGAAAAGTCGAACGACAGACGCGCGCCGTCCTGCGTAGAAGTACTCCCAACGGAGGCAACGACGGCTTGAACACTTGTTGATGGTTGAAATGACGCTCTCGACCTCCTGGCGACATCTGCACCCCACGAACAGGCATTCATCTGCATAACCTGCAGCTCCAAAGAGCCACTACGCCTGGCACAAATCCTCAGCGATGATGAACTCGATAGTTCTGTTGCAGACCACTTTGCGCTAAATTTTGTTCTCTATATGCCAACATTTACTCATCCCGGATGGCAAAGGAGACACGCGGCTTGGCTTGACGGTCACCCAAGGCATATTCCGCACCTCCTGGCCTCTATACCGGTCTCGACACGCTGAGGAATCGACAAGCTGGGGAAAATTGCGGTACTTGTCATTTGTTCACTGCGTCAACGGTCCGATGGAGAAGACTTCGGCCACAAATGTTGTGTGCACGTGCTTCGACAGCTGGTTTAGCGTTTCTGAGAAGGAGGGGGCATTGGGACCAAAGACAACTTCCGAGATACAGCAAAAAGAGATCGATTACGGACGAGGGTCGACGAGGGCATGATCATGGCCTTTGCATGAGTACACTTTCAGCGCCATTGGGGTCGAGCACCTTTGGCGAGCACGCCTTATTGATCCTTTTGACGACCCAGCCTCGAGACCTCCTAAAGGTACTCTGACAGGTGCTTTGGCAGGCGCAATACCTCATGCCCGCACAAAGATAGTTGAGCTTCGACGTGCTTGAACGAGATAGTGGAGAACCCGTGTTTACTGTGCGACCACCGAGAAGGCCATTTGACATGGGTATGGTCATGATGTGCATAGGGACGCCATTTTGCAGGCATTGGGTCGCAGTCTTGCCTTTACTGGAAAGAGAGCATCTTGAGACTGCCAAGCATTTAAATGCAGAGACTTTGCCGAGAGACTCGGACCTCTGCTAGGCGAATCACTAAATATCGGAAGAAAGGACTCAGGACGACGATGAACAAAGCCCAAAGACTCACGACGTTTATGGGTTTTGTAAATTATGGATTGCCCTGTGCGATGGCTACTGAAGATGCCTGGAGGGGAAATTGTCCTTGTCCCTGCGGAAATGTCTTTTAAAATCTAGGTGTGTGGCTTTGACTTGTTATTGACAGTGCCTATATGCGGGAAACGCTTCCACAGTTTGTGTCTGGTCAATGATCGAATATACGCAGATACAGGCCGGGGCCTACAAGCTTGATACAAGCCGGGTGATGGGCCATTAAACCGCACGCAGGCGGAATAGTGAAAACGCGAGCGGTTTTACCCAGGGCCTACAACCCGAATCCGTTCGAGGAACCCAGAGGACTTCTGTAAATTGAAAATCCTTATCATAATTCTGCTCCGACATGGAGAAGATGAAGTGGCAGCGTCACCACGGCTTTTACGAATGAAGAGCAACCGGCGGCCTGTTCCAGGACGTTTTCAGTGCTACGGTCCATGAACCAGGTTGGTGCCACCCTGCTGGGCTCACTGCGTCTTTGGATGCTTCGACCATCCGATCCATATCACAGGTGCCCGAGAATTTCGTCAGTCCTTGGGGATGTCCTGCGGAACCAAAGCCATTTATCGTGTGCAGATCGTGCAGTCGCGGTTGGAGCTGGTAAAGGACCGGAAAGACCGGAATTTTTTGAGAAAAATACAGTCAAACTGGAGCTGGGATCTGGCAGAGCTACCGGATTCATGAATAAATCCTTGGGCAAGGAAGTTGTGGGCAATGGTATCCGCCAGTATTTTCTTGGGTGTTGGGCGTCGACGTTGGGGGGAACGGCGTGACATGTCCAGATGGCTGCCCCGAATGGGATGGTGACAAAGTCCGCCAATTGTTTATTTATTTACTGTGGTTTTTGATTAGTATAATTTTCTAATCCATGCAATGTCCTCCCAACCACTTCCTTCACCATCTGGAATATCAGTATAGTGCTTTATTTTTACTGCACGCCAGGAAATGGCCTCTCTCTCGGAAAATATGTGGTTTTCCTGACAAAAACCCTCGAATCCTTCGCCATACAGGGCATCGTTTTCGAGCCGCCGGCGACGCTTTTTGGCACGCCCAATATGCGCGATGATACGCCCATGATTTTCATCTGCTGTCCTTAAATCGCATGCTGCAGTCTCAAGACCTGGGTTTTGTCTGTTATAGCTTCGCGGTTCGAATCATCCAGGTCGGCTTTCCCTCCAAAAAAAACCCCTTTTCAAATTCAGCCGAAACTCGAGACCCCAAGGGACCGCGCCGTTAAAACTCATCCATCTATCCATCCATTCAAGGCAGACGCATTGCTGGCCATCCATCATAGGCACTCCTTCAGGGGGGTTTTGAGAACCACACTTACAATATCAAATTCCATTTGCTGCTCTAAATGTCAGCCTTGGAATATACCAACCCACCAATGTTTCAGTCTTACGGTCATGGAAGAAGGGAATTTTACAGTGGCATATTTGGGCGCTAGGGGTCGTTTCCGGCTAGGTAAGTGAGGATATTGTTTTATTTTTCGCAGGGTCGTAGCTGAAGCGTCGGTCGAACAGGTGAAAGAAAGCAATCTAGCTGAGAACCCAGTTGACACGATTTCTGTTATAATCCCGAGCCAACCCTCCTCACCAGCCAATCGTTTAGAAGGCCAGGTCGGGATGATCGGATTTATCTACGGATATAGGATAGTATTATAAACCTCCCAATGATTGTGCCACAATCTCCCATTTTAGCTTCTGGACCTCTATGTCGACATCCGGAATTTCCTCAATTAGCTTCACAGCATTCTCATGGGGGCGGTGATAGGAGGAGGAGCGAGTGCGTTCACCTTTCACGCCTATTCACACATATGTATGACTCGTCTGACACAATTACCCACAGTCACCCAGTGAAATGACACGGCTTGTTCATGGTCAATATCGTACAACTGTGAATTATTTTCTCAAGAGTCAAAATTGCTCTAGAAGTTTCACAGTCGGTCATGAAAGGGCATGGTTTTTGTTGGTCAGAAATAAATCACTCCCGCGCATCCTTGTCCCTAAGTGGAACAAGGAGAAACACGGCCGTTTCATCGACACTGCAATGTGATGGTGCCTGGAAATCGTCCTCGGATTGACGTCGAAGCGTACTGCGCAATAGGAGCTCGTCAAGGACCTCGCTGAACAGCAGAATAGTCATAAGTAACTCGGGTATGGAGTAGGTCAGCGCAACCGTTTTTGTTTTGGTGCAGCATGCTTACGTTCATTGAGAAAGTCCACCGCATCACACACCGATATAAGCTCAGCGCCAACTCAGCTATTCAGCCAGGTTGACGAATCTTGCAACTGGAAACGAGCTCACTGAGAGCCGAGCAAACCTTTCGCTGCGTGCTATGCCCCAAGTAATGTACCGACTTTATTAGAGGCCTATCACAGGGCTAGCCGTGTTCTTACCTTCGCCGAATCCAATTCGTGGCAAAAGATTCAGAACTAAGGTGCGACACAGCTTTGTGCCCACCCCTTGACTTCGCTTTGGCGGTGTCGATCATCTCTCTTCCTTACATACCCCCATGCCATGATATCCAGCCACGTCTTGTTCCCACCAAATCCACCACGAGGACGACGCCCGCGTACTCGGGTTGACGACGGGCACACACGAACACGCAGAGACTTCTTGGGGCAGAGACGGTCTCCAACAACAATACTCGTGGTTGAACGGGCCCAACCACTATCTCCTCATTTCCGCCTCTTTTTGCTTAAGCCGCGCTTCAAATGCTTTTTCGCAAGGCAAATGCAACTTCAAGGATCTTCAACTTCAGCTTTCCGTGTCGTCAATCCACGTCAGTCCCAGTCTTTATCACTCGACTCGCATGCGATGTTCCGCTGTTAAAGGGTTGCGTCGGGGTCAGCCTTTCCTTTGTTTGCTTCGAAAACATCGTGCAGGACAGTCAAGTTGAGGGCTAATGACGTGGCTGGACGTATGGCACCAAGTAGGAAAGAGAACCGGGGGATCGTCTCTTCCGATAGTCCATTGGTATTTGGTACAACTACTTCCGAGTCGGACCTCTGGAGATGAAAGCCGGAGTTGCTAGTCGCAATTATGAGCACTGCAGGAAGTTGCCTTTTGTTTATTTTATTATTGCAGAACACGAACTGTATACCTTTTATTTTTCAACCGTTTATCGCTGTTGATGGAGAAGCTTCAACCACTTTGAGGAAAATAAAGAATACGACGAACTCCCTTTCTCGACCCTATGACATGAAAAGACCTCCGCCCTTGGCAATGCTTTAAGCACTGTGCTATGATGAGGATGGCAACAAATTTCCAAGCCGGTTTCGATGTTAATGGTCTTCGTTACTAGTTATGTATGGCCCGGGTAAAGTGTGTTGCAATAGTCTACGGCTCGCCGGCGGTAGGAACGGTACTAAAGGAGCTTGCAAACTTGAAGGCAATGCAACTTGGATTTCCAATGGATTTCATTCAGAAAAACAACTGCAGACTCCGACGGAGACCCGAATATAAAACTGTACCTGTCAAATTCTGTAAAATATGGCCAGAAAAACCAGCATGTATCGAAGATTCATAAAAGACGCAGCTGCGATCTATGCAGTGCCAATCTCGAGATAAATATCAATCAATAGCTGTATTCCATTAGATCTGAAGGTGTCAGATGTAATTGTGATATTTGGGGTGGAATCAAGAAAGGTCAAAATCGGTGGATTGGAAGGGTTGGAGTTCCATTGCGGCCAAGTGATTTTGGACATGAGACTGTTAGGGTTGTTGGGAAGGTTGGGATTACCGGTGTTTACAAAATTTACTACGGAGGAATATCAGGATTGTAAGGAGACAACGACAATGGCTTCATACCTAGGGCATCCGTGCCGAGAAAGTCTGGATTAGTTCCCATTCCAAACCATTCATTTGCGTCCGAGCCATGTTCTGCACCGAATAACGCAGTGGATTTTCCCCGCTTGGATACTAAAATTTGCGGAACATTCAACGCTCAACATCGATGAAGAGGCAAGATGCTTAAAAAGACTCACGGTAAACAAAGGCTGCTTGTGTTTTCGAGGCAGCCTGTAAAAAATAACGGCGAGGCGCATGGAATTCAAGGTCCCCCTGGATTGCAGCCAGGCGCTTGTACTCTGGGCTATATTGCGAAGGGTTTCGTAAAAAATCCAGTCCCAAAGAACAGGAAAACCTACCTCAAGGCATTGAAAATTCCAGTATCAAAAGGAGAACCCTGATTAGGAACCTCAAATTAGAATTCCTTGGACAACGAACGTTAGACATTATACTTGAGTGATGTCGTCGGGGTATGCCACCCCGATCACAGTCAACTGACTGCTCGACGCTATTCCTTCGAAGTAACTGAACGATAGCTTAGCGATAGACAACAAGCAGACCCCAAATCAAAACGCACTTTGATTGCATGTAAGCCAGGAACTGGGCATTGTTGCTGAATCCATGTCATGAGTGGGGCATTCAATATGGGTAGCGAGAACAACACGAACGTGATGTTTGTATTAACAAGAGAGAAGAGCCTAAACACTAAGGTAAGAACGATGGACATACTACTAGTACCACGAGCCAATGCACTTACGTTCCTTCATCGTCGCAGTCACCTGCGATGATCGGTACCTAAGTCCAACTGAGTTTTAGTCAAAAGTCAGCACACAGAAAATGCCAACAATTACCTTGGCGTATGAACCCTGTTGAATAGATACCTGAGGATTACGTACAATGAATTGGCCATCCACAGTGGGAGGCCAGGCTAACTGCAAGCTAGAGTATGAGAAAATTCCAGGGGATTGGTTAATGGCGTTCGAGAGGGTGTTAAAGGGTACTGCTCGTAGACAAGCAATGGGATCAGCAGAGCCAGTACACCCAGTATTAGACACCAGCTGATCGAAGAATGGCTGCTGGTGGGTAATATCGTGCAGTGCCATAGGGAACCCGGATAGCTAGATATTGTTGAATATGAGACGTTTTACGAGCATGGCATTTAACGAAGCCCTACCATGAAAGCACCGTTGAAAAGACCCGCTGGGTCACCATTGTTCGCTACCATTTGCAAGCCAACAGAAATGGCACCAGCGCTTCCGCCCCAGCTGGAAAAATAGGGCTCAGATTTTGGACCGAAGGAATTGGTAGAAAATGAAATGAAGTAGTATACATACATGGTAACTTTCGTTGGGTCTCCTCCAAATGCGGCGATATGATCCTGGACCCACTGGAGTGCAAAACGCTCTTCAAAGCAGATCAGCCCTAGCTGATAAACAGAACCATTTGTCTTACGATCACGGAGTCCAGCATTCCCAATGCCAGCGGCTTTTACTTCCTTCCCGCCTAGGAATCCAAAAGCTATTGCAATGTATCAGGCAAAGCACAATACGCCCATTCGAGGAAAAGCGAGCTCACCGCTAACTCGATAGTTTGCTGATACCCAAATAATGGGTTCATTGAGGGCAATAGAGCGAGCGACGACTGGGTCTCCTGGATTTTGTGAAGTGTCTCCAAATTGAAACCCGCCTGAACAGCCCGAAGACATCGTTAGGTGGACCTTCAATGGGCAGGGGAACAGCGTACCTCCGTAAATCCACTGTGTAGAAAGTAATCTTATCATCGTCCAATGTAACAAAACGGCAAAACTTACGAAAAGGACTGGAACTCTCTGCCCAGCAGGTAGGTTGGCGGGCTTTATCACATTGATGAACAAACCTAAATAGCGCAATGATCAGATAGGACACGAAAAATAACCACACGACTTGCAATCTTCGGATACATTTGTAGGAGGCGTCCCAAGAAGAAAACTTATGACGCCTATCAGGTCTGCTAAGAGCCCCAAAACACCGCCAATTGATTGCTGGAAACAAGCTGCACCGTAAGTTGTTGCCGGTCGCACACCGCTAAAGGCCACAGGTGGTTGTGGTGGCGCGAAACGAAGATTTCCAACCCTAATTCACGCACATTAGTAGAGAGAGAAAACGAGAAATGTTCACATACGGAGGCGCGGCGAAGGGCATCCCAAGGAATTCAACAAGATTCCCGGTGGGTTGACCTTGAAAGACACCATAGCTCAGCGTAACAGTGGGCGCAGGAGTTGTTGTCTGAGCGTTTACTGCTGTGAAAAACAGAATTGCTAGAGACCAGATTATAGGGAAAGAAGGAGGCATCATCTTCTTTTTCTGCTCGAGTGGCTTTGGCCCGCAGTTAGACCTCGCATTGGGCTTCCTTTAAATAAGAAGCAGTGACAGGCAGGGCCATAATCAGCGGGAATTTGATTGAGTTCAGTGAGCCTCATTCATCATCAATCGATCCAAATTCATCCAATGGGCATAATCTACATACATGGCAGGGCATTGACGTTGACAAGGCGCTGGGTCCGCAGCTGCGTCAACAAAAAGACTTGCCGGGTGGCTCTGGGAAGGGTCACTAGGAAATGAAACCAACCACAGTGTCGTAAATTTGCGAAATAGGACTTTAGAAACGGTACCCTGAGCTAAATTTGCTGAATCTTGGATGCTTGACGCTTTGAACACGGCTGATGATGGTGGAGTTGAATAAGGACAGCTCGGTAGCAACTCGGTAGCCATGCCGGACCGCCTGACCATTGGTGTAGGACGAGTTAATTATGTCGTATCGGAGAGCCCTCGAAATTGGCATGATGGTACCATTCTCGTCCCCCTCCCTTTCCGAACCACATTCCCATCATTTCGTTAGATAACCAGTGACCAACTTTTTCCCCTTTGGCATCACTCGAATTTCGCTGAATTAGACTGCATCGGTTCCACTCACCGAGCCATCTGCATCACCTCGATCTGTCCGATGATAACAACGAAATTGCGCAGACGACAAGGGTTGGTATTGTAATACATATCCTGTGATTGTTCGACAGACGCTTAGCCAGGAAAGTAATTAGAAAGCACATCCAAAACTCACTCAAAGCGTATAAAATATTGCCGGAATGCCACGTATGTAAGGAAATGGACTTCCAAGTTCTGCATTGGAACGCCTGCCAACAGTCTAGAGATCTTACAGTGCTAGCGGACGAAATTGGCTGTTTGCTGTCCTTTGTTGGCTATTTGTCAACTCTTTGAAGGCGAGCACAGGAGTGATGATCAGAGGTTCTCCAGAATATAGCGTAGGTAGGATCGATGCAATGAGCTTTCAGTAGTCTAAACCAATACTCTTGAGTCGTTTACATGAGCCATGGACATCATGGCAAAGCCAGTCAAGTCGCTTTGAAGACCAATTAGAAGGGTTCTGGTTTCGATACGTGAGCAAATAATCTGCGCCACCTGGTCCAATCTTGATATGACCCCCCGCGGAAAATCTCGTATGACTGTAGAAGGGCGAGACTTATCGTTGCATTGGCTAGTTTCAAAAGATTGTCACAGGGTCAACTGGGTGCACGAAATGTGGAAGATGCCCATTCTTCCTTGTGAAACTCGGAAGATCGTCGTGCCAGTTGCGAAACATTGTAGGCGAAGATTCGAGGTGGGTAAATGCTCAAGTTGGTTATCACACAAGTCAGAACTGAACACCCTTGTGCGCTGGGCAAGTTCTATGCCATTGATATGCCACTGAGGTCGGCGTGAAGTGACGGGGGAGAGGGAACGTCGAAGTGACGGACTTTGGCGTGTGTCAGTGTCAGAACGATGGACCGGCTAGACCGGCACAGGTCCTTAGTTTCTGCTTTGTCAGTAAGAAGGACCTTACACGGAGACTAATAATATTAATTTACCTTCCACCGTTCCCGACGAAAACCTACACGACCTCAGAATAAAAGCCAATGATCTGTAATCTTTCCATCAAGACCTTTCCATTGGCTAAATGTCATACGATAAGGGGAGTTTGTTCCAGACTCAACAACCCTGCTCAAAGCCCTCTTCCGAGTCTTCGAATCTCGAGACGAGGTCAGGAGGTTTGAAAGTGTCAAACTCGTACACGCTTGGTAGATAAGAGCGCTGTAAAATCTGCCAGGAGTCTTTCCTTCCCTCTTGACTATCAACGGTCTCTAAACCAACTATATCCTTTGGCAACATGCCGGTGACCATGCTACCAACCATTTTGACCAGCACTGGTCAAGCCTGTTATCTATGCTACAAGGAAAAAAGTCCAGAATTTCCACTTCAAAAGTGTTCTGGATGCCATCACGTATATTATTGTGGGCTTGGTCCGTTTTTTTTTTCCCATGTGGCCAAGTAGATACTGATATCGATTTTGCTCATCTTAAAGCATGCCAACAGGTGCCCGAGGCAGCTTTTGATGTCATCGATTGTCTGACTTGAATCTAAGCAAAATTGGGCCATACATAAGGATTTTTGCAAAGCATACAAAGCTCTCGAGAAAAATCACGGGCACGACCTTGCGTGGCCTTACATTTTCCTTCGAGCAGACGCCAATTCTGAAGTCGTCACCGACCCTAATTTGGTGAACCAGTGCCTTACCATGGCTGGAATGCTTGTAATGTCGCAGTTGGAACATATATTGCAAAGACCACTTGACGCTGCTGAACGATATGTGGTGGTGTGGGAGCCCCACTGCCTTGCATGGCACGTTTTATCTACCTCCATCGCCGTCTTTTTCTGACGCTTTCTCAGTGGCTGGTCGGATATGATCTTTCGCATCAGGTCAACTGTAAGGAATCAACCGATAGAATCTTCAGGTCTAACACGTTGCCGGGATTGCCACTTAACTTTCTACTGTTCCAAAGAGCACTGGGATGTTGTCAAAGTCAAGCACCGGCAAGAACCGTGCCAAGATGGGCGTAATGGACTCTCTCAGTGTGAGATGAACAAATTATGTCTCGAAAACGCTCGATTCAAGCATACACTGTTTGCTGCGGATCCGAATGTCCCCGAATTGAGGTGGCTACCAAAACGTACCTTGCCTTCTTGGACGCCTCTGCGCGACGTGGACTGGACAGATTTCTCTCCTGCGTTAGCGGAGGATGTCCGTCATCTTCCTGCTGAACAGCAAGCCTTAGTACCAAGGCTTCGCGCTGTCACTGAACTTCTCTGTATACCTATGATCATCATGTGGGGTCTGGAATGCCTTCATTCAGACGACGCTTGGACCAAGAAAAGTACTTTAAAGATCCACGCAAGTTTGAATGTCATTTTCTCCAATTTGAACATCAATCGCTGAACCGGAATCCACCCACACAGATCATCGGCGCTACGGACAAAGAACTCAATAATCAAGCATTATTTGAAGAAATTCTTCATCGTCTCCCCCTCGTAAAGGCCATGGAGGTGAGGAGCGGCGCCCTGCCACACTTTTCAAGTGACATCTAATTACTTGTGTTAAGATATTGTTCTGTGGACCGGAACTGAAAGACATGACTGGACCAAATCCAAGCCAAAGCGATCAGTCTACCTGCTCGTACGTTTTTCCTCTCTTCCTCATGATCTAATGCGGTAATGACAGTTTACATTGACTTTCAAAGCGATTGCGCCGGAAGTGAGAGAAAGTGGATTCACAGATATCAACCGACGTACGTTTTGCCGTTTGTATTCACTCAAGCATATCACCAACTCGAAATCTTAGTACCTATCACGACTATGTCGCTAGTGAAGGATCTAGTTACAGTGAACCCGACCTTGCCGTCGCTTTCAACGCAGCGTGCTCACTTATAGAGGCTCGAACCTGGCAACCAACCGTTACTCTTCTAGTTCAGCGAAAAATCCGTACCCTTATCACCGTGAGTCTAAATTTCTTTCCATCTTACGCCGATGCATGGGTGTTCATTTCCCTTTTCCAGGCATATAACCAAGCATCCGCCATGGCGGATTTTGAGATGTTAAGAAGGTCAGGTGCCAATTTGCATCCAGGACTTGGACCTAGACACAACCCCTGGGGAAGCATGCTCTGGAAAGTTCAACCACAGAGTGTCACAGGCTTTGCCGCTGCCAATGGGTGGCTCGTGGGCGGTTTTCGATAATTCAAGGATTTAAATAATCGAGATGAATGATTTGGAACTTATGAGACCTGCGCTCTAACCAATTGAGCCAAGGAGGCCTGTAAAGTTGTGAAACTTGCGCAATAATGAAGGGTAAGTAGGAACTATAGTTGATTCACGTCCAGTCACAAAGCGGCTACCTACTTTAAGAGTCTGTACTCAATCCCCATGCCTCTTGAGTCATTTCAATTCAACAAAAAGATCTTGTGGGGATAAGCTACCTCAATGGTCTAGAATGTGGTCATATGCAAAAAAAATACGAGTAGGCAAGAGCTTGTTGAAAGACTTCATTTGATCAAGAACGAATATTGAATGGAGTCGGAGAGAGAGAACGGTTGAGAGCCTTCAACAAGTTTTGGGTCTAAACCGCGCAACGATGGGAACACGTCGCCGAGATCCGTACTTTGACATTTCGTCCTTTGCGGCGAATCATCTCGATGGTGTGCTGCAATGGTGTTCATTAACGCGTGAAACGGCGGTTGCGTGTTGACGTGCTCACCGAAATTAAGTCTCGTGCTTCATTGAGGACCCCAACTCCAAAAGTAAGTAGATGTCCGATAGCGGACGGAGCCTGGAGAAAAAGATAACTCAATACAACAGAACGAGGGCGAGGTTGAGCGAACTGACGCTGTTCGAAACATGAGTGTAGGCGAATGGTGCTTCATATCGAGTGCATTCTGTTTTCTAGAGCGAAGGTCGCGTCAAAGAGGAGTCGAGTGCGCAGCTTGAGGTTACAGGCATACCTGGATGGCCAGTGGAGTGGCGGGCGCGATCAAGTGCACAAGAATGGCGTTTGGCAGGAATATGGAGCTTGCAGAAGTCGTTCCGTGCTCATCCATCGGAATTATCAAGGGTGTCATCGAGGGTATGGATGAATGTTGACGATAGCTGGAGGTTGACACGCACGGATGCCCTCACGGCAAACGAAGATGATGGTCAAAAATATGAAAAGCAGGGCAGAGAGAAAGAACTGAATGAGAAGTGGGGCGAATTGAAGAATGTTGGGAGTGTGGGGGTGGGTTAAAAGGCTAGAAAGGAGGTGAAGAAAGTACAGGAAGTAGGAGAATGAGGGTTAAGAAGCGGGTGTTGAAGCCTTTTATACAATCCATAGTCGACTTTTCAATTTTCGAAGACCGCCGTTCTGAAATGGGATGTCGGTGCTACAAATGGCAAGGTTTGGCGCCGACGTTCTCCTCGAACTCTTCCATCCTATCCACCCAAATCCAATGTCGCGATATAGCCTCTTACGAGCCTCCGTTATTGATGGTTGAGATGAACGTTTTGTGGGCTAAAAAAAGAGGGTGCGAGTGATCATCGTCGCAAGCTCCCAGGATGATATTTTTTTTAGACAGCCGCTCTTCCATCAACCAACAATGTCTGCTAGTCGACGACCTCGTTGAAAGTAATGACATTGGGCACAAGATGCGGATTTCTGCCTCAAAAACCAATCCAGCGGGGCGAAGACGAGTTTTGCCGGGCGTCAAGCAGCAGAGGCGCTGTGAATGAAGACCTATTTTTGGAGGAAACATCCTCAACCTCCTGCCGCTGACGTTGCTTAACTCGAAATAACAGAACGCCGTGCAATGAACTTTCGCAAAAACCCTGTGCAATAGACGATCTCGATTTGACGGCATTTTCACATTCCAGACGGCACACTCGACTTGACAATCGGCCTATACATCTTCACTACCTTCTGGCCACTATATAGCCGCGGGACTGCCAGCGATGCACTTTGACCATTGGTCTTCGTGGTCTTCGAACAAGTTGAAGGAACAGCTGAGTACGTTATAAGTTCGCCTTGGTTCAATTGCAACCGTCTTGTTACTTGAGAGCGACAACAATGTTCATCGGCATGTATTCAGCAACCACTTGGAGGAGATTTGGCCTTTTCGACGGACTTGGATCTCCAGAAACAGTCGGGCACCCGACCAAGCGATGGGACTCGGCCAAGTGGTGTTAAAATTTGACCTTGGAGACTTCCTTGCAAACACAAACAAAGGTCTTGTGGAGATCCTCGGTTCTCGATCAACTCGTACGATGGCAACGGAGGACCCATATTGTTCGCTAGGATAGGCTCCAGAAGGCTCCATGCACACAGACTTTACAGATGACTAAAATATGGCGAAAAGGGCTTAGAACACCAGGATTAACAAAGATTAAAACCGCACCTGTAATTTTTTTTGGTTACCCTGTCGTCTGCTCTTTACATTAAGGGCAGATGAGAGCAAATTACCATTGTCACGGTGGATAATCTTCCTATTGTCTACCTGGGCAACTTTGAGCTGCTGTTGCTCTTGACAGGGCGGCCGAGAGGAGGGTGTTTTGTGATTACCTTGCACCGATAGTCGAGGGTCCGGATTCATAGAATGCCTTCCACGATTCCATGCAAGCTGGATAGTGGGCCCATAGACTGAGCTCTACCAAGCGGATCGCTATTTATCAGAAGAAAAGACTCAGGAGGACAATAATGAACAAAGACCAAAGACTCACGGTCGTTTATGGTTTTTGTAAATTATGGACTGCTCTGTGCGATGGCCACTGAAGACCGAAGATCATTCGAGGGGAAAATTATCGTCTTCCTTGCGGGAATGCCTTGTCGGGTCTAGGTATGTGGCTTCAAGTTGTTTTTGACACAGCCTACATGCGGAAAACCTTTCGACAGTGGTGGCCGGTCGATGAGAAAAAATGCGCAGACACAGGACGCCGTTTGATACAAGCGGGTGATGGGCCATTAATCCGCAGACAAGCGGAATAGCGAATAACGCGAGCGAATCCGTTCGATCCAGAGGACTTCTGGTAGTTGAAAGTCTTCACCATATTTCTGCTTCGACATGGAGGAAATGAAGTGCCTGGGTCACCACGCCTTTTACAAGAGTGAAGAGCAGCCATCGGTCTGTTCCAGGTTAGTGCCACCCTGCTAGCCTTTGAATGCTCCCCTCCGATCCATATCACAGGTGCCCGGGGATAAAATTCGTCAGTTCTTGGGGACCTCCTGCTGAACCAAACCCTTTTATCGTGTGCAGATCGTACGGTCGCGATTGGAGTTGGTAAAAGAACTGAAAAATATAGTCAAACTGGAGCTGGGATCTGGCAGAGCTACCGGATTCACGCATAAATGACCTGGGCAAGGAAATTGGGGGCAATCGTATCCGCCATTATTTTTTTGCGTGCTGGGCGTCGTCGCGATGTTGGGGGAACGGCGTGACATGTCCAGATGGCTGCCCCGAATGGGATGGTGACAAAGTCCGCCAATTGTTTACTGCTGTGGTTTTTGATTAGTGTAATTTTCTAATCCATGAGATGTCCTCCCAACCACTTCCTTCACCATCTGGAATATCAGTAGCGCTGTACTTTTACTGTACACCAAAAATGCTCTCTTTCGGAAAATATGTGGTTGTCTTGACAAAACACCTCGAATCTTAGGCCATACGGGACTTCGTTTTTGAGCCGCCGGCGAATTTTTTTTATAGCACGCCCGAGCGTCATGCCCGACTATGCCCGACTACACACCCATGCAGTTCATCTATTGCCCTTAAATCGCACGTTGCAGGCCCAAGACCTAAATACTGTCATCCACGGCTTTGCGGTTCCAGTTATCCTGGCGCACCTTCAGAAAGGTTTCAAGAAGCAGACTTACAATATCAAAAAAATTCCCATTTGTCGCCCTAAATATCGGTTTTGAAATATACCAACCCGCCAATATTCCAATTTTACAGTCGTCGAAGAAGGGAATTTCGCAGTGGCATATTTGGGTCTTAGGGGTGTTTCCGTCTAGGTACGTGAGGATATGTTTTATTTGCTGCCAAATCGTAACTGAAGCGTGGCTTGAACAGGTGAAAAAAGAAGCAATCTAGCTCAGCTGAGAAATCTAGTCGACGTGATTTCTGTTATAATCCTCAGCCACCCGTCATCGGCGAATTGGTTTAGAAGATGAGGTCGGGATGATCGGATTTACCTACGAATTTAGGATAGCATCATATTCCCCCTAATGACTCGGATTGTGCCACAATCTCCCATTTTAGCTTCTGGACCTCCATGTCGACATCCGGAATTTCCTCAATGAGCTTCGCAGCGTGTTCTTATGGGGACGGTGATAGGAGGAGTAGCGAGTGCATTCACCTTTGACGCCTCTTCACACATATGACTTGTCTGACACAATTACCCACAGTGAATATCATGTCTTCTTCTTCACGGTCAATACCGTATATGATACAGTTGTGAATTATTTTCTCAGCAATCGAAGTTGCCCTAGAATTTCACAGTCGGTCATGGAAGGGCATGGTCGCTCAGGACTGCCACCCACCCGCGCATCCCCGTCCCTAAGTTGGAATATGGAGAAACACAGCCATTTCGACACTGCAATGTGATGGTGCCTGGCAAACGTCCTCGGATAGTCGTCGAAGCTGTGCTGCACGACCAGGAGCTGGCCAACAGAAGACGCTAGTCATGAATAACTCGGCCATGGAGTAGGTTAGCGCAAACATATTCGATTCATGCTCAAGCTCATTTGGAAGATCCGCCGCACCACCCAGCGTAAACTCAGCTGTTCAGTCAGGTCGACGAATCTTGCCATTGGAAACGAGCTCATTGAAAGCCGAGCAGAAGTTTCTCGTGTACAATGCCCGAGTAACATACGGACTGCATTAAAGGCCTGTGGCCAGCCGTGTTCTTACCATCGCTGTGAATCCAATTTGTGGCAAAAGAACAACCCGAGGTGTTGAACACAGCTTTTATGTACACCCTGATACTGACGAAATTGACTCTTCTCCGGCGAAGTCAGCCTTCTCTCTTCCTCACATGCCCCACACCCAATGATATTCAACCACGTCTTGTTCCCGCCAAATCCACCACCAGGACGACGCCTTCGTACCTATCCTCGGAACTGTGGGCTCATTGTCAATCCAAACACGCAGAGAGTTCCCTTTGTTCGCGTCGAATCCATCATGCAGGATTTATAACGTTCTTTCGTGGCTGGGCCGTGTGGCACCAAGTAGGAAAGAGAACTTGGGGACCCAACTACTTCTAAGTCGGACCTCTGGGGGAGCCGGAGTTGCGATTATGAGCACTATAGGTGGCCGCCTTGTGTTTAATTTATTATTGTAGAACACAAACTTTATAATACTTTTTTTTCGACCATTTATTGTTGTTGATGGAGAAGTTTCAGCCTCTTTGAAGAAAACGAGGGATGCGAAGAGCTCCCTTTGTCGGCGGATGTCATCAGAAGACCTCCAATTGGGAGCAGCTGGCAGAAAAACAGGATGCTTTAACCACTTTCCTGTAATGAAGATGATAGGTGATAACAATGTTCCAAACTGAATGCGACTATGTTACAATAGTATACGAAGCTAGGGCCGTGGGGCTTATATACAAAAATAATGTTGTGGGGATGAGCTACTCTATGATCTGATGGGGTCATGTGCAAGAAATTTCATATGTACAGGAGTTGGGAGGAGTTTGTCGGGAGACTTCGTTTGATCAAGAGTGAATGTTGAATGGGACAGGAGAGCAAGAAAGGGTCGAGGGCTTTCAACGAGCTTTGGGTCTCTACCGCTCAACGACGGGAGCATGCCGCCAAGATCCGCACTATGACATTTCGCACTTTGCGGCGAATCATCTCGATAGTGTGCTGTAATGGGGTTCATTAACGCGTGAAACGGCGGTTGTGGCTCGACATGCTCACCGAAATTAAGTGCCGTACTTCATTGAGCAGCCCATCCCCAAAAGAAAGTAGATGTCCGATAGCTGAAGGAGCCTGGAGACGAAAATAACTCAATATAAGACGTATCGAGGGCGACATTTTGGGGACTGACGCTGTTTGATACATGAGTGTAGGCGAATGGTGCTTCATATCGAGTGCATTCTGTTTTCTAGGGCGAAGGTCGCGTCAAAGAGCAGTCGAGTGCGCAGCTTGAGGTGACAGGCATACCTGGATGGCCAGAGGAGTGGCGGGCGTAATCAGGTGCACGAAAATGGCATTTGGCGGGAATATGCATGAAGTCGTTCCGGGCTGGTCCATCGGAATCAGTGACGAATGTTGGTGATTGTTGGAGGTCGACAAGCAAGAATGCCGTCTCGGTATATAGAGATAATGGTTAAAAGTATGAAAAGTACGGCAAAGAAGAAAAACTGAAGGAGAGGGAGGAGTGGGGCGAATTGAAGAATGTTGGAGATGTGTGGTTGGGTTAAACTGGTGGAAAGGAGTTGAAGAAGGCGTCGAAGGTAGGAGAACGAGGGTGAAAAGGCGGGTTTTGAAGCCTTTTATCTATAGCTCAAATTTCGAAGACCGCTGCTGTCCTGAAATGGCAACAGTCGCCGCCGACGCCCTCGAGCTCATCCATCCTACCACCCAATTCTAAGTCGCGATATAGCTTCCTACGAGCTTCCGTTATTGATGGTCGAGGTCAACATTTTGTGGGACAAAAAAAGACGGTGCGAGTGATTTTGATAGCAGGCTCCCAGGATGACGAAATTTTTTTAGACACCCCACTCTTCCAGCAACCAACAGTGTCTGCTAGTCGACCTCGTTGAATGTAACGACATTCAGCACCAAGATGCGGGTTCCTGCCTAAATCACTAATCCAGTGGGGCAAAGACGAATTTTACCGGACGTCAAGCAGCGGAGGCGCTCTGAAGGAAGACCATTTTGCGGAGACGGATCCTCGATCTCCTGGCGATGCTCGACGTTGCTCAACAGTTTCTTCGAAAAAATTGGACGTCGTGCAACAACAAAGGGCTTTATTAGCAAAAACCCGGTACCACAGATAATCTCGATGTGACGGCATTTTCACATTCTAGACAGCACACTCGACATTGACATGACTTGACAGTCAACCTATACATATTCGCCACCTCCTGGTTCTATTGAGGTCACTAGAATAGCCACGGGACCGCCGACGATGCTCCTTGACCTAGACAAGGCAGTCTTCGACCAGGTTGAAGGACCATCCGAGTATGTGATATGTTATATAAGTTCGCCGCGGTTGAATGCCACATCCTTTCTTGAAAGCGACAAGAACATTCAGCCGCGTGTATTCAGCAGCCACTTGACGGAAATTTGGCTTTTCGAGGCACAAGGACAACTTGTGGAGCTCCAGAAACAGTGTCGGGCGACGAACAAGCGAAGCGACTCGGCCAAGTGGAGTCGAAAGTTCGATCTTGGGGCCTTCTTTGCTTATAGAGGAGTCCACCAGTCTTGAAATCTTCAGCAATACGTTTTGATCGTTGCTCTGGCAAACGCAAACGTTGGCGGTCGTGGGGATCCTCGGACCTCGATCAACCCGGACGATGGCAGCGGAGGACTCGTGTTCGCTAAGCTAGTCTCGAGAAGGCTCTGTGGACACAAATCTCGGATGGCTAGAATATGGCGAAAAAGGCTTAGAACAACCAGGACTAACGAACACTAAAACCGTACCTGTAATACGGTCGCATACGTTGTTTTTTGTTACATTGTGAACTTCCCTATGCATTGAAAGGAAGGCGAGAGCAAACTATCTTTATCCGAATGGGTAGTCTTCCCAATGTCTACTCGGGCAACTTCAAGCAGCTGTTGCTGTTGACAAAACCGGCGAGAGCTTTGCGATTGCCTTGCACCGACTGTCGAGGGTCCGGACCTATAGAATGCCTTCCATAATTCCAGTGCAAGCTGGATAGTGGGCCCATAGACCGCCGATCCGTGGAAGACGTAAGCGCCAGTAGATTTTGTCCAGAGGACCCACAACTTGAGCCCGCTCTAGGAACGCACGGGGCTTGGGATACTGGAGTTCAATCATGTCTCCACTTCGAAATGGGAAATATAAAATCGCCTGCCACCACAATATTACCCCAGATGAATAGGAGCTCTCAGTCGTGTTCCATGAGGGTCAACTTGTTACCGCCCTGGCCGGCGGTCAGATTATGTCAAGTGGCCCCCCCAGATCTACACCGCTCGGCACTGGGTAGTCCGCGCCATTCATATTGAGGTCGTCGGCGTCCAAGGGTAATGACCTTCGGTTTCTGGGAAGTCTTGTAGACATAGCTGCGCCAGTACTTGGGGCGGAATATGGCCAAAGATGGCAGGGAAAATGTGATCGATACACGATGCCCGAGCCATCCGCTCCACGAAGTTCGGCGCATGAATATCTTCGAGGAAGAAAGCGCGCCATTTGCAATTAATTCCAGCTTTAAATTATCAAGTCTGGTCGTCGCTGATGCTGTTGAGATACGGTGTTGAGAATGGGCATGGTGGCAGGTGACCGGACTTTGCTGCCCAAAGCAGAGTCCAACCACCTGACAGGGACCGCGCCACTGGCAATTATTAAAACTCATCCACTGCCCAACAAACAGCGCAGAAAGTTCAACCACTTCTATTTCTTGCCTTCGACCTTATGATGTACCCAATATTTCCTTCTTTACCGCCTACAATATGGTTTGCGAACTTGTTACGAGTTGGAAATAGTGATATTACTCTGGTAAGGATTTCTTTTCTCAAGATTCCTGGCTTTCATGACAACTTTTTAGAACTCGAACTTTGTCGCGAACGCCTGACTAGCCATCTCGATAATCACTCGATGCGAATCGTGGTATTGGGTTTACACCGCCCATGCGCCCTCCGGGGCTTCCCATTCAACCGTCAATATCACTGGTCATTTTCCGCCAGTCTCCCCCGAAT
This sequence comes from Galerina marginata, assembly GCA_023014335.1. Classification (NCBI taxonomy): domain Eukaryota; kingdom Fungi; phylum Basidiomycota; class Agaricomycetes; order Agaricales; family Galerinaceae; genus Galerina; species Galerina marginata. The sequence goes on along the minus strand of JAECYW010000007.1, from coordinate 1,884,579 downwards.
CATCTTCCGACAAATATGCTCTTCTTTCGGTGCTTCTCGCAACACAAGCCTCCAGAACGGTACCCGCTTTGGAATTCCCAAATTTCACAGACATTGAGGCTTCATCGCGTTAGGAGCCTTACAGTTGTCGAGGAAGGCGACTGCAGCTCAGCATTGCCTTAATAAATTAACTCCAGCAGTCGTCCGTGGTTGGATAGCGATTTAATTCGTACGTGTCGTCTGACTGTTCTCAGACCGAGTCTAACTCACCGAGCAGATGAAACAGTTTGTTTGAAAACCTGACGATGTATTTCCTTGAAAAATCGTCATTTGATCAACTAGGTCTCCCTCATCAAACAATTTATTGAAGACAAGCTCTACTCAAGGCGTGGAGGTTGTCGAGGGATATTAAAGCCTGTATTCTGAATTTCCATTGTGCCACAATCTCCCATTTTAGCCTCTGGACCTTCATGTCGACATTAGGTATTTCCTCAATAAGGTTCAACGCATGAGATAGCGACAGGACTGTAACTGCGTTAGGCTTCCTTTCACGCACGCACGCACGCACGCACACATACATGGCTCCATGACACAAGTCGCACAGTCATATTGTCAAGGATGACATGGACACTTACTTGCTCACGTCGCACGAACATAATGGGCGGCTATACAATGCTTGTGAACTACCTCCCGCAATACAGTCCTACGTATAGTTTTTTTTTGCAAGCTCTGTCCAACGAGAGTTCATCTCCACTAATAATACCCGCGATGCAAGTCCTCAAGATTCGTCGTCAGGCCAGGTGCACAGCCACTGACCAGTGACACCCGCTCAATGTTGATCGTGCCTGCCAATCATTTTCAATTCTGACCTCAACTCCCATCAATGTCCTTCAACGCTGTTTTCCTCACCCAATCACGAAAGGAGGGCTGGCACAGTTTCCCCACCCTGCAACCCATAAAAGTCAGGGCCTTCCTTAATGAACCACAATTTACGAACCCCTCTGCCAAACGCCAGCCACTTCTCAAAGCCGACGTTCACTGAAAAAATGTATGTTGTGATTTCATTACTGTAATTGTTTCTATTCATTGCGTTCTTGCAGGGATTACAACGGCATGCATCGCGACCTCCATGGCCCTGGCGGCCTCGCGCGAGCACCAACCAGAACCACCTCTGGATCCCTAGCAGACACCGCAGGCAACGTCGTCGATCCAATGGTCAACAATCCCGCTATCGGCACAGCGATGCAGGTCCTAGACTCGCTCTCCGACATAGGGAAGGCATTACCTTTCATCGCTCCAGCTTTCGTCCTACTGAAGATCATTATCGACCTGGAAAAGCGAGCACAGGATGTCGACGCGAAGTGCACCGACCTGGTGGAGCGCATCACGTTCATGCTGAGCCACCTGCCAGCGCTGCAGGACATCGAAATCATGGCGCCTACTCGTCAAGTCATTGACCGCATGAACGACTCCCTCAAGGATTCTGCTTCTCTCATTGCTGCATACCGCAAACAGAGCCGCGTCGCCCGCCGCCTGAGCCTCTCCAATCGCGACAAGTTCACTACGTGTGCGCAGAGCATCAACAACTGCTGCCGCGACCTCCTGATGAGCCTTCAAATCCACCAAACCGTCCAACTCGACATCTTGACTCGTGCTGTCCCAATTGACGAGGAAGACAAGGCTGCTCGGACTTTCGTCGAGGAACACGGCGGAAGCGTCGACGCTGTGATGCACGACCGGGAGCTCGTCAAAGAATTCGCCAAGCAGCAGAAGCTGGTCATGGACGACTCAGTCATGGAGCAACTTAGCGCGAACATTGCTGACTCCGTGCAGCAGAATCACGTTCGATTAGAAGGCATCCTCCGCGATAATGTCAGCTCTGCTATTTCAGATGGGTTGAAGAGTCTCGCACTAGAAATGAGCTCTTTGGAAGCCGAACAGAAATTCGTCTGCATCCAATGCAACAAGGAATTTACCAACTACACCAATGGCTCGCTAGCGTGTTCTTACCACCGCGGGGAATACGATTCATGGCGCAAGAACTACCCATGTTGCAGCACACCTAATCCATGCCAATTCGGAGCCCATCGTGCAAAACACCATTCTGATTATCCATACGGCAACTTCTTCCCTCGTGCTCGTGCCATTACAGGATATGTCGATACTAATACCGTGTGGGCCTCAGTTGAAGACACGAACCTCGAGAGTGACGAGGTGCAAAAGGCCTCTGTTGGCCAACTCCATCGCTGGGTATCGAGGGGTGCCAGTGTCGAAGAAAATACCCTCCTCGTCATCGTCGGCAGGGTCTGGTACACGAACCCTTATTACTTCAACACTTTCACTGCAAAAGAACTGGAGGACATCGCCAAATCCGTACGCCTTTCGCGACGGACTCTCATCTTCCGAACGTCGACTGACGACAACGAATATGCCCTGGCCGAGTGGATTCTCTCTATTTCAGGCAAAATCACTGGAATTCGCCTCAGTGCGAAAACTGCTACGTCGGCCAATCCATGGGTTCGCGTCTGCCCTATCGACTTGGCGACGTGCACCAAGTCTGGGGATATCTTGACCCCATCGGAAGGCGGAATGCGCTCGTACATCCCTGCTTCGCCATACGTTCTGCCCGAAACCATCTCCCATGGTCCTATACTCAATGATACCCAAACTCGCCTAGTTCGCACCAACTTCAAAACGAGGGCCTCGCCTTCGCTTCGTGTTATCCTCAAAACGATGTCAGATCCTCCCTTACTCGCCAATCCCAACACGGCAGGCACAAAATTCGATTACTTCGTCGGAAAAGTATCGGTCTTCAACAACAATGCTCCAGGCTCATTGAACCCCGTCACAATCTCCTCCGTCTCCGCCTCTTATCGCATGGTCGGCGACCCAGACTACGCTCCCACAGAAGAATGTAAACTTATCGACGGCCTCGAGCTCCCTGTAACCGTCGACCCGCGCCAATCTCTGTCTCTCAACTTCCAAGTGATGGTACCACGTACCGAAGAAGACTCCAAGCAGGAGATTCGCTGGTGGAATAGGGCTTTCCTAGCCCGACACCGCCCTGTCCGCATCAAGCTCGTCGTCGAGGACATCGAGGGCGAACAATGCTCTCTTGTCCTCGAACACGTGGCGAAACCGTACCCACTAAAACAAAAGTCAGAAAAGGACCTCGGGTTCTTCTTTTTTGATAACCCGCTTCCATTCGAGCGTAACTGCCTCCAAGTGGAGCCTGTGGACAACAAAACGGAAGTAGTGAAAATCGGGGGCAACGCTATTACGGTGAAGAGGCTAGAGAAGGTTGTCTATCAAGCCCTGAAAACCGGCCAGACGGAAGTCGACCTGAAGATCGGGCAGGAGAAGGACAGCGGCGAATGGGAGTGGGCTGCATGGGCCCTGGTCGACATCTCTTGTCGGCGGGTGTACGCTTTCAAAATCATGCTGAATGAAGGCAAGAAGGTGCCCGTCAAGCGTCTGGGCACGCTTGGCTACGTCCTCTGTCCGGATTATGGAGATGTGGTCAACAAAACGCGACCGATCAGCTATGCCACTGAGACGGTCAAGCTCCCTCCTATGGAGCCGTACCCCGTAAAAGAATATGTACAGGACGACAATTTGGACGATTTCAAACCTCCGGTGCCACCTAAGCCTGCAACGCCGATCGTGGAGGTGCCGCCTGTGTCTTTAGCGTCTCTGGGTGCTGGTGCTGCCTCGATCCCTATTCCTGCGGAATTGACGAATAGGTTGGCGTCGATCGACACCAACCTTGCTCGTATTGCTGCTGCCTTGGAGAAACTAGTAGCAGTCATGCCAGGCTCATCAGCTAATGGACATGCATAGTGATACTTTGTTATTTTATGACTCTCTTTCGTTCTTGTATTTTATCTTGTATGTATCAACCGGAGTTGTAAATTCTATGTGCTCATATGAATACGAATGCTGTACAGTGCATGAAGTAAAATGCTCGTAAGATTACACATAAAAAACAAAGTCAACGAAAACGACAACGATGCAGATACACAACCACCCACTACTCCTCTCTTCTCTTTTTCCGAGGTCTTCCTGAATCTTCCGGATCGGCCGCGTTGTCTTCTTCGTCGAAGCCTGCCTTCAGACCCTTCATCTTTCGTGTCTGCAGCTTCCCCAGATCCTGTTTGCCAACATGCACCTGTCCCCTCAGATCTCCCATTTCGTCGACCTCCATATTCTTCTTTTTCTTCCCAAGCCCCTTCTCCACATCGGTCTTCTTGAGTTTTGGTCGCTTCATGGCCTGTTTCAGCAGCTCTGGATCAGCAGCTTGATGGCGGCGGAGAACGAGGTCGAGCGAAGGACCCATAGGCGTTAGCTCGACGCGCGGTATGCGGGTTCCAGAACCCAAAAGCTTAATGGTGTACGTCCTGAGGTGAACTTTTGGGAAATTGGAGGTGTCCTCGGTGCCTGATGTCGGTCGGCTGGCGTAGGCGATGGCAGTAGCGTTGTTGAGAGCGGCGGGTGTTGGGCCACAGGTGATGCTGATAACATGTTCGAGGCCAGGCAGACATATTGATTCGATCTGTTCGCCGTTGAAGAAATCTATGAGCATGGATTTTAGTTGTACGAAACGGGGGTGGGTATCGAATAGCTCTGAGGCAAAATGCATCAGTGGTTTGTGGCCTGGTGTCGATTTTGGGGTCTGTTAAAATACTTATGAGGTTGGGTCTAATCCTGAAGAGTGAGAAACACACTTTGAATTCAGCCATGCCCTTCCAACTTTCAACACCAACTTCCGCCATGTCCAAGACTTTTCCATCGAACATTCGAACAAACGTCAGTCCATGAGGTCTTTTTTTCGTGGTCTGTCCGACGACAAACATAGAGGCGTCATTCTTCCCGGACCAGAATTCTAGTGATGAAATAGACGTAGATGCGGCATCGAAGGGATGAATCGGGTTTTTCTTGTTAAAAGCGACCGCGTCTGGACGTTTTAGAGCCATCTTTGACAGATTAAAATTTAGGACATCCTTCGGAGAAACGGCATGCTCATAATAACTAACCAGTTCGCGCATGACATTATTTAAGACCTCTCCGGTATGAGTCCCTTTCACGAAAATAGCAGTCCTTGGGTCTTCGATTTCTTTTGGTTGTCGAGCGTCCAATGCTCGTTTCGACCGCGCATTTTTGGGTTTTCTGTATAGATAATTAGCCTCCATGAAATCAGAACACGACGCTTATCTCCTTACATTGTCCGGAGCATAGGTGTAGGAGAGAAGTTCTGGTAAAGGCAGAATTTGAAAAATAAATTAGCCGAAATAATCGGTAACGGCGATGTCCCCGGATGCAAGCAGCCATAAATAACTTTAATGAGATAACCATAGGACATCCTTCCTTTCACTCTTGCCACATATCTATCTTTCTTTTCAACATCATTTATACGCTCAAGCCATGGAAGTTATCCAGGACAGAAAAAATGGCGTCCATGAATCTCCCAAATCTCCGCAGCGCAATCGTCCACTGACGTCCAAACAGGAAAAAAAACTAGTTGACTACCTCGATGAAACTTTCTTAGACCTTACTCGTAATTTCAAGAAACGGTGAGCGTAGCTTCGTTAAATATTTGTAAACCAGCTTAATATAACGCGATGGCCAAATATCAGATCAGAAGAGTCGTCGACTTTAAAAACATTATCCTCTTATATTGATGCAGTCCGGCATCTGCTTGCACTTATTCTCCAAATTCCTCCGTTAGACCCGTCAACAGGCCTTCGCGTCGCCTATCTACTACGTCTAACAGGCGACTCTCTCGGTGCTATCCCAGGTTACACCCTCGGTACAGAAACCTCCGTTACTCGTGAAACGCTCCAAGATATCATCGACTTTCTTGACGACCTTGATCAAGCTTGGCTAGCCGTTCTTCAAGGACAGATATGGGATCCAGAGACAGCAGCAGGCGTCGACCTTGTTGTCCCAGTGGATATCACGAGCAGAACGCCGAATTCGAACGGAGGAAGTTCCACAGTTCCAACCAACCTTAAATCAACACCCCCCAGTCAAACCGACATTGCACGCTTACGAAGTCTCATTTTTGCAGGAGAATCTTCCCTAGAGGAATGGCTTGCAAACCAACGGGCAAATGTCGATGCTCAGGCCGACCATGGAGACGAACTGGGAGACGTTTCAGGCATGCTGGCACGGATGGGCCTTCTCCACGAATTCGATTCCCTGTTTGTCAGAACCCTCGATTATCTAGGCGGCTTTGCGGCAAGCGTCTCCCGGAACGTTGTCGATCCTCCAGAAGAGAGTATGATGGAATGAAATTGTTACAATATCTACTCCTTTTGCGACATTCTGCAGATGCCGTACCCTTGACCGGAAATGATGAAATTCGGCCTGTCATTCATATTGGAGCCTTGATGCACCATCCCTATTTCACAACTCCACGACCAATTTCGGTCCTTCCGCCACTCAATCCTTTGCCCTAAAGGCGTTCAAGGCTACCTTTCTGTCACCTCACTGGCGCCATATCCCATTTTTTTTCGACCCCTACAAGGAACAGAAAACAACCCAGGATTAATACCTGCTGCCACAGTGGTCTTTCCACAGCACTCTCAGTTGAGCAGTGAATCTATTCGCATTGCAGCAGGCACACACGCATACTTCCGAGGTCCCAGATTTATCATGGCAAGCACACGCCAGCCTTGAGTGATCCAAGCATCTATTTGGTTGCCACCAGATATCTCGTCTTCCTACCCAATGAGTTCATCGCGACTATACTTTAACCTTAAGGCAGGTTAACAAGAAGGAATGGTTCTGGTACGATGCGTCTAGGGGTTGGGTGTAAGTATGGCGTATCTTTAAATTCCATATTTCCTCCAACTTCATCCCGTCATTGCAAAGTAGAGACATCCGTCCATTCATCTATTCCATAATCAACACTGTATTAATAAATAGTAAAAATACGCTGAAGCAAAATAATTTTTAAAGCTGAGCGCTAGCAGCCGCATACAGCGCTGCGCGATCTCCACTCTCATCGACGAGAGCCTTGAGGTACCCCTCCTTTTTCTGCAGCAGTATCCGTGGGTGGTCGAACTCCATCTATAAGCATCATGTATCAGCCAAACCTGGTCGCTTAGCAAGAAAAGAACAACTTACGATGTTCCCAGCATCAAGGACCATCTGTTCGAGAGTGTGCAATTAATTCCAGGCAAAAAGGTAGGAGAAGGGGAGAAACGAACAATGCGGTCTGCATCCATGATCGTCTGCAAACGGTGTGCAACAGTGATAACCGTGACGTCCTTCCCGAGCTGCGTGCGAAGCGATGACTGGATGATTGCATCGGTCTTATAGTCTGCGCCAGAGGTTCTCATTAGTTATTATCGGGAATAAATAACAGAGGCTTACCGATAGCGGAAGTTGCTGTTGTATTAGGAATATATATGAATGAGAGGAGAAACAAAACAGAATTCAAGAGGGAAGGACGCACCTTCGTCCAGAATAAGCAGTTTGCTTTCGCGGACCATGGCCCGTGCAAGAGCAATGATTTGACGCTGACCGACTGAAAGGTTACTCCCACCACGCGCGATGGAACTGTCGAGGCTGAGCCGGCTTTCGTCGTCCTCGTTTTGTAGTGAGTATAAGCCAGCGTCCCGTAAAGCCCCATTCAAAGTGGCATCGTCTGTATTCAGGGAACACTTTGAGATGATGTGAAGGAAATCAAGCAAACAAGAGGCGCATACCAAACTGATCAAATGGATCTAAATTCTTGCGCATCGTTCCGCTGAGCAGCTCTGGCTATATCCACCAAATAAGTTATTGATATTTAGCGGACAGGAATACTCAGTACTTACCACTTGTGGTATAATCGTTATCCGTTCTCTCAAGGCATCCAAGTTGAGATCTGCTGTGCGCACACCATCGTAATACACATCGCCCTCTGTGATGATGCAACGCAGAAGCGCGAGTGTCAATGAAGACTTGCCACTGCCTGTACGGCCGACAATGCCAATACGCTCGCCTGAGTGTATGTCAAAAGAGAGCCCATGTAGTACATTTGGGCTGTCCTGTGGGGTAAAATGATGTCAATTGTCGTGTCCACGTGCATTAAAACATGTAACCCACTGATGAGTAACGGGCAGTGAGGTTTTGAATGCGGAGAGTGCCGGTGGAAGGCCAGTAAGCTGGGGGCACACCGCCATCATGCGACTTAGGCTCTTGCTCGATGACCATGTACTCCTGGAGACGCTCAAGACTATTACCTGCGTACACGAAATATATCAATGCAAAGGTCATCAACACAGGACAAAAATGACGTACCGCTCACTTCGAACTGGTTCAAAATCTGCACGAAGGCAAGCACCATTCGTCCAAATCCAACGGACATGGCTGATCCACCATTCAGCCGAAAACAATGTCAGAGAGCTGATAATACGTACTAAGGGTAAACGCCGAGTTGGATGTTGAAACACCCGTGTTGGGGTTGTAGACAAACCAAAGGCCAAGAAGGATCGCAAATACTCCTCCGAGTGCATCAACACGAATTCCAATCCATCTTAGAGGTACGTTGTCATTAGTAATAAAACGAGGGGTATTGGTTCAACGAATCTTTACCGTGTGAGATCATTGAATACCCGATTGGCACGACTGTAGTTGTCCACCTTTTCCAAGGACTTCAGGAGGACAGATTTTTGCGCACCATATGCCCTGATAGACGCTGAAGATAACGTATCATAAAAAAGAGAACAGGAAATAGTATCAAATTGACTCACTGAGTCCTTCAACGGATGCACCAAAGTGTGCCATTACAGGTGCTTTGGCCTTGCTCATCTCGCGCTTGACAGCCAGCTGGCTCTTCATGTAGATATTCCCAATAAAGCCACCCACAATGAAGATGACAAATGCGAAGAGTCCCACAGTAGGCGCGTAGAAACAGATGGCCAAGAAGCGCACGAAGATGATCACACCAATTTCAAACACGTGTGAGAAAAGATCTGGGATCGCAGTGTCCACTGAGATCGCAATGGCTCGATTAACATGCAATAAATACAGACAAAAAAGACATGCTTACCAGCTGCTACATCCTGAGTGACTCGCGTAATGATGCGAGACGTGGGTGTCTTGTCAAGCCACCTGGTAGAAGGTCAGACAAGGTGAAGGATTCGAAAAGTTTTCTTGCCTAAGAGTAGTGGCGAGAATAGTCTCGATGAGTCGCTTGTGAAGAGAGGCAGACGCCCGAAGCGCACCCAGGGTCAGGGTGGTTTGTGCGCAGCAGAAGACGACGAGCATTAGAACGACGAGGCCGACATAGCCTGTAAGGTAGCTACGGGTGCAGTCACATCAGAGTGTGTTTGCTGGGCGGAAGAAGAGTACTGACAACATCACATTGACTTCTTCAGGAGGACGTTCGTCATACTGCGTTGCCCAAGCCCCGAGTATCCATGGTTGTAACACCTCAACCGAACATTCAAAGAGTGTTGCTGTTGTAAAAGCAGTCCAGAAGAATATCCAGTGCCGACCACCCAATGCAACGAGATACATTTTGACTGCTCGAACGTATTAGTACTAAGAGCATCAACGTTCATGGCACTCACCTGATTCCCAGCTGATGTGGCCGTCACCAGATTCCTCCTCGGCAATGAGCTTACCCTCAGCCTCCTTGCGGACCTCAGCCTCCTGTGCACCATCAATCTCACCCTCTGCTTTTTCTTTGATTTCGTTATCCTTAGCGACTTCAAGCTTAAGCTTCTTGTTCTTTTCCAGTGCTTCGGAGATTGTGCCTTGACTGAGAATCTGGCCATCGGATCCAAGAGACACAACGAAGTCCGAGATTGGTGCTGCCATGCTCACATTGTGTGTCTGTTGGGCGAAGATGGGTTAAGGAGCAATCTCTGTGAATTGTGCAACTTACGACAAGCAGGACAGTTCTGCCCTTAATAAGGTCGCTGACAAAACATTTGTCGACAATCCACTTGGCCGTATGTACGTCCAGAGCGGCGAGTACCTGGGAAAATCTGTTAGGTTTCATACAGACTAAAGAATGAGGGGGCTCACATCATCGAGGAGGAGGATGTCAGCAGAAGAGTAAACTGCCCTAGCAAGGGTGATGCGGGCCTGATAAAAGTCGTCATCAATTGCAAGTTACTCCAATGATCGACAATGCGAACCTTTTGTCCTCCGCTGAGAGTCAACCCCTTTTCACCAACCTCAGTGCGATCTCCCGCTTTAAAGAGCTCCAAATCGCGAGTGAGCGCACATTGATAAATCACTAGTAATATGATCAACCTCCGGAAGAAGTCTGAGATGCCACCACACACCTTTGTTATAGCGCTCTTCATCGAAAGGCTCGTTGAAGATTATGTTTTCCTAAAGACCCGGGCCAATATTAAGAAATCATCTGATGAGTATTGATAGTAACAAACTTTGATAGTAGCGTTCATAACCCAAGATTCCTGGGCGGCGTACGCCACCCCACCGGCGCGCGGTAAGTTGAACCATGCACCAGGGCCAGACGGTATAAAGTGCATCTCCCCTTAATAAACAAAGTGTTAGTAACGTATCACAAAGATATCATCAGGCAGCTCACCGAGAAGAGCCATAAGCAAGCTAGTTTTTCCAGATCCTAATAATCGTCCGACTTAAAAGAGCGAAAGAAACCTATAAAGTACACACTCACCTGTAGAGCCAACAATGAGGTTGACGCAGCCCTGCTTGAAGATCAACTCGTCGGTAACATGTAATTTGAACCGGCGTCTGGATGGCGTCATTGCACCAGATGAAGCACCCTCCTCGTTGGACCATGAAAAAGTGGCACCACGGAAACCTATTTTGTCCCTGTTGTTGTCAAAGTCAAGTAGTATGTCGTTAACTTCCTCAGGTCCATCGGCAAATTCGTCCAAAAGTTCTGTCTAGAATCCATTGTTAATGACTGATAGTGAGCAAGACTACCCAGTTACTTTACCTCATTGAGGAAGTCGCTGATTCGTTGTAGGGACACGCTGCCTTTAATAACCATGGGCACCCACATAAACAACATCCACATTCTGAAGCGGAGGATATCGAACACTGTTACGATAGCAGTTAAACGCATTGAAAAGAATACAACGACAGTAAGCTTACAAGCAATGGAAGAAAACACGGTTGCAGCTAATCAAATAAAAAGAAGTTAGTGCTCCAGTCATGGTGGCATGACGTGAGACGGACCGTCCAGAGTTCTCTTCATTACCAGTGCCTAAGGTAATTGTCAGCTGTCTTGAATAAGGCAGTAGTGGTGTAGTGATATATCTCACATAAACAGCAAACGTGACACACATGGTCACCGCAGGAATAATGAAGCTGGGGGTGGGATGGGTTAGAATAAATCACGGAAATTGGGAGGCAAAACTCGAAACAAACTTGAAATTCATAGTGCCCAGGGTGTAGATTTTGTTCCACCAAACCCAGTTGAGCTCGACCTCCCGCTTATCGTTTATGCGATCGCTCATCTTCTTCTCCCATCCAAACATCTTTACCATCCGAATGACGCTCATAGCTGCTCAAGGAAATGATCAATACTTCGAAGGAATCGGAAAAACAAACAGCCCACTCTCAGTGACAGTCTCCACACGATCATCACTCTTTTTCGAGACTTCTTTCGCGGCTTTCTGTAGCCACTTGGAGAACAGGATCGGCACCGGCATTTGCACCAACAGCAGCGCGAACCCAACCAATGCACTGTTAAACAACACAAGTCAGTGGTGAAGAGTCATTATCTTCTCGATCAAATTACATACCTCCATCCAAGGACAGTGTACAAAAAGCCGATCGTAAGCAAGATCATGAGCGGGCCAGCGAGGAACACCTGCATAAACTCGGACGCCTTGCTGATCGTCTGCAGATCCGACGAGATGAGGTTGTTCATGCGGCCCACGAGCGATTTGCCTGCATCAGCCTCATCCGCCGGTCCACCTGGAGCTGGCTTCGTCTCCGACTCGGTGGGTGCATTTACCGTCTCCGCCGTTTCAGACCCTGAGGACGATCCGGCAACGGAAGGTGCCGCAGTTGAAGTTCCAGCAACGGAAGGTGGTCGGGTTGAATTTGCGGTGCTGGTGCTGGTCGATACCTCTGCCTTACTTTCGGCGACTACGCGAATCCTGAGAGCGTGCTGCAGGATGAGCTGGGTAAAGATGGCTTCTATTTGGACAGTTGCGCGTGCTAGCACCATCTGATACTGCTGCATAATCACGGTACTCGTAAACGGTGCAAGGAAAAGCTGTCGAGAGAGGTGTCAGTCGATAGTACTAGAAAAGAAAGAGAGAGAGAAATACCGAACCGATCCAGACCCACGGTTTCACTGTGGCTCCTTCGCCCCCACTCTCAAGATATTCCAGTAATTTCTTGAGACCATAAGGCGATAAGAGGGTTGCAATGTTATTGAGAAGCAGGAGGATTGAGACGGTAATAACATCCTTGCGGAAAACTTGCAATAGCGCGAAGAAAAAACGCCTAGGTGGCCGTTTTTGCTGGGTGGCTCGGCGGCTCTTTGTCGAAGAGTCGTGCTCGGCGTATGGATCGAGATGAGGAAAGGCAGCGCGGGTGAGATTTTTAGAGTGATCAGAATCAGCAAGAGGGGGAAGGTCAGTAAGAGGTAGGTTTGGTTGTCTGTATGCCTTCCATACGATCGAATCCAGGTAGTTAAATAGCAGCAGGGAGAACCACGATGCAGTCTGCGACGGATTTGCCGGCATTGGATCCTAAAATTTCGACATGTCACTTCCTGACGATGCAAATGCCACAAAAGATACGACTTACAGATGGGTCAAAAGGGACATAACGACGTGGCGTAATGAGAGGAAGGACGATCCCAGTGAAGCTCAGCACACCGATGAGCTCCCATAGCAGGTATGGAGAGTCTGCTGGTACGCTCGTGTACGTCATGAGAGGTACGACATCGCGAATGAAGTACACGGTCCAAGAAGTCGCCAGGACGAACGGGATATGGTATGAGACGGCTGTTGGACGAGGATAAAGAACGACGAAAGACGCGAGGAGAGCAGAATACGCCTGTGCATCGTTAAAAATTTACATTTCATAGAGAAAGAGATATTTTACTCACAAATGGAACGCTCCCAAGCCACTGCATCTCTCTCTCCGCACTCTCCGCATCTTCTAACCTCAGTGCCCTCAATACCGACAGGCACAAGAGTACCAAACTCCCAACCAAGCTGAAGACCTTTGCAGTAAATATGACGCGTCCTCCGTGCGCACCAATACGGCCGTTGTCGGTGTCCAACGGAACGTCATCGTCTTTTCCAACAAGACCCAAACGAATAAAGATCGATTTTGTGTACTTCGACACGACAAGTGCATGGAAGAAGAGAAGAGCTGCTGACGCGGCGGATGCATAGACGGGTAGTATCTGGTCGACACTCCCACTTGCGTTGCTCGTAATCAACGAAAGTGAAAAAGCCGGGCTTTGGAAATCCTGGACAAGAAGACGAGGGGGACCCATTTCGTGTCAAGTGTCACTCGCGATCGACTCTTAGGCTGCTGTTCGTTGTTCGGGAGAAACCATTGGATTATATGCCTTATCGGAGGCGCTCCAAATGACTCGATAACCGACATGCCATGCGCTACATGCCGCTGTTCTAAGTAATTTTGTCCGGTCTTCTCGCGCAAACATCGGAATTGGAGATGATTACAATCGACAACATATCGTTGGACGCGTATTTTTACATCGTTGCTCCTTGATGGGATCACCCAAATAAATCCATCCATCCATCCTCCACAAGTACCTACTGACTCGAGTCTACCTATGTTATCACCTTTTCCGAACACTCTCCCATCTCAGCAGGACACTCGCCTTGGCAGCCTGCGGTTATCCAGTGTTGATGGTGGTGAAGCTGTTCCTGGGATCCTCTGAGGCCGGATTCCTCTCCAATCGGATACTAAGAAAGCTGTTCTGTATGGAAACCGAGAGCATCACGCTCTCCAAGGCGTTGGTAAACAAGCCTGGCATGGGATGCCGGTTGATGGAGATCATGAATGACCCGGAACACCCTACCGCGCTTTGTCCTTCGATATAAACAGTAATAAATACCCTTAAAATCAAAGATATATTTGCCAGACCACCAGTTTTTCGAATTTGAGAAAAAGATTTTTTCGGGGTACTAAGGACATATATTATAGTCTTCCTATGCTGTTTATAAAACCCCACCTGTAGCCGAGCAGTTTGTGCATCGTTGGACATCCTGGAGTACGGTGTGAATGCGGTCACATGTCCCGGCCCGTGAACTTGAACCACGAAATGACCAACGACGCGTCGTCGCGTTGTCATCGCGTATTGCACCTCACAGCAAATTTACATCACCCCCTCGTTCTTTACTCAGATCCCTAGCCTGCTATGCCTGAAAGCTTTGTGGTGGACGTATTCCGTCGTGAAATCGGCCTCTATTCGTCAAGTGTAGGAAAGACATCACACTTACCATCTAGCCATCCTTTGGAGCATGGTATGACATTGTTTGCATGGTTTTTCTTATTTTTGTAATGACAATACACTCAAACACCAGGTTCATTTTGTTTTCACCCTGTCTGCTGCGCTCAGGTCAATGGAAACCGCCAGACTGTAACCTTGCATAGGTGCAAGCCCGATGACACACTATTTCATACCTTTCCTGAGGCCAGGAAACGAGCACCAAATAACATCAAGAAGACCAGTAAGGCACTCCAGGAAGAGGAGAAGTATCGGTTCACCTGCAGGGCTTGTATTCAAATGGATAGCGAGGATGTTGAGGACTCAGAGGATAATGAATCTCTTGAGGTAAGTCACATCTTGACGTACCCTTGTGCAATTTAAATGGTTTCCCGGCGATTACTCGTTACCTCCTTTACCCTCGCGGGTTTCCGGTCAAAACAAGCACAAGAACGTTTGAAACGGGCAAGAAACGAGTGAGATACAGCTGATATCGATGAATTTCACGAAATCAGTTGTATCTCAGTCATTTCTTGGCCAAAAAAAGCGTTCTTGGGGTCGTTTTGAAGTTCATGGTTATGTTAATCCTTACACATAGCCTTAGGTACCCCTACCTGTGAACTGTACGGGTTGACGAGCCCTTTCATTTCTCTATCAGTCTCTCCAAGTCCTTTTTCGAATTTTGATTGAGCTAATGACACCCAACAGCTCTCAAACTCTTCCTCTTCAGATGGTCTAGAAATACCCACAGCTCACATAGATCTGGATAACACTGTCAACAACTCACCTCAAGTGGTCTTTGGTGGTGAACTTGTCTGCCTAGTAAGCCCATTACTATGTCAGCTTTCTAGCTAGTCTTGAAATCTGACCTGCTCTTATGCTTGTTAGCCACTAGTTAGTGACATGGATAGAAAGCCAGCTGCTGAAATTGCTAACAGCCTTGGGATATGTGGAGAGCTTTTCTGTGCAACACGCGGCAAAGAGATGGTCCTCGCCATTAAAAATGTGAGTAACAGCCTCATTCTCTGTATCGTCGAGAAATAACTATTAAACTTCTTTAAACCAGTATGTCATTCGCGTTTGTTTTGCTCAAGAGGGTCACTGCTTTTGGCTTCCTACTTCTCTTTACAAGGAAATTGTCGGAAGTGAACCTCTCAAAAGAGGAGCCAAAAGTCTAGCTTTTGCAATTCCCAAAAATTGCCAAGATGGGCCAAAAGCAAAGACTCGCCTGATCTCTATACAGGCAGCTTTTGTGCGGCCAGATAAAACATTGGTATTTGCAGATCACAATGTGATGATCACTTTCCACATCATGGCTTTTCGAAAGGTTATCTTACCCTCAGATCTCACAGCAGAGTCTCAGGTACAGTCCATGCATTATCATTCTGATCATTATATCTAATGTTCATTTTTCTGTCAAGCTCTGGCCATTTCTTTGGAGTGCCTCACATGGTCCTGTCTATTCCCTTGAGCCCGAAGGAGCTTATAAGGCACTTTGCTCTTGGCGGAATCACTCTCTCTATGCTGCCGACGATACAGCAATTTTCTTTGCTATCAAAGGAAACCAACGAGTGTTCAATGGGTATGGTGCACAGGAGACCTGCGACATGCTTTGTCGTGCTTTGATTCATCCTTGTATGCCTGTGTACCAAGTCTGTGCTGACAGTGTCCTTTGGGATCGCTTCCACAAAGTGGTTGTTGAATACCAGTGCGACAGGTACAATCTTCTAAAAAATGGGCAATTTCCTTATGTTTCATCAGACCGGCCTTTTGTTATGAAGGCTGATGGTCATCGCCGTTTTTTGGCACATGTACTTTGTTATCGGCGCAAGCATGTTTGTGCTGATCAGGATACCATTGATAAGCTTCATCAACTCAACCTTCTAGATCCTTCTGCTATAATTCAGCCAACAGGAGCAGCTACAGGTACTTTTGCTCCTTATGTTACTTTTGAGAACATGCTAATGAGCTATTAGTCCCAGCAGGTCCTGTTGGACCATTTTACTCCACAGATAAACTTCCTGAACAACCTCCTCTAGTGGTTAGAGCTGGTTGTGAGCGAATAAAGTTACCAAATTATGTGCTAGAAATTCCTAATGGCAAGACCGCAACAAAAACTTCTAAAGTCTACACACCCATACTTGCCCAGCCAGGCCAAGGCTGGTGGCCAATAAAAGTATGTATTAACTGCATGGAATTTTACTTCTGCTAATAACTGTTAAGTCCTTTACCCGTATGGACCATGACGTCAAGGATATTGTAAACAAAACAACACTTGGTCCCTACAGTTTTGAGGTTTTTGTTCAAGGAGCATGGACACTGAAAAAACTTGACAAGGTCCCTAGGGGGAAAAGGCCACTTGAACCTTCATCTGGAACCGGTGGAACTCGTCGTAAGCGCCCACTTGCTGCAGATATCGAGAAAACAGCTCTACAACCACCATCAAAGAAGTCAAGGAACCTTCTTGCCAACAACAATGAAAATATTCCATCAGTTGAACTCAATACCAGAGTTACCCGAAGCGGTCGACGACTTCCTAAATAGTTTTTTTACAAACAGCTCATAGATGTTACAATCATGTCTGACCAATTTAAACTTCAAATTTTATCTTAGTACTTTATGAGATAGAGTGGGGGCTTGTTTGAGTAATTAAGAAGTTAGAACTATCAGGTAGACAACTTGGCTGTCCCATATTGAGAAGAAACTAGCTGCTTTCGCTTTCCTTTAGTGTTTGAAGGCTGGTCACCAAGTTTTTCCAACTTGAACCATAGGCAATATTCGTTGCATTTATGCTGAGCAGGGAACCGCTCAAAAGCATCTCCGAGGTTTCCATCGCCAAAAAGGTTGTTACCAAGACTCCTATTGCGATGTTAGACTCAAACATATACACTAATGAAATTGGTCACTCACGGAGATGTCATGATCTGCGGATCTGTCAGGAGCATGCCAACTCCTATAATAATAAGACTTTGTTAGGCTATATCATTTAGCTACAGGTCTAGATATGGGACTGACCTTGGAAATCTGAAACATAAGCAACGCCATGGGTTATGTGATATTGAACATGTTGGAGAAACTCCAAGAATTGTGCCCGAAGATAGTCTGGATCGTCGCTATCAAGATCAGAGCAAGCATTGGCATTGTGGAGATACTTGACAAAGTCGGTCTTTTGCCCTGGAAGCCTTTCTTCCAAGAGGTACACAGCTCGATTAGTACCAGACAAGGTCGTTCCAGCTACAACCGGCTTTTGTGCAATTGCAATCCCTGCGGTCACAAATGTGAATTCTGGAATGTCGAAGGGAGGTGGCGTGGCACGACTGTCCACCTCTGCGGCAATAAAATTGTATGCAAGCTTCAGCAGAGCACTTGCCCAAACCAAAATCTTGGCCTCATCGAAGACCGACCGCTCTTCTTCGGCATAAGCCAGTCTGACGATACCTCCGGTTTTTTTGGTCCTAAAAGGTCGCTTCATGGCAACTGCCACTGCCCTGGACTTTACCTTAAGGCCCAAACCAGTCAATGGAATATGAGAACCATCGAAGATTAGCTTTGCAGCTGCAGCGGTTTTGAACGATCCGATTCCGAGATAATTTTCAGCCTTAGTGTCTGAGTCATATTGAAGATGGGCCATAAATCTGTCGATCTCAGATGCTGTCGTGATGTCGATAAATTTGTCTGGTGTTGCGACGAGTTCCCTGAAGTCCGAAGTTGGTAATTCAAGGAATATGACAGGTTCCGACACAAAAGAATCTAGAATAAACAGAATGATCAGACCTATTTCAAAGGAAGGTATCGAATTTGGAACGCAACTGGTCATAGGATTTCGTTGTTGTGAGCTTAGACCTCCTCGTCGTATTGCATTCCTGATCAAATCGGCATCGAAAGCAGTATAAGTGTTGCGCTTTCGGGCTTGACTAGAGATTGTTGTGGTGGCTGCAACATTGCTGATGTCTGCTTTCCGACTATTGGTACCAGGTAAAATGGAGTGCGCAGATGATCTGGGTGCCGTGACTGTAACATGGTTTTGAGACACGTCGTTATCAGGCATAGGAGGGGCATCTACAACTTTTGTATTGTTCAACAGTTAAACATTGTGTAAGATATAAAGTTTACGCACCAACTGGCTCGCCCAAGGTGACATCGCCATCGGATCCAGAAATCTCCTCCTCGGGGTCACTCTCCGATTGCGGTGCTGTCTTTCTGATTGCATTCTCGTCTTCTTCATCATCAGAGCTGGGTATTTCGAGAGCCTCTTCGTTCTTGTCAGAGGCCCGGATGCGCTTGGGTGCCAGTGGTATAGCAATGCGTGTCTTCTTTGCTGATTTTCTCGAAGGACTTTTAGGACCATTCCAGGAAGAGGTTGGGCTATGTGATGCCTTTCGTTTTGGACGATGGCTGAAACCCGACAATAATGCTGCGGTTGGCCCAAGCCGACGATAGGGAGATGAGATCTATGAACATGTTTTAGATTGAGCTCCAAGTCTGAGATACTAAAGCGCAACTCATGCGACGAACCTCTTCATCCTCTCGCTCTTCGATCCTCTTCCATACTTTTTCTTCGAATACAAGGCCGAAGACAGGTGGTTTAGATGGTGCTGTGAAAACAGGTGTTATGTCCTTTTTGCGGGGAGGGGCTTTGATAAACCGTGTTCCAAAATATGGTACAGTTCCGGAATGAACAGCAGTGTCGACTCGGAACCATTCACCACCTGTGGTCTCGCGGAGGATCATCTCGTCAATGTCGAATGAGACACCTCGGCAAAAATCCTTAATTGGTTGCAAAAGGGTGTTTCTAATGGCGTGACATAGGTCATGGGTGCTAATATCCGAGCTGACTCGAAGACCTTCTTTGATTTTCTGTTCAATTTACCTCAGAAAGGAATATAGAAAGTTTGAATTATGATATAAATGCTCACCGACACCATGATAGGCTTTCCATTGGAATTGATGTGCGGTTCATAGACCTCCAACGAGATTGGAATAACTCCTATTTGGTTTGCTGTAAGACCACTATAGGCACGCTGACCCCAGAGCTTAGTTTGCTCAGAGTGCTGGGCATGGGCCGAGGAGTACCCAAATGCTTCGTTTGAAGGAGCAGTGGAATGAAACCTAGGATGCGAGACGGTCGGAGCAACTGGCATCGCAGTCACACGTCCACCTGGTACATGGCCGCCTAGTCATTAAAAAAAAGTGAGTTTAGTTCATTGGAAAGGTCAATACTAAGAGCAACAACTTACCTCTGCGCTGAGACTCGTTGACATCTCTCCTAATATTTTGTACTTCTAACCGAGCAGGAGGTCCCCTTTGTCCGGAATCTAAAAGGAAGGCTATCAGTACAGACCAGAATTTACTTAACGTATGATAAGCATACCAACGGCAGAAGCTTTGGTTTTCTTCATTGCATCTGCATATTTTCGCTCGTAGTGCAGGTGACATGCCCCGCAAACATACTTTGACTTGTCTGAAACATCAGCAACAAGGTGACGGGGCTCTCCTGGCTGAATGTCGTCTCTGCAGCGCTCACACATTACCACCCTTGTGGCCGCTACACTCTCTGTAAACTGGAAAGGCATTGCGCGACAAGGGGGAACGAGCAAAGTGACTAAATTTCCGGGTGGCAACAGACACCGGATCAGTTGATTGTGGTCGGACTTACGTGATCTCTGAACCTCCGATCTTCCTTTTGACTCTGTGTACTTCGCTCATGCTCAAAGAAAATGCCTAACCAGTATAAACCTCTTCGTCAGTTGTTTCAAATCAAGTAGAAGGGCATCTTACTGATAATGGCAATTTAGCACCTCTGGAGGACATTGAGCCGCACATCAGACGATACTGGAAAATGCGAAAGAATGACAAACAAATTTTGTTGCATCTTCTAAACGATCATATAGACGGAGAGAAATATGGTCTTGGGTGCGTTATATTTGGTTATTTAATTGAAAGTAACTAAGTTTGATTTCTAGGCTTACCAAATTTCGTGAAATAAGAAAGAACCTGGGATTAAAACGTGCAAGGGAACAGAGCCACACATTGGAAACAATTCTAGAGCCAATGAAGGCTTTACGAAAGCGCTATCCAAATGCTGGTGCTCGTGAGGCTGTAAGTGTACTATTCCACGAGTGGGAAATGTCGGTCCCAAGGTAAGTCTCCTAACAATTGCTTGTTATCAATTAATTGATCATGAAAACGAACAACTTACAGAGATCTGGTAATCAAATATTTCCAAACTTATGAAGAAAACTTGGTGAAGGAGAGGAAGGCCCGACGACTCAAAAGAAGGCGCTTCTGGGCAGCTGGAGTTAATGATCTGATCGCCGTTGATCAGCACGACAAGTGGAAGCGCTTCGGACTTGCACTTCACACCGGCATCGACCCCTTCCCAGGAAAAATCCACTGGACAAAGGTCTGGCACACCAACAACAATCCGAAGCTGATCCTGTCATACTACCTCGAATTTATCGAGAAATTTGGATGTAAGTTGCGTATCCTGTAACAAAAATTAGATGCTAAGCCTCCATAACGTAGATATGCCACTTATCACACAAAGTGATCTTGGGTCGGAAAACTATGGTATTGCGAATGCTCAAAGTGTTCTTCGTCAGTGGAACGACCCGAGTCTGAAAGGGACAGTCCAACATAGGTGGATGCGACACAAGAAGAATGTCATGCCGGAAATCGCATGGTCTCAATTGAGACGTCGCTTTACGCCAGGATTTGAGAATGTGCTTCAGGAGGGCGTGACAGAAGGATGGTACGATACCAATCGACCCCTTGACGTGTAAGTCGAACATTAGATTTGCTGCGAGTAAACTCAAACCGAAATTAGCCTTACATTCCGGTGGCTGTTTATCCCATGGATACAGGCAGAACTCGACGCCTGGACAGATCGCGTAAACAACACCAGAAAAAGGGCGGATCGAAATAAAGTCTTACCTCATGGTGTCCCAAATGACATCTTCGAGTCACCAGAGCGCTATGGATGTCTAGACTTTAAGGTAACTCAATAATTTCCTCCGCAGATACTGAACTCACGGACAGTGTTCAATGCCATTCAGGTCAAAGTTCAGCCAGAGGCCCTTGAGTACGTCAGGGAGCAATTTGCACCACCAACAGATCCAGTTTTCGACCTGGTCCCCGAAAAATTCGCCCATTATATTGGCAAGCTCTATGAACAAATGGGCAGTCCAAAGATACATTCGGACAATGTGTGGTCAGTTTATCGTCAACTCCTGCAGGACCTTGAAGCAATCGAACATACCTTGGAAAATGGTGAATTCATTGAAGCCATTGAACGTCAGGAGGTGGAGGAAAGCCTCCTGAATTTGGAGGCAGGTGCTAAAACATTCAAGTTCTATCCTTTGATCGACGGTGAACCACTTTCGGGTGGTTTGGATTATCCCCTTGATGATGGTTCATTTTACCTAGGAGGGGTTAATGGGGGCAAAGGTCTTGGTAAGTTCAATTTGTTTCAGCTGTCTGCAAGGTTCTGACTGCATTGCAAGATGAGGCCATGATAGACGAACTTAACAGGATGGAGAGGGAAGACGAAGACTTTGAAGTTGACGAAGTTCTAGGTGTGGAATTCTCCGATGACGAGGATGGCGGACATGAGGTGATGGGAATACAGTTCTCCGAAGATGAAGGAGAAAACATCGAGTAGAAAAGTATGCAAAGGTAGCCTTTGGAGGTACATAGGATTCTGAATCAAACTCGGTTCTCAGCAGCTGCCTGATTTAATAATTCCACGGGAAGTTTACGGCCCGGGACATGTGACCGCATTCACCGTACTCCAGGATGTCCAACGATGCACAAACTGCTCGGCTACAGGTGGGGTTTTATAAACAGCATAGGAAGACTATAATATATGTCCTTAGTACCCCGAAAAAATCTTTTTCTCAAATTCGAAAAACTGGTGGTCTGGCAAATATATCTTTGATTTTAAGGGTATTTATTACTGTTTATATCGAAGGACAAAGCGCGGTAGGGTGTTCCGGGTCATTCATGATCTCCATCAACCGGCATCCCATGCCAGGCTTGTTTACCAACGCCTTGGAGAGCGTGATGCTCTCGGTTTCCATAGTTCTTACCACACGGCGTCATTTTCCCGATATTCGAGCACATTGTAGCCTATTAGAGCCTGAATCTTTTGCTTCCGGATATCGAGCCCTGAAGCGAATAGACGCTGAAAACCTTGGATCATCGGCGCAATCCATTCGCTCGAATTCGAATATGAATACGGCAACCAATTGGAGAATACGAATACGATCCACACCAGCATTATATATAAGCAGTCAAGACTTCGACCCCTTGATCATTCTTCCTTATCTATTTTCTCTTGCCGACATGTGGCTAATTTTTTTTCCGAAACGATAAACAATTGATGTCTAATTCGTTGGAACATATACTTGTACTCTAGCTACGAAATCAACAAATAAACCCAATGTTCTAAAGCGACGAACGACATTGTGATGCTCTGGTTTATCGACCGTCTACCTCGCCGACATCCTCTCCTTTAGCATTGGAAGTCTGGGGTCCACGATATTGAGCACCAACGTCGCCGATGGCCACAGCCTTCTCCAGTTCCCTCACATGGTACCTCCTCTGACATGACTCAAGATCGAGCTTGCACCGTCCAAGATCCCTCAACGCGTCTGTCAAACACTCCGTGCGGTCCTTGAGCTGTTTCTCGAGATCCGTGATCAGTTCAAGAGCTTTGACGAGTTTGGGCTGCTGGGAATCCGGTTGAAGTCGAGTTACGCGACTAGAATTTTGATCGAATGCGTCGACAGCTAGTGGATCCGTCTGTATACCACAGCTCGCACGCGTCCTTGTTTTGGAAGTTTCTGGCAGCGCAGTTGTGGTCGTCGGTAGAGTCTGGTCCAGAAGACTTGTGGGCATTGAGACGTCCATCAAACGCTCGTCTACTGAATGAAAATGAACGCCACAAAAAATTCAACCGAGGATAGAAGACAAGAACAATGCATAGGCTTACACGAGCTTGACGTTGACATAGAAGAATAAGTGCTGTCCGTATCGACGTTCGACACCACTCTCGACGTTCCTGGCCTGTGGGTGATATCCAAAGTCTCGTTTTCTTCATTGTCGTTGTCTTGAGGGAACGGGAACCGACCAGTGGAAACAGGCGTAGGTGTGAGCACCACTTTAAATTAAAATTCCAGAGCATGTCAACATCACACAATTTTGCCCAGAGATGAACAGGCAAAGCATACCAAGATCGTCTTCAGATTGATCCGCGATATCCGCCTCTTGGACGGGCGACTTGGGTCTATAATACCCTTTCATCGACCCGGACGACTTCGGCGTAGAGTGGCTTTGAGGAGACCCCTCAACGATGTTTATCCGTGGTATCGGAACTCTCTTCAACAACTTAGAACTTCCAAGACTTCCGGGATGTGTTAAAGGCGGGTCGGAGGTCTTCGCTGGGGTAACAGGTTTTTCTTCAGGTCGACTACAGTCCGTTCCTTCTGGAGAAACGTCAACCGGAAAGGTACACGCAGGCTCAGAAAGCCAGGACGACAAGATATCCTTTCCAAGACTATCACGTCGCGCCAACGTTCGCTTGAAGAGGCCCATCCGCGCATCGTCTACCACGTCGAATAGGCCTTCTGAAATTGGACCCCAGCGGCGTAGGAACCAGCGCATCATGCAATCGCCATCCCGTCTTTGACCAGAAGCTTGATGGTCTGATGTTTGTACTGGAAGCGTATCGGACGTTGGATCGTCATCGGGCAGCGTCGGATTTGAGGGCGCCTTAGCCTTTCCTTTATCTTTGCTGATGGGTAAGGAATCACCAAAGATCTTGCTGCCAAACATTTTTCCAAGATCTTCCACCCCGACTCCATTTTCCTCTCTCACTAACACAACCTGGCTGAAGAACGCCAGGAGGTACACGAACAGCGAGAAATGCGCAGACGGGAGGAGATGCAGAAGCAGCTGCGCGATTAGGATGTGCGTAGACTCCGTAGGGCTCGTGTAGGTCCGCGTCAGTGGTACAGACGACAGCCTTCTTCGACGAAGTTCGTGTGTTATTCCCTTGTCGTGATCGTCGTCGCCGTGGCCGGCAGCGCCTTCTTCCTGATCTAGGCCACACCAATCCCATATGGCGCGAAAGACAAGGGGGGTAAGAATAGGTTCCGGCAGGGCAGACAAGTACGTTGTGAGCAGGGCACAAATGTCCGGTGTGGATTCGAGATGGAGTGAAGTCTGCGCCCCAAATCCGGCAATGGTGGTAAATTGGGCTTTGGAGTTGTCTTCAGACGACTGCTGGCGGGAACGGGAACGGATGATGCTGCCTGGCGGTTGTTCTTCCGAGTCAAAAATCTTGATGAGTTCCAACAAGCGAGAACGGTTCGGCAGAGTGCGGAATAGGTTGGGTTGGTAGATACCTATCGGCAGAAAAATGAGTCCAGTCTCCTTCCGACTACAATATAAACTTACCTGTACGATAGAGCTCCTCCACGCAGTTGACGACGACAATGGGTAGCTCGTGCTCTCTTCCCCCGACGACCATAGGAGTCGTCGAATATATAGATGCCTTGCGTAACGGTTCTCCTAGGACAACTTTCACCAGTCTTTAGAATCGTATCAAATTAAAATCCGGGAGTAAAAAACCTAGTGGCCCACGCTGTCCTAGCACTTCAAGCTTCCTCTTTTTCACCGCACCAGCCTTCACCGCCTCTCTCTCCTCGAACTCCAGCTGATCGACCTGATGCGCGCCGAGAAGTTCATGGGTGTTAAAATAATTTTCGATTCGTTGTGAAAAACCTAGGATATCTTGCAAGGTAGATAGGAGGAGGCGAGGGTCGGGTTTTCTTTCCGACGCTGGGTAGGTGGATGCCTCGAAGTCTGTGGACAAGAGACCATTGCTGGGCGACGCCGAGTCTGACTTCAAAGCCGGCTTCACCCCGCTGCTGCTGCTCCTCATCCTACTGGAAGAGCTTCTCGACTTTGGAGTGCTTTGCCGGGCAACCAGGCCCTCAAACGCCCCGTTCCGCGGGCCACGATACGTATCTTCAAACTTGGTGAAGTCGACGATGGGAGGGCTCCCGCGACCTCCGGCTATTCTACTGTTTTCGATGGCAATCTGCTGAAAATTTGAGGGCAAAAGCTGGGGCATGGATACAAAACGACGCCGAGGAGAAGTTGGAGGCACAAAATCATCTTCGTCGTCATTGCCAGAGTCGTTACCCTTGTGTTTATCCTTGACCCGTGAGGTTAAGTTGGAAATAGAGAGTAGATGATACGAGCGCTTTTTCTTGGTGCTACTTTTGCCGGTGCTATCAGCGATACCATTCGAAGAACCACTGGGGCGAAAAATGGATGGAATGCCCGTTTGGCGATGAACACGCGGGTTTCGTGGGCTGAGGTCGGGGACAAGATTCGGAGTAGAACGGTGAGAAGTGATATCCATGCTCGTAAACGAAGAATAAGTTGAGGAAATCTGGCCAGCAGGGATGGTCAAGGTAAGACCTGAAAGAGAGGAGCCTGGACATCATATTGCATCATATTGCAAAGTCGCCTGGAAGAAGGCAGCCCGAAACCATGGACCGAAATATGAATATGACGGATTAAAATGGAGTTCTTGTCATGGTAAGCCCATCTTGATGTCGCAAAAAAGTAGTTGAGATTATGCAGCGTCCGTTGGCACAAGTTGGGAACAGTCTTCGATTAAATGCAAGATGAGATATCCTTTGAATCGATCAGCCTAACGTTCAGAAAGAACCCAAGATACGCACTTGGCGACGAAATAAACCTGCATTTATGTAATGGGGTTTTCCATGATGGTGGAGAGATCAAAACCTCAATGGCCTCAGGAACTTGGTTGTCGGCGATTAAAATTGCTACTTGCTCCGTCACACATCGTGCTCAAGCTCTCGAGGCCCAAGGTCACCCCAAAGGGCTTAACTCATACTTTCAACTTGTATTCATATCGAAGGCGAGCGTTCTTCGCATTCCGGAGCTCAAAATCGACTAATTTCTTCGGCAGTCGTGGATGGCACAGAATGTTGCACAACTACACGACCTGTCAAGCAAGGATGCCAAAATGGCCCTACTTTGGCAGAGGAAAATCGAATACGAGGCAGATAAAGAGGATCTTTTGTGTCGTATCGAAGAAATCGATTATAAAATAAAGGAGGTGCAAGCCGAATACAACGCTATGCATAACTCACTTACGCCTGTGATGTCGCTACCAATGGAAGTTACATGCATGATCTTCCAATTCGCTCATGAATACACTAAACAGCGGCATAGCACAGAGGCGAAGCTTCCTCGGGTAGAAATTGTTGTCTCCCATGTTTGCTCCCAATGGCGATCAATCTCACTTTCCTGCCCTTATATATGGTCGAGCTTTTGCTACGATGCCCATGAAACCTCGTGTAACCACCTGAATCGGTTGAACGCGTACTTAGGAAGGTCAGCAACTGTGGCACTCGATTTATGGTTCGAATTTGGGGAAGCATCCGTCGACGACCACCTTGCTTTGTTGCAGCAGACGCTTCCTCACGTTGAGCGGTGGAAACGCATCACAATCATATTGGGCTGGAAGAGTGAATTCTTACCCTTCCTCTCCAGTATCCAAGACGTCTCTGCTCCCAATCTCGAACAACTCACTTTTTGCGCTGGCCGACGGAAGTTGCGGTGGGATTCGCTGATCACCAGCCTGCAACCGACAATTTTTACACCTGGCGCGCCCAAACTACGATTCTTCATGATGGACTGCTCAGTTGTTGCATGCATACCCCCACTGTCCAATATTACGACCCTTCGTCTGGAAACATTGGATGGCCTCAGGCCGAAATATTTTTCCGCCGCTGCATTTCTCAACATTCTGGGCCTACCATCATTAGTGAATTTATCTCTAGTTGGAAACACCTTCGATCTTATCGGCACTGGTTCATGTATTGCAATGGACAACCTCAGGCACCTTCGTTCCAGTGAACACGCCTTACTGTCATTGTTACCTTCCATTCGAGCCCCTCAACTAGAAACGCTAATCATGCACAACAATTGGTTTCGGCGTGACGATGAGGAGCCATACGCATTCCCTTCGCTGCAAAAGGTGTCCCTCCTTAATTGCTCTGTAGCTTCACATCAAGCAGCCCTCTGCTTTGCACGCATGACTGCAAATGCTACTGATATTATCATTTCTCAGACCGACCTGACTGGTAACAGCTTCTTCTATGCGCTTCAGACTGCCAACGTAGCGTCGAGTCAAACACTTTGGTCCAAAGTCAACTTTCTCGCTTGCAATCTCAGACCAGTCATCCAGTCGGACGTGATATTATTCCTGGACTTTGCGACTGCTCGTCGCGAGAACGACCTAACCCTTCGGATATTTGATAACTTGCATGCATTTTGGAAGAAAGGCAATCGCTCGGAATATCAGGCCCTTCTGCGGGCATGTACTGTTGAGACGATGGATTCTGCCGACAATCCGTTGGTCCAGTCCTGGCCTCCCGGAGAATATAATGGAGATCATATACATGGTTATAATGAAGGCCCTTTTACCTTTCATCCTTGTTAATAAGACCCTCGCGCGCCATCGATCTTTTGTTGTTACAACTTCACCAACTGTAAATACATATTGTATTCCAAGCTGTTATAATCCTGGCGCCGGCACTGCTGGAATGTCCGAAGTAGATGGTAGAAATATTCCACCTGGCGTCCTCTTCAGCTCTTAGAAAAGACTAGAGGGCTCTCGGTATGCAAATCGTTGGTCTATAGGCTATAGTAGAGTAGGCGTGGGAGTATTCCAGCCAATGCACTTCCTGACCTCGAGGTTCAATCGCCTTTCAACTTTACGTTGTTTCAACGTGAAACGTCTTTCGCAGTAAGTGCTTGACCAATGATACAACAATTTCAGGCTGAAATTCGAGGGGCTATTCAGACTTTTGCACCACATCCAGGCTGAACACGGCCAAGCTTTAAATCATTACCGTTATTCAAGTTACCTAGTTGCAGGCAACATACAAGGCCATTTGCTATAAACGTGTACCTATGCTAGTGCTAGGTCTGCCACCAGAGATCACTTGCAAGATCTTCGATGTTGCTGCAGAGGAAGAAGACGACAGTGAAGATTGGATTTTCAACTTAGAACCACAAGTGGTCCTTTCACATGTTTGTCGCCGATGGCGCTCAATTTCACTCTCATACCCTTCCCTCTGGACAAGCTTCAGCTATTACGCATGTCAATCCTCGCTTCGCTCTCTTGCTCGGTTGGATGCGTATTTGGAGAGGTCGACATCTCGGGCCTTAGAATTGTGGTTTGACTTTATTGGAGACCACTCGGAAAATCATTTCATTTTGTTGGAAAAGGTGCTACCCCATATCAAGCGGTGGAAACGTGTTACTATTCTATCGGGCAAGGATAATCCACCCTTCAACTTCCTCCCTAGCATTAACGCGGTCGCTGCTCCAAACCTTGAGCATTTTGTCTTACGTTTCCTCATGTCGGACTCGCGGAGAAACTCGTATTTGTCAGTCGACTGTTTGGAACCAACCATTTTCACAAATGGCGCACCCAAATTACAATCCCTGACATTGGACTGCTCAAGTCTCGTTTGTCTACCCCCACTGTCCACCATTACTACCTTGCGCCTCGAAGCCGTTAACCTCAAACCGGTTCACCCTTTTTCATGGCTCACATTTCTCGCCATCCTATCCTTGCCGTCATTGGCAAGTTTATCCCTGGTTGGACAGGTTTTTGAACATCCTCAAACTAGCACAGTTCCCCTTATCACGATGAACAATCTCATACACCTTCGTAGCTATGGACACGGTGTTCTGTCGCCTCTGTTGCCTTATCTGAGGGCTCCATCACTAGAAACCCTCAACATTCATTGTGACTGGTTTCCAGTCAATCTTGGAACTGTTGGGGAACCACACGCCTTTCCTTCGTTGCAATCCCTTTCTCTGAGTAGCGTTTTTTCGGCTTTCCCCCAGTTCGCGTGGTATTTTGTGCATTTGACCAATTATGCCACACAAATCCTCATTTCCCAGCAAGAACTGTTCCAAAGCTTCTTTGCTGTGCTGCACCACCACCAACATTTCCCACCTACAGCTTACTGGACAAACCTGAAGCTACTTATTTTTAACATGGCACCTTCAGAGTTGACTCTCATACCGATGCTGGCAAAATTTATAGAAGGTCGCCCAAAAAATCCCCTAATACTCCGAATATTCGACCGCATGGACCGATTTTGGAGACAAGCTAAGCCCACAGAATACGAGGCTCTAAAGGGACTGTGCACTATTGAAATTATGGACAGTGCTGACAACCCATTGGCGCAGAGTGAAGACTGGCCTCCAGGAGAGGAGGAAGATTCTAACTATTTGTACGAAAATGACGACCCATTTGATGACATAGAACCATATTTACCTATTCCAGAGTAGAAAGAAAAATTCTTTCGTTAATTGTCCCCATGTTCGTCACTGGGTAATAAGAGACGTAGCGAATTGATAGCGCAAGCAGTATAATTTACATATGTGCTCGAGTAAAGAGAACCAGCCCATCAATCAATCTTTTTTTTTAAAGTCACGTTTATTGGTTTGGACCACATCGTTCAATATCCTCTGGACATTCCAACCTCTAAGACCATTGTGCGTGCAATCCACTGGCGTGAGTTGCCTTCTGCTTTCAACAAATGTGATGAACATTAAACCTTCACAGTCTAGTGTTATTGACCAGTCACCAACCATTGTTACCCTCAAAATGTCGAAGCTTCGTCAAGATCCAAGCGATGAAGCCGAACTGGTCAAACTATTACAAAAAAAACGAACAATTCAAATAGAACGAGATGCCCTTGAACTTCGTATCGAGGAACTAGATCGTGATATGATCGAAGTCCAGGCAAAATACGGTGCAATCTACAACAAACGCACATCCGTGCTGAAACTGCCAACCGAGGTTACGTGCATGATCTTCAGTTGTGCCGCGGGATACCCCATGGAAGGAGACAGCGAAGAGGGAAAGCACTTGCTGCCAGAAGTTACAGTTTCCCATGTTTGCCGCCAATGGCGGTCGATCTCCCTCGCATTCCCTCAACTCTGGGCGAGCTTCTCCTACGATGGCCCAGGAACCTCGCACGTCCCTCTTGATCGACTGGACGCGTATTTAGAGAGATCGTCGTCTCAACCGCTCGAATTGTGGCTCGACTTTCGGGAGGACAACGTCCTGCAGTTTTTGGGAGACAGACTCGCGTTATTGGAGAAGACGCTATCGCACATTACACGTTGGAAACGTGTTACTATCTTATCCGACGCATACACTTCTCTACGCGACTTCTTGTCTGAGCTTGACTCAGTCTCTGTTCCCAACCTTGAGCATTTCGCCTTTTGTTGTGATATACCAGACGAGGCCCATGAACCAGTTGTAGACCTACAAGCTTCTATTTTTACGAATGGCGCGCCGAATCTCACCTCCGTAATGCTGGATTGCTCAAGTGACAGATGCTTACCCCCATTATCCAATATTACAACACTTCGCCTGGAAGCTGTGAACAGCGCACTGACCCCTTTCTCCTGGTCAGCGTTCATCGACATTCTTTCGCTACCATGTTTGATAAATTTATCATTGTATGGAGAGGTTTTTGAACTCCCGGATAACGCCACGACGTTTGGCCTTATCACAGTGAACAGCCTCAAACACTTTCGTTATAGCGACACCGAGGGATTGACACTCTTCTTGCCCTATTTTAGAGCACCATTGCTCGAAACCCTCGTCCTTCAAAACGACTGGTTCCCGGAGGAATTTGGAGCGTCCGCGGAGCTATACGCCTTTCCTTCATTGCGATCGGTTTCCTTGATTGAGACTACGGCAGCTTCTTCCCAAGTCGCATTGCATTTTGCCCGAATGACGGAATCGGCAACAGAATTTCTCTTCTCTCAAGATGACCCTGATGAATCTTTATTCATGAACCTTATGGATCACTCGCTTACGAGCACAAATTATTGGACCAAAGTGAAGCTTCTCACTTGCAACTCACCCTTTCAATCCCACATACCATATTTTATCACCTTTGCCAAAGCTCATTCCAAGAACGACCTCGTTCTCCGCATATTCGACTCAGTGGATGAATGTTGGAAAGACGAATACCCCGATGAATACGAGGAGCTTGCCGAAGTCTGTACCATCGAAGCCATGGACACTGAAGACAACCCATTGGCAGAGTATTCAATGTGGCCACCTGGAGAATACAATCCTGCTTATTTGCACGATGATGAAGACCCATTTGACATTAACCCATTGTAGCATCATCCCTGCAATTACAAATGGTGATTACTTTGGTACGTAAACAGGTCGTTGTCCAATATAACTTAGTTACCTTGCGCCTCGAAGCCATTAACTTCAACCCGGTTCACCCTTTTCTTGATTCACATTTCTCGTCATGCTATCCTTACCGTCATTGACAAGCTTATCCCTGGTTAGAAAGCTTTTAAACATCCTCAAACTGGCACATTTCCCCTGATCACGACGAACAATCTCCTGCTCCTTCGTGTATATGCACACGGTGTTCTGTCACCATTGTTGCCTAATCTGAGGCTCCATCACTCGAGACCCTCAACATTCACTGTGATCGGTTTCCGGCCAATTTAGGGACTGATGGGGAACGACATGCATTTCTTTCGTTGCAATTCCCTTCGCTGAGTAAGGTTTTTGCGGTTCCCTCCCCGGTCACATGTATTTTGTGCAGTTGACCAATTATGCCACACAAATCCTCATCTCCCAACATTGAAGGGTGGCCAAGAAGGACTGTTCGAAAGCTTCTTCGCTGTCCTGCACAACCACCAACGCTTCCCACCTACAGCTTACTGGAAAAACCTGAAGCTACTCAGTTCAATATTGCGCCTTACAGAATTAATCTCATACCGGTGGTAGCCAAATTTGCAGAAGCGCGCCAAAAAATCCCCTGACTCTCCGAATATTCGACCGCATGGACAAATTTTGGAGATAAGCTAAGCCCGTACAATACGAGGCTCTGGAGGGACGGTGAGCAGGAGAGGAGGAAGATTCTAACTATTTGTACGAAAACGACGAGCATTCGACATAGAACCATATTTACCTATTTCAGAGTAGAAAGAGAAATCCTTTCGTTAATTGTCCCGATGTCCGTCACTGGGTACTCTTGGGGTACTCAGAAACTTAGCCAAAGTGAATGCAGGACTGAAGAGAACCGGCCCGTGAATCAATCCTAAAAAAAAGTCACGATCAGATTTGGACTTGATTTGGACCACATCTGTCTGGACATTCCAACCTCTCGAAGTTTGAACCATTGTACGTGCACCCCACTGACGTGAGTTACCTTCTGTTTTCAACAAATGTGATGAACATCAAAGCTTCACAATCCAGTGTTATTGACCAAACACTGTTACCCAGAATGTCGAAGCTTCGTCAAGACCCAAGCGATGAAGCCGAACTGGCCAAGCTATTACAAGAAAAACAGACCTTTCAAAAAGAACGAGAAGCCCTTGAACTTCGTATCGAGGAAATCGATCACGATGTTATCGAAATACAGGCGAAATACGGGGCAATCTACAACAAACGCGCCTCCGTGCTGAAACTGCCAACCGAGGTTACGTGCATGATCTTCAGTTGTGCCGCGGGATACCCCATGGAAGGAGACAGCGAGAATGGGAATCACTTGCTGCTAGAAGTCACCGTTTCCCATGTTTGCCGCCAATGGCGGTCAATCTCCCTCGCATTCCCTCAACTCTGGGCAAACTTCTCGTACGATGGCCCAAAAAACTCAAAGCGCGTCCCTCTTGATCGATCGGACGCGTATTTCGAGAGATCGTCGTCTCAACCGCTCGAAATGTATCTCAACTTTCGGGGGGGCAACGTCTCGCAGCTTTTGGAAAACTCCCTCGCGTTATTGGAGAAGACGCTATCGCATGTTGCGCGCTGGAAATGTGTTACTATATTATCCGACTCATGCACTCCTCTACGCGACTTCTTGCCTAAGCTTGACTCGGCCTGTGCTCCCATCCTTGAGCATTTTGCCTTTTGTTGTGGTATACCAAACGAGGCGATAGAAGAAATTGTAGGCCTACAAGCTTCTATTTTTACGAATGGCGCGCCGAATCTCACCTCGGTAATGCTGGATTGCTCAAGCAACAGATGCTTACCTCCACTATCCAACGTCACAACACTTCGCCTAGAGGCCGTTAGCGGCACACTTACATACTTCTCTTGGTCAGTATTTATCGACATTCTTTTGCTACCATATTTAACGAACTTATCCTTGTCTGGAGAGGTTTTCGAAATCTCGGATAACCCCGCGACGTTTGGCCTTATCACAATGAACAACCTCAAGCATTTTCGTTATAGCGGCACCGAGAGACTGGCACTCTTCTTACCCTATTTCAGAGCACCATTACTCGAAACTCTCGTCATCCAAAACAACAGGCTCCCTGAGGAATTCGGAGTGTCCGCCGAGCTATATGTCTTTCCTTCATTACGATCGGTTTCCTTGATTGAGACTACAGCAGCTACTCCCCATGTTGCGTTGCATTTTGCACGAATGACGGAATCGGCAACGGAGATTCTCTTCTCTCAAGTTAACCCTGATGACTTATTCATGAGCCTAACGACCCACTCGCTTAGGAGCACAAACTTTTGGACCAAAGTGAAGCTTCACACTTGCAACTCACGCTCTCCGTTCCACATGTCACGTTTTATCACTTTTGCCAGAGATCGCCCCAAGAACAACCTCGTCCTCCGCATATTTGACACCATAGAAAAGTACTGGAAAGACGAATATCCCGATGAATACGATGCTCTCGCCGAAGTCTGTACCATCGAAGCCATGGACAGTGAAGACAACCCATTGGTAAAGAATTCAATGTGGCCACCAGGAGAATATAATCCTGCTTATTCACACGACGACGAAGACCCATTTGACATTAACCCATTGTAGCAACATCCCTAGCATTACAAGTTGCGAACCTTCTGTTTAATTACCCTACCTATCCGCTTGGCTATTTTATGCTTCTGTATTTCAACATACATGGGGTATGCAGTTATGGATAGAAGAGGGTCGTACAAAACGCAAACACGGCTGCAGAGCCGTTCAGCAAGTGTAGGGATTATTGGAACGACTGGCCCATGGGTGCGAAGAATTCTGACGAAATGCATCTACGGTCTAACTGCTTCCTTAGAGCCAAGAATTCTATGATTGGTCCCTAGAAATCAAAGCTGCCACATTACCGTTGCGTTATAGCCACACCTCCTCCCAAAGGAAAACCTCTTGCTAAATTAAGGATGGGGACGATCACTGATATTTCCACAAAATGACGTACACGAATGCATGTTGGTTCAACAGGCTTCAAGATGATTCTGAAATTGTAAGTCACCGCCGTCTCACCATTCCGACTACTACAGGCACTTTCTGCAAATGTCGAACCTACTTCAAGATTTAAGTGACGACGTAGAGCTGGCCAGGCTATTACAGAAAAAACGAAACTTCCAAACAGAACGAGAAGCCCTTGAGCTTCGTATCAAGGAACTCGATTACCATATCATCGACGCCCAAGCGGAATATGGGACAATATACAACAGACGCGCATCTGTGCTGAAGCTGCCATCCGAGGTTACGGGTATGATCTTTAGCTGTGCTGTAGGACACACTATGGAAGGGGACAACGAAAAAGGGAGGCACTCGCAGGTAGAGATTATTGTCTCTCATGTGTGCCGCCAATGGCGGTCAATCTCGCTCGCATTCCCGCACCTCTGGGCAAGCTTCTGCTACGACGGCCCAGCAGCCGCGCATGTGTCTCAACCACTCGAATTGTGGCTCGATTGTCGCGACGACGAAGATGTACAATTTTTGGTGGACAACCTTGCGTTGATGGAGAAGACGTTATCGCACATTGCGCGCTGGAAACGTATTACTGTAGTATCCGACTCACATACTCCTCTAACCGACTTTATTTCCGCTATCGAAACAGCCTCTGCTCCCAACCTCGAGTATTTCACCTTTTGTTGTGATATACCAAACGACCACATAAACGAACCAATCACCAGCCTTGAACCTGGTATTTTCACGAATGGCGCCCCGAATTTAAAATCCGTAATGCTGGACTGCTCAAGTTATAAATGTGTACCTCCACTATTCAACGTCTCAACACTTCGCCTGGAAGCAATAGTTGACAACACCTCTCCATTTTCCTGGACAACATTCCGAGAAATTCTTTCCCTACCGTACTTGACAAACTTTTCGATCTTAGGAGAGGTTTTTGAAGTGCCGGTTAATCATACGACGGTGGGCCTTATCGCCATGAACAACCTCAAGCATCTTCGTTACAGCGAAATGGGTGGAATGGCGCTCTTGTTACCATATTTTAGAGCGCCGTTACTAGAAACGCTCATCCTCCAAAACGACGCGCTGCCAGAACAATTTGGGGCGTCTGCGGAGCTATACGTTTTTCCTTCATTACGATCAGTTTCCCTGATCGAGGTCACAGCAACTTCTTCTCTTGTCGCATTGCATTTTGCAGCCATTACAGAATCGGCGACAGAGATTCTCTTCTCTCAAGAGGATCCTAACGACACCGTTTTCATGACGCTTCTCACTGCCGTACCGTTTTCAGGTCCAAGTTATTGGACCCAAGTGAAGCTTCTCACTTGCAATTCCCCCTTTCAATCCCACATAACACAAATTATTACTTTCGCCAGACCTCGTTCCAAGAACAATGTTGTCCTTCGCATATTTGGCAGCTTGGATGAACATTGGAAAGATGAATACCCCGAAGAATACGATGAGCTCACCGAAGTCTGTACTATTGAGGCCATGGACACTGAAGTCAACCCATTGACGGAGTATTCAAAATGGCCGCCTGGAGAATATAACCCTGTTTTTCTGCATGACAATGAAGACCCATTCGACATTAGCCCATTGTAGCATTTTTTTTTAGCGTTACACGTAGTTAATTAATTTTTTGATATCATCTTACTGTCAGATTAGACTGATATCCAGTCGTCGTATTCGGTTAGATACAAAAGTTTGATAGCTATTACAATGTCCCACAAGCAACTTCGTAAGGGTTTTCATACGAGCTGAAGGCTGAAGCAAGCATTTAAATTACAAAAGTCCGTCTCTGCCTACTAACCTCATTGTGCAAAGTGAGGGTCAATATAAAGCATCATGAATCCATCATGTCCTCTGCGAACAAAGAATCCCAGTTTCGGTCCCTCATCACGTCGAATTCCCTGTCCAGGTCGACCGACCAGGGGAATCTAGTACCCCGAACGTTTTGCCGCATGAGAAGCTCTCCGGCGACCGGTTCTAGTATCTGGTGTCTAGGATTCCGCGAGACTTTTTCCACGGGTATGAGGATGTCCATGACTCGCAGAACGACGTTGTGGGTGTTAGCATGTTCTGGTAAAGGAGATTTTTCGAAGCGCATGCGGACTGAGCCTGTTAGGGTTGGTATTTCAGCCTGAAAACACATGAAGAGATGCATACCTTTAAAAGGAAGCTGAAAATCAATCCCTTTGCTGTTATGGGATACAACTGCGAAGGCATATAGGGGAAATTTTTTCCATTCTAGCATCGTGTAGGGCGTGATGATGTAAACGATGGACGGAGAATATTGAAAATTCGCTACGAAGGGTTCGGACAACTGATGCAACACGGTGGAGCGAGAGTTAAATCGAATAGTCGGTAGACTTTGCAAGTGGTCCAGTGTCTGTTGGGAAATCAAACCTTCTTCGAGTAACATCGAAGCTACAGGGCTGTAGTTTGGAGATTTGACAATGGTATACGGATATACTTTCCAGGGCATGCCTTCGGGGGTTTGTAAATCGGATCCTTGTTCAAATGCAGATGCACCGGCAGGTAGGACTCTGAACCGCAAAGAGCCAGAAACACCTGATTTACCATCACCCGGGCGTTTGTAGTAAAGATATCCACGGGTGTCGGGACGACTATGTATTATCAGAGGAGACTTTCGATAGGACAATGTAACCTGACGGCTAGAGGGTGATCCAAAGGCTGCTTTCCATGTACTTTGCGACAAATCCACAGGTTGCTGTCCAACGGAGGTGAATCTTTCTGGGTCCAGAGATAGAACAAGATTTGCACGGGAGGTCCTGGAGGTATGCTACACGATGTCGGAAAGATAATTCAGATTGGTGTTGAATCCAGTGGGGTAAACGCACATCACGTAACCCGGAAACATCCTCCTGCGGAATGAAATAAATTTCTGGTCTATCGTGAAAGATCGATAAGTACCCTGTCGACTTCGACGGCCTGGTGCTGAGTCTGAGATTTCATGTCAGGTTATTAGCGAAGGCGCCTGCCACGCACATCATAATGTTGCAATGAATAACTTCGACCTCTAGCTAGCCATTGGGTTGCCCCAGTCATCGAATGGCCAGGATTCGTTAGGTCGAAAGCTTTCCGACGATAAGCGGCAAGTAGCATAATCTGTTGTGCACAAACTTATGTACTAAACATTTCATCTGCAGAAATTGAATAAACTCACCACTTATTAACAAGGGTATCAGTGAATGCTAAGAGCACCGTTCAAGTAAGAGCGCAGTGAATGGTAGAGCAGTGAGTCCTGCAGGTGAGAGTGGCTCGGTCCAAGATGGTCCACAAAGATGGTCGGAGTTCAGTGGGAGCTAAACGGTGGCCGAGATTCTCCCAGAGGCGTGTGGACTACTCGTAAGGACCCATGGTAGTGACGATGTAATCTCCTCAATGAGCTATCCGCCTTTCAGACGTTTTACCTGGCTTTGGTATCAGTGAGAGCAGTGTGCAAAGGTACAAGACGCGCCGCCGTTCTGTGACAAATAACGCATAAACAACCGCCAAACGCTTGCTGTTCCTTTTTGCCATTCAAGAACCAAGAAATGACTTAAACTTTCCCAATTTCTCTCAGTTTTCTGCTGGCGCGATGTCGAAGAGACCTGTGGTATCTTATGACGATCTACACCCACCGTACGGCCAAGGAGATCTGAATAAG
The DNA here is from genome assembly GCA_023014335.1 of Galerina marginata. Lineage (NCBI taxonomy): Eukaryota > Fungi > Basidiomycota > Agaricomycetes > Agaricales > Galerinaceae > Galerina > Galerina marginata. The sequence continues at coordinate 1,846,193 of JAECYW010000007.1, read as the reverse complement.
CGCTCATATTCACATTCTTCAAGTTCCCCTGCTGGAGAACCTCCACCAAAAAAGCTCAAGAATTCTAGTTGGTCGAACAATTCAAGCACGACTTCCAAATCTCAGGATACCCTATTTCCAGATCAGCCTATAAATACGTCCTTAGTCTCTAGTAAAGCCCAGCAGCAAGAAAATGCCTACCACGAAGACATGGGCGATGAAAATGACTTTGAGGACGAAAGTCGCGAATTGACGCACGAGGAGATATGGGACGACTCAGCCCTATTACATGCTTGGGAAGCTGCCGTGGAAGAGTATCAAGCACATCATGGATCAGAAAAGAGTTGGAAGCAAGGGCCGGTCAAGAAATCACCATTGTGAGCGAGGATGTAGCAATTTTCATGCAATCGCGTTGATTTAATTTATTCATTTTTAGGTGGTATAATATTCCTGTGGATCCCTCGAAACGCTCCACCAATGAATCTTCTTCCAAATTTAAAGATCCAATTCCATCCGGACCTGATACAACAGTAAATGAAGTCGCTGAACCCGACTCGAAACCAATTGACTTTAACACTTTCGTGCCCAATCACGATCCATCCTTCGGGCCATCTGTTACTCCAGAAGCACTCCCAAACGCGAATCATCTACCAGGTACCACTGCAGGTAGTTTGGTCAGCCAAGATGAGGCGTTCCAGCGCGCTATGAGCGCAGTCTACTGGGGTGGATATTGGACAGCCATGTACCAGGTATGCCCTCATTTTTTTCCACCCATTCAATTTTTAAGTTGCATTCAGTGCCAGCGACAATTATCACAATCGCAAAATCAGTCAACTTCGGATTCGCCAGCCACTGCTGGTCACCTCGACCATGATGTCGAATGTGAAGAAGTCAGTGCAAAGAGAGAAGACAGGATTGAGGACGACGAGGATGATTTTATCTCAACTCAAAGATAACTGGATCCATCGCAAAGATGCAAACCTATATAGGGGGAGGCCCGACCTGCCAAATCAGAGCCGATTCGTCTCTCGTGGGACCTTGGATAGTCTTTGACCGAATGTGTATGTCATTTCATATATAATCACGACAGATATCTAAATAGTTTGTGTTCTCTTGAAGTCATGTTATTGTCCTTCTGGAGCGAAATCATGGACAGTCTTATCGTTTCTCCGAAAAGAGATGGCAATGACTTAAGAAGGCTTGACATTAACATATTTCATGGATAACTCTAGAGTCCGTCTTTTTCTAACCGAAGACAAGATTTCCAAGGTTTGCCCTCAGGAGTTTGTAAATCCGATCCTTGTTCAAACGAAGCGGCAGCTGCAGGTAGAGATCGAAACCACAGAGAACCCGAAATTTCTGGTTCACCATCAGCAGGCGCTTCATAGTATAGATATCCACGAGTGTCTGGGCGGAAAACATGTTGACCGAAAGCCTTAATTGCAGTCGGACTCGAAATCAAAATCGGAAGATCGATTGAATTGGATAGACAATCAAATGGCCACATATTCACAGGTTGATGCATGATGACCAATGAAAGCAAACATTTCTGGGTTCAGAGATGTAATATAAAAATGAATACCGACAAACGGAGGAGTACTGAGAACTCGAGGACTGATCAGCGTCCTGACATGAAGAAGGGTGTATACAACATGCGGCCCGCCCAAACCGTTCGTTGAAGAAACGAAGAAACCTCTCACGCCCTCTTTCTTTACCGCACTCAAGTCAAATTGCAAACCAAGGCCCACAAACTCCTCCAACGGCTGGTTTTGTGCCAAAGTAGTGCTGAAACGAATCCCCGGATGTCTTAGCGCTCGACATTCGTCATGTTTCTCCTTGAATATCCGTCTTCTTGGAGAGCAGGGCCGGCAGTCCACACATCACCTCAAAAGCTGCTGGAATTGATTTTTTTTTTCGAGTAACTTAGTAAGTAGAAGCACTTAGCACGCAGTATCTACCACACTTTACCACATCTTTGTTTGCGGCTACATGAAGGCTTGACAATGGCGGGACTCAGTGAAAGATCGACAACAGCAGAAAGTTCGAGCCCAACTTACACAAGGCAGAAGCGGCAACCACAAACCTCCCACGCTCTTTTTCTTCATCACACTCAACTCAATTGCCGACAACGCCCACAAAATTCTTTCCACTGGTTAGTTTTGTGCCAAAGTAGTTGTAACGAACCCTCAGTCGTCTTAACGCTCAGCGCTCGACCTCGTCACGTTTCTCCTCGAAGTCTAATTCTCCTAGAGAGCAGGACCGGCACCGGGCAGTCCGCACAGATCTTGTTTACTTCTTTTTTCAAGTACGGGGTATCTTATAACCAAAGTTACTTGCTTACCTGTTTCTAAAAATAAAGTCAATTACACCATGTCAAGCATCCAGTATTATCCAACCGAGGACGGAGTATTGTCCAAGTTGCACCAGAAGAGGTCGAAATGCAAGGCCGAACGAGAAGTCCTTGCCCATCGTATCGAAGAACTTGACCAGGAACTCAGCCAAATTGAAGCTGAATGCGCCGCGATCCACAATTCACGCATACCTTTGTTAATGCTGCCAACAGAGATTACTTGCACAATCTTCCAGTTTGCTCTGGGATACCATACCCGAGGACACCGAGAGCCTTACTTCGAAGTCATTGCCTCCCATGTTTGTCGTCGATGGCGGTCTATCTCTCTCACACACCCGCGCCTATGGACAAGCTTTTGCCATGCTGAAGCCTCGCATCACTCTCTCGATCGGCTGGATGCTTATTTGGATAGATCAGGGTCACTGGAATTGGAGTTGTGTTTGAATTTTAGGAAAACATGCCTAGATGATCAGCTCGTTTTACTGCAGAAGACCCTCAACCATGCAGAACGCTGGAAATTTTTCACTGTATCTGGTACCGGTGAGGAGTTCCTCATTATCATCCCCTCGAAGATTCAGGCGGTTTATGTTCCCAACCTCAAACATTTCGCCTTCTCTTGTGAGGCTCCACGGCACTCGGATGAGGATCTGAATCTTCCGGTCAATGGCCTGATACCTACAATTTTCATGAATGGCGCGCCAAAATTACAGTCCGTGACATTCGACTGCTCAAGCGTTGGCTGTCTACCTTCATTATACAATGTCACTACCCTTCGCTTAGAATACCACCATGCAGGCAAAGCATACCGTTTTCCATGGGCAACATTTCTTCTCATCCTAACACTCCCATCGTTGGTAAATCTATCCCTTGTCGGAGACGTCTTTCGTGGCCCTCATCCCCTTCCTCCCGACCTTATTGCCATGAACAATCTCGTACACCTTCGTTGCAGCTATTACGGCGATCTCCCACCCATGCTGCACCTGCTTCGTGCTCCTTTACTCCAGACACTCATCATTCACAACGATTGGTTTGGGAGCCCGCCCGAAGCTTCTGCGAATCCTTATGTGTTTCCGTCATTACGATCCGTGGCTTTTATTAATACTAGATTTGATTCATTCCAATCAGCATGGTATTTTGCGCAGCTGACAGAGCTGGCTGCGGAGGTTCTCATATCTGCGGAAAACAATATAAACACTGTCTTCTGGGCGCTTCAGAGAAGTGTGGAATCTTCAAATCGAATATACTGGAGCAAAGTCAAGCGCATTACCTGCAACCTTGGCTCCTGGGACGACATAGTGCCTTATTTGCATTTCGCAAGAGCTCGTCCCAAGAATGACCTTGTCATTCGCATATTCGAGAGTTTGGATCAGCGCTGGAGACAGAAGCCCACCCCAGAATACGCGGCCCTCAAGGAAGCCTGTACCATCGAACTAATGGACGCCGAGGACAACCCTTTCGCTGAACCTTGGCCACCCGGAGAACGCAATCATGGCAGCCTGCACGACAACTGTGACCCTTTCAAAGTTGACCCTTATCAAATTCGCACCTAAAAGTAGATCATGGCAGCAATGTTCTTTCGCGTTAACTCTACGTTTTTCCTTCCCTACGGTCGGTGTCCCTCGTTGAGGCTGCGGTGAATCCGGAGGTCGCATGTCGTTTCGCACGAATGACGGAATCGGCCATGCACCATATTCATCGTTGGAAACGTTTTACCGTGTTATCGTCTGGAGACATCCCTCTTATCTACTTCATCTCCAAAATCAACTCGGCCTCTCCTCCCCAACTAGAGCATTTTGCCTTCCGTCCCCTCCCAAAGAAAACGGAAGCACCTTTCCCAGTGGAAAGCCTAGAACGCACTATCTTCGCGGTTCAGAAGCCAAACCTAAAATCTGTGAAGTTGAACTCGGACTCGAGCTTAGTGTCCCTCGCTTGTCTATCTTCACTACACACAATTCAGCTAGAATGCCTCAAGGCAGACAAAGCCTCCCTTCTTTCCTGGTCAGCATTTTTGAACATCCTATCGATGCCATTTCTAGCGAACTTATCCGTGGCTGGAGATGTATAATCATGTATTCAAAGGGCCTTCGAATTCCGATATTATCAACCCTATTACGATGAACAACTTGCAAAATCTTCGTTATAGCTCAAATGTGGCTCTGTCCGTTTTGTTACCCTTCCTTAGAGCACCATCACTTGAAACCATTCACATTCAAGATGCCTGGCTTACCTTCAGGTCAGCACCGCTGGAACCATATGTGTTCCCTTCGTTACGATCAGTATCCTTCATCGACACGACAGCAGATTCTTTCGAGCAAGCATTGTATTTGGCACGGATGACTGAATCAGCGACAAAGATCCTCTTCTCTGATGGAGAATTCTTTCAAAGCATCTTCACACAGCTTCAAGAAAATGAGACAAGTTCGGACCTGTCGAATCAAATTTACTGGCCCAACTTGAAAATCCTCATTTGCAATATCAAACCGTCAGACAGGATAGAACACTTTGTGCAATTTGTGAAGGTTCGTCCCAAGAACAGCCTTGTGCTTCGGATATTCAATCACGTAGACGCCAACTGGAGAGAGACAACCCCCTCAGCATATGAAGGGCTCGCAGAAATGTGTACCGTTGAAACAATGGACGCTGGTGATAATCCATTGGCACACCGTTCGGAAGGACATTGCCAGGCCACCTGGAGAATATAATCCTGATTGTATCTATCTGGACGGACCTAAAGACCTTTTCTCCATCGATCCACTTTGAAACCCTGTTGCAGTCTAGTTTACACAAACCTCAAGACCTGCACTTCCAGTATGTATATGCACCTTTCTGCGGGTCAAATATATGCATATGCGCATTCTAGTCATTGTCTTCCACAGCTGGTCTCCCATGACTCTGGTCTCCTCAACAACACCATGACCAATGTCCTCTACTTGAACCGCTTCAAGCTTCGTAGATACCGCAGCAACATCGAGAAGTTCGTCCAGCAAGTTCCCGAGGCCAGGTCTTACACTCTCGAGGCTCAGGAGGACTACAAGTTCAAGCTTCCCGACCTCTTCTTGAGAAAACCTTGCTTACATAAGATACATGCTCAGTTTGCGCTCAGTTTATTTTTGGTTCCTTGTTTATCAGTCACATTGTAGTGATCGATCGGCATCTGAATAGGCGCCAGGTTGCATTCCAGTACCCAGACCGTCCAGCAACTCCACGACATAACTCTCCAAGTCACACTCTCCTCTCGTGTCGCCGTCCTTGGACCTAACGGTTCTGGAAAATCGACCCTCGTTAAGCTTCTCATTGGCGACATGTGGCCAAACCAGGAGGTCAACCTAGAAGCACCCCAACTTGGTTATCGGCGGATTGTAAACTTAATCGGCGCTTCGCTTGAGATACAACTCTCCGAAGAGAGTGGGCTGCGGCCTGTTTAAACTTCTGAAATAAACTCTGTTGATTGACGCGCCTTGATTATATAACACGCGCTGCATTCCTATAAACGACCGAATGTTGAACGGAACTTGCTTATCGTAATTCCCCTCTTTTCGCCATGTCGCGACATCCTCAGGCTGGCCCACCTACCTTCCAACAACTGCTCACCAATGCATTCGAGATCGTCCAGCTACCCACCAAAACCTATTATCAGTATGATGGTGAGCCGATTATTCTGCTTTAAACATTAGATTAATCGCTGACCCATGTTTACTTCGCCCATCTAGTCGGTGAGCTGAACATATAGGTTTCGTTAATTATTCTATGGATTCTGACTGCGACGCAGTATTCGATCCAAATGAGAAGATCAGGAATAAGCGAATACAGCTCATCAATCACCTCCAATCTGCTGTTGCCCCGACTGTCTTCAATCCCCGTGCATTATATGATGGACAAGCCATCGCGTACTCGCCAGCGAAACTACCGCTCGCCGCCAATGGCAGTGGAACTGTCTGTATTTTGGAGGCAATTTCTATTCAATGGCTGACATTTTGTTTGGGTCTACAGTTCGTTGTGAAGCTCGGAGTGACAACATCGACTCCTCCTGGTACCAAGGGATCCTATCAAATAAGGCTGACCCTGACTGCTGGCGGGGAAATACATACTAGGTGGATCAAGGTCGTTCATCTTTCATCAGTTACTCAGTTTTCCTCCCTTCCAGCCACTTGGACGACCTGATCAAAAGCAAGAAGTCCACCACTAGAGCATTGGTAGCGACCAACCTCGTCCAATTGGTTGTTCGCCAAGGTCCCAATCAGTGAGTTCGAAACATCATCCAAATGGTTTCCCGCTGACTGTGGATTCCTTAGGCACCACACCAATAATGGACGAGCATACTTTACTGGAAGGGAGAGACTGGTTCTCGGGAAGACCGGCCTTGAGGCATGGAGGGGGATTTTCCAGTACGTCTCTACTTGGGCTGTTTGGTCGACGTGTACTAATTCTATGGTTTTTAGATCTGTCAGACCGACATTGGGTAAAATGTTTCTTACTGTCGATACTTGCACCACCGTTGTGTATGTTCCATCATTAATCGTCATTCAAACCATCTTCTTAACCTTAGTTGTCGACAGCTACCAAGGCGGTCACTTAATAGATCGTGCCATGGCATACCTTGGAGTCAAAAATGTCAATGACCTCAATATGAACGAGAACGACGTCAACTTTAGGAAGCTCGAAACTTTTCTCAGGGGTACTCCTATTATGGCCGGGACGGGGAATGGTCGATCACGAACCAAAATTATTCGTGGCCTAATTTCTCGAGCAGGCGAATATGAATTTTTGAATGGCGACCAGGAGACAACGGTTTCGGTATGTGGAACTTTATTTACTGTTGTGCTATCTAATACTGAACAATTCTGCAGGCCTATTTCTTGAATGCCTATAATATGACGATCACTTATCCCCTCTTAGTTGGCGTCAGGTTAGCGAAAAAGGATTCCCCACATCAAGATGTGGTTCCGATAGAACTTTGTACTGTTGTGCCTGGCAAGCTCTACAAACGCAGGATCCCTGAAAGTTGCACGAGTGCCATGGTCAAATTTTCTACCATGAGGCCAGATGAAAGGCTAAAGAAAATTACTGATGCAGTAAATAATTTTGTTTCATTTCATTCATCTGTATTAACTATATTCCTACCAGGTTCGGACCACAACCTTTCCGAATTTTTGCGAGAGGCTGGGATGCGGGTTAACATGAGCCCGATGACCATAAATGCCAAGCTCCTCCCTGCACCTGCCGTGTATTTCAATCTGAACTCCCCGCCCACAGTACGATGCCTTCCACCCGAAGTAATTTCTTTTTCCGACCTTTTTTATAGAAGCCAAAATTTGGCGGGTGGAATACTGTTGGACAATCTTTCAATGAACCCCAGATGCTCGAGCATTGGATCATTGTCAACTTCGCTGAAAGGATCTCCGAGCAACAAGCACATCACCTGCTGACCGGTTTGACGGTTTCTTGCAGGAATCTAGGTCAGTTTGCTGTCATTATCATGATTACTCATCGTTGAAATTTACGTTCCTTGTAGGCATGAGTAGGTGGTCTCCATCTCATCCGTCAACGAGCATCGAAGAACTCGTCTCAATGTCTTCATTTTCAGATCCCAAACCCCGACGTGCCTACCTCAGAGGCATTGGTCATGACGTTCCTCGGGTATGTGGAACTTTTCATCAACGGCATCAGCTTATCCTAAAATACATAAAAAATCCTTCCCAACACGCAGACTCTTAACGATGCGATGGACATGGCTGCCAGGACTTATAATAATGGAAAGATCGAGCCGAAACAACTCTCCAAGCTGATCATTATCGTTTTATTGCCAGAAAATGGCGGGCAGATCCGGAATGCATTGAAGTTCTGGGGAGATGTCCGACATGGTATGATCTGACATAGTTGGAATTTGCTTGTGCTTAGAATTATTTCAGGTATTGCGACGCTGTGCCTTCGAGAGGCTAAAGTTTTCCAGGGCGGTGGCCAATATTTTAACAATGTTGCCCTGAAGTATGTGATTGTGATTCACCGCTGGTCCTTGCTTTGTTAATATTCAATCACAGGCTGAATGCCCGTCTTGGTGGAATTAATTTCCACAGTATTTCACCTGCAATGGAGGAGATTCTCCATGATTCCATGATCATGGGTAAATATCGCGTTATGCCTTGCAATTAGCATACTGATCAATCTTCCAGGCGCCGACGTTGGCCATCCTGGACCTGGTGTCCACAAACCTTCGGTCGTTGGCATTGTCTATTCGCATGATAAACATGCCGCCCAATATGCCGCCCTTACTGGTATACAACCTCCGCGTGTAGAGCAAATCCTAGACTTGAAGAGATACGTCTCAATGGCTGTTGACAGTTTTGGGGCTAAGAACGGTGCACCTAAAAGACTCATATTCTTCAGAGATGGGCTTTCTGAGGGAGAGTATGAGAGAGTGGCTCAACAAGAGATCACAGACATTAAAGGTCTTTTGCTTCATCTCCGTCACACTATTGTGCCGTTCAAATGCAATTTGGCCGTAGGAGCTTGCATTGACCTGTGGGCATCAAAGAGGATAAAAATTCCCATACCCGCTCTCACATTTATCGTCGTTGGTAAACGGTTAGTCATGCTATGTGTTATTCTGGCTTTTCCCTCCTTACCAATGCTGGACTCTCCACAGCCATCATGCGGTGTTCTTCCCATCAGGACAAGGGTTGGTTTTAAACTCTCAGGTGGCTACTCCAGTTATCTCACATTTGGATTCGCAGGCAAGGAGACAGGACAGGAAATTGTCATGCTGGCTCTTTGATCGACAATACAATCACACATCCTGCAGTCAATGATTTCTACCTTCAAAGTCATGCCGCAATCCAAGGAAGTCAGTGTGGTTGACTCTATCTCACTCATCAAGGACTTAATTTTTTCATGAACTAGCTTCACGATCAAGCCATTATGTTGTGCTGCATGACGAAAATTTTGGTGATCGGTTGGACAAGATACAAGACCTTTCATTCACCCTTTGCCACATGTATGCAAAAGCCACCCGATCTGTGTCTATACCGGCCCCGGTTTACTGTGAGTTCGTTAGTTTCCACAAAGATATCTACTGACCCGGCCATTTCTTTGTAGATGCTGATGTAAGTGTCCTTGCCTGTCCTTGAGACCAATAGGACTAATCTCCCTTTCTATGTATAGCTTGTTTGCTCTCGTGGAGGTTTTCATGTAGATCCAAGTGCAAATCTTGCCTTCGATGACAACGCGTCAACGACAAGCAGCTCTTCGAACCTGGACATGAGTGCCTGGCAAGCCGCTTTCCGACCCATCAATCCAAGACTCAATAAGACTATGTATTTCCTGTGAGGGCGCTGTTTCCTGCATTTTCTTGGGCCTTCTTGTCAAAATATGTTCAACGCACTTTTTGGTGTTCCGAAAACATTTGCTAATGAGGGGTCACCGGTCACCGGTGACCAGTGGCAGTCACAAATACACAAAATCTCTTGTTGCCAGCAAACACAACGGGACATTGTTATTATATATGTATATCTGTCCATCCATGACGAACCACTAGATCTGCCTATTGTAAATATTGCCATGTCGTACAACCCTCGAATGAACTCTCCTACTTTCCCTGCAGTCTTTTGACACTGCTTTTACTGGGAAATCCTATCATATAATTCCTAAACTTAGGGTCTAAGTGAGTTGCAGCAGTGAAGTTGCCTGGAAACTACATACATAGCCGAAACCATTTCTTTGCCCTCATCGCCCATGTGAATACCCGTCATCTCTTTCCCTTGCCCCTCTGCCCCTTCCACTGTCTTCTCATGTTCTCATCTGGGTAGCAACCTCAACCGGTTCCTGTATGCTCCACTGCGACGTCGACTGTCAGGTCTCCTATACATCTCGCCTGGCACTTTGTTGAGGCGGGGACCGAGACCTTTCTCGGCCATCATTCTGAGGTGGAGAAGTTGGACGAGCGGGGCGACGTTCTCGTTCTCGTTCGGGATTCCCGTCGATGCGTCTATCGCGGCCGCGTTCAGGAGAATCTGGACCACGACCGTAGCCATCACCGCGAGGCGGGGGCGAGTGAACACGATGCGATGGTAAATGGGGTCTGCTGTCCATGTCTCTGTCTCCTCTGCCTCTGTTGCGACCTCCATTGCTACGGGGAGGGATGGGCGACGGGAATGGGCGACCTTTCCCTCTCGCGCTCCGAGTCGCGCTCTCGGCATCTAGATTAGTAACAATGAAGCTTGAGCCATCGTATTCACCACTCATGCTGTCGGGCAGGTGCTACTCGCATGTACCACATGATGGTGGCTTGTACTTACTGACCGCGGATGTAGAGCTTCCTGGGCGCCAATCTACCCAGATTCAAGTCGATGATAGGACACTAGCCCAGGCAGCTGCAGAATTGTACCACCGTCGTTGCACTTGATATAAAGCCATTGCGAATGGGCGCTAGAAACAATAAGGCTTGCATAACCTCTTCTGTAAAGCAGGCGACCATCGACATAGAGTCTAAGATATCCGGCTGTCTACTTGGCTTCGTGCCTCTACATAAGAAGATGGGAAGCCCCTATACGGAGTGCCAGCCGATGCGAGGACAAACAAGACAACATTGAGCGCTGTGCAGTAATATATAGGCGTCAATCGATGTCGTTGTGGTGTGATTGGGATGTTCGAGAGGTTCGTGCAGCCTCGAGTTCATGAGCCGCAGTTGGCTGACCTGATACGGTCCTCGTCCATCGTTTTCGACAAGTAAAGCAGAAACCTTGCTGCGGGAGGATTCCAAGAACCACAGAAGGTTTGTGGTTCTGAGTAAAGCCTATCAGTGGCGCCTAATTGCACCGCTATTCTCGCTCTTACATAGTTGGTAATTGACCGTTCTGCCTGGGCTATTTAAACAAGGACTTGATTCGGTGGTCCTTTTTTGGAGACCATGTTCCTGCCCGTCGTAGCAGCAGCCATTTTACTGCCAATCCTTGTCGCCCTCGCCGTCCTATGTCGACATCGTTTAGCCGTCGTTCAAAGTCGTTCAAAAAGCTTAACCTACCATCACCTGATCCTGGAGATAAAGGATACCCTTCATCCACATGCGGCCTGCATCCAAGAGCTACTGGCGGAACGCGCAGACGCGAACCAACGATTAGTTCGCGTCATGCACATTACCAACACGTTCGTCAGCTCCAATCCCCAAGTCCATGACCGTTTCGTTACACATGCACGACTTCTCTTGACAAGCGCCCAACGTCGAGGCTGGGCTGATTTTCAAGCAATAGCAGTTGAGGCGGTGCAGTGGCAATTATCGCAGGCGAACACTCCTTTATCCCAGCAGCAATCATTTGACTCGTTTATACAAAACGTCACGCTGGTCATAGTGCTTGTAGGCATCTTGCAAATCGAGACACCGATACAGTCACTGTGTCATAAAGACGTCACTATTGTGGCGAACAGTATAACGACCCTCTGGGCGCTATCGAAGAAACCGGGTCCCATACCGCCAACCATTTTCGAGGAACTCACAACCTGCCTACGCCGACTGGTGGTTGATGAAGAGAGATTCCCGAACCCATTGGATTTTGTGATTCCTGCATGGGAGACGCTGTGGAGAGTGGTGGCGACTACGATCGCATACACGTACAATGACGAGGAGATGAGGAAGATATTCGAGGAATTCAACGTCTGTCCTTCGGACCGCGCTTTTGGGGGGACTGGGGAAGATATGACCGTCAAGGGAATCGTAGACGAGGCCATGCGTCTTCGTCCTCCTTCAAAGCATATCGGCAGGTCAAAGAGACGGTGGTGGTGTCCTCGTTTCCTCAAATATTGGATTTGGTCGGGTATAACAAGGGTAAAGACGTATGCAGATGTAGAGAGAATACTCCGCTGCGATATTTGGCGACCGAATTCCAAAGACTTTATGCCAATGCGACATCATCCTCGCCATATCCTCCCAGAACAAATAGAAGCCCTGAGGTTCATATTTGGATATGGCCCGCTCCGTTGTATCGCATCTTCCTGGGCACCGATGGCAGTGGGCGTGATTTCTGGCGCCGTACTGGACCAACTTGAAAGTAGTGGATATAAATTGGAAAGAGGTCCGGTCATCGGTGGTCGAGCGGGTTGGAATGGCTGGGTCTTAAAAAGACAGAAGATCGAATAAATGTACTATAATGAATTTTAACAGTTGGTTAGCAAAGGCTTGGCAAGGATAAATAGGTATATACCAAAGTCTTTTTCACCACCAGGGTTTTCCAGCAGCACTGGCACTCCATGTCGTTATTGCTTCTTGAATTGATACCATGCTGAACAAATCGAGGCGTAATGGAAGAACTAAGACAACCCGAGGGTCGGTTTCTGCAAGGCAACGCAAGGCTAACATGATCCGGTCGTATAGGGCACGTAATTGAGAAAAGTCGTCTTTTGGTTGGTTCGGAACGTGGATGTAAAGCCTCTCTAAACGAGTTGGAAGGATAATATCTTTGTTGTTCAAAATTGATGACCATTCGGTAGCCACAGCTTCCGAGCGGTCTGATGCAGAAATAGAGAGGTGGATGACAGAGGGCGTGAGTTTTAAAACCTTGTTCAGAAGGTATGATGGAGAGCACGACGAAGTCATGCTTAGATGCTTCAAGGATATGAATTGGATTTGCTCATCAACTTCTGCAGATGTTTCAAAAGGGCCGTGTAGCATAAGCTCCTCCAGAGCTGGTAGACTCACTGGAAGGAGTATGAAGGGTCGATAGAATACGAAGAAGGCGTGGACGACCTTAACACAGGAGGCGATGGCGAGTAGTATTCGTTCCACAGCAGCGTAGGATTGTTGACGCTGAACATATTCCGGTGAAAGGGCTCTTGGATCTGATGCCGTGTGTCGTGAATGGGCCGAAAGGAATATACAGTGCACGCGTCGAAATAGAATTGGTGTATTTTCGATCAAGTTTGCAAACGCGAAAAGCTGAGTGTGTCCAACGACAGTAATGGATTGGAGTTTGTAAGGTTTTGAAGTCTCGTTGATGTAGCGTGATACTAGTGATAGAGCCCTTCCTGTACGCCCGTCATCAGAGCACGCAAAGGCGTAGATTTCACCAATTATTTCCAGGGGACAACGGTCCATAATTTGACCTTCTGGTAGAACGAATTTAGGTCATAAATGACAGAAAATCGCAAGCTAGATATACTCACCGTTGCTCTCTGAGAGATCCACAAGGTCTTAGCCAGGATCGCGGAGGATGAGTGGTGGTTCGATGAGCGGTGTTTTGTCCTGCCGCAGCTGCTACGACCATTGTGGTTTGAGTCACGAGCCCGACTTATCAGCGGCCCGCTAAGTCCTGTCATATTTGGCCGTGTTTGTTTGTGCGGATCCAACCTCCAGATTTCATCTTGAGCGCTTTCTTTACTGCCACCATGGCCACCCCGAGCCATGGTGCTCTGGAAGAAAAACATCAGAACATCTTGGCTTCCGATTTACATGATGTAAACTCCATGGATGAAATCGCTCGACTCAAGAATGAGCTTGAGGTTCTTAAGAACGCGGTGAGCGTTCCTTTTCGGTTTGTGGACATGACATGAATTAATACTGCTTGATACAGAACCCGTTCCGTATGGCTGAGCTCGCGATTGAAATTCAGATTGAGCGCTTACGCGTTGTTGAGATATCCAATGCACGAGACGCTGCCGTTCAGCGACTTTACGACGCCTATGTTTCTATTCGTCAGAAGAACGAGCTTATAGAACGACTGCAAAATGAAACGAAAGACGGAAATGCATTGGGTTATGATCAAGGCCCTCTCACTCGCGCTTCCGAAAATGCGGAAATTGGCGCTCTGAAGGCGCATATAGCTACTCTTGAAAGGACAGTGGAAGAATTACGATTGGTTATCAAACAACAACATTCCATTCCATCCAAACTCAGTGACCCGCCACCTCGTTACGAAGAAAGCCGGCAGAAGGTATATTTGGAATAATGCGTCCAATTTTATTCCTAATTTTTTTGTTTCGCAGTTGGTGGAAACGGCTACACAGACCGAACAAGTGGAAAATGCGGTAACCCAGACAAATTTAAGGCTGGATGGCTCAGAAATTATAGTAAGCTTCAGTTTTATATAGTAGTCGCTGCATTAAACTGGGTTAGTACATCCCACCTGAGACCGATGATCCTACAGAATTGGCCAACGCCAGAAATTTGGCTCTTGCTGCCATCCCCCTTCCTCCCAGCCCTCCTGACGCAACTTTGAGCGCAATTGTCATCCCTCCACCCTTTACGCTGCACGAGTTTCTGAATGCAGCACCAGCGGTGAGTCTTTCCTTTTCTGCGTCGGAAATTCCTTTACCTGATATTTTCGTAGGCGCTCAGGAATTCGTTAGTATCTCTCCTACAGCTTCCTTATCAACGTGCAATCTCAAGCTCGTGTACCCCAGATTGGCCAACTACAGAATTTTGCACAACGTCAGTACTCTCTGGTGCCCAGAACGAGAGGAGCACGGCTACATGTATGCTCCTGTCTTCAAATGCAGCACCAACCCTAGGATAGCTACCGCACATCGATGGGCTCCCGTTGACGTCATAGGTCGGATGAACAAGCCGACAGGTAACTCTAATCTAAATCTTCAGGATTTCATCGACTTACCTGTCCACAAAGAGTGCTTTTACAACAAGGAAGGCATCTGGTACTACGCTGGACTGTACAAGGCCTTCAGATTGGACACACTCTCGCCGCAGGAGTTCGTGCAATTACCTTCTGAGGTTCGCCCTTAGTTTTCTTTATATGCATAATCTCACTGCGTTTCTAGACAACAACCGCCATCGTCAAAGAGACAATCGCCGGCCGGAAGAACTCCTCCCCTCAAAACACCTACGAGACCTCTCAGCTCTACGCAGCAGGTGCTCTCAAAGTCGCATGTGTCGGTCTCCAGTGTGTTGGGTTCAACCAGGAGGTGTACAAGTCCATCATCGACCATTCCATCAAGTTCAGTGAAACGAAGTGGAAGGCGCTCGCCGCAGCTGCCGGAGCGAGCGCCATTCTCGCCTCTCAGACTAGCTCTAGCCCTGGTAGCGGCGCTGGGAATTCACCTGGAAACAGCACACTGAACGCGCCTGGCGTTACGCCGCCTGTCAAGACGCCGATTATCCCTCGCCATATCCACCGGACATCAAGCCATCTAAGCTCAGGCAGTTCTGGTTCCGCTTGTGCGAGTCCTTCCAGCCAATTTGGCACTCCGTCTTCGACTAGCGGTGTCTTGGGTTTTGGGTCTTCGCTCTGGAGCATTTCTACGACCTCTGCTGGGACTTCTGGTACAAGCGTCGACGTTGCTGCTAAAAGGGTCTTTGAAGGCGGTGAAAATCTGGCGAGCGTCTGATCGTTGGAGATGCGTTAAATGAAAGGCTTGTCTCTTTTTGGGATCTTGGAGCGTTTGCCTCATCTTGGTTACTCTTGTTTTTTTTTTTTGGTTGATTCTGGGGTTATTTTCTTGCATAAGGACACGGACGACAATGCTCAGCCTCGAGAGCACAGACACAATGTTGACTGGATCGAGTTCCCATTCCGAAACTCTATATATCCCTGATAATTGGCACTGGTAGTAAAAACACATAATTGGATAAACAACGGCCTCTCCTATTCATACTCTAGTGATATTGCCCATAGAATCAACATACATTACAACATATCTTGATACCGCAGTTGATAATACATCCGTCGACTTGACGAACGCAACTGGCTTTGTGAATCACAAATGAAAGCGGGATATTAAAAGCGAGTGTTATATTGAAGCAAGAAAACATAGGCTGGGTAAGATATTCGTGATCACGGCTACAAGTTGACAACATCGTGGAGGTCACAGGCAGCAATTACAGCTTGAGCGCAGGCACGATGCGGTGGCGCACGAACCGTGAACCGCCATCGAGGAGGGTATGTGTTCCTGTGACGTGCGCGCCTGCTGGTGAGGCGAAGAAGAGCGAGAGCCCGGCAACGTCGGAAGGGGCTCCGTAGCGGCCTTGCAGATAAAGGAGAATTAAATACTGGGTGTGTAAGTAGCATCGATCTGAACGTACCCGTTGGCTGGCCGGCTTCGAAGGCTTCCTCACCGTATGTATTAATTCCGTATGCGGTCATTTTGCTGGGGAAGAGACTGCACCATTTTGGATAGAGGAGAGAGATGGTGAGTTACTTTCCTCCACGGCAGATTCAGGCTGGAAGCTTACCCAGGGCAGATAGCGTTGACCCTACAAAGGTGAAGAATGAGCAATGCAAAATGTGAGGGCTGCGAGTACCACATACGTGATTTGACTCGCGGCGAGCTTGAGGGCGAGCTGTGATGTGAGGTGGTTGACTAAAGGAGAGTCTCAAATCAGCCAACAGGAGTAGAGCGATAATTGACAAGTACTGACCGGCCGCCTTGCTGGGTTGGTCTGGACAGAAAAATTATTACACCGGAAAAAAATAATGGGAAGGTAATGTGCGCACAACTCCATGTTCCGTTTCCTTCCTGGCTAAGAACACCTTCGCTGCCGGGTTCCACAGATGCGGTTGAGGAAATGTTAATCACGGATGCAGGATCACGGTTTGTCGAGTCTTTTTGAAGGAGGTCGGCGAGGCTGCGGGGTGCATGGTAAGAAAGGCAACCTGAACGTCAATACTTGAACTCACCCAGCAGTCACTACATTTTTTGGAACAGAAATCAACATCCGTTCGACCAAAAGTGGAAGGAGAACGCACTGTAGAAGATACTTTTGACGTTGACGTTGAAGACGTTATCCCAGCCTTTCTCCTCGGGAAAGTCATTGAAAGGTCCTCCCCATGTAATGCCAGAGTTGTTCACGAGAACATGGAGTTTGTTTTCGCGTTTGCGGAACTCTGCAATGAGAGCATCGCAGCCCGCTTTTGACTATGGAATTCCAAGTAAGCTGGCAGGCATATCTTCCTAACCGTCTTTACGTACCCCGACATTGGCGACGATGTAATCGACCTTGGGTCCAGACGCAACCTTGTTGATGTCAGCGACGGCCTGTGAAGAAACAACACGAAGGAAGGGTGTGAGTAAAACTTATACTTTTGCTTTTAATAGAGACGATCCCTGATGATGCACATACTTCTTTGAGCTGGTTCTCTTTTCGCGCTGCGATATAGACCTTCGCGCCGTTCTGGGCGAATCCGGTCGCAATCATCTTGCCAATGCCGGAGCCTCCTCCCGTGACAAGGACTGGAGAGTCCAGAATCTCCAGTCAACAAACTGCCCTCACGAACCGTTAATCAAACTCACCAATCTTGCCAGTGACCTTGAACAGGGAATCAATACGGAGGTCTGGTAGAGCTAGGTGTCAGTTCATTCCCCCCGGTTTGACGAGGGGGACGTACCGGACGACATGGGGACTAGGGTGATAGGTAGAGTAAAGGTACAAGGGATGGACGGACGGCTTGGAGGGGAAATGTATAAGTACGACCGGCTTTGTGGAGGAATGTGCCGGTTCTCCTCGGTGTCTTCTGTGCCGGTTTTGTCATCATCGACAACCTCGGTGACCGAGGGCCCGCCAGGAAAGCATGTGTCAAGCCAACAAGAGAAAAATACAAATAGTATTTCAATAGAAACGTTCAAAACTACCTCATAAGATGAAGGGGACAAACGTATTTCGACAGCCAGAGCAAATATTTTTACATGCATGAAAATAAACAAAACAACGAGAAAAAGGTTGTCGGTACCGAACGAAAGCCAGAAGCAGAAACGGATTGATTTTATTGAACGGAGGGGTCAAGTAAGGTCGTCCTCATGTCACGATCATCTACATTATTTACGTCGTTCGGGGCCGTACTAAGCCCATTCAAAGTTACGGTATTAAGCTGAAAGGCCGCTCGTTATATCGCGGTCGCGGACTCTAAAGGGAGACAGGAAGTCAGTAATCCAGCTGAGGCGGTGAGTAGAGAAGTAAGATGCTCACAAAGTACCTCAAATTACTCGTTATCAACCCCGATTCAATACAGTTTATACGCATCCGTTTTCAAGGAAAATTATACAATGACGTATTCTTCTTCTTCTCCTTCCTCGTCCATCGGAACCGACCACGATAATGATTGACCTTCCACCATATAGAGATCGTCCGCGCCAGCTGCTTCTCCATCTACGGAATGATGAGCACCGTCAGCGACGATGGGTTCCGTATTAGGAATGGTATCCTGCAGTGGCTGAACCTCCGCAGCGGCAACAGGCGGTAGTGGCGGCGGCGGACGAGAAAGAAGTCGAAGAAGAGAGTCGTCGTGGCCAGTGTCCGCATCTCCAAGAACATTGCCCAACGGATACGGACCGCTCTTGACCACTGTCTCCGTCGGCCGCAGTTTCTTTCCAGCGTGGATAGAACGAAGCAAAGTACCACCGCCCTCTGACTCTGCTGGCAGTACAGGAGGTACAAGAGGCGGAGGCGGAGGCGGATTTCTCCTGACCACTGTCTGCGTCGGCCGTAATTCCTTCCCATGTCGGATAGAGCGAAGCAAGCCCTGCCTCGGGCTCGGTTTCCCGGGCGGCATACCCAGAAGCGGGACCAAACCATCCCTGACCACCGTTTGTGTCGGCCGCAACTTCTTCCCGGCTCGGATATGACGGAGCAAGAACTCCTCTCGGTCTATAGGCTCAAACGCAGCTTGAGAGGGGAGCATCGAAGGAAGCGGCGGAGGTGGCGGAGGTGGTCTTCGTAACTTGACACCTCCATATCTTGCTTTCTCAATTTGAGGGGTCGTATTCCGCTCGGCCTTGGCTCTGGACTTCCTTTTCACCTCAGGGATTTTCTCAATGACAAGCGAAACTAGCTCGTTCTCCAACCGGCGTCTGCGTTCGACGTTGTCAACTCCTGGTGCAAGATCTGCGAGTTCATCCGAGAGTTTCTGGACACGATTTTCCAAGTCGCGTAGCTCGCCTTGAAAGCCCTCCGAAGGCGAGAAAAAAGTGGCCGGAGATGTAGGTGGTAGAGGTGGCAGAGGTTTTGGTGGACACGACAGTTGAGCGGGCAGAGGCGGCGGCGGCGGAGGTGGTGGAGGTCTAGGCGAAGACGGCAATGAAGCTGGCCATGACCAGTCAACTAAATCAAGGGCCAACGCTTCCATTATCGCATTGCGCTCTTTAACAGCCTCTTCCGGCTCGTCGACTGGCACCGACCTAGGCGTTTCATTCCATTCCTCTTCTTCTACCGATTTTCGCTCTACAACGCCCAATACATTGACAAGCTCCCCTGCCTCTTGAAAGTTGGGACCCTCCCCCTCTGATCTCGAAGGTCGCAAATGCAAAGCAAAATCTGAGGGGAGTTGATACGGCACAGACATGCCGTGCAGTCCTGGCAATCCAAAAACCATGAGCACAGTTCCATAAAGTCAGGACCAAAACATACTGCGATATATCAACCCCATCGCGACTTGGAATTGTGCAATGTTGAGTTGGCCGCAGTTGTCTGCATCTGCGAGATTCCTTGGAAAGGCACAATTAATTCCAGGTTATAGCCAAGGAACTTTGAAGTCATACCAGATACGAGCCAGGTCGTCTACGGGTAAGCCGCTAGCACCAAACGCTTCCACCGCCTTCTCTCCCGGAAAGTACCCAGTGTTTTCAGTGTCCCAAGCCTTGAAGATACCATCGTACGCCTCCTTTTCCTTCTCTGACAAGGCCCATGGAATCTGTTGAACCGCCTCATCTGGGGGCTTCGATGAGTCAAGAGCCTCGGCGCGGAGGAGTTCGTTATCTTCAATAGTGGGTTGTATCGGATTCGATGGGCCCGCAAGTGAATCGCCTTTTATCAACTGAAGTGAAGCGGGACGGCATGACCACGTTGGACGAGGTAGAGTTGAGGCCCTGGGCAAGAAGGCCGTAGCCACCTTTTGTAGGTCCGAAACCAGAGGTTGATCCTGAGGTTGAGCCATATGTGGGTAGGATTCTGAAAATTGCAGGATCGAATTGGACGATGGAGATCGCAGCAGGTGGTCACTTTATATCTTCCAATCCATAAAACCGCAGATAGTAGAGATATGAGTAACTGCGAGATGTCAGTTTAATTGTAAGAAAGTCGTATCACTGGCGGTTGTTGGAATAAACTCACAGCTGCCTACGGCCTGCGCGATGCGGACGCGCAGTTAGGATTCAAGAATTGAGTCATTCCCGGTCAACGTAAAAGGAGGACACGCTTTTTGAGTAATCCGAGTAAAGCAACGGCATCCAGTATCATGCGCAGCCACAAAGTTAGACTTGTAGAAAACTGGAGATGATGAACGCTGCGGTCAAGTTGTGTTTCCTTTTTAGAAAGGCCAAAACAAATTGGTCAACATGGTTGGGAGAAAATCGGTAGAAAATGTACGTGTATATAAGATACAGTATGTCAGGAAAATAATTAGTGCCCAGGTCTATCGTAATATAATGCAGTCGTAACGACACAAGAATATGGCACAATGATGAGAGGATGGATATAGGCACTACGAATGATGAAGTATCCACAGATGAAAGTTCAATTGTCCCAATAAATTATAAGCAATGCGCTGAGATCAAGATACGGATGATCGTCCAATGGTTATCGACGACCAGCTTTGCGCGCAGCCCTGTCTTCTGCGTGTCGAGCTCGTTTTCCTGCGGAGCCAATCTCGTTCGTCCATTCTATATGAACGATATTAGCCACCTGACAAAACACCAAGAGAATGACACCGACGCTGGCAGTCTCGAATGGACAACGCACGGAGAGCTACAGAGTCGCCTCCTCGAGGATATGGTTGTGTTATTGAAAAAGTAGTATCGTCTGCCGTTCCGATTTGAATCATAATTTCCATTTGGTCATAGACAAACGCACCTTTTGATCCTGCGTCTTTCACTTGGGCATGTGCAAGCGGGATAGGCTAATGAACAAGGCGCACTCAGAAAAGCGAGGTCGACAACAGATAATGCTCACCATCCGGTAGAGATTCCTCATCGACTCGTCCACCAGGACCAAGATATCACTACACAAGAATGCGTGCAATTTCTTCCCACTCTTGGCTTTCATCAGCACGCCTTGCTTGATGAGTCTTCTCTGACCCATGAACCGCGTTGGTGCAGTAAGGTCAAGCCGTCTGAAAAGAAAGGGCATCTCAGAACCACATTCGAGCCCCAGCGAGAACTTGAACACACCCTTGCCCAATCCATAGATTTTGCGAAATCTTTTTGAGGGTCTCGTGTCCTTCCTGTTCTCGTATTGTCTCATTGATGTGGTCGAGGAGTTTTTCTGCCATATCACGGGCGGTTCTAATTCCCTCAAACTCCTCTCCGAGCTCAGTGTATTGAAGGATCTAGACGAATAACGACAGGTCAAGTCAATGAAACATTCCCATAAACATAAACGAATTAAGAACTTACCTGCTTGATGAGCAGTGGATATCTTGTTATCCGTTGCACTATCATAGTACGTGGAACAATGAAAACTCGAACCGAGAGTAGATGGGTGTTACTCACTAGGTGCCAGCAGATAACTTGACAGATCCAAGTTTCTAGTTGTCGGGTTTTCATCACGCAGATGCTGGACCAGAGTTTAGTTCTCCGCAGCAATAACTCAGTACCCAAAAGGTCAAACCCACCTGCAAATGAGAAGCTAATGGGGGATTCGAATCTCTCAACGATTGCAAAACCTTGATGGCAGTAGATTGGTTGACGCAGTATTGCTATATAATCAAAGTCATTTCATTGAAATGACGAGGTCGGTTGATTGGACCCACCATATAAGCACCCATGTTGGGAATATGGGTTAACAGAATATCGCCGACCTTGTCGATATACAGTCGACAATCCTTTTGTCGCTCTTCAAGCGAGCTGACGAAGGCCTGAAAAATATCAGGAAAGAGTCAACTTCCAGAAAGCCAGAAGTACAGACAGTATTCGTAAGGAGGAGATCCTCGATGTTGGCGAAAACGACAGTAATTTCTTTCGTCGACAGCAGAGAAACCATACTGGAATAAAAGACCTGGAAAGGCGGGTCAGCATTTGTTTGATGAAGAGTAGTCCGGTAACAATCATTATCATTACCTCTACAATTAGCTGTAAATCCCGAACATAAGCCACCTCAGTATTGATGAGTTCGAAAATTGCCTGTCATCATGATTAGCTAGGGCGTTGAAGTACGAGAATAGTAAACTCACCTCTTGTCGCTTTCTTTCACCTGGTGGTATGCCGTCGAGGGCATTCTTATCTACAAGGCTTGCCCATGACTAAACGATGAGAACGTCAGCACAATGCACAAAGGAAACAGAGTTCCAAGAAAAACCCTACCATTCCAAATGAAGGGCTATTCGACCTGGTAGGACCTTCCTGTGACACGCCCTGGCTAGTCGAGACGTTCATAATCGGAGCGGAGATCATCAAGGTGCTCGTTGACCTCCTTTCACCATCCGGTGTCTTGCTACGCGTCAAAAAGTTCAAGAAGTGCGAATATTTCCCCTCGCCTCCTTGACTGCCATGGACCGGCGAAGTCGCCATAGACATGGACGAAACCGTAGTCGTCGGTGACGAAGGCGGCATAACGCTCGAATCAGTCGACACCACAGAGAGCCGGTTCAAATTGGCCTGCGTGTTCTTGAAGGACTCATAGCGCGCAAAGGCATCATCCAGCCGTGCTTCGTGAGATATAACCTCGGCTTCAGGATCAGCTTCGGGTTCGGGATCAGGTCCGGGGACGGGTGGTAGATCCTTATGAACTGACGGTTGCCGTCGTGGTGCTGCAGGCGCTGGACGTCGTTTTATGCTCCTTGTACGCGTAGGTGGACGACCGACGTCTTGGTTAACGATGAGACCTGCCGCTTCCAGTACGAGTTGTCTCTCGCGTTCTCGCGCTTCCTTGTTCGTCGTGGACTCCTCCTTGTCGCTCTCGTCAAATGACAGATAGTCCGAATCCGAGTCTTCTGAATCACTATCGACATCATCACCTGTACTCCTGTCAAGATTATCAGTGGCAGTCTCCGTGGAAGTGCTTTCAAGCTGTGGGATAAGAATAGGAGGCACGTTTGGCTCGTTCTTGACTGCGCCATTCGCTCCTTCTGTTCACGTAAGATCGAAAAACGTTTTGGATATATTTCCAGTCCATGGTAGAATTGAATATTTCGAGGTGTACATGAAAAATAAAGCAGAAAAAGAACTTTAGCCTATTACCACCACATAGGTAAACGGAGGAACTCAAGGGAAAAGTAAAGCCACTAACCCTCAACAATCTCCAGGTATGCGGCGGGAACGATGAGGACCACACCGCCCTGCTCTGCTTTCCACCATTCCTCTTCCGACATATCAACGATCGATAGCGTTTCTCCTTCGGTGAAAGACAGCTCATCGAGATTACCGCCCGTGTAGGTGAAAACAGCCTTCGCTTTTTCTGCAGCAGGGTTTAGTAGACATCGCACAGAAGACGGGGAACACGTACTAGGAGTAACGACTTCAACATAGTTCTTGGGGAAAAGGCCAGATTTTCCGTCATTTACTGTTGTACCATACCACCAGTCTCCACCACTCTTCGACGGGTTTGCGACGATAACAATATTTTCTCCGAAAGCTGGAAAGGAAGTCAGCGATGCGTCTCAAACGACATTCAAACTGGACTTACATAGATCTTCAGGACCGTCCCCTTCATACGCATATAATGACCGCACACGGTGTTCTGTGGGCATGTGAGTTGATAGCCCAACATCGTAAAAGAGAAGAAAAGACAAACCAGTAGACTTGTCAATATCCGCCATGAGATCAGACATCGGCTCAGCAGCCGGCTCGTCAACTGTAATCTGAGGAACAGGGGCAGCAGGAGGAGGCGAAGGAGGCGGAGGAGCATCATGAGCCTCCGGCACATACATGTCTTCCTCCTCGTCCTCAGCAGTTGAAGGCAGCCTCTGAACATCAACAGGAGTGCCCAAATCAGCCGCACGGTCCGCAAACCACCCAACCGACTGCCTGTTCGTAGACCGACCCACATCATCGTGGCTCATCGCCGCCGGCTCTGGATACGCCTGCAGAGGCGAGGGGGACCGAGGAGGAGGAGAGACAGACCGCGGCGCAGTGTTGATGTGCGACGGGGGTGCTATATCTCCCAATACTTTCCCCGACACGGGCGGGGCACTCTTGTCCACCGTCTTGGTCGGGCGGAGCTTCATTCCACCTTGGATGGAGCGCATCAGCGCATTCACATCGCCTGGAGCAGCAGCGTCGGCTGTCGGGGCAGCAGGAGCAGCAGGCGCACGAGGCGCAGGGGGTGCTGATGGCGGCGGCGGTGGTGGCGGCGTTGGCGCAGCACCAAAGGGAGCAGGCGACGAAGGCGAAGAGCTAGGTCCTGAACCTGCTGCTGCGGAAGCGGGCCTGGGAAGCATCCCCCCAAAGAGTTGCTGAGCTATATTTGCACGGGCACTTCTAGACTGGGCGATCTCATCGTCACTGCTATCATCGTCGTCTGACTTCTCATGAAGATCATCCCAGTCATCGTCTGGGGCGGATGATACAGTTTGGTAGTTGGTTTTCGGGGCCGGACTCTTAGAAGGCGGGGGTACAGATGGAGGCGGCGCGGTTTGAGGTCTCGCCCAAGGGTTGGAACTGCCATTGCCGTTGGTCGTAGGAGGAGGAGACGAAGGAGTTGTAGCACCCTCCTTGAGCAGCCGGCTGAAAGGATTTGTTGACTTCTCCACAGCCGGGGCACTAGCGGGACCTGGAGGCGCACGAACAGCAGGTGGTGACGGTGCTTTAATGACAGGAGCGGGGGCAGGGGGAGGTGGCGCTGCAGGAGGTGGTGTAGGCGGCTTGGCAGCCTTAGCTCTCAAAGCCTCAAGCCTAGCCTGTCGTTCCTGCTCATACCGCGCAGCTTCCTCCTCTTCCTCCTTCTCAAGTTGCCTCATCCTCGCCTCTCGTTCCTCCCTCTGTTTTCGCAGTTTGGCTTCACGAGCACGCAAAGCTTCCTCTTCCGGATCGATTTCAGGTTCGCTAGGAGGCGCCGGGGCCGGGGCCGGAGGTTTCGGTGCAGGAACAGATGCAACCGAACGAACAGGAGCAGCAGCCTTCCTAGGCGGCGGCGGGGCTGGGGCTCGAGATTTGGGCGGAGGAGGAGCAGCTTTCGGAGAAGCCTTGACTGTCGGCGTAGGTGCAGGTGGGGCAGCGGCAGAAGTCGGAGTTGGTTTTGGAGGAGCAGGTGTCGTTTTGTCATCCTGCAAGGCCTTTTCATTTGCCAGTCGCTCCTTCCTTGCCCTTTCTCTTTCCTCGGCCTGTTTCTCAGCAGCCTTAGTCTTCTCCTCTGCCTCCTTCTTCTCCTGCAGCAGCCTATCCTCCACACTGGTATCTATAACCGGACTACCAGAAGGTGCAGTCACTCCTAATTTAGCCATACGATCTTGGATGCGGCGCTGGGCTTCCGCCTTGGCAAATGCCTGACGCTCAGCAGGTGTCATATTCTTCAGCGAAGGCGTAGGCGTTGCAGGAGAGACAGGAGCAATTGACGCAGCTGGAGAAAGAGCAGCGGGCGGCGGCACCGATGGAGCTGGAGCTGGAGACCGAGTAGCAGAAGGCGGGCTGCGAGGACGGTCGTAGCGATCCCTGCCGTCTCGCTCCCTGGAACGAGAACGGTCCCTGCGATAGGACCCTCTATCATCACGATCATATCCACCTCTGCGATCATCAGGTCCTCTGGAGTATGGTCGATCACGGTCATCGCCTCTGGAGTATGGCCTGTCGCGGTCATCATTTCTGGAGTACGGTCGGTCGCGGTCGTCCCGTCGCGAATAATCGTCCCGACTGTCGTACCGCCCAAAACGGTCGTTTGCTCTATCTCGGTCACGTGCCCACTGCCTCTTCTCCCTTTCCTTCCTCTCGTCGCGCGCTTTAATCTTCCGCTCCACTTCAGGAATACGCTCATGCATGAGCGTGAGTAGATCTCGTTCCAGACGACGCCTCTCCTCTTCTTTTGAGCTGGTTTTTGGGCCACGACCAACGTAATTCAGGTCGTCGCGGACTCTGTCAACGCGATATTTAAGATCTTCCATTTCTTGGTCCAATTCCTCGTCCTCCTTTGTCCTACTGGCGTCTGCTTCTGCGGCACGGTCCAACATCTGTGCCGTATTTTCTAGCTGGCGTTTCATGTCCGATAAATCTGAGGCCGGACTATCATCGTTGCGAGAGCGGATGGCAGAACGGTCAACATGACGATTGGAAGGCTTGAAGAAACCACCAGGAGGTTCAGAATCAGAATGTTTGTAGTTGGAGGCGTCACGGCGGCTAGCAATAGGAGAAGGCGACGCGCTGTTGAAGGAATGTTTGTTGCTGGACCCAGAACGAGTGTCGCTCTTGAGCAATTCCTTGACACGATCGACAGTGCTGTCGAGATCAGCGACAGAGGGTGGAATGAGCTCCGGAGGAAGTTGATCAGGGACTGGCATTCCGTTAATCCCTAACCCAAATATTGTTAGCTGGTATCCAAGTATAGAACATCTGATTGATACTTACTGCGATAAATCAATCCCATCGCTACGTGAAACTCGGCAATGTTTAGTTTTCCTCGGTCATTGATATCGGCAAGAGTCCTTGAACGAATACAAATGAACATCGATCAGCCCAGATCAGTGAACAGTGAAAGGGTCCATACCAAATACGGGCTAGGTCGTCCTTGGGTAAACCGCTGGCCCCGAACCCCTCTAAAGCATTAGCACCACTGATAAACCCAGAATTGCCTTTATCCCAAGACCTGAAAATCTGGTCGTAGTTCTTCTTCTCCGCCTTGGTTAAAGCCCACGACATCTGCTGGTTAACAGACCCGCGCTGAGCTTGATTGTGTTGCTGAATAGATTGCACAAGGTTCTGCTGCTGCTGCGGAAGCTGAGGCAGACCGCCTGCGCCGTAAGGCCCTGATGCGTTCGTGTTAATGGGCATGAATGTTTGCGACATCATTTGCAATCTTGGGTCGACGAATCCAGTCATCTGAGGAACGAGTGGGCCTGGGGATCTCCCCGGAAAGCCCGTAGGCTGCGGAACCAAACCGCCGCCTCCAAACCCTGGCGATGCGCTGAGCAGTCTGTTGGGCTGCTGAGGAGGCATACTCAGAAAGCTCGGCTGATTAGGCTGCTGGAACTGCGAAGGAATAGGCGGAACAGGAGGCGGAGGTGCACGAGCTTGCTGCTGAAAGTTGCTCCCCGGGAACCCAGTCTGTTGGGGCGGGATAAACCCCGGTCCACCCTGAAAACCAGTCTGTTGCTGAGGCTGTTGAAAGCCTTGCGGACGCTGCTGTGGAAACCCAGTTTGCTGAGGAAGCAAACCGCCGCCATTGGGGATCCCTAAACCCCCTTGCTGGAATTGCGGAACCTGCTGCTGAAACTGGGGATTTTGAGGTTGAAATTGGGGATTCTGAGGCTGAAACTGGGGGTTCTGTTGGAATTGTGGGTTAGCACCTGGAAAACCAGTTTGCATGGGATACTGGAAGCCCTGCTGGCCCTGGCCCCATTGCGCCATGATGGTAAGAGGAAGAGATGATGGTCGGATTCAAGCGCCGACCAATCCCGGCAGTGTTCAGGCTGTTTACGTAAATAAATAAACCTCCCTCCCGCATGTCGCTCCCAGCCTCTGGATTCCTTCAGCTTCTCCTCCTTATGTTTCGTGGTCTTGTACCCACTATCTGCTCGACTCTTCAATTTAACACTGTTCACGACTCTGCCATGCACAATTCTGAATCTGTGAACATCAATCTTTCCCAGCCTTCAAGTTCTTCTTTGCTGCCTACGTCCGA
This sequence comes from Galerina marginata, assembly GCA_023014335.1. Classification (NCBI taxonomy): domain Eukaryota; kingdom Fungi; phylum Basidiomycota; class Agaricomycetes; order Agaricales; family Galerinaceae; genus Galerina; species Galerina marginata. Next base: position 1,818,177 of record JAECYW010000007.1, on the reverse strand, counting down.
ACTGATCCCAGCACTTCCATAAAATATCAGTCAACTACCTTGACTTTTAACCTTGATCCATGATCTACATTTGTCCAAATATCAGAACCTTGCCGCATCTGCACCGTAGAGCTCACAAACCTTCCAGCCACCTCTGCTTCTGTGCGGAGCATTGACACGGGCATCTAATGATTAGAGGTAATAGCGTAAAATGAACTTTATTGACAAAAGCGCAACGCATTCGTGATGTCGAGCTAATCGCACATCGATGGGCATTCAGGTATAAAAAGTGGTAAGAAATCCACAGAAGGCCGGCTGAAACGACCTGCAAGAACTCACGAACCAGGCGTACACTAATAGCCAAGTTTATTTGGAAAGGTACGCACCACGAAGGGCAATCTTCCTCTGAACTTCGATGCGATCTTTTTTAGGAACCCACAAAATCCAGCCAGCTGGCGTACTTCTCGGTTAGGCAATCCGAACTTGGATAGCAGGTATATAAGCACCTCCCCGAATATATCGCATTCCTCATTCTCCAAATACTTTCCTGCCAGGTATGTTCTACCACCAGCGATTAAACCACTGCTCACAGAAATCATCAGCGATATGCCAAAATTTCGAGCTGTCGACCTAGGTTATGAAAACCCTCTTCTCCGAATGGAAGAAGCCCGCGTCATTGCGGCGCTCTCGTCAGTGAAGAGGAAAATCAGCGGTCACCCACCCATCGCCAGCCTCCCTCCCGAACTCCTCGAAGAAATATTCCGTATATGCGTGTCCTGGCTCTACGGCTGCCTGACACCCAAACACCGACTGGCCTGGACCCAAGTCTGCAGCTCCTGGAGGCGCATTTCCCTCAACTCAAGTAGACTTTGGCAGCGCATCGACCTCTGCGATTCCCGCTTGGCGGATGAGTTCCTTCTCCGGTCAAAACAGGCGCCGCTATTCATCGTTTCGGCCTCGCCGCGTAATTTGACCACTGATAACCTCACAATGCACGCCAGCCGCCTGCGTTCCATCGATGTCGTCCTCTTCCCTGACGCCATGGTCCACCTTTTCTCTATCATGGCTCCCAATTTGTCGTCCTTGGCCAGTCTATCGCTCAAGGTGTCCCCCATTTCATCGACAGTAGATTTGGATATCTCCGTTCCACTTGTGCGGCGCCTTTTTTTAGACACTGTCGCAATCCGGTGGCAAGATTGTCAAAAGCTTACTCACCTCTCTCTTAGCGGCATCACTCCTCAACTCTGTCCCTCCCTTTCACAGCTATACGACATGTTCGAAAGGTCGCCGTTCCTCGAGTACGTCCGCCTCGAGAATCTTATGCCGTCCCTCGAATCCTTCGAAGCGGGCTCCAGACCCCTCATCCCGCTTCTGCACCTCAAGGAGATGGTCATCTCGGGTCAACAATCGATAGTATCGGCCCTGCTCTCCGGAATAAGCTTAGGAATGCACACAAGATTACGCCTTCACCTTTCATTAACAGAGGATCTCCGCAGATTGCTTCCTCGAGGCCTACCCTACGCCACGAACCACCGTTCCACCATCATTAGCACTGTCCGTCTGTCCTCAAATGGGACTCATTTTCTGCGACCAGGAGTACCAGCCTGGTCGGACGATCCAGACCACACCTTATTCTCAATCTGCTCAGCCCTGCCCGTGAGCACACGTGTATGCGGCTCACTTGACCACCTCCTCGACCTTTCACGCGTCACCAAGCTCGAGCTTAACACTGGCGTTCTGCAGGGCATCCCCATGGCCGATCTCCGCGCTCTTTTCGCTGGTCTTGTCAACCTGGAAACGCTATGCACGGCGTTCAACGACCTGGAAGAATTGTGGGTCGTGTTGAACGCCATCGACACTGAGCGCGCCACATCGCGCCTTTACGCCCCTCGCCTTGTCAGGTTATCATTCAGCAAGCCGGGTGACCTCTGGTGGCATTTTAGCGACAGGTGGATGTCATTCGTCCTAAGCTTTGTCCAGGCGAGGTTGCTCCATTCCGTCCCTCTCCAGGGAATAGAGTTTCTCCGCTGTCACGGTGTCTCTATCGAGTCCACTCAGGAACTGGTTCCTCAGGTGATCGTCTCCGACAGAATTGGAACGAAAAGCTGTTTTTGACTGTGATAGCACATAGAGTATACCGGGCTTCGGTTTCTTGGACAATGGATTGCTAATGAGCTCTTTACGGTAGTGGCTGAAATAATACAACTTTCTCCTCACTCCCTCCACCGCGACCGTGACCAACATTTAAAAAAACTCGAAAGATATGTTCAATTTGGAAAGCCGAGTCCGTGTCCGAGCCATACGGACAGTTCTATTAACCGGATTGGGTGCAAAAATAGAGCCAACTAAGGACTTAGGCACCCATGTGCGTGTCCGTCCATGTCCGTCAGCGTACATACGCCATCCGGTCAGTAAAAGATGTCTTGCCCGACGAATCGAATGTGACCTTTAACGCTCCTTCATCGCATTTTCCGCGATCCCATTTCGCGTCGCAAATGTTGGCGAACCAAAAGTCCGAATTCCACGCGCGAGCCGTGGGTCCTCTGCGCTTCTTGCACCTCCAAAGAAGGGATTGGTGGGCTCCTTGATCGATTTCTGGGATGGTGGTTGCCGCGCTGAGAAGGAAGCCCTTCGAATGATTGGGTGCCTGCTTCCTGCTTGGTGGGCTTCGCTCAGCTGTATATAGATGGGCCAGTTGTCCGAAAGTTTCGGATTCCCGAGGGGTAGGTCCTTGATGATGGGGGAGGAAATTAAAAATTGAGCATCTTTGGAGACGAAGGTGCTATGCATGAGTGCCATCTGGGACAAGAAGTTCTGGATAATCGGGAAATTGTGTACCTCAATGGCACCTTTCATAATTACATAAAAGGGAGTGAGGACAAGGCGATTAGGAATATTGAAGAACCTCCTCCGGTGGATCACCCGTCTACACGCACCAGTTACAATTACAAATTATGAGGGCTAGGCGCTAAAGAGCTGTCGAAGGTCGCCTGGCTGAAATGTCCAACAGAGTTAAAGCCATCTGCTTTTAGAAATCAGAAAGGTAGCGCATTGTCGGTAAACTTGTGGGTCGTCGAACAGGTGGCACCTAAATAAATCAGGCGGGGGATAAAGCATACTAGACGTACTTTATTGTCACTGATAAATGGGGATCCACGGCTAGGAGCTCAGATACTCTGAGGTTAGGAGATTTCCATTTTGTCAATCCACAGCTCCCAACGTGATACAAAATACGAAACTCGTTATCTTCTCTGGAGGATATCTCTGTCGACAAAAAAATCAGGATGTTTAAGCTTGGTAGAATTGGCCCAAACACTCCAGAATCACGGCGAAGGCAATACGACTTCGCAAACATTTATTTTGCCAGTGTGGAGTGGTGTGGACGTTTGTGGATCCACAAGGCGGACGGAGTCGGGGGATAAAGACAGTTCAAGCTCCGCTTCAATTTGTTGGGCAGGAAGGCCGTGCTGCGATGAACGACTTCAAAGCTGCATCACGCGATGAGCTCAGACGACTCAGACCCCTTGCTGGCCCTACGGCAAGCCATCAAGTCCCAACAAAAGGCCACATTCGCGAACAAGTCCGGCCCATGCCCCTCCCTAGTCGATGCTACCGACCTAGTAATCGACGGAACACCCTTCCCAAAAACGAGCCGCACCCGATATCGCAAAGCAGGGACGTCGACAGAGTTTTATTCGCTGGATGCGGTGTACGTCGCGTGGCTGTTACGGCTGGCTAATGGCGCGGAGTACATGAAGCAAGCGAGAGAGCATGGGTTGGCAGTCGGGTTCGTGAGTGTGACTGAGCGGAAACACGTTGTGGATTGGTTAGAGGGCAAAGCTTCTGACAATGACCGGATAGCACCTCTTGATTGTAAGAAATTATTTCATTTAACCGTTGCAAGTCTTGCTAATTTCGTCTTAGCGTCTACAACGCCTCCTGGGACACCACCCAGGACCACAACTGGGCAGGCAGCTGCACCTACGCCGCGTAGCCGTGCTGCAGAAGCGCCGACATCATCGCCTACTAAACGGCGCTATGTTGCCGATACTCATGACCTGGATGTGGTCAAGAAGATCAGGCAGAATGAGGTGGAGCTACGAGATCGTAACACGGTCCTGAGAGGGATAAAAACTAACGTGAGGACTGTATCGTTTCCGTCACTGACCATTATTTAATTTCTTTTCCGTGCCAGAATTTTGCCGCTGTACGAACAGCGTACAGTGAGAGATTGAAGAAACTGAAAGAGACCAGCCGATCGGGTGCAGCCCCTACACCAACCACGCCAGCCACAGGTTCGTTGTGGTTATCGAAATTCTGGCTCCAATTAATTATCTTCTCCAGACCCAAAGCTTCTTGCACGTAAAGCTCGTAAGCGGCCAGCTTATTTCTTGATGAAGGGTAATCTTGACATCGCGTCGTAGGCCACAACCAACCAATCATCATGATCTCGTCCTCTCCAACTGCGCTTATCACAATGCACAATGTCAAAAAATTCTTAGAAGACTCAGCGTACGTACCCTGTCTTCTTACCTCTTCACGTCTATCTCATCCAAACGCAGCTTCGAGCCCTCCCAAGATGCCCGTACCAGGGCTACAGCAGAAGGCAACCTGCGGCCCGAAGACCTTATCCCAATCTACCGCAAACGGACCACGATCGACACGAGTGGGAAGGAGACCGTTATCAAAAGCACATACTTCGTGGTCGACAGCGTAGAAGCTCTCGCGAAATTCGGCACGGACGCTTGGGAGCGCGTCGTTTGCGTCATGACCACCGGCCAAGCTTGGCAATTCCGTCCCTACAAATGGAACGAGCCCCGGCAGTTGTTCCACAACGGTACGTCAGAGCCTGATAGTCGCTCTATGTCGCTGGTGATCGCGTTTCGCTTATTGCTTGTGGGTGCGTGTAGTGAAAGGCGTTTACGTCTCATGGTCAAATGACCCTCCGAACGCGAAGATTAAGGACTGGAACGTCACGGAGCTGAAGGTACGACTGCGCATTATATGCCGTAAATTTCCTGCTCTGATTGTTCGCCTTTCAACCTTTCAGATCGACCCACACCGGCGACACGTCGACAAGTCAGTAGTGGCCCACTTCTGGAAGATGCTAGATACCTGGATACAGACGAACAAACCCTCGCTGATGAAAACCTGAATGCTTGATTTTTATACTTACCGCCTCCCAGCCCAAGCTTTTTCTTGCTTGGCTGATAGCAACTGTCCCGTGTCTCCGCCGTCATCACGCGTTGTCAGGCCTCCACCGCCGATACGCGCATGCTATTGTCACTTAACCATTTGACTGGATGTATCAGTCCCTCCCGCGCTCTTCTCTAAGCTGTCAAAGTGTACGTTATAGTTTCTTGTGCCACCTAATCACTGCAATGATGATATTTGATTTGATTTGATATTTTGTCCATATTAAAAAATCGACCTGCTCGGTGCCTCAAGCTCACGGACGAAAGCAGTCCTAAACACCGCCGGTCGTTTACGTTACTGGGGTGCAGTCGTGCGTCGGGCATACTGTTTTCATGCCCGGGATCTAATCTACGCGATTCCGAAGTTCTTCATTTTTCTCCCATGTTGTCGTCGTTCCCCTCCGTCCGAAATGAAACCGTTCGTTCAGCGTCAGCGCTGCATTTCTCCGCCCATACGTCCGTTCTTGTTCTATACCGTTACGTTGAGCCATTTAGCCGTCCTCGCCGCGAGGCTCAGGTTCAGATTCAGTTCAGAATCGCGAGCAGCACATCAGCCTGAACATGTGGAATATGCCTGGGATTTTGGGCTGCAACGCAACCAAGCAGATGATGCGCGTATGTCAGTCAACGCCTTTCATCGACCAGCCGAGACGCGGGGCTGACGCACCATATAGACCGCCTTCTTCGCTCGTTCCCCTGTGCTGCTGGTGCTGCTTCTGCTACTCGTCTCTCCGCTGCCCGATCCTGACTTTGTTCTCTCCTCGGCAGGCTCGCGCACTTCGAACACGGTCTCGGTGTCGGACCTGTCCTCGTCTGATGCGGCTGATGACGTCTCCGGCTGTTGGAGGTCAAGAAAAGCAGACAACGCACGGTGTGAGATCAGGCGCGAACGGGTGAGAGAGCGCGCTACCTACCTCCGGCATCCGTGCGAGGGGATCGAACGTTTTCTGTGCGATTAAAAGGAGAACGGCTCGCGAGTTAGATTATTTATTAATGAACGAACCGACGAGGAGAATCACGAATACGATGAAGGGAGGAAAATTAAGGGCCGTACCATTAGATCGACCTCGGGACCCCGTTCGTGAGGCGGCAGATCTGCCGGATCCTCATGGGCGAAGGAGGTCTGGTGGGAGAGCGCGAGCGCGAATGAGGGAAAGGGCGCTTTCGGTATCACCATTCCTTCCGAGCCCCGTTAACGCCCAGCGCACAAGGAGATTTTTTAAAAAAGGCCACAAAAAGCAAGAGCGCAGCGAAACGGGAAGGGAAGGGAAAGGAAGAGGAAAAAGGCGGAACACAAGCACAAGTACAAGGAAGGCTAGGCAAAGGGGGGATCGTGGCGTGCGTGGATGTGTTCTGTGGCTTTATATATACTGCACCGTGACCCACCCAGCCACCACTGACTTGACTGGCTGGGTGGAGAAACACAGATGGACATGGACATGGAAGCTTCCGCGAACCTGATGAGAAGAAGGGGGAAAAGGAACTCGGAAGGGGTGGGTATCAAGTGGGAATTTTGCATGCGTAAATCCCTCAGATCCCCTCCTCGGAGTATCTACTGGATCGCAATGCGCATTTTTCGAAAATGTGTCGACGATTCGAGGCACCCTGTAAATTTAATTTTTCTTGTCGCAGCTGAGCCGTGGTGCCGAACGGCGAACGATGTAAGAATAACCGCAAATGCGGAATAGACTTTCAGTGTGGGTTTGGTGGGTTTGGGTGATTTGTTTATCAAAACGCCGCGAATTTTGACGCTATCAATTCGTTGCTTATTGATAGATCGACAATTGGCCTGAACTTTGGAAGGCACTGGCTGACTGACTGGCTGACTGGCTGGCAGGGCACGGCATCTGATTCTGATCAGCCTGACAGGACGGTGATGAACGTTAATTTCGCGATGGGTCGTCTATGACAGTATTTATCACAATAAATTCAGAGTTCACGGCTTCAGTCGCCGTTACCTTGCATCAAGCGTCGGACATCAAAAATGTCACATGATTCGTGCATCGACTTCAGTCTTCAGGCGTCAAGCAACTTGATGATCCAAGCTTCGAGTTACGAAGAAATCCTTGAGAAGTTTCAAAAAAATACAACCCCGTCTATTATTTAAACAGAAATAAATCTTTATTTGAGTATATTGGTATCTTTTGCCGGCCCATTAAGCCAGAGGTGACCTTGAAAAATGAAGACATCACTCAATACTGGTGAAGATATTTGACTGGGCTCTAGATATATCTTCTAAAAATCAATAAAATCAGCATGAATAACTTGGAGAGTCATTGGAAGGCTCAGATTGAGCCTTCAGTGAAGATTACTTAGTTGATAGTACTTGATACAAAGCTACTTCAAAGCGTTTTGGATGCAAAGAGACATTCTAGTAGATTTGAACTTAATTTATGTCTATATACCAAGTAGTTAATGTTATATAAAAAGGTTCTAGGGAAAAGAACGTCCAGGGACTTAAATTTCAGTGTCACATCGGAGTTTTGGAGCTGGAAATAAATTTCCAGCGCACTTTCTTTGTCTGGAAATAAAATCCTCTGCCACTTTCTGGCTGGAAATGAAAATTCCAGTCCCAAAACCCCGATGTGTGTAGCACGCGTCGGCGAGCGTGAGCGCGTCGGGTCACGTGACAGAGATAATTAACTCTTTCTCTTACGTCCGTCCATGAAAATGGAAATAAGAGGCCTTAAATAATATATGAAGGAAAGTTGTTACTTATTAATTGTGTGGTGATTTATTATTGAGCATTGCAGCCTGAGACTTGAGGCCTTGAGGCCCGAAGCTTGGAGTTGCAGCTTGAAGCATGGGACTGATGCGCGAATCACGTGCCCGTACTGAAGCCGAGGATTGAAACTACGACAAAAAGTGACGCCGGAGACCAAAACAACTATAATTTAACGACGTCTAGAATAAATTGCGAAAAATAACTTTATAGTCGTCCAGACATCTCTTCAGAGCAAGGTTTCCTTCCTGGACGTATACAGTTTTGGGCTCGGGCTTGGGTTTTTCTCATGCACTGCACGGCTGCGTGATGCCAGATGTCAATCGAATCGATGACGAGATGATAAATAATTATAACCTCTATGTATATAGCTTCTAGTGCCCTATGAATGTGAAAAGTGAATTGAATGAATACATTGAGTGCAATGTCATGATCATGGCGGTGATGGCATATGTTAACTGCACACCCCGTAAAACCCGAAGGTGATTTCGAAATCCCTGTGCGAAGAGACGGCCCTACACAAGATGATAGATTGAAGATTCGTCAATTAGAGTTGCATGCAGATGAAGGTGAAGTATGCTTACCACGATTCTTCGCAAGACGACAGCTCGAAACCGAGGATGCTCAAGGCGAAAGCTCCTTTATCCTCCCGTCCAACAACCTGACCACCGTGTCCATGCCTTTCAGCACGCCCTCGTCCGGACCTTGACCCGGCACGAAAGAGGTATGCGCAAAGTCGATAAGCTTAACCACGAACGGAGGTCCGAGTCGCTTGGGCTTCGTCTCGTCGTCATCATCATCATCTTCCTCCTCCTCCTCCTCCTCTTCTTCATCCTCGTCTTCGTCTTCGTCCTCATCTGCGAGATACCGCTTGATACCCTCCTCCGCCCTCCCCCAATCAGCCTCGTACACGATAAGCAAGCTCCCCCCAACCATCCGAATCTCCAAAGACGCGAAGATCTCCCTGATGAGCGCGACTTCTTCGCGGACGGCGTGCAACACCGGGATGAGCGTCTTGAGGGGGAGGCCGGACGACGGCCCCGAGCCCGAGCCCAAGCCCAATGAAGGAGGGAAGGCAGAGGCGTCTGCTTCTGAGGAAGGCACTGGTGTTCCGAGGGGAAAGAACCTGGCGATACCCTCTGCGAGCTGGTGCGGCTTGATGGACTTGCCGTATGTCTTGGGGGTGTTGACGGGTAGAGAGGTGGTGTTATCGTAGACCTAGACGAGTGGTACTGTCAGAACGCGGTAAAAAGTAAAGTAGAATAAAGATAAAGAACGATTGTGAAAAACAAAAAGACAGACCTGGAACCCAGTCAACCTGATACCCGTCTCGAACGACGTCGTCTCCCTCGCCGTCTTCTCCATCCGCGCGACCTTATCCGGCGGGGCGGTGTCGTCATAGAGCACCACGCCGAGCTTGATGTCCAGAATATTCGGCTTCAGGAATGGGAATGACAGGTTTTCTAGCACGATGGACTGTAAAAGCGGCAAGTCAGGATCAGGTATGTAGAAAATAGTTCAAGGAGAAAGAAGAAAAGACCTATCTTTCTCGCCGACCTCCCCATTCACATCCTCCTGCCCATTCTCCCCAAGGAAAGCAGGGAAAGGCTGCACCACCAACCCCGCCTCCCCCTCCCCCTCCCCCTGCGCCTCTGCCTGCACCGCAGCGGGATCGACCCGCCCCTCAAGCCTAAGCGTGCCAAGAAACTGCGGCGTAAACCCACGCAGCTCCTGCAGCGCCTCGTCGCGCTGCAGAGCGGTGTAAAAGGCGAGCTCGCGCTGCAGGGCGGGTTTGATGAGGAGCGAGCCGTCTTCTGTCGTGAGCACGCCGGCGTGTCCGCCGACTTGGGAGTCGAGGGCGTGTGTGTGCATTAGTGGCGACGGGGTGGAGGAGCTGGTGTCCATTGTTGTTGTGGTGGTTGTGGGATTACTTACTGTGTGGAAGGAAGGAAGCAATGGGTTGGAGGCGTGTTTCACGGACCATCACCGTTTCTCGGGGTCATTTTTTAGGAGCCAGCAACATCCACATTAACTTGGCAATAAAGTGGGATGGAATAAAGAAAGGTTCAGAAGAGTCAACGGCGAAAAGACCATCTCAAAAATCACACAGGTTGATATCACGGGAAAACTTCATTTCTAATTACTTCTCCAAATCATACAGTACAGCTAATAAACCAGATCTACAACGCTTTATGCAGCCTTAGTGGGGGCAACAGCAGGAACCGACGAAGCAGCGGGGGTCGCGCTCACAACAGCGACAGCAGGGGTAGCCGAGGCCGAAGCAGGCGTGCCAGAAACAGCACCAGCCTTGGCATCAACAGGGGTGGTGGTCGCCTTCTTCGCAGCCTTCTCCTCAGCGGTCAGCTTGGAGTGCTTGCCGTGCTTCGAGTGGTGGTGGTGGTGGTGCTTGGAGTGCTTGCGCTCGCTCCCCTCGCGCTCACCCTCAGCACCAGCGTGCTTGTGGTGGTGCTTGTGCTTGTGGGTAGCGTGGCGCTCAGCGGCGTGCTTGGAGTGCGCGGCCTTCTTCGCAGCGATGTGTGCCTTCTTAGCGGCGATGTGCTTCTTGATCGCATGCTTCTTCAGCGCCTTGGCGTGGTTGGGGTCTTTAGGATCCTTAAGCGCAGCCTTGTACGCCTTATGGTTCGCCTGGATCTTAAGCGCCTTCTCGTGGTTCGGGTTCGTCGGATCCGCGATGGCCTTCTTCAAAGCATGAATCTTCAACGCCTTCTTATGGTTCGGGTTCGTCGGGTCAGCGAGGGCCTTCTTGAGCTCATGCGCCTTGTGCGCCTTGACGGCTTTATGGTGCAGAGGGTCGGTGGGGTCGGAGAAGGCCTTCTTCAAGGCGGCCTTGTGCGCGACGGCTTTGGCGTGGTTGGGGTTAGTCGGGTCGGCCAAAGCGGCTTTGTACGCGGCGTGTTTCTGGGCCTTGAGCGATTTGGCGGGGGTGGTCGTCGTCGCGCTGACGGGAGTGACTGGGGCGTTGGCGGTTGCGGGCGTTGCGGGGGTCACAGGGGTGGCTGGAGTGACGGGGGTAGCTGGGGTTGCCGGAGTGACGGGGGTAACCGGTGTAACTGGTGCAGCCGAAACGGGTGCTTGGGCCTACGGCAGATAAGATGTTAGTAAAAGATCAAAAGAACAAGAAGAATCGACATACAGCATCAGCACGGGCCTCGAGCTCATCCTCGTAACCGAAGAAGCTGCGGGCATCCAGGCTCAACTCTGGGACTTCACGAGCATTGTAGGAGACTTCGTCGACTTCACGGGCCTCGACCTCGTAGTCCACATCGCGGGCAGCGAAAGAGGAGCCAACGGGGAGCGCGAGGACGGAGGTGGAACCGTAAGCGAGAGCGGTGGCGAGAACGACGAAGTTAGCGGTGAGCTGCATGATGGTAGATTTAAAAGGGGGTTGAGGAAGTGTTAAAAACTATGAGGCATCGGGATTAGCAGACACTCAGACGATGAGGAGGGGATGGGAGCGTACCTTGGTGAAGAGTTCGTTAAGTCGTGAAAGAATCAAAGGACCAGCCTAAGACTGCGAAAAGAAAACGGTCAGCAACGTCCTCGACAGCGGGAGGAGGGGAGGTCGGACGACTCACTTGATGTGATAGAGCACCGGGCTTGGGGAAAATCAGCAGCAGGGGGACAGGTTTATATACCAGCCACAAAGGCCACGTAACCCCGAATAGCCCAGGGTTGTCGGCTTATTTTCCCGTTTCATGGGCATCCGCGCTGCCAAGGCTGTGTGTTTTACGATCATGACACGATAATAGTTCTCGGTCGCGCCATCCCTGATGAGCGCTAGTCTATCCCAGCATCCCTCAGAATGTGGCACAAGAGATTCACAGAATTTTTGGGACGTTTTTTGAGCTGGAGGACGTTGAGGAGGACGATGTTTTGGGAGGAAGAGAGGGGGAGGACGGAGCCAAGAATAAATATCGAGCATGTGGGTCGTCCGGATGCGGCTAGCCTCAATTGATCAACATATCCCATCAGCGAGGAGGGTGTTGCCATAAGACCCGGACGGCTGCGTTCCACGTAATCTCTCAAGGACGTCAGCTTTTCGCAACGAGTCTGACAGTGACACCGGGCGGTGTGCAGGGGATGATTATGTTGTACACATTCCTTCGACCGCTATCCGCGAACGCCAGCTATTTTTTTGTGCAAGATTGAAGAAAATGCATCGCATCCAACAAGATATCATTCCTCGAGGCTGAATTAGATCGACCGCTCATGCCTCCTTCTGGTTTCATGCACATCATAAAATTAAATCCGCATGCTGTGCTCATATGGTCAAGACTCAAGGGAGTCCGGGACGATGACGACCCGTTCCTCCTCCTGGACCTCCTGGCGCACTGCTTTATCTCAGTCTGCTGGACTCTGCCTCGATTAAAAAAAGCTGCCCAGTGCCATCTTGTCAGTTGATCCACGCTACGCTCAACCGATGACAGAAAGTGGAAACACGCAGGATAGCATCTGGTTGCCAGGAGTCTGCATGATCAGACGATCTATCTGTCATTTAATTTTAATTTTACAGCTGCATGCAAAACCGTAGACAGTTTTCAAATTTTCGCACTGTGCGCCGTTGTTTGTGTAAACAACCATGTTTAGTAGCCCCAATGAACCTGAGTGGTGCGCGAACGGTATTAATGACGTAGGAAAGCACTAAGGACTCTTAGAGAGCCCCAGTTGGAGTGATTTGCCGGCAGGTTTTCCTGAATAAGACTTCGTCGCAAGGCGCGACACGTGGAGCTGACCAAAACTGGTTGTTTATACAAACACAGGCGCAATGGAAGAAATTCGGAAGACTGTCTAGGGTTTTGCATGCAGCTGTAACATCTGGGGTTTATGTTCTCCATCTCTCCGCATCGAGCTCGAGCAACTCCTGTTTCTCTTCTCCTGGACGAACATCGATCGAGCGCTCGCCGCTCAGCGCTGCGGTGAGAGGCGGCCTTGCTTGACCTTGCGCCGTCCAACGCATGGGATCATATGCAAATTCGGCGTTCTGCCCAGTCCCAACGCTGGAACGGAGTTGATGTACTGTATCCTCCATCTCGTACTTGGGCAAATATAAGCCTGAGCAACCGATATGACTCTGGGCCTCTCCTCTCTCTCTGGACGCCATCTTTCTGCTATCGCAACCCCACCTATCATATTCACTACGAGCATAGGTGTTTCTTAATTATTTCCAGCTATCGATATCGATATCAACCTTGAGAACCGTTCGTGGTCCAATCCCAGGAAGAGCCGGAAAGTTTGAGCTTGCAGGCTTCATGATTCAGCCGGGCCTCGGCTCGGAGCTCTGCTGCCCTGCTCTACGACTTGGAGCTCCGGTCTGGGATTCTATCCCAACGAAGGGTGTAATTGCTTTTTCTTCCGGCAGGACTTTTTTTTGTTCCCGGCCAGCGATGTCGGACAGCTGGAACTTTCAGTTCATCGTGGATCCACAGGGAATTTGGGGTAAGTACATCTTACGGTTTCTTACCCACTTGCATGTAACGAAGGCAAGGGCGATTTTTTAGTCGTTACTTATCAGGCGTTCCCTGTGCGCTGCGCGTTCTGTCTGACAAGACTCGCGAATCCTGAACATTGGAGATTACATCCAAATAGGCACCCCGCCATTCAACCTGTTCAAAGCAGAGTTTCCTTTACTAGTAAATCAGGCGGGTATCCGTCCCAAGTGACATCCAAAAAGTGCCCTCAAGGCTCGAGCTCAAATTATCCTAAGACTCTAAATGTCGAAAACTAGGAGGGCACAGCCAAAACATCCCAACGCTTACACGCCCGCAGAGCGTCCAATTGATAATGTTCGTCGATCAGGTCGGAGGAGGAGTCTCCTTCTGCTACCCATGCTTTCATCGCTGCTTGGAGGGAAATTTTGACCCGTGTGCGGGCAAGATTTGCCTTGGCGAGGTTGATGATCACCATTTCGAGTCGTGGCGAGCAATACCCTCCCGAGCGACTCGGATGGTCTCGCTGAGACTCTCTTCAGAATCTACCACGACGTTGCGGATGGCCTGGCCAGCTTTCGTGCGAACGAGGAAGATGGGGATCCCGCAACTATGTGCGTTCCTGATCAGCGTGCCAACAGTCCCGGTGAAGTGGTCGGGGAAGGTAACGATGAGGGCGTCGAAGACGAACAGGCCATAGTCATTGAAGTAGGTCCAACCCGAGCTGCCAGGCGTGTTTGTGCTCGTGTTCGCTCCTGGGACATCGTACCACACAGTTTCGGGTTCCTGTGGATCAAGATACCGTTGAACGAACTTGGTCGTTTCGGTTTCGTCGGCTCCAAGACTGGCGTAGCCGTGGTTCCTTGGTGAAAGCGCGCTGAGGAGGGTGGATTTACCCATTCCTGATTCGCCGATGACAGCGATGTGGAATTTTCCTTGGGTATACCCATAGCGATTGCGGAATTTCTGGACGTCCTCGGGAGAGGGACGCACTTCGGGAGGAATACCGCGTACCAACCTCTCTTCTGCTTCCTTCCTCGCCTTCTCGGCGTCTTCGACGACTTTGTTCAGTGCTCCCCATCGTTCGTCGGCCTCGTCTGCAGCCTTCTTCGCCTGCATCAGCTCCTCGTTAGTCGCTTTCCTCTCCTTCTCCCATGCCGCCCTCTGCTCCGCTATCGTTTTTTCCGCCTTTTCAAAATCATTCTGCAAATTTTGCAGACGTTCTGCAAATTTTGCAGACGTTCTGCAAATTGACTCTCCTTTTTCGCATCCGCCTCACTCGCCTTTTTCCTTTCCTCCTCCCGTGTTTCCTCTTTTGCCCTCCTTACACGTTCATCGGCCTCTTCAACAGCTCGTGCCTCTCTTCTCGTCTCCTCCTCCTTAGCCCTTCCCCGCTCTTCCTCTCTTGTGGCCTCTTGTGCTCTCCTCACGCGTAAGTCAGCGTTCTCAACGGCCTCCCTCGCCTCCTCTCGAGCCCTCTTCCTTTCCTCCTCCCGAGTGGCTTCCCGCACTTTTAGAAGTACATTAGCGTAGCATGCCAGTAATATCATATTGGTCTCCTTCTCCCTTTCTTCACGATTTTTGAAATTTTCGTAAGCGAAGGCTGCGAAGCATGCCAGTATCGCAATGAAGGCTGTGGCATAAATTGCCGGTATCGCAATGGAGGCTATGGCATAAATTTCTTCCATCTTGATTGGAGATAGATGGAGACACCGGTTTGTCCTTCATAGGTTTTTATATAAGGATCCCACTCATGAAAACATACTCCATATGCACTGCGGGCATTTGCCTATACAATCAACGTACAATCACAATACAATCACTGATCTTTTAGGAAATGTTGCCTGAAGGCTGTTCCAATATAATCACCGATATCATCACCGCTTTTATTGAAAAAAACTCGTTAAGATGTTAGGATGTTCCCGAAGTCATAGTGACTGAAATATGGCTCTTGAAAGTGTAAACTTTGAATTTCGGTTAGATATTTTAGAACTACATACCTTGTCTCCTCTGGTGAGGGTTTGTATTTTTTTTTTGAATAGGAATGATGTCGTTCTTGGGTTGCAGTGTGCTTGACGGCCTGATAAGATGTTAAGAAGCCAAGGTGAATGTATTGAAGAATATGTGATGAATTTATTCAAAATATAATCAAGATACAAGACAATTGATTTTATAGGCAAATGTCCGCAGTGATGGTTGCCTAGCAATTGACAGACGGATTTGCATGGTCGTTCACGCATGTCAATGGCTCTTTGTTCGAACTCTTCGTAGAGGGAAATGAAGTCTTCGAAGTCCGTTGGCCTCAGGCTCGAGGCTCCAACTGCGTTCTTATCTCACAAAAGTCATCACACCAACATACTGCGGACACGATCACTGCGCTCTGAGCATTGTTTAGCTGCGGAGATATCTGAGGAGTACGCCGCCGGACAAAGTTCAGCCTGAGATCGAAGAATCACTGAGGAATATCGGTACCTTCAAGTTATAATTATGAGTTCCAGTTGCCTCGCGTTTGCCTCACGTCTGATGGCAGTGAAATTGCGCAGCTCTTCGAACGAGCCGAGCCATTCGTTTTGCGATACGCTTCTAAAATATTTTTGTACTTTCCGACATATGGCGAACCAAATCGGCCAAAATGTTTGAGTGTAATAATATGTCATACCGAATCGTAATTGGAGTGATGAATCAAGGATGAATATTATATTGGGCATTAAGTTGGAAATACAGGATCAGAGCGGCAAAATCTGATTGTCCCAAGTTAAAACTGATTAAATAAATACTTCTGGCGTTTTCTGCCAACTTGAATATACTCGAGTCCCTTTGAGATAAAAATAGAATTATCGGTGACGTCGAGTCAACCCATCCGGGCAACAATACACATCTTTAACTGCAACCTCCATCATCCCGATTCGCCAAATCGTACCGTATGCCCCACCAAATGAACCACGACGCGAATTCATACATCGCCGTGACCTTCTCGCCCGCTTCTCCCTTTCTCGACTCCCCTTCGTCTCTAGGTGAAATGTACCCTGGCCTATTCTACCACGGCCAGGTGGGCGAGCTGTCCGATGTCCACTTGTACAGCATGCCAAATGAGAATTGGATGCATGCTAGGGATGAAGTGTTGGGTGGGCTGAATGGGCACGATGGTGTTTTGGATGTGGAGGAGCAGATACCTAGGCAGAGGGTGAAGAGGGGTGGGGATGAGCTGTAGGCTGAAAGAAGGGTTACACAATTTTAGGACCAAGTTTGTGAGGTTTCTTTCTCCCTCTTTGAAGTTTTGTTCCTAACGAGAAACTACATAGGAGTTAGTCCGAGTCCATGATCACGGTCAATAAATATACAGTCGAACCTCCATGGTGCATGAAAACATGGCCTTAAATCACTATTCTTTTGCAAAAGACGCTCGAACGGAATATGAACAAAACCCAGCAATAATCACCAGGTCGATGTTGCTGGCTCCATTAACATGGCGCAAAACAGGAAGTCATTGAAATACACTATGAAATAATCTCTAGCAGGATCAGAGAAAGAATGTCAGAATTTGATGGCGAACGGGTCTTCGTCATAACGCATATGATAAAAATCGTGGTCCCTAGGGGACCGGGTCAACAAAATATTATCGCCAGGATCCATTATCGATATGGTACAGTTTCTTCTGAGAGCTTCGTAGGCTTGTGGGCATGCCTGACTCCAATGTTCATCCAAGTGGCTGGATATGCGGAGAACAAGAGAATTAGTCTTTGCAAAGGACAAAAGGCTCATTATGTTGGCTGCCCTCTTGAAACTGCAAGTGATGCATTTCACTCTGGTCCACAAGGTGTCCTCCGGATGCAGGTAGTTGACGGTATCAAGCAAAGTGTTGTGAATATCTTGTTGCAAGAAGAGGAGCTCCGTGGCCGATCCCGTTATTCTTGCAAGATGGGCTGCGACATCCGATGAAGCCGCTACGGTCTGGATGAGAGACACCGACTGCAAGGAAGGAAATACGTAGGGATCCGCACCCGTTTTGAACTCTCGGGGAATGTATTCGTTTTTGATGATGAGTGTTTCCAGTGATGGCGCTCTGAGGTGAGGTAGTATAAATGTCATTCCGTCACTCTCACTATAGCGGAGGTGCTTGAGGTTGTCCATGGTGATTAGAGGAATCGACGTCGAAAATTCGAAAACATCCCCGACCACGGATAGGTTCGCTAAAGAAGACAACGATAGAATGGCGAGAAATGCTGACCAGGAAAAAGGGAAAACAGTTAAGCTATCCAAAGCTTGAAGATGGAGTGTAGTGATGTTGGATAGTGGGGGCAGACTTTCCAAACTTGAGCAATCCCACCTCACGCCTCGCAGCTTCGGCGTCCCGTTTGTGAAAATCATAGGTTGTAAATCATCGGTTGTTTCACGACTCATCCCTGAAATGTCGCAACATAAGTTGAGATACTCGAGTTTGGGGACGGAAATGGCTTCAATCCTGGGGAGGAAATCGATGAACCCGAGTAGAGCATTTTGGTCGGATAGTACAGTCAAGCTTCTCCAACGAGCCGCGTGGCGTAGTATCTTCTCCAACAAACCAAAGTGGTCGAGTGTAAATTCGGCGTACCGAAAATCGAATGACAGTTCAAGTGTGTGGGATGCTGACCTTTCTAAATAGGCGTCCAACCGATCCAGAGCGCGATATGGGTAGGGAAACCCACGTCCGTAGTAGCGGAAAGTTGCCCATAAGGGATGGTACGCCAGTGAGATTGTCCGCCATTGATGACAGACATGGGAGACGACGACCTCTAGCAAATCTCGCCCCTCTCCTTCATTGCTGCTGCGGAGAGAATGTTCCGAGGCTGTTTGGAAGATCAAGCACGTAACCTCCACAGGGAGCGTCAACAAAGGTGTGTATCTGTTGCGAGCAACTCCGTATGCCACCTGAGCTTCGCGTGTTTTGCGATCCAGCTCCTTGAGACGAAGAGCGAGGGCCTCGCATTCGGCCTCGTACTTCACTTTCGTTTCTAGGAGCCTAAAAAGTTCTGCCGCCTCCCTCTCGCCCATTCGAGCGGGCATTATCCAGTCGTCTGCTTTGTTTGGAGTCGTAAAAGTCTGTACTTTTGGTATAACGAATATCGGACCTTTCGTAGAGGTTGGTTCAGTTTTGGCGGCTGGCACTGCGAAGGAGCCACTCCGTTGGGATTTGTATGGGGGCTCAGGAATGACGGAGTCTGAGGCTTAAGGATGAAAAGGTGATTGGGGAAGCTTTGCACTTGAAAGTTGAGAGGAGTTATTCATTTAGATCTCTAAACGAGGCATCGACGATCATGATAGTTTCTTGAAACCCAACTTCAAAAATAAAACAAATGATACTGTGGGAACCAAACAAAAAGAGCTTTAATTCTTCCTAAGGAGAATACAAATGCGAAAGAACATATATACTCATTACTCGCGATCTCAACATAAAGTAAAAGAGGCGATGAAAACATCAATAGGGTTTGACGTCGAAGGGATCCTCGTCGTCGTCGAAGTGCTCAAAATTTTGTTCTCCGGGTGGCCAAAGTTGAGAGAATGGGTTGTCCTCGACATCCATGATTTCAAGAGTACATGCCTCCGTGAAGGCATCGCGTTCTAGAGGGAACGACATTCTCCATTGCCTATCCATACGGTTGAATATCCGGACGATGAGGTCATTCTTGCGGCGAGATTTTGCAAACATAACAAAAGCTCCATCGTCGTTGACTTCCATATGTCTAAAGTTGCAAGTGAGGATCTTCACATTACTCCAATATATTTTCTCTGAAAACTCCTCGCTTCTCTGAAGCACTGAGAATATGGTTAGACCAGAGTCGTCTGCTGAAATCAGGATTTCCGTGGCGGATTCCGTAGTTTGCGCAAGATACCATGCGACTGAAGGTGTATCCATTGTGATACTTATCAAAGTCACTGATCGTAGGGAGGGGAAAACGTAAGGCTCTAGAGAAGCTCCAGCCCACGGCAGATGAAGGTCGTGGATGATGAGTGCCTGAAGTAATGGGGCCCGAAGCCGGAATAACAGATGTGACAAATTTCCATATTCGCTGCAACGAAGGTGTTTGAGTTTGGTCATTGTGATTTGGCCAGACGAGCTAGGTTCGGGCCCATGAGAAACATCGCCGACGAGGGATAGGTTTGCTAACCACGGGAGTGTTAGAATTTGCTGAAATGTCGACCAGGGAAAAGGGAATACTATGCCGCCATGTGTAGTTTCTAGGCGAAGTGTAGTGATGTTGGATAATGAAGGTAAACAGGCCACACTTGAGCAGTCTAATATTACAGACCGCAGTTTCGGAGCGCCGTTGGTGAAGATCGTAGGATCTAGGTTGCTCAGAAGGCCATGCGGCGCAGTGGAACCTGATACCTCGCAAGAGAAGGCGAAATGTTCGAGGCTGGGAGCACAAACATGCTTGATCTTGTGAAGGAAGTGAACGAGGGATTCTTCTCCAGAGGTAAATACTGTGAAGAATTTCCACCGGTCCACGTGCTCTAAGGTCTTATCCATTAAAGCAGATTCTTCGCTGACGGCGGTTGCCCTAAAGTCCAGCCATAACTCCAATCCCTGCGGCACCGACCGGTCCAAATACGCAGTCAACCGATCCAGATCGCGAAAAAAAAACCTTCGGTAACCGTAGTAGAATCTTGTCCATAGAAGAGGATACCCGAGAGAGATGGTTCGCCATTGGCGACAAACATGGGAGGCAGTGACTTCGAAGAAAGGCCCAGAGTGCCGTGGTATATGATAACCTAGAGCAAACTGGAAGATGAGGCACGTAACCTCCGTTGGCAGCGCTAACAAAGCAACGCGTGTATTGTGGATCGCGGCGTGTTCAGCCTCAATCTGGATGAGTTCCTGATTGATTTCCTCGATGCGACAGGTAAGGACCTCTAGTTCTGCTTTGCGTTTCAACTTCCTCTGATTTAACTCGGATAATTTTGCATCCTTGCTCGAGTCCAGTCGGTTGTTTAACATTTTTGTGAGTGTCTATGTCTTGGGCGCTATGAGGGATGTCAGAAAGTAGTAATTTGGGTTACAATGCACTGCGTACTTGAAATTGTTGAAAAGGCGGAAAGAACAGGAGTTTCTGAGGGTACTGTTTGCTCTGCAGTGGGATAAAATGTTCGAGGGAAATGAAACAAGAGCTGAGTGCTGAGCGCTAACACATCCGAGCACTACTTTGGCACAAAACCAGCTGTCGGAGAAATTTCGTTGGAGGGGTTGAAACTTACGATGAAGAAAAGAGCGTGGGAGGTTTGTGATATTCGAAAACTGTTGGGCGGGCTGACTTATTCATCCTCGCCCCAGTCAACAGCCAAGCTTCACGATTTTATTGGCTCCTGCCATTTGAATTCAAAAATTCTTGCTTTTTAAGATTGTATACCGGTTGCTGCAGCGACTGGCGTAAGACTTGAGTAAGTCCATCGTTATGCTCATCTACGAGACACAAGGTATTGTTAAAGGAGTTTCCTTCAAAGGCTGTCCGTTTTCACCCTGAAACATAGCGTCCCAATATCCATTTTTCAGCTCGACGCCAACGAGTCTCCATCTCTCACTGACTGCAACCACTTATCATTCCAATCTCCACCATCGCTAAATATGACGCACCAAATTAACTATGGCGCGAAATCATAAACCGACGTAACCTTTTTTGCCTTGTAATTGTTAATAGGAGCCGACCTTGAAGGAGTCTTCGCTATCATGCAGATAATTATACGGTCCAGGTGGCCAAGGTTGAGATAATGGGTTGTCCTCGACATCCATTACTTCAACAGCACAAGCGTCCTTGAGGACGACGCACTCTGGGGCTAAATCCTGCCTCCAAAAGCTATCCAACCGATAGAACACCCGAATAATGAGGCCATTCTTCGAACGAGCTTTTGCAAATTCCAAAAAGGTCGTATAGTCGTCGTTGTTCCAATGGCAAAAATCGCATGTAAGTAGCTTCACTTTACTCCAGTAAGTTTTCTCTGGATATTCCTCGCTGCATTGAAGCGCAGAGAGGAGCGTTTGACAAGATTCCTCCTCAAAGAGTAGAATTTCCGTGGCCGATTCCGTCATCCACGCAAAATACCTAGCTGCCGCGGGTGGATCAAATGTAACGTTGAGCAAGGATATTGTTTGTAAGGCGGGAAATGCGTAAGGTTCCGCAGAAGCACCAACCGACTCTAGGAACACATCATTAAAACCATCGTTCTGAATAACGAGTGTTTGAAGTAACGGGGCTCGGAGCAGGGGCAGGAAGGATGGCAGAACCCCGCATCCTCCGCAACGGAAGTGCAAGAGGTTGCCCACAGTGATTGGGCTAGTTGCGTTGGCACGAGGGTGATTAACAACGTTGCCAGCTAGCGATAGATTTGATAGCAAAGGGAGCGTTAGAATAAGGTGAAATGTCGACCAGGGAATGGCGATCGCCATGCCATCGTGCAGAGTTCCCAGGCAAAGCGTAGTGATGTTGGATAATGAGGGTAGGCAAATTGCACTCGAGCAGCCGAATACAACCGATTGCAGTTTTGGCGCGCCATTTGTGAAGAGTGTAGGTTCTAGGCTGCTGACTGGAATATACGGCCTAGAGAAATTGAACACTGCGCAAACAAAGGAAAAATGTTCGAGTTTGGGGGCGCCGAGATGCCAGATCCTAGAATAGAGGCCAAAGAGTGAGGCTTCCCCCTCGGAAAATACTACGAAGCATTTCCACCGCTCTATATGCCCTAAAATCTTCTCCAGTAAAGTGAGTTCGTTTTCGATAGGTGTCGCCCTAAAATCCAACCACAATTCCAAGTCGTGTGACACTGACCGGTCCAAATACGCATCCAATCGATCCATATCGTTAAGAAAGGTTTTTGGGCCAACGTAAAAAAATCTTGCCCATAAACGAGGGTACATGAGAGAGATGGATCGCCATTGGCGACAAACATGGGAGGCAATGACTTCGAAATAACGCCGTTTGTGTCCTGATATATGGTATCTGGATCCCACAGCAAACTGAAAGATCATGCATGTAACCTCCGTAGGAAGACCTAACAGAGGTAAACGCTTGTTATGAATCGCGGCGTAATTAGCCTCAATCCGGATGACTTCTTGGTCAAGTTCCTCGATACGAAGGACAAGGGCTTCTCGTTCTGCCTTGCATCTCGACTTCTGCTGCGTTAATTTGGATAATTCAGCATCCGTGCTTGGATCCTGTCGGTTGTCTGGCATTTCATAGGTTTTGTGTCTTGAGTGTGGAGAAAAAAGATCGTGGGAAGGTTTGGAAGCATTGACCCGCTGGCTTTGTCGTTATGTACGCGTTGTTTGTCACGACGCGTCGGTAAACAGGGACCAATTGCAAGTGGGGTAAGCTTCGTGAACTTTATGTAACGCTTCATCAAATATATCTGATTACTCATGTCCTATTCTTGACGGTGGTGAATTGACGAAGTGTGGAGTCAAGTTCCAACGGGTGACTCAAATATTTCAATCTACAAAAGAACCGAAAGCCTCAATAAGTATTTATTTCGGAAACACGTTCAACAATCTGAGAAATGCGTAAAACGTCAACAATCGTTATGGACATATACTATCTTAATGTCATGAAGGAAAAATCTACGTATTCCTAAGGCTCCCCTACGCGGTGTACTATCGGACTGTGTACTCAAGCTTACCGCTCTTCCCTGCTCTTAGCCTTAACTTCGCGTCAGCAGAAATCTCTTCCTCCAGGCCCCTTGTCAAATTAATTGTATCTGTAAACGAAGTCGTGATACGACCAGTGTCATTTCGTGTCATGATCGTAACGGCGACAGCAAGCGAAATCAAGGCAATACCCAAAGCAGCCTAGATAAAAGAAGAAAGAAACTATTAGATTGTAAAATGAATCAAGGATACAATAAAAACTTACGCCATATGGTGCCCATAGCGAATAAGATATAAATCGATAAATTGCAGCTTGCTGGTCAAAGAAACATTCGGCATTTAGATCTCCCAATTGCATCGTGAGCAGCGAAGCCGTGAAGTTATGCGACGTCTCCTCGATCCCTTTTATGACATCACCCCAGACATATACTGGGTCATCAAAGTCGGTTTGAACGGGTATTTTCACGAAGGAAGCCTGGCTAGCTGTCGTGTTGCTTTCCAAAAACGTAGAGGTCATACCAAATTGAACAACTGCCGTGCCCAGGAAGAGGGCCTTCGTTGCGTACGAAAGAGAGGCAAGCTGCATCCAGAAAGCGAGATAGGGTGAGTCGGAGTTTTCCCCGATAAAGGTCACATTTGTGATACCCTCCGGTATCGGTGAAGTAATTTCGGTGACGTTGGTGCTCACAAATTGGGCACCGTCTTTCGTCTGGACCTTGAGAATAAAAGAAATATCAGCGACCAAATTAATATACATCGTGATGGCACGGACCTCAACATCATACAAAGCTTGAATAGGAGAGCAAGATGCGTTTCCCGATGTTCCAGTTCCGTTATTGGACTTCCAGGCAACATAAAAAGACCACCTCGAAGTGGGATCGGTTGTCGCATTCCAAAGTGTGCTAGAACGGTCACTGAACGGAACGTCTGGCGGAAGTCCTCCTTGTGCGTACGGCAATGATGGAGGGTTTGGCGTACATTGAAACAAGATGGAAGGCACAGATACCTTGTACCTGCAGTTAGGCCCACATGCTTGAGGGAGATTCGGAATTTGTTGATTCACGAACCACTGGGTGGTGAGTGTCGTAGCTCTTGGCGTGACGCTTTGCCAGTACCCAATACCACCTGTTGTGAACAGAGAGGTGGAATCGGTCACATTTGGAGTCGAAAGATTGCCACTGGGGATTGAACAGGGACCGGGAATATCCGTGTAGTTCTGGTTAATGACAGTCAGGGAACCCGGAGCGAAGACACCGGCCAGAGGAAGGAAGAGAGTAAGAGCAGAGAATATGACCATGGCTGGGTTAATCGAAAGGGCTTGTGGAAGCGATTTGTATAACTTTTCCCGTCGTTCAATCTGGTACAGATTGTCGATTTCTAGGTCCGGTATCTCTCAACAAGGGCGGAAGTTTCAACAGTAAGTTACGCACCTTTGATAGTCAACGGTTTACGCAAGACCGAAAGCCAAAGACATTGAAGGAGTACAAATGCCATGGTGGCTCCAACAGCTGATTGAAATCCGAAAGAAAATCCGACACCAATCCGAGTTACCCAATCTTGGGGCACTTTGATCGTCGCCCTAAGAAAACAAACCGTGACGGTTCCGGTCAAATTTATGGACTCAACTGAATCAGCGTACTTACACAGGTTTTCCGTGGATCCAGGCATTAAACGCGTAGTGTCCAACCGCAAGACCTACTGCAAGAACTGTAGTTCCTATCGGTGTGATGAGAGATTTCCAGTCCTTAAGATAAAGAAGTGAATTCTCGGCGCTTATATGAGAAGCAAAAAAAAAGCCAACCAATGTTGAACCGCTCTGAGGTCGTGCATCCTGGGCCTTTGATTCTTCAAGGCTCTCGGTATCGGTATCGGAAGACGGTACTTGATGACCCACTTCCTTTATCTTCTCGTCGGGTGTCGTCCTTGGGACCCCTGTGTAATAAGCCTGGCTCATCCTCGAATGAGCACTTGGAGGAAAGACAATGAACGTTGGTGTGAGACGGAAGGAAGTAAGACTCAACACAAGCCCTTTATGTACACGCAGTGGCCTTGCACTCACATGTGCCTGAAGGACTCGAGGGTCACGAGCGGAAATGAACTTGAAATGAACTCGTTGGAAGAAAGGATCATCGAATCACAACCGTGGGAGATCCACTTCAGAAGTTGACAGCTTTAGGCGCTTAAGTTACGTCGGCTACAAAACAACCCACCAGCATCCTTGCGGGTTATTGTAGGTGTCCTAGTTTATGCGACTGGTCTTGTCTTCTTTTCTTGCAATTTCTGTTACTGAAATTTTCTCATCTATCTACCGTAATACATGAGATATTGTCGGATCGCTGCTGTTTAGCCAGAGTCAACCTGGCGGATAAATATATTTATCGCCTATCACTCTTGACCTGTCTATATGGCCCGAGTTAACATCGCACTTGGGCGCCTTTCCTTTCTATTTCGGTGTATTTCGGCGTCGTTGCCCCTTGTTGTTATGAGGTAATGAAGACAGCCCCTTCGCCGAACAAGCGCAGTGAAGCGACTCTGAACCAACTCTGAACTCATCGGGCATTACCACGATATAGATGGTGTTACTATTAGTTAAAATGCCGGACACTTCTGCCATTGATGTTCTACTATATATTTCTTCTTAAACCAAGTTTCAGTTCATCTGGATTTGTCCAGCGGTTGTCAGATTTTTTGTTGCCTTCTTGCCAGGAACTTCATGGTTCCCGGCATTTGCTCTTCTTGACGGTTTTCTTTGTGACGTACTTCACATCAAAGCTTGGCATGACACCTTCGACTCTTGGCGTTCTCTGAGAGCGGGGAGGACATTGCGTGGAACTCTGCTTTTTCTTTTGGAAAGCTCGAACATTAATTTTTCCTCAAGCACTAGTCGCACTCGCCGAAAACAATTCAAAGTCCCATCAACTAGGCAACAAATCCAGACTCTGGAGTAACCACCTATCGACATGGACGGGAACAAGAGAGGCGCCAACGCTTATCGTCGGCGTGGGCTTGTGATCAATAATTCTGTGAGTTCTGGACCGTTCGATGTTTGGGTCACATGGAAGGTGTACTGGGCCCCAATTCAAATGGCCCGATACTGGTAGTTGTGGTGAAAATAAAAAATAAAGAAAAGGAAATTCCGAAAAAGGAAAGAGGAAAAAGAGAGGGAAGGAAGGAGAGGAAAGAAAAACACTCCTCTCTATCTCTCCCCAGGTCCTTCGCGCAGCCTGTTTTCAGTGTGCAGCAAGCGGCTCTCGAGCGCGGAAAGTTTCGCGCTGAACCGAATATGTTTGGCCAGCAGGGCCGTTCTGCATTCGGAGACTCAGGGACTGTCCGTGTCATCTGGGCATGGATACTCGCTTAGATATTTTCAGAAAACGGATACTGACCGTTTTTAGAATTTTCTCGCCATTTTTCTCTTTTCATGACCTGGATACTCGCGTAGATTGTCATTCGCTTAGATTACGTCCGGGTGCCTCCACATATCTTCTCAGGGGACGGGCGGGGTGAGCTTTGAGTTCCCGGTGATGTCCTTATGTCAGATATTTGGTTTTGGGGACTTTGGCATTGCCCAACGCATCACATTAATCATCTCATCCGGACTTGTTTGGTTCAACATTTCCTCCGGAAAAATGCTTTAAAAATGTTTATTTGCAAAAATAAAACTATGCTTACACCTCTCATTTGAATATAAATAATTTGAATGGATATACAGTTGAATACCACCAAAAAATCGAAGTTTTTTGACAAGGAATTGACTGAGTTGTTACAGTTGTAGTGGTAAACTAGCCACTCTCTTCTTACTCTCTTCTGACCCAGCTTGGAAGTTGAAAGTTCACTTCCTTAGAGGGATTGTCTAACAAATTTATTGAGAGCTATATAAAGTATACTGTACTACAAAAATGGCCCAGGGTGCTAAGTAGAACCTGGCACAAACCTGGCATGATGAACGCGACGCGCGACGCGCATATGGTCACGCTGACATTTGGAACAGCCTAGAATGGCACGTGCCTCGCTTACATAATTTTAGTATCCGGTATCCAGTATCCGCCACAGCCATGAGATACTGGCCATTCAAATTGCCGACAAAATCGTAATTGGGGG
Organism: Galerina marginata; assembly: GCA_023014335.1. Taxonomy (NCBI): domain Eukaryota; kingdom Fungi; phylum Basidiomycota; class Agaricomycetes; order Agaricales; family Galerinaceae; genus Galerina; species Galerina marginata. Next base: position 1,791,120 of record JAECYW010000007.1, on the reverse strand, counting down.
GCTTGCCCCCTTTGTACAGGTGATCCCAAATTCCTTAACCACACGTGACCCACAAAGATCAAAATGACCCCCCCGTGGGATGATGTAGCAAGCCTCCCAAGCGTCCGCCTGCCACCAGGGCCCAGGCGAACAAGAGCAGGCGGCGAAGCCGTCTGCGATTAATAACATTTTAAAGCTTTAGCGGGCTAAATCGATGACAAGAAAGAGATAGGGCTGAGCACGGGGTCCTTTTCGTAGAGTATACCCGTGGGAATACCCACTGTGTGATCCGCGGACCAGTTTTGGAATTTTTGGTCACCAGGTGCAGCTTGCAGGGATAGTTTGTAGACCTCCACTCCGGCCAACTGGACAATTCTCTTCGGTGCTCGTAATATTCTTCAACTGAGCGCGCTCGTAAACCCATCGTGGCTTCCAAATATTGGTCAGTTATACGTGTTCTCGATACCGTAGCCGAGATTTTTAGGTTTCTGATTGGTGTTCGGTCAAATGCAGGATATGTTGGTTGCAGTTTGTCGTGGGCAGCTTCGGGATTTGCTAGGTCGCGGTCATGCTATGGTTAGACCAGTTCAGCGACTGGTAAAGGGACGAGGCTTGGCCGCCAGACGTTCGGCGAGATATTTCGGTGTGCGTGTTTGTAACTTCATCCAAATTGTAGCTTACTGACCTCCATACGCCAACGCAATAGACTCATAGGGAGATCGAGGCCTTGGAACCCGATGAGGTAGTTATCCGTTCTCACTGGTCGATCACGTACCCATATTGCGTTACAGGAAGACGGTCATGGGCTTCGTCGTGTGCGTGTCGATCCCCTAGTTTTGATGAGTTTCAAGCTCACTCTTCTCATCACACAGTATACCCGAATAAAACCCCCCAAAAATCCCATCTTATCTCTCGACCCAGCAAAATTCACCTCTGTCGCCCAACAGCCAATAAACCTATCGCCAGTGAGGTGGGCAGTATTCGGCCCACAGTCTCGCCGTCGAGTCCTCCTGTATTATCCTTCCGGTTCCGACGCGACGATGAAATTCCCTCCCGAAGCCCGTGGTTACCTGTACTACAAGCCACCAGCCGATGGACGACCAGATGTATCAGGCTCTTTGCGTTTCCGCGTCCTGCCACCGGGAAGCACATCGTTTGACCAAGGAACAGACCTACGTACTCCTCAGGGTAAACCCTGGCAAACCGTCTTGTATTCGATAGCGAAGTTCGACAACTACCGCCCAGTGGCTACGATGCTGGCCAGAGAAGGCCTCGTCGCCTCCAGGACACTGGAGCAGTTGCGAGCGCTGCCTGCATTTCGAATCCGCAATCGCTCGGTCGTGTTGTACAGCCTATCTGAACCCTTTTTAACGGACATGTCGTACATGCCAACGTCGTTATTCATTATTACACCGCACGCGATGCTAGCATGGCCAGACTTCTATCAATCGGCTCTCATCATTAACCTGGAAAAAGGCACAACAGGGAGCAGATTCCCTTTCAAAGGTATGTTTATGTCCTGGATTTATTCTCATCTACACGCTGGAATGCTAACCCCCTGCAGGCTTAATTCGTGTTCGCCTTGAGAAATCCCCTCTTACCCGACACGCAAATACACACCACATCGCTCTGCGAGTTCTAGAGATTATAGAACCAGTGGAATGTGTTATTCCCGACTACCAGTACCAGATAGCAACGCCTGTGGCTGGAGAGCTTCTCATGCGGACACGCCTTGGAAAAGCCAAATATACCCCTTGGACATTTGACTTGGATAAGAAGGGCAAAGGTCTAGATCCTCTGTTTTAGGAAGAAGTAAAAGGCCCTTGAATGTTCCGTGCGATGAGCTCGGGAAGTTTACTTTCCTTAAGTTAATAGGGGACACAATCCTGGACTTAGGTTTATTTCGTTCCTATTCCTCTGATAGTCACCACTGACCGCTATTTTGTTATTTTAGATGAATGAAGCATATCCTCCTGAAACCTGGCATAGTCCTGCCAGGTGTAGATGTGCCACACGACACGCTGATATGAGGGAAGGAAACCTTCTAACCGAGTTTATTGTATTGGCCCCATACAGTATTTCCCATTCATTCGTCAGCCTCTATCTTATCAAAAATTTGTCGTCTGCACCCATGGCAAAGGCAGTATCCTCTAAAAATCCAGCCGCTTTACGGTTCCGAAGGTCATTAGCGTCTCAGCATGAAGATGTCCGCCCGGATGGACTCACAACTTTGTGCCCACAGCATTCGCACGGTAGTCGACACTTCCACTTTCAGAACTTCTTTCCACTCGTCTTGCCATTCCTCCGAGAACGTGTATTCGGAAGAGTCTCTGTAAACAAATATCGTCATCAGAGCACAAGGCTGCGTCGATGCGGCGATTGTATCCAATAAAGCAGCGACACTAGATGGTTGCTTGATTATCGTAAACCCAACTTTGATAGATACCTCGCTGAGAAGTTTGCAACTTTTTATCTGACCAAAAAACTCGACAACCCAGGAATTGAAGAGGTCACTCTTTATAGGCTCCCGTATGGCAATGCGAAGAGTATGCAGGTTAGAAAGACCTTTGATGTTTATGAGACCAGATGGCTCCAGTGTTCCCTTGAGACCTGCATTAAAAATCTTAACCTAGTACCTTCACACTAACTTTCAGGTTGACGTACCTCGAAATCCTGGGTCATAGCAGAAGACTCGCAGCGATTTTGAGCACAACTGCAAGAGAAGATGGATGTTGGCGTTTATATCTACGGTGAAGTCATCCCAGTTCGTGGTATTCGGCTCCATCGATAGTGATAAGCCTTGGAGACTGGAGATATCAAAGGAACAATTGGGATGTGTGATCCACCAAACGAACACGTTGAACGCACAGAAACCTAGGCGGAGGAATTTTAAGCGTGGGGATTTGTTGAAGGGATGGCTATTCCCAGTCCATTGACCATCGAGAAGCGACCTCCTGTCGTCCTCACCAAAGGTGACACTTTCGAGGAAAAGGCCTTCCAAGCTTGGGAGTCCCTCTAAGAATGACAAGCTAAGATCAACGATGAAGGATAGCCTCAAGTTGACCAGTGAATGGTGTTGAGTAATCGTGGTTCGCAGTGTAGCTGAGGTCATATAATTATAATCCCAGTTAAATCCCTTTGTCCTGTCGGTCAAATCTATGCTCTTCAGCCCAGCTATTACAGGTAGAGTGGGTATAATTTCAGTTGTCACTCGGTAATATGAATCGAGTACGATGGAGAGTTCTGTAATGAGGTTGGAAATGTGCGGAGAAGATTCAAGTAGCCTTTTGAAGTGTTCCAATTCTCTTTGTTCCGCTTCGATACTTGTGAAGTAAAGCTCAACTTGCTGGAATATAAATGCTTGCGCCGGGTGGACAAATCGATGACAAGTCAGCGCGCAAGCTTTGAGAGCTGAAGGATCGTCGTGTAAGTAACTGATGATGACCTCTTCAAGCTCCAATGGAAGAGTTGCCGACATTCTGAGAGAAACCAAAGTGTTAAATCCAGTTATTCCTAAAAACGGGCCAAGGTTTCAAGCTCACGATAACGCGGTGAAGATAACTTGAAGGTGACGATGGATGTACGGATGAGGAAGAGGAAGAGGAGACTGGAAACAGTACCGGTGTGCGAGTCCCGGTTCCGTGCTCTGGAGACAGACCGGACCCGACCGACCGAACTTCAACCGAGCTTACAATTCCTTGCCATCGACGATTTACTCATGCCACAGTCCACTCATCCCATCTACCACTTGGACTCTGTATTTTTCCTCAGGACTTAGGTTTATTTTTGTTCTCTGTTATCTAATAGTCACCACTGACCGCTATTTTTTTATTTTAAAATGAACGAAGCATGTCGTCCGGAGACTTGGGTATAGTCCTACCAGCCGTAGATATGCCACGCCTCGCTGATATGAAGGAAGGAATCCTTCTAGCCGAGTTTAATGTATTGGCCCCTTTACAGTATGTCCCATTTATTCGTCAGCCGCTATCCTATCCAAAATTTGTCGTCTGCGCCCACGTCATCAGCAGCACCCCTTAAAAATCCAAACGCTTTACGATTCCGAAAGTCATCAGCGCCTGTGCATAAAAAGGGCCGCCGGAAGGAACTTACAATGTTGAGCCCGCTGCATTCGCATGGGAGCCGGCGCTTGCACTTTCAAAAATTCTTTCCACTCGTCTTGCCATTCCTCGGGAGACGCGTATTCGTCAGAATCCCAGTAAACAAATATCATCGTTCGAGGACAGGGCTGCGTCGATGCGGCAATTGTGTCCAAGATGGCAGCGACGCTAGGTGGTTGCTTGATTATCGTAAACCCGACTTTGATAGATATCTCTTCGAGAAGTTTGCAACTTGTTATCTGATCAAAAAACCCGACAGCCCAGGAATTGAAGAGATCACTTTCTACAGGTCCCCGTATGGCAATGCGAAGAGTATGCAGGTTAGAAAGGCCTTTGATGTTTATAAGGCCAGATGGCTCCGGTGTTCCCTTGAGACCTGCATTCAAATTTGAGAACCTCGTAACCTTCACAAAAACAACAGTGATATTAGGGTTGAAACTTGACGTACCTCGAAATCCCGGGCCATAGCAAAAGACTTGCAGCGAATCTGAGCAGAGCTGCAAGAGATCATTGATGTCCGCATTTATATCTATGTACGAGTCAAGCCAGTCGCCAATCGGCTCCATCGACAGTGATAAACTCTGGAGAATCGAAATATCAAAGGAACAACTGGGATGTCTAATCCACCAAACGAATACGTATAACGAATCATATGACAGATCCAGGCGGAGAAATTTTAAGTGTGGGGGCTTGTTGAAGAGATGACCATTCCCGGTCCATTGATCGTTGAACAGCGACTCCTTGTCGTCATCACAGAAGGTGACATTTTTGAGGAAAAGGTTTTTCAAGCTTGGGAGTCCCTCCAAGAATGATAAGCTAAGGTTAAAGATGCTGGTTAGTCCCAAATTGACCAGTGAATGGTGTTGAGTCATGGTGGTGAGCGGCAGCATTGGTTCGACGGGGAAAGAACCCCAGTCGAATCCCGCATCCCAGTCGGTCAACTCTATACTCTTCAGACCAGTTATTACGGGTAGAGTGGGTGTAGTTTCGGTAAGCATATTGTCATCGAGTACGAATGTAAGTTCTGTAATGAGGTTGGAGATGTGGGGAGAACGTTCAAGCAGCGCTATAAAGCGCTCCCATTTTAATTCTTCCTGTCTGATCCCAGTAATGCAGAGTTCAACTCGTTGGAATATATATGCCTGGGCTGGGTGGACAAATCGATGACATGTCAGCGCCCAAGCTTGGAGAGCTGAAGGATCATCGCGTAAGTAGCTGAGGATGATCTCTTCAAGCTCCAAGGGAAGAATTGGCGACATTAATCTGAAAGAAAACTAAGCCAGTTATCCCGTAGTGGACCAGTAATTCGGGCTCACGATAGAGAGTTGAAGGCAAGTTGAATGCAAGTTGAAGGTGAGGCCAAGGTGAGTTTCCGATTTTGTACTCCGGGACAGACCGGACCGAGTTTCAACCAAGCTCAACTTCGGGCACAACCTCTGTCGACGATCTACTCATCCTTGACTCATCCACTCATCCTACCTAGCATTTTCATTTCCTCATAAATCAGCTATTCTAATCGCGGTCACTTGAACGCCACGCACCAACACACGAGTCAACTAGTCACAATCGATGGCGATTTTCATTCTTTTATCCTTTCTCGAGCGCCAAGAACACAGATTGTGCAGATAGCAACTTGATAGCAACCCAAAGTTCGACAGCGACAACGTTTCTTGTCACTTGACGGTTTATACAAATACCTCTAGCGGAACATTCGTACCTTCTATCTCCCATCGAACAGCCTCAGGCTCTCAGATTTACCATGGATTTCCTCAAGAACTTGCAGAACCTCAACCTTGACGGAAACAAACAGTCCGTGGGCTCATCTCAACATGCACCCACACCTCCGCCTACTGCAGCTGCTCCTAGCCACAAACAAGAGTCGCTCTTCGATAAGATCGGCGATGCCATTGGCAGCGGACTGGGAGAGCACAAAGCACCATCTCCTGTCCCTGTAGCCCATCCGCCGCCGGTTGCAGCGCATCACAAGGACGATCTCTTCTCCAAGCTCGGAGATGCTCTCTCGGGGAAGAATACGCCCCCTCCTCCGCCCGTCGCAGCCGCCCCAGTCCCTCACAAAGAAGATCTCTTTTCAAAACTCGGAGATGCTCTTACGGGAAAACAGACCCCTCCTCCCCAATCGGTTGCCGTACCAGCCTCGCACAAGGAAGAAAACATCCTCTCTAAACTCACTGACGCGCTCTCGGGCAACCATACCCCCCCTCCGCCGCCTCCCGCCCCAGCCGGCCACAATCTCGTCAACAAGCTAACTGAAGTCGTCACAGGAAAACCTGCGACCACTCCTCCATCGCAGAAGCATGACCTGGTACAGCAGTTGACGGAGGCGGTAACTGGACACAAACAAGAACAGCCAAAACCCCACGGTTTGGTCGATAAGCTGAATAGTGCGCTTGGTGGAGGAGCGAAAGCCGAAGCTCAAGAGGGCAAACTGGATAAAGGTACATAATTCTTTCTGCTGATTTTTGTGTTTATTTCGTGCTATTTCCATGGCCCCTCTTTTCTCTTCTCTCTTAACGGTCTCTGACTATATACTGCTTCTGATATCTAGCGATTGATCTTTTCCAAGAACATATCCTCAAAGAAGGCCCGCAGCACCACGAGTCGGCGTTCGAGCAGGCGAAGGATAAACAAATTGCAGATGCCATCAGGAATGTAATTGGCGGGAAGCACGATAAGTGATGCAGTGGGAAACGCCTGGTACGTTGGTATGTTGCGAGGGGCTTGGGACGGGAACGATTTTTGTACTTACTTGCTCAGGTATTCTAGCGTGATGTTTAGCGAGTTTCTCTGATTTCTTCGTGAAAGGATGTGATCTGTAATACCCCAAGCTAGAAATTATTTGTCACGTTAGTCGACTATGGGTGCTATGTTTATCAAGGAGCGAGAGTCATACGCAGTGCTAAGGAATCAGGTTCTTGAGGTATTCGTACAGGACAATAAAAGAATTTTTCCGAAAAATTGATCACTGACCTCATTGCCCTCTCTGAATACTTAGCTCAGGAGACGCCCTGCAAAGGTGAAATATTTCTTCAAAAAGTTCATGCTGTTTGAACGCAGGTCTACCTGGCGCCTTGAGCCACTAACCTCAAGCCTACTGCCAGTGAACCTGTCGGTGTAGGCATTGTAGAGGACGACACTCGAGGTGGCTGTTTGTCGATGTTTCATATATTATTTATTGCTGGGAGGCCGGGGAAGAAGAGGATGCTCATTTTAAATGTACCAAAGGTTTTTTTAAATGCCAGCGGAGGAGGGGCAATATTTGGTGGGTTAGGGATTAGACGTAATAGAACCATTGGCATTTCCTTTCAAGCGACTTAGTATTATAACATCCCTGGAGTTCAAGTGTATTAATACCCTACATTTATATATTGGTGGACCTAGAAGTGTTGTTTTATGCGGCCGGCCAAAGTTTCATTTCATGGAAGTTGCACCGCGTCTTCCATAGCTGTTCCCCTGCTTATCTTCATCTCATACACACGCAATCACATCTCCCATGGATATAAACTGTTCACACTCTGTTAGAACAAGCACATGGGAGAAAGTTTCGAATCAGGATACTTCCTATTTGGGTATGTTCATTACTACTTATAGCAACTACCGATCCCCGAGTTACTTGTAATAATATATCACACGCTTGAAGGCTGATTGTATGTACTGGTTCACCGCTCAAGAAACCTCACAAAAGGCATTCCATAGTGGGAAGAAGAACGCTATCAGTCGCAAAGTCGCCTTTTCTTGTTTTCCAAACTATTGAAAAGTGCTGACTTTAGCCGGTCTACTATAATGTATCTTAGCAGCTTCAACTCGTCTTGAGTGGACAGTACCATGAATTACTGCTAATAAAGATCGGGGATAAATCAAAGGCGGCAAATTCTGGGGTCAACCAATCGTTTGTCAGTGTTGGGCGGGCAAGTCAAGCATGTATGATTCTGACAGGATGGGCACACTCAGTTTACGGGATGGATTGAGTATCAAGGTCTCTCTGCGATTCTTATACCCGAGCTAAGCAGACTTCTGCGGGATTGATAGTACCGGGATATTTATTTCTGGGTTTATACATGTACATTCGGGGCGGCGGCATCACTATTCCCCAATTTCATCTCTACTTAGGAATTGACGCAACGAGAATAACTGAAAGACACAATCAGTACAGGAATTCAACAATATCCGGCTGCGAAGTAGTGACTTACCCCAAAGCTTAGGGCAGTTTGGTGAGCTGAATGGAAGCCAGGTTGAACGAGCTCGGGTTGTTCAATCCGAGAGTGACGCTGTTCTCGTCGTTGCGGACGCACGAGAACCAGTAATAGGCCTTGTGGTCGAGGTCGCGAATGGTAAAGTCCTTAGAGCCAGCGGTAAGGCCTTGTAGGACGAACGCGGTGGTGAGATCGAAGGGGCGTTTATCGACTCCGGCGGCGTCCTTGGTGAAGGTCGAGAAAACGAAGACGCGGCCGCGTTCGATCCAGCCATCGACGAAAACGACGAAGATGTTCTCGTTGGAGGCGTACGGGGCGTAGTTGAATTTTCCGGTATAAGCTGACATGATTTTTTGATCTGTGGGTGAATGTTATGAGGCGGATACTACAAGTCAAGGAGCCGATGTCGAAACTACCTTGTAACTGGTGTTAAGAGTTGTAGCACTGGGGTTGTTAGAAATCGTAGACTGGACCCCCTTCTTATACTTTTGGATTGTGCGTTGGGAGTGTGACTTCGCCACCGCCAAACATTCCACCTATCACTCTTGATCGATCTTCACCCATGATCATATCCTATAACATTGTCTTTACGTCGACGTCAGACAAAATGAAATCTCGGAGAGAGAAAGTCCCGAGGATCCAAATGTATTTAACGTCCATGCCCCACGGATTGGATAGAAGTTTCGAAAGTTCCTGAGTATGAAATAGGGTATTAATTCGATGGGACCCCAAAAAATCAGGTGGGCTAACCTGGAGGTGGAGGACTAGATTACATGGAACTGAAGAGGTAACGGCTTTGGCAGTTGGGCATGGTGTACGTCGACGTCGGAAAATGGCAACGCAGTCGAGTTGTGCAAGTCCCAAGGGTCCTTTCGAACGCATGGGATTCCCAGATTTGGTAGCACCGAACAAAGTCTGGTCAGGTGCATAACTAATAGTGCCTACCTCCACCTTGCACCACGGCTTCCGTTCTAGATACGCCGGAGACAATAGCATAGGTCAACAGAAAATCCAGAAAGTATGTGGTGTCATTCCATGCGCATGTACCTGAGTACCTTTCAACCATGAACAATTCAGAGTGGAACAAAAGGGTCATTCTTAAGACAGTACGAATGATGATGAAGCGTAGTTTTAATTCGGCGCAAGGGACAATAGAAAGGCCACTTCTTCAAGTTCGAAGTATGAACCTTGAGCTTGAGGAAACGTATCGTGAGGCTGATCTGACGTCTGAAATACACGATCCCGTTCTAGAGTCAGTTGTCGATAGAATAGTGGAGAGGGTTATGTCAGAGAACAGACTGGGTCTGCCTTCTGATGAAAGCAATGTTCGTCGTAAGAGCTTTGTCGTTGTGCTATTAGACACCCACTAGTCGTAGCCTATCAGTCATAGCAATGCGTGAGCTTAGCAGACAGAAAGAGGCTAGGAGAACATTCCGTTCTGTCAAAGGCTGCATCGGAGTAAAAACCGAGTGGAAGGGCTCCCAGGTATTCATCGAAGGAAGGGCCGCAGAACTAAAAGTCAAACCTTGCACAGTAAATCACGGCCCAAGGACCAGTTTAGTAGGACAAAGCGGTTATACCCCCTAGATTCGAGCTTCGTTTGATGCAAGTATAATAATCCCACCTAGATAACTCGGAGACCGGCGAACCATAGCCATTGCCATAAGACCCAGTTCTTTAGAACAGTCGTCGCTGGTTGGCCTGTGTTTCGCAGTGGCGTGACTCGGAGGGCCGGGTGATAGATCTACAAAACAGGGAGGTCCTTTAAGAGCTCCATTTACGAATCCCTCAACAGAGAAAGCGCTGCTGATACCGTCATAGAGGAAGAAGATAACCAGGGAGGGCGGGCAAGCCCGGCAAGGCGACCCGGATGGTTGGAACAGAGGAGGAAGCCAAACAACGCCTGCCCGAAAGGTGACGATTTCTTTCGGCACAGTTTCAAGCTGGACGACAACCTCCCTTCACACTGTGCCACACGGTGGTTATGTATCACTGACAACGCTCTTCGTGTCTCGATTTTCCGTCCTCTATTCCTGCTACATAATTAAACTCGTCGCCGCAGCCCCGGATTTCGCTACCAAGCACTACTTCGCCTGTACTGTCAATTTATTTTGACCTCATACGATCTCAGGGCAGTCTATATCAAACCTATAGATAGGTCACTCGAATCTACCGGAAATGGCGTCTGCGAAGATAGCTACCCTCCTAATCAGGGTATGTTACTATGACCCAGTTCATTTTCACCATTCCGCTGACCTGATCTTACAGACATTAGCCAAGCCCATCTCGAACCAAATCAAGGAGCAAGTGCGACAGTGAGTGCTCTACATACTAGAGAAGTAAGAGAAAATAAACCGCAGTCTTACTATCATTGTTGTGGACACGCAGACATGAACGCTTTCGTGGGCTTTGTGTGAATCTCGCCCAGTTCATGTATCGCACCGAGGTGAAGATGCGGACCAACATCTTGGGCGAACCAGCGAGGCATATACGTCCACTCTCAGAGGCCAAGTGCGTTTGTCCTGCCCCCTAATTTTTCATAGGAAAACAGTTAATCTTCCCTTTGCACAGAGCAATCGACAACGGGGCCAACGCACTCGCCGAAGGCTTCCTATTCTCCGTAGCAGCGGCGCTCATAATCGCAGAGACTTGGCGCAGCTCACGGAACGCGTCGAAACGGAGGGACAACGTCGACGACCAGCTGGATGACCTGGGGTCGCGCTTGACGGAGCTGACCTCGAAGGTTGACAATCTGGTGCAAAAGTGGGAAGACGAGAAGGACATGGAGAGGATGAGGTGAGTTGATAGTGGCACTTGCTCTGCTGCGGACTGCTGAAATCCTTTCGCTGCATAGGTACAACGAAATGGCAAAGATCATAGAGCGGGTCGTAGACATCAACCTCCAAGCAGGGCTGGCGGAGCTGAAAACGCCATTGCAGCTCCCGCGAATAAAGCTCACACCTCCTCTGAGCGAGCCCTCAGAAGGCGCAACAGCGCCTACAGGCTCTTCGTCGGTGTCATCATCTGTGACCTGGCCCTCATCGTCGTCTTCGGGCATTGGCTCAAGTTCTGATACCGCACAGGACGGTCCAAATGTCTTGAATACTGCACCGTCATCTTCTCCGCAGGTGTCGGCGAGAGAAAGCTCCGATTCGTAGCACTAAACGATTTATTGCAAGGCTCTTTGCAACATATTTATCGAATTGTACATCTCAGGAGCAAAGCAGGCGTCGCCAGTTTTCCGCCTCGGATTATTTCACCCGCAACTCCTGCTGTCCTTGGACTCTAGGTGCATCCTGTCGGAGCACTTTACCTACGGACAGGCGCAATTCACCCGGCTGCCTGGCCCAAGCTCTAAACCTCAAAGTATTTACACCAACCCCAACCTAACGCGAATTACCGATAGTCACAATACGTATACCATACCCCACGGCATGTAGGTCTTCAAAGGCCAATCCCCGCTCCTCCTCACTCGTCCGGACTCTCAAGCTAGATCTAGAAGTTAAAGCAATCTTATTAGGAATAATTTATGCGGTGGTATGTTATGGAACTACAAAGTGAATATAATCCCAGTCTTTGCTCGTTCCTACACTGTGACATCTCTGAACCTCAAGGGCTCAAAGGTTGGTAGATCGGTTCGTAACTTATGGTCTAGCCATCGAGACTTAAAGCTTAATTCCTCGATTCATTTGCGGTGGCAGCAGACATTAATGCTTTAAATGTTATGGAGGCACGTAAAACACCGCGAAGACCGACCAACGCTCAAATAATGTAGGATACACAATCAAGGTCACTCGGACCTTCTTCAATGGTCGAATCAACCACGTTTCCAGTAGTTCGGACAATTGTTACAATTCGGAGGAATTAAGCCAAAGCGACAAGATACAAAAGGCAGACAAAATATTTAATCCTGGTACATAAACCCGCCCTTCGACCTGGCATTTCTATCGTCGTCATCTAATGCCTGTCTAGTTGATTGAGATCGGGATTCGAGGCAAGCTAGCGAAGGGGTACAAGGCACGAAGGCGAATGGGAATAAGTAGCGCGTCGAGCGTGGTTGAAATAGAATAATAAAACAGACGGAATCGGAGAAGGTGTGGTGGTGTTGGGTGGTGGTACAACGACGCCCCGCGGCGTGTCCTGCACGCGGTTAAGACGGCCAGGCGGGAGGCATCGTGTCATGTTCGGTCGTGATTCTCCTTCGAAGTTCAAGCTCAAAGTTCGCGGTCCTTCCCTCCTTATCCCCTACCAACGCTCGTCGTTTGACCAGGAACTGCTTAACTGGGGCAAAAAACGCGCTTACGCGAGCCGCCTGGCGCGTTCCCGTTCCATCCGTAACTGGAATCGCTCGGCGCGTTTGATGGGCTCGAGGACGGCACCGGTGTCAGCGGCGCGGAGGACCATGATCGGACCCTCGGGGCCATCTGGGCTGGCAGCGCGCGCGACGTTGGGGTTAGCGTGGTACCTGCGGCCGAGGAGACTGGTTGGGTTGCTGGCGCGTGCTTGGGCGGGGAGGACGACCACGGCGGGAAGTGCTGCAGGCGCGGGGACCGGCGCGGGGAGGGCAGACACGGAGGGGAGGCTGAGGAGAGCGAGGAGGAACCCGAGAACGAGGGTGAACAGGAATGAGGGCTTGGCGAACATGATGTATGGGTTGGGTTGGGTTTGTGTGTGTAAGTTGGCTAGAGCGAGTGTTCGTCGAAGGTTGGATTACGACGGTGGTGTTTAATACTTGCTTGTGGGCTGTGGGCTGGCTGCTCGTCGGCTGGACTGAACGAGTCGCGTTGATTCCTTGGTTAGGTGGGGAGGTGGGTGGCAGGTTATGGATTGCTAACACCCGTCAAGAGCGTTTTAAAGCAAAGGTGAAGGTAGAAGAAGCTCGGAGAAGCTTGACGGTTGGTGGGGAGGAAGAAAGAAGAGGAAGATCGAGGGAATCAACGACGCCGGGAGGCAACCTGTCGTTGAGTGGCAGGCTTTAAACGCGGCCTCACGTAAGACAATTAAATTTATGCATTTATTTCTCACCAGGGGGGTCAGGGTTTCCTGTCTGTCCGTTGACGACTCGATTGACGCTGGAATCCGTATGGCTAGCGGAGAAGGGACTCAGGACTGGCTGACTCAATAAAGCGATCTCGAACAGCAAATTATTGCGCCGCCGATCGTGAATAACAGCGTCTGTGGCTCTGTCGACGAAGAGGCGGTTCCTGTCGCGGATATTATTCTTCAAAGCGGAAAACCGTGGCTAGGGGAAGTACTTGTGTTACATATCGCTTCCAAAATTGTCGCCCAACTTGAAGATTGTTCGTTGTAACGCCTAGACGCGCTCTGGGCAAGTTCGGACTCTGCGAGACGACCTGAAGGTAAGATCAGGGCCTACCAGTATTTTCATGAATTAAAGACACTTTATACTGATCATGTCGTAATTATTTTCGGATGAGGAGACTTGATTAACGTGCTTTGACGAGGCGAATGTGTGGGCAAGAGTTGGAATTTGGCCTTGACTCTTGAGGAGGAGTCATGCATGTCATACCACACGTGACCGCATCGCGTCGCGTCAGGAAATTTCAGTTTGATATAATTCTTTTCCTTAGGTACCGAGTGAATATGATATGGTGCATGGCATATGTCAAAGGACGATCTACGAGGGTTGCATATGGGAGTTTGGAAATGCCAATCCCAATAAGAGGGTTTTAAAATTCCTAACTGGGAAAAAGACCTTCTGAATCATCATCCATCGGACAACCCAAGCAATATCCTTCAAATTGCCAATGCATCTCCCATAATGCATTGTCAATAGTTTCATCATCCAATATTTCAAGAGTGCATATTTTTGAAAGTTCCTTGCACTCCTTAAACTCCAAAGAAGGGGGACCTCTCCAGTGGTGTTTTAATTGTTCGATTATGCGGAGAGTCACATTGTTCATGCGACGACCTTGCACGAAACGTATTATTCGACGAAAGTCCAGTGCATTAGAGTTGAAAGTGATCTGGACTGCTTGAGTCCAGTATGTTTGACTCCGATTTTCTTCATGGTCCAAAACCACGGACGAGAAACTACTGGTGCCATCTTCTCGAGAGAAGACAACGTCTGTCGCAAATTCGGTCATTTGTGCGAGATAATCTGCCAACTGAAAGTCCCCGGATCTAGTCTTGACCAGACAAAAGGAACGTAATGTAGGGAATGCATAAGGTTCAGGTTTTAACCACTGGTCATAGCCAGGGATGGTGGTCATCCAGCAATTCCGGATGGTAAGTGTTGTGAGTAATGGCGCTCTGAGGAATGATAACCAAAGAGGCGCGAGGTTACCCAAACGGAGATTTTTGAGGCTGTCCATGGTAATTAACTCCACGCAGTGGTAGTGGTCTTCAAGAACAGGCCCAACCAAGGATAGATTTTCCAAGGATGATATGGATAAAACTTCACGGAATGCAGCCCAGGAAAAAATCATGCCCGAGTCGGTATCATGATCCGGCGCCTCTAAGCGGAGTGTAGTGATATTGGATAGTGGGGGTAAACATCTGTATGAGCAGTCCAACGTCAGGGATGTTAGCTTCGGCGTGCCATTCTTGAAGACGGTAGGTTTAAAGCCTTTCTGAATGAACACATCTTCAACGCTGATAGAGGGTGAGTCGGTATCCGCCTCGACACCAGGACAAAAGGCAAAATGCTCCAAGTTCTGAGCGGAGTGCGATGCGATCTGGGAAAGAAGCGCGTCAACAGGACTAGTTGGGTCTGATAATACGGTGAAGCATTTCCATCTTGCAATGGCGGGTATCGATCTCTGCAACAGAGCTAGCTGACCGTCCCAGGTCCATTTCCTTTCCTCAGATCGTCTAAAATTAAACCAGAGCTCCAGTGACTGAGACGCCGACCTCTTCAGATATGCATCCAATCGGTCAAGAGGAATACGCGAAGCCCGGGGGCCGTCGTAGCAGAAGCGTGTCCATAAGGCAGGGTATGATAGTGAAATCGACCGCCATTGGCGGCACACTTGCGACACGATAACTTCTGATAAAAACTTCCTCTTGTCCTGATCGGCCAAAGTCTGCCTCGCGGTATTAAATCCTGCGGCGACCGTGAAGTCGAAAATTAGGCAGGTGACTTCCGCGGAAAGTGTTAAGAGAGGCGCTGGATCGTTGTAAACCGCGCCGTATTCAGCCTGGACCTGAGCGATTTGGTGATTTAGCTCCGTAATACGATGGAAGAGAGCCGTCCTTTCTGTCTCGAACTTTGTTTGCTTTTCTTGGAGCCTGAACAGTTCGGCATCCCTCTGAGGGTTACTGGACATTCTGTACATGGATCACTTGTTGGTTATCTTTGAAGAAGGAAAACAATCGAGCTTACTTTAGACAATATTGATTATGACTACGACTTTTGAAATAGAAAGTCTTGCAGATGAATCACCTGCCCAGACTCCAAAGCGAAATTCGAATGGCGGTGGTTCAGAAGAAAGTTTGATCAGCGTGATCGTGAATTGGAAAACGAACAACGTCACGTGGTCTTCCACTCTAACCTGGACCTGGACCACGATAAAACCAGGTCAATTTTTTTTTGAATGCTGGCACCGTTCTTCGAGTGGTAAATACGGCCTCGTTGGCTCGGGCCTCTATTTTTTTCGAGCGAGGAATACAACTCTCCTCTCTGAGCTGTAGTTTCGACACAAGAAATCACGTCTGATCTGCATTTGTAGTCCTTGAGGTTCTCGTCGTCACTGCAAAAACAAGAAAGCAGGCCATTTCCATCTTTTTATATCAAGATCAGAAGCCCTATCAACCATTGTAGTCGACCCCGGCGCCAATTCTCTTCATTCTTGGATAGATTCAATTGATGCCAGGCCGGCGCTAAGTTGAAGTCGGCGCTTATTTCAGTCTGACATCAGCGTCTGTCATCGGTTTATTGAACGTAGATAGGCGGGTGACGAACCAATAACGGAATAATGTTATTGAAGATGTAGCTCGGTTTATATACATTGTATCTAGGCATTCCGTAGTAACCTGTAAGTAGTTAGGATAATACTATGGATGTGTATCGACGACACCGAGCGGGATAGCGAGGCAGGAACAAAGGGAGTCTATGGACATGAAGCAAAGTAAAGTAAACGAGACAAGACGTACAGATCGGAAGGTAGTGGCGGCGGTAACCCTGAATTGGCGCGCAGCTCGGATTCGGGTTTGCCCAATTTATTCCAACACGGTTCACCTTCGAAACCACTAGTTTGTATTGGAGCGAGTAAAATCACCCATATAAATGAAATACATTCGGTAAATAATTTCTAAGTGGAGCATCGCCGAAGCCAGAATAGATTGACTGTTTGGGAGTGCCTGCCTGGACCGAATGGTAACCACCAATTAAATAAAACATGGAATGATATATAATATATTCTGAGTCGATGAATAAATAAATTTCATGGAATGCACATCACGATAATAGCAACTGGATGCAACGACACATAAATTAAATTTACCGTAATTCCCTGCTTCGTTGGAGGAACGATTGGGAGATGGACAGGCATCTTTAATAAAACTCCTCGATGCCAAAGGGCCTCTTCACCATCCATCATATCACATATGAGCCAAGTAATACTCTCCAAGTTGTCGAATGAGTTTCATAAATGTCTGCCTATTGTAAATAGCTACTTGGACAAACACTCGGATCAATAATGATTATACCGTCGTCAATACAAGGTTAGACTGGGTTTCTAAACTACGGGCGCTTGTTTTCGGCGCTTGTTTCTCCAGAATCTCCACCGTCAAGACAGATGAATAGTCAGCTCCATGTGAAATTTAACTGACATTAATGGCCCAGGCTTATTTTAGGGATGATTAGTCAGGCAACTCTGTTGTAGGTAAAGAAAGCGTCAGAGAAGATTGGCCAAGACTGGTGGCATCCGGGTCCGAGGAGCAAAATGCACGTTCGTGCCACCAGTACTTGTGCCGAAGTGGAAGCACAACGCTGGCCACAATTGTACAACTGCACGCGCTTTTGGTATTGGATGAGTTCTTTCAATTAAGCGGCGTACCTCTCCTCCATTCCTGAACTTGATCGTGAGCTTCAATACCCCAGAACCCGGGGTGACTGTGATGATCGGAGCGCCATCAAGGCGTAATGGGTACTACTTTGGGAGTTACGCCGCAATATCATTCATACTGCATCCGGACCCGAACCGACAAAGGACGTAAGAAACATTTTTGCATGAATTCCTGCAAGTCAAGAACGGGTATTGATTCGCGAAGTTTCAGAAGCGAGGCAGAACGCCGAAATCGAAATATAAATTTGGTCTTGTTTGTTCGAAGGCTTTACATCGACGGACCTTTTTGGATTCTTGTTACACAACTTTCGTGATGCCTCAAGCGTGAATGGGCATTGTTCACTTCGCAGCACCCGATTCTGACTGTGGAAATGGCCTTTGACCGGTGACCTCAGGTTTGAACTCGAGTAGCGACTGAAGTCAGGATCAACTTTCTGGATGGCCCGAAGGTTCCAACTTGAATCGCCGTTAGTACAACGCCCATGGATAGTCTTTCCTGGCCGGACTGCGATGTCCTGGAGCACTACCTTCTGTGGCCATCAACTCCAATCCAACACATTGGTCGGAAGAAGACGCTTATCGAACCAGTCGCCCTTCATCAGTCACTAGACTGCCTAGGGGAGACAAGGAAGACGGCAGCACTGGCGATTTGAACGCAGGTATGGATTTTACGACTGTATTACGGATTCGTACGTTCTTTGATGGTGGCTACAAAGTGGATCCGCACTCTTGAGAAAATTCTAACTCGCGAGATGGCCGTTCTCATCCATTGCGTGCTTGAGAATCGCAAGGCATGGCTATCTCAAGATGCTGACAGCAGACAGACGATGAGTGGTATAAAAGGGCTGCCTTGAGCCGTGTTTTATCCAAGCTTTACCCAGCTATGCCATCCTTCAAGTCCTCGTCTATTTTCTCCTTGTGCCTATTGGCCGTGACCGCCCTCGGCGCCCTCGTCCCTCTCAGAGAAATTGAGAAGGTCGACGGACCGACCAGTGGCCGCCTCATCGTGCAACTCAAAGAGGGCGCCTCCAAGGACAGCATTCTGCAGCACATCCCACACGGTCATGTAACTCACAACTGGGATATTATCAACGGCTTCGCTGGTATATAAGTTTGCTTTCAGCTCCGAGTCGGTTCGATATAGCTGACACAAAAATATCTACCCGCAGGTAATTTCAATAACGAGACTCTGACCAGGCTCCGTGCGTCTTCCGACGTCATTTCGATTGCAGAGGACCCCATCGGTTCTGTGACGACGACCCAGTGCGTAGACCACTTATCACGTTGAAGATCCTTTTTCTTGACTGATACTCGATATAATAAAAGGACTAACGCTCCTTGGGGTCTGGCACGTATTACTTCGCCAACAAAGCTTGCAGACCAAGATCCAGAGTGAAATTAATTCATTTTCTTAATGTCTTGATCTCACAAACAGCACCGTCACAGCGCGCTAACATTTTCTTACACTTATAACTCCACCGCCGGAGCTGGAGTTGATGTCTATGTCATTGGTAAGCAATTTGGTCACTCCTCAGCCATCTCGGTTTCTCAACAGGCCTGAATGTAGACACTGGGATCTTGACAACCCACGTATGTTGAGGAGCACATATCTTCCGTTTTAAATGACTTAATCAGAACTTAGACTCAATTTGGTGGCCGTGCCACTTGGGGTGCCACCTTTGGCCCCTATGGGTAAGTCTTTTTTACGCTCTTTGTTATACATTAAGCCTCGAAATGAGAACTCTTCTCCAGGAATGCGGACGGACATGGTCACGGGACTCACTGCGCGTAGGTTACCTTCCCTCAGAAATCTTTACTATCTGGCTAACTTAGTGTCCTTTATAGCGGAACAGTAGCAGGAATCCAAGTTGGTGTAGCGAAGCTGGCAAGTGTAATCGCAGTGAAGGTTTTCGACGACACCGGGTATGTAACGCAGTCTCTGTCAATTACTGTTTGCCTTTCTTAAGCACCTTCGACTACGAAGAAATGGAGCCGCCTCGGATACGTAAGAGCCCACAGTCTTAATTAAATGTCCTTGATTTTTAATTGCAGTCCATCAGCATCTCTGGTCTCAGCTATGTCGCAGAAGCTGCGCGCACATCTGGCCGTCCTTCCGTGGCCTCTATGTCCTTCCGATTCCCTGGCACCACTTCCATCGATACTGCCGTTACAGCCGTCAGTAGGGACGACTTCTTAATTTGTCCTCGTACTCACAATGTCTGATTCAGCTTGTCAGTTCAGGCGTCCATGCTGCCGTCGGTTTCCCAAGCCTCTTTACATCTTCTGGAAGCTGATTATGATGCTCTGGTTAGGTCGCAGCAGGAAACGAAAACATCGACGCCGAAGGATTGTCCCCAGCTCGCGTGCCTAGTGCGAATACCGTAGGCGCGAGCACGATCGCCGATGTGCGTGCGGGTTTCTCGAACTATGGCGCGGTTGTGGACATCTTCGCACCTGGAGAAGATATTATTAGCGCCTGGATTGGGTCCAACACCGTATGTCATGCCATGATCATAAAAAACAGGTGCTAATGACATTGTGTATGCACACCAGGCCGCTGTTAGTCTCTCCGGGACCTCGATGGTAGCTACACGGCGCTGATTTTATATCGTTCTTGGAAATGGGGAGTTGACCGAATATCTTTTATCCTACAGGCTACACCCCACGTCGCCGGTATTATTGCGTATTTGATTGGCTACCAAGGCAACATTTCTCCAGCGGCGATGTCCAGCAAGCTCAACACTCTTAGTCTGAAGAACGTTCTGTCCGGCATACGTTAGTATTTTATTTCACACCTTGGATTCTTTTCACAAACTGACGGAACATTTACAGCTGATGGCACTGTGAACAAGTTGGCTAAGATCTAGAGCTCTTGATTTTATTCCCCAAAAACATTCCGGATTTTCTGAGCCGTCGAGGTAGTAGAAGTGTAGTCTAGGTGTATGTCATACCTACATAAATTTGACAACGTGAACAATATTTTTTTCTTGATGGCATGTCGTGACTGTCCGTCGAAGACTAGCTATAAGTACTAGTAAATTCTGTCAAGTCCTTATTAATCCCAGTGAAAACCGGTTCTAATGTGTTCTGCTCAATGGGCAGGCCAGCCGTGCAAAGCTAAAAAGTATCCAGATCTGGTCGGACAATATATAAATAGAACTCTACTTTTCTTTCAGTCTTTGTCGTCGATGACGCTCAGCTCAGCTCAGCTCGCCTCAACTCACCCCAAAAAGAAAAGTTTTGGGGCAATTTCTTTTACTTATGATTATTTCCTTCGCCTTCGTTCTGTCATATAACCCCCCGACCCAACTTCGTCTTTCCATTCCGTCGTTTCCCCCCTTTCTTCCGTACTGCCATCATCTCCTCCCACCAGCGCCGTATCCTCCTCCCTCCATAAACCCTTGGGGGTGATATAGCTGACAACCCCACTATCACGACTGCCCCAAAACTGTTTTTCAAGCGTCGCGAAGTGAGATGCTTTTTTTTAACGAGGTCGGGCGGTAATTGACAATTTAGGCTCTGGTGAGGCTCTGTTCAAGTTCTATTCGATCTCCCTAACACAATATTAGTGGCAGACTTGTTACTAGTCGCTCAAACGATCTCAGTTGCAAGCAAGGTGCGCATTCCATTATTTCCATGTAAATATCCTGACATCCCCGCATATAGTCACCTCAAAACAACTTTTTGGTTGTCGTTTGTTGTCATTATTGTGGTAATTCCCCCCTTTCATGCACAAATTTTACACCAACCTTTCAATTTACCAGATTGCCGATGTGTCCAAGGGTTCTTATGTACTGGGATTACTCACCTTTGGATGCAATACCATTTTTGACGTGAGTGAGGCCCGATCTCCTTGTGCTGGCCCGATTCGGAACGGAAAGCGTGTTACGTAAACTGAGAAAAAGTGGTACGACCTTTTCTGTGACATCACCGCCGCTGTCGCTGTCTCTGCAGGAGAAGCAACCTTACCTAATCCCTCAATCTCTCTCTTCTCTCCACCTTCTAGCTGTGGTCTCGACCACCGTCTACCTCTTCCTCGCATTCAAGACAGAGCCGCCATGCCCGCGGTCCCAACGACCTCCCCTGCAACCGGCCTCCCCATCCCTTCATCCTCTTCGTACATCCACACCACATCTCTCAACTTTGTCGACGCCTCTGGCCGCACGCTCCTCCTCCGCGGGGTGAACTTATCGGGCGCGTCCAAGGCTCCTGTGGGTCGGCCTTCGCAGATCCTGAATGATTTTTGGGAAGACGCGGAGCGTGGGGGACAGAACTTTGTTGGGCGGCCGTTGGATATCGATGATGGAAGCGCGGATGTTCACCTTGCGAGACTGAGAGGGTGGGGGTTTAATATGCTGAGGTTCCCGTTTACCTGGGAAGCATTGGAGCACGAAGGACCGTGAGTAGTTTCTTTATTTATCATTCTAGTATGTGCTAACTTGTATGCAGAGGGAAATACGACTATGAATTTATGGACTACACAATCCGCGTACTCGCCAAATGCCACGAATACGGATTTCGCGTCTACATGGACCCGCACCAAGACACCGTAAGTCATTTTAATCAACAACCCCGCACTTACTCACCCTTCCCAGTGGTCCCGCTTCTCTGGCGGCTCTGGCGCGCCTTTCTGGACTCTTGCAGCGTGCGGTATCAAGCCACACCACATCACCGCCACCCAAGCCGCCATCCTGCACTGCGAATACCCCTCCCCCTACGCCCCCACCGGTCCTGACCCCTCTACCCTCCCCGCCATGGTCTGGTCCACAAACTACGGCCGCCTCCTCTCCCAAACCCTCTTCACCCTTTTCTTCTCCGGACGCGACTATGCGCCTTACTGCATAATCGACGGCGTCAACATCCAGGACTACCTCCAATCCCACTACATCGAAGCGTGCGGACAGCTCGTAGACCGCATAGCCGCGTTCGAAGGGGGAAGACTGCTGGACGCGTGTGTGATTGGATGGGACAGCATGAACGAGCCGTTCGAGGGGCTGTGTGGGTGGGACGACCTCAGTGTGAACCCGGTGAAGCAGGGCTCGACGCTGAAGAAGGGTACGTACCCCACGCCCGCGCAGAGCGTGCGGCTGGGGATGGGCCAGAAGCAGACGGTCGAGCATTGGAGCTTTAGTGCTATGGGCCCGAAGCGGGATGGGGTGGTGGAGGTGGATCCCAAGGGAAGGAAGGTGTGGGCAGACGAGGGCGAACTCCCCGACGGCACGCACCCCCGCTGGGGATGGAAGCGCGACACCACGCAATGGCCGCTCGGGACCTGCATCTGGGCTCTACACGGCGTATGGGACATCGAAACTGGCTACGTCCTCCGACCCGACTACTTCAAATTCAATCCATCAACAGGACTCGAGGCAGAGTTCCTGACGGACTACTGGAAGCCGCATTGGCTGGCGTATGCGGAGCGGGTGCGGAGGAGCCATCCCGAGGCGATCGTATTCGTGCAGCCGCCGGTGTTTGCCATCCCCCCGCGATTCGAAGAGGCGGAGCTGAAGGGCAGGTGTGCGTATAGCCCGCACTACTACGATGGCTTGACGCTCGTGACGCGGCATTGGAACTGGTTCAACGCCGACGCGCTTGGTCTCCTCCGGGGGAAATATGGTTCGGCTTTATCAGCAGTCAAGCTCGGCGAGAAAGCGATCCGTACGTCGCTGTACGAGCAGCTGGGGTACCTAAAAGCAGACGTGAAGATGCTCGGTGCGGGGACGTACCCGACACTAATTGGCGAGATCGGGACGCCGTTTGATATGGACGAGAAGCGGGCGTATGGGTGGACGGATGGGGGCAAGTACAAGGGCGATTATGGAAGGCAGGAAAAGGCGCTGGATGCGAGTCTGCAGGCTTGTGATGCGAGGCGTGCTAAGGGCAAGGGCAAGGGAGGGGAAGAGGGCGGAGAAGCAAGAGGGAATGGGGAATCGCTGAATTGGACGGTGTGGACTTATGTTCCCGACGACCATAGCCATGAGTGGGGAGATGGCTGGAACATGGAGGATCTGAGCTTGTTTAGCGTTGATGATCTTGTGCTGTCCGAGGGCGAGACCGAGTCTGAGGAGGAGGAGGGCTCGATATTGGATGATGAGGACGAGGACGGTGATGTGGAGAGACGGGAACCAAGGAAACCGCACGACGGAGACGAGTATAAAGACTCGGACACGCATACGCGCGTGCTGGAAGTCGAGGACGAGGACGCACTGCATAGCCGGGCTGTACTGCTCATGGACCGGCACCGGGATCGACGCGAGAGGGAGAGGAAGGGCAGTATGCGCGCTGTGATGGACAGCGTGCGGGGGAAGAGCAAGTGCAGGACTACGACTAACAGAAGGACCGACCGGCAGCCTGCACGCAGACCGCCTATGAACTCGAGGACGGCGACGTCGTCTGCGATGAGCTTGGACACATTGGGTGGGCCGTCGACCGCTGCTGCGTCTGCGACGAGTCTGGGGTTGCATCTAGGCGGGGAGGATGATCAGCGGACGCGGCAACGCAAGTTAACACGCAAAACCTCCTCATCGACTCTCTCGTCTTCCTCGACCTCTCTCTCTCCCCGACTTCGTCGCCCCTCCTCTGATCTCACACCAGGCCAGCTACGAGCGGGTTACTCCCCCGACCCGTACAAGTTCCTGACGAACGGTGCACGCGCCGTGCGTGCCTTTGCCAGGCCGTGGCCTGTTAAAGTCGTCGGAAGGGCCGTGGAGGTCAGCTTTGATGTGGGGAAGGGGGTGTTTAAGATGGTCGTCAGTGTGGGGTGGGAGGACCGGGTGCGGGTGGAGGAGGAAGGGGAAGGGGAAGGGGACGCACAGGAATCGCAATCGCCACCGAAAGAGCGGGCGAAGTTGGGGACGGAGGTGTATATACCTCTTGTACATTATGCGCATGCGAGGTTGTTGGAGGGGGGGTATCGCGGGGAGGGAAGGGAGGTGGAGAAGGTCGTACGCGCGAGTGGGGGTGCGGTGGGTGGTGCGGGTGAGCTTGACGATCAGGATCAGGACCTCGATCAGGACCGGGATCAGGATAAAGACGAAGAGCTGTCGAGGAGCTTGAGTCTGAGTATGCTCTCTGCGTCGACGGCTGTCGAGGAGCGTATCGGTGGATCTTCCACTGAGCAGAAAGACGCATCGCCAATGCCGACGCCGGTCATTCCTCCCGCTGCAGCACCAGCACCAATACCGACACCGACACCAGCGCCCCTCCTCATCCGCGACACCCCCGACCTGGTCGACCTCGAGGTGAAAGTATCCGGCGGGACGTACGCGGTGCGCGGACAGACGCTGGTGTGGTGGTATGATGTCCCCACGCGGGAAGAGGGTGGGAGGAGGGAGTATACGCTGGAGGTGAAGAGGCGGGGTGGGGCGTTGGGGGTTCCGCCGACGAAGAAGATGGAAGGGGGTGGGATGAAGGTGAAAGAGGGGAGGAAGGCGAAGAAGGAGAGGGAGAGGGAGGAGGAGGAGAGGGAGAGGGAGGAGAGGAAGGGATGGTGCGAGGAGCTGTGTTGTGGGTCTTTTGGGTGTGTGGTGTGCTGAGCGCGTATTTTGCCTCGTCATATCCTATCCCACCTTGCCCGTCCTCGTCCTCGTTCTTCGGCATCATATGCGCACCTACATCCCGTCGCAAACACCTTAAGCACGGAGCGCGTTTCTCATTTATCCACTAACAGTGATAACATAACATAACATAACTTAGACCCGCATCGCATCGCATCGCACCGCAACCATATTCACCATGTCGTGTGACGGCAACAAAACTCGCCTCATACTATACTGTATTCACATTCACATTCGCATTCGTATCATTCGGACGGGACTTTCCTTTTGTTTTTCGCTTTTTTTGTGTTTAGTATAATAGCTTTGATTTCAATTCTTCTATATTTCTTTCTGTGCTACCATTATTGCTGTGTTGAATAGAACTTGAACAGAGCCTAAATTGCCAATTACTGCTCGACAGCATTAAAAAAAAAGCATCCCACTTCGCGACGCTTGAGAAACAGTTTTGGCGGTAGTCGTGATAGTGAGGTTGTCAGCCGTGCCGGGTTCACTATATTACCCCCAAGGGTACGGAGGGAGGAGAATACGGCGCTGGTCAAGCGCTGGTGGGAGATGATGGCAGTACGGAAGAAACTTAGAAAGGGGGGAAATGAAAAGCTGAGTCGGGGGGGGGTATATGACGGAACGACATACTCATAAGTAAAAGAGAAAATTTTGGGCAGAGTTGAGGCGAGTTAAGGTGAGTTGACCGTCATCGACCGTCGACGACAAAGAGTTGAGTTCTATTTATATACTGCAGTGCTGTCTAGCACGGCTGGCCTGCTTATTGACCAGAACACAACAGAACAGGTTTTCACTGGGCTCAGAACTAGCTTACATAGTTGTAGTTACCACCCAAAAAAAGATTAACAGAGATTAACACTGATAACAAGAGCAGAATTCTGAATTGCAACTTTTTCGCAGGTTGTTTAGAGGACCACGTGTTAGGGTCCCCAGCCTGAATATCATACAGTACACTTTCTCATAATGCATATCGACGGTGACAAAATTTTGCCATGCATTATGAGATTTATGCAACAAGGAATATGTCACATTTCAGTGACACCCGTTACTTTACCACTCAAATGTGACAAAATCGACTTTTTTGGAGAGAAAGTATGTATCAATCAAATGCAAGAACATCCGAAAGCCATTTTTGAGCAAAAATCTATGCTTTTGGAAAATATGCAGTGAAAAGTTGAAGAAAAGTACACCCTGGCGACCATTGCCGAGGCCCGCTCTAGGGTCCTTCCCTGCCAAATTTTGATCTGATAATGCATATATCGCTCCTAGGGTTATGCATTATGCATTATACAATATGCAGCAATTTCCCTGCGAACAAAGTTGGTTTCGGGAAAAAGCTATGCATCATGAGAATTATGCATTATGACGATATGCATTATGAGAAAGTGTACTGTATCAAGCTAATCGAACTTTCTTCTTAACCACCACCTAACCTCTAGAGTCTACACCGGTGTTCATCTACAAGTCTTTGTTATTTCCAAAGCGGTAATCAATCTTATCTGAAGTAAGCCTGACTCTTTTTCTTCTTCAAAGACAACGTGGCTTGTAAGCCATTGCCTTGCAGCATGGCATTTACGAGTCCTTTTTTTCTCTTTTTTTCTCCTCCTCTGTGCTACTGGCCATTCTAGACGCGTGTAGGTGTTGCAACAAGACACACAGCCACGCCTCTGCAGCTTTATCCATTCGCTGTGGTCGGCGCGATATCGCCTCGAACTGTACACGAATGACCTCAACGGCGCTGTGCAGGCGAACCGAGGTTTAAGGGGTTGCAGCAAGTAATTTAGGCCAGTAGTCCATCCTTTAATGCCCGAAAAATTTCTTACCCTGTCTATAGCGTCATTCTTTTCATGCGCTCCGCAGGCGCAGATGTCATGTCCATTTGTTGGTCTTTAGGACTTTCAAGTTAGCGAGGTTAGTAATTGTTCATAACCTAGTCGAAGCATTAAGTACTCACCTTGTCTCACAACTTGGCCGTTTTGACAAACTTCAACCTCCTACTCACCGTACCGTCTCCTCCCAGCATTGTCTACCCTGTCTCTCATATACCGAGCCTACCCCAACGACGGACCGAGAACATCCACGTCCACGACCATGCGGCAGATGTTAACACAGCCCGCTTCCCTTCACTAGCTGTCTTGGTTGGCAGTTGTCGATCATTGTCCTCGGATTAGGAATTGAGGCAAAAGGCTTCTCTGCATACCGCCGGTTGGCCTGCACACGTTAGCCTGTCATTCAAGTCAATAACAGATGTTGAAACGCACCACGGACACCCTAGCACATCTCGCACGGCGCATAGAAAGACTCTGCAGCTCGTGTGCCTCCACCCAAGTCGACAACTCGCTTGCCGCGGTGTTGGATGCACCCGTAACACCGCACCCTCATTCATTTGTATCTGTCGGCGCGAATACAATGACTTGAATGGTGCAAGAATCCCATCAATGGCGCTGTGGGGCCGGGGGAAAAGCAAGGGGTACTAGTTTGTTGAGTTTAAATAGTGTAAAATCGTCGAAATTGGCAGTCTTGACTCTGTAAAATAAATTACAGTGGGAGTTTGAGGTGGTTTGTCGGGGCGATGAGAGATGGGATTGACAGAAGTCAGGGGGGGAAGTAAATTCAGAAGAGGCGAACAATGTAAAATGACGACGAACAATGGAGTGTGGCGCATCAAAAGTGCCTCTGCTAAGATAATCCCAGGTCAAGGGGGTGTCAGTAAAAAAATATGTGACATAGGGTCGGTTAGTTAGTCCAGGCCATGAGGCCCTTAAAAAAAAAAGTTTTGAGGCAATATTTTGAGCCAAAAGAGCCTACAGTTCATTTGATTTAACCTGGAATAGACTTTCACAGTTGTGGATAAGTGCAAAAAGGTGAACTAGTTTCTAGAATTAGTTGTCTATGCCCTTTATATCTGGCACTGAATAATAACCCAGTGGCTTAAGTGGCTTATTGTTGGCAATATTACCATGAACAAATATAGAATATTTTTTTCCCCTTCATTTACCCTTCCACCTATTTATCCTAAAATTTATAGAACTCAAAAGCTAATGGGCCATAGGTCACAGAAACATTGAAATGGTCTGGGAGAGCTCAGGCAAGCCAGAATGGACAAAAAAAATCAATATAATTATGTAGTAATACTATATATAGCTATATATTCCCACAGTGGTTAGTTAGTCCAGCGTCTTAGCCCTTAAAAAAAAATCTGACCTCATATCCGATTTTTTTTTACTGACACCCCCTTGTCCCAGGTGGAGTGGCTGTGTCCGGTACGGAATGTGAAGTAAGCGGTAAGGCGCTTATTGCTTGAAATTGGCAAAGTCCTCACTGAGTTGAATGTTTCCGAGTGCACTGGGACACAGTTAAAGTAAGTTACTGCTAAGATCTACTTGGTTGTAGAAGGGCTTACCTGAATGTTAAGATAGCCGAGAGTGCCTTCCGTGATTTTGTGCCGAAAACTTTTCCGAAGATGAGAGACGCAATGGTGACCGGCGACCCCAGACTATCGGATTTCTTGCGCTCCATCCATCCATCTGTTCATCCCTGCGTTCACGCATGCAATTCGTCAGGTTTTAGATTCGCAGTGCACCATCCCTCTAGAAGTGACGATGAACTCAAGGATCGTAGCTAGGAGGCTTGGCGGGTTGGATCCAAGTGCTTAGCGGACCTAAAAATACCAAACAAGGAGGAGAGAGCACAACATCAACGCGTTGAAGGAAGGTGAAAAGGATTGAAAGACGAGCAAAAGAAAGAAACACACCACCAATCTTTGCTTTCCAAAGCTGCAACTTCGGACTTCCAAGACGTGCTGCTGAGCCTATTGTTGTCTGTCGCATTGCTATACCCTCTTCGCAAGCAGCACCAGCAAACGCGGGGTGTCGTGGGGTAGCAATGTGCTGCCCAGCGCTGCAATGTGGTGAAGTTAGCCGGACAGCGGTGTTGTTCTTGCGACATACCCGGTGTATTTCCCCCTCAACGAACCAAAACTCTTCAACTTCCAGCCCACATCCAGGAGGGGCACTGGGAACGGGCCGCACGTCTTTTCAGCCATGTTAGACGGGATTGGCGGTATGGCAGACAGAGTTGGAGGCAAAGGTCAGCATCGATTCTGAAGCTGACAACATTGGAATAGGAATACATGACATCATTCCGGAGCCAAAATCAAAAACATTCAGACAATGTCGTCATCACTTTTTCTAATCTCCTCATTCTTTCTTCTTACTCCCCATTGTCGTTCGTACCTCGCGATCCTGGCCCTCAGGTTAGCAATCGAGGCGGACCACTTCACCGCCACGCACGATTCTGCCTGCACGCGTTAGCCTGCCATCCAAGCCATGAATATTAATGATGCCCACACCCCAACACTTCTCCCGTAGCGTATACGAAGCCCCCGCATCCTTCCTACTATCTTCAATCTCAACAAATTTCTACCTGCGCGTTTGAACACACCAACAACAAAGCCAGCCTGTCCGCTACAGCTTTTTCCACTTCGCGTTCCCACTTGCACGGTGCACGAGTGTTATCGACGATGTCGTGCGGACAGACCAAGGTCCCGGGGGCTGCACAAGTCATTCAGGTTAGCAATGTTCTCTTCTGAAGCTCGAAAATTGGCTTACTTCATTTATAGCAGCTTCTTCCTCCGCCCGGCGACTTTTATTCAACCTGCTGATGCTTTTATCCAACCTGCTGAAGCTCGACATCCCGCCGCTGTTCAATCAAACTGCCAATATTCAACAGTTCGCAACCCGTCATTCAAGTTCATAATGGATGCCAAAACCCACCATGGACGCCCCAGTACATCTCCTGCGGTGCGTATGAAGACCCCGCATCTCTCATGTCTCCACCGAAGTCGATGAGTCCCTTCTCGCAGTTGAATGCACCTGCAGCCAGCCAGCCACGCCCCTGAAGCCTCATCCGTTCCTGTTTATCGGCACAACATCGACTTGGAGGTTGCAAGAATTCCATCGACGGTGATGTGCAGGCAAACCAAGAGGTGAAGGCTGCCATAAACAGTTCAGGTGAATATTACTTTTAAAGTTCGAGAATTCACCTACCATATCACGCCGCATTGCGATCCGAGAAGTTGACAATCATGCGTTCCGCTGGTGCTGCCTTCAAGTCGATTGAACAGTTAGGGAACCTTTCCAATGGACAAGATAAGTACCTCATTATAGCCTCGTTAAATTACTACTCACCTCTTTTTCAGCCCACATCAAGCTCGAGACTCTGACGTTCAACGTCAATGTCCAGCCTCCCTCCTTCACCCGCCTGCCCGCATCCTCTTTGAGTCCCGATTTGCGATCGCCACCACCTACCCTCCAAGCGGCAGCCTCCTTCCATTCAGCGCAAAGATTAGTTGAAATCCCTATAAGTCAAGGAAGCCACTCACCGTGAATTTGAAACTCTCCTCAACAACATCACCCCTACTGCTCCTGCTCTTGCTTGCAGCACTACTCCCCGTAGTTGTCGTCATTTGTTTGTTCATATGATTGGCGGATGAAGCTGCAGCCGCTGGGGG
Source organism: Galerina marginata (assembly GCA_023014335.1). Classification (NCBI taxonomy): domain Eukaryota; kingdom Fungi; phylum Basidiomycota; class Agaricomycetes; order Agaricales; family Galerinaceae; genus Galerina; species Galerina marginata. The sequence continues at coordinate 1,760,715 of JAECYW010000007.1, read as the reverse complement.
TAAGTATAAGGTGAAGCGGCAGGTACGAGTTGGGTGATAGGTCCTAACTCGAAGCTGAACACTGTGATGTGCGTTAGCTACGCGGCTTACATTGACAACAGGTGGCTTGGGCAAAGGAGAAGAACATACCGGCGCGTACACCACCGCCACGCAAAGCAGACATCGACCCCGAATATCCAGTCATCGTCGCCGTCCATTTTCCTTCCTTCGTATTGTCGCACTGTCATGGATCCCGGATTCTGCCTCCTGGGCCCGAGTGAGTCGGTTCCCGTGTGCAAACTTCCATGAAAATGGCCTTGCAATGCTGGTGATAAAACATGCTGCAGGAGGGTGAGAGGCGAGAGAGGCCAGGTAGGCAGTTGCGGCACAAGAGTAGAACAAACAAATAATGTATTTGGTTGGGGATACGGCGGTAAGGTTATTTAAAGGGAAAGTTTAGATCACTAGAATCACATTTGTAGTCAAGAGATCATGTTTTCATAAAAAAAGTGAAGGGACTCACAAAATGAAGACGTTATGACGGGCAAAAAGAGAGCAAGACAGTCAAATCTATTTTATCACGTCGCAATGAGCACATGCCACATCCGGATGCTTGATTGTGCATCCATCTCATTACAACATAATTTGCGGAAAATTTTTACATGATTGTGTTCGCAGAATCAAGGGGGTTAAGAATATGTACAAAGGATAACATTCCGTGCAGAGAAAAAAAGGGGAATAGTGAATAGAAGATGTTGAGGACGGACTTTTGATGGCATCATTAATAGAAGCGCTCACGGGGTTTGCCGGCTCGTATAGCGTTGCAAAAGCCGCACTAACGCCCAGAGGACCTCAGGATAAAAGAACGAGCCCTATAAATAGGACTCGTAATCAACAAGTGAACCCCGTGCAGGAATGCCCAGTAGTAACCCTCAGAGGGATGCCAAACTGGTCAGACTCCAAGAAAAGGAGACCAAGCTTCAGACAGAAAGGAGGGCTCTCGGCCTTCGTATGAAGGAGCTAGGTCGCCAAATCGCTGAGGTCAAGGCTGAATACGGCGCTGTTTACAATGAACCCGCGCCTCTCTTAACGCTTTCCACAGAAGTCACCTGCCTAATCTTCGACTTCACGGTCGCTGCAGAACTTACTTCCACAAGAAATGCGTTGGCTGACGATCAAGATGAAAGGAAGTTTTTGCCAGAAATTGTCGTCTCGCAGGTGTGCCACCAATGGCGGGCGATTTCGCTAGCATACCCTGCCTTATGGACACGCTTTTGCTACGACGGCCCCCAGGCTTTGCGTTTCCCTCTTGATCGATTGGATGCGTACCTGGAGAGGTCGGCATCACAGCCATTGGAGCTCTGGTTCAATTTTAGAGTATCTGAGGATAGGGATTGGACCTGGGAAGGTCAGCTAGCTCTGTTGCAAAGGTCGATACCTGCCATTGCGAGATGGAAATGCTTCACCATATTGTCGGACTCAACTACTCCTGTTGACGGGCTTCTTTTCGAGATCGCGTCGCTCTCCGCTCAGAACTTGGAGCATTTTGTCTTTTGTCCCAGCGTCGATCTGGACACCGACATCTCGTCCTCTCTCAGTGTCTTCAAGAATAGCACGCCGAAGCTGAAATCCCTGACGTTGGATTGCTCCTACAGATGGCTACTCCCACTCTCCAATATCATTACACTCCACCTAGAAGCGCCGTTTGGCGGCTACGGCATGGTTTTTTCATGGGCTACATTCAGTGACATTTTATCCATATCATCTTTAGAGAATCTATCCTTGGTCGGGTCTGTTGTTGAAATCCAGTACCACCAGTTCCACGTGGAGTTAATTACCATGAAAAGCCTCAAAAATCTCCGTTGTGGCAAACTCACGCCTTTTTGGTTACCATTCCTCAGAGCGCCATTACTCGCAACACTTACCATCCGGCAATGCTGCATGAACCCCGGCAATCACGAGAGGTTAAAATCAGAACCCTATGCATTCCCTGCATTGCGTTCTCTGTGTTTGGTCAAGACTAGCTCTTGGGATTTTCACATGGCACATTATCTCGCACAAATGACTGGATTGGTGACAGACTTTGTCTTCTCTCAAGAAAATGGATCTTGTAGTTTCTCGTCCATGATTCTTAACGGGGCTCAAAGTGAAACCTATTGGACCAAAGCAGTCCACATCACGGTCAACTATGGCATAGTGGACTCTCCTCAAATTGTGCGCTTCGTGCAAGCTCGTCGCATGAACAAAATTACACTCTGCATCATCGAACCAGCAGGTATATATGGAGATCGCCTTTCTTTGCAGCCAGAGGAATACAAGGAACTTTCGAAAATATGCACTCTTGAAAAATTGAGTGATAAAACCATTGACAATACAGTATGGAAAAAGCATTGGCAATTTGGCGGATATTGCTCAGGTTGTCCGGAGGATGATTCAGAAGATCTCTTTAGGGAGTAATATTAAATGTCTTGAAGGATCAGTATATTTAAAACTCCCGTACGCAACCCTAGTAGACCGTCCTGTAACATGTGCTACATATATTATATTCTCTAGGAAAAAATTGTATTAAGCTGAGAATTCCTGACAGTTCCCGACGCGACGCGGTCACGTGTGGTATGTTTGCCAGGGCTTTGGGCTTTTGCCAACTCTTGCTTGCTCTACACTTTTGCCTTGTTAAACGACGTTAATGCATGCTCATCAAGTCTTCTCATTCAAAACCATGTACTTCCTCCAGCCACGGTTTTCCTCTTTGGATATTAATATCCACAACACTTGTGGGGCACGTGGCTTCTGGTGATCAGTTTTACCTTAACGTTTGCTTCCAGATTCCAAACATACATGTCCTTCCCACTGCGCATTTCCATCTGCTTCAGTCTGGCAACAAGATGTCTCTTGAGGACGGAGAGGAATAGCCATTTCACTTTCAAACATCGTTGTCAAGAGTTCAGAACAGAGTTTCGAACGCACTGGATGGAACGCGACAATCTTTAACACCCGTTCTTGTCAACACCCCTCTGGTATCATAAGTATAACTTTGTCGCATCTACCACGATTAAACTTCAGAACGTGATCGCTAGTGGGTCCGAAAGAAGGATCCTCCGGGAGCACTCAAGTCACAACCGCAGAGATTGTTGCCCCATACTACATCCAACTCCAAGCTCACTGGCCATTGGTTATCGAAAGCGGCATCGCTATGAAATCTTCACAGAAACTTCGTATAGCCATTGTGTATGTTCAAAACCTGGGCCTGTTTCGTTTCTTGACGCTCATGGCCGACTTTCTATTCACATCAGCAAATCCTGGGTACGCTACACGAGACTATAGAGCGCTCTGTAGTGCCGTAGTGCCATAGCACAGGGTACCCGGTTTATAGCATCACGTCATCAGTTATGTAATGCTACGTAGTGATGCCCAGACGCTATGGAGTGCTATAGAGCACCTGGGGATTTGCTATAGAGCATCCCATAGCACCGCTAAAAATGGTAGTCAGCAGTTTCTCCTCCCCTTTGCTGGGACCATCCTTAGAGCTTTATTTTCATACTTAGAACAAAACAAGAATGTAAAAACCATGTGTTATTGGTGAATATGTAGGTACTACAAGCAAGAATGATAATGAAAGATATTAACTGTACACATTCGAGAGGGTGAGGGACGGCGAGGAAACATTAAATATCCACGTTGATGCCACGACACACGAAGTGACGCCATGTAACCGCTCGTCATAACATGATTTACGGTTTCATGGGCGGTTGGCGGGCGGAGGAAGGCTTCAGCACGTCAAAAGCGACGGCAAACGATCGAGATGCGGGGGTGAATCAGTAGCACCGACCCTCTGCGACGAGTGTCAGCAGAAATTCGCATCACCTGTGAGGCGTCAATCTTCGGCATAAAGAAAATGTGCGGCGGGGCTTACTGGAAGGGTGGGGAGGCGCTAACGTGTGCGTTACACAGGTGTTGGGCGAGGACTGCAGGCAGCGGCTGGGTGTCCGTGAAGTGTCAGATGCGAGGTTAAGGAGATGCAGGGCGGGGCTTACTGGAACGGCGGCGGAGGCACTAAAGTTCGCATTAGTACACCGGTGGTGGACGAGGGCTGCGGGTGTGGTGTTTGAAGTGTCAGACGTGGGGCGAGGGAAACACGGGCGCGGGGCTTACCTCACGGCTCGCAGCCCAAAGCCCTAGCTCGGGCCTGTTGCACCCTCCCGTTTCTACTCTCCAGCTACAGCTTCCCTAGCCGCAACGTATCTCCAAAAAAGCCGACATATCGCCCAAGAAGACCGGCCCACATCGTTGAAGCGGAGGGGCGCGCGGCAGGTGAAAGGTGGTGGTGGTGGTGAGAGGTTGAGAAATTACCGGTTTGGGACGTTGAACAATACCGCAATGCTTTAGGGCAAGCAAAATGGACTTGAATGAGTTTCTCGAAAACGATGTGCCAGGTGTGAGGGCAAGACGTACCCTGGAACCTGCTTGCTATGGCACGCTACAGAGTGCTACAGATCGCGTCGGGTTTGTATGAGAGCAAGGGTGGGAATGTACCCTGGGACCTGATTGCTACGGGACGCTACAGAGTGCTATAGACCGCGTCGGGTTTGCTCTGTAGCAACTGTGGGAGTGTTGTATAGTAGTCAATACATACACTATGAATGGTATAAAGCACTTACACGGTATACCGGGGTATGCTGATATTTAATTTGCTATGCGAGGGTATGCCAATATTTATTTTACTATGTCTTGGTTTGGGCCAAAATCAGGATTTGCTGATGCACAGAGGAGGTGGAATTGGCGGCCTAACCATGGCAGTTGCCTTTAGCCACATGAACTTGGAGGAATCTATACAAGTCGACGTATATGAATCCGCTGCGAAGCTGACTCAAGTTGGAGCGGGCATTGGGCTCTGGCCTAGAGGATGGGAAATATGGAAGAGCATGGGCTTGGAGGAAGCTCTGGCCGCCCGATTTCCTCATGGCCAAGATCGTTTGGGAACGGATAAACCTAGTGCGTGTTTACTACTTACCTTATTCTTGTTTTCCTTGTCATCCTGATTTCTGACCTGCTGCAGAGTTATCTTTCGCGATGAGGAAAAGTGATCAGCCTGACGGTGTGCCCATTTTAGACCTTATGATACCAGGTAAATATAAGCTCCTATATACATGAACATTGAATCTTGCTGACAACCTTCAAGGCGGCGGGATCAAGGCGTTCCACAGAGCTGAAGTACAAGAGGTTCTCCTCAACCATATCTCATCGAATATTCAATGTCACCTCAATCACCGTCTTTCAACATATCGGCAAACAGAAGGCGGTGTCGAGATCAAGTTTAAAAATGGAGATACTGCCACATGCGACATATTAATAGGCGCTGACGGAATAAATTCGGCCGTCCGGAAAGTCTTTTTTTCAGAAAGAAAGAATCTGTCCACTGAAGAAGTAGCAACAAATGCGCAGCCATTGTGGACTGGCTCGATTGTTTATAGGGACTTGATCGATAGCGAGCTCGTCAGGAACGACTCTCCTCTCCATCGCGGGCTTACGACTCCGGTAGTGGTATGTTCATTTTCTTGCCCATTCTGGCCAGTTCTATTAATCATTCTGTGTTCCAGTATTGCGGCAAAAATAAGGTATTTGGTTTGAAATTCCGGGGTTCAAAGCTTAACTTGGAACGAATATATAGCACCTAGTGGTATACCCGATTCTACAAGGGAAGTTACTAAATGTCGCGCCATTCGTAACAGATCTGGAAAAGGAAGGCACAAACTTGGATGGTCCGGCAGTGATTGAAAACAGCACGGACAACATCGCGCCTCATTTCGCGGACTGGGAAGAAGAGGTGCAAGTCATTATAAAGGTATGCAAGTTTTTTATATCTGCAATCTCGAATATCTGAGCCAAGGATGTAAAGCATATGACGAAACCTTCGCGCTGGGCTATCCAGACCGTGAAGCCCTTAAACACCTATGTTTCTGGACGGGTTTTTCTTATGGGCGATGCGGTATGTCAATATAAGTTAGCGACAAGGTTGTACCTCATGCCCTTAGGCGCATGCAATGGCGCCTCATCTCGGCAATGGCGCGGGTCAGGCAATTGAAGTGAGTAACTCAGCCTCTGCCACAATTTATTTCAAACTGGCTTTGTTTAACAGGACGCCTATATTCTCTCCAACATCATCGGTAAAGCTGCCCGACAAGGGCAGATAGACATTCAGAAGCTCGGAGAAATATACGACGCTACTCGACAACCTTTTGGGAACTTCGCAGTCGTTGCATCGAGAAACCAGGGCCTCTTATACGAATTCAACGCGCCAGGTTTCAAGGATATCAAAGAGGGAGAAGCTGTTTCGGGTGATAAATTGGCGGAACTCGGTAAATTTATTGAAAAGGGTTATGAATGGACTTATCAGCTTGCAAATGATGACCTTCAAAGAGCACTTTCGATGTTGTAGAACTGTATCCCAAGATCCCCGAGGTCGCAAACATGCCTCTCTTTCGTATTCTCAATGATGTTCTGACGTTACTTTGACACAGAAAAACAAATGTAACTTTATTTTTGTGAATTAAAGAAATTTATTGAATGGTATGGGTCGCGTATGTGGGTCTTCTCCAAGGCTATTCCCTACCTTCTCACTGATCCGAGCATTCAATGCTAGTTGCTGTAAATGTCATGGTTTGGTTTGACCATGTTCGCTCGAAGAAAAGGACCAGCATTTCAAGTTGGGTGGTTGGAGGCCGACCACGTGTCCGTGTTCTCATTCCGAATCATCCATGATCAAACTCTTTTCTAAACCCCCACCATTAGCTTACTGGCCTCCAGAGTCTAGACGGGGATTCATCTGCAAGTACTCCTGTTTCCAAGGTCATAATTGATCTTGTCTGATGTAAGCCCGACTGTTCTTGTTCTTCAAAATAACCAACAAATGATCGACGTGCAGAATGCCTCGTTACCCTCAGAGGGATGCCAAACTGTTCAGACTCCAATCAAAGAAAAACAAGTGTCACGCAGAAAGAAAGGCTCTTACTCTTCGTATCAAGGAGCTTGATCGTGAAATCGCTGAGGTCAAGGCTGAATACGGCGCTGTTTACAATGAACCCGCGCCTCTCTTATCGCTTTCCACGGAAGTCACCTGCCTAATCTTTGACTTCACGGTCCAAGGGGGGTCCGGGATCTGAATGCCGGACCTGGGGTTGGGTGGTTGGTTCGGCCGTCAGGCCGCTAAAAAATTTTTGGACCTACCTATTTTTCGGCCTAAAATGGCTCAAAATGTTACTGAAGAAGCATCCAAAGGCTCTGGATTAGTCTATCAAGTGTATCCTGCGCGAATGATATGAAAAAGGTGAGAAAAAGAAGAACTACGGTCAGAGTACGGTGTCACGGTCAGGTTATGTAAGCTTCCTGCGGACCACATTATGTCTCACTTCTTGTAGTTGCTCCTTGTTTCGACAACACTCGCACCTCTCGTACAAGTAGTGTTCAATACTATTTCGTGCGCTCTTGCGTTGTTTCCTCACTCTCAAGTGTGATCAAGGCTGTCGTGCAAACCTTGACCATCACATACGGTGCCACTTTGCCAACACTTTATATAATACCAAGAGAGTCATTGGACTCACAAGGCATTGCAACATTATCTGTCCTGCATGTAAGTTGAGCAGAAGTCGAGAAAAACGGCTTGCTTGGGTCTGCAATTGGTCTGCAACGTTTGGGGAGGACATTGACCAGGCAAAAAGCGCCGTGATGATGTAATATTTCCAAATATAGGTGCGTGCCTGATTACGTTGGCTGGTTGGTTCAGCGAAAGTCCGCTAAAAAAAAATTGGAACCCCAGGTCCAGTATTCAGATCCCGGACCCCCCTTGTCACGGTCGCTGCAGAACTTACTTCCACAAGAAATATGTTGGCCGATGATCAAGATGAAAGGAAGTTTTTGCCAGAAATTGTCGTCTCGCAGGTGTGCCGCCAATGGCGGTCGATTTCGCTATCATACCCTACCTTATGGACATGCTTTTTCTACGACGCCCCCTGGGCTTCGCGTGTCCCTCTTGATCGATTAGATGCGTACCTGGAGAGGTCCGCGTCGCAGCCACTCGAGCTCTGGTTCAATTTTAGAGTATCTGAGGATAGGGAATGGACCTGGAAAGGTCAGCTAACTCTGTTGCAAAGATCGATACCCGCCATGGCGAGATGTAAATGCCTCACTGTTTTATCAGATCCAACTACTCCTATTGATGCGCTTCTTACCGAGATCGCCTCACTCTCCGCTCAGAATATAGAGCATTTTGTCTTTTGTCCTGGCATCGATGCGACCACCTATACCAGGAATTCTATTCACGTCATCAAAGGCCTCGAAACTACCATCTTCAAGAATGGCGCGCCGAAGCTGAAATCCTTGACGTTGGACTGCCCAACCAGATTTTTAGCCCCACTATCCAATATCACTACACTCCGCCTAGAAGCGCCTTATAAAGGCTTAGGCATGATTGTTCCCTGGGATGCATTCCGTGACATTTTATCCATATCATCTTTAGAGAATCTATCCTTGGCCGGACCTGTTTTTGACGACCAATACTCCCACATGGAGTTAATTACCATGAACAACCTCAAAAATCTCCGTTGTGGCTTTTTCGCGCCTCTTTGGCTACCATTCCTCAGAGCACCGTTACTTGAGACACTTACCTTACGGAGATGCTGGGCACTTGGTACTAGATATGACCAGAGGTTACATCCAGAACCATATGCATTCCCTACACTACGGTCACTGTATCTGCTGGAGACTACAGCCCATACTTTACGGATAGCGCGTGGTCTTGCACGAATGACCGAATTGGCGACAGACATTGTCATCTCTACAAAAGCTGGCACTAACAATGCGGTCCAGATCACTTTCAACTCTAACGTGCAAGCTCGTCGCATGAACAAAATTACACTCCGCATAATCGAACAATTGGGTGTATACGGGGGAGGCCTCTCTTTGCAGCCAGAAGAATGCAAGGAACTTTTGGAAATATGCACTCTTGAAATACTGGATGATAAAGCCATTGACAAGGCATTCTGGAAAAGGCATTGGCAATTTGGAGGATATTCCTCAGGTCGTTCAGAGGATGATTCAGAAGATCTCTTTGCTGTTATAGAGTCTGAATAATGTTAAATATGTCTTGTCCAGATGGACTTTTCTTAAAAATCCACAAACTCCGCCCTTGTGGCTAAGATTGGCATGGCCATGGGCACTTTGTTAGAGGAGGACCACGTGGTCGTGATCCAGTCAGAATCGTCAGTGTCGTGATCAAGCTGATCAAACTCTTTTTAAACCACGACCATTCGAATTTCGCGCCTCTAGAGTCTATTAGATTGGGGATTCATCTGCAAGTATTATTATTTCCGAGGTCATGATTAGTCTTTTCTGAAGTATCCCGACTTATTCTTGTTCTTCAAGAACCATCAAAACTTTGAAAGTGATCTACGTGCAGAATGCCTCGTTACCCTCAGAGGGATGCCGAACTGTTCAGACTCCAAGAAAAGCAAAAAAAGTGCCAGGCAGAAAGAAAGGCTCTAGCCATTCGTATCGAGGAGCTCGATCGTGAGATAGCTGAGGTCCAAGCAGAATACGGCGCTGTTTACAATGAACCCGCGCCTCTCTTAACGCTTTCCACAGAAGTCACCTGCCTAATCTTCGACTTCACGGCCGCTGCAGGATTTGACACCACAGGAAAGATTTTGGCCGATCAAGACGAAAGGAATTTTTTGCCAGAAATTGTCGTCTCGCAGGTGTGCCGCCAATGGCGGTCGATTTCGCTTGCCTACCCTGCCTTATGGACACATTTCTGCTACGATGGCCCCCGGGCTTCGCGTGTCCCTCTTGATCGATTTGATGCGTACTTGGAGAGGTCGGCGTCGCAGCCACTGGAGCTCTGGTTTGATTTCAGAAAATCTCCAGATAGGGAATGGACCTTGGATGGTCAGCTAGCTCTGTTCCAGAGATCGATACCCGCCATTGCAAGATGGAAATGCTTTACTGTTTTATCGGACCCAACTACCCCTGTTGACACACTTCTCTCCGAGATGGCGTCGCTCTCCGCTCAGAATTTGGAGCATTTTGTCTTTCGTCCTAACCTCGAGGCAAACGCCGATGACTCGTCAGCTAGCAGCATCCAAGATTTCGCCATGAAGAAAGATTTAAAAACTACCGTCTTCAAGAATGGCGCACCCAAGCTAAAATCCCTGACGTTGGATTGCTCAAGCGTTGCATACACATGTTTACCTCCACTGTCCAATATCACTACTCTCCGCCTAGAGGCGCCGTATAGCGACTCAGGCACAATTTTCTCCTGGGCTGCATTCCGTGAAATTTTATCCATATCATCCTTAGAGAATCTATCTTTGGTTGGGCCTGTTTTAGAAGACCAGGATTTTGACTTCCACCTTGTGGAGTTACAGCAACTTGCGGAACTTAGGGCGCGTGTTGAATTTTTTTTCCAAATGCGGAGAGTTTGATGGATTTTGGTTGATTTTGAGTATTCGTACAATAGCGTCGTCAGTTCTCATTCGTTCACAATAAAAATAATACCACTGGATTTGCATTGTAAATGCCCACCAGACAGTGAAAATTATATAGAGAAAAGGTGAAATTTGAGCGACCTATGAGGAGGAAGGCTAGTTTTGAGGGTGTTCCAATAACCTCCCATGGTTTTCGCGCATACTGGTCACCAAACTGTACAAATCAGTGCTCAATGAGTATATAGAAATTACTTACATTGAAATACGCTGAAAAAATGAAACAGAAAGGTCACAATGTCGTCGAGTTGGAGGTGCCTCTGGAGGCCTCCTATGCCCAAAAACAGTGTATCAAACTACCTACATATACATGTCCTACCACCAAATTCTAGAATGAATATTTGTTTTAATACTCTACTGAATAGTTCTGGAACTTTTTGGGACTCATAAACTAGGTTTGAACAAGTTATAAAATGAGACTTTCAGCCCACATCAGCAGGAGTACAACGTCAATCTCTACAATTCTATGTCAACATCTGCTCTTTATTTTACCCCAGTTAGATTCTAAATCTTAATGCAAATCCAGGGATGTTAATTTTATCAAGAAAGAATGAGATTTGGTGGAACTATGAGCTAGGTGAAATTCCATATCAAACCGGCCTCGAGTCACTTTCCGTGCCACAGGTGTCTTCCTCCAAAATATGGTACCGTTCGGTACAGACTTCGAATGTAAGGCCATTGAGAGCCAGATTGGGAGTTTCGAACAAGGTTTGAAGGTATAGTGTCAACAACATTGGTCTGCACCATTGAAACTGACTTGGCCTCAACAAGGCGCTCAAATTTCACCTTTTCATGACATATTTTACACTGTCCGATGCGCATTTACAACGCAAATCCAATGGTTCTATTTTCATTGTAAACGAATGAGAATTGACGACATTATTCTACGAATACTCAAAATCAACCAAAATCCATCAAATTCGCCGCATTTGGAAAAAAATTCAACACGCGCCCTAAGTACCGCAAGTTGCTGTAATTACCATGAACAACCTCAAACATCTCCGTTTCGGCAATCTCGTGCCTCGTTGGTTACCATTCCTCAGAGCGCCATTACTCGCAACACTTATCATCCGGAGATGCTGGATGCCTGACATCTTCGGTGAGAACCAGAGGTTACGACTAGAACCCTATGCATTCCCAGCACTACGGTCGCTGTATTTGCTCAACACTACAGCTCAGACTTTACAGATAGCGCATTATTTTGCACGAATGACCGAATTGGCAACAGACATTGCCTTCTCTCAAGAAACTGACGCCGACAGTTTCTCGTCCTTCGTTCTTGAACAAGATGATGATCTGAATGAAACATATTGGACTAAAGCGGTCCAGGTCACTTCCAATTCTGACAGAGTGGACTTTCATCGAATCGTGCGCTTTGTGCGAGCTCGTCGCACGAACAATATTACTCTCCGCATAATCGAACAAAGCGCTATGTCCTGGATAGATGGCCATTCTTTGCTACCATATCAATACAAGGAACTCACAGAAATATGCACTCTTGAAATATCGCATGATAAAACCATCGACAATGCATTGTGGAAAAGGCATTGGCAATTTGGAGGATATCGCTTGGGTCGTCCGATGGAGGATGATTCAGAAGATTTCTTTGCCATCGGGGAGTAATATTAAATATGTCTTGTGGCAAACTCTTATATTAGTAGATTGTCCTGAGCCCGGCAGCCCTTTTAAAGTACCAGTGCTGCCAGCGCCATCTGATCGAGCCATAGCTGCTCTAGACCTCCCAACCCGATACGCCCTTCCTAAGAATTTAATATCACGGACTGCCTTTGACCCTCTCCTCCAGCTACCCGTGCCCGTGCATCCATACATCTAGCTTGCATCTAGCCCGTTGACTTTTGTGCGAACGCTCCAACACTGTTGTCGATGTGCAGGCTGCTTCCAGAGCATTGGCCCTCGCGTTCACTGCCTACGGTTCACGTTAAACCTGGATATTTACCGAGCTCGCTGTTTTCCAAGAGGCTGGACACCCCTCCCCGCATATAAGATAATAATAAGGTGTAGCGGTATGGCACAGGATGTATGGTCTGCGCGCTTCTCGAGACACATCCTCCTCAGCTACCAAGAATCCAGATTCCAGTAAAACGACTGTCCTTTTTGTCGGATCCTCTGTTGCTTAAAATTAGTTAGTATGAAGGAACAGCCGCCTGTGCCGTCCGTCCGTGCGGGCAATAGACGCTGAACGAAAAAGGCCAGATGGTGCAACACTAGTACTAACACTCGCTCATCACAATGCTCCTGGGGCGAAATCGTGGTGAGAACTAAATGCATTGACTTGGAAGTTAGAGAGAGTTCGGCGGGCATTTGTTGCGAAATGAATCCGGAGAACTGACCTCACTGTGAAACTTCCTCAGGTGCATTATTGAGAGCTCTGGCCAAAAGTTCAGCTGGAAGACCGACCGATAGCGCAGTGAAGCGTTGCTTAGAATAACATCCCCCAGCCGTATGATGTCTGCTGCTATGCTTTTGCTTATGACGAGTAAATACACATGAATAGAGAGCAGGAAACGAAAACAAATCAAGGAGGAAGGGAAAGTTGTGGGCGAAGACAGAGGCCGCATCAGCTCCCAATCAGTTCCCTCCTCATGAAACTGTTGGTCCAAGCGTGCGGGGCTTCATGTTATGCATTACGGCCTCTACCTGTTCCTGTTCCTTCCTTCCTCAAGCCGTTCTTCCAGCCTCCGCCATCCACGCGCATACACTGCACGATGTCCACGTCCATAGTGATATGGGAATACGGACGTTTAGTAGAGGCGGACAGGCTTGCCCATGGTGGTCTTGATGTGGAGCGACTTGATGTTTTGCCAGTTCTTCTTCAGGAGCGAAATGAGGAAGTTGATGCCTGCAAGAAAAATTAGTTTCATTAGTGACAAAGAACTCCATTCGTGAATCAGTCAGGAGACGGACTCAGCATGACGTTTCCGAGGACCTGGTCGTCGTTCATTTGGACGTGGCCGACGGCAACACCCAAGCACAGAACCTTCTTGAGCTGGAACTTGATGGTGGAGCGAACCTCGACAATCTTGTTGTTGAGATCCTCGGCGTGGGAGACGGGGGTAGGGAATTTGCCAGCTGGAAATAGAAAGGAGGGGTCAGTATGGTCGTAGAATGATGCACTCGGTACAAACTCACCCTTGGAGAGACCGGGACCAAGGAGACGAGGAATCTGCTTGATGAGGGTTTCGGAGGCAAGGAAAGCATCGTATTTCTTGGCGAGCTTCTTGACAAGCTTCTTGTTTTTGTTGAGCCTGGTGCGAGAAGGTAGTCGGTCAGTTCACGAAGAATTGGCGAACTACAACGTGACCTACTTCTTCAAATCGTCGACGGACATGTATTCGAGCTCAATTTGCTTAGCACGATCGATATCAGCAGCATCGGCCAAAATGCAGATCGACATGCGTGGGCGGGGAACATTGGGGAGCCTGGTGAGAATTGAGATCATGTAAGTTATCAAGAAGTACAGAATGGAGGATTAATGACGTACTTGACGGTTCCAGAGAAACGCTTATCTCTCTGGGGGTCGTAGTTCTTGAGGCCAATCTGGAGCTCAATGGTCTCGACGAAGTTGCGCTTCTTCTCGCCATTGGCATCGGCAAGGAGTTCCTTGATGGAGCCCCGCACGCTTGACACTGAGAGCTTGCTGCTGCTGCAGACATACGAACAACGTCAAAACGCATACAATGGCGACGACGACGACGACGAACATACCTCATGCTTACTTTTCTTGAGGAGAGGAGGTTGGTGGTGGTTATCGACGACCGCAATATAAATTCCGGTGACAGATGTGAGTGCGTGACCGGTGGCGGAAGGTACTGTATAGTCGTGACCGTGACAATCTGCCTTACGCTTTGCCCAGTTGCTCTGGCCTGGTCCCTGGTCTCCGCGCACGATCTGAATAATTATCCACGCGAATTGACCATTTTCACTGCCTAGATACGGGAGGATAGATCAAGTTAAGCAGGACGAATGTGCGTTATACTAAATTTCATTATTTCTATGCATTTAACTGATCCATAATCCAGGTTGAATCCAGGTTTCAATATTATCTTGACGCCAGTTCTTGCCATATATCGTATCATAAGTATGAATTCCCAGTAACTTCCAGTCATCAAAATATATGTGATGAGAACGCAGAACCCAACTAGTCAGCACCTCGGATAGCCCAGAAGGGGACCTCTGGAATGTGAAACTCGTCACCATGTCCCTTCCTCCTGTAAAGGGCCGTGTATTTGGCACGGAAGAAGAAACCTCCCTCGAAGAGCTCCAAAGTTTCTCCTCCAGGCATGACCTTCTTCCAAAGAGGCCGCATTTTAAACGTCCCAGATGCGCTTTGTATTCCGCAACCAGGATCTTTGATGGTCAAGCGTCCCTCTATCCCAGGACCATCCCACGCATCATCGGGTCGTCCGTAGTCCGCTTTAAGCTTGATGTCGGGAGCGTCTTTGAGTCCCAGGATCGTGATGTCGAAAGGCAGATCCTCCATTGGGTCACAGAGAGCCTGCGAGGTGAATGTACCCTCTGCTTCTTTGCCATAGTCAGCTGGAATGTACACGCGGGCAGTCTTGTCAGACTTTGCCTGATACGTCAAGATCTTGCGGTAGAGCTCCTCGGGCTTGAATTTCGAGGAGCGGGAGGGAGAATAGACGCTGCTCAGGAATTCGAGCTCCATGGCGTACACGTCGAAAGTCCCAGTCAGCTTCGGTGTTTCGACGATCTCTGGCACGGCCTTCTCTGTGGTGGCCGCAACAGGCGGGGCGACTGGTGCTTGTGCTTGTCCGTCTGTCTCAGCGATGTCTGCGGTCCTCGCGCGCTTGGTGGGTGGCTCGGAAGAGGATTCGTCGATCACAGCCTGGGGGATTGTTTCCTTTACAACTGCCGTCTTCTTCGATACCCCAGAAGCCGCCTTTGACCTCTTGGCCTTTGACGCTGCGGAAGAACGCTTTTTCTGTTCAATAATACCGATGCATGAGATACGAAACGGGGAAACAAAACGGACTGCCTACTGGGGGCATTGTGATGAATCTGACGATAGTGGTGAGGGTTTGTGTATGGGATGTATCTGAATGGCGACCTACTTGTCGCCAGTCTTTTATATTATTCCCCCAAATGTTGTCAAGGCGAGCCGGCACAATGCGATGGCTCGGAAAAATGTTTCATTTCCAAGTTGGGCTATCAAAGTGGGCCTGCATACTGGTCAAAGCGCAGGCATGGGCACAGGTGCCGTGGCATAACAGGACCTGTGGCGCCCTCAAAATCCAGACCAAAATGTTAGGACCTCGGAGTCTACTCCGGTCCCCGATGTTCCTGCTGCCACTGTCCTCGATTGCCAGACCTGGGCTACCGTTTGGATATGTCGAGCTCCCAATCAGAACAATAGAAAAGCATTAGCTCGTAGCTTGTTGATCAATATTATAGTGCATGTGGATGCAAATGTCCAAACGCTGGATTTTCTGTTCGTTTGATACGTCGTGTGCGACCCACGCGGCGATCTGACTGTTTCAGCGGAAGATCAAAATGTGACGGCACTTTGTTAGAATTTTGCTAGAAATTTGCACCTCATTTCATCTCCCTTTGAGGGTAATAGGCAAGATGTAACAGCAGAATTTGAAATATACCGTCCATCTTGAACAACTGGCAATTATATTTCAGGTAGATGTACAGGTATATCCGCCTCGCGATGAATTTCTATTTTCGGAAATTCTATGTCTATAAAAGTATACAAGGGTTGAGGCTACGCCGCGCACTGACACAAACCTTAATACCACCTGGTTGAAAAATTAAGTGTGTTAGATTAAAAACAAAGTAAAAATGGGGTTAGACGCTGAGGGGTGCTGGAAGATCGTCGAGAGCCGTAGTGACTCCGTGGATGAGAAAGTGCAGTTGGACGTCTTATGCAGGGCGCGTTGAGGAGTGTGTGCGCGAAAGTGCTCGAAGGCGGAGGACAATTGCGCTCGAAAGTGATGTCAGAGGTCACACGGTGGCTGTGCAGAATGTACGGGAAGATGGAGGAAAAGTCTTCTCTTCGTATGATTATATTCTTCTTATGCCAAAGTCAACGCTTTGGTTCACGTCAGTCTCCGATATACGCTTTTTGCTCAATACAAATACCTCGAACCTACTTTCGGTCTCGGAACCAAGCGGCTCACCTTGCCCAGGGTTGTTATGCCAAGACCTACTTCGAATCAATGTAGAATCCTACAAATAATAGCGGACCATACCGATGACGAGACCCGCTGCGACGGAAAATGCTTCTACAGGAAAAAAAATCTGCGCCTGTTGTTGGGTGTCCAAAAGTGGCATAACCAATTAGTAGGACGAGGATATGCATACTAAACTGGCCATGGAGAAAAATAATGGAAGTCAAAGAATTCGTCATTTGGAAGCGAGAACTTGGATACCGTTCTGATTCTGACTGCCCAGTGCCTTGTTCAGTGACCACTGCAAAAATTTCAGGACAAGAGATGGTTCAAACTTCAAAGCATCGCATGCCACCAAATTACCCAGACTCAAAACAGGTATTCAAACGTTTATTAGTTGGAAATCTTATATGGGGTTCATTAGGTACGACACGATTGAACAATCTGAAATCAAACAGTTCTGCTGTTCGAAATGAGCACTGGATGGATTCCAGAATGCATTGAGCTTGAGGATGCGGGCTGTTGCCTACTCGTATGCCAGGAATCTGGTATTGTCAACGCCGATATTGGTTCCGAATTACTCGGAGTGACTTCCCCTCCAGTAGACGCAGGTTCAGAAACGAAACAGCTCGTCCCACGTCTGAGAGAGCTGTCATCAGAAGTTGAATATGGTGGTTGAGTTACAGTGGATGTTGGATCCGTTCGGAACAACCGATAAAAGGAGGTCAAGATGACGAAAAGATTACAAACGAGCACAGATACTGTAACCTGAAATCTGTCGTCAGAAAAGGAGGAAAGAAGAAAATGCCAAGACCGACCAAAAGATGAGGCAAGAATCGTGTTGGCAAAGAACTGCTAGTAGTACCAAGCGATTTGTCCGTGCTGGCGGGAGAGAGGACGATGATAATGACGACATTTGCACCGGCCGTCAGGATACTGGCGGCGAAACTGCCTTGGATGAGACGGCGTGTCATCAGGGGCATTTTAAGCCGATTCGTAAACGCGAAAACAGGGATGAGGACAAGCAATAGATCTGCAACGAAATCAACTGCACGGGAATGTGTTAGGCCTAATTCAATCCATAGAAATTAATCATTACTTACAACAAAGCATCATGATGAAATATGCAAACGAGATTGGACACTGAAATGGTGGTGTTTTTGTCCATGTCTGACGGGTATGAAGACAATGGAAAACATTGTTGCAAACAAGGGCAACCGATAGAGCAAAGAACATGCAGGCGAGGCAAATACACGCCTTATATAGCAAAGTTTTCGATGGCATAAATCTTGCGATTGATAGCACAAGACTGATACGTGAGCACCTGTAGGAAACGGTGTAAATCAAGGAAAGGTGCAACATGTTGTGTCGGTTCTCACCATAGTAAGGTGGTGAACACGATTTGTAGGATCCATGAGCTCACTATTTGTGATACAATCACCCGTCCCGCGATGTTCTCTGTAGCTTTGGGCCGTTTATCAACGTTAAAACCGAAAGTAAGGCAAGAGCTGAACATACTCTGTGCTGGGAGTTCTGGTAGCCAGAGAGTAGGAAAGAAGACGATATCAAGGGCAACGGCGGCCGCCGCAAAGTAGTCATCCCACCAAATGCGATCGATTTTTCTATGCCTGTATAAGCGAAAGAAAGAGGATACGATGGCAGAAAAGTGAACGAGCGTAAGGCAGACTGTTGTTGAACATTATTAGCTTGAAACCCCAGCGTATCACTGATGAAAAATTGCAGACGTACGACGCCAAACCAGGAGCTCTACATCCCTCCGATCGAGTGCCATCCAGTGGGTCTAAATTCTTGGAGAATATGAAATGCCTTGTCGGCGACTATGCAAGAGACACTCTCCACCGTTTTACGAGAGGATTTGCAAGGACGTACGATGTCAAGGTTGGAGATAGGATTTCCCTGCATTGGGACTAATAACCCTGTTATAATTTATTATTGGAACTGGACCCTGGCAAATCTTGTGAGCCTAGCGTGGTTCTGCGGGTGTTGCGCAAGCTCATTCCGCCCTTGTTCCGTCGTGGTACAGATCCAAGCCCTTTCGAGGCAGCGACAGAGGAGAGGAAGTAAGTGTTTGGTGTTCGTCGAAGTGAATCCGTCCTTGCCTAACTGCGGAAATTACCGCGAGCGCGCTAACGTTGTCATGATTTGATTCTGATGATGTGCTTTTTACGTAACTTCGTCCGCAACCAAGTCGTCCCAGTTACCCAGTCCGCGATTTCCGACGGTCCGCGCTAAATGCTATTAGAACTGGTTTATCGTCGACACCTTTATATACTGGGGTGACCAGGACTGCAGGACTGCAGCCTGCGAAGCGGATCGCACGGCCGGGTCCTTAACTGTTTTGTGGCGTCGGAGTTTTGTTGGAATCAGGAATACATTCCATTGAATTCAATGGTGAAGAAGGCTAGCTCAGGCCTCACAGCCGCCTTGCCACTTGCTGCAAAAGTCTTTTTCAACTTTGGCGATTGCGTTTCTAAAGCGGGGCAACCATCCTAGGGTCCACAGTCGGGTGCAACAGGACGCAATTGCTTCAATTTGTCTAGTTTTTGTTTCACCAGGGGTCCCACCTTGCTCATATCTGTGGCTTGATCGATTGCTTTTGCACGTATACTTACAGGACAAAAAGAGGAACAACTTCACTGCGGTTGAACACTACGGCGACAGATCTCGGAAGCGGACTCGAGGAGTGGACTCCAAAGCTTGTACACTCAATTTGGACATCTTACTTGGCTCAAGCCCTTTCTAATTCGCAGGATCGAGAGTTAGGAAGTCGTAGAAGGATCTGGTTCTGGTGAAGCGATGGGCACACCAACATGTTCGTTTTACAAAAGGATAAGGTGGTATTGCACGCCTTTCTGCTTGGGAAAGTCTATAACAGCGGGTACGAAGAAATGGCCGAAAACCTAATCCATCGGAGGCATGCGGCAGTGGTAATGGCTAGTACTCTGCCCGGGTGTCGATGATAACCCTATCTGCAATGCACTTAACCGGTTTTGTGGTCAGAGTCGTTACGATTCTCAAGTTCTCCATCTTGCGTGACGCCTCACTCTATGGCTAGCTGCGAGTCTACGCTCGATGTGATCTGCAGGACAGGATTCAATCGGATTTATTCCTTTGCTCGCGACCGTTGACCTCTGACGTAACAGAGTTGCGTTCTTGCAGTGTGTTCCGCTTGCAAGTTGCAGTTACTATTTGTTCATCGGCTTTTGTAATGGATTGTAACTAACACTGTTTGGTGCGTTGGAATGCACCACGTTTTATTCAATAGCTGCAGGATATCTTTCAACGTCTCTGATATGACTAGAGAAAATTTCTGGCGCACTTCTAGGTTTGGGCTGTATGACCAACGTTGGACACACTATGCATCTTCCTGGCTGGCTCAAGGTTCAGTTCAAACTCAACTACGTCAATAAATCTTTTGCTTCTACAATTATACGTTGCATCGGAGCCTACATTCCACGTATCAGAACTCAATCGGCAGTATACCTAACCCACCTTTGCAACCTTGACTGCGCTTTTGAAGAGAGCCTTTGATCCTCGACCACTGCTTATTGGGCCTGTTCGGACAGGAAAATTCATTCAACAATCGAGTCCCTTTAGTTATAAGCCAGGCTTCGGAAATATCTGACTATGAACCGCCGCAGTACTTGGCTTCTTCGCCTTCGATGGTGGAGGAAGTTTAAGTGCTGCTTGAAGACAGGCATCTTCACTAATGTGGGGACTTTGCCATTTTGAACCAACGGTGAACTTGAAAGCTTGTACAGACAATTTGGTCCACGTTCTTTGAATGAACCAGCTTCTGAACCCGCAGCTCTCGTAGCATCTATTGCTAGGGATGCTTGACGTGGCTAGGGCATTCCCCTTGAAATTCCTCGCAGGAAGATGAGCAAGAGATTTAATTACCAATTCGCCTCGTTCAAGTGGGTGGATAGCGTAGCATGCAATGCAATGGTATTTTCGTCGTAAAAGGTCATTCTCGTATATAGATTTATGAACATATATAAAGGAAGGTGTTGAATGCAAGGTGATACAAGAATTTACCATGCTCTACTTTGAAACGGACAGCTCGTTACCCAACGTCTTCGTTGTTATTACCATCCTTACTACATTCTTTTTTTTTCTTCGTCCTGAACTTCGTCAACTTGACCGTTTTCCTGCCCTCAAGGCACTTGTCGGCCTTTTTTGCCTCGGGCCAAATTCTGACGAGCAGCTATTGCCGGAGCTCCCAACGTCGTCCACCGCCCCCAATAACACCGAGGGCACATCTAGCCAGGCTGGCCCCACTAGAACCAGGATCAATACTGGTTCAGCTGATGGATTCGCCGCCAATACCCCAAACCCCGACTCGGAGGACGTACCTCGGCACATATTATGGGTCACCACTGATAAAATCATACGCCTAATTTCCTCTCCATTCACCATGGCTGCAAACAGCCGGGACAGTAGTGGTGTCGGCATAGGGGGTTGGTTTAAAGTTGTAAATCCCATACAAGGTAAGCTGAGGATCCTGGTTTTTTGGTGTTGCGAGCAAGGACCCTCAGCATAACTTGTAGGTTATTTACAACACCTGAGGCATCGGTCGGTCGATGAGACTCGGAGCCGAGACGAGAGTGTTATAGATGTTGAAAGAGGCGAGAGCGTTAACAATGGGCCCAAGGTTTAGTGAACAGGGACAAGGACAATAATATTAATACTGGGTGCCGCCAGAGGAATGTTAATGTGGGCGTTTGAGTAGAAGCTGATTTCTTGAAGAATAGTTTGTAAAGTTAACTGCAGGTACTCTTGTAGTAAATGTAATTCCCAGTCAGTACACGCCGTTATGGATGATTTCTGCCCCCCGCGTAATAGCGCGTAATTAGGACGAGCACCGCGGACAAGCAATGCAGTAAGGTTGCCACCCCTCTTTCCGCAGCTTTCATATATGCCTTCATTTCGCGGCAGCAAGGACAAGGGCGGTGCTTGGCCAACAGTGCTATGGGAATTGGCCGCTCAAAGTCGGATGTGATAAGGAAAGCCACAGCAGCTATCGAGTCAATCAAGAAATCGAGCTTCCTTGTTCGCGGTTTCTTAACTTCGATATGCAAGTTTCAAGAGGCGAGGGTTTAGATATATCCTGCTTTGACTCAAGAAACCCACCATCCCACAACGACACAATGGAAAGGTGGATGGAAATGGGGATCCGGAGGTAATGGCAACGAGAGGCTGGTGAAGCATAAATGGTGCCACTGATTCAAGTTGATAAAGTCAAACGTTGCCTTTTGCTTGCTTTCCGGTAAAGTCGAAATCACTGCAAGAGCCGCCAAAATCAGTACAGCTGCGTATAGTGAGAAATGAATGATGTCAGCATGTTGTTATGATCATTAAGTACAAAGGTTCGTTCCAAAGCCAAGACGAAGTCTGTCCTACGTCACATCGTTGACGGAAAGTAAAGATGGGAACCAAGGGTGAAATTCGGGATTCCACTTCAGCGTTTTGGCATTGAACGCATCCATTTCTTCGGGTGTTGCAGGTAGACCAGCGAGATTTTCACAAACAGAAACGAGGTTCCGAATGAGCTGGAAACGAAAACAATGGGAACGGGTTGGCAACGAAAGAGAGGAAGTTCTTCAACTGACCTGCATCCTATCCTTGGCCCACAACCCTGGCCACCCGCCTGGGTTACCCGATTCCAGGAGATTGACGAGAATTGTCCGCGCCAGTTGGATGGATTCAACTGGGACCGGGTTTCCGTTCTGTTGAACATATTCGGTCAGACCAGTTGGGATCCGTTGCATGATAGATATTTGTCGGACCTGTAGGATTTCTCCACAGGCGCGAATGAATTCGTGGAGTTCAGGTTGCGCGACGACAGGGCTTTCGAAAATATCGTATTCTGCTCTGAAGGCCCATTTGTATCGACGAAAAAAGTTGGGGCGGGTCCGCGTCCAGTCAAATGACATTAACGGCATAGAGACCTATCTTTTCGTTTTAGTCAGGTTCGGGAAAAACAAAGAACAACGTACTAAAAACAAGGCAGTGCACAGCGACTGCAGTGCAGTAAGGAATTGAACCTGATATGAGATTTCGCGATACACCGGAGATTCTACAGAAAATAAATTGGTGAAAATTTGAGACGGTATATGTCGTGAGTGCTCAGTACCTTCCGCTACCACGGGAAGCAGGCCGTCCAAACAATGCAGATGGACATCAATAACTTGGGCAGCATACCAATACGCGAAGGATCTTTCCTCGTCCGAGTATAGCTCAAGTTGAAAACCGGATAAAACGATTTCGCGTACAATGGACAGTCGCCATAGTAAAACAGTGTCAGGAAGTTTGGCCAGAAGATGGCCGCGAGGAAGATCCTGAAATATAAACTTCAGTTTATAGCGACATCAACCCGAGAAAGCTACGCGCCTCCAAGTCAATATTATCTCTAATTTGTGCTAGGCTGTCATATAATGCATGCCATTCTAACAGCGCCTTCATAAAATGGCGTCGTCTTCTCGGTGGGTTACTCCATAATGCTCTAATGTGCGGTGTGATTAACTAGAACAGGGTTTCGGCGTGAAATCGGGCTCTGAGAAAATGGAAGACGAATACATACCTTATAAAGGCTGCGCTCGACTTTCCTGAATGGTGGTTCTGGTTCTGGACCTACCCATCTCAGCGCCACAGACGCCTTTATTGAATCGTAATTAACCCCAACGGTCTCGGAAAAGAAGCTATTAATCATCCATTCGAAAGGGTATTTGTTCAGAATTAGGACCCCATCATAGAACGTTGACTTGAAAATGTAATGAACTTTCAGGCAATGGATGACCAGAAATGATTGTTAGAGCTTACCTGTGTCAACGATCGCAGGTACGGCACAGGTATTAAAGGACCGGGAAGCCACAACCGAAGATTACCCACTGTCTGGAAAGTTCAATAAGCACGCGTCAGGGCAAATACTGAGAAATGGACTTACCTCCCAAGTGGTCAATTGGTCAACGGTCTCCAGCAGTCCAATTTCATACAGACCATCGAGAAAGTGGTTCAGAGTTTTGCAAGTATCTTGGAATGACGGAGGTGGCACGATGCGTATGGGGGTTGCCATTTGAAGTCGTCTTCCAATATATGGGTCGAAGGCGAGATGGGCAAGAGTTTCGGGACCTTGATCGAGAGGAGGATTGGCCTGGACTGTGTGAAGGTGATCTTTAGCCATGAAGACGAGGTTTTGAAATTCATATCGATCTTTAGTAGGATCGGTGCTCATGATCTGGAGCATGGTCTGGAAGTGGTAATGAATTTTAGCAAAGTTAGAGGTGTTTTATGACAAACTTTGCGAAGATGCAACCTTGCTCTCAGGGCGGTCTTCCAGATGGTAGGCACTAAAAATGTCTAAATAACAGGCAAGCTAAACTGTGAAGTTACAGACCTGTAGACTGAGAAAGCCAATCCGCTGCTTCATCGAGTTTAGAAAGAGCAAAAGCGACAGGCAGGCCTTCCAGAAGGGATACTTCGCATTTGTCGCTCTGCCAGTCTTCTGTCTGCCAGATTTTAGCTGCATGGATAAACATAATGCAGAATCAAGGGACGAACATCATAGGCTCCACCTCTAGCAAGCTCTCTCCACGTGAGATCACAGCACTTCAGAAGTCCCTGCACGGCAGATCGTAAAACAATTGTAACCAATTCAATGGGCCGGGAAGGGTCGTTCCCCATCGTCGACGGAGGCACAAGGACATCAGGGTCAATTTCTCGCAGGTGGTGGATGTAAAGAAGCGTGTGTACTGTGTGTGCCAGAAAGTTTCCTGCGTGAAATTCGGTCTATCGGGCAAGGTTAATATCAATTCACTGCAAACGACGAGGCTTTACCTCGTATGCCAATGCTCGGTCGAGAATCCAACAAAGTTCCTCAGGTAATAAGGGTGCAAGGGGGTTGAAGGGTAGTCTAAGCTGCTCCTGGACAATAAGTCCACTGTCTAGCCGTGGCTCTCCAATCTATTGCTCGACTGCATGAGTTGAAGTAGATCGATGCCTAGTTTCTCTTTACCTCAAGAGCGCTCATAGACTCTTGCAGTGTAAAGTTGTCCATAAAAATTAAGCTATTGGGCTCCAGCTCTAGAGTGACATCCGACATTTAGATCGAATTCATCATCGCCAGACGGAAGGCGCTTACCTGCTCCTGCCTCAACAAAAAGGCTCGTGACATCGTGAAAGTCGTACCCAGCGCCAGGCAGTTCTAGCTCGTCAATCGAAAGCACATCTGCCATATCCTTGGCCTCTGAGGGACCAAATGCAGACTTTTTGGCTTGATGGAAGTCAGGAATAAAACATGTTTACGTTTCGGGAAACATGCCCCAACCCCCTCTGAAAATGGATGTGGCTGTGTACGGATGTTCTGCTCCAACGCCGCCAGGTTGTGCTTGCGCTCATTGAGCAGACACACGCGACTGTATTCTTCAAGAACAAGCACAGGCCTCGAAAACAAGAATAACGCGGGAAGGGTCGTTTTCTCAGGTATTCAGCCGACTGGAATATTGCATGTGAGCTCAAAGTGGCCGACAGTTCCATCTGTTGACTCTGTGTATTCTTCCAGCTCGGCAATTATCTCGGTGCGCTGCTGAATTGGGTGAAACTGCAAAATGAAGCGCGTCCGACCGACGACATCATTTTCACTATTGTCGGATGGCACGCGCTGACACTTCCTCAGAATGCTGAGGAACTATCACAGTCGCGAACGGATATGTTTGCGACACTTCTCGCGTTTGGAATCGATCCGAAAAGGTCCGTTGTATTCTATCAAGAGGACGTGAGTGCCCAGGTTTTTACTCAAATGTATTCTCAATGTTTCGTCAGAACCAATGCCACGTCGAGCTTTCTTGGATCCTGAGTTGTATAACTCCCATAGGAAAACTACGGCGGATGACAACCTGGAAGGTGAACCATTTGAATTAAGAAGTCGACTTTAATTTCATGAACCTGGAACAGTCAAGGCTAGCAGCGAAACGAAACGCCAACGATGAATCGGAAGTCGACGAATCCATGCTCAATGCAGGGTTGTTCACCTACCCAATTTTACAGGCGGCTGATATTCTGGCATATCGGTAAGTTTGCTCTTTTTATCAGTCGACTTTTGACGGAATTTCTGTAGAGCAACACACGTACCTGTAGGAGAAGATCAAACTCAACACCTCGAACTCAGCCGAGACCTTGCAGACACCTTCAATCGTACCTTTGATCCTCAAAAGAAATTCTTTCCACTGCCATCCCAACTAATTAGTGCGCCAGTCGTTGTTTGTCACTCAACTTGACATTAATGACAATCCCAGCACCATGTAGACGCGTCCTCTCCCTAAAGGATCCCTCTGCAAAAATGTCAAAATCGTCCCCAGACATCTCATCGCGCATCCTGCTCACAGATTCAGGATCCCAAATAGAACGAAAAATCCGAGGCGCAGTAACTGATTCAATACAAGGGATCACCTACGACCCTGTCAGCCGTCCAGGAACCTCGAACCTTTTATCCATTCTGGCCGCGTGCGAGGACCAGGATATCGACGATGTCGTCCGAAGATATGAAGGGAAAGGCCATGGGTACTTGAAGAAGGATGTAGCCGAAGCTCTGGAAAACATGCTGAAGGGTCCTAGAGCCGAGTTTGAGAGGCTCAGACAGGATAAGGAATACCTTTCTAACCTGGCGAAGGAGGGTGCAGAGAGGGCGAAGGGGAGGTCACGACGGACCATGCAAGAAGTTAGGACTATGGTAGGTTTATACTAATAATCCCCGGCTATTCAGTGTAGTAGAGTACAGTTTATTTTTCATCCTTGACATTACAGCAACTTGCGGTACTTAGGGCGCGTGTTGAATTTTTTTTCCAAATGCGGCGAATTTGATGGATTTTGGTTCATTTTGAGTATTCGTAGGACAGCGTCGTCAGTTCTCATTTGTTTACGATGAAAATAGAACCACTGGATTCGCGTTGGAAATGCGCATCGGACAGTGTAAAATATGCAATGAAAAAGCGAAAATTGACCGACTTACTGAGGGAAACTCAGTTTTGAGGCTCATAAAATGATGCAGCCCGATGTTGTTGAGAGTATACGTTCAAATCGTGTTCAAAACTCTCAATATAGTGCTCAATAGGCTTGCATTTAACGCCTCTACCGGAAGGTGCCAAATTTTGGAGGAAGGAAGTCCAGACAGCTGAGGCACGGAAAGTGGCTTGAGGCCGGTTTTGATATGGAATTACACCTACCTCATAGCTCTACCAAATCTCATTCATGCACAATAAAATTGATATGCCTAGATTCACATTGAAATTTGGGATTTAACTGGGGTAAAATAAAGAGCAGATATGGATGTAGAATTGCAGAGACTGACGTCGTACTCCTGCTGATGTGGGGTGAAAGTCTCGATTTATAACTCGCTCAAACCTAGCTGATAAGTCCCAAAATTTTCTAGAAGATATCCAGTAGAGTATTAAAATAAATATCCGTTACGGAATTCGGTGGGAGGACAGGTATATGAGGGTAGTTTGCTCCACCGTTTTTAGGCTTTGGTGGCCTCCAGAGGCACTTCCAACTCAACCACATAATGTGCTTCCTGTTTCGTTTTTTCAATGTACTTCAGTGTAAATAATGCATCCATACTGATTTGACATGGGTATGTACAGTTTTAGCAGCCGGTATGCGCGAAAACTACGCAAAGTTGTTGGAATACTTCAATACTGACCTTCACCCAAAAGGTCGCTCAAAATTCACTTTTTCATTACATATTTGACACTGTCCGATGCGCATTTACAACGCAAATCCAATGGTTCCATTTTTATTGTAAACGAATGAGAATTGACGACGTTATTC
Source organism: Galerina marginata (assembly GCA_023014335.1). Lineage (NCBI taxonomy): Eukaryota > Fungi > Basidiomycota > Agaricomycetes > Agaricales > Galerinaceae > Galerina > Galerina marginata. The sequence continues at coordinate 1,733,201 of JAECYW010000007.1, read as the reverse complement.
TACGAATACTCAAAATCAACCAAAATCCATCAAATTCGCCGCATTTGGAAAAAATTTCAACACGCGCCCTAAGTACCGCAAGTTGCTGTAATGCATGCACTATACTCGAGCAAGATTGCCGCTCACAAGTTGGTGGGTAAACCTTTCTGTGCGCATTTGAAATTAGTGATTATTGCTTATGAAGAAGGGAAGCTGGCGTGCGTTTGAGTGACCTACTTAGTCTGAGGATGTGCAAAAGAAAACGTGAGATGCAAGTTGGAGGCAAGTCATCGGATATGTTTAGATCAAAATGTGTTAGCAAAGGACCCCGGTTTATATCGTGAAAAGTCTGATCCGTATCCGGACAAAAAATTTGAATTTTCGCAAAACGGCCGGGTGCCAATCCGGACAGAAAGCAATGGAAACCCGAAACTGGCCAGAACCTGATTCCGGACAAATTGCCACAGGGTACATAAAGCCTGGGGTGAGAATCCGGACAAAGTCCCATGGTGGAGTGGTCAAAGGTAGGTCGTCCTAGCCCTTGGAGAATTGTACGAGGGGCGATGTTCAAGCCACATGTCGGTAAAACATTTTCTTGCGACGTCTCTATTTTGCACGTGTTATCTTGTTGAAATTGTGGACTTATGGTCGATAACCTGTATGCGCAAAATATATTGTATTTATTTTATTTTACTACCTTTTCCTCATCGATTTCCCTGTCCAGCCCTGTCCTGACATTGCTTCCTACGCCTCAGTTTGGGAAACTTCTCACTTATTATGGCTACTTCCCAAGGCACAGTGATTGAAGTTGATGACGACGAACTATTTGACGAAAAAGAATGGATAGGAAGAGGTAGAAAGTACGACTGGGCAAACCTTCCAGGCTATGTCACATCGGCAAAGAATGCATCCCTCAAGATACCTGAAGATTTTGTCCGTCGAGCCCAGCTACCCCATCCAAATTTATCAGTTGCCGAGTTCCTTGCATTCAAGCTACCAAGGCTGTCATCGGAGATTATTTCCAGCAAGACAAGCACCTGGTTTAGTCGCGATGAGCCGACTGCCGACAACAGTGTCTTAGTATCACGACCAGTCCCTTCTCCAGAATTCATCAATCGCCTTGAAGTCATTTATGGTCAGGCCTGGCTTGACGGTGCGAAGTCAGTGGTGGACCAACGCTTTAACGACGGGACTGACCGTCTTCCATTATGGATAATTTCTTTCTGGAGAGAGGTTGCGCAGTGCCATGAAATCCAAGCTCTTTGGAAGGCAGGTGGCTTGTGGTTAGATCGAGAAGGAAGCAAATCCAAGGGCAAGACATCGCTGGAACTAATTCAACAAGCCCGTCAATTGCTTGGATCACTCGCTTGGAATTCCGAAATGTCTTACTGCAGACGAAACACCACAACACTGCACCTTGCAAAATTGCTTGGGACAATCTGGCTTTCTGACGAACATATCAATATGATGATGGAAGAATTGGCCGCTGAATTGTCACGGAGCCCCAAAAGCAAGATCCAAGTCGCAAGCCTTTCTTTTGCTCTCGAGATAAGCAGAGTTCACGAGAAGGCAACCGAATCCCAGAGATATCTGCAGAATTTCGCAAGCCAGGCTAAAGAACAGCTTCTGGAGCGGCTGTATTTCCCACTTCATGTCAATAGCAGCCATTGGATAGCTGGCTCAATTGACTTCAAACGACGGACATTTTCGTTTGGTAAGTCACAGTCCCCAGGGCCGGTTTATTTGAGAGTCGAGATCTGCCCCATGTCCAGAGTTAACATATGTTCTTTGCTATACAGGAGATTCACTGTACAAGATCGGGGGTGGTTCCGGAGCCCCAACAAAGTTTGTATCGCTTTTGCAAGCATGGCTAAAGCAGAACTTTGGACAGCGATTCAAGAATCAGGGGAATATGCTCCCACATGCCGTACAGGAAGACGCGTACTCCTGTCCAATCATCACCGCAAATACCATCTCCCACGCTGTTCTTGATAAGCCGCTCTGGAGCACAGAGCAAGCAGTTTCAGAAAGGCTGTCATGGTTCATCCGCTTTGCATTAGCACAGAAAGCCCTCGCCGACGGAACTTCAACCTCATCAGATCCTCGCATGAACTTGGATGCCACGGCTGACCCTCAACATCGCACAGGTCTCACCATTTCTGAACTACTCAACCCCCTTCCCAATTCACAACCACCACCTGATTATAATTCCGAGTCAGAAACAGACTCAGCCAGCGGTGATGAACGCGATATTGGAGATGACGATGTTAGCATGGCTGGTACAATAGGAAGCAATTTTGCGACCTCAGAATCCGACTATCCAGCTTCGAGTCTTTGGGAAAACGACTCTACTTTGGATCAAGAAATCAAAGCAGATAATGCTGTTAATCTACCATTCTCCAAACCCACCAAATTACCAAGTTGGTTCAAGCACCCGATTGCGACAGCAAAAGCGCACTTCAAGCGCACCAGAGACGATTTGAGCGATTCCGATAGTGGCTCGAGCTACTGCTCTGAAAACGACAAGCAGCCGGCAAGGAAATACATCAAACCCGGCGAGGGTACGAGCAAATCGGCAGTCGCCTCGAGAGCACTCCGTCAAAAGTTGGCAGATGGAACATTCGAAATCGATCCAGAAAAATATCAAAAATGGAAAAATAAGGTCCTGGGAACCGATCCTGAGGCAGAGTTTCCAGAAAACGAGTTTACAGTAGCTCGCCACTCTATTTGTGGCACACCTGTTAGAGTTAAAGAACCTTACGACTTTGTACGGTGGAAGGATCACTTGGGAGAGTGCGCGGAAAGGATGGCATCGAAGCCGGGTCCTAAACTGAAAACCCCAAGTCTCTTTGCTATGGGTTTCATCAAGCGGTCAGCAAGATCAGAAAAAGGAGTCGAGAAGGAAGCCAAACCACAGCCCGAAGTGCCATGTCCTGGAATAACGGAGGCGGATAATCCCAAGGTCGTGCAGTACTTGAAGCGTACGGGAGCTCTTGGAGGAGGTGGAAGGTCATTGCCTGCAATCGCGAAAGATCTCTTCAACAAGCTTTTCAGCAAGCTCAAGTTCAAGACGAATAAGCAAAAGGTTGTCGACACCCAGATGCACGAATGGAAGTGGAGGAACGACCATGCCAACTTGCGTGTTTTCTCAACCTCGTGTCAAAAGAAGGTGGCTGACCGATCAGGTGCCGGAAAACGCCCCAAGCCCTGCTTAGATTGTCACACAGTTCTTCAGAGCAAAGCATTCAAAAATGCTCTTCGTCGCCCAATTCCCTCTGATAAGAACTTCATTTTCATCAACCGTCGTTTTAGAAATCCATTACTAGGCCAGATATTTGCTCGTACTATTGGAGTTCGAGAACTTGTTGAAGATGAGGTACGATTATCGCTCTATTTTTTATCCCAACCACTGAGCAGGCTTTCTGTAGAACGCCAAGTCAAGCCCCTTCGTGCGATATGCAAAGGGTGCTCTGAGCGGTAAATACAACAACGAAGTATTCAATGGTCTTCTTGAAGCCATGGTCACCAAACATGAAAGGGAGGAACGTGGTGTTCGAATGCAAAACTTCTACTATGCACCGGCATGGGAGGAAATGTGCCACATCATGCGGACACACAGTCCACGCGCGTATAATGCTCTGAGGGAATACCTCCCAATGCCAACAGAACGGAACCTACGGTACAGTTCATTTTTGTTGTACCGTCTCTTGTCTGACTCTTTTCTTAGACAAAAAGAAGCCCGTCAACCGCGTTTTCCTACGGATATATTACCCCGAAGTTTCGACATGGTAGCCGACTATCTGGCTGCTTTAGACTACGATGGCCCGGTATCGCTCAGTTGTGATGACACAAAACTTTTCGCAACCTACCGCCTCTTTTGGGATGCAGAGCGGGAATCTTATTACCTTGTCGGTGGAACAAATGGCCCTATGGAAGTTGCAGATCCCGATTCTGTCAAGGAGGCTATTGAACTTGCAAAGGCAGATAAAGCAACCAAGGTACGTACAGTCTTTCTTGTCACATTCCTATTTAATAAGTCGTGTACAGGTCCGATTATGGTGTTTGTCGATTCCTGCGCCAAAGATTAGCCCTATCATAGTTGCTGCCCTCCCAATAGGCAATTCAATGGATGCCCCAGCCCTTCTTGTTCTCCTCCTCAAGGTTCTGGATGGGTTGATCGACAAAGGAATCCGTGTTGTATCTTACGCCTGCGACGGAACGGAAGTTGAACGAGCAGTCCAACGGCTCTTTTTGGACCAGACATCCCGAAGACGTTATACCATTAAAAACCCTCGTCCTGGCTGCGCTCCCACCATCGTCGAATTTGGTGTTTACCGTGGCCAAGTCATTTGCATGGTTCAAGATTCAAAGCATGCCCTCAAGACGATGCGGAACAACTTATTCTCTGGAGCCAGGTTGCTAACATTTGGCAATTTTGTTTCAATTTATCGACACATCGCTCACATTGCACAGGGAGCCGACACCCCATTATTCAGCCGAGACGTTACGAAAGTCGATCGCCAGGACGACAATGCTGCGGTTCGACTTTTTTCAGCGGATGTCCTCAAGTACCTCGCAGACCATCATCCTGATTATGTCGGCGAGATCGTCTATCTATTTGTATTTGGGGAATTAATCGACGCATACCAAAACCGAAGCATGACACATTCTGAACGTATCAAATTGGCCCTTCGTGCTCGTTATTTCCTTGACTCTTGGGAGGCCTTTCTACAACGCTGCGGCTACCGAAAGGATCAATACTTTATTTCTCGAGAGGCAAACGACATACTTCGCATCATCATCGAAGGTCTGATTGGTCTTATCATCATCCATCGTGACCATGTCCCTGGCCCAGTTGCTCTGCTCCTCCACCTACATTCGAGTGAAGCCTGTGAACATGTATTCGGAGAAGCTCGCCAAGTAGTCAAGGACTTCACATTCCTCGACTTCATCTACATGATCCCTAAACTTCGAATCAAACTACACCAGGCTGTCCTCCGTGGAAAATCATCTAACGGAAAGGCTCGCGCAGCGGGATATTCACACACTTACTTTGACAATGAAGGCCTTGACTTGGCGGTGTTATCTACCTACCCGACCGATGCAGAGATCACTGCTCTTGCAGAAAGTGCAGCACAAGAGGCTGATAGTTTGGTTGCCTTGCTTGGTGTCAACCCCGTTATTCTACATCAACCGCAATATGTCCAACCAACTGTCTGGCTTCCTGGCGTGCGTTCATGGTTCGATGACGAGTTGGATTTTCTCGAGTTGGATTCGGAAGCCGAAGAGTCGGATGATGATGATGATCTTGGGGAGGCTGAACGGCTACAGCAGATCTTGGATGAAGAAGAAAAAAGTCCCATCTCACGTAGTCATAAGATCGATCAAAAGTGCTTGAACCTGACCTCTGCAGCACTGGCCATAGCCGCGGAAGAAGTTGCCATAGTGTTCGTTTATCTGTTTACTTTGTTCTTACTTCACTAAACATTTGCTTTGACAGAAAAAGCTTTGCTGAAGTCAATGACGATGAACTGGAAGAAGTTATTGCAGACGAATATGCTCATATCCGTCACGTCGCCGAGTTGTATGAGACTCTACCTCCTCTGAAAACTGCCGATGCACCAACTCGACCCCTTGGTCATGGATCTATCCAATATGACGACCTCGACTTTGAGATGCTGATAAGCATGAGGCGGCAACACCAAACGAAGCAGGCAGCCTCTGGCGTTCGGACCATGAAGTTCAAGTCAGCGAACGGCACCATGCGCAGCCAGGTCATACGCGAATTTCATCAGGCGCTGAAGGAGTCGCAGGATGAGAAGGCAGCTGGCACTGGGAAACTGCGGGATGAGCGATGGAAAAACGGGCCACGAGAACCTGCCCCTGGTGGTCGAGGAGGGATTATTGACGGCGTCACGGCAGCTGACCTTGCGGGTGGAAATGCTGCAAATGCTGCAGCTGCAGCTGCGACTGTCGCAAAACTGGTGCGTCTATCATTCTTTGGCTTCTAGTTAAATATTGCCCATAACTTGTATTCATTATCGCATTAGGCCGCCACCCGTCGCAAGACACTTTTCGTAAAATCTCGAGTGCCCAGATTGCCAGAGCTTACCGATGCACGGATAACCTTGATCCGACCACTTCAAATCGGCGACTTTGGATTTATCTTAACAGCAAATGGTGTTATGCTTGGACATGGTAACTGTCAAGGTTTCTCGAGCTGCTACCTATTACTGATCGGACAACCTAGTCATTGCCCTGTACTCGAAAACTGGTGGGAAGAATGGGAAACATTCTGCAGTCACGGAGTCATCAAGCATCGCAGCAGTTTCGTACCTCGCCGTTCAGCTTTTCCAGTACCGCCTTGCTCGACAATTCCGATCAGTTCCAGATGCGACGGCAATCTTTCAAACAAAACTTGTTTTGTAGGCCATTGCGCGGCATGGCATGTACGAGCCCCCCCACTTTTTATTTTATTTTACATCCCGCAATCTAGGTAGAAATGCACAGAGGCTACAGTAGAGCGAATCGCTCGGCGGTCGAATAGGTTGCTTTTTTAGAGCATATGGTTGCGATAATCATATATTAACAGTACAATTACATTAAAGGAAAATAAACTTAAGAGGAAGGGAGGGCAGCTGCAAAACCCGTTGTAAGGTTGCTCAATGTTCACTTTGGACATGGACTGGCAGGAAGCCCAGGGTAACACTTGTTGGAGGGTTCATGTTTGGCTGCACAAGACGACAACGACACAAAGTGCATCGCACCTCCGCTCGCCGAGTGCTCGCAAGGTATCCTGGATGACTGCCCCGTTGGTCCGACGTGTCGAGGGCGGGGGGAAGAGTTAGTTTGACCGTTCCGCCTGCGGTGCTACCCGAAGGTTGGAAATTCGGAACCCAAACATTGTCTCGGGTCGCGAGCGCTCAGCAAGAAAATGATCGTGGTCGTTGGGCCACATGAATGAACAAGCGAGGAGATGAGAGCGGGTGTCAAAGGCGTTAGGCAGGCGAGGACGACCGTGGATATTGGGAGGAAGGCTGTTGGAACTTGGCATGTGGGGTGGGGACTGGAGAGCGGCGCAGCAGCGCTGGAGATCGGGGAAGAAAAAGAACGATGCCGTCAAGACAACTTGAAGGTTTTGGGGGCTTTTGGATCAACAAGGTAAGTAACACACCATACCCTCGTTGAAGCGTTGCTCACCTCATTTCCAGCCCACATCAAACTCGCGACTTCGACATTTCAATGACTGTTCGACCACCTTCGACCATCATCGACCCACCTTCTCTCCCGACTTGCAATCGCAGCCACCTACATTTCCACCTGCGGCATGTATTGTCGCTGCGCGGAGGTTAGTCGAATATGGGAAAGGAAAGGAATAGAAACAACTAACTCACCGCAAATCAGTCTGCCCCCTCAACGTCGAGGGGGTGGTGGTGGAAGTGTGACCGCCGTGGCCACGTCGACGAGGTCAGGGAGGTCAAGCACATCAGCAGTGGTTGACGAGGCGGACTCAAACCTGCATTAGCCATGTCGACGCAGATGAAGGCAACGGTCGCACAGCGCCACCGCTTCGATGACGTAGGAGGGCGACGGCACTGGCACTGTGTCCAGTCGAGGCGAGTCGGTGTACCCATCCACCGACGTGGTGGGTTTACGCGTGGATACATGGTCTTGTTGCGTGCCGCTACCTGCCAGAGACCTGCGCGGCGGGTAAGTACTTTGCTTATGCGAGGACATCTGGCCAGTATCCAGATGTCTTTGCTGTGACGTGGCGACAAACGCGGGGTGTTATACAATGGCGATCTGCTGTCCGGCGCTGGGATGTGGTGACTTGCGAGGTGTGGGTTAGCTGCAGTGTGGGTCGTTTTCGCGACATACCCGGTGAATTGCTATTTGCCCAACCCAAAATCCTTCAACTTCCGGCTCACATGCCTTAATGGAGGGGAGGGGCGCTCTGAACAATCCTGGACGTGGTCAAGGGCATGTAGAAGAAACTGGTGGGATGGAAAAAGTGAACGGTGGTGAGAGCGGTCGAACACCAACGATGACGGAAATAGAAGCAAACTAAAAATAGACTCCGGCCATTGCCGGCTAAATGAGCGTAACAAGGCCAAAAATTTGGCTGGGTCGAGAGAATAAAAGAACGAGCCCTATAAATAGGACTCGTAACAATTCCTTCTGCTTTCGTCACTCCAGTTTCTTTGCCTCATTGACACCAAGATTTCTGCTGAACAAGTATCTGCATCTCAGGTTGAATTGTCATTGGAAGATCTTGAACGTTATCGAGCCTTGCGGGATGGTCAAAAGGAGCTCACAGCCGCGCTAAAGTTGTCAAAAAAACGGGGCAGTGGGGACAGTGATTTAGATTTAGCAGACTAGCCTATGCACTAGAACATTTTCGTTGCTCAATTGTTATTTTTTCGTATCTTTGCACCTTCTCTGAGCCCTGTTAAGCTCCCTGCAACGTTTGCGGGAGCCTAGGTCATTTTTTACCGCCTGAAAGGGCCAGATCCGCCGATCCGGACAGATTTTGGCGGAAAAATACCCTCATCTGGCAGCCCGGACAAACCCCCAAGTTTTGAGGTTAGGCCGGGTTCGATCCGGACAAAATCTACAAAATGGCGTCCGGACAAAAACCCCATGTTCGGGATCAGACCTTTTCTGATATAAACCGGGGTCCTGTTAGCAAATACCCCGGACACAACTACCACCGCAATTCTTCGCCTCATCATCAAACCTTGCCTTTCAGCCAACTTTCAGCCTCTTCAGACAATATTTTTCATCTTTTCTTCCCTGTCAAAAATCTTCGCACCTTCTTGCCAATGTCCAACACTAAGAGGAGTCGAACGACCCAGTTAACGTCACGGATTAGCGAATTCAACCCCCAAGTTACTTTATTCGAGCCAGCAGCCCTGGAGGAATCGCCGCGTCGTTCCAAACGTGTTAAAACCGAGGTTAAATCGGAAGCTGTAATTGTTGATATGGAAGACCTGAAGTTCGTACCGAAAACTCCCAAGAAAAGCGCGTCTCAAACATTGAAACCCGATGTAGGAGCTGGTTCAATGACGTCCACGCCGAAGGCTACCAATGCTAAGAGTCCTAAGAAGGTCAAATCTGTGCCAAAAGTTCCGGCGAATTGGCGAGAAACGTATGGCATCATTAAGGAAATGAGGTCGCGTTTCGAAGCCCCTGTGGATACCATGGGGTGTCAGCGGGCTCAAATGGAGGAGTCTGATCCTAGGGTAAGTTAAAGGCATTGCATTTATGTTCCTAGTTGACATCCATTGTAGAACCGACGATATTCTACACTTGTCTCTTTGATGCTATCGTCACAAACTACAGATATCGTCCAATTCGCAGCCATGGCCAAACTCAGAACTGCTCTGGGAGGTAGCATATCCATCGAGGCTATGATAGCAGCTCCTGCCGACGTCATCTCCGAGGCCATTGCTTCAGTCGGTTACTGGAGAAAGAAGACAGTGTAAGTGTCAAGGATGAAGCTGGATTCTTTGCTGATCTTCCTCCTTCAAATAGCTATCTGCAGGCTGCTGCCAAAAAGTTACGGGACGAGTTTAACTCGGACGTGCCCAATACTGCGGACAAGCTTTGTTCATTGCCAGGAGTCGGCCCCAAAATGGCGTATTTAACCCTCCAAATAGCATGGAACAAGTGAGTCGGTGTGATTTTACGCATGTCTTGTTCACTTAACATTAAATTCAAAACAGGTATGATGGAATTGGTGTGGATGTACATGTTCATAGAATCACCAACCTCCTGGGGTGGCATGACCCCAAAACAAAAACACCTGAGGACACTAGGTACTTGATCTACCTCTCTAAAAGTATTTTAACTTACCTACACACCTTGAACAGGCGAAACTTGGAATTCTGGCTACCTCAGGAACTGTACGGTGATATCAACCACATGATGGTGGGTTTTGGCCAGGCAAGCATCGTTTTACATATTTGCCGCTGCACAAGTGCTCAACAATTGTATCACAGGTCATATGCGTTTCTTCAAGTCCAAGATGTGATGTTTGTGATCTTAGCACAAAGGGTCTTTGCCCAAGTGCCCGGACCGTGACGTCGAAGAAACGTAAAGCAATTGTATTCTCAAAAGCGAAAGAATCGCCGCCGAAGGTCGAAATTACTTTGGAAGCCGAGGAGAGGAAGTTTATCCCAAATGCATGAATTCGGATCCGCAGTCTCTTGCCGCTTTCCTGTGTGACATGTGACTTGGCAGTGCATGCAGTACCTATATTCCAATTTTCCTACCCTATGTTCATATCCTTAATTCTCCGCTCCATGCCCGTACCTGTAAACTTCTTACCATCCTTGCTCATCCTGTCATATTCTTCATCCTTCCATCTATCTCCCATTTCAGATGATACATCATTCTCAAACTGAAGTCCTGCTATATATGTTATCTTCGTATATCTTAATTTCGAGGCTTTTCACATTGCGAAGCTATGCCAACAATGAGAGGTGTTCATTTGAGCGTGGCTTGATCTGGCACTTGAACGGTTTCAAATTCCTAGGTTGAATAATATACCAGTAAGCATTGTCACTCCAGATAAGAAGTAGCAAAACGAACATGGTTGCTCCTGTCATCCATGCTATTTCAGGCGTAATCTCTAATCCGTTTTCATCGACAGCTTTCGAAATCTTGAAGACAGATAAGATACTGGCCATGTTTAAGAACAGGGACATCTCAGCCAAATGGGCGCCTATGGGTAACACAAGTAATGAGAATATCCCTTGTAACCTGAAAAACTGAAATCTGACCTGGGCAAGTTCTCCTTCCGAAACCGAAGACAAATTTAAAAGGATCTGGTTGAGGTGTACTGCCCAAATGACGAGATGGGTCGAAGACATGAGACTCTGGATATATTTCTTCGTCGTGTGTGATAGCCCTAAAAATATTCCATCCGTGAGTAGCGGACAAGGACTTGACAGTAAGTTAATCAGTACCATATATTAGCAATGACTCTAGTTCCTTTGGGAATAAAATAGTTCTCGTAGATGTCATCTTCCATTACCCGGTGTGGCAGCCCTGGTAATGTACGCAATCATTTGAAATTCAGAGACGAGGATTATTCTAGCTGAATGGCGGGAGACTTGCCGACGGGTGCAACAGGAGCCCAGCGTACAGTTTCTTTGACGATGGCGCGGATATAAGGCAGCGACTCATAGTCATCAATGGTAGGGAGACGATTAGGTGCGACGGAATCGATATCCTCCTGTGCTCGTCTCTGGATTTCTGGGTGCAGTGTCATGAGTAATATGAAGGACCGCAAGGCAGAGACAGTCTTGAAAGCTGGTGTCAACCAACAAAAATTAGGACGCCAGAATGAAAATAAACTGACGGTCTCGCCCCCGCCGACATAGAGCGCTGCCGCAGACCACTTGATGTCTTCCAGTGACTTTTGGCCAAGGACCGTCTCCTCTTCGAGAAGTTTTGAAGTAAACGATTCAACGAAGTCGCCGGTAGCCTGTCGGCGTTATAACTTCAGTTCAGATACAACAGAGGAGGCAGTATGAAGGACAGACAATTTCCTTCCTCGCCCAATCGAATGGGATGTTTTCGATCTGGCTGAGTTCTTGTCCAACTGCATAGGCACGTCGCTTGAAATGAGCACCAGGAAACCACGCCGGCAGGAATCGCACTGCGGTATATCAGGTAAACTGAGTGTTAAACAGCAGGCGGCGCGAGAACATACATATCGGAAAGAATTCGATCCAATATTTTCCGGGGATCATCAGAGTACCTAACAACTGGAACCCTTCGTCTAGATGGCGCACCAAAGGATCGTCGTTTGAAGCAACCTGGTACCCATATGCGACTTTGAGGATAACAGCGACGGCGTTCCTAGCGTGTCGTCGGATTATATTTACAATTTAGCAAATAGTAATTATTGTAAAAAGGAGACTGACCGCCTAATATGAGGGCCAAAGTCTTCAGGCGACGTAGCAAGACCTTGAAGCAGAACTTTAGTCTCCTGCATTTGTATCGGCCGGTAGCTCTTCGATGCTCTTGGGTTAAGCCCGCTTTGGAGAAGTCTTCGAAACAACCTAAATCGGGAATCCATAAACGAAGTCCAGAAAACGGATCGCTTCCGTCCAGCGAGCTCTCCTCCCATCCAGATTTTCGGCCTGTCAGAATATATAGATGACCGCGACTCTAGAAGATCCAAGACAACTTTTGACGAATTCAATACGACTGTCTTGTTTTTAAAAACCCGGAAGTACACGATCGGCCCTGAAGTAAACAAAATTTTCAGGTTGTGTAGAAACAGGTGCGTTCCTGAAGATTACCATAGGTCTTGGACCACGACTTGTAGGTCAGCCATGGCTCAGCTCTGGGTAATTGGTGCAGATTGCCGGTTATCCACTTCTGCTTTGGTCCGGGAGGAAGACTTATACCCCTTGCGCGCAAGCGTGCGCCTGACGTATTGTACCAAAGTAATCCATAGTAGACAACAAGAGCGAAGAGAACGAGGCCAGGCGCGAGAAAATCGCCTTCAGCGAACATCACTAACGACGAAAGTCCAATGAAAGTCAAGTAACTAGAAAGGAGACCTTGGAATCACCAAAGTAACCTTTTGACGGTACACGGAGTTTCTGTGGAGTTCAACTTGAGGGTTTTTAGGTGACTTTCCGCAGGCAAAGATAGTCGCAAGGTAGAGCCCATTTTATAGCAGATAGAAGACGGACGAGCTAAGGGGTCGCGCCGATGACCACGGCGCAATTAAAAATAGAGGGATCGGCGTTGGCCGTACAAAAGGACCACTCCCATCTAGGCCCCGACCGCTTAATCTCGACGAAAATGATATTTAAGTACATTCGCGTCATGATTAACTGCCATCTAATACCTCACCATTCAACGAAGCTCCATGGCCATGTCCCAGAAACCCTTCTCTAGCTTTGTACACCTCTCCCAGACGGCTTTCCATTCGTTCAACCGCGCTTCAGATGGTGGATCAGCCATAGCACAAGATTCTATCGTTTCTAAACAAAGGTACACCTAATCAGTAGCGACGGCCATGAAGTAAGAGAAGAAACGTCCAAAACATACCCAGGCCCATCCGGACAGCTTCTTGATACATCTCGCCGGAGTATTCTTCTATCCAGTGCTTGTAAGGATTACCCTCGAGGACGACCCATGTACCTTCCACATTGCTCTGTTTCTTTAGCCACAGACCAACTTCTCCGTACCCAAGCAAGCATGCCATCAGGGCCATTATTAACTTGGTGGTATCGCCTGTACGAAATCCATCTGTTAACAAGTACAACGAAACATCGAAACATCGAAGCCCACCCTGCAATCCTGTGTCTAGGATGTAAGCACCATATGCCGTGGTCGCCGGAGACTCTGCTGTTTTCTCTAGGTCCTCCTCTGTTATTCCAAAAGTCGAGCAGAATGTTTTATGATTCCCGATCTCATGCAATATGTTCAGAATTGTCTGAGTGGAACTTTGGATCGATCCAAAAGAGGACGACTTCGCTGCGAGGAGCCTTCCAAGGTGACGTCCAGCACTGTTCATAAATGATGACGACATGTGTGCTTACCCATATGCACGCGCGTAATACTTGAGATAAAGGTAGTCTTGCCTGAAGAAACGATGAGAAAAAACGTCTCCTTTGATATAATTCTCACTTGATGAAATGGACGAAGCGTGAACGATCAAGTGTTCCTTTCCCAAGTTGGCGCACAAAATCGTGTTCTACATATTCTTTCCAGCTTGTGGCCGTGCTTTCGATGAGCATCTGAGTAAACGGGTATGGATTTGATGAGGTCCGACTAAAAATAACGTTGGGTTGGATTGACTACAGGCGAGGTGTTACTTACCGAGGAATCAAAGAAAGCCTTATGTTGTGTAGGTGATTGAGGGGACCGTGGCCTTTTCCGATGGGCGTCGCGCATTGGATACCGAGGTGAGTGTATGATTCCGCAGCCTTGACGGCGTTGACAACTAGGCATTTTTTGAGAGACGTATATACAATGCTGCGCAGAACTAGACGCACGGGAGGAACCTTTGGCGAGTTCAGAAGCGATGGCAGAGCTTAAAGTGCATCCTGTACCATGGGTACAGGACGAATCGACGCGAGGGTGGACGAACAGAGTCGTCCGCTTTTCACTCTCCAGTAGAACATCAACTACGAGTTCTGGATCATCAAAAGAAGCATGCTGAGAAGAGTCAAGGAGAATTTCCATATTTTCTCCAAGCAAGCCCTGTTTGATCACTTTCAAGTCAGGGAATCTCTCTTGCACTGAAATCACGTCTTTCATGCGAGCAGTAATATGACCACCCTTGAGGAGGACCGCTTGGCACCCTGATGACAATAGAGTTTCGGTCGCTGCGAGCATGGTGTTCAGGTTCTCTATTTTGAGGTCAACACCCATTCGTGACAGAAGTAGCTCGCCTTCTGATTTGTTGGGCGTTATGAGAATCGACAGTGGAAATAAGTCTGTGATCATAATCTTGAGTGCATCTTCTTGCAAAAGTGTGTGTCCGGAGGTAGAGACGCAGACAGGATCGCAAACCAATGGCGGGAGCTTAGAGGAAGAGCAAAGCGCTTTCAAACTGTCAACGACAGCTTTTATGATTTCGGCATCGTGAAGCATCCCAGTTTTCATTGCACGGACATCCAGGTCATCGAGAACGGACTTTATCTGACCAACGACTTCTTGAGCAGTGCGGAGCAACAAAAGATGCATGTCACCGTCATACTTGCTGTTCGACAAATTGTGGTGGACAGGGGTGTATGCCCTTCACTCCGGTGGTATTTTGCGCTGTAAGAGCAGTAATGACGCTTGCACCGTAACATCCATGCGATGCAAAGGTTTTTAGGTCTGCCTGCCACAAAAAATAAGCGCCATTGGCAGTCGGTTCTATTGCAATGTTCGGCAGAACTTACCTGTATCCCAGCACCACCACTAGGGTCTGAGCCTGCAATTGTTAGCACGACCAAGGTACCAGTCATCGTCAATACGACGGTAAGCAGGCGATAAGATTAGGCAGGAGCCAGAACTGAGAAAACACGAAAACGCACTACTTACGTAACTTTAAAGATTATATTCGTAAATAGCCCCTTTGTGTTGAACGTCAAAGAACGTGCAGAAACACTGTTCATTGTCATAGCCTTTTACTTCAACTTTATGGCTTCTAGTAACGCCTATATAACGCGGCATACGATACGCGTGAAGAATGCAGAAAAACGAGCTCAAGAGGCAGAGGGGCTGAAAGCCGAGGTCTGCACGATTTGCTGTTCTACTTGGTTTTCTTTCTTTAATCGTTAACTTGACAGGGGAACGACCTATTCAAAGCCAGAGAATACGTCGGAGCTGCCAACTCTTATGTTCATGCTATCGAATTGTTTGGTCCAAAGCCTGTGCTGCTGTCCAATTTGGCCGCAGCCTATCTCAAGCTTGACTTGTGAGTGATAACATGCCAACCTCTTTGACCATCGCTGATTTATAACTGTATCAAAGAAACGAAGAAGCACTGTGGGCTGCAACCACTGCGCTTGAGTATGACCCCCGCATGATCAAAGCTCGTTATCGTCGAGCTATGGCTAGAAAAGGTCTCTTCCTCTTCAAATCTGCCATCAAAGGTAAGCTTTCCCTATTCTTTGTATAAAACGGAACGCTCACTGTATGGCATCTAGACCTTGAGACTATCGTCGCAGAAGATCCATCCTGTGAGATAGCCGCACAAGAATTGGCACTTATTCAGAAGATAATGGAGGACGATGAAGGCGTCGAAGAGAAAGAGGCGGAAAGAGACCACCCTCACTATCACGACGAACCATGGGATTCTTATTCAGATTCTGAAACAGAAGATTGTCAACATAAGGGCAATAACACCCCCTGTCGATTTTATAATCATGACGGGTGTATTCGAGGCAGGACATGTCAATTCTCTCATGCACCCGATGGACTTAGTGTCAGGGACGAGCTGTACGTATTTCAAGGAAACTCCTGATCTCGTTGCGTATTCACTTATCGATCCTTACAGAGGCAAGAACGTCTGTCTCCTATCCTTGTTCAACAACTGCGAATTCGGCGCCGCAAAGTGTATCTATTCGCATGACAAGAAATATCTCCCTGCTACGGGGTGGTGGAACAACCCAGTAAAAGTTGAGGCTGCCAAGAAGATACACCGAAGCGGCGCGCTAGAAGACCCTGAATATGAGTTTCTCCACGAGGAATTGCTTAAGAATCCCAAAGGTCGTGGCTTTGCGGCGCGCCCACAACAAATAGCCATCATAGAACATATGTCTTTCCAGCATCAGAACGCCATGGAGGATTTGAGGGCTGTTAGCCCTACTATACCCCTACCGAAAGGTCGCTTTGTCCTCGTGCTCTCTTTCGAATGGGCCGATATGTTCAAAAGCATCCATACCCACCTTCTGAACGGCCTCAAACAGAAACTTGAAGTCGTGCATGTGTCAGGAGATCCAAAGGCACATCAACAGTCACTTCAGTTTTTGGACATGCCCAACCTGGCCGGGGTACTTGTCGCCGACCCAGCAATCGTGAAACGAAAGTTCACCAAGCTTCTCCGGAAACTCGTCCAATACGTCAAGAATGGGGGTTCGGCTGTCTTGGGTGGCTCTTTTAGCAGCCATATCACTCCCCCGAATTTCGACGAATTCATGAAAAACACCTGGGGTCTTGATTGGAAGTTCGGCGAATATCACCGCACAACATTCACTGTCAACACCGCCAACGAATTGGCTAAGAGAAACCCGTCGTTGGTTCCTTCATACAGCATGAAAGCGGTCCACATCGCCAATATTCAACCAGAAATGGCCATCTATACCCCGGCAAAAGGCGCACGCCTCCAATCGCATGTCTTCGCTCCCGTCCCTATTGAAAACACGTCCGAGTCACCTGCGGTGTGCACGAGAGTGGGCCGTGGTCTTCTCAGTTTTCTCGGCGATGTAAATGCCGAAGTTGGATCCACGAGCACTATCTTGGCTATGCTCGGACTCCTGGACAAACCAAATGAGCCACTACCCCCACCGGCGACAACGGCATCCCCACCCACGTCTTCGAAAGAGAACCCGCCCTCCGAAGGTGCAAGTTCAAAGAAGGGAAAGGGCAAGCACAAGGCTAAGAGTGCCACCTTGCAATCTAATCCAACGCCAGCAGTTCAAGACGGGTCGGACGGACCAACTGCGTCAACTTCGACCTCTGAAGCGCCTCCCCGGAAGTTTATTCTGGTCATCTGCCTGGAATATGCGGATATGTTCAGAAGCATTCACGAAGGCCAACTGTCAGCCCTAAAGGAAAAAGCAGACATTAAATTCGCAGAAAATGCCCTCTCGGCTATAATATACCTCGCTTTACCTGATATCTGCGGAGTTTTCATCGCCGATGGCAGCCTTATCAAGGCTTCCAACTCGCATGTTATGAAAAAGGTTGTTGCGTATGTTCAATCGGGAGGTTTAGCGCTCATTGGAGGTTTGTTCTCCTCGATGACGAATCAGCCGGATATCGGCCGCACCTTCGCATCTTTTGGTTTGCCTTGGAAATCTGGCTCGTATAATCGGAGCGAGGCCCAGCTAAACCGGCACCATCTAACTGCGGTCAAGAACCCGACGCTCTGCGATGCCTTCAGCATGAAGGCTGTTTATCTTACTGGCTTTCATCCTGATTCAGAAGATATCCTCTATGAGCGGTATCCGGCCGCTGGTGATAGATGGGAATCACCAATTCTTCGGACGCGTATTGGAAAGGGTTACCTGGGCTATATCGGCGATGTAAACGCGGAGTTGGAGAGCACGCCTGTTGTGTTGGCCATGTTTAACTTGTTGACACCATCGCAAGTGCTTGTACCCGATTCGCAGAAATTCTTGATCATCTTGACGCCACATGCTGAAAAAGACTTGTTCGCAGCGTCATTCCTGGACGACGTCAAGAAGAAAGTGGAACTGTTCCTTAGCCTATCGAATGCGAGAGTAATCGACCTTCTCCCATCGAAAGACCTTGTCGGAGTTCTGGTGGCAGATTCGCACGTTCTGGCACCAAAAAATGCGTATCTGCTCTCCAAACTGGTCGAATATTCAAAAAAGGGTGGTACCCTCATCTTTGGGTTGCAATTTTCAAGACAGGTTACAACAACTCAATTCCGGCCTCTATTCCGCGACAACTGGGGTCTCGATTGGGAAATGGCAAGCCCTGAAGGATCGAATGTAACAAGGAACTCAAAAAATTTACTTGTTGCGAGGGATGATTCCAAACTTCCAAAGGCGTTTTACCTGGATGGGATATACCTCCGGGGAATAACACAGTCGATGGCGGTCTATAGTCCTCAAAACAGACCAACATTATGGAAGCCGAAAGATGGCATCACCATGTCTGGAGTTGTTTATGCTCCCGTTGAGAAGGGCCATATTGGTTTCTTTGGAGTTGGTAACATGGATAATGAATTCCGCACCATCTTTTACGCAATGGTGGGGTTGCTCTGACTTCCGTTACAATGCTTTAAAATGCAGTAAGTACAATTACAATATGGCTCAATGACTATTACTACATGCTTTCCTGGTTATAATATCATCAATTCATCTTCAGAAAATATCTCTTTCTTCCTTCTCACTGAGTGTACACGACGGTCTCTGTTTAGGTTGTGTAGTAGACTTCTAGATGGTCTTTCAGGGTTGTGCTGCTGTAACGATTCGTGCGGATTGCCTTCAATTTGAAGCGACGCATCCACATCGTGGCTAATCCGAGATTGATGTTTCGCCTTTGAAAGAACTTTCAACTTTTTCTTCATCAAGACGTTCTGAGCAAGAGAGTCCTCAGTAACGAGCAGATATGAACACAAGCAACGGACCTGTTTATCCCGTTCCTCTATTTCGCCTTCCATACTCGCGATCTCGGCCTCCTTCAATTTGATTATGGATAGGTACGACTCTGCTCGTTGTCGTTGCCTCTCGGTTTCGCCCTTTTCATCCCGGAGACTCAGTTTTGCCTTCTTTGCTTTTTCGCGGTACGTTTGATTTGACAATTCAAGTTCTTTGAGCCGTCCACACAAACCATCATTTTCCGCTTTTATTTCCTCCAGTCGCCCAAACAGTGGTGCAATCCTCTTATCGAGGTCCTCTATGGCGCGTACCAAAGCTTTCTGGAAGGAGTTAGTACTTGAGGTTTGATCTAGACGGAATGAAAACAAACGACTCACTGCTGTAGCTGGATCGTGGCCATTGCTTTCTTGCATTCTTTGAATCTTTCCGCTCGCTCTCATCACGCTAACGGCAGGTGTGTCCTCGCTGATTTTATTCAATCCATCAACTATCTTGTTCTGGGACTCTGGCACTATGATTGCTATATCATCTGAGCTGAGGTATATCCGGAGAGGTGGCTCTTGTATCTTTGCGCGACATTCTGCACAAAACCTTGCCTTAGACTTGCCATCGGTCTTCAGTGGAAGTCTCTCATAACACTGTAAACAGGATTTGTGGCCTAGGAAGATAGGATGACACTTCACACGGCTTTCAAGAGGAATGGAACGTACCGCATTGGAAAAAGACTACTTTATCAAGTGAGGCTTTTTCAAGGCAAACCGGACACTTTTTCAACGCGAGATCCGACATTGACAACTTGGATAAAGGGACTTCATCAAAGCATTAGGTATTTCCAAGAAGAGTTCGGCAACTTACATTGTTTTGAAAGGTAGCTATTTAGTTGGCTTTCGAGAACGCGGTGGTAGCTATAAACCAGGTCGCAGAGATATTCAAAGAGTTCAAGTTTAGGCTACACGCGTTAAACTTAGAATTCGCGACGCGGTCACATGATTCGGACCGTCCAGCCTGCGTTCAGAGAGTCTTGACTCTTCAGACGGCTCAGTTTGGGCTCAGTGCGATAAGTGGGATGCCATGGCTCATTGCTAAGTAGTCTCAAGTGTACCCGATCTATCACTTTCTTGGTCATTCTCTTTTATGTGCATCAAGAGAAACGAGCACGATTTGTTTTAAGTAATTAGGTTACAAATGCTGCCCTCTGGCATGGCTAAGGCATGGCGTCGGGGCGCACTGGTGAACACCCCACACTTTACAAAGCGTTGATAACAGCAGTATAAGCAGCCTTCGGTTGGTAATTGTTGTTGTATAGAAGCGGAGTGCTGCTCGAGCGCCAAGAGTTCTGCAAGATGAAGCAAGCAGGTTCAGAGATGATGGACGACAAGAAGTAGATTATTGGAGGCACTTACGGCGTCGCTGACACCCCAAGAGGTTATAGAGACGCATTGAGAGGTAGCCAAGCAGGCTTTAACGACAGTCGTGTAGTCATTAGCTGAAGCGCTAACGATATCGAGCTCAGTGATGGCAACTTCCAGACCGGTGCTTGCAAGCGCGGTCAGCGCGGCCTGCGCGCCGCCAGCACCTCCGGCCTGTACATCAGTTCAGTAAATAAAGGTCACTCGCTTGAATTCAATTGGACTGTTCGACGTACGGAAAGATGCATTTGGGTACCGATACCATCAATGTACTTGCTAGCCGCATTGACACGCTTCACGAGTGCGACCATTCCCTGGGTTTTGGCGTTGTTGGAGTCGAGGTTATAATCGTTGATGTACAGCCTGTATAAAATTGTCAATAGCAAGATAGCCACAATAAATTTATACACACTTGGCTGTGCTATCCGCCGCCCGGGCGTATTGGAATGCCATGGTAACGAATGACTATGAGGGTCATTGAGTAACTTGCTTCGTACTTTGAGAGATGTCAAAACTACCTCGCCAAGAACATTGAACCAGACACTTGAGCGGAGAGAGCCGTCTTCGTTGAGAATTTCGCTGAAGTTCCATCAGTCTACAACCTTAAAACAAACTTATAAAGAACTCACTTGCAAACATCCCACTATCCGTTGGAAATAAATGGTTAGAAGAAAGAAGATAAGTTGGACGCCTGGATATTTCTTACAGCTAACATGGACTGGGCTCAGGTTTCTCCCAGGTCTACAAGAAGGCAGGGCTTACCATAAAGTTTTCCAGCGTAACGTCCTGCAACAGTGGAGATATGCTTCTGCATTACTGAGGTCTACGTCAAACCAGAATTAATGAATAGGCCATGCTCTAAAGTAAAGGCAATGATCTCTCACCAATGTCGCTTTATTGTTAATGGACGACACCCAGCTGGGCAACTGGGAGTGCCACACTAAATTATTTTCAATGACGGATTTTCTTTTATGGTCATTACCAGTTCTCACCCAAGGTGTGGCCACGAATTAGCTTCCCGTTGGATACAGCCCAGTTCACAAGTGCATCAGAGCCAGTGAAAGTAAATTGCCCTTGGACATCTGGCAATCGCAACGATTGCTTAATGAATGAAAAGATCACGAAAGGTTAACAAGATCGATACGTACTCTCGGTAGAATCCCACTGGAGTTGGCAAAGAAAATATTAGGCTTTCTCCCTGAATCGAGAACCAAACTTGAAGTTACCTTCATGGAGTTTTCCTTGTCACGATATATCAAAAAGAAGCAAAAAGATGATCAGTTCAACGGCTTACTGGTGTAACTGCACCAAAGTCGGACTTGAGAATGTTGACGTTGGCTACATATATTGGCCGTAATGTCAAGGCAGCGACGGTATTAAAAAAGATACCAACCAGCAATGTTTAGTGTGTTTGAATCAGCGCAAGAACCCTAGTAGAAACAAGTGAATATTACAGCCAATGTGGCTCAAGCGGTGAAAACCTTACCCAGAACTTCTTTCCGTGGCTAACAAACTTTCCGTTTAGACCAGTACCCGGAGAACCTCCAGCAGGCGAAGTCGTCGTTGTTATGGGTGGGGTCGTCGTAGTAGTAGGTGGAGGTGTCGTCGTGGTTGTAGGTGGAGGCGGAGGTGGAGCCGTTCCTGGAAGGCATCTGACCAGAAAATTGTCAGTCTTTTACTTCATCTTCATTCGCAGACAAGGAACGTCGTACTGCGAGTAGTAAGGGTTCGAGTAAGTGCAGACACTTCCGGCATCGCCTGTGCAACTACGTCAGTCAGAGAAACAACACGACCCGAAGAGACTTACAAACGGTCTGTTGGTGCCGAAATATGCGATGGTGGTTAATGAATTGAAAGAGAGAAAGGAAATGAAACATGATTTACGCTGCCGGTGTAAGTCATGCCTCCGCCTGTCCAGCGGTTCAGTTAGCAGGAAGAAAAGCGAATGGCAATCAGTGAGCATACATTGGCCCCAGACAGCAACTGAAGCGGCTTGCTGAGCCGCAATAGCGAGCATGACAAATGCGAGTAACTTGGACATCTTGAATCGAGGGTTGAAAAAAAGAACAGGCCTAGTGTTTTTTCGTCCTTCGACTTGCCTTTTATCCCAAGAGGCGGACAGACATCTTCCGATGTTTCAAGGTTTTGTAGGTCATGAGGGTCGAGGACGACGCACCACGTTCAAGTCTAGTTTACAATCAGCAGGACTAAAGAAGAAAATCGCTCATAACGGTTGAACTTCGCTGACAGTTTAGCATAAATGTTCAGCAGCTCCGAGCTACTTGATTCATTTCTGGCTACAGTGTTTCGTTGATTGTATTGGAAGACTGGACGGTCCAAGAAGCTTCGTGACGTTAGGAAGCAACACAAGGTTCTTTCGTTCGATGTTTGCTGCGAAAACACAAGCAGTGTATAGCATTCGACGCCTGTTGACCTTCATAAGTTCATAGGCCAGTAATAATGAGGTCCAGCCTTCCATTAGCATATACAGGGAAGCTTATGATAGCCTAGCTTGGCGAAGTTGTGCTATTTTCAGATGGAATGGGTGTCGCTCTCGTGGCTTTCTCGTGGTCACTATGATCTTGGCAAACTGTCAAGAAGAGCGGAGAAATATCTTGCAAAATATAAGCCAAGAGTGAAAGCGGACCGTCGATAATCCACCCCCGAAGACCGGAGGCGCTAATAGTAAAGTTGCCATTTAACGGACCAACAAGGTCGTCCAAGGTTTCATGTAAGTCTCCGAGACTGACGTTGTTGGGAAACTGAGGCATCACTCAGCGTCAGAACTAGGAAAATTCGGGGAATCTATGACCGCCAAGCTTAAAAGTTAAGCTTAGTCCGACGTCTTGAGTTTAGCAAAACCAAGCAAGACCACGTTCACAGATCCAGGACTTTATTGTGAAAGGTATAATAAGGAAGGGCGCAGAGTGGTTCAGTAGAAATAGGGTACTATTTGTCGGAGGTGGAGGTACCAATGCAAGAATGAAAGTTTGGTTCAGAGCAAGTTCGTGAGGTACGGCTCCGCGGGCCGCCTCATCATCACGCCGCCACGTGACGAACAAAAATCTGGAGAATCGAGATGCTGCACTGTGCAGCTTTGCAAATTGCAAGTTCAACTTGCCGAGTCTCGAGACTCTCGACTAACCATTCGTCCTTTCTCATCCTCCTGGACTCTACGAAAATGCCCAAGCGGTCTCCATCACCCAGTTCTTCATCACAAGAGTCAGCGACACCCCCACCAACCCTGGTCGTCGAAAAGAAATCCAAGAAAAAATCAAACGGCAAAGAAAAGTCGAAGCCAAAGCCATCTGCTGAAGAAGCCAAATATGAGGGTGCGAACCTCAACTGGGATTATGCGCCTCCTGATGGAGTGCAGCTCATTGAAGAACACGAAGACGCAGATGCCGGAGACTTTGACTGGGACGAGATCAAGAAGAATGATGACCTTGAGCTATGGCTTATACGTGTTCCAGAAAGCGTGAGCCTTACGTCAATCCAGATGGTTTATAACTAGTAAATTCCTCGCTTGGAAAATATAGGTCAAACCCAAGTATTTGGACGGCCTCAGTATAGATCTCCCGACCTCCTCTAAGAGCGCTCGCGTCGGCGAGCTAAAACGAAAACACACCAACTTCGACATATGGTCCGTAGGCGAGGACGCCGATCATCTACCTCTAGGGGGTGAAGAAATCAAAGGTCTCTCATGTCTCCTCCCTCGCAGTAGCAAAAAAGGAAAACTGTATCCCTGTAAGCCCACTCGGAACCTCTTTGGCAAATTGACTTACCGATTCACTGAACTCATTTCGGATATCTGCTTAGCACCAAAACCTATTGCCCACCACTTAGTGGTCTCTGCTCAAGCAGTCTTGCCTACGCCCACATCAGATTCTAATGCCGGCACGTCCACCCAATATAAGAACCCTCCTCGGCCGACGTATCCTCAAGAAGTCCTAAAACACAGATTTATACCATTTGGGTCTGTCATCAAGAATGTCGATGAGAACACCGAAAATACAGCAATGGACGTCGATCACATAAAGGAACCCCAACCAGGTCAACCTCCATCCTCACCTAAGAAGAAATCACGGTCAAAAAAAGCCGACGCGGAAGCGGCTGTCGTTGACGAGTCTGAACCAGATGTTGAAGTGAAGAAGACGAAAGGGAAGAAGCGTAAAGGCGAACCAGGAGAGGCAGGAGATACCCCTGCGAAGAAGGCAAAGAAAGTGAAGGCCGCACGATAGGTGCTTCCGTCCGTTTGAGATCTTTCTTTTCGCAGTATGTTGCTAGCATTATCTCTGTAATGTTTTACATTTGTATCTGTATCTACCATGCAACACAGGGGGACCATTAATTTTAACAGCTTGGCTGAGGATATCCGCACAGCACTAATATAAGTTATCTTGCTAACATTATGGCAGAGCAGTGTATGCATTGCATGATGGTAAATAATAAGAATAGTCACGACGGATGGAGGAGTGTAAGACTAGGTAATCGACAAATAGCCTGCAGAAAATGGCTGATGGAGGAGTTACTGGAACAATGGGGAAGAGGATGACTATGTGGGTGGTGGTGGTGATAAATGGGCGACCGTGGCGATGGTAGTGACAATGATGATGATGGGGATCTTGAGGATGGATTGGAAACTGCAACATGTACACAGCAGATGGAAAACAGCGAGGTCGAGCAAAAGGGAGAGAGAGGATCAAATTTAAAAAAGGAAGGTTGGTCAGCAGGGGGAAAGTGGCAAGTGTGGGTCGTGGAGGGACATAATTCTGTCGGTTCGTCGATAAGAGGAATAAGAATAATGACGAAAGAAAAGACAACAGAGCAAACAAGAATGAATAAAAAGAAGAAAAGAAAAGATAATCCAAGCAAACGCAAAGAGGAAGGAAAGAACTTGAAAACCGGTCAGCCGATATCCATAGCGTCGCTCCGGGCCCTCTCTTTGCCTTTATGACTGCTGCCGTTGCTGATATTGTGGTGGCTTCTGTCCCGGTAGAAGTTACCTCCTCCACCACCGCCGACGCCATTCTGCATCCCATTCCCATTCCCGTTTATCCCGTTCGTCCCATTCATCATCACAGTAGACGAAGAAGACGACACCGAAGAAGAAGACCCCGCTGCGCTGCCATTCACACCCCCATTGGCGCTCCCATTGACCCCGACCCTCATTGCCGAATGATTGGGCACCAACACCCCCAACACCCCGGCACCGTCCGCAACCTGCGGGCCAACCTCGTCGTCCAGCCCCTCGTACACGCTCCGCTGCGGCAGCCCATATATCCGCCCTGGGTTCTCCGCCTCCTTCTGGTCGAACAGCGTCCCGACTGTGTCCACCCACTGCCGGCGCGTTTCCACCAGCTGCCGCAGCTGCTCGTTCACCGTCAGGTGGTTGTCCTCGTCTGGCATCAGCCCGAGCGCCGCTGGGCACGGCGCGAGTGAGGCGGCGGCAGCAGCGTCCTCGGGTGCCACGCTGCCTTTGGCGGCGTTGGCTGCTGCTAGTGCTGCTGCTGCCGCCGCCGCTCCTTGTAGGGGTTTCTTCTTCTTCTTGCTGAGTTTCGGGGTGTCCTTCTTCTGTAATTTGGCGTACATAGTGGTGATGTTTTTGTCAATAGAGTCTCGGAGCTCAATGTACTCCTGGTATCCGAGCCTGTCGCGGGCGATAGCTGCCAGCCGGGTTTTCCTGGCCTTGTTCGTGGCAACCACTTGTCGTAACTCCCTCTGTGCTTCTCGAAGAGCGGTGGCAATCGGATCGTCTACCTTTTCGGTGTAATCAGGCTAATGAAAGACAAAATCAGAAATCAGAAAAAATGGCACCAAAGCTAAATCAACCTACCACAAGGTCAAGCAATCCATGATACCGCATCGTATCCCTAATCCTCGCCTCTAGGTCAGTGACATTGAGCCGCTCCCGTCTCGCAGCGGCAGCACCACTGCCACCGGGCCGACCCTCCATCGCGTCCTCCGCAGCCTTCACCCCCTTCCACTGTGTGGATACATCCGGGATCGGAAGGAGCGCGCTGATCACCCGATCCGTCAGTGGCCCATGGCCTTTCTCCTCGCCGACCAGATCGACCTCCGAAAGCGTCGACGGGTCCCACTTCGGCGTCGGCGCCGCAAAGTTGCTGGGAGGCGCAATTTGCGGATCCACAAGAATAGCAGACGCGGGCAAAATGCCCTGGTCCTGGTCTTCCCATACTTCGAGATAGTGCCGGCCCAATTTGGGCATTACATACGGCTCGACCTCATCGCCTGTGTATTCCAGAAACCCGACGTCTTCTTCCTTGATATTTCGTATATAGGGCTCGATGCTCGTATAAAATGTAGAGATGAGAATCTGCGCGGGTTGTTTTGCTTTGCTGAAGTCTTCCGTGACTTCAGTGGGCTTACTTGGCCCGGGTATTGGTGCTGAGGGTATTGTGGGTCGGTCTGGCAGGAGTTGTTGAGTTGCAGGAACAGAAAAATCGGGTCCGGTGGTGACCGTGGCCTTGAGTAAACTACGCGTCAGTACCATAGCTAGTGAAAAGTAGGAAAGAAAGGTGGAAATGGACCTTGCTATGTGGCAGGCTGCCTGAAATAAGTGGCTTGGGTGGCTTCGGCGGTACAACATGGTTTGTGGCATGAACAATGGGAGGGGAAATTTTTCGAGGCCTTTGCACGTCTTTGAAGCAAATTTTTAAGCCCAACCCAACCTGGATTTGGAAAGAGTCATACCTTGTTCAATGTCGCTATCTCCGCCTTCCCGTTTCCGTTTCTTCTTCTTTTTCCTGAGTTCATCAGCAGCTCTGAAGCAGCTTGTTATGAGGAAATTTAGGGGGGTACGGGTAATAAACACTTACGACCGCCGTGGATCTACTGATGACCTAGACGAGGAACTTGGGAGGGGGTTGATCGGAATAGCGGAGCTGTTGCGAGATTTTAGCGAGCCTCCAGGATAAGCACTCGATTGCCTTGATTCATCAGCCTCGGGAAGGGGGGTATCTGCAGGTTCAAAGTACGAAAATAGCCAGAAGATATATGTGACGTTTTCGAGGACAACCCGGTATAGCAGAGTATGATGTCACGGAAAGAGCACAGATGAAGCCGAAAGTGTCCAGCAACGCAGTGATTTCGAAAGCAGAGCAATATCCGATGGTAGATCGACCGAGCATAGAGTGCACAGCAGAGAAGTCAAGTCATAAAATAGTCGCAAAGTGAAATATGGGTTCAGGTCGAGGGTCAGAAATCAATACCACAGAAAAATAAAGTATACTGACAGTCGCGTTCCCGTTTCACTTTATCGACGGCCTTGGACTTTCCCTTCTCTCTCTCCGTCATTCGGCGCATGGAGTCTTCAATTGTCTTGAGATCGTCCCTCGCTTTTTGCGCTCGGTCCATCGCTCTCTTCTTAGATTTCACAAGTTCTTGCTGGAGACGCTCCAGCTCGTCTATTGAAGGTACTTCATTGGGCCCATTCTTCAATAAATTCGTGCTTATTGGTTCTGGTGGGTGGAAAGAGGAGAGCTTGGAGGCCATCGGGTCAAAACGCGGCGAAGGTCCGCGCGTGGGCCGTATAGGATGGTCCTATGTCGACAAGAGGCGGTATGTGGAATACGCGCCAGGTCAAGGCCAGGTGCAAGGGCCGTTCTCGAGTTCTCCGCGAACTATATCGAGGTCAAGGTCAAGGTGCGAACAACCTTCATTGATCACGCGCTGGATAACTCATAACAGCCCACGTGACACCATGTATGTCACTCTAGCCCCTATTTGAGCATTATGAGAGTAAGAAGTCACATAAACGGTCGATAATATCCAACTTTAAATATATAAGACTCGGTAATCAGTCAGTGGTAAGAAGTGACGCTGAATGGGTCATAGTCCGAACTATCATAGGGGTGTTCAACACTGTTCTCTGCGTAAGGCCAGTGCCAGGGGACCAAAGGGTTTGTATCCAAGTCCCAGCCCTGAAATTTACAGAGTCCATCGACGTAGGGCAAGAGATCTGGTGTTCTTTCGTACCACGTATCCAATAAATTTTGGTGGACTCGAACGGACAATGCCTGATCTACTGGCAGGGAAAGTGCAAGTTCGAGGTATCGGTCCACATAAGACAGGAATTGAAGGTTTAAACTTAATGTCCGGAGTTTAGACCAGGAGTGGGGCGTCCTAAAGATGGTGGGTGAGTGGAGGCGAAAGGTGCCTTTCGTATTTTCCGAGACAGTCAGGTGAGTTATCCGACTCGCCACGAAGGAGAGTTCGTCAGAGAAGGCGGGCCAAGGAGCTCGGCAATTGAGCAGTATGAGGTTTGTTAGCTCCGGAGCTGAGTTAATATTAAGAACCGGAAATTTGACATCTTTGAGTGTTAGTGAATGAAGGCACGGAGCTTCAATATATGGTAAGATTTGGGCTATATCTTCGCTCCCGCAGCGCAGATCCCGGAGCCTTTGCATTATTATAATCTTGAAATTTCCATCGCGAAACGAGTCCTGGAATTGGATGTCGGATATCGAAAGGCTCTCCAGAGAGGATATGGTCAATAAAGCTATAATTTCAGACAAGCTGATCCGAATAACTTGCGAATAATAGGACGGCTTCTCGATTCGAAATGTTGTTATGTTAGAAAGAGGTGGTAAAAAGACGCCATATGTCGTCGTAATAAGCCTCACGGATTTTAACTTCGGTGTGCCGGATTTGAATATACTGGGTATGAAAAGTCCAGGGGTGTACGTTGGATAATCCGCATTTTGAGGCAACACGGCGAAATGTTCCAGGTTTGCTGGATGGACTTCTTTCAACAGGTCGAGAAACGGGGGATTGCCGTCTACCAAGACGGTAACGCGTCGCCAGCGGTCGGCCTGGGATAATAGCATTGTAAACATCTCGGTGTGGTCGTTATACCTCGCATTGCCATGCTCGGCTCTAAAATTGAACCAAATATCGAGAGGGTGCGAACGAGACCTCTCTATATACGAAGCGAAGCGGTGCTTTGCCCTGACAAACTTGTATTTCGGAACAACATATCGAAAGGTGTCCCATAAAAGGGGATAGTCGAGTGAGATGGAGCGCCATAACTGGCAGACGTGGGATATGGTAAGCTCGATAGGAAACGTCGTGAGGCCCCGCGAGGTGGGAATGAGATACTGGTTGCGTGCGAGGAGGAAAATGAGGTCGAATATTTCGTTTGGAAGGGTGAAGAATTTAAGGCGGTCATTAGACCATGGGTCCACGCGCAGTGTCAGTTGCTTCGACTTGGGTCCCTTGTCTCGACCAAATTTAAATCCAGACAGAATTTTATGCATGAGTGTCGGTGCTCCAACTTCCTGGCGGAACCCGTTTTACGATGGTGTGGGCGCTTAAGTGTTTGCGAAGGAAAACGACGCGCAGGAAACACGAGCACCAGATACCACTTCTTATTCGGGTACGTTTCAGGTTTCTGTAGGTTAGTAGCTTGTTGAATCAGATACCACAGTCAAGGTTGGAGGTCAAGAGGAAGTGGTGTCGAAGCCTGGGAATCCAGCCAGACACATCCCTTCAGTGATACTAGTACGACCTGCGATGCATGACACAAGGTCATCATGGTCCAAGATTAGAACCGAGTATGCCTGCGCTACTTAACATCCCTTAAATTAAGTTATATACTACTGACTTTCCGGTCACTGTATGGAATATAAAAATTACAACATCCTACTACCAGCCCAGGGACTAGGAAAAATAAATCGAGTACTAGTACAAAAAAGTTTCAAGTAGATAATGAACAGGGTCTCCAAGTTGTCAATATGGATCAGTGGTAGGAAATAATTCTGAATGGATCGTAATCTGATTTGTCGAAGGGGTGTTCGGCACGGTCCTCTGCATAAGGCCAGTGCCAGGGAACCAAAGGATTCGCATCCGAATCCCAGCTCTTTATTATGCAAACTCCGTCGACATGAGGCAGAAGATCTGGCGTTCTATCGAACCACATGTCCAGCAAATTTTGGTGGACACGGACGGTAAACGGCTGGTCTACCTGGGCAGGAGCCAGTTCTAGGTAGGGATCTACACGCGACAGAAATTGGATGTTGCAACTCAGGGTAGTGAGCTGGGGCCAGCAATTGGTCTTCCCGAAGGTAGTGAGCGCATGGAGGTGAAAGGTACCTTCCCTTGAGGTTTCTGAGACAGTCAGGTGCGTAATCCGACTGGCTACGAAGAGGAGTTCGTCAGAGAAGGCGGGCCAAGGAACTTGGCAATTGAGAAGGATGAGTTTTGTTAGTTCTGGAGCCGACTTAGCATTGAGCGTTGGAAATTTGACGTCTCTAAGTGTCAGTGTATGAAGGGACGGCGCTTGGATATATGATAAAATTTGGGCCATGTCTTCGCTCCCGCAGCGGAAATCCTGAAGCCTTTTGAGGTTTACACCTTTGAAATCCGCATCGTGAAGTGGTTGATAAATTTCGATGCCAGATATTGATAGGTTCTCCAAAGAGGGTATGCCCAATAAAGCCATGCCTGTCGACAAATTGACCTGAATGTCCTTCGTATAATAAGATGGCTTCTCAAATCGAAGAGTTGTAATGTTGGAAAGGGGAGGTAGAAAGAACGTATAGCTTGTGGTTATAAGTCTCGCCGATTTTAACTTCGGTGCGCCTGACGCGAATGTGTTAGGTTTGAAAAGTCCACGGGATAACTTTGAATATCCCGAGTGTTGAGGAAACAAGGCGAAATGCTCCAGATTTACCGGGTGGAGCACTTTCAAGAGGTCGACGTCGATAAACGAAAGATTGTCGTCAACGAAAATGGTAACACGTCGCCAACGATCTCCTGTGATAAGAAGACTGTAAACATCTCGGCGTGGTCTTTAATTCGTGCCTCGTGGTGGTCGCCTCTAAAATTGAACCAGATATCGAGGGGATGAGAGCCAGACCTCTCGATATAAGAGGTAAAGCGATCCTTTGCCCTCACTAAAGGCGATTTGGGAACCACATACCGAAAGGTGTCCCACATGGGTGGATAACTGAGTGAGATGGAGCGCCATAGCTTGCAGACATGGGAGATAGTAAGCTCTATGGGACGCACATTGAGGTTGCGCGAGGTGGGAATGAGAGACAAGTTGCGTGCATGGAGAAAAATCAAGCAGAATATTTCATTTGGGAGGTCGAAGAATGGAAGGTCATCGTTGACTGGCTGAACTCGGATATTCTCGATGTGCACTATATCCTCGACCTGCACTCTGGGCACATTTGGTCCTCCTGTAGTACCATGGGACGTAGGCTGAGACGAATTCCGCCGTCCAAGAAAATGCCCAACCAAAGATTTTTGCATGACTCGTGTCAAGTTGTGAGGTGAATGCAAACGTCTAAATTTCTGTCGAACATAAGGCTCTGGAAGCATGAGCTACGTCGGCCTTGGGACATCACCTCGTATTTGGGTACGTTTCCCTTCTCTAAATCATGGCCAGGCAAAAAAAGGACCTGTGGAAGAGGACACGAAGGTCGAGGTTGGGTTAGAAGACGGAATCATGAGCCTGGGAACAAGCCAATCCAGGGTAATACGGTCTTTTTTTCTTCTTTTTCTTGCCCATTATCGTGCAACAAGTCGATACTTAGACATAACAGTATGCCCTCAGGCATACTACTATTTACATTGATATGTGTAATTAAAGCAGTGACTCTAATGGAACGTACATACCGTCCAGTGCATCCAGGGTCGTGCCAGTGCAGCCGTTTTTCGATCAAATAGCTTACTTTTATTCTGTCGATCCTATGATACATAAAATAATATGGTGCCCGAGGACAAAAACAGAATTACATACAACTGGTAGAAATTTTGAAATGGTCCTGGTCAAATCAAAAAATAAGAATATACTATGAACGTGAGGGAGAGGAACGCCTCGGCCCTCGGGTAAGTATTAATTAACGACACTCCGAGTCATGATCAACCGATAGTGTGGAGGAAAGATAAGTAGAAATGAATCAGTGGAAGGAATTCACCATGAATGGGTCATAATCCGTCTTATCAAAGGGGTATTCAGCACGGTCATCTGCATACGGCCAGTGCCAGGCAACCAAAGGGTTCATATTATCGTCCCAGCTCTTTATGAGGGGAACCCCATTGGCGTAGGGCAGAAGATCAGGAGTTGTATCGTTCCACGTATCCAATAAGTTCTGGTGGACACGCACCGTAAAGGGTTGGTCTACTCTGGAAAGCGCAATTCCACGGTAGAGATCAATGTATGACAGGAATTGGAGGTTGCAACTTAGAGTCGTGAGTTGGGGCCAGCAAGTGGTCAACTCGAAGATGGTAGGCGCGTGGAGGTGAAAGGTGCCTTCCGAGTTCTCCGAGACGGTTAGATGCGTTATACCGCTCCAGATGGGGAGGAGTTCGGGCCAAGGGACCTGACAATTGAGAAGTATGAGGTTCGTTAGTTCCGGGAAAAATTTGGGATTGAGAAAGGGAAAACGGCCGCCTCTAAGCGTTAGTGAATGAAGGCGAGGCGCTTGGATATATGGTAGGATTTGAGCCAGGTCTTCCCCCCCGCAGCGGAAGTCCTGAAGCCTTTCAAGGATTATATATTTTAAATTAACGTCGTAAAAGATTTTGATTCCGATAACGGATAGGTTCTCCAGAGTAGGTATGGCTAGTAAAGCCAAGACAGTGGGTAAATCGATTTGTATGTGACTCGCATTATATTGCTTCTCCAATCGAAATGTTGTTAAGTGGGCGAGGGGAGGTACAAAAAGGTCATAGGTCGTC
The DNA here is from genome assembly GCA_023014335.1 of Galerina marginata. Lineage (NCBI taxonomy): Eukaryota > Fungi > Basidiomycota > Agaricomycetes > Agaricales > Galerinaceae > Galerina > Galerina marginata. The sequence goes on along the minus strand of JAECYW010000007.1, from coordinate 1,700,293 downwards.
GCAATAAGCCTAACAGATTTCAATTTCCGTGCGCCTAACGTGAATGTATTAGGTTTGAAGAGTCCACGACAGTCAAGTGAACTGTATGCTGCATTTTGAGGCAATACGGCGAAATGCTCCAGGTTCACCGGATGAAGCTCCTTCAAGCGGTGAAGAAAGGTAGGATTGCCGTCTACCAGGATTGTAACGCGTCGCCAACGGCTCACTTGTGACAATAGCATTGTAAACATTTCGGCGGGGTCGTTAAGTCGCGTTCCTTTATGGCCTCTAAAATTGATCCAGATGTCCAGCAGTTGGGAGCCAGACCTCTCTATATATGCAGCAAAGCGATCTCTTGGTTTCACATGCGGCCATATCGGAACGACATAGCGGAAGGTATCCCACAGAGGTGGGTAGTTGAGTGACATTGTGCGCCACAACCTGCAAACATGGGAGATAGCGAGCTCGATGGGATGCGCAGCTTGCGCTATAAGACTGCGCGGGGTAGGAATAAGGGACAGGTTGCGTGCGTAGAGAAAAATGAGGTACAATATTTCGTTTGGAAGGCTGATGATCTCCAGTTTGTCGCTAGATGGCTGGATTCGAGTGCCCTCGATGTGGACTTCAAGTTTGGATCCTGCATTGGTACGGTGTGGTATAGGCTTAGACGATTTTCTTCGACCAAGAAGTCGCTTGACTAGAGATTTTAACATTTTTTGTGCCGATCCTCGGTAGAAATGTAAAGTTCTTGACGGTGAGGCTGAGTTTTTCAAATTAACCTATGACTGGAGGGTGGGCTTGACGTATTAGCTATGTCGGCCATGGAACATCACCTCGTCCTTGAGTGCGTTTTTCCCCTCTAAATTACAGGCCGTACGTTGTCGGGTTGAACACGAAGGTCAAGGTCAAGGTCAAAGTTAAGAGTCCATGGGCCGTGTGAATCACTGTGAAGCTTGACATCGTTATAACGCACTGCACTGCACTACAGCGCCTCGCTCCTGCGCAAAGATGTCCATGATAAGTATGTCCTGTAGATCATATATAGCTTTGAGTACTGGGTTTTTGTGCTCCTGGTAATTACATTTACCGTTGAATCTCCTGGGTTCACTCCCCGAGCCCTCAAGTGGATGCTGTATCTGGGCGTTCCTGGACCAACTGGAAGGGGACAGGAAGGGCAGATGAGCTCCGCCTAAGAGATCATTGGAGCAGAGGCATGGGTGCACCATGCAATATCTATGTCCGAGGGTCATGAATTAATTAAGCTAAGAATAAATATAGCTGGTACGAAATTGTCCCGGTCAAACGAATGGATATATGTACGCGAGCACAGAGGGCTCAGGTAATGACATGCAACCGACAATATGGATGGATGAATAGAGTACAATGATGTGTGAAGAACAGGTGTCTATATAGAAATGAGAGCAAAGTCCAAAATGTACGACGGGTGAAAAGGAACCACTATGTAATAGAAGAACTTTACAAGGCCTGTCAACTTTTCATGCGCACTTTGCCTCCGAGACCGGAAACGATCTCAAAGCAAAGGACGAGGAGGAGCTGGCCAATGAGGTCCATCAATGCCGAGTGTATTGGCAGCGCGTACATATCCGGATCCCGATTTTTGGACCAGAGGAAGTTCGTGAGAAGGTGTGCAATGATGAGGGATGCGAGGACCTAAAAGTTGGGACATAAAATCAGGTGTTAGCCAAAACCCGAAAGAGCGGGAGCGAGCAGATGAGACTTACAGCACAGCAGAAAAATGCAATGGAGAAAACGACGAAGAGGAAAGGCAGATTAAGCCATCCTAGACCATCAAGAATGCCGAGGAATATGACTTCTACTGGGAGGGTAATAACGAGAAGAGTTATCATAGAAAGTAGAGGGCTAGGTTCAGGATGTTTCGAAGGTGTCGAATATGTTGGAAGAGCGCGTTCCAAGGCCAGTTTCGCAGCATGTAAAGAGGTTGACAGCCGTGACACAAGAATTGAGCCCGCTGCTCCTGGCAGGCCTGAAATTACCACAGCCAGAACCGCGAAACCCTCGTACCGACTGACAAACATATCCAACACGATGCCTGTCCCACTGCTGATGGCCATAGCGCCAAAAAGAGGAGACCAGCCCTCTTTGAGCAGCGGGCGCACATGTTCGTTTTTCAACGCGTAAAAGAAGCAGGTGATCGCGCAGCATACCACGAGGATGGCGATGACGAAGGGTATAGGAGTTCGGATGAAGGGTATAAGCAACGTCGAGACCACCCCGACGAGGATGAGGGTGAAGAGGTCACCGAGGCAAGAGGCCACGGCAGGCGCGATGTTGTCCGGGTCGCGGTCGAATTTTCGGCACAGGACGATGAGGGTGCACATGAACGACCCGAGGATGATCCCCGAAAGCGCCGCTGCTGTCATCGTGGTCGATGCGACCATTATCAATCTGGACAGGTGGCTTTGAGCGTCGGCGAATGGGTAAGGTGAGAGATGTGGACGTACGTTGGGATTCCTGACTTCCGACCCACCTCGGTGTCTCTATTTTCTAAGGAATAAGTTAAGAGTTCGCGGACAACCGTTGACGTCGAATTAGTGGGGATGGGAGGAGATGGTAGCTTCTGAGGCCCATTCCGGGGCACGAATCGTCCCAGAATGAGCGCAATGCAAGCGGCTATGAACGACACAGATATTGTTTGGACCTGCAGCAGGGCCAAACTGCCCATGATTATGGACCGCATCACGGCAGGGTCGTCGAGTTCGCCGACGTTAGCCGCCGTCCCAAGTCGAGCTGAGAGGTTCATTTCGAGGTTTCCGTTGAGGTTTAGTACAACGGGGATAATCATGATGAGTTGGTCCACTTCTTGCATGGCTCGCCAGTGCTAGAATGACTTGTTAGCATTCTTCCTGGGTTCATGCTATTTCAAGCCTCACCGAAACCTTGTCTAACAGCTTTCCAGTGAACAATAAACTTATTGTTGTCATAAGGAGTGTCGGCGCGCTCTAAAGGACTTTTAGTTGACGGTCTATATTCAGCAGCCTGCCACGTACCTCAACGACGATGCCCTTCACCTGGGGCCACACCTTCACCGGAGACACCTCAAACCTCATCTTTTGCACGCTTCCACTAAGCAATCCCCTACTTCCATCATCGTCCGCGTTAGCCTCGTCATCGTCGTCCCAGTCAGTCTCTGGTCTAGCATGTCCATTTTGGAGTGGTTTTGGTTTTGGTGGTATTGGTGCGCCTTCTTCCACGTCAGATATGTCAATCATTTCGATATCTGATTCTACGGAGGCATGCCCTGGTGAATTTTGGTTCATGGTGGCGACTTCTGATAGTCAGAGAGCGATATTCGCCGTTTGTTGAGAAGAGGAAGATAATTCTTGGCGCTCATCCCTCAAAATAGCCTGCCGAAAACGGAAACGAGACTCGGAGCCGTCAGTCCCGTCGCTAAGCCCACGATGACACAAGTTTTACCACACACTCTATTTTCATTCTGCTTGAAATCCATGGATGACCATTGGATGACCTTGTTCAACGATATTGTTTCCGACGAAGTAGAAGACGCTTCTCGAAATGCCACCGCCAACTGTACCTTCAGCTGAGCCAAACCTCGAGGTCTCGATGTTCATGTTATCTGCCCTTCGTTGATGCTGGGGTAGGCTGTGGATTGACTGCGGGCTTCAATTGAAGATAACAAAGCCGTTAGATTAGGAGCAGGTCGTCGTGCGCTTCAGACTGAGAAAGGTGAGGCTTATTACATCTCAGGATTGACAATGAAGTAGCTAACATCGGCCCTCTTACGAACTTCCTTTAGGACCAAATATAAGTGCATCCTCGTTCTACGAGGAGATAAGGGTTGGGTCTGGATATACCAGATAACTAATCTTGAACAACCTCAGCGCCCATCATTTTTCAGAACGGTCCTCTTTCTAAATTTTTGTCAAGGAAGATTCCCATAAGCATCTGTTTTTATTTTCTTTTCGAGTGAATGACATTTGTCTCATTTCTTTGTACAGAAAGGGCCCTCAGGAAACTCGATTTCGATGTACAAGCCTTTGGAAATGTAGCTGCGAAGCCTCTGGGGCCTCGAATTCGACGGGTATGAAACATATAGCAAAAGGCACGTTTCCTCTCTCATCTGGCGATGACCAAGTTGACTCAGTCTCCGTAGGAAATCTGACCGCGTATTGGTATTAGCTTAGATAATGGAAAAGCCGCTGTAGCTCGTCTCCCTTTTCAATGCTGACCCACGTCGGTTATGACTTGGAGCAAGGATGCAACCACGGACTTCCTTCGAACCCGGCTTGTTGCTCCTGTCCCAAAGTCCTTACCTGGGACGCAGCCTTCGACAACGATGTAGGGACCGAAACATTATCATGGAGAAATGTCCCAGAACAACGCTCTTATCAAATGACCACATTCCGGAGCTTCCCTTTGACACCACAGAGCCAGCAGTTCAGTATCAAGACCTGTGAAACATGATCACCATTTTTCGTCTGTTTATGAAATGGAGTTATGTACGCGATGTCTATGTGATGGTACAGAAAATTTTCAGGTCCACCGTTCTCTCCTCCTGTGTATGGTGATATTCAACGCAATGTAAGTCTAGCCCCTTACGAGTTGTATGCTAAAGCAAAGTCTTTGAACCAGACGTATTGATCCTTTGGCGTGGCATATCTTGCTTCATGGCCTCCAAAGAACGTGCTAAAAAGGATCTCGATTATTCATCGTGCTGGACAAATAGCGCTTTGGCTTACCTGAAGAAGATACCAGAAAATTTGACCTCTGTCTCTTTCACGGACTGGATTCCAATCGCCATCGAACTGTCCCCAGTCGCTGCGGCTGTCGGTTCTGTGCTCCCTGCCGTTGGCCGCGGAAGAACCACAATCTGTAAACCACCATCATCTGGCGTGGTTGGAGCAGGCGCGAATTCTTCCCTTGTTGAGTCGGTTTGGTCGTCTTCCCGGCGGCGAAAGCCTCCGATTCCAAGAACACCGCTCAAAATCGGCCCGATAACATCGCCATCGTCAGTCGACGTCGTAGTGTGCCCATGCTTTTTGGTGGAGGTCTTTGTTGGCCTGTGTGCCGTCGTCTTGACTGGCTTATCTGTACGGAGGTCCTCTCGGTAGAAAACGTCGTCGCGGAATATCATCCTTTCACCATTTACGTCCAGCGCAAAAGTCCCGTCCTGTTCTCCTGGTGTGTTCAGGTAAACGGTTTGTCGAACTGTCGTCCAAGCTCCAGCTGCCCATGTGAATTTACCACGACCGATTGATAACCCATACGTTGCATCGCAGGTAGAAGTCGGATCCGCGCAGAGTGCTTTTGTTTGTTTGTCTTTAGGTGCGTACTTTTCCTCGTTTATTTAGCCGGCACCGGAAACCAATTACAAGGAGAGAGCGCACCAGGTATAACTCGCCGGCCCCGTCCTGCCTCCACATCAGTCGCGTGCTGAAACAATCCAACGCCGCATTGCCGCCCGAACAGCCCATATGACCTCCGTACAACCCCGGAAGTTTTCCGGCCAAAACCCAGTCGAAGTTTACAGGAAAGAATACGCTATATTCGAGACTGACATTTCGTGCGTCTGCTATGTTAATAGGCGCTGCGTAGAATTCTGCGCCTCCTTGGGGCTTTTGAGCCGGATTGATGGAGTTTGCGGGATAGAGGAGTTGTATAGCTGAATCTGTGCCCCCCGCTTCCGCTAGAGATTCGGGATTCGCGCTCGCTCCGGCTGGGATACCGTTCACAATCTTTAGGTTTTTCTGGCCTCCAGTGAATTTTGCTATCTGGAAAGAGCTAAGATCGGTCATAGTCGATGGCGCGAACCATGCTTTCTTGGCTGTGCCTAGTCGAGCTTCTGGTGTCGTCGAAGGTGATGGCGACGACGTGCTCGGAGCGACGGTAAATGTTTCTGTGACAGTAGTTGGTGATGCAGACACAAAGATGGTCGTCGGCTCTTCCTTAGTCACAGTTACGGTTATAATTGTGGGCTCCGGGCTTGAGGTAGCAGCCGACGCTGCGACGAATGAAAAGGAGAAAGGATATAGCTCGTCTTCGGGGATGGTTCCTAGGTTTGTTTTCCACAAAAATGTCGTCCATAGAGGTCCAAGGAGGGTGCCTTTAATATCGTCGACGCCGACATTCTCTTGGCATCTGGGAAAGGGTTTGGCCGCCATTTGCTTTATTGTCGGGCATGCTGCAATTCGAGGTGGGTCCGCGGTCGGCGCCGCCAGGAGCCCATAGAGCAGTGTAAGAACAAGCAGGGCCTTCAACCAGGTCATTCACAGGGTGTAAGTTTAGGAGAGAACTTCCGACAATGTTGTCGTAGAGCGTGGAGATCGACGTCTATCGTCACTGAAAGTAGGCCAGCCTAGCGTTGTATTCGGGTCAGTCTTAAACCTAATGGAAGCGATCGTATATTCATTTCAAAACTCGTTCATTATCATTTTGACTTTCGTATTTCGTAGATAGTGGGCGTCGTACAACTATTTTAAGCACTGAGGGTGCAGTCGCGGTGAAGTTTCCTTCGGCATACAAGGGGGAAGGAGGAGAGAAAGCTTCGTTGGGTCGCCATCTATTCGCAGTCAGAACAACAAGAGTTCCGAGCCCTCTCTTCGGCAACCTTGACAGGCTGGTACTGTTTTTCCTCGGGATTTTCAACTCTTGCGAGTTCTGGACCTTGGGAAGTATTCAACCCGACAGACGTTCCCTTTTCGTGACCCTCGGTCTCTGTTAGGGGAGTGTCAGAACAGGGATTCTGAAGCCATCTATCAGTGAATGCTCATACGTTTATTGTATGAAATGGGTCATATTACCTCCCTGAGTTTTACAACATCATCTTCATCCACATCGCCACAACTTCCTTTCTCGGAGTTGGCACAGCACCCGCATTTTTCGGACTCCTCGATCGGTAACCCTAACTCTGCGTCTTTTTTCATGGGCTCACTTTCTGGCTTGATTCGACAGTCTTCGCAGCAGCCACCCGTAAATTCAGGACTGCGTGCCCACCGGATCATTTTATACCCCTCCCATCCAAACAAGATGCTCAGAACCATTGAAGTTGCTCCGTCGACCCACCAACCCCCGCGCCATAGCCGGAATATCAAACTTCCAATGAGAAGAACGCAGGTGAGCTGAACGCAACTCAAAGAGCATATTGCCTCTCCCCGCATAGTGCTACTATCTAGCGCTGTTGCCAGGTATCGTTTTGGGAGCCATATCAAAATCATGATGACGAGTGCTGATGCAGAAATGATAAGGGATGCATTCGATGCGTCCGGTTCTTGGTGCAGTGCCAAGATGGCTACAGAGCTGGCTACCGTGGCGAGAGCAAGTGCGATGAGCAATATGCCTATTGCAAACGTTGCCAGTTTCTCAAACCTGGGAACGTCAGAATTGTTTCAATTTTCGAATCTCAGATCCCGGACACTCACCTCAATTCCTTTGCATTTAGATCGGTGCCTCTTTCCTCTCCGGGCTTGGCGATATTTCGAAAGCGCCAGACAACCAGGAGGGATGATATCACTTCAATTCCCGACTGAATTCCGTAAAAGATAAGGGACCGTGATTTGGACTCTGCCCCAAATCCAATTGACAGGCCGCCTTCTACTCCGTTGTAAAGCACGCTGATGATACTGATGGCAATTGCATACTGTTGAAGACGACGGTAAGAAGGCATGATATCTTGGTTGGAGTTGCAATCGCTCAACAACCCAAGATCGTGGGGCACGAGGCCATGCCCCCACTTCCAACGATGAATCCCACGCCGGGGCCTACGCTTTTTTCTCCGTGAGGACACTCATTGCTCTCCCTGAGTCCCTTCACTGTCCGCTAATGACCGGCGGCAAGAAGTTAGCGCTTGGCGTTCTATTTATAGATTCTTGATCTAATAATAATTAGCCGCTGAATTGTTGCTGATCATTTATGACCCCAAGGCACTGGGCCGCCGATGGTCAGGCAATAAATGAAATTAATAAACAAAATGTTGTGGGTAGCTAGGTTGTACCCCTTTGTACCCTTTTTCGCCCTCCAAGGTGATGTGGGAATTGAAGATATGAATGATGGTGGACGCTATAGCAATCACGGATCACGAAGAATGGTCGAATGTCACAAGATCATAGAAACAGTCAATCGTCGCGCCACGACTGGCGCAGAACTCACAGCTACCACTAAGCTAGGTGTGGAAATATGACCAGCCTCGCTGGTCATGAGACGAGATAGAGTGGGAAATGGATCGAAACGACCCTTCTTAATGGGCATGACTTGGAAACGGCGGCGGTGGCCTTCGACACGAGCAACATAGCTGCTAGCGGACGCAGGTAAACATGGCTGCGAAGAACTGGGGATCGGCTCATACAAGATTGTGACAAGCAGTTTGCATATGAAATGGTGACAAACACAAACACAAAGGTTCCTCTTTCTAACGGGAACAGGACACCTCTATAAAATAGGGCCAAACAGATAATCTTGCGCTTTGCCATGACACTATGTGCCAGCTGCTTCGATAGACTGACAAGAGACATTGGTGGGATATGACATGTATGTATAGAACAAGCTAGCGAATAAGTACGGTCTCTAAATCTTACCATTCTACATCTGGTCGTCTTTGAGATGGAGGTATGTTTTTTCACGATAACTGGCCAACTTTAGTGCCAACTTTAGGTGAATTCACCTATTGGCGCTAGTGCAGGCTTTGGTAAATAAAGGTAAGGTGATTTGACCCACGAAAGTATATCCTTGCCTACCCGACCTCGATTTAGAAGTGACGCTGCCAGTCTAAGTGCTTCGTGCAAGTGTTTCCATTCCGTGCAATATTTCCAGTAACAACAATCATCAAGTCTGACTACCGGGGCACTAATATTCTCATCAATTGCTTCGGCCTCCCTCAAGTGCTCCGATATCTTGTGCGGAAGCAAACGTTAACAGAAATTTGACAGTTGCCTATTAGGTTGCATCAAATTTGGATCACCTGGGATGTGCGGGATGTGCCAAGAGACCACGAGTGTGGCGCGTTCCTTGAGTCCTTCCTATTTTGGTACAGACGAAGAATCGATCATAGCCGGTTTCGTAAATCGTCTTATCCTCGACCAATATAGCTGATCCCTATTGATCCTTGTCGCCATGAAATATTGAAATGCATACCGTCGTGAGAATCAATGCCATCGACCTCGAAGAATTTGCATTAAGGTCTACATCTGCAAAATTAAATCCGAGGTCGGAAAACGCATAAATACCTCAACGGAGGTCTAATGCTCTTCAGCTACCTTTCCCTTAGGACTCACACCCAGCGGCCCCTTTCCTTTGCTTAGGACCGGTTCCTCCCTCATTTCTTTGATCGCTTTCTTGATCGACACCGGGTGTCCTCTTTTCTTCGTCCTTCCTATTCGTTGCCTTTTCCACTCGAGCTAGCCCTCGTTCATTATGTTCTCCAAGGTCTGGACCACCACCGCGCTTGTGCTGGCACTTATCCTCCAAGTGAATGCGCACGCGGCAGTCGCACCCGTGCTCGGTCTCTCCACCGATCCCCAACGCAGTGACGTTAAGCGCCCGAACGCAAAGAATCCTTGCGGCGCTGGTGTCGACGCCGCCAGTCTGATCGATTCCTCAACGGCAGTCCCTGTTGACGACACAGGGTCCTTTAAGGCGACCGTCTTTAACTTTAATAAGTACGCATCCTTTTGTTCTGAGAAGTCGCATGATACTGATCGCTCGCTATGTCGGTACAGGGGAATAGATGGATCTCGGAAGGTCAAAGCCGCCGTTGACCCCACTGGCACCGGGGCAAGTTTTACAGATATGACTGTCACCACCAATGGAGATTTGGTCAGTCAACATATTTATTTGAGCGATACTCCAGCTTACCATTCCTTGCATTAACCTCAGGTGTCTAAGGACCTAGGATCCCAGCCAATTGTCGCGGCTCTTCCCGCCGGGACGACTTGCACGGGTGGAGCAAGTGGGAATCTATGCCTTGTGGTAAGCCCTGTTTGTTGACACCTAAGGTCGAGGGTCTAACTATTTCGACAGCAATTTAAGAACACGATTGGGTTCGGAAACTGTATGGTTGTTTCGCAAGGCGATGCTGCAACCGACAGTGCTTCTACATCTGGAAACTCGACGGCTGCAGACACGAGCTCGAGTTCAACGGACACTGGCGATTCGACAGACACGGGCTCTTCGGCAGACACGAGCGACTCGACCGATAGTTCTGACTCGACGGCTACTTCTGATTCAACCGACACCAGTGATGCCACAACAACATCGACCGCAGAGACAGAGACAAGTACCAGTAGCGCTACGGAATCATCGTCCGCAGGCGCTGCTGCTGGTGTTGGCGCTGCGGCGGCTGGAGCAGCAGGTGCTACTGCCGCTAAGGGAAAGGCTGCTGGAAAACTCGCCGGTATCAAGGTATGGTAACACACTATCGTCGATACGAATTTTATTGACAATTTCTAGGCCGCACTTGGGAAAGGGAAGGCCAAGGCCGCTGGGAAAAAAGGAGCAGCAGGTAAACTTGCTGGTCTGAAGGTAAGAATATTCCCCACTGTAACCGATCAGAGTCACTGACTTTCCGAGAAGGCCAAACTACAGGGACGAGCCCCGCAGCCTGTAAGTCAAGTAGAATATATTCCAGGTCATCAAACTCACAAAACATCTTTATAGGGGACTCGCGCTGCACGATCCTTACTGGCAGAACTTAGGGCCGCTGTTTAATCCGGCGATTGCTAGACCAGGCTAGTTATTGAGCGGATAATTAGCACTCGTGTATACTTTTACATATATGGACTCTTACGGACTTCCAACAGGGACTTGTAGCGTAGCACTTCATGTACATCAACGATCAATAAACAAACGGTCGTGATTGGAAAATTTAACATACCACATGAATTCACTTGAGACTATGACTATCTCAGTGAGTAGAATCCGTGAGTGACTTGGCCTGAAATTCCGTGAGTCGGGCCTTATTTATAAGGTTACATTTACACCGCCCACTTTTTAAATATTCACAGGTCCCGGTTTTCCAGCTGCTGGCAGAGGTGGCATAGAAAGAAAATTTCCCGGCGGCAAGATCAATGTTCGAGCGACATAAAACAGGTTCTAATGTTGTTGGATGCAGCTCATTTGTTTTTTAAGCAGACCAGCAAAATTTCGGCAGATTCGAAGACCAAGGTCCCAGGAGCTTTCAGGGATCTGTAGAGCGATCCTAAAGCAAGAACTGCCGTAAAAAGGAAAATGGGGGGGGGAAGAGTGAAGCACCACGAGATGTTAAGAGGCTTTTAACCGCGATCGAATCAGATCGATGGTGAAATACATTGCTTAACTTGCGAACAAGTTATGCCTTAACTGGAAAAAGATTGAAGCTCTGGGTTTTGCAGCCTTGATATAGAGTAGTCTGGATTGACTGATTCACCGCTTTGGATTCAGAAGACTCGTCTCTGTAGATATGACCGAAGTATCAAGCTGAGGCGATGGTTGTAGTCACCAACTTGAAGGAATTGAGCGGGGCGTGCGCAGTTGAGGCTGAGTCATCCATCAGACCCGGGAGGGCTCAGCCGGACGTCAATTGATGCAATTTGAGCTTGCCATATGCACCGTGGCTCTCTTTCCTTTCTTCCTTCAAGTCCTTGACAATCGTGTCTTTCGAATCCTTTCTGCGCAGTAGCCACATTCTGTTCAATATTGACTACCATGTCTACCTCACCGACCAGGATCCCAGCGGAACTCCAAAGGGTTGTCGAGTCGGAGGTAAAGTAAGACTTTTGGCCTTTGAGAATCGAGTCGCTAGATTACTGATTGTCACTTCCAGGGAATGGCATTTCCGTGAGGATTTCATGCCTCTCCAAAGGTTTCACCTAACGTGTGAAATCCACAGATATCTACTTTCACCAGAACAACGCAGATGAGCATGCTGCCGCTCTCAAGTTACGGGACGCCGTCCTTCGATTGCGCCGAGATGGCGCTTTCGTCGCAGTACCTCTCTTTCGAGTAAATACGTCCCCCATTGGTCCACATCCTGCCGGTGCGTCGATTTTCCATTACACTTGTTTCACACCTTTTTGAACAGGTTGCTTTTCGTGGACAGGCTCTTATGAGATTTGGGTCCCACAAGAAACCTTCTCATCTGTCTTCTCGTATCTGTGCATGAATCGCGGGAGTTTAAGGTATGTCGAATCAGTGGTCGAGAACCTCTAGCTTCATTTGACATTATACTTGGGTCGAAGCGTGCTGGTGCATCCGTTGACGAGGGAACAGGTACGCTCCCTTGATGTCACTGACCTATCCTGTTGCTAACATTTCTTCAGCGAAAGTCAGTCAACAATTGTAACAATACTCTGGTATCCTGACGATATATGCTGGACAGAGACCATGACGCCCGTGTTGCCTGGATTGGGCCCTCTTTCCCACTTGATCTATCAACTTTGCCTATCAGAAGTGACGAAATACCCCTTCAATATCCCAGCCTCAGTATGATATCTTTTCCTTTTCAACTTGCTTTGTTCGGAACTCAATTGATTACCCATAGAGCTTGGCTATTCAGCCAAACCACAGCTGAGCCTTGAGATGCGGCTTAAGCTTGGTTCAAACGTGGAACATATTCTTGCTTCGGAGAAAGAGGCTGCTCGCGCTCCTCCAAGGGATTAAACAACATTTCAAATCAATGCATTAAAAGATTAGAAAAAGAGCAAGGATAAGCACAAAGATATTATTATGTCAACAGATTCAGTATGAAGGAGAACCCAATATGTACATAAACAATTTGTAAGTAAAGTGTTCGAGTAAAGACAGGTGTATGTAAAGGTTTATTATTATGAATGTGGTCCGATAGAAAAGCGTTCGTGGTCATTAGAGAGTTCGAAATGCGTGTCGAAAGGTTGGTCACAACAAAGGGAAGACAGGGATCCAGTGAAAATGTTCGATGAGAAACGCTCTCAACAATGCCAGGTGGACTGCATGGTAAGTAGGATCAATAAAGCTCCTTGGACACTGGACAACGAAACACTTACATCAGGAGCAGAGGGGGCACCGACACTCTGGTATGCTGGCTTTCCGAGACATTCAGCGAGCGTCACGAGCCTGTAACCAGCTGCTTGCAACTTCTGGATGGCGAAAGGTAGGACTTGATGGGCCGTAGTTTCTGTTCAATAAAACATAAGCAAAGTGTTTACCATTATTCAAATTGCAAGAGTACCAATAGTTTCGTGATTGAGGGCTAGGATCGTGCTGGGGTGGTTGGCGATAGTGCTAGTGTAGAGGTTCTTTGACGTTTGCACGGACGCTCCCAATGAGTCTTGAGAACTACGAAAATATCATGTCAGTCCAGTTTGTAAACTCTGCTTAACAGGGAGTAGGAAATACGCACTCGAAGTCCCAGATGATAACCGATTGACCACGGATTCCTGAAGCGTCCAGAACCAAGTCGTTATAGTTTCCATACGCTGGTCGCATAAATGGGATTAGAAGGTATGTAGTGGAGGTAACACACGGGCCAACTTACGAGGACGCATGAAAGCAGGATAAGCGCCGGTAATCCGTTGAACAGCCTCTGGCAAAACAAAGCCTGGTAAATTTCCGAAAGAGGACAAGGAGATAGCGGACTAACGCTCAACGCGCCACATCTCATCATGGACTGTAAAACCCATTCAGAAAATCTCTTGCTATAAAAAGGAGAAAGGATATACGCACTCTGGTCCCATGTGAGAGTTGTCAGGTCTTTGTGGGCCCAAGTATGCGAACCGATCATGTGTCCGTGGTCATATGCGTACTTCAAGCGAGCCCTCACGTCGGTATTATAGATGCAGTTGTCTACGGGAACCTCTATTCGTGAGTTCTAAGACCTGGAAAGAGTTGTTGGACGTACAATTATTCCCGTCTTCAGGTGGTGGGGAGGCTGTCAAACAAGATCGGGCACAGAGCAAAGTAACGCGACTTACTGACGAAGAATGTGCCTTTCGCGCCAGCTGCATCGAGAGCATTGACGATATCATACCTTCGCGTTCATTTAAGAAAACTGGAGTCTGCGCGAAGGACAACAAAAATCTTACGTGTAGAGATACGGACCATCGTCCTAGAAACCAAAACATTGTCAATACAGACACCACGCTGAGCAGACCACCGTTAGAAACTTACAAAGGTGAGGGCCACGGTATTAGGCACGGTGCAATGCGTGAAGACCTGTGCGCGTGCTCGTCGCTCAAGAGACGACTCAGGCCCAGACACAGCGGGTGCAGCAGCCACCCCCCAGAACGCCAGACAGACGGTGGTGATAGTTGCCAGCGAAAACATTGTCTTATGGCGGAACTGCAAGAGGAGACGGGCTTTGGGGATAGTTCGTGACGACCGCAGACTACGCGGAAGGTAAGAAAGAAAGCAGTCGGAGGAAGACCCGACTTTTATCCTTTTCTTGAGGGCTTGCTCGGCTACGCGTCTTAGTCCCTTTTTCAACTGGTAGAGATCGTCCAACTGGCCAAATGGCGGCCCTGAAAGCCTTGTGATTCCGTATGATGTCTGACAAAATGCTGATCCAGTGGAACTTCCGGCACAGAGCCCGCGAGCGCCAAGGATTGCCAAGCCAAATGTCTGAAAAATGCCAGGTCGCGACCGGCGTCGCGTTGCTGAACATTCCTCTGTATGCTATTTTTAGAACACTGACAACCTCGAGGCGTTCAAAAAGCGTTAAGGTTGTGTCAAGGTCTTCGAAGTTCGGTCAAGAAACTTACTTAATTACGGAGAACAAGAAGGGACGGCATTGACAAGAGACCTAATCAGCTCTTCTTCGTGTCGAGACTATTTCGAAGGGTAACTTCTGATCTTCAAAGTTTCAAATATAAAGAGGCGCCTTGCGTTCTGGAATCACGAAATGATCTCATACCACCAGGCGCCGCCTCGCCCGGCATGGAAATCACCTGTCCTCCGCCCGACAACGTCGGTGTGCTCGGCAGATCCGTGTCAATGACATAACGGAGGACATCGTCCGCACTGATGTCGGGCGATGTGCTTGATCTCCGTTAACGACTGGTTGAATAGCTGACGGACTGACAATGCCAAATCCGAAGGTGAAAACAGGAGCTCCATGGAGGTTAAGCACGACAGTCGAGTGCATATTATTCGACTTCGAATAACTTGGCGCGTACGTTATGGACCGACTTGCCCACTAATCTCGAAAATATAGCGGATTTTACGACCTAGATTGGCCTCGACGTTATTGTCAAAGCAATCAGCTGAGAAGTACCTGGAAGTATTATTCGTTTGAGCAGGATATACTGAGGAAGACTGAAGTGGTCAGGCATTACGCGAAAACTGAACAACAGCCCACCTGAGCCAGGAAGAGATAAGAATCAACCGAGTATATTGAATGTGTACAGATTCAGAATTGCGGTATACCATAGTCCACGAAAACGCTGCATGTATACTTTGATATCACCATTCCGTTTACTGTCCGTCATTAAAAGGAATTGGTCGCCTCGTGGATCGGTGACCATCGACGTTCGCCCAAGCAATAACAGAAAGATTGTTCAGGCACCCGGGCATGAGTTTCGAGGTTTTTCGTTGGATCCGTACCGGAGGCCAGAAACTTAGCGCTTTAGAGTACCTCGACACCTGAGGTCTCGGCCCACTCTCCAAATAGCAGGCTGATGCTCTCGCCGTTGTGCGTCCGGCGGATACTTTCTGCAATTGTCGGACTGACGTCGATTGTCACCAGCTTCTTGCACAGGTTTTGGTGTTGTGATTGAGGGATAGTGTTCGTGACCTGAAGACACATCGGCTGTCGATCAAAGAACATCGGATATGGACATACCACCAGAAGATTCATGGGTAACTGATCTATCAAAGTCATATTCGTTTCCGAAAGCAGGCCTGTATATCAATGGCGTCATTGCGGAATGGCGATCAGATAATGAACTCGACGAACCATGCGAGATCAAAGCATAAATAGCTTTCGCTCCCTTCTCGTGAAGGGTTTTTACTGCTAAGGTAAGCGTGTTTCCGGTGTCAATCATATCGTCAACAAGGATCGCAACCTGAGAGCGACACGGAATGGGCAATAAGAAATTCGGTACATACATCGAGGCAAGAATTCGCACATACCTTGTCTTTTACATCGCCCACCAAAATCTCCATGTGCTCAGGCGCAGACAGGGATTTGCCGTTCCGCTTTCTATGGATGATGGCGAACTCGACACCGAGTTTGTCTGCTATAGCAGTCACACTTTATAATTGGAAAGAAGAAGAAGCACGTAAGCCGGATGCTCCGCGTCCGGAGCAGCTAAGCAAGGAGTAGAGAGCTACGTACCGTTTAGCTCCTCCGGCATCAGGACTAACTATGAGCCCATTCTGCCACCCTGTAATATGCTGCTTAATATACCCAATCATCAGCGGTTCTGACCAGAGGTTATCCACAGGGATGTCAAAGAAGCCCTGGATCTGGCTTGCGTGGAGGTCCATCGTGATGACATGGTCGCAGCCAGCGACGACGAGCATGTTCGCAACGAGCTTGGCGGTAATGGGCGCGCGGGATTTATCCTTCTTGTCCATGCGCGCATAGGGGAAACACGGGATGACAGCGGTGATCCTGCGCGCCGACGCAGTCTTGCAGGCGGAGATGAGGATGAGGAGCTCCATAAAGTTATCGTTGACGTCGCCGCATCCCGACTGGATGATGAAGACATCCTCGTCCCGCACCGACTCTGAGATTTTGACGCTGGTCTCGCCGTTGGAGAACTTTTTGACGGTGACGGCCACGAGGGGCACGTTGAGCCTGTATAACGTGGAGCGGTGTGACGTGAATCACTATCCCAATGCGCCATGAGCGCAACTCATGGAGAAGCAGCTCACCGCTCGGCCACTGCTTGGGCGAGCTCGGGGTGGCTATTCCCTGCAGCGAAGAAGACAGCGGTCAGGAGTCGGAACGCTCTTAGACAGTGAATGAAACATACCTGCTAGGATTCTGATAGAGTTATTGTGATACATGGCCGATTGTAGCGTAATAAAAAGAAGAATATATAAACTATTGCATAGATTGAAGGGGAAAGTGAGTGGAAGAGAGCAAGGAGAGAGGTGAAGAAAGAAGAAGAAAGAAAAAAAGAAAAGAGAATCAACAGCAACAAAATTATCATGAAATCACATTTGTTTGTCGGCCAAATAATCACCACAGCCACCGGGTCGTCCTTGCCGGGCTTCTGGAACCCCGGTACACGCCTCGAGCCTTCTGTTGGATCCACTTGTATCAATGGAACAACATTCCTGCGGATTCCTGCCGTAACGAATGCTGTTCAGAGAACTCTATTGGTCGAAGTGGGCAAACGTTGCTCGTGGCAGATGGCCAATAGAAGGACTGTATGTGCCAATCTTGTCTGATGAGTCCACCCAGCCCGGTGACAGAGTGGACAATCATGATCAGGAACGAAGCCAAGTACGGGCACGGCATAGGCAAGGTAGGCAACAATGGCGTCCAGAGTCGGCTCTAGGTCAAAACTTGAACAAACCTGTCCAACGAGGAGGTTAATGAAACACTGATAGTACATACCATGCGTCTGATGCCGCGCCTTTTTGCAGACGTCGTTTGTGAATGAGTATAGCCAGAAACAATGCATTGTTAAGAATGATGTACGGCATGAAGATGCAGGGATGCAATGGACAATAGAAAGCTTGGAATCATGATAGCAGCAGAAGTGTCCAAGTGGAACATGACAAGAAAATGAATGCAGAAGGTATCATGCAGGCAATCCAATCGTTATGTTCTCAACAACGTATTCAGAATCCGCATAACCCAAAATGTGGGGTAATAACAAACTAGTAAAGCCAATCAGCACGAGAAACTGGCCAAAGGGAAAAATTACACACCTATTCAGGCCCTTCACCGCAATAATCTGCGCAGAATTATAATTTGCCAGCCCTCGTCCAACTTCAACAACCTCATCTTCAGTAACATCAACTCCTTTCACCGGATCGCTATCATGCGGCCTCCATCCAGTAATCCCAATTCTGTTCAGATCAGAATCCGTATAGTCGTGCGCAGGCAATGGAAAGCCATTGTTCGGTGTACCAGGCTCCAAGGCACTCAAATACGCCCTCCTCTCCGCTTCGCTCTCCTCCTGGCTGACATGTAGTCGCACAACGATGCGCACCGCCTGGCCGGCAGCAAACACGCCAATAACCCCGATAACACCCGCTGCAATGAGCTGCCCGCGTGATTCCTTCTTTGATAGTACCTGGTAAGCCCCCGCACCAATAATAACACTCCCTGACGGATTGAGGGTATGCCTCGTCCACGCCTTCAGATCGCGCACAGGTTCTGGAGACGCAGTGAAGATAGTATGGGGAGGTCTTGTTGGAGGTTTCGATACCGAATCGCCATTAGTGATTTGTCCAGATTGATACATGTCGTACTCGATGATGTTGAAGATGATCTCTGGGTCCTTGCTCGATGTGATGACGGTCGTTACACCAGCAGCTGTCGAGATCTCAGCGGCTATCAGCTTCGTCTCCATCCCCCCTGTTCCTAGATTCGAGCCCAGTGTTTTTGTGCTTACTGTAACACGGTGCTTGTCAGTTAAATACGTTACAAAATCAACAATTGCTCTGACCTTGACCGCGAATATTCGATACGGACTCAACGACCTCGATCTGTTTGGCATTTGGATCTTTTCGTGGATTGGTAGTATAAAGACCATCCACATCTGTAAGGAGGAAAAGATAGTCGGCTTGAATCATCGACGACGTGATTGCTGATAATGTGTCATTATCGCCAAATTTGATTTCCTGTATTCCTGTATTAGCTCAAGTTCCAATGTAGTTGAGGAAAACGCGGTTATGGCTCGCGATCTACTCACACTAACTGATACTGTGTCGTTCTCGTTGACGATAGGAATCACTCCCATGTTCAGTAACTCTTTGAGGGTATTCACGGCATTCAAATAACGAGTCCGCTGCGGGATGTTGTCAATACGAGGCGAGATGTAAGTTCAGAAAAGAACGTACATCAGAGATATCCCCTCTCGTTAGCAGAACCTGAGCTATAGGTTGTTCCAGTTGGCCGAACAGATTGTCCCACAACGCTATCAGTCTTCCTTGCCCGATGGCAGCCAGTGCCTAATCAAAGCACAAAAGTTAGGACTTGGGCTAACACAGGTGTGAAGACGAACTCACCTGCTTTCCGGACAGACTCTTAGGTCTCGTTTCCATGTCCATACGCTTCAATCCCACACCGATAGCACCCGAGCTGACGAGTACAACCTTGTGACCATGTCGTTTCAAGTCGACCACAGTTTCGACAACAGCGGAGAGAGTCGAAAGTAGGGGTTGGTGTGTTGTTTCATGAACGATGGATGAAGTACCTGGAAAAGACTATTAGGTGAACTTCGCCCACCATCAAGAGCAAGAATACTCACCAAGTTTGATTACGATGGTACGAGGCGGTACCCTATCTCGTATTTCTGGCATGGTTTGAAAGACCATTCAATCAAGACGTGTTCCGATGAACGGGCTCTGAAGAAGTCGAACAAAAACTGTTGATCTGAACTGCGAAAAGGTTCAAAGCAAACAGGAAGATGAGTAGCAAGATATCCGACTATCCTCTGTAAAAATACGACAGTATGAGCGTACTGCAAAGACTCGGAGGCATCCTGCGGAAGATCGTGACTCAAAAATTTACCCTTGTTATCGCCTTGGCTTATCCTTAATCGCAAGGGGCTTTACTGGCGCTGGAAGCCCTGTGGCGATGTCCGAGCGTATATTTATGCAAAATGGAGAGATTCCGAGTCATTTCCGAAGTAGTTGAGGGCGATGTTACGTTGAGAACATGAGGACACCGGTCAAAGTTGTACTTGTCTATGTTTGGTTCGTTTGGTTGTGCGCCGACATGTCCCAACACCCCAGTTATCACCCATCGCGGTGCCCAAGCAAGCACGACCCAATTCCACTTCGCAAGCATTCTGGTGTACCGGAAATGCAGCTGGGCAACTCTGTCCAGGGAATCTTGTCCTCAGCCCGGCCCCGGAATCCTATCTTATCATCGGCCGACCACAACCGATCAGCCCAAATTGGCATTGGGCGTCAATTACTGAGGTGTAGCCGAACGGAATCACATTAGCGCTTGAGCTTAAGGCCGCTGTCTCTTCGATCTTGAACCCCTTGGCAAGTAAGTTCGCCCTGTCATTTAATTCCGCTGGTATATTTGTGATCTGGCTCTTGTGCAAAGGAGACATTTGGGGCAGAATTCCGAATAGCTTTACCTCACGCTTAAATAGTAAAGAAAGGACGATCCTCGCCAAGTTTGACCGCAGTTTCCACAACCCGTTTCACCTTCTTGAATCTGCCGATATGATTGTCCTCTCGTGCTTTATAGGACATGATGCCTACCACTACCCGGACGAGCTCGAGGAGAAATGCTATCGCAACAGCGGCTCTTTGCTAGCCGCAACAAAAACAACCACCATCGAGCAAGTCTAGGAGATGGCACGCTGTTTCATCAACTTTGAGAACTTGGTTAAGGTGTCAAAGCTTCCATGATGAGTCGTGGGGTTCCGCATTAGATCTCTATGTTATTGGAACGCCGCATTCCAGCAGGCGGCTAAAAGTACCAGGGCAAGCTTGAAGTTACCGATTATCACTCGTCTCGTCATTCCTCATTATCAATCGAGTTCTTTTAGATCCATACCAGCCGTACTTAACATCACGGCGAGTACTACTGGCGTCGGACCGACTCCGAGGGCAGCCAGTCAGCAGAACCCGCTGACAGCTATGGATGACAATGTCGAACGGTGTATTTACATACTCCGGGTTATAACTCATCCTCCATCCAACAGACCAGCGACTCCGTCGGTCGATACCAAGTAGGTGGCCATTGGCCAAGCGATAAGCTCACAAATTCCACCCACACACGTTCCCTGTAAGCAAGCCTCAAGAGACTTCTTGATCGCGCTTTGATCGCACTCGCCATCCAAGGACATGAAAATCATCATTTCATTTTGCCTCCTATCTCGGCAAACAACTATCGTATGCATATGCGCACGTAGGGTACTGTCGTATATATGGTATGTAGGGTAATAGTACAATAACAACTTGAAAGGAAGATGCATATAAATAATGATGAAGAGAAAATGTGGACATGTATGTATGGAAAAGAGATGCAGTAAATTCGATGGGCCATAAATCCGAGAACCGAGAAAATGCGGTGTGGGGAATGGATGATTATGCTTGCCGTTTCGTCCGTGCGGCAGTGAAAGGAAGTAAATGTGACTATATCTGGCCACAATTTTGTGGAGGAAAAGGAAGACTGTATCTATGTATGCCCTGGTTGAAATCACCTCCAGGAACTTGAAGCGCCACGCAAATCATGAGCGAGGCAAGTCGAAAAAAGGGGAAAGAGAACAGATACGGATGCATAAAGATAAGTGAAACCTCGTAAAATGGCGTTGGCGAATCCTTTCGGGAGGGCAAGTTGGATGTTCCAGGACGGATACACGGTTACTGGGACGACGCTACACGATGCCCGGGGAGAGTTGGAGAGACTTGGCCTATCAGACAAGCACAGGCGTTGCATTCTGCGAATTCGCATTCATGAATGACAGCCTTGAAATCGTAGGCGTCAGGGACCCGCTCCGGTTCAGCATTAAATCATCCAAACTCGGCGAGCGCGTAGGCGACACGGGGTCAACTCCGTTGGCTATCGCATGTAGCCTTGGCGAAATCCCAGCAAGGAGCTCTTCGATGTCCGAAGCGGAATGCGTCCGAGGGATGTGCTCCACGTCGGGTTCTTGTGCATGACTGGCACCGGTTCCTGGCCCAGTGAAGAAGCAGAATCTACGAGGAAAACAGAGTCAATAAAAGGATAAACGTTGATGGGATGAGGATAACTTACTTGTTCAAAAACTGCCGATAATGGGTATCTGGACTGAGCGACGACGCATTCTCATCGTCGACCATATTCATGAACGCCTCGGTCGGTGATGGCGAAGACTCGCGTGAGGACGAGGGAGTAACCATGGACGGGGTCGAAAGCTCACTATCTCCTCCATTTTCCGCACCATACCCATTCACCGGCGCAATATTCGTCGTGGATATAGTTGTCGTTATTCGGGTTGGCGTGGGGGTGCTGTTCCACGAAAACGACGAAGACAAAGAGGGCTCCATCGGAGGGAAAGAGTTAAACCGCTGTGGAGATACAACGTAGCCATCTTCGTCAGGCGACCTAGGTGTCCCTGGAGAGGTCCTCCTCAACGACACAGGCCCAGCGGCAGCAGGAATAGCAAGATCGAAATACCCCCTCTGGTGGTTCCTCGCTTGACTAGGCTGAGGGTTTACGGGGAACGGCGCATCCTCAAACTCCACAGGCGACCGAGGGAAATTGCGAAACGCGTCGTCACCAAGGTCTCGGGGGGATCCCAGCGTTGGGGATTTGTTTTTTGGAGCAAGGGCTTTTACAGGAACAGCGGATGAAGACGATGGGTGGGGCGGTGCACGGTGGAGAGCATATGGGTCGGAAGGGCTGGTCTGCGGCCATGGTATTGAGTTGCCGTTGGATTTTGTCGCCGACAAGGGGAAAGACTTGGTACGGGTGTGCAGTGGTGCGGACGATATGGCAGTGTTGGGGTTCCATGAACTTTTGAGTGAGGCAGCAAAGTCATATCGCGACGCAAAAGACGCGCTCGACCTGAATGAGGCGACATCGGCGTCGGCAGAGGCAGGTGTTCGACGAGCGATATTTTGGGCGAGGAATGCAGGCCCAGTCCGGTCGTCGCTTTGCTCCACCTTTTCCAGCTTGCTCTTCAGGTCCGCCAAATCCGTCGAGCCTTCGTCGTCCGACAATGTCGTCTTCAGCGGTGACCGCGATTCCTCTGGCATCTTTTCCTTTGTAAATGTCGCCAAATAATTCAGCCCTGAGTTGTTATCCCACATCTCCCGCCCCTCCACCGAATACCTGACCGCGATAAAAAGCGTCTTGCCCTCAATCCTCGCCAAAAGGTCGTTTAAGCGTATCGAGAACGAGAACCGGTCAAATTCTTTTGACAAGCTCTCCGAGTACTTTCCAGCCACCTCGCTCGTCGTTTGCCACGAATCAAACGTGAAACGTACAACGACCCATTTGGCAAACGAGATATTCCGCACGCGCACCTTGCCGAGTATGCTCGTCCCGTCCGAAGAGAGACTGAGCTCCTCCAGCGCGACGTCTGAATTAAGGTTGACCCGTTCTGGCATGTTCGGTACCTGCATGATGAGCTTCTTCTTTTGCCGCCTGTCATTTCCACCCGTGCCGTCGCCGAAGATAAACCTGGGGAAATCGCTGTCCGTTCCGCTGGTGTCGTCAGTGGGACTTCCATCGCGCGATACCGCAAGCGGCTTCTGCTCCGCCAAAAATAGCTTCACATGCTCCAGCTTTGAGTCAAAGTGCACCGCTTTGCTAGTCGGTGTCGTCGGCTCGCTCTTGCTTGATTGAGGAAGGGTGAAGACGGAGAGCGAATTGCTGCGCGACACCGAGCGCGAGGACTTGAGGGAAGACTTGACTAGCTGGCCCGACTTCTTACGGATGAGTCGCTCTTCACCGAAAGGCTCGTACAAGGCCGATGACGACTGGGCACCTTGGGCTGAGGTCTCTGCTGGATGCGAAACCTGCGCCTCCCGCGCCGCCTTGATACTCTCCACGCTTAAACGCAGTGGCATCCCGGGGCTGTAGAGCATGGGTCTGGAAGGTGCAACGTGGGATACGGAAGTGGTTGCATTGTCGGTTTGAGACGGGAACTTGAAATATTTCGGGGGAGGCAGAGGGGATGTGGATGCGGCGACTAGTGTAGGGATAGGCGTGGACAACTCTGGTGGGCAAACAGTGCCATTCCGCAGACCGCGAATGCGCCTTGTTCGAATTGTCGGCCGCGTTCCATCTGAAACGCTGGAGCTCGACGACCCCGAATCCGAGTCATTTCGTACGGGTGTTGCTGGGGTGATTGTCGTGACGGTAGTCGAGCTGGAGCTGGAGAAGGCGGACGAAGAAGACCTATCTGGAAGGGGTAATGATGGCGAGGGTGTAAGGGTGGGTCGAGAGGATGAGGTTCGGCGGGGAAGCAAAGGAAGAGGTGCCCCGGCCGTATTGGAGTTCATAGAATAATGGTGATCCTGCTTTTGGGTCATCCTATGGGACTGGAGAGTTATCGTGGAAATCATTTAACTAGCTTGGAGGAAGACGGGAGGTATAAAAGAAAAAAGCCTGCGGTGTCGTTCGTTAAGTGGCTGACAGGTGGAGAATGATCAAGGTTACATACGGCAATACGGATGGATGAATATCAAAAAGATATCGAACAGCCCAAATATATAACGACGGGCGTTATCAAATTCTCCTAAGTCGCGCCACACGCGAGGGAGTTGTAGCTTATTCTCCTAAGTGACGACAGGAGCCTTCGCGTCACGAAGCGAGTGAAAGAAACTGAAAATTGATGACAAGTCGCGTAAGAACAGCGGGGCTTCACTGGATGATAGCACGTACTTGGACTGGGTGGCGAAGACCTCCTATTAAAAATTGTTTGGGAATTGTCGTTCCCCTCTCGAATGAAAAGCAGCTTTTGAATGAGTCGTCCTAAGATGTATCCGGTAGTATTTCGACGACGAAGATGAGAAGACCTCGAGGAATGGAATTCAATGAACCGGTGGGGGTTTTAATTGATTCCTGCAGTCCAATTTGTATACGCGGGCGCCGACGAGAAAAGGACAGACCGAAGGGGGATTGAAGACGGCGGCTGTTAGAAAAAGAAAGTCCTCAAAGAGCCTTCAGAATTGAAAATACCCAGAAACAGAGGAGTACGAAAAGGCGAGATCAAGACCGGGGCGAGGGCCCAGTCGAGAGGGAAATATTTAAAAAGGCCAGGCCGCAATGGCCAAGCCTATTTATGTCGAACATTTCTTGTTGCGATGCCCGGAAGGCCACGTGCGCGAAAATTCCTTCCTATTTTGGACGATTTGTCAAACTCTATCTCACACTCAGATTTCGACCCTACTTCGACCCCTGTTCCATCGGGAGCGAAAACTGGCACACACATCTTCCACAGCCAGAACTGCCTGGCCCTCAACAACAATTATTGTCCTTATCGCCTAAAAACCCTCTCTCTTCCCTTGTGGCTCGGCCTGGTGAACTTGCATTGGCCCTTATCGCATAGCCGCCGTTCTCGCGGTTCACATCATGTATGACACACCCGCACCAACTCTGAGGTCATCGATGATGTCCATACCCAAATCCCTTATTTCAGTCCTTAGGCGCTATTCTTCAATAAATCGCTGCTGGATTCGACGATTCTTGGGCGCTTACACGCGAACTGCGCTGCTCCTGCCTCTGATATTTACCCCTCCTATCTACCAATATTTCCTGGTCTTTTGCCCATTTCAACCTCCCAATATGGCACCACTCATATTAGGCTCCACGGCATGTTCAACAGAAATTACACGACCGTGCCCGGGGAACTGGCAACCATCAAACTTTTTATATTATTAACTGCAGGCCATTCTGTCAAAGGGACGTACGTATGGGTTTGCGTAATCGTGGGTGGTACTTGTCCACCTATCCCTGAGTCAATCATTAAATAAATAATCATCTACTCAGGTATTGTAGTGTCCTTATCGGCCGAGGACTTGATCAACGTTACACGTTCCACACCGAGTACACCTTTCGATCATCCCCGACGCTTAGTAAAAAATCTTACCAACGCTGTCAACGTCGAGCAAGCGGTGCCAGACTTATGCTCCGTGAGCGGTTGTCGTATATGCGGAAGCGTATTTGCGCAGGATTACCGCCTCGGTACTTTTCTTTGTCCGTCAAAGGGAGATAACACTCACCCGCCACCAAGACCTCGTCGACGTCCTGCAGGCAACTCAGCCCCACTGAAGGAATAAGTAATAGCCATTTTTGCGTAATTTCTGACGCCATAGCCTTTCGATTCAGGTCATAGGCTTTAGACTCATGGGACGTAATCTATCTCGGGCTCGTCTTTCATTTGAGGAAATATCTTCACCCCGCATTCCATTGTTCTGTCTACGGTCTTATGAATGGTCTGGGGAAACCGAAACAGCAATCATTCCCCACATTTTTCTTTCCCGAGGTCATCATCCCCAAATTATGAATGCTCATGGACTATTTATGCTCGTTGCTCCATAATTCCTTGAATACTTACAAGTCGCCCAGTTGCGTGGAAAACCTGAAAGTTGGAAGTGCCGTCCGGTATCAGCGTCATATATAACACGGGTCTACCTTGGTACCACTGGCGGCGCTGATGCACGACGTTGACCAACTGTTCTAGTATTCATCAATAAATCGTCGACTTAACCGGCCCTCTATGAATTTTTTGTGAATGTCTCCATTCAAATCACCTGAATGGGACCGCGCCGGTGTCTCATCTAATATGATCTATCCATTCCACCAGGAACAAGTCAGCCAATCACTGTGCTGGTCAACACTCTCTCATTTGGTAAGATATGATATATGATGTGGCGTCGGTATCCACACCCATTTGTGGCGTTTTAATCTTTTTCTCTCTTTCACATTTCCCTAATCTCCTCTGACGTTTATAACCGATAGTTTCTTCCACCGGAGAGTGAAGCCGTCACCACTTTTTGGTTTGGGGTATAGCTACTGTCTACAGCATATCCGTGGCCGGCGATTCTGGACCTACCGTCTATATTCGATGTTTGCAGTCATTATCACCCCAAAATCAACACCGCTTCTACATCCATAGGGAAAGGCACTGGAACCCCTTGGTCACCTCCACGGCTACTTCTTTTGGTTCAGACAAACCTAAATCGCCCTGCATGCACCAGCCGGCTATTAAATAGCACACAGCCTACCGCACCAACGGCACGTCCTCTTATCGCACTCGGACCGAGACCGCTATCTATGCCAAAAGAAAATGTTGCAGAACAAGTGCGAACCCTATATACTCGATTGGACCTCGACAACTTCCTGTATAATGTTACCGCCGCACCGAACGAAGGCTTGCTGCTTTTGTTATGCTTTTCCTGTCCTGCTGTCGATGGCCATAGCTGGTTGGTCTCTGCCTGCCAACTCCCCAACTTCCGACGTGTTTATCGTACCGGATCTTTGACGCCGCTATGATATTTCTGGCATCTGCATTCAATCTGCATTAGTAACTGCTTACTACGTGTACGCAAACTTCTTTTGGCTGGGCATGGTAAAATTCTGTGCCTCTTATCGAAGGACACCAATGGGAGCGAGGAATCAGCGTCGAGAGATAATTTACGCTCTGGTCGGAAGGAAGTTTAAACTTCTGTCTATTTATTTTCGACTTCCCTGATGTCCTTATTTTAGCTAACCCATATGCGGGATCCAAGTAAAAATAGATCGTCGAGGAGGAATGATGCTCGAAAGTGATGAAAGTCTGTCAACTTCAGCAAAGTAGGTGTATGCATTGGTTAAACCACCGAGGAGTGAGAGGGGAAAGAAAGTTTAGCTTCAACATAATAACGCGTCTAGATCTAGCGTCGATTGCATTGCGAAGGGCCTTAGATTTCGTATTGCCTCAGGCCCGGTTCCGTGGGAGTCGGCAGGAAATTTTGCACTATTCTTAGGCTGATGCGTGCGTGGGCTCACGAAAGGACGCGAATGTTCGATGGATCCCTGGGTGATTGAAGGAGATTCTTTGGATGCATGTGCAAGGATTGCATCCAACATTGACGGACAAAAAATGTTGGGACTCCGACTATTCCAACCGACTCACTGCTGGCTCTGGGCAGCTCCAGCCCACCCCATCCGAAGCTCAGGAAGGACCATTTTGCATTCCATCGTGCTTTTGAGCGAAGTCGCGTGCCAGGAACCTGGTAACGTCAGATGGTGTGTTGTGGTATCCAAAAAGCGAATTAGTTCCAACTTTGAGTGGAAACACCTATCTGCAATTCCATTGAGCGCCTAAACGGTCCGATTGAATGGGCCAATTAGGAAGTGCGCCACAATTTGGTACAAGCACTCCGATTATTCCACTGATCGCCGTCAAGCCGTTCCCCCGATCTTGACCGAAACTTCGTGCTTCTTTTGGCTCAAAGAGGATTGTTTCTCGTATGTTTTCTGCTCAGCCTTGTGCATCGTGTTCCCTCTGTTCCCCTGATTTCTTTTTTACTCAATGAACTCCCACTATCCCCAGTTCAACCGGTATGGAACCTTAAAGCCTGTCGAACTCCAGTGTGTGAACTGCGTGAGGCCCATGGACCTTTCCGCATCTCCAGCCTGGCTTAAGAAAGATTTCTTGGTACATATGTACATATCCCCACTTACATGCATCAGTCAGTAACCAGTTTAAAACGGTAGTTTCAGTAGTTGCCTGCCTATCATCATTGTTATAGGACCCACATTGGAAACCATATAGTCCGTAAATTCTATATAAATTTGAAAGACTCAATTCTATTACACCGAGATAGCCAGAGCTACCCAGGACAGAGTGAGCAATAAGTATGTGGCTCATCACGACGTTGAAAGAACATGATGCTCAATGACCACTCTAGAGATCACTGGTCTTTTTATTTATAGCTGGACCTTTCTGATTGGGACCTACCCGATCTCTCCGCCTGCCTACCTAGTACCTGGCCTCCGAGCAAGCCCGCAATAGAGCACAGAAGACTGTGAGTAGGCGAACCGTGGCTCTTGTAGCAGTGTGAACTTGTGCATGATGGAGCCTCGAATCCACAAAAACAGACCCGTCGCATGTGGACTGTTCCTAGCACGACTCGGGGTACCATCTTTCCCGTCTGGGAAACCACCCTTTTTATTCTACACATAAAATTTAAATAGCCATAGACTCCAGAATTTGCAAAAATAAAATACAACCGGGTCAGGCTTAGTTCAAAAGGGTCTCTAACCTGTGAGAAAGAAAAGTCATAGGTGGGAAGGAGAAGGCTGTAAACTATGAGTTACAATATTTCAACAGCAAGGAAACGAGGAAACTTCGAGAAGGGGTGTGATGGGTTCCAAGGAGAGCGGTGGTCGCGTTTGTGAGACCGTATCAACGCGATTTGATAGACAGGGTGAAATTTGTAGATGGGAAGGGAGTTATGATAGGAATTTAGTATGACAGCCATGGGATGAGCGTAAGTCATTCAGAATTTCGTGAAATAAGACTATAATATAGGACATTTCGGACTTGAAGGCGTGATGTGATTAAGGAAAGATGTGGCGCAGAGTGTAACATCCCAAAATTGGAAAATGATTGTGATGAAGTGAAATGATGAAGAGCCGTAGCGTGAGGGGAGAAGATTCGTTAAAGATAGGATAGGTGACCTTCGCAATGCAAGTACACAACGCCACCGAAACCCCAGGGCAATCCTGATGATCATTGACAATCGACATCGGAGTGGGGTACCATTTGTACTGCATAGGAACTTCCATTCTACAGTGCGCGTGCGCAGTACTTAGTAGGAACCTCCGCCCAGTGCGAACCTTCAAAGTTCAACCTGCGGAAGGAATCCCGGTCTTCGTCAGCGTTTTTTGCGACCTGTCTATTGGTCAGTTGTATGTCACTGAGAAAGGTGCTACTTATAAGGTACAACGACAATCTATATCGGGGATGATCTTGGTAAGTAGCCGATAGGCGACTGACGCAGTGCACTGATGTCAGCCCTTGTTCAGGGTCGCAGATGCCCGATATCCCCTGCATGTTAACGCCAGATTGGACGGGCGCGCAAAATTTTGCCGACTACTTAATGTAATGGGCGCTGTGTAAAGGTGGTCTAAAACGTCCGAAAATAGAGTGGCTTTGCCAATCTCAAATTTGATTTTCCTATGTAGTACTACAGAACGAGCGACAGCAAAGCAAGATAATATACAAATGAGATCCAGGAGACTTCGAAACTACCGATATAATAATATTTAAAGAACGACAAGGATATACGAGCGAGAGTAGAGGGTATGAGCACTAAAGCCTAAAAAGATACAAAAAGTCTAGAAAAAGAGATGAGCGCGAATCATGGCGAGCTAGTAGTAGTAACTGTGTTCAAATGTGGTACAGTATGGGATGGTGAAAAGAAAAGCAAAGCTGAAAAGAGTCGAAAGGAGGAGAAAAATATCAATGTTGATCACATTAACAAGCCTAAGCTGCCACTGTATTCTCCTTCGCTAATGGAAGGCAACATCTTCGCCAGACCAGGATAAAACGGCGGATAGGTGTCTTCTAAACTTTTCAAAAGAGTATCTGATGAATGTTATAGTCAGTGAGGTTTTAGAACCAGTTAGCCATTGTGGTACATACCTGCTAGAGGAACATAAGTGCTGAGGTATTGCAACGCCGTGAGTAGAATTTCGACACAGTGTCCCAGAAGGGCGACAGTATACGATGTAGTTGTAGATGCTCCGTTCGTGTTGATTTTTTCGTTCGCGTTTGCGATGATGCGACGGAATATCGTGATAACGGAGGACCAACAAATCTACCAAGCAAGTGATGGATGATATTAGCCACGTAGACATATACCAGAAATGAAAGCACTTACAGAGAGGACAGGATCAAGGAAAGGGTAATCATCGTCACTTAGATGGTTCACCAACTCGACGAGCTTTTTGGCTGCCCACGATATTTTTAGATTCATGATTTTATCTAGGTGGAGATGGATTGTCGAAGCGAGGATGAGTGAATGGACGGCGAACAGGTCCGTGTCGAAGCCGTTTTCTGAGCTTTGGCTCCCTCTCCACGTGAATGGATGGACAACAGCGGACAGGCGCTCCAATGCAAGCTCCGCAGATCGGTGGTATGACCATATTGCGCTGTCCTTCGACGTTGAGGAGTCTGATGTTCCCATTTCAATGAGAATGTTAAATGAGGTTGTTCATGACTTACTATGTACACGCAAAGAGTGGTCAAAGATACATGCGGCCATGATTTTGAAGGCGGGGACCGATAAGGAAGTTCCATGGAATGTGTTGCCTTCCTCGAATAAGACATGGATCAGGCTATTATTTGTTATGATTTCCTGTCATTTCATGACGATCAGCACGGCTGAAGTATTATGGGAAGGATTCAGGACGCACCATGTCCGCGCCTTCTAGCACAGGAAGTGGCGTAGTGATGTTTCGGCATGGAGAGTCTAGGTCTGGCAGGGCTTGGCAACAATCATTGCTTGCTGACCAGAACTTCTCTACCATGAACACTTGCCAGAAGACGGCGGAGTACTCTAAGTCGAAGGGGAATTCCGTGTAGGTTACCTGGTTTAAGCCAAAATCCAGGGCTATTCGTTTCGCTCTGGTAAGGTGTACGATCCCTTCCATAGTTCGGTTGTTAAAAAAGAAATATTGGGCTAGAAGGCACAAAGCCTGCACCCCGTCCATCAATTGTTCTTGATTGTGCAATGATCGGGCGACTTCGTGGAGGCTTTGATCCAGTAGCTGTTGCTCGAGCGTCGGAATACGTGCGAAGAAGCTGCCCATAAGGTAGATGGCACTCATCAAGGCGGAATTCGGGGGAGTGTTTTGATAAACGGTGGCGGATGAAGATGTGTCGAATCTGCTTGTGTTGGAATAGAAACAACATTGTTTGCGATGTTCAATAAATGATTGTATGCTAAATGGTACTCAATACGTAAGATTATGCGAATAAGGGAGGGCTAGACTCACAGGACGTTGTGCTTTTCGATGGTAAGTGCGGCACTAGACTCATGTAGAAAGCGGTCCGATGGTCCGTCTTGCACTGGTGTACCCGAAGAATCGGTGAAGGCCATCGTGCTGACGGCAGGTTGTTGTTCGTTGATGAAAAATGGAATGGAAATGTCTAGTGGTGTTGGCATCCAGGTATTGGAATGTGAAGATGAGGATGCCGACGAGATTTCGTTTTGCCCATCATACCCGTAATCGAATACAGACCACGATTGAGGGAGCATCGGGTACATAGGGTCCAGGCCTACGTATGCAGGATCCATCTGCGGCATTGCGGTGCCCATTGAGTGTGTATGAACGTCGTCGATTGATGTTCGGAAGGTTTCAAAGCCGGCGATGTTAGGCGCATGTGCTGAGGATGGCCCTGGCCCGTGTTCGAGCTCCCGTACTTTTGCCTCCAAAGCGAACAACTTCTCGCGTAGCGTCTGCGTGCGGCTCTTCCGAGCGCTATCGTCGTAAGTGCACTCATGCCCTCTCCTCATCGAACTACATTGATGGCAAACCGGCCGCCCTCCATCGCATCTCTATGAAATCGGGATTGCAATTAGTTATGATATGAATAGCCTCCGAGAAAACTCACCAGCTTTCTTCGCCTTCATTAACGAAAGACATACACCATTAGCATAGTCGCGCACTACGAGGGACGACGAGCTCACCGGCAAGAAAGGCATGCAGACCCGCGTCTGAGTATTCCGGTATGTTCGGATTTCCGTGGCATGTCGTAGCTGCCTGGTAAGTTAGAATCAAGAAAGTGTCAAGTCTCCAGACTTGAAATAAAAAAGATCGAAGAGGGTTTATAAAGGCCGACAACCGCGCAGTTATAAACGTCCGTTGGGGCTTCCAGTGGTCTCTGTGTTGTTCCCGCAAACACCAGAAGCACGAGTCATCCTATGACTCTGATGCCTATGTTAGTAAATCGGTGACAAGCTTCGGCCTTGTCTCTTAAGGCGTTTTATAGGTCAGATTAACCTTACTAAAGAAAGGGTACACATCATGATAGGTTTCCGTAACACATAGTACGTGGGCCGGACTGGGAGAAGGTTTGATCCTGCACGAACCCCAATTGGACAACCGTGGCTTGAAACGAACTGCCTTGAAACCTGATGCAGGGGAGCATGCTGTCGCAATCCTCCAAGCTTGTATGACCATTGACGGGTTCGCTGTTGAGGTAAATATCAGGGCATTTTTTGTAGAATAAGGTAAAGAGACGTGAGCTAAGCGACTGTGCGGTTGCCACTAAATTGAAACGCGTCGGAAATTCGGGTGGCCGACCGGCAAATGGGTTGTAAAATGTCGGTCGTCGGAGGTTGTTCAAGTTGAGCCGTGCTTATTATAACCCAAGTATTGGGGTCAAACTCACAGGTTAAAACAGGTTCAAGACTCCAACATCTGGAGACTGGCACTAGACACCAGCTCACCGCAATTGTCGAAAACTGGGGTGTGTCACCCTCATTAAGCAGTGTGTGCCTTAGGAATCAGGAACGGAAGCAAGTGCAGGTGCAGTAACGGCATCAATTTACCGTGAAGTATTTTTTCCTTTTGCACCAAGGTTGAAAACACACTTGCAGCAATTATAGAGCTGGCTTGTTGCAGGTATATCTCGTTGATAAGTCCGAGGGCGTCTATGCTAAGTATCTATTTCTTGCCAACGAAGATGGATCTTAGGTCGTCCCACACGACGCTTGGTGATTGAGCCGCGTCTATGCCGTGCCAGAGACCTTTAGTTTTGTAGTATTCGACAACAGGACCGGTCTGTGCGTGGAAGCTCTGAAGGCGCTTACGGAGCGTCTCAACATTGTCGTCGGAGCGCTGAATAAGCGGTTCGCCGGTAACATCATCAACGTTTGGCTTCTTAGGCGGGCTTGACGATAAAGATGAATACATATAGAAAAGGAAGCGATAAAACGCGTAAAAGAAACGTACCTGAATGTTTTGTGATAAGTACGCCCACTAGGCGCGTGGATCAGGCGACCTGTGATCCGGGAGATGAGAAGTTGGTCGTCGATGAGCAGTTGCACGACCGAGTCGAGTTTTTCGCCTCGTTTTTCAAGCATGCTGTCGAGTTTCTTGGCCTGGGGTACGGTTCTAGGGAAACCATCTAACACGAATCTAAGAAACAAGAAAACGAAACAAACAACGCGTCAGTTCTGGTAAAACAGCATGTACGCGTTAAAAGGGGAAAGTAATTGGTAAATAGAGGCAGTTCGGGGTCACGCAAGTCCCAGCGGAGGGAAGAGGATTCTTCATAATGGAAAATCCAATTTCCCGCCATTCCACACAATTGAAAAGTTGTACATGTGTCCACGTACCCGTTTTTGCACGTCTTGTTGTTATCCAGTTGGTCCTGGATCATGCCCACCATGATCTCGTCGGAAACGAGACCTCCAGCATCCATGATTTTCTTAGCTTCCACGCCGAGGGGTGTCTTCTGTTGAACCTGTTCGCGCAGCATATCGCCAGTTGCCAAGTGGCAGACGCAGAAATCATCCCGAATTTTGGGTGCCTGTGTTCCCTTGCCTGCGAGATTGACTTTAGGGAACCCCATCACATCTAACATAAATTGACGGCGTACCAGCACCGGGGGGCCCAACAAGAATAGTCCTCAACTGCTGCACTGGTGACTTGGCAGGAGGAACAGCTTTGGCCTTCTGTTCCAAGGCTGTAATTTTGCTGTTCAGCTGCGAAACAAGAGACTTGAGGTATTCTAGCTCGTCTGATACGCCCATGGTCTAAAGTGGCAGAGAACGAAGAAGAAAAATCGGAGGGAATGTGAACGAAGTTGAACGAACTCGTTGCTCGTTATTCCGTGGCAAAAGTTGAGCCACCGGAGTTTATGCGGACGGGCCGACGTCTTTCTTTCCGCATATGGCCGAGGGTCCCGGTTATTCGGAGGGAATTGACAATCAAACCAAAACAATGCGCGTAGCACAACCAACGCGACGTGGAACTCTCGCACATCTTACATTCACATATCTAGGTTTCCAGGTCTTTAGGAAACCTCTTGGACTCATGTTCTCTTTTGGGAGGCTTCTCGTTTTGGCTGCGGGACTTCTCAGTTTCGTAGATGCAAAGTCCAGCAGCGGAAACTCGGTTCTGGTTGTGGTAGAACCAAAACGCCAAGATGACTTTTCTATATTCTTTGACGGATTGAAAGGTGTGTAGTTTTGCCTTCAATTTGAATGGTCATTCAATAATAATTATACTCCATAGATGAAGGTTACGAATTGACGTTCCGTTCACCGAAGGACGAAACACCGGCGATCATCGAGTATGACGAGGCTGCATTTGCTCATGTCATCGTCCTTGCTTCGGAAACCAAAAGTAAGTCTTGCTAAACATATAAATATCTTTTCATAAATTTGTGGACATTAATTCCTTGCAAACACCACAGATTTTGCCCAGGACATAACACCACAGTCGCTTATTTCTCTCCTTAACCTCAAAACTAACCTCATACTTGCACTGTCAACGAAACAAACACCGCTCTCCTCTCTCGCGCCAGAGTTCTCGCTCATCCTGCCACCTCCAGGCACTCCTCTTCTGTCCTATTTCCCAAAACGCGCCGAGTCACCGTTGCTCATCCCCATCACGCCTACTGAACACGATGCGGTTAATATCTTGAGCAAAAATCTGGCACCAGTTTGGTTCTCCGGTGTTCCTCAAGCTTTGGCGAACAACCCATTCCTGGTTCCCATCCTGCATGCTCCTCCTGAGAGTTTTGCCTCCGAGGTCGATGGCGGGTCCGCAGATTCTTTGGTAGACTCTGCCGAAAAGGGCGGTGAAGGCCTTTGGGCTGGAAGTCAACTCAGCGTAGTCACAGGGTTCCAGACTCTCAATGGCGCCAGGATCACCTGGCTAGGAGGCGTGGACGTGCTTACTGACGAACTCGCACAGAAAGAGGTGTCTAAGTGAGTGTCCTGATATTCGACCATTTTGCAATTCTAATATTGCATTCGCAGGGGCGTCAAGTCCGGAAATGCACAATTTGCGCGTGACATTGCAGCCTGGACCTTCCAGGAATCTCTCGTACTGCGCATCGACAAAATTGAGCACCATCGTGTGAATGAGACAGAACCGAGGGAACTGTACACGACAAATGATCAACTTGTGATTATTCAGATTTCACATTTAAGATTTATGTTTGTTAACGATTTATTTTTAGGTTTACAATGCCTACGTCTCCAAGTTCAACCTCAAGAAGGGGACATGGGAACCATACTCAGGCATTAGGGATCTCCAGCTCGAATTCACGATGCTCGACCCACATATCCGTACCGCTCTCCCGCCTGTGCCTGGTGTACCCGGGAAATATTCCGCTACTTTCCGCGCCCCAGATAGACATGGAGTGTTCAAGTTTATCATTGATTATAAGCGCAAAGGGTTCATATCTACATTAACATGACTTATTTCTGAAACTGATGTGTGCCTTTTAGATGGACCCACCTCTTCAGCTCGACCACTGCCCCTGTGGTCCCACCACGACACGACGGATACCCACGCTTTTTATCTGCGGCTTGGCCGTACTATGCTGGCGCTATTAGTACAAGCGTCGGCTTCTTCCTTTTCTCCGCCATTTGGTTGGCTGGGGAGGTACGTGAGGGCACGAGACGCACTGGCAAATCTGGCAAGACCGAGTAGGGTCCATTGTATCAAAATTGTATAGAATGTTTTGAAAAAACCTTCTGATACCCGTCGCCAGCTTATTTGCAAGGTTACTTCTCTCGGACTTGATGGGTACACCAAACAGGTACTGGTTTCTCCTTGACTTCCTCACTAGAACCATTGGGACCTTGACATTGCCCTGAGCACTGTTGTTGTAGAGGTATTAAATTTGGGTAAGCCAATAATAATGACAGCCACCACAATTTTTGACAGCTATCTGCACGAAGCTCGGATCAAGTGATACCGCTTCGGAACAGCAAGAGTTCGTATTTTCAAGATAGACATGCTCTCTACGTTACGACCACAGCCCCAAAGCAAGCTGTATGTCAAGCCGACTCTGTCTCTGTTTGACACCTCTTCTAGCGTCGAATACTCCATGGGGCACGAAGGAGCATGCAGGGCAAACAAGCATCAATTAGTGGATTACTCCTCCCTTTGATTCTTCCCAAACTTCATAACTCACTCGAATCGATGGATTCCCTGTCCCTAACACTCGAAATCGTCCTCATCGTTCAAGAAATGATGTGGTGCCACCCGAAGATTACGAAGATTTCAAAGCCTTGCAACTAAACGATCTTTCTTGACACTTTACGACTTTCCTGTCAGAGCAGCCTGTTCCGACGTGTCTCGCTCATTCGTCCTCGAAACAGGTTGCTCTTGCCGTTTGATGAAGTTCTCAAGATCTCTCGTCGTATTGGAGGTTATGTCAGGTTTTTAGGCTATGCACTTGTTCCATCCAACTTGCATGATCATGATGGAACGTTATCAGCCTAACATGCATCATCGTCGCTTCTGATCAACTGAAAGTGTTCCAATTGTACTGGCAAGGACTTCCATTATTCTTGATTGGACATCTACTGTCATTGATGCTGAAGCTGGCGACAATTTCTGCCGGGCAGTACGGTCTTTGTCGAGCAACAAAGATCTTGTCGACCTGGATGCTGGTCGGATTTTACTCGCCGTGGCAAAAGGTTGGACATAAGGGAGCACGGGTCGCTCGGGATTGTGACTATCATCCAAACCTGCCGTGGATCTGTTAGTACCATCCTATGGAGAAGTACGAATTATTTCGACCGCTTTTGCTTTGGGAAGGGAATATGGTAGAAGTTAATATCGATGGTCGAATCTGCCTCCAATGACCATTACGATATTCTTCCGCCTCTTGATTTTTCTTCGGTCAGGAGCCTTTAAATTTCTTACGGTCCACCCTCATTTATATGACCTTTGCTGCTTCAATTGAAGCAATCGACTTCACAGGTCGGCCCCTCTGCCAGGTTTCAAATTCATGTCAGTGAACAGAGGCTAACATCATTCCACATACCTGAGCCGTCATAACCTGGCCGACCTCCGAGCCTGGCTTCAACCAAAAGCATACAATTTTTTTTATCCTGCATATACAAAGTGCTGTGTTGAATGAATATTGTCCAAATTCTTGGATGACAATTTTCTAGGGTACCCCTTCAGAAAAAATGTGGAAAATAACTTTTTCCCTGGTACATAGAACAGTTTCAAATTGTTCTTCGTTTCTCTAAGAGTTTAAGTTTAGGCCACATACAACGTGACCTCATTCATTTGTATCGTGGCCTGTCTAGAGACAAAGTTTAGGCACCGTTCCCGCTCAGTCCGGTCGTGGGAATAAGTTCGGGTCAAGGCTCCGGTGCCCGTACACCTTCTCTTCGGATACCCAGTCATACCTCTCTCTTGAACCGCCAGCACAACTGCGTCTGTAGTCGCGCTAGTCGTAGAAATGCCTGGACGACGCGACCTCGAAACGGGGGACAACGTGGACGCCCAGAACGTCTATGACTCACAAGATACGGAGACTGAAGCACTGCTTCCAACTGCTCGACCAGAAGTCGAGCCACTGGCATCACCAAAGGGAAAAGCCTCATTTTTCAACGACAAACCTTGCGGACAAGCCAAGTTTGGTCTCTTGCATGTTTCCGGAGCGTTCCTTCTAGGGACAATCGCATGCCTTCTTGCCCAATACGCGATTTGCGGTTCTGGCTGCTTCACCAGCCGATCTAACTCGCAACCAGCTGCAAGTACCCATCAAAATCAAGACAGTGTTTCCGTCTTAGCACCGCCATATGTGGGGTCTACTGAAGTGCACCGATTCCCCCCGACAAAGCCTACAAACGCATTTCCCTCGCTCTTCCCTTCCAATGTAGGCTACCCTGGCGGCACCCCCACTGGCGCCGAAGCAGCTGTCATTGCGACCGCACCAGCCTACCCATTACACACAGGCCAATGTTCCCATGCACTTCTCAAACCTGCGACATTACCAGGAGAAGATGCCAGCAAGAAGAAATCTAAATTCAATCTCTTTAGAAACTGGGGTAACCTCTCGCCGTGGTACAGCGTAGAACAAGGGCGGTTTGGAATAGATTCGAGCGTAGATCCACCCAAGACCTGTAGGATTACAGGTCTTCACTTTTTACATAGACATGGTGCAAGATATCCCACTGCCTGGGGTAGGCCTCCTTTGAGCTGCACGCATCACTCTCCATCTAACTGTGCTATTCGCAGCTTCTTACGGTGGACCTGCCAAGTTCGGAACCAAACTTCATAAATCACCGGAATCATGGAACGCCTCGGGTGACCTGGAGTTTTTGAATGGATGGTACGTCTTTCATGTCCTTTAGGTCATCTAATTTTCTTATGCTTGTAAAGGACGTACAAGTTAGGCGAAGAACGTAAGAGCAGCCTCTGTTTTATTTGACCTATCGCTAACGCAAGTATTGACAGTGCTTACGCCCTTTGGAAGGCAGCAATTATGTTTGTTTTCTATCAGTCCCACATTGACTCTTGCTTAATCTTTACGTCAAATAGTCGATCTCGGTATCTCATTGCGAATGAAATATGGTTTCCTTCTGCAGGTTTGTCTGCTGAAGGCTTGGTTATATCTATAGACTAACTTACGGGGCCTGCAGAACTTCACGGAGAAGAACACCATTCCCGTATTTAGGACGGAATCTCAGTCTGTATATTCCCTTGGTGCCTCGTGTGTCCATCCTCCTCATTGGAATTTATTATAGGGATCGTATGCTTGCGTCTGCCATGAATTTTGCCATCGGATTCTTCGGATATCCCTTCGAAGGCCAGTATCAGCAGAGTATCACCATTGAAGAAGATGGGGTAATTCATGTTTCCTAATCATATTTTCTTTTCTAACGCGTAAGTTCCAGTTCAACAACACACTTTCGCCATATAAGACGTGAGTTTGCCTGTTCTTACCCCAGCCCAAGACTCTATGTTGATTTGATTATAGATGTTCCAATGCAAAGATAGCCTCCAAAGCCGAGCGCGGGAACTGGTACACCGAAAGCTGGGCTAAAATATACCTCAAAGACGCCCGTAAACGATTGCAAAAGCATCTGCATGGTCTTGATTTGTCCATCGAGGAGACATTCATTATGCAGCAGTTGTGTCCCTATGAGGTTCGCCATTGCCTTTCCACGCGTCATACCAGGCTGAACCTTTTTCTTCTTGCAGACAGTTGCATTAGGATATTCTAAGTTCTGTGAACTGTTCACAGAGGAAGAGTGGGAAGGGTTTAACTATGCGTAAGTTACCTTCTTTTCTTGCTCTTCGTTTCCCTAATTTGGCTCGATTGCATATGATAGGCTGGATCTTCAGTTCTGGTAAGCTTGGTCCTCGTCGTAATCCCCAACCATAACATAAACCCCGATTATAGGTACAACTCGGCTTTCGGCTCTCCTGTCGCCCGTGTTCAAGGCCTCGGATACCTTCAAGAATTCGTAGCACGGTTAACTCACACACCCATCGAGACACACAACAGCTCGACTAACGCAACACTCAATGATAACCCAATAACATTCCCTCTCGGGCAGAGCTTGTACGTGGATGCGACCCACGAAGTGG
The DNA here is from genome assembly GCA_023014335.1 of Galerina marginata. Lineage (NCBI taxonomy): Eukaryota > Fungi > Basidiomycota > Agaricomycetes > Agaricales > Galerinaceae > Galerina > Galerina marginata. The sequence goes on along the minus strand of JAECYW010000007.1, from coordinate 1,660,161 downwards.
TCGTCCTTAACAGTCAGTAGCACTCACTCAGCCTTTTCTATCTGCCAGCACAAGCACTGATTCCGCTCCATGCAGTTATCACTGCACTGAATCTGACCACATTCGCCGGGTCTGGTCCGCTGCCATATACCCATATCCCTAAGGATCGAACATTCCGAGTGGCTGAGCTTGCGCCATTTGGGACAAACATTCAATTCCAACGTGGGTTCTCAATCTATCCTTCTGCAGTGTAGTGCCTGACAATCGTATTCTCCACAGTCCTTGAGTGCACGGACCTTCCAGGACCTCAAATTAGGATTGTCATCAATGATGCTGTTGCTCCTCTTACCGGCATCCGTGGATGCCCCAAGCAGAAAGATGGATTCTGCCCCGTCGACACGTTCGTCGCCGCTCAAAAGGAGACCATTAGGACCACTGATTGGGCATATGACTGTCATGGGGATTGGACTGTACCTCCTGGGACGGATTGGGATACTGTCACTGGGTCGCCTCCAAAGCCGGGAGAGATATGAAGGTTCCGCTCTCTTGCTTGTCGGATATCCTAGACTTGACATGGCGCTTGGAAAGAGAGGTAGTACAGTTGTGCGCATTTCTTGGTCGGAGCTTCCGCGATACATATGTAGACGTTGTAAGCTAACATACGGACACCATCTGCTAGGCTCTGTAGACATGCACGTTTAATTCTGGCTTTCTGTTCTTCGCACACGTTTGCATTGCGTTCAGTATATTGCATATAATTGACTTGATCTCTTCTCAATATATTTTATATTCTGTGTTAAAGATGTGAGCATTTCCGCTCCATATTCGAGGATCAAGGGTCGACAACACGACATAGTTCTACCTACTAGTGAAGTAAAACCCGAAGAGGCGGCAGCCATCAATAAAAGCAGGTGTACAGGTTTTAATGGTTTACAAGGCGGACAAGCAAAGGCAGCTGATTGAGTTTCTTTGGCTCGGTTTCGGTTCTGAGGACAGGGCGCTGCATGAAAGCCTTGGAACTGATGATAATATCGTTTGCTGGCACCGCAAGATCGAACTCGAAAGCACGTATGAGAGTGAAAAGAATGGCTTTCATCCTAGAGGTCGAAATAAGATTAATTGTGGTTCATTTTACAATAGCGTAGCTTACTCGACTATTGAGAAGCGATATCCGATGCAAGCTCTGGGTCCGCCAATAAATGTCATCATGTTGCCCCATACACCTGGAATGGCCGAGACTTCCTCTGGTAAGTTTTCCCACCTTTCGGGCCTGCTATAGTTGAGAATAATCCATGCTTGTTTCGGATAAAAGACATACTTGAACTCCTTAGCATCTTCACCCCAGAGTGCTTTGGCTCTGTTGATAGGGATGATAGGTATGGCAACACTTTGTCCTTTCTTCATTCTGACATAAACTTGATCAGCGTAAATGGGCTCCACGTCACGGAGAATACCCACCGCAATTCATGATGCAGCTTTCCATACCTGTCCATAAACGGCTTGCTTAATGGGAGGAAGTCATCCTTTGCAGCTACGCGGGAAGTTTCCGGAACAGGAGCGTAGAGGCGCAAGCTCTCTCGCACAACGGCATCCAGGTAGGGTAGGCTATTCAGCTCGTCCATCGTTGGATTGTCCGTTGAAATCGTCATTAATTCTTCGCGAAGTTTGGTCTGGGCGTCCTTATTCCGCGAGAGAGCGTAAAATGCCCAGGTCGACGAAATGCTGCATAGCATAAGTCATAGAACGTTGAGGAGTCGGATTCGCTCTATACCTTGTTGTTTCGTGCCCAGCGGACATAAACGTCGGTATTTCTGCGGAGAGCAAATACTTCAACAGTATAAACTGGAAAACAAAAAGGCAACTTACGACCCAACACATCCCGGTCACTCAACCGCTGATTTTCAGGCAAGTCGGGCATAGAGTTTGCGCGGACCAAAAGCGATAAGATATCCCGAGATTCCCATGATGTGTTATCTTTGTCTTGTGTTTTGGCAGCAGCCTTGCGTTCATTTAGCAGCTGAGCACCGATGCGGTCCACCGTGTCTGCAGCTTTTTCCTCTTCAGGATCATGTCCTCCAGGCTAAAAGAGAGGAAAATGGATCTGTTTTGGGTTAACAAAAAAGATATGGACAATACTTACCAGGAATGATATCGCAGGTATGAGGTACTTCAGGATAGCCATGAAATTCATATTTCGCCCCATTTTGGACGTGACATTGAATGCCCTGCCGAACTCATCCTTCTCTGGATCATCCGACAAAGAATCGAAGTTGTAATTAAAACCTACACATCGGAGTCAGTAAGAGACAGTCTGTTAGACAAACAATACACGGGCCTGCGATACCAATGACATCGAGTGCAAGGCGACTGAACCAAGACAACGAATCCACCATTGCTGCTCCGTCAAGTTGCTGCTTCTGTATTTCTTTTGTCCACATATCTCGCAGCTTGCCTATCGTCAGCAGTCATATTAAACCATTAACAAATCTGTTACCTCAAGTGATTTTTCAACGAAGACTTTGTTGATATCCCGCATTTGCTGTGGTCCGAACGCCGGGTTCTGATCCAGGGTGTCAGCTGATAGAAATTCGAAGCGTTGTCCATACCGCGAGGAAGACTCACCAAAACCTTTCTCTGCCGATCATAGATGTTTCATCCGGGAGTTTAAATAGCAAAAAGTGTTCGTACCTGCTTCTTGTGAGCCTCTCCCTCCGCCAAAATAATGCCTACCAAAGGACCCATGAGATGTATACAACGAGGCAAGCATGCTCCCTACCGTCTCCAAGGACGCGTTTAATGATGTATATGTTGACTTCTGGTTTCGTATAATCATTGCTATTCATCAAAATGTGGTTTATCGCTTTGAGATCCGCTGTATAGAGAAGAGTTTTCTGGGATAGGAACATCTCAAGGGTAAAGTTGATTCATTCACAAAAATTGGAACTAGTTACCCCAAGAAATCCTTTGTATTTAATTGTGCTCCCGTACTCCTCGATCCATCTCTCGAGAATTTCAGAACTGTCCTATTCATAAAACTTTAAGAGAAGGAAACACAATACAGATCAATGAACCCACTCCTTGCGTTACATCCTTGAAATTCCCGAAGATTAAACTCTTGCTCGGGGGTCCAGGCAAGTCAAGCAGGGGAGACGTCAACTCGCCGTAGATGAAGAGGCCAAGTTTATAAACTAGATAGGCTGGAAGCGTAGCGGCGAGAGAGAATGCAAGTTGTCCAACACTCCAAGACTCTTTGAAGAACATGGCACGAAGGCCGAGTAGTTATGGAGAACTTGATTTATGCGGGTGTTTTGTTCGTGCCGTGAAGTCTCAGATGAAAAAGGAATCGCATTCTGCAGCTGAGCGCTGAGTACATACTTGTCAGCTGTTGCCATTCAGCTGTGGGACCCAAAGCCATGATGGAAGCCAGTGAGAGAGCAGAGGCTTGGCAGAGGCAATGTCTGTGCCGACTGCCGGCGGCCTAAATTTGGACCACATTCGAAGTGGGATGAACCGGCGAGTCGATTGTCGAACGCCATATGGATGTCAGTCAAGATTCATCCATCCATTCCGAGAAATAATAATTTCTTGTGGAAGAGGACATTCTTTGCACTATGTTGTCTATCAATATTCCAGTCTTACAGATCTCCAGTGGACTAAGGTCTTATTTCGGACTTGGACAATGGAGGCTCTTCGTTTTATTTTCCAACGCATTCATTTTCATTGCAATGACTACGACGCCTAATACTCTACATACATAACACCCCAGTTTACTATTTAAAAAAAGCCAATCAACATGCTATTCAATGAGGTAATAACTAGGGGGTGACTTACAACGGTGGCAGAAACTGACGCAGTGGCCGCTGGAGTAGTCTCAGTGCCCGTGGCAGTCGCAGAGGCGGCGTCACTGGAGTGCTTGTGGTGACGGTGCTTGCGGTGCTTCTTGCCGTGTCTGTGGTGCTTGTGGTGCTTCTTTCCATGCTTGTGGTGGTGCTTGCCCTACGAAAACCAAACTTCAACAAAGATCTACAACAGAAAGCGCCTGTAAGATACTTACATGCTTCTTGGAGCCAGTCGTCTCGCTGGCTGCCTCCGAGGTGGCAGTAGCGGTGGCAGCGCCTTTGGCTCCAGAGGCCACGTCGGTGCTGGTGTTGGTGGGTTCAGCTGCAGCCTCTTCGACAGGCTTCTGCATGACGGTTATGTCATTAACCTCATACTTATGTGAAATGGATCTGATTACCTTCTTGTGGAGGAAGCTGAAGAGACCTCGAGCAGCAACAGCAGGAGCCTGAGCAGCAGACGGGTCCGGAACGGCCGCAGGTGCAGCAGAAGCATCGGCGGGAGCAGCGGCGGCATCCACTTTCTGAGCCTGAACGTGATTCATTTAGTGACAAACTTCGTGCGATGATAGCAGGGACATACATTTTTGCCGTGCTTGTGGTGGTGCTTTCCGTGCTTTCCGTGCTTGTGGTGATGGTGGTGATGGTGCTTGCCGTGATGGTGCTTGTGGTGGTGCTTGCGGTGGTGCTTCGATGGCGGGGCGCTAGTTTCCGTTGCTGCTGCTGCTGCTGCAGTTTCGGTGGGAGCAGCAGACGGTGTCTCAGCAGCAGGCGCAGCCACATCACGGGCATCAAAATCTTCCAAATCCATATCGTACATACGGACATCGAGATCACTGTAGTCACGTTCAACCAGGTCGAAGGAGTTTTGCTGGACCATGGTCAGGACTTAATCTTATTGATTACGAGGGAATTGCGCATACCAGAGGGAGCGACATGACGGCACCTCCGTAGGCGAGGCAAGCAACGATAGCGAGAGTGGATGTAGAAGGCATTTTTAATTAATGAGTATTTGTGAAGGGATCTAGGAAAGTGACGACGTCAGCGACCAGCATTCGTTTTGAGAATTATTCAATAACTCACGTCGTAAATTGAAGTCGTGATAGAGGGACCGGCCCTTGTAGGATCTATGAGGATGTGTATGAGAAACCTGAAGATGAAAAGAGGATAATGAGGGTACATACTGGAATGCGTGAAGCTGGGGAAGATGCGCCTGGCACTTGGGGAAGCAAGAATGGATTCGTGCAGGTTTATATACCCTGCGGCTCGGCACGCATTAGCCAAATCTGTAGAATCAGTCATCCTGCGGTCCAATAGGAGTACACAGCCTGGGTATGTCACAACATGGGTTCGAACTGAAATGGCCGAAGACTCGAAACGCACCCTCATATAGGTTGACGCGGCCTATTTTTAGGTTAGCCAAAATAGCATCGGAGAAAATGAAGTTGAAATAGCTCAGTTAAACTCACGATAAAGTCTTTAGTGCTTGAAGCACCGGAGTGCTACATCGCCAGCGGCCGAGCGTCCAGTGCTAGTTGCTTTGCTGGTAATTGCTCACCCAATGAATTTTGCAAGGAATCGAATCCGATCGAAGCCGGAGGTTGGTAGTGTTGCGCATATCCACCCTTGATCTGGAGCAGCGGAGGCTGATGAAACATTCCCCTCTCCTGGGTTACTTGCGTTATCGGCATAACTAAATAGAACAGCGAACAAACTATCAAAATGGTCAACCATACACACCAGTCAGAACGAGGACGCAATAAGTAGCTGGAGGGCTCACCTTGGAGCTTGTGCCTATTGAGATTCAACAGATAGCTAGGAGCCCGGAAATAGCAAAGGCATGTTATGTACGTGAACATATTTCTAAAGCACTGGCCACCATAGGTAAATTCGCAGCCTGTCGTTTCGCGTACTTGACAAGAATTGTGGAACTTCGGCAAGAAGCACAGACACGGCCGGCTTGTGTTCAACAACCCGATGGCGCCGTGAGCCTGATCTACAATGTTCGGTAAGATAGAGGACTCATCAATGGTTTCAACATACCTTTCGATAACATGTCGTAGACCAGAAATAGCAGGCTAATCTGAGTTGACGAGAACAAAGCAAAAGTACCCAAAGATCTAAGTTCCACTCTTCCGCCTGAATATTGAAGCCTGAAGGGTTAAAAATACCATTGCAGTTACCGTGGATTACCACTAGTACTTACATGTTCAACATGCCGATGAGCTTATAATAAGTCATCGAAGGAAAGAGGGAGGTCAAGACACTACAGCATGAAATTCTTAAGACTCACATTTTGATTGAGTAGTTGGTTCGTCAATAAACCGTCCCCGAGCCCTCATCATCTAGCTGGGATGAACTTGTCATTAACACAAGTCGCTTTAAATAACGAGAGCTGCCGGATACTGGTCAGTGCAATGTGAGCGACACGTTCAACTTGGCCCAGTTGTTGTAGTGGTTGAGGAACCGTCGCGTCGCGCTTCCAAAGTGGGCCACGGACATCGCCGAACAGACAAACCGGGCGGACCTGACTCGGCAAATGTCGTTCCTTGTCTTCCAACACCCCACAGAGATCTTCTAGGGAAATGTAAAGCTGGCCATGTCTGTGGTGCCAGGGGCGTCGCAGAGCAATTCTTCCGACTATTTCGAAGACGATGACTCCCAATTTCTGGATGCTTTAGTAACAGCAGTCCTTCCAGGCGACATACCAGTGGATACCGGGGAGGCCTCACAGAAGTCAACCACTTCAGAAGAACTCGAGCCTCCTCCCCCAACGCAGCCTTCATTAAAGCGGCGCCGCAGCGTTATTGAAATTCCAGACGACTCGGTCGATGTGACGTTAGTTTCAGCTGCACCTGAGGACCACATTTATGGCGCTGCTCATTTTGGAGATTACGGCGAATACATGAGAAGGAAGCGTGCAAAACTTCAAATTCAAAACGCGGAAATCACTGAATCGGGGGGATCAAGCGGATCAAAGAGCCAGATTTTCAAAGACATTGCAATCTACGTGAGCACCACTTGCAATAATGACCGAGAAATGATCTGGCTAACGCATTGATAGGTCAACGGCTGGACTCGTCCTTCTGTCCAGGAACTGCGACGACTTATTGTCCAGCATGGTGGCGTTTTCCAACCCTATCTCGCCAAGAAGGCCATAGTGTGAGTCTTTCTCTTCAAAGCTTCGACAGTGAAATTGAATAGATTTTTGCGTAGTACGCACATCATCACTTGCTCTCTAACCCCAGCTAAGATACGCGAGTTCAAGCATATGAAAGTCGTCCGACCGGAATGGCTCACTGAAAGCATCGAGAAAGGGTACCTTCTATCGTGGAAGGACTACATCTATATTCATGAAGAACGGATTGAGGAATCTCAAGGGGCCAAAAGTGGCCAGACAAATCTACTTGATCAACCTTTCAAAGCATCTAGCTCGGCTTCAGCTTTAACCAATCCATCGCTCTCCAAATCATCCACAGGCACGCCCCCCGTTCCTAAGAACTCCGCGACTTCGTTCTTAAAGGCAAGAAAGGTATCACCAGTGGCCGATCCTTTATACACTACCGACCCAGTGAACAAAGCCGACGCAGCTCGTATACCCGGCTATGCAGCAGACAGATCCAACCTCAACGCCCAACGCGCGATGGCCAACCCAGAATGGCGGAATGCCCACACGTCCGTAGCGTCAGACTTCATCGACGGGTACTACAAAAACTCCCGATTACACCATTTGTCAACGTGGAAGGCGGAGCTCAAGGATTTGGTCCAAGAAGCACAGGAGCGAGCTGAATCTGGCCCGTTCTCTGGGCATGTCGGGAAAGTGGGTTCCGAGGCGAGTGACAGTGGCAGCTCTGCGGTTGCAGGGGTAAGCATGAGAGGTGCCGAGCTCGTCAAGAAGTCGCCGTCGTCTAGATGGAAGGGAAAGGGAAAAGCGATAGACGACGAGGAGCGTGTGATCATGCACTGTGACTTCGACTGTTTTTTCGTCTCGGCGGGTTTGGTCAGTCGCCCTGAGCTGAAAGGAAAGCCTGTGGTGGTTTGTCATTCGCAAGGCGTTCAGGGTGGTACATCTAGCACCAGTGAAATTGCGAGCTCCAGCTATGAAGCAAGGAAGTTTGGTATCAAGAATGGTATGAGGTAGGCATACCCCACTGTGCTCGCTATTCACTTCATTCACGACTTTGGCTCCAGCTTGCAGCAAGCTCGACAATTATGCCCAGAGATCATCACCATGCCATACGAATTTGAACGGTAAGTTCAAATGCACCAATTGCTGCTGCATACTCAACATCTTCCTAGCTACAAACAGTCCTCTTTGCAGTTTTACACAGTCCTCATGGCCCACGCAGATGACCTACAAGCCGTCTCCGTCGACGAGGCGTTGATAGACGTCACGAACACCGTCAACCAGCTCCGCTCACAATCCGGACATACAGACCCCGCCAAAGATTTCGCAGAGACAATCCGCGCTCAGGTACGGAAGGCTACAAGCTGCGAAAGTGATTTATTTTCTTGCTCTATCAAGGAATAAAGAATCTGACTATCACTTCTACCCACAGTCAGCATTGGTGTCTCACACAACATCCTTTTGGCACGTCTGGCTACCCGGCGCGCTAAACCAGGAGGATCGTACCACCTCTTTCCAGCCGACGTTCCGGAGTTTCTAGCACCACTCAGTATCTCTGATCTGCACGGCTTCGGCTGGTCGACCAAGCAGAAGGCACAGGAGAAACTCGGTGTTATTACGCTAGGAGAGTTAGTCAAGAAGAGTAAGGGTGTCCTTATGGATGCGCTTGGGAAATCGACTGGCGAGACGCTTTATAATGCTGTTAGAGGTATCGATGATAAGCAGTTGGAATCTGACAAGCCTAGGAAGTCTGTTTCATGCGAGATTAATGTGAGTACATGGTTATTCTGATCTAATTTCGAAATTCAAACTTATCTCCATTTTTTAGTATGGCATCCGTTTTGAAAATAACGAGCAAGCCGAAGCCTTCATACACCAGATGGCAGCTGAAGTGAAAAAACGATTGGATGCGATTGATATGGTGGGCAAGTCTATAACGCTGAAAATCATGAAGCGCGACCCGACTGCTCCTGTTGAACCACCTAAAGTATGTCCCATTTTCGTTATCGCTACCGTTTTACTTAACAATCTATACAGTTTCTTGGCCATGGTTGCTGCGACCTCTTTAACAAACAGATGCCTCTAATCGGACCGGGGGGGAAGGCAACGAGTGACGACCAAGTAATCGGGAGCCATGCATGGAGGTTGCTCAAGTCGTTCAACTTCGACCCAAAGGAACTGAGAGGCATCGGCATACAAGTTCAGAAACTCGAGTCCAGTGCTGCTGCGGCCAGTGCGCCAGCTGGTCAAGCCGTCCTCCCCTTCAAAGCGAAGGCAACGAGTTCAGCTGCTGTCGGCACATCCAAGGATGCAGTGGCTGGCCCTCAGATACGAGTACAGCCTCCATCCCAGGACGACGATGTTGAAACGGGCGACCCAGTCAAACCTGCCAGGGTCGAGTTCGACCTACCGTCCTTCTCCCAAGTCGATATGACTGTCTTTGACGCTCTTCCTCCAGAAGTTCGTGAAGAGCTCGAAAATGAGTACAAGCGCCGTTCAGCCTCTCCTTTCACATCCCGCGTCCCTGAACCAGACCTTAGTAAGCCAGCTGTACCACGACCACAACCCCAGCCACCCCTACCCATCAGTAGGCGGTCTGCAACACCGTCCATTTTCCCACAGAAGTCCAATAAGGCAGTGGATTACAAGCGCATCACGAAACAGCTCGCGCCTCGCAGCCGAGCGGCCATCTCTCCTCAGAAAAACTCAGTGTACGCATGGGCTTTGCGGGAGCGTGAGAGGGAGCTTGAGAGGAAGAAGAAGGCATCAAGTGTCAGGATCACCGAAGCTGCCCTCAGGGACCTCAACCTCGATCCAGAGGTGTTTGCTGCACTGCCTATCAAGGTTCAGCGCGAACAGCTGGTCATGGCAAGACTTATCAAACAGAAAGGCCATATTCCTGAACCGCCCGCTGAGAGGAAGGTCCTGAAACCCCGTAAACACGAGCTACCGCCAGACTATGTGGTGTACCGCGCCCCAAAGCCAAAAGCGAGACACCCACAACCGCCCTTCCTCCGCCAGCAAGGAAAGGACAAGAAGGAGAAGCTCTATTTCACAGAGACGGACGACATCCAACGTATCGTCGAGACGTGGGTGATGACCTACCGCCACTGGGCGCCGAGACCCAAAGACGTCGAGTTCTTATCCAAGTTTCTGGTGCAGTCTGTCGATCGGGGGCGGGCGACGGATGTCGGCGTCGAGAGGGCGGTGGCGGTGATGAAGTGGTGGATGGTGTTGCTGCGGCGCTTTTTTCCAGCATGGGAGTGTATGGACGACGATGATTTGGCTTCTAGCCAACGAAATCCTGTTGCTGAGGCGTGGTGGGATGCGTGTCATGATGTTCAGGACCAGATGGATGTGATTACGCGGAAACGATTCGGAGGTCGACTCTCCTACAGATGAAAACATCTTTTTGTACCAACTTACCTTTCTCTTATGGTCGGATATGCATATAACATTTGCTGTTACTTTTCGAGATGGCTGGTTAGTGGGGCTAGAGTGGCCTAGTAGCCGAAACAGTCAGATTTGGCTTCACCTGCTCGATAACAGTTCCAATCTAAGATATTGACAGCTTGCCTCGCTGAGGTACGACTGGAGCTTGAGCAATGCGAGTTTTGTTTCCTTTGCATCTGGAAATTACAGATAAATTTTTCTAACTGGTAGGCTTCTTCCCCTTTGTGACGAAAAGTATCCCTTCCTTTTCATGGACCGTGACAGTGCTGAAAGGTTCAAATGTGAACGAGACAAGGCCGGCACCATCAAAGGCGCCTTTGAGAGCCTCTTGCGTCAGACCGTCTCTATGCGCAACAACATGCTGGTACTGTTCCGGGAAAAGAGTGGTGCCCGAAGTACTAGAACTGCTTGATGTTTCCTTTGGTGCAATGTCAACGACGAATAAAAATCCGCCGGGCTTCAAAAAGAAAGTGAGAGTCTTGGTAATTTCATCGATGTCCGGAAAGTGATGGTAAGCAGCGGCACACTGGAAAGCGAGGTTATCTTCATGAATGAAATAAAACAGGATGGCTATCAGTGGGCTCACGGTAATGACGTCAAACTTGAAGCCATCGAGTTCACCTTCTTCGCCTTTGAGATCCACACAAACCGCGCGCAACTTCTCCGGTGGGATACCTTGGTTTGAAACATGCTCATTGAAGATATCGACAGGTGCTTGAGTGATGTCCACGCCTACAAGCAATTTGGTATGCCCAGCAATTTCTCGCGATAATAACCCTACCACTCTATGTAAGCATTTGGACAACATCCAAAAAGATATCTTACCTGTATTGCACGCAAAATCCATAACAGTAGTCGAATTCTCATCGAAAGGATAGCGTTCCAAAATTGCTCGGGCGCATCTAGGAAGAACGATTGGGAATGTGAACCACCGCCCAGGATTCCTGTTCAAGGGGAAAAAGGAACCTTTTAGCGACGTCGACCTTTCCCGCATTTTCTTCATTTGAAGCGGCTTTATGGAAATGTTCCTTGTTCGCTGTAGCGTAGTCATGGGAGTGCTCCTCCCCATGTCGATGGCGGTGTTCGTATTCAGACATGATAGCTGTGTTATCTGTGCCGTATTAAGTTTAGCATTCGCCCCGTCCAAAGCAGATAGAGTCGTACCAGGTTACTAATGCCAGGTAGTGTTCAGGTCGACGTTGCACTGTTGTGGAAACCGATACAATAATTCAAGAATGGGCTGTTAGTTTTAAGCTCCTGTTTACCGGTACCGGCCATAATTATGACTCCATCTACTCCACGCCGAGTAAAGGGAAACTCTTGGGGGTATTCGGCACAAATCCATGGACACGACGGGCTAAGGGCCGGACACAGCCATCTTCCTAAAGAGGAAATAACTTCCATGAAAGGAAGGTTCAGGGTCAGAGCGACGAAGCGGTTCTCTTAAAATAGAGCAAAGCTTCCGAACTTACCTTGGAACACTCCAAGTGGTTGGGGTCTGGAAAACATGTCCAGGTCAAGTATTCGGTCGTTATTCGTCTGAATCTCATGTCAATCATTGACCTTTCATTATTTAGTGTCTTTTGCTCTGGCCGGTTCCAAGATAAAGTAGTATCCAAGATTAAGGACAGCTAGTTTCACGCCATTTCAAACGTGATTTACATTTGAGCAAAGAAGATTTACAATATGACCGGTCTGTGCAGCTATCAAATATTGGTTGATGGTCATCAGTACTCACGTTTGGATAGTATTTGGATTGAGATTCTAAGCAGAAGCCTTTTCCCCTTTTGCAACAAAGATCGTCCCTTCTTTGTCATGGATCGTGACAGTGCTGAAAGGCTCAAAAGTGAACGAGATGAGGCCGGCACCGTCAAAGGCCGCCTTGATAGCCTCTTGTGATATACCATGTTGGTGGGCTACGACGTGGTGGTACTGTTCGGGGAAAAGTGAGCTACTCGAAGAACCGGAACTTCCTGAGGCCTCCTTTGGGGTGATGTCCACGACGAATAAAAATCCACCGGGCTTCAAGAAGAAAGCAAGAGTTTTGGTGATCTTATTAATGTCTTCAAAGTGGTGGTAAGAAGCAGAACACTAGAAAGGTGGGTTCCCGTCATGGACAAACAAAGTAAGAAAATGGTAGTTGAACTGACAGTAATAACATCGAACTTGAGTCCATCAAGTTCGCCTTCTTCGCCTTTGAGCTCGACGCAAACGGCCCGCATCTCCTCTGGTGGGATGCCTTGATTTGAGACGTGCTTGTTGAAGATATCGACGGGGGTTTGACTGATATCCACTCCTATGAGCAATTTGGTGTGTCCAGCAATTTCCCGCGATAACAGTCCTGACACCGAATGTGAGGGCTAGATAGGCTTACTTACAATGAGAATCTTACCCGCATTGCACGCAAAATCCATCACAGTGGTCGATTCCTCATCGAAAGGATAGCGTTGCAATATTGCTCCAGCGGACCTGGGAAGGAGATTCAAGGAATGAACAGTTATTTTGAATTTCTGGCCAAGGCAATTAAAGAACCTTTTCGCAAGTTCGACCCATTTCGGGTGCTCTTCGTTCGAAGCAGGCTTATTGAAATGCTCCTTGTTTGCTGTAGAATAGTTATGGGAATGCTCTTCCCCATGACGAACATGCTGATGCTCGTGGTGGTGGTGGTGGTGGTGCTCATGTTCCGACATTTTGGCTACCTATCCGCGATTGTGTCAATATTTCGCGCCATCCGAAAAAGATAGAGACTCACCTATCAGTCGAGTAGGATAGGTGTGTAGCTGGGGAGGTAGGGTATTTGGGTAAGAACTCAAGATGGGTCAAGATGGGTTTTATAAGCCAAAATCCGCATTCAAGTTTTGCTCCGAGGCAGTGTCCTGATTGATCTTGTTGAAATAGAAGGTTCCTCAAGTCCCTGATGTTACTCTTTATGTTCCGATCTGGTCTGAAGCTCCTGAGTGACCGCGGCCTTCATGTGTGGTTGGTGTGTTCGAAAATGGCAGCGAATGAACGTTGTTCTGGTCAAAATTAGGTTCTCTCAATCCATTCGGGATCACCGGGCCGTCAGACGAACTTCGAGTTTCCTTGCTTGGTCCAGCTTGGACCTTGCACTCGCTCAATGTTTGCTCAAAGTTCATCATTTCCTATATTTAAGTCTGTCGTTCATTGTTCAGCTGACAGCTGCGCAGTTCTTTGGCCCGCGCTCATGTCCTGTTCAGATTCCGCTTTGCCCGGCCAGTGCCTTTTGGCTGTCTTTGGGCGTTATATCCTGCAACCATAGTGAAGGCAAGTTCGTGGGCCTTCCTGCTGAAACGATCCCTTTCTACATAAACAGTTAATTTAGGCTACCTCAGGACCAGACGTAGGAGCGGCAGATTCGACGACAAATACGTGATCTAATTCGGGAGGCTCACAATCGGAATGAAGACGCGCTTACGTCGCTACTTTTCTCGGCGGCCTTCACCCATTAGTTGTCTCCCGGTGGAGCTTCTGGAAGTCGTTTTCAGCTATTACGCTCACGATGGAGGAACAAATTTGCTGGCAGTCGACTTTACAGAAACATCTGCAAGCACGATTTCTTCCCAACCATCAAGCATCGTCAATCCGATGACCCTTGGCGAAGTGAGTCAACAATGGAGGCAAATATCCCGTTCCCTCCCGCTTCTTTGGTCGAAAATCTACATCTCACACCCGAAGGAGGACCAAGTTAAGCGGTCTATCTTCTGGTTATCGTTGGCGCGCAATTCTCCCCTCACAATCGGCATATCATCGTTTTCTGGTAGACCAACTTCGGAAGACGTTTCTGCCATGGAACGCCTCTTGGACCTCCTTATCTCGAACTACGACACCTGGTATACTGTCGATATTCGGGTCTCTCGCCACTTCCACTCCTTGTTCTTTCGAGTGCCAAATTACCCTCCTCCATCTCTCCACTCAGTGCGCCTGGAAATAGGCCCATCGTATCCACCAAGCCCTAGAGACGAACGGGCTGCCGATACCCTTTACTCCTCTAAGGCACTTCGAAAAATTGCCTGGCCTTCGTCGCACTACAATATACCAACTGCCTTGATGAAATTCCCTCATTGGGCGGCTCTGACGCATTTTGTGCACCATCAAGTTTTTTTGCAGAACAATCTGACAGTAAATGACACTCTCGCCATTCTAAATACCTGCCCAGTTTTGGAAAGTTTTGAGGCAAGAATATATCCCCCTGACAATCGTGAATTGCTTCACCCTATCTCGCTCCCCCTCATGCACTCCCACCTTCGCAGTTTAACAGCAGCGACTGACCCTGTATTACTGCCTAAAGTTCTCGGATCATTAATGCTTCCCGCATTGAAACAGTTAGCGGTCCACCACACCCAATTTGATTTTTTCAATCCAGTCTTAAAATCGGCTGCTCCGATATTAGACCTTCTGGAAAGATCCTCCTGCACACTCCAAGGGTTTGACCTCGCTACTCAATCTACACAGGAAGATGTCATCCTCGGTCTTATAGCTTCCCCTCAACTGCAGAATGTTCGCAAAATACGACTTCCAGGACCCAAAACCGAGCGCATCATCAATTTGCTTACTCGCGACAGAGACTACCCGCAATCTCTGGCAATCCTTCCACTTCTCGAAAATCTTACCTTCTATTCTTATCCTTCTTTCAGTGGTGGGCTGAACGCGTCCATAAAATCAATCAAGCGCATGCTCTTGTCGCGGAGAAATAAAGACTTACTATCGTCGGTGGACAGTGGTATCCCTATGTCTCTTCTTACCTATGCCAGTCTGGGTCTTAGTAAGCTCGACTTCTGGGACTACTCCCAGCTCGATAAACTGGGAAATGCAGACTTCAAGATTCTTGCGAGTCACAGTGTTCCAACCCTTCGCGACTGGACGACAAGCTCGATTAGGAGTCGGTTCTTGCAAATACGTACTTTTACTCGTGAGTCTTAAGTGCGGAATGTGTTTATTAACCCTGCCGAGCATAAAGAGGATTCCAAGCTATGTTTTCAACTTAATTATCGAACGATAAATGTATTAATTTGTAGACGTATTTGTGGCTTTGTATACGCTGTCGGTACTGTTAAAGGCATGTTATTTAAATTAGAACTTCTTGAGTCTCCCTTCGGGGCGACATTCACGACAAATAAGAATCCACCGGGCGTTAAGAAGAAAGTGAGGGCTTTGGCAGATTTATTAATGTCCTCGGAGTGTAGGTAGCAAGTGGAGCACTGAAATTTAGGGAGGTTATTATTCTTATAAATTCAATTAACTATTGATGTCATAGTGATAACGTGGAACTTGAGTCCAGCCTTCAAGCTTCAAGTTCCACCCGGCCTTCTTCCTTGAGTTCGACGCGTACCACCCGCATCTCCTCGAGTGGGACGGCTTGGTTAAAACGACTGGTGTCCATTCCTATCAGCAATTTATCGCGACGACGGCCATGTATAAGTATGTGCCATTTGGCTGACAATGTTTATCCAACAGGAATAATTACCGGCAGGGCTACGTATCAGCCAGTCGACAGCCAGTGACCCGCTTTTATCATGCAAGGTAGCGATCGCTGCTTGACCAGTATCCATTTGTTTATCCAGTTAAACCTGTGCCCTCTACGGTGTATCGCTGTAGGGATTGGTTACCAATCTAGTTGACAGCGGCCTTCTGCCGACACTCACGCCCGGTTCAAACGCCTTATAAACGGACCACGCCGGTTATCTTTTGGCGAACCACTGTGAAGGCAAGTTGCAATTTTCGAGGATATTTCATGAAGCGCATTCTCGCTGAAACGATCCCTTCTTGAACAGTTATTTTCGGGCTTACATCAGAAGTACTAGTGGCCATTCGACAGCAAATACACACCATGAAAGTCAGAATGAGGGTGAGCGTCCGTCGCTTCTTGTCCAGGCGAACTCCACCAATTCTTCGCCTCCCGGTGGAGCTGCTGGAAGTCATTTTCAGCCATTATGCCCACGAAACACGAGGGAATTCGCCTGCATTCTATATCTCGGAATCATCTGCAAGTATGATCTCTTCCCAACCAGCAAGCATCGTCAATCCGATGACCCTCGGTGGAGTGTGTCGACAGTGGAGGCAAATATCCCGCTCTCTCGCTTTTCTTTGGTCGAAATTCTACATTTCACATCCAAAGAAGGAGCATGTTAAGCAGTCGATTTACTGGTTATCGTTGGCACGCAACTCTCCCCTCACTATTCGAATATCATCTTTCACGGGTGAACCAACGAGAATTGAATTGCTTGTCATGAGGCGCCTTTTCGACCTCTTTATCTTGAACTACAACTCCTGGCATAGCATTGATATTCACGTCTCTCACCACTTTCACTCCTTGTTCCTTCAAGTACCAAATTATCCTCCTCCCATACTGCAATCAGTGCGCCTAGAACTTGGTCAATCGTTGCCACCAAGTCCTAGAGTCCAACGAGCTGTCGATATTCTTTATTCCTCTCCGACACTTCAGGACGTTGCGTGGACTTCAGCGCACTACAACATGCCAACCGCCTCGAAAAAGTACCCTCAGTGGGCGACTCTAACGCATTTTGTCCATCATCAAGTTTTTTTGCATAACAATCTGACGGTAAACGACTCTATTACGATCCTCGATGCTTGCCCAGTTCTGGAAAGTTTGGACGTAAGGATCTATCCTCCTGATGGTCGTAAATTGAGCCACTCTATCTGGCTCCCTCTCACGCATTCCCACCTGCGCAGTTTCACAGCAGCGACTAATCCTACGTTACTCCCTAAACTGATTGAATCCTTAATACTTCCTGCACTGGAAGAATTAACGATTCATGACACCCAGATCGATTTCCTTAATCTCGGCTTAAAAACAGCTGCACCAATTTTAGACCTTTTGGAACGGTCTTCCTGCACACTGCGAGAATTTGAGCTCCTTACTTACTCCGCACCCGAAGATGTCATCCTCAGTCTTATATCTGCCCCTCAATTTCGGGGTATTCGCAAGATACGACTTGCGGGAATCAAGTCCGAGCGCACTATTGATTTACTTACTCGAAAGAGAGCCGACCCGCAGTCTTTGGCAGTCCTCCCCCTTCTCGAACATCTCACCTTCTTTACTTATCCTTCTTTCCGTAGTCCGCTAGACACCTCCATAAAAGCAATCAAGCGCATGCTCTTGTCGCGGAGGGATAAGAGCATACTGTCGTCCTTGGACAATGATATTTATATGTCCCCCCTTATGTATGCCAACCTAGAACTTGGTAAACTTGACTACTGGGATTATATACAGCTCGCTAAACTGGGAAATGCTGACTTCACGATTATCCCGAGTTACCATGTTCCGACCCTTCGACAATGGACCAGTTTGATTCGGAGTCAGTTCCTACAAATACGTGCTTATGTTCATGAGTTTTGAACGCAGAATGTGTTTATTTGCCCAGCCCAGCATAGGGAATGATGTATTGTCATTGTTAGCATACATGTTAGTACATTCAAGTGCCTGCACGCCTTCAAATCCGCCTAAACGTCTTCCGGCAACATGATTCTCCGTGATCATGTCTAGTGAGGTAAAGAACAAAGACTAGCTCAAAGCCTTCGGGCCAGCGAGGAAAAGGAAAGAAAAAACGACCAGCGCAGCGAGAAAGCTTCCTAAAGAAATGATGAAAGATGCGGTAGAAATACAGTGAGATGATGTGGGGGGTATATGGGAACAACGACGGCGGTATGAGCCATGCTTTATGCAATGCTGGATTGTGGGTGTTGGTAGAATATCGTCTACCCGAAAACTTTAGCAGAGTTGCGAAGGTAGAAGAGGGTCAAGAGGGAGGGAGCCGAGTTTAGGTTAACTTCAGAGGTTCTTGGTGATAGCAACGGAGAAATCGGAGAAAAATACATCCTGCGCTTTAGGAGAGGCGAATTCGGGGTGGGAGCCTTGACATGAAAGAAAAGTGAGTAACTGCAACCACTCCAAAAGCCAAAAACAACACATACCACCGAAGAACGTCTGCATCTGCATTCCGCGAATTCGGCCCGCGGCACTGTCTCTCAGGATAAGGCCGCTGACATTGATTACGCTCTTTCCATTAGCGAAAAGCTCGAGCTGGCCATTAGCCTGACCGACGTCATTGAGTCTGACGCGCTCACTGATGGTGGTCCAGCCACCTGTGGCGAAATGGAAGGCGCCGCGACCAACAGAGGCGCCGTAGATTGGGTTGCACTCTGAATAGGGGGCAATGTTGCAGACCTTCTTGTTCGCGACGAACTTCGGGTCGGTGTAAGGAGGCAGGTAAGTGTAGAATTCGCCCTGCCCGTCTGTGCGCCACATGAGGCGGGCTGAGAAACAAGCGGTGGAACGACTCCCTCCCGAACATCCGATGGCCTCTTCTTCGCTGTTTCCTCCGTCTAAATTTTGACAAAAGATGGGTCAGATACTTTCTTCGATGTAAGTCGACACGACTCACAGAGACCGGGTAGTTTTCCACCAAGGTTGAAAGCAAACCCTTTGGGGAAATACACAGAGTAACCGAAAGTAGCCTCCTTCGCAGTGGATAAATCCACTGACTTGGGTCCAGGGGCATAAAACGAGAAGCCTCCTTGCGGGTCGTGTCCGAAGGTGTATGAATCCTTTGGATAATGGGCCTTCATTGCCTTCTTTCCATCGGGCGCGTTGGCATATGTATGAAGGACTGTATTAAGAACATGATTCGGCCGGAATGTCGAATCGGTGAGTGAAAATGCGCTTTGAGATGAAGGAGACGTCGTCCATGACTCGCTAAAACTTGTGACAGGAAAAAGATTTCCGAGGATGCCTGGAACAATACCCGTTGGAACTTTCGGTATTGGAGTCGAGCTCGGGGGCTTTGGTGGTGCTTTCGAGGTCGAGCTTGATTTGTGAGTTGTTGGCACTTTAACCAAGTCGAGAGAAGCCGTAGCCACTGAATGGGATGATGTTGTTCTTCGCGCTGCTGGACAAGCCATCCGTCGAATTGGAAGAGCAGTGGCGAAGATAGCGAGGAAAGCGAAGGAAAGAAGGATAACTCTTGCGGAGAACATGGTGACAATTTAACAATCCGGTTGTGGGAGATAGATAGATAGGAATATATAGCAGGAAGGACAGACGAAGGTTGAATTATCAACCAAATTGTGGTTACGAAAAAGGGAAGATGAAGGGAGGAAGGGGGAAGAGAGAGAGACGATCACTGGGCAATTTGACATTCTCTGAAGCTTGCCTTATGTAAGAACGGCCCGTGGTGGAGAGAAAAAAAACATGGGCTTGGCTCCAGGCTTGGGCTCCAAGAAACACAGTTTGTTATCCATGATCTTGACCTTTTTGCTACGATCGCGACACAAACCAACTCGACCTCTTGCTTGCTTTTAGCCATATTGTTGAATTTGACTCGGAGTTCCTCGAGAAATCATCGTCGACATTTTCTATAGTCCTGAGAACAACCACTGGCAGCTCTTGACACGCTTGTGGAAGTTGTCTTGGATACGATGTCCTCAACAGCGACTGGGATGCTCAGAGAGCTCGGCTCAGAGACTAGCCACAGGTGAGCTGAGCTATCTGAAAGGTCCGGTTGTCCCATTCAAAGCGTCTAGCCGAGTTGTGCTTGTCTGTAGTGGACGCTGAGCTCAGTTGCACTTGGCCAGACGCCTGAACTGGCTGGATCACGGTGAATTCTATCTGTGATCAATCCTCTGAGATGAAGAAAACGCCATACGTCAGAAGGGTTTCCGACGGAGATTTTTTTGAGTTACTCACCGTGACTCCAAGGACATCAACCTGAATGCCGAAGCAGTTAGACGGCGAGCTCCCAATTATACGAGTCGAGATTCATAAATCATCCTTTTTCAGAGAGTTCATCGTGCGCGATGGACGCGTAGATCGCTATGTGGCACCATTGAATTTTGTTGCAAGAGGTTACAATGTAAGGGTTCGGTTGCTTTATATGGATCGGAAACTGCATTCGGATGATTCGGTGTAGACTTGGGCATCGCTTGTCTCTTGCCGCCGGTCGCTGGGCCTAAAAACTCCTTCGTTTTTCATTCTAAGTAGCTCTACATATGGCCCCAGTTTCTGTCGCTTGTCGCTGGCACTCAAGCGAGTAGATGGATAAAAAAGTAGTACTAGGCGCGCTTCTCGAATTCAGGAAACTTGTGCTAACAAATTTTGTAGATATTACTTCAAAATGTAGCGATGTCCGAAGACAGGTCTGATAAATTTAAAATAAGTTTGATTTATGGATATTGCAGCGGAACGGAGGTTCATTAAGCCCAAGTTAAGCCTGAATAGTTGAATTCATGGGAAGACTAGCAAAACATGGGGCTCTGAGAACATGTCCGAGACTAGACAGGAAGTTGAGTGTGTAGATTTTTTCGATGAGTCAAGTAGAAGCTTTGTTACAGAATAAACTCGCTCGGTAGTCAGTAAACTTGTCCAAGTGGGAATTGTCTTTTACTGGTACAAAAGACATTGGTACTCGGTATCGGATTGTAGGCTCAGCCGCTTATTGCCTTGAAATAGAATGTTTGGTCCAAGACTTGGGAGTAAAAAACAAAGATGCATACCTTTTAATTCTCGACTAAGGTGTTTGCTTTAGCTTCAGGTCCAATGGACAGAGGTCACCAATTCGTGGGCGATGAGTACTGCGATTAAGTTAGTTTCCAAATTTTACGAGCCTAGGAATCGTACCAAGCCAGATTGGGTTGAAAGCTCCGAGGTATTGAACAGTTTTTGACAACCTGAAGGCGGGCTATGTATCTCTGCTTTGGTATCATATCGCCCCAGATCGTATTCCGCTTGCGGCTCAGGAGCTCGAATATAAACTGTCACGCAAAAGAGCGATTTTCTAAGATGGTTGGAGAGTCTTCGAGTTCGTTCGGGGAATTCATTGGGGTAGAAGTCTTTCGCTGCAATACTTGCCGCAAATCTATAATAAAACAAAGGATATCGGTCCTTAGGTCGGCCTGCTGTTTATTACAAGGTGGCACATGACGTACGTTTGAGTATTTCTTGTCAAGCACCAGGGAAAAGGCGAACCAGCAGTGTCCGAAGCAGTCGCCCGGTGAAGATGAGTCCTGACAATCTTCTGTCCCAGTTTTGAGAGACATTTTGTGGACCGTAAGGTAATATTCATATGTCGTTATGAAAAGACATTTTCCGAAGAAGTTGGAGGAAGAAATTTAGAGGTCGAATTGGGAAGGTTGGGTCCGCTGCGTATGGCGTCAAACTTCAAGCTTTAAAAATACAGTCTTGGAGGTCTGCGTCTCGTTTAACTGTGAGACAAGTAGCTGTAAAAAACCGTACCCATTGCCCAAGTTGACAAAGTCAATGCTCACCTTGACTCCTCATTGTGCAACACATTGTTTGGAAACGACATATTTGAAAGGTCGTAATTGAGGGGAATGGCTTTGAAAATTTGGCCGGTTGTGTGCCTTCTATTTTCTTCAAAAGGCGAGCTTTTGCAGGCGGAGTGATTGTTGTTGGATGGCTGGGGGATTGCTGGGTTGGGATCACGTTCACGAAAACGGAACCAATTTTTCAATCACCGACCAGCCAACCTCGATGCCCATCGGTTTCCACCTCCCCTATAATATCCGATCATATAAAGTCAACAGAAAATCCTTGGGAAGGTCTACCTTTCTTACCTCCATGGTATTCTCCACCCCGAAATATTTTGTTTCAACCTTCGTTGGACAAGTCCAAGTTTTTCACTCCTTCTGAACCGCTGATATCGGGTGGAAGATACGCTGTCGCATTTCGGGTTAGCTTCAAAGCATTCAAGGTGGTTGGGTTGCAGAGCGGATGGTTTTATGGGGGTTGAATTTTGGGGATGCCACATGGGTGAGTCTCCTTATTATTTCTTCGACCTCTAGTCTCATAGCCTGTCTGGCATCTTCTCTTTTCTTGCAGGACTGATTTTCTTGACGGTTCAACGTTCAATGCTTCCCCATTTTCCTAGTGGCCGGTCCTGGGTGTCTCAAATGCCTCGTTGCCTCAATCTTCTGCCATTAAACGCAAGCCACTGCTGATGCCACCTTCCAGTTTCTCTGCGGTATCCACATCAAGGGGCATTTGACGAGGAGGTGATCTTGACGATGGTTTCTAGCATGCGGCTCCACGACGGTCATCGCTGAGAACATATCCAATCACACATAGGAGGCAAAAATACAAGATATGGGTGGTTATATCCGTTACATTATTATCTTTCTTTGAACATTTTTTTTTGGGATGACCAGACCTCCTGTGCCTTCATCGAGTCCAGGATGGGCGTTCTGCACGTTTCTCGGCGTCCTGGAAAGTGCGACGACGCAAATATTTTCTGGAGGGAAAATAGTAATCCGCTTCAGGTCCTCGTCCTCGTCCTCGTGCTGCTGTTAACCACACTGCTGGCTTTGGCATCCGTTCTGCGTCTACGTTTGCTCTGGTGCACCGAGAGACCCAGCTCTTGACGTGACTGTGACGGTAACATCACGCCTCACCGACGGCCCTTGTCGAGGGAAGCAGGGAATGAAACAGCATAGAGGGCCCAGAGACGTGATTGAACGCATAGAAAAGAGACAAGAATATATGCCAGTGCAACCTGAGCGGAACTCTGAGGCCGAGGTACTTCGTCTATGGCCCAATATTTGCTCTGGCAGTCCGGACAACTTTGCCAGGTGTAACGATGCATGCTTGCCTAGCTCTAGGATCCGTTGGAACCTGCAGCTGCTGTTGTATTCTTGCTGCTGAGGAATTTCAGGTAGGAGGTTCTCTGCCAGCCCTTTTGCCTGGGATGAGGATTTCAGGAGCCAAAATTGCGCGCATTGAGCTACGCCTCCATTGCTCTTGCTGCTGCTCCCGTAGACCATACACAGCAAGGCGAGCAAGTAGGTATCCTGTGGTCATCGACGCTGCTCTGGATACCGTCCTCGTCGAATCGTTGCTGGGCCATCAAGACATGCACGCACTACAACCTTTGGTCGACCACAAATATGTAGCCGACGTGAGCCTTCATGATGGAAATTATGGACGACGTACCTCAATCAAACCCTTGACCTACTTCGCCCAGTCAACCAACTGGCCTTCCAGTAAAGCGAACGTGTATGCCTGAGTCCTGAACCAAAGGTGAGTGCGCAAACCGAGCTCAATATGGCAGGTTCGGGGTGCCGGTGATGCCCCATTTCTGGTCAACCTTCCTGAGCGCAGTTCGAATTCCGGCGTATAAATGGAAAAAACGGTCCCTTTTTTTCTTTCCTTACCTCTCTTCTCGAGCATCTTCACCCTCCCCCTCGTTCTCCAACAACCCAAGCAACGACACCATTCTCTACTCTACAGCATTGTCGCTCTTTTCTCTCGCTTTTCTCGCCTTTTCTTTTATCCTCCTGTTAATCATACTTCACCACCGCGAAAGAATCGTGCGAAGATGCCCACTGCCAACACTCCTCTGCCTTGTGTCACTATAGTTGGACGTGGGCCCTCGGATCAATATAAGACAATTTTAACCAACCTCTCGTACCCTTCGCGTCTCCACACTCATGTCCCTTGGGCTGGGCCGTCGGCTCCGTTAGTAATTTCGGTATTTTGTTCTTTGTATCTGTTGCCCCGCCGCTAACACCGTTGTCACCAGAAAACAGAGTCTGTGCGTTACCAAACGAGTTTCGTCCCCACCAATGGAACCTCTGGTGCAACTGTCAGTAAAAATTTCCCCTGTTTTTACGGTCGACGAACTGAATCTCGTTTTAGGTTGCTGGGAGTGCTGGAAGCGGATTTCACGCGTCTTTTGAGGCCCACATTTGGAGTTTGATTAAGCGTTTCATTTCGGTATGTTGATTAGAGCTTCCACCCCGTTTCTTTCTTGGATCTTGATTTGACGGGTTTTTCGGTCTTCTAGCACGCAGCGTCAAATTTCGTTCAGATGCTCAAAAACCTCAAGGAGAGGCTCTCCGTGCCCCACCTTTCTCTTCTTTAATGCATCACCTCTTCCTAAAAGTCTTGCAAGGTTTCTTGTCACACCCATTTTTGCGATTTCTTGTCGATATCATGTTTTGAAGCACGCTCTCGCTTTGCTCTCCCTGCATCTATAGGACCACATTATAATAGCCGGCCAACCTATCCACACTTATCTCCCTATAAACGTAAGTTTCGATTTCAATGTACCATATATTCTTAGACGTTACCACACTGTCGATTTGTGCAATACCATCTTGAAGATCTTGCAATGTTATGCCTTTGAACTTTGAACCTTCGTCTTAAAAGGTGTCGAATGAAGCCGCCATAATTTGTGGTATGGTCATCTTTACTTTTGGCTTGAGCGGCTGAATGCCATGTATGAATTCTTCACTGTTTTCTTCAAGTCACTCCAATCTTCGTTTTGACGATGTTTGATGTTGACCCTTGCTGATGACTTTTTGAGGTAGCTCTTGACGCTTGTCCTATCTTGAAGCAGACGAATATCACAAGCACCATCATATCAGAAAATCAAGGCAAGTTTATTGCGTACGACCACCCCGTTCCGAAGCTCCGTGCCCTGACTGGACTCACTGCTGGCAATGTTGGGGAATGCCAGAGAAGACACACTCCAGGAATGATAACAACGGTAAATTGTCGGGTTGTGATAATAGAGGACTTGTTTCTAGCCATTGGTGAAGAAAGCGCCCTTGGAAGACGGGAAGCAATGGAAAGGGATTCGGGGAGGAATGGTGGTGGTTGCAGCAAAGCAAGAGAGCGTGAGAGCTTTTTAATCAATTAAGTGTGACGGGCCCGTGCACTAGTTCTATTTTTATCTCATTCCGGTCTTGACCTACGATGCTCAAAGAATTTTAAACTGTAAACAAAGAGAAGGAATGTCTTGAGTAAGTTTATCTCAAGAGTATGTGGGCTAACTGCAAAGAGTTCTGGCTACCAGTTTACTGGACGTCGCTAATTTCCTGACTTTCTACGTCGTTTCTACGCTGCGCCGGGGCAGACAGCTTCGAAAAGTTTGAGGGTTGGGTTTTACCCAGCGCTTCTCATTTTAGACCCTCAGATTTGTGTGGACCAGTTAATTCACTCAAAGAATGCGGCCTGAAAGCAGGAGAGTCGGGTGCTGCGATTCTAGATGGATGTCAAAAGAATCTAATGAGTCAAATCATTTTCTGTATCTTGATCCAATGAGCCAGCAAGTTTGAAGACTTCAAGCCATTTCGTATACAGTGCACAGATGTAGATGTTCGACAAGTGGGAAGAATAGGTCAACAGAAGGTGATCATGAGTCGTGCACTTTACGTCGACGAAGCTGTCAGATCCAAAGGGAATCCAAGGATGACAATCAAATCTGTTTGGGTCTATCAAAGCTTCATTCGAGCGAGAACACCTAGAGCAGTTGGCAGTGTAGGTTGACATAATATTACAAGCCATAGGTTAAGTACTGGTTGAGTACTGGTTCAGAGTTCTGCCTTTGTTAGTGATTCCATTTTCCAGGTAAAAGAAAACCAAAGTAAAGTTAGTGAGCTGGAGGTACCAGAGTCCGAGACATTTTCTCGAATTCTAAAGGAGAGACCAACGGGCGCAACTGGAACTCTAAGAAGGATCCAAGAAAGATCTGAGGAAGGAAAGCGACCTTGGAACAAATTATTTGCTGGAAACCTTAAAACCAAACATCTATGAATATATTTGGGAGCTCACCGAGGACTTACAACTTTGTCCCTGTCTCCCTCGTCCCTGCACTCCCAATTTGAACCCATTACCTGTAATGGACAATCCTTCCGTCCAAGCTCAAGTATCCAGGTAGACCGTCTTGTTCAATAATGGCTCCCTTAGAATTACCAAAGTCACCTTTCCAGGACATGACTACTATTCCGGCCTTGAGAAACCATTTTATGAACGGAAAAACACAACCGAGCTCGTTGCAAAAATCTGACGTCTTTTGGCTCCGATTGTACCTTACAAAGATTGATCTTTTCTTGGTGGATCACGTTGACCAGACCCATATCATACATAAAGTCGAGTGGACTGGTACCGCGACGCCTCCGTCCCCTCACGGCTTGTCCCACCGCCAGTGAATCCCCATGTCACCATGACCTCCACATACTCGTTGTCAACGGCCAATTCCTCTGACTACATCATCTCCGAGTCAGACCCCCTCGACGAGGCTCTAGAGTCCACCTCGACCCTCGTCAACCCCCAGCGGCGGCTCAATCTGGTCTTCGACCGCAACAGCGTCATCAGTGCGACTCTGTATTCTAGGGCTGGTCCTTTGTATAGGATTACGACCAATAAAGCTGTCTCCCGCACGGATTTGTGTGACTTGACCGAGCAACGAGTGGTCGCCACCGTGAAACGACGTGAAATCTTTCCGGACGCTGTCGTCTTCGCCCATCGCAGTGGCAAGTCTATAAGACTCAGCAAATGGCTGAAGCGCCAGAAATCTCCTCCTGGAATACAGTGAGCCGCTTCGAAGAGCGTGACATGGCTGACCGGTTAATTGACGAAATTGATTTCGCTTCTAGGCGAACTACCGAATTATTGACGCCATCGGGAAGCTTTACTTGGAAGTCAGATAGCACACATAGATTTGCTGTAAGACCGCCCATCTCCTTGCGAATACCGGTGTTTAATTTTCTTTGACAGCTCTATTCTCAAGACCAAACCCCGATCGCATATTCCAAAATGCTCGAAGACCCACCAACGCTAGCACTTGTGCTTATGAACTGTTCAGACAGCATCGTCCAGGTTGAAATCATTACGTCGTTTCTAGTGCTTGAGCACAAGCTGCGGATGAAAGAGAAGTTTAGTCAAGGGAGCACGTTATATACGCTAGGTGGCCAGTTCATTATGATGGGATGAAGCTGGTAGGTCCCATAGAATCATTTTTACAGGTTTTCGTTATTTAGTTTATCTGCCAGTGGCATGCTTATACCTGCACTACTGATATGTATATGTTATGAACCATCGTAGGAGTTCATCCCTTCTAGGGTTCAATATTTTTGTTGTACGAACAACCCCGGTTACTTCCTAGCTGCATGTACCTCGATTGTAAAATCAATCGTTATACTTAATGGAACTCCTAATTTTTCCAGTGTGTCCCTCTCATAAAAATCTGCCTAATGCGAGATTACTCATAACGAAAGTCATGGCCTTATTTATGTAAGAACACGCTGGGGAACAAAAAACATGAGTTACATGTGAACCGACAATATCAGCATTTCCGCGGGCATACGTTTAGGACTTCCCGTCGAACCTGAACACTTCGGGCAAGTCCTACAGGGAAAATGGTGTCAAGCATGTAAGCAAATAATACAGCTCTCGGAGGACTTACCGTCCACCAGGGAATTTCCTTGCCACTCCCCTCTGCCGAGTCGCTGAAACTCTCCTGCATGCCATCAGTCACTTTCCACCACCTCTGCGTCTCCGGGTCATCGGCTATCTTCTTCATATCAGCTTCATAATCATCACCTGTGTATTTGAAGTTGGCGATCAAGAGCTGGAGGTGTGCATAGTAGTGGATCGAATAATCGGTGACATGTGCTCGTTCAAGGGCGGCAAGGACACCTGGCCAGACTGCAGCATGCATCTTTATGTATTCTTCCTCTGCAGATGGTTTCAACTAGAGTTAATGCCCCATCAGATAGTGAAGGTGGTGATGTGATTGGGGTACAAACCTTGATTATCTGACAGATCCTTTTAGCCGTAGGTGCTGTTGACATATTTACGTCGAAGGAACCGAATAGAGAGGAAGGGGGCGATTTATCAGAAGACGTGAGTCTTTCAAGTGTGCAAAGAACTGCAGAATGGCCTGGTGCAGAAAGCGTGAGGAAGATACAATCATAGCAGTGACCGGCCCGAGGATGGTCCAAGTAAGAAGATAGACCCGAAGAGTTTTTAACGCCCACTCTTCACGACAAGAGACGCTCTATGTATCGATCATACATTCGTCCAGGAAAGTGCAGGTCATTAGGCCGTTTGAAATGACACAAGAAATCCGGTTCCAGCGGATGATGAGCATTGAGCCTGAGCCAGGCAATTGCGCAAGGGGAATAAAGATGAAACCAGTTTCGCACAGGAAAGCTAATCCACATTCGCCGCAACATAGGAGGCGGGCGGGCAGTGCATATGTTCGATGATGGCACAAAAGGTATGGGAGCATCGGTCGGGACCACGGTTATGCAGGCGGCGCTGAGTTTTAAAATTTCAGGACCCTGCATTGAATAGTTTAAGCTCCGCTACACCCCAGCTCTCTTCATTGCCTTCACCATCGCCCAGCCCTTTTCAAACTTTCCCGTTTACGATCTCGCTCAGAATCTACAATGGCCGAAGGTAGCAACTACGATTATCTCTTCAAGGTAGTACTTTTCGAGGAAAGGGCGTTAGGTTGCATCTAATATATATCCATAGGTCGTTCTCATTGGTGACTCTGGAGTCGGCAAATCGTACGTTTTCACTTCGTTCTTTGGTTCAAAGTTGTTGCTCACCCTTCCTTGTTGTATAGCAATTGTACGTGTTACTTGCTCTATATTTTGTGGAAATAGACGCCTTGACGCATTTCGTTCGTTTCAAGTGCTCTCGCGATTCACACGTAATGAGTTCAATCTCGAGTCAAAGTCGACCATTGGTGTAGAGTTTGCTACGAG
The DNA here is from genome assembly GCA_023014335.1 of Galerina marginata. Lineage (NCBI taxonomy): Eukaryota > Fungi > Basidiomycota > Agaricomycetes > Agaricales > Galerinaceae > Galerina > Galerina marginata. The sequence continues at coordinate 1,631,214 of JAECYW010000007.1, read as the reverse complement.
GTCAATTAATGTTGACGGAAAGACCGTGAAGGCCCAGATTTGGGATACAGGTAAGCCTATTCTCCACTGACTGGACCGAATGCGCAGCCGGCGTCAGATTATCGCTTCTCCTGTTGTCCATTTTACTTACCGCCTTTCCTCTTTCTTAGCGGGTCAAGAACGTTATCGGGCTATCACTTCTGCGTGAGTACAGTTCTGCTCTTCGGCTCCAATACGTTCCTAAACAGCCTCCAGCTACTACCGTGGTGCTGTTGGAGCTCTACTAGTATACGACATCGCCAAGCATGCGACCTACGTCAACGTCACAAGATGGTTGAAAGAGCTGCGGGATCATGCCGACTCAAACATTGTCATCATGCTCGTCGGCAACAAGAGTGATTTGAAGCACTTGAGAGCAGTACCTACAGATGAGGCTAAGGCGTTTTCCAGTGAGTAACTGATCCGTGGAAGAGAGGTTGAGTTGTCCTGACATGATGTCTACTATTAGCTGAGAATGGTTTGTCGTTCATCGAAACTTCGGCGCTGGACGCCTCGAACGTCGAATCTGCTTTCCAAACTATCCTCACTGGTATGATCCACGCTAGTCAATCATTTTCGCAGACTGCTTAACCTGATTACAGATATCTACCGCATCGTCTCAAGCAAGTCTCTGGAGTCATCCACGTCTAACATCGAGCCTCCGAAGGCTAGCATCAACGTCGGACCAACTGTAGACTCGAACGCCGCCCAGGGAAGCAAATGCTGCTGAGCGATTGTTCCCTTGTATTGTTGCTGGTGGCTGGATATGCGGACGGGTCCTACTTGTTGCAGCGCATCTTTTGGGGAGGGCATGTACATTTACCATAGCTAATTCTCTTTTTCTTGTTCATTTGTAATTTTTATGTTTCTCATCGCCAGTCCGATAGATCTAGGAATTGAGATTGAATGCCCGACTTGTTTATTGATATGTTAGGCTGCATCGCGTTGTCGCATGAAGATGTCACGACTGTGGTTCCGTCTTCCATCTGCCATGTTATGTCATGCCTTTCAATCTTAAGACCACGCAGTTAGAGCTTGAACTTGAGGCCTGCGGTCGTGGCAAGATATCATATGTGGGATTGTGAGTCATGGGCGGCCACCCATTACGACTAGTATGTCCCTCTTCCTCCTGCTCATTCCTGCTGCGAACAAAACCTTACATCTTGTTTAGAACCATCAATGGCTAAAGCCGACTACTTCGATTATCTTTTCAACGTAAAAGTTTTCGACTAAAAGATACCATGCTACATCTAACATATAGCTACTGTCGCCAGGTTCTTCTTATCGGGGACTCTGGTGTAGGGAAATCGTATGTCTTCTGTTCGTCTGGCAGTGCAGCAGCACACTGATATGATTGTCTAGCAACTGTGCGGCACAGTCCAAATGTAACTTAGGGATAAGAGAACTGAACTAAATCGTGTTCTTTATTGCCAGTGCTTTCGCGATTCACGCGTAACGAGTTCGATCTCGAGTCGAAGCCGACTATTGGCGTAAACTTTGCTGTGACGTCGGTTACCGTGGATGGGAAGACCTTGAGAGCCCACATTTGGGATTTAGGCATGTTTTTCCTGCACGGAAGGACACACACTTTACTTACCCTTGCTCCTCCTTTAGCCGGGCATGAACGATTTCGGGCTATCACTTCTGCGTGAGCCTGGCTCCCGCTCGAACGATCGCTTGACCAACCTCAGGTTTTATCTCCCTCAGTTACTACAGAGGTGCCCATGGAGTTCTTCTGATGTACGACATCTCTAAGCATGCTACCTACGTTAACGTCGCGACGTGGTTGAAGGAGCTGCGGGATCACATTTCGGACATTGACATTATGCTCGTCGGCAACAAGAGCGACCTGAAGCAGCTGAGAGCTGTGCCCGCAGAAGAGGCCAAGTCATTTGCAGGTGGGTAGAGGATCCAAGTACTGCTGTGTGTTGACTGTTCTGACTTACTGCGTATTAGCTGCGAACGGTCTGTCGTTTATCGAAACTTCAGCGCTGGACACCGCCGAGCCAACCGTCGAATCTGCTTTCCAAAGTATCCTCACTGGTATTCCTTCGTATTTTTTTCCTTACTGTCCGGCCGGCTCATCAAATGTCCAGATATCTACCACCACACCGTCTCAAAAAATCTGCTCCAGTCGTCCACGATTAATATCGAGCCTGGTGTTAACATTGAACAGGCCGTTGACTCTGTCGGAAAAATCCGGACGGCCTTATAAGGGTTTTAAGACCGAAAATGACCGGCCGAGATCATAAGGACCTTATAAGGAAGAAGAAAGTTTGTAATGGTCCGGATCTCCATTGCAATGCCGGTTCGGCATTGTAAGTCCCTTAAGCGGCGCCAAGTCGTTGGCCTCTACGTGCGTACAGATAAGCTGTAAGCAGGCAATGTTGTACTAAAAGAGCCCCTGGATACACTACAGTCTTTAAAGTAGAATTTCTGGTACTTAGAACGAGCTGGACTGCTGCTCAACTTTTATTGCAATGCATTTAAATCTTTGCAACGATTATTCTAAATTTATAATTAACCGGCAATCATTGCAATTAGGGTTGTAATGATAGCCGGCTGCCTTGCAACCGGTTCGGCTTACAATGCCGTCCTGATTTTTCCGACATCGAACACCCACCAAGGCGGCAAGTGCTGGTAAATACCGGACACTCCCCAAGTAATATTACTTTATGTTTTCTGGGTGGATTGCATATATTTTGACGTTTAGGGTGGAATGTATAATTACATACTAAGGTTTATTGATCTGACTTCTCGCAGCCAGTTCGACAGAATTCAGGGTACTGTATGAGAAACTAAAAGTTGTTCTGACTGAATGGCGCAGCTGAAGTTGTCACGTTCAGAATTTCTTACGCGCCATCTATTTATTGTCCAGTCCCTGACTATCAAGAACCCAAACGCTTCTCTCTCTATCACTGATGTCGAAAGACTGCTGACATGTCGAATAATCAGCGCGTTGTGAAGAGAAGACAGTATAAGTAGGACCTGCAATCGCTTCCTCCGTGGTAAACTTCGCCCCTTGACATTAGGCGTGCGTTTCGGCGTGCTGTGCATCTTCTCTACGAACTACAATGGCTGACGGAAGCAACTACGATTATCTCTTCAAGGTAAAGTTCCTAGACGAAGCTGAGCGTTGTGGGTTACATCTAATTGCAACTGTATACAGATTGTTCTGATTGGCGACTCTGGCGTTGGGAAAACGTACGTTTTCATTGGGTTTTTGGCAGGTTGCATCGTCTTACTGATCTTGGTTGACTATATAGTAACTGTACGTGCTTCAAACGACACAGGTTGTGAATAGGGACCCTGTCAATTCATGTCCTTCATATCCAGTGCTTTCGCGATTCACTCGTAACGAGTTCAACCTCCAGTCCAAGTCGACCATTGGTGTAGAGTTTGCTACTAGGTCGATTAACGTGGATGGAAAGACTCTGAAGGCCCAGATTTGGGATACCGGTGGGTTCTTTCTGCATGAGTGAAGCAGAGATCACTCACTCGTCGTCCTCAGCTGGCCAAGAACGATACCGGGCTATTACTGCTGCGTGAGCATGGTCCCAGTTGGAGTGATCAATTTATTCAACCAATTTCTTATCCCCTTCAGCTATTACCGGGGTGCTGTTGGGGCTCTGCTGGTGTATGATATCTCCAAGCATGGAACCTACGCGAGTGTGGCAAGATGGTTAAAGGAGCTGAGGGATCATGCTGACTCAAATATTGTCATTATGCTCGTCGGCAACAAGAGTGATTTGAACCACCTCAGAGCTGTGCCAACTGACGAGGCGAAGGGGTTTTCAGGTGAGTAAGCGATTGCTGTAGTGCTTTGACATGTTCTGACATACCTGGTATCAGCTGAGAACGGCCTGTCTTTCATCGAAACATCAGCCCTGGACGCCTCGAATGTTGAGTCTGCTTTCCAGACCATTCTTACTGGTACGGCTCCCTCGCGTATATTTTTGATTGTAGCTTAGGCAAAGCACAGATATCTACCGCATTGTCTCAAGCAAGTCGCTCGAGTCATCCACATCGAACATCGAGCCTCCGAAGGCTAGCATTAGCGTTGGACCAACCACAGACTCGAACCCCGCCAAGCCTGGATGCTGTTAAGTGGATTTGCATCTATACCCTGGCCCCTTTTCTGGTGAAGGTATAATTGCTATATATTCGTAGACGACGAGTTCTGTTTTGTTTGGCAGGAGGCCATGACATGTACTATATAATTACTCACATTGTCACAGTATTTATTCTCCTTGTTTTCTTTTACATGTGTGTAATTATCCTGTTTCTTGCCAGCATTTTGTTGGATCTGGAAATTGAGATGCAATACTGGGAATATCGGTATTATTTGACTGAAGCCAAACTGGTTACTGGAGCCCTGGTTCCACATTCCGCCTTTCTCTTACGTCTTCCATCACCATCATCATGTTACCGATACGTGTCCTTCCAATCAATGCGATTCCGCCCCTCATCTCCATCTTTCCAAGAGTCACTCTCGCTGAGAAAGCTATGTATAGATTTTATCTAATCCCAAAAATTCCTGTTCCAGGATAGCTGTCCTCCGAAGCCAAGCCCCGTCCGGCGGTTGTACAGCCTGGCTTGACAGTCATTTAAGGTTAGCCGAACTAACTATATAAACATTTCATGCCTTTTGTGTTCACTTACAACACGCTGCATCTCGTTAACCAACGCGCTTGAAACGATAGACCGCTGGCAAATACTGGTGAGTTTCTTCTCATTGTGGTCATCTCTTTCGAGCCAGACAAGATAGGGTTCAGGAACTTACCAACGGACGCGATAATGGAGTCATCCCAAGTTCTGCCCCAATCCATTTCTTGTGTGGCACAAGAGGGATCGACGAGACAGCAACCAAGACGCGACGATTCAGAGGGCAAACACGTTTCGGACTCAGAGAGACCAACCCCTCGAGTTAACTTCATGGACCTTCCGAACGAAATCATCCTATACATTCTAGGACACCTGCCAGAAGACGACCTTTACGGTCTTTCCCTGCTCTCAAGACGCATGAACCATATGTCCCTCCCTCTCTACCTTTCACGCAGAAGCTTTGGTTCCCGACCGAATGATAGGCTCGTGTTGTTCGACTACAACTCTCGAGACGTCCTCAGAGCTTTGAACGTAACTCTCTTCAAGACTTCACTCACGCGCCTGCACTATCCCCTTGATTGTGAAAAACCGCCCGGTGAACTAAAGCGCGAATTACGTGCCCTGCACGGCCTCATCACACGAAATCTTTCGTCGTTGCGGGAAGTTACCATTGACTTTCAGAACATTATCAACCTGTCGCTTTTCGACCTCGTATTACGGACTCCGGTGTCTGAAGTTGTCCCGAATATTGTGCCGAGCTATGGGGTGCCGAGCGAGTTGCAGAGTGAACTCATAGAACTGTTAGACGCCGTCATCAACAGTGGGTGCATGTCCCTTGCAATCACTTACTGTGGCTCCCAACGTCCAGTAATGGACAATATTGACGAAACCATCCCTCTCGACTTTGGTTGGGGAGCAAGGATATACTGGCAAAGCCTTCGACCCCTAGCAAGCCTATTCCGAGCATCAGCCAGTAATGCAAAGAGTAACAATCTCGAAGCCATTCATCTCCATTCTTCCGTGTCGTTTCACCCACATCTCGCTCGCTGGACGATCGAGGTACTCAATAGTTCACGTATCACCTTCCTCTCCATCTCCCAACAGCTTTGTATCGGTGCACACTCTTGGGCCTTAATCTTGCCCTGTGTTACGATTCCGATGCTTACCAATTTATCCCTCGACTCTTGTACATTTCGACTTTCGGACTTATTCAAGTTTATCAATCGTCACCATAATATCCGGAAACTATCCCTCGGACGAAGTTTTAGATTCACCGAGTCCCAACGGTCCCTTTCAATTAGAAAACTTGGAAAACTCGCATACCTATCAGCACCACCACATGCGCTCGTCCCTTTTCTCCGTGTCACGACTGATATATCGACTCCTTTACTCTCATCCACCACGATTCTCCTGCGTGTTCCCCATGAGCAGAACTTTACTCTCGGCATATTAGACGACCCGTTAGATTCCAGTTTCCCCCGCCTCAAATCAATGACCGAGCTTCATCTGGCGCTTTCATTTGGGTCCATTCCAACCACATGGCTAGCTCCACTCGCTGACGCCGACTCGACAGCCAATACGAGGACTATAGGTGTCCGCACCTTAATCACTCACCTTGAAGTCCACATCAAGGTGTACTCATTGCCATTTCCCTTGGCGACAAAACTCACGGAATTGCTTGTTCAATTCCCGAACCTGAAACGCGTGAAGGTCGTGACATTGTCGAAGGTTGATCCTCTCACCGCACTTCAGAAGAACATAGCCATCCGTGTCATGACGGATAGTTGTCCGCAGCTCGATTTTGTCGAATTTGTGGCTGAAGAATTGTAAGTGTCAAAAAGTACCCTTATCCCTGGATTACCCATCAGTACTGTCGTCCGTTTGTTAATTGTTACTTTAACCAACAATAGCTCTACGTAGATAATTTATGTTCGAGACAGCAGGTGCTGAGCGCTGAGCACCAATGGAGGGTTATCTAATTATAGCAGTGCCAAGTTAAATTTAGACGTCGGTCGCTTGCTGAGCGGCTCGCGGGAACTTTTGGACCGAACATGGACGCTTTCAACCAAGTCAACAGCCTCTCTTGGCATCTCTCCTTTCTACTTTACCATATCACCAGGCCGCATCCTATACCCATACCTCATATACCCTCAGTCCATACGCTATGCCCTATGTTGACCACAACAACATCGGCGTCCCTTTGGCGGCTCATCCGCAGCCCGGACAGCTCTTCCTCCGAGATTTTAAAACGCAAGTAACGCCGAACGAAACTCAGAGGGATACGCTGATTGTAGCTGGAGTGTATGTCGTGGTCATATTCATTCTGTGGTGCGTCAAGGTCTAGCTATGCTCCAACGTCGTAATTTTAATGGGTTTTTGAAGGCATATGCCCTATCTGCGGGTCATCAGTAAGTTGCTTCTTTTCGATGGAAAATCGAACGACTTTTAAACTCGCACTTTATCGCCAGTATACCCCTTCAAGTAAGCTAAAAATCACTCAAAGTTCATAAGCGCGCGGCTGATTGCCTGTTAGGCTATTAACCGTTGGGTTCCATGAAGCGAGTTCCTTGATTTAGAACAAAACTTAGTGCCAGAACTAATCCCCTTGACTTTTTAGATGAGCCACGCGATTATGGGCGTTCTCACATGCGCAAAGATTTATTCTATTGAACTCGATCGTATGTTCAGCCACTTTCAGCACTCAATTTCGGAACCTAAATTTGTCAATAGCTGATGAGGGAGGAGCAACGAGTATGTCTGGAGGAATATCATGGCTCACTCTTCCTGCCGGATACTTGGGCTCTTCTTTTATCGGAGCATGTTTGATTGCATGCGGTTTCAACACTGATGCTAGCAAAATCGCGTCCATCGTCCTAGCCGTATTCTTCCTATTCACCCTATGGTGGGCACGAAAAAATTGGCTGTGAGTTTTCCCAGTTCTACATGGTCGGTTTTTGCTAAATTTTGATATAGATCTTGGCTTCTCATTATCGGGATGGCTGGCTTGATTGTCTTGTTTTGGTTTGTAGCTGGAGGAGTTGCACTTCGATATCTCGTGAGTTTGAACGCTCCTTCTTATCTTCCGTTTATATACTGATTTCCTCAAAGATCTTGTTTATCGGCGTCATGTCTTGCATGTACGTCCTCTGGGATGTAGTCGGTGAGAGAACTCTGGCGACTTTCTTTTCTTTTCTTTATTGACCCTTTTTAGACGATACCCTAGCTCGGAAGGTGAATACTTCCGATGCCTCGGAGTTCGCCAGGATCTGTGGATGTTGCCCATCTAGAGGTGGGCTTCATGTTTGTCTCCACTAAATACATCTGTGACGCCTTTCTTCTAGTGTGGGGCTTCATTTGGCTCGTCCAGGCCTTTGTTTTCTTCGCACTTGGTGTTATCGTTGGTCTTGTTGCGTTCAAAGTAGGCCCATACATTTTATGTCCATTCTTCAACAGTTACTTATGAATAATGCTAGCAAAACCTCGAGCAACAAAAAGCAGATGCTGCCCACTTCTTACCGGTCCCTGGATCAAAGAGCAGCCATGCTCTCTCACTATCCCCTGGTCATTTCGCCTGGACCAGTATTACCATTGCCTTGAGTATCTTTGGACTGCTGTAAAATCTTGGATTTTTGTGCTTTGTACATCATGATTTTGGAACATTGAACGAACGAACTGAAACGACCGTCGGATTCTTGTAAGTTACGATATCTTATGTATTTAATAACATGTTATTGTAACAGATTGTTGGGCAAATCCAAACAATATTTTATTGGCTCCAATTTCTCGTGGCCTCCATATATCCTTGTGCCATTCATCGAATGAACCTCCAGCTTCCGAATTCGTTCCCAGTGATCAGAAAGTAAGGAGCGAAAATAAGGCATCCCTCGTTCTTCCAATCGAAAGATACAGAGTGAATTACTTATCTTGTGTCCGTTCGATGACTTCGTTTCTCTATTATTATCACGAAGATAAATTGGAGGAGAAGGTCCTTCGGAAACGCGGCCTTTTGGCAACCACGAGCCAGAGCTTTGATGAGGAACTGTAATTTTATTTTTGCCGTGGTCAACGATAAAGCAAGTAATGATGGAATGCAACTGTCGGAAAAATCCGACGCGTCATTGCGTATGTGACAAGTGTCCCCTTCCTCCTGCAGTCATCAGTAACCAAAAGTTGTCCAGCAATTCATGCTGTAGATTCGTTCGTTTTCTTGACCAGATGTCCAACTCAACACGACCATTGCGAGTTGCGTTTCTCCATCCCGATCTTGGAATTGGTACTCAGCCGGCCTTCTTTGGATACAGAACGTTCACCTAATTGAGTGTCGTCGTGATATACAGGTGGTGCAGAACGTCTGGTGGTAGACGCGGCGCTTGGACTTCAAGAACTAGGGCATTCCGTGGATCTATACACGTCTTATCATGATCCCAATCATTGCTTTGAAGAGACGAGGGATGGTGCGTGCTTAACACCTATGGCATATGACGTTGTGTTGAAATTTCGTTCACAGGAACTCTCAAGATTCACCATGTCATTCCACCATTTCCTCGGACATGGAAAGGAAAATTCCATATTCTCTTTGCTCATTTACGTCAACTTCATCTGACGACGCAACTGCTGTCTCCGGGTGCACCAACTTACGATGTTTACTTTGTCGACCAACTTTCGACATGCGTGCCATTTTTGCGAGTTCTGGGCCATACAAGAGTCGTGTTTTACTGCCATTTTCCTGACAAACTCCTTGCAAATGGGGTATTTGTGGAAGGAAACATAGTATGGAACACGAGCCTCCTGAAGCGACTATATCGCCTTCCCATGGACTGGTTAGAGGAAGTGACGACGAGTTAGTTGTCCGCAGCCTCTTTCTATTTTCGTCACTGAAATTTTAATATTATTCTCTGTAGATCAAGCTGACGTTATTCTCGCCAATTCGTCATTCACAGCGCGTATTTTCAAGTCGTACTTTCCCTCCATTACCCAAAAGCCTCGCGTAGTATATCCTGGAATCAATATTTCCGCCTACGAAGTACCGGTCAAATATTCTGGAGACGTCATCGCAGTTATCTCGTAAGTCGGACTCTGACATTGTTTTTTTCTGTCTGTTTTAACCAATTCCTGCTTTCATAGTCCCCGCCCTACTCTCCTCTCTCTTAATAGATTCGAGGGAAAGAAGAATGTGATGCTCGCGTTGAAGGCATTTGGTTTACTCAAAAGCAAACGGTCGGATCTCGGACCTTTGCGTCTCGTTCTTGCAGGTATGCCTGATTTTCATATCACTGCTGTGTTATTCTTTACCGACTCTTCTTAGGTGGCTATGATCCTCGATTAGAGGACAACATGCGCACCTTGCGTCAACTAGTTGACTGTGCAGCTTCACTTTCCTTGACATCCAACGTCATTTCTCCCGGTCCAATTCCATCAGAAGTGGGATTCCGCCATCCTGACCCCGAGGTCCTCTTCCTTTTAAATTTCACAACATCACAACGTACAGCGCTCCTATTGAGTCCAAATACTCTGGCGCTCCTTTACACACCAGCAAACGAACACTTCGGGATCGTACCTGTGGAAGCAATGGCATGTGGCGTCCCGGTTCTGGCGTGCGATTCGGGGGGCCCGACAGAAAGTGTCGTTGCATATCCAAACCCCAGGGACGAATGGACGGGCTGGTTAAAGAAGCAGGATCCAGAGGTGTGGGCTGACGCCTTGCTTGATATTGTTTCGCTGTCTCCTGCGGAAAGAGACGGCATGTCGAGGCGGGCTAAAGCAAGGGCACGGTCGTTGTTCGGGATGGAAGTTATGGCTCATGGACTCGAAGATGCACTTCGAGAGGCGGTAGCTATGGGAAGGGTTGAGGCTTTCGGTTGGCTGGGTACGGTTATGGTGATATTGGTCGGATTTGTGCTTGCATATTTGGCGGGCCCTTTTTTATTTCCGCCCAGTGATTGAATTCTCAATACAATTTTTGGATTGGGTTTACTGACAATTTGAATGTCCTAGTAAGCCATGAATTACGGGAGACGACAGTCTTCAAGAACCAAGGGACTAATTATTTTCTATAGGCACCCATGAAATCTTCCCGTACGGCGTGGTCTGACTCGCTCGTTTCTCCCCTTTGATTCGAAAAGCAACTTCATATATACCCAAATTGGAAGTTTGGAGAAAACCATCTTCCTCTTCGTCAGCCGGGACCTCCAGTCGAAGCTGAGGGCTCTCATGTTGTTTGTGCACGGTGTCCAACTCCCAGACCACCTGGCTGTCCGTCGATGAAACCGATTGCTTTCCAATGACAGACGTGAGCTGCCTGGAGATCGTGTCGAACGATGAAGCATTCGCAAGGACTCGCACATACGCGATACCCCTCGCAGCTGAAGGGTGTACGGTGTTGGAAGGTGGTTCGCCAGGCACCTGGTTGTGTGGATCAGTGTGGGGTCAAAAATATGAACATTCCGGTTACATACTCTGAGGCTGCGAGGCGTAACATCGCCACAGAAAAAGGGCAGAATACCCCTTCTGTCCGACTGAGGACCGGATATGAGCCATTTGAGAATTTGCCCATCCGGCCGGGTACGCCCTCCGTCTTGTTCAGGATCGTAGAGAACGCCGCTGCCGTCCTGACGACCCCGTTCGTTGATAGTTTTTGATATGCTTTCTGACTCTTTGTGAGAGCCATTTCCGAGGAAGGCATAATCGATCCAGCCTGGTGATTTTCGGGCCCATGTGTGGCTGTCGCGGAGTATCCGCGCTGGAGAACCTGGGGGGTAGTATGATGCGGGGTGGGTGAATGAGATCAGCTCGAGGTACACGCCGTCGTCGAAGACCTGTTGACGGAGTGAGTATCATGGAAAATGCACAAATGTAGGCGATCACGGACTACAAGTGCATTGGAAGTCAATCCATCTGCATGCGTGCCACCAGGAAGTACCCTTGGTGTAGATCTTCAGTATGGTTGTAAGATAATTTGCGCGGGGCTTACTGGAACCCCAGGTCGCGAAACTGTCTTGATGCCTCTTCCACCGAGCCGGGAGGGGTTAAATGGACGATGTGGTCAAGGGTACGTGTGTTCAGCGTCATCTTCGCGGGATATTCAGTTTCGCTGGGGTCTATGCGATATATATACCATTTCAGTGGGAAATTACGCCATTCCATCTAGAATCAATACCATCTTCTTCAAGGTGTGAGAGAAGAAGCCTCATTGCGGACGGTTCAAGATGCAGTCGTTCTAAATTGTTTTGAGTTTAACTTACTTGACTCTTTGTGAGCCTTGAAGTCACTGCTAAATACATTCTTCAATTTCTTGTTGCTCGAGGCACCAAAAATAGTAGTCAAGCAAATCATTGTTTGGATTCTTTAAACAACCGCAACGGCATCGTCGCAACCTAGTTAACGGAGGGCCTGCCAGCGAAATCAGTACTGAGGAAACTAGTCCAACCGAACAAAGGCTCAGTTCAGGACTGTGTTGGACCCAGCATTGAGAGGTTGAGTAGCCTGCTAATTCTTGAGTCCGTGGTTATACGAGGTAATGGTAACGAAGGATCTATAAATCACGTTAGAAAAAAGTACTATTGGTACGCTCCGACTCACGGAAAAATATGTTTGCCTGGCAATTGAAGGCATCTCCGACCTGTATTCGTACTAGACATGACTCAAAGCCAGGCTCGATATACCATGCTTGGACGAAATATTCCTTGAGTGAGAAATCTTGCAGGTGCTTTTAGCGATTCGAGGGAACGTCAAGATTGGCCGAAATAAGGGGGGCATGGCTCAGTTCAGGACTGTGTTAGACCCAGCATTAAGAGATTGAGTAGCCTGCTAGTTCTTGGGTCCGTGGTCATACGAGGTAATGGTAACGAAGGATCTATAAAACACGTCAGAAAAAAGTACTATTGGTACGCTCCGACTCACGGAAAAATATGTTTGCCTGGCAGTTGAAGGCATCTCCGACTTGTATTCGTACTAGACATGACTCAAAGCGAGGCTCGATATACCAGGAATCCCATGCTTGGACGAAATATTCCTTGAGTGAGAAATCTTGCAGATGCTTGTAGGGATTCGGGAGAACGTCAAGATTGGATTGGCCGAAATAGAGGGGGCATCGGTAAAATTGCCCCCATCCAGACATCCAGAGCCGTGACGGAGTCCATTTGGCTACTTAAACCTGTTTCGAGAACGTCCACGGATGGTTTGAATAAACAGACGGCGATCGAGTTCCAGAAATAGGGTGAATGGAACGGAATTGCGGAGCGTATATCGATGAGAGGTGAATGAATTGGGTTGTTGTCCAGTTGCATTCGAATTTATGGGAGATGTTTTATAGAAGCGGGTGAATGCCACTTTCGCTTTGACGTTAGTCCAGTCTGAATATGATGAATAGGAATATTGTAGGTTGGAGGGTATAAAGACTGCCAGGCTGCAGGATAGTGCAAACGGTTCAGCATTTTAGTCTTCAGAAGACTTGAGTTCCGAGATGTCCTCATGTGAGGAAGGTCAAATGATTAACCCAGGAAAACCGGCTGATCGATTCGCGTCCATTCATGGTGCAGATGATTTTAGCGGCAATAGGGCTGCATTGCAAGTTAAACCTCATATAGCTGTGCGGAAAGAAAGTCAACATACGAATTCGAATAAATCGTGGTCATACTCTCTGTTCTCGCCAACTTGAATCGCGGGAGTCTTCCACTAAAAAGTCATACCACAAGAGGGCGATAGGTGCTGTGGATAGGTGCCACAGGGCATGCGCATCAATTGTCCTAGCCCAAGGTGGAAAGTCAAATAGCTCCAGCCCGGTAGCCGCAGTCGTCAATATAACGAATACGGCTGCTTTACTGACGAACTGCGGTCGATAGGACTTGGGATGCGAAGGAAATCTCCGCAGGAGTGACATCGAAGTCGGCAAGGAGTAGACAGCCCATAGTGCGTTGTGGAGTAGTCCGAGGGTTAGGTTGAACGCCATGTTGTAGGTATAATCAAAGCGAGGGAGCAGGGATAAATATGAAACATGAGCAATGTAGGATAGAACGCAGATTGAGGCTAGAATTTTGCGTTTTGCGTTCCCTGGCTTCTCGGTCAACGTAAGTCGGCTCGTTGGGAGAGGGTAAAGATGGAAGAGGCGGACGGTGGTGTAGTACAGCGCGTACATAATCGCAAGTGCTGCTGAGAAATAGTCCAGTTTTTCCGTCAAAGGAAGATCTGTAAAATTGTGAGATTTGTTGCAATAACATGAAGCAGCCTGCTGACCTCGGGTGTGGAAAACCGAAGACCAGACCCAAGCATTGACGCTGACCATGGACCACACGAGGTAATACGACCTCATAGGGTGGTCTTTTGAGACTCTCCTCCGAACTTTTGAAGCGCCTCGTGCGTGGGCCCATAGGTTCAAGAGAGAAAACGCCACTGACGCGGGTTCCTGCATGCCCGCGAATCTCCAAAATGGCCACTTTCCATGATACTGGTGCACCGGCTTTCCTAGTTGAATGTCCCTGTCCGTTATTTCGTGCATGCAGCGGTATTTACAGTCATCTGTACACGTCCAGCGCGTCAAACGCAATGCCATCGGTAGGGGTTCGGTTTGGTGAGGTCCGCATTTTTCGGCGCGACATAGGTCAACGCAATGCATGAATTCTGGAGACCTGTCACCCGAAGAAGCGCAAACACATCGTGAAAGAGTCACAATCGTCAGGAGGGTCCAGAGGGTCCTCATGGTTTTGAAAGTGGTAGCACAAATTGGTCAACCAGACCTGCTGCCAGAAATCTGCTGACTCAGCGACAGCAACCTCGCCTACAACTCGTCTTCACCTCTTCCATGCTCTCCTTCAAAATATTCATCTTATGATCACTGGTTGTAATAGATTGAATTGCGAGTGGCTTCTATATTTATAATATAAGAAGCGCTCATGCTTTTGCTCAATCCTTTTACGTACGTGCTCAGAACCCAACAGAACCCTCATCGCCGCGGCCCAATTCGTTCAATACTCACCACAGACAATCTGTGGGCGATACGGACTGTATACCTCTTACAACCCAGGTCTTGGCTCCATCATTCTGCCTGATTGTCTCCACGACCCGATACGACCGCGATGCCCGTCTCACCGCCACAGCTCGGTGAATATTGGAGAAACAGCGTCATGATAATTTAAATAAAACCCTTTTGCATCTTGACCACCATCTACAAGTACTCGACGAGTTGTCAATGGCCAAAGCTCGGCCACCCCATATGCAAGATCATGGAGACAAGCAATCAGTCGATGTCGGCCACTCCAAGGACTCGTCTGTTAGTGAGTATCTTTATGTCTTATGATCTTAGAGTACTGGTATACTAACCATTCCCAGATTACGCGGAATATGTATCTCAAGGAGAAGGGCTTGACTCTGTCGCAAGTGTCAGACCGGATGGACGAATATCTCTCAATCTCGACTTCAAGCAAGATATGCCTGAACTGCACGGTGTTCATGCCCACAGCGTGGATGAATTCGCGGTAGATAAGCGGGATTGGAAAGATTGTCCAAACATAAATATAGTCATCATGATTGTAGGAAGTCGTGGTATGCTTGTTCGGGCTCATATCATTCGCTCCTCTGACCCCAATTTTAGGCGATGTCCAACCATATGTCGCTCTGGGACAGCAACTACTGAAAGATGGGCATCGCGTACGAATCGCAACTCACGAAACGTTTCGCACGTTCGTCAGTGACGCAGGACTGGAGTTTTTCAGCATAGGTGGAAACCCACAGGACCTTATGAGTTACATGGTGAAAAGTGAGCTCATTGGAGTGTATGTGGCCTTATTACTGATGGCAGCGTAGATCCCGGTTTAATGCCTGGTTTTGAATCTTTGACTAATGGGGACATTGTGAGGAAACGTACTATGCTGAACGAGATGATCGACGGGTGTTGGAATTCGTGTCACTCCCCTTGTCCTATCACCGGCCGTTCATTCGCAGCCGACGCTATTATCTCGAATCCCCCGGCGTTTGCACACATTCACTGCGCAGAGGCTCTTGGAATACCCCTTCTCCTTAGCTTCAGTAAGCAAGTCAATGCGTCGATTTTCATTGACTGACTGAGCCGGTAGCTATGCCTTGGTCAGACGCTTGCCAACTCCTCTCAAATAATATCTGACCTATCAGTAGGTCTCCAACTGCGGCGTTTGCACACCCATTGGTCAACATAGCGAACTCCAACGCAAAGTTCGGCGTAAACAACTACTTGAGCTACGCAGCGGCTGATCTCCTGACTTGGCAAGGGTAAAACTCCCTTTGCCTCTTCGACCCAGCAACGCTAAATCCTCTCCTCAGAGTCGGTGACATCATCAATAATTTTAGATCCACGAAATTAGGGCTTTCCCCATTGAGCATTCGGTCTGGCCCAGGATATGTTGACCGTCTCAAAATCCCTTGGACGTATTGTATGAGTCCAGCCTTGGTACCGAAGCCGAACGACTGGAAAAATTACATCGGTGTGTGCAATTTCTTCTACTTTTCCGAAATATGACGTTAATTGAATGGTTTTTTTCGAAGATGTGGCCGGGTTTTATTTCCTCGACTTAGCGACAAGCTATCAACCGCCTGCTGATTTGGTCGCATTTTTGTCGGCTGGAGAGGCTCCAGTGTATATAGGGTAAGCCTACCATCTTCTCCGGTTTTCAAGCCTCCCATATAACGATTCTTAGGTTTGGCTCAGTAGTCGTGGACGATCCTGTTGCTTTGTCGGGTAAGCAAGTCTCAGACTTCTCTTTCAAAAACATATTGACACCTCTCCAGAAATAATATTTGAAGCAACTGAAAAAGCTGGAGTACGAGCTTTGGTCTCTTCAGGCTGGGTTAGTCAGCTATCTTCCGACAATTTATGGTCAACTTATGTCGCGCTAGGGAGGTCTAGGAGGCGCTTCAGTCCCACCACATATCTTCATCCTTGGAAACGTTCCGCATGATTGGCTTTTCGACCATGATCGCGTAGCTGCCGTTGTACATCATGGCGGTGCTGGAACGACGGCGATCGGTCTCGCCAAAGGTCGGCCGACCGTTGTAGTGCCTTTCTTTGGCGATCAGGCGTTTTGGGGTATGTGTTGTCGCTCACCAGCAGTACCATTCCTAGACCCCGAGTTCTTTTGGTTGTAGGAAGCATGATTTGCAAAGGCGGAGCTGGACCCGAGCCCATTCCTTACAAGGAGTTAAGCGTGGCGAAATTGAAGGACGCCATCGAATTTGCTGTCAGTCCAGCGGCCAAGGAAGCTGCTAAGAACTTGGCACAAAAAATACACGACGAGGTAAAGTTATTTGTTTTTTCTTCGCATGATTATGTTTGACGTTAATGATCTAGAACGGTGTACAAAAAGGAGTCGAGAGCTTCTACAAACACCTTCCATTGCTGAATATGAGATGCGACCTTGATCCGTCTTGCGTGGCAGTTTGGTGGTCGAAAGAACATGTATGTCTAGTATATCAGTTGGAAGTCAATAAACAACCTCCATCTTTCTTTCAATAGTGCTTGAAGCTAAGCGCATTCGCTGCACAAACACTCGCAGACGCCAAGTTGTTGTCCCTGCGAAATTTGATCCTGCATCGTCAGTCCATGTTTTTCGTTCGTTCATCGTTTCTAAAACTTCATCTCAGGCTCCAAGGAATATGGATCACATAAAGAGGAACCTGAATCCATGAGCATTGGCGGGGCGAGCGCTACTTTCTGGGCACTGACCCACCGGACGAAGATCGGTGGCATTCTTCAGTATGTGGTCCCAGATATGTTCCACGAAGGATATGCTAAAAACTCTTTTCATCAAGTTCCGCCGCCGGCAAAGCAGACGCGTCTTACGTGGCGGCACATGGTTGGTTGCCCGTTTTCTTGTGGACTTTGCCTGCTCACTTCGGTTGTGTTAGGTATTGTTGGTGCTCTGGCGTCGGTACACGATGGCCTCAAACATAAGCATAAAGACCACGAAAAAATGGCCCTTGATACCCCAGACTTTGAAGGCAGCCCGAAGAGAAAAGACACAGTGAGCTTCACTCAAGCTTCTATCTACGGTCTCTAACTTTGCTCTTAGGGCACGACAGTTTCTTCCTATGAGGGCATGACCGGAACTATAATAGACCCAGGATACAAGCATGAACCTAAAAAGGATGTACGTATAAATGCGCGTTAGATTTAAGAGCCCTACTTAATGTTTGTTGTAGGGTCTGATTGGAGCCTTAAAATATCGTCAGTCCCTTTTATTTTCCTTCTCCTTCGCGCTCCGCTACTTAAATGCGTTTTTAAATAGTCGTTCATGGATCGAAGCGACACGCCATGGATTTAGTCACGATGAACGTACAGGGCTCATGGAGATTAACTGAAACGCCGTCTGGAAAAGCCGAGTATATCCGCCAGCGCCTCACCCGAATCGCTGAGGGCCGCAAAGCAGTGAAGCACAGCACAGAGGCGGAAAGGAAGCATATTGTCGACCGGTTTAATGCGGAGATCCTTCATACGCCAACAAGGCAACAACTCTATCAAGACGCAACTGAAAGAGCAAAGGACGCCAGCACGGGTTCTGACCTCGATAAACTAAAAAACCCTGATTTGGGATCTCAAGCTTCATTAATCAGCTCGTCGACTCAATCGAGTTTTGTAGTTTCAGAAGGATCATCTCAGCAGCATTCCAAGAGCCAGTCCATATCAGGCTTAGATCTCGTAGCACCTCCGCTCGAAGGTCAGGATGAAGCAGATGCTTTCACTCGCGAAATGGAATTGGCAATAAAATTGTCTTTGGAAGGGCATGAAAGTACTCACAGCTAATGTTTGCAAAACATCCTTAACTTCAGTTATAATTACTTGTATTCAGTTATGAATAGTATCCGGCCAGTTTTTGAAATGTGTTGAATAAGCTCGGGTGGTCTTTTAATGACATTAATAATATACCGAGTAATATACAAGGATACTTACCGTTTTTTCCCCCAATCCTGAAGGCAAACGACGTGACCGCACAGGACAGGACCAACCTCTAATTTTGGGTAGGGTTGCGTTGAATTCAAAACAAAGAAATTAGCTTTACTTAATTAACTCTGGCAAACCATGGTGCATTTTAAAAGCAAAAATCATGGTGTAAGAGCTCCCTGCGCTAGTGGAGATTGAAACGAGAACATGTCAAAGATCGGGGACAAACCACAAATGTATTACATATTCATACAGTTGTTTTCTTTGAACGGCTATTCAACTTTGTTTTCCGCATACTTTCTTGTGTTGTTGCCAATGGGCCTTTTGACAAGATGTATCACAATACCTGGAAATAAAATAGTTTGAGTCTAATGTCTCAATAAAGCAAGTGGTATATTGCATACCTTGACTGTACACATCCCCTGCCTACAAAACGCAGAAGGTGTATCATTGAAGATATACCAAACATAAGAAACTCACATTTTCTCAATAAGGCGGACGTATTGTGACACCAGGAGCATCTGTACATTATGACTGTTTCATCATTCGCTGCTGACTCCGGGATGGGATCGTGCTTTTGGGGAATCGGCCGTCTACTATCTTCAAGATCAACACCTTCCAACCAGTCTGCAAGGTCATCAGCCGCTTTCTCCCGGTCCACAGCCCGAGTGTTTGACTTCGCTTCATCAAAGTTTTTAAAAACACTGGAGAACTCCTTGACACCTAGCGGATAGTACTTGAGTACGAGTTGCTGGGTCAAAATCGTTGCGTTTTTCGAAGGTGCAAATCCACAAAAGTCACAAAACTGAGTCGCAATGCTGAGCTTTTTGAGGGTGTCCTATTTCAAACTTATGAGGTTAAGAAGCAGTCAGATACAGGGCATAACTCACGTCAAATTCACTGAGATCTGGGCTGATGTCTGGCTCCGCCAGGATCTTTAGTAGCACATACAAAGAGCATGCATTCCTCATATATGGTTCATCCGGAGGTGCGCCTTCAATGTAAGCTTTGGCATCCTCAATGGCACTCATGAAGAATGCGACGCCTTCATTCCACGAAGGGTCGTCAGTGTTCTTCACAACTTGCAACAGGCCCAAAGCCGCTGCATACTCGATGGCACGCTCCAACAGCAGATATTTTAGATGGGGCGCAAGAATCCTACACTTCATCCCCTTCTTTGCCAAGCGGAGGCCTTGAGCACCACTCTCAGAAACCGAGAGAACATAATAAAAGTATCCCTGCTCTGGATTACGCTCGATCCCTCGTCTTGCCATTGCCAAGGCTTCTGGTCCGCGTTCCTTGATGACGAGGTAATTGATGTCCAGGATATCAGCTTCGTCCCTCTCGTCGGGCTTTCCTTTCTCCCTGATGACCTTCGCGGAAAGGGGCAGGGTTTCTATCCACCATGGGAATGGCGAATTAACATCACCAGCCTCGGGGTGGACAAAATTGCTATGGGTTATCGAATACCTTGTCTGCACGATCAATGAGGCCAGCTTCAGACCCAAAGCGTAGAGGTCATGGTTTCGGGTGTAGGCCACGATGGCTTCGGCGGATTCAGAAGAGCAGAATGCGTAAGTTAGAAAGTGACTCTTCATGGAGCCATATTCGTCGATGATATCAAGCAAATGGGGCGGCATTTTTGAGTCAATAATTTTGTCAATAGCTTCGTGTAAAACGCTGAAGCTGGGAGGCAAATCGTCTTCGTCTATGCAATTTAACCTTATCAAGTTGCGGAGACAGATGCAACGATAAGACCAGTCCTTGCTCCGCATCCCTGCAGCCAGAAAGCTAATAGCAGTTGGATATGCCTGGAACGCAGCAGAATTTTGCAAGCTCAACGCCGACAATAAATCGATGGCGTTTTCGACAATAGAACCATAATCAGGATGAGGCTTCTTGACCACTTCCATGATCGTTTTAAGAACCTCCACCAAGTCAATCGATGCCAAGGCCTGTGGATATGTAGAAAGTTTTGTATCTCCGCATGCTATCGTGATCAAACGAGTTATGATGGATACACTGACTTGGACCACAATTTTATCATCGGGTAGATCGCGGATGAGCTTTATGAGGTCGTTGGTAATTTCTACTCCAGCCTTTGAACCATCATGGTGGGTAATGATATTCAATGAAAGAAGAGCAAGGTGTCGTGTTTCCTCCCCATGCAAAAGAGGCATGATTTTATTCAAGATGTCTGTACTCTTCATCAGCAATTACTACTGTACAGTGATATGGGATAGATAGTGCACAACACCTTTTTCGAAAAGCTTGTTCCTCAGGATAGAATCGACAGACATTCTGGAGAGTATTCCTACAATGGCGCCTTGAATCATGATATGATTTTCACTCGCTCGATATAATTCCTCCATTCGAGAGTGTATGTCATTGAAGTTCGCGTGAATCCTTTTCAACCCATTGCGAGTGTCTAGATCTTCGGGGAAAGAACCCATTAAGTATACCATGGATAAAGGCGACATGCACATACTAGGAAGCCTTAAAAACTGGCATACCCTGTCTATCTTATCCTTCCAGCCTAGAATTTCCTGAAACTCGCGGACAAGAGCATCTTCAGCCTCGGGAACGGAACGCGATGAAGTGGTGGGTTTTTTGGCGTGTTTACGACTCCTTCCTTGGTTACCGGGGCCTGGCATAATGCTATTGGAAAAGGTCGGGATATTTAAGTCGGTTTGAAGGCGAGATCCAGGAGTAGATGGGGAAGAAAGGAAGACGAAGTTGGATGCTGTGAATGATGTGACTTGACCGACATCTCCGAAGCTAACTGTCAACTTGAAGGACTTTTGTCTTTCCTTTGCTTATACCACAATCGTATGGCTTAGTCGAGGGTTGGGTAAATCGCCACTGCGGAATAGGGTTCAACATTGGTTGGAAAGGACCAACTGGCACGGGCCGGAAGCCGAGTGCTGTGAGTAACGCAGGTGGGAAAGTGATGTCATAGAGTTCCTACCGAAACGCTCAAACCGGTATCAAGTTGTACCAGCAAAAACACATTTCATATCACCAACACCTGGGGATGCCCCGAATGAGACCGTTCGGGTAGCCCACCCATCGAACAACCCAAGGCTACTTACTGCTAGGGACGCAACAACAGTCAAAAGTATAAAGCGCGGTTGGTAACCCCAGTTTTCTCTATTCCAGTGCTTATCAGAACAGTTTCATTGATATCTCTTGATCATTTTGGTCCAAATACATACCGTCAAAACGAGTTAGGTCGGCTCTGCTTTCTATCCCTGCGAGATTTATCATTAAATTAAGCATTAACACCACCTAGACCTCGCAATCTTTATAACCAGACTATATCATTTAATAGACAACAAATCTACCTATCTATCAACATCAATCTCCACCGTAGCCGGTGTCGAAGACTCTGTTTGTGGTGTGCTCGGCTCCTCTTCCCTTTCTTTTTCTTTGGGAGGCCGACCACGACCACGACCTCTGCCTCTTCCCCTCCCCCTTCCTCTCTTAACCGGGGCTGGACTGGGCTCGGGAGCGTCATCATTGTCTTCGACCGTGGCAGGAACTGGGGTAGGTGGCGCAGTAGCTGCGGCTCCTCGTCCTCTTCCTCGTCCTCTTCCCCGTCGACCACCTCTCGCTCTCCGTGTTGTGGTTGTACCTCGGCCGCGGGCAGTTGGAGTTGAAGACTCCTGATCAACATCGTTATCCCCACCGTAGTACTCGTTCCTCGTAATCGAGCGGCCCAATCGTCTCTCTCCAGCCTGGCCGGTGCCCCTCTCCTCGTCTTTCTCCTCGGCTGTCCTATTCTCGTTAGCAAGCAGCCCTTGGAGGTCTGGAGGAATCTCTTGCATGG
The DNA here is from genome assembly GCA_023014335.1 of Galerina marginata. Taxonomy (NCBI): domain Eukaryota; kingdom Fungi; phylum Basidiomycota; class Agaricomycetes; order Agaricales; family Galerinaceae; genus Galerina; species Galerina marginata. Next base: position 1,608,859 of record JAECYW010000007.1, on the reverse strand, counting down.
CGACACTCGGCGCTCCTTGTAGATACCGAAGTTTATTCCGAATGCTGATTGTGATTCGTTGAAGCGAGGCGGCTGAATTTTGGTTGTCGACTTTTCCTGTCAATGGGGGGTGCAGCTTCCAATGCGAATCTGCGAAAAAGGCGTCGTATACCGTTGCTGGCAGTTCATCCGGTATTTCTGCGCCAACGAGGACAGATGTTTCGTATGTCCAACACCGACTAACATTTTTGATCGTATAGCCACCTCCACCGACGACGAGAAGAGGAACGTTGTACTTCCTAACGAAATTCACGCATTCTCCGTGAGCAGCAATCGAAAGGTTGAAAGCCCCAAGTCGATCACAACCAAGAGAATCGGCACCACACTGCAAAACAATGGAGGTAGGTCGGAAGGCAGTAACTGTGTCGTCTATTACAGTTTTGAAGATGGTTAGGTACATGTCATCATCGATTCCGTCCTGAAGCGGGACATTCAGGCAGAAGTGCTTCCCTGGACCGCTGCCATTGTCGTCCAACTTTCCTGTGCCAGGGAAGAAGTCGCCGGTATATTTGTGAAATGATACCGTCATGACACGGTTGGACTGGTAGAAGGCAAGCTCAACCCCATCGCCATGATGGATGTCTATATCAATGTAAAGGACGCGGGGGTGATACCTAGGTGGTCCATTAGATACGAACCGTTAATATATACAAAGGAAATGAACCTGAGAAGCTCTAGAATGGCCAGAACAATGTCATTAACGTAGCAAAAACCGCTTGCTTCACCCCTTTTTGCATGATGGAGGCCACCAGACCAGTTTATCGCAATGTCAGTAGTTCCAGCGCAGAGTTTGCGTGCCCCTGCCAATGATCCGCCGGCATACATACGACAGAAATCGTACATGTCGGTAAAGATAGGACAGTCTTCGACGCAATTGAAGTTATCAATCATTTGTCTCATAGCTGGTTGGTTTTGTGGTGTTACTCTATGGGAAATAGTCCTTGTGAGAAATCAGACTGACAAATGACAGTTGGGTGCTGACTTGGATAAAAATTCGATGTAATCATGGTCATGATAGTTTTCAAGCTCTTCTTGAGTAGCGGGCCTTGGGTCATAGATGTTGTGAATTTGTTTATCTAAGCCATAGCCCATGACAAGGGCATTCGTTAAAGTAAGGCGGTGAGGTTTCATCGGGTGCCTTTCCTATTTTGTTGTAGGTCAACGATTGAGGATTGAATGGGCTTTGTCATCTTACCCCGTAATGTTGAGCGCCAACACCTTTCGGAAAGTAGTATGAGACGATAGGTCGTGAATGAGGCTATACGAATTTTAGTGTTCCATCAACCATTAGTTTAATGTTACTGTACGTTAATACGCTCGGTAATTGGCTGAGCAGTGCCATGTGATCCACGATCGAAGAAATACGGGGAAGAGGAGAATGTCATCGTAGTCGCCTGAGAAGATCGAACCATGACGGTAATGAAGATTCGAGTATTGGAGTGAACTCCTTGGGTAAGGGCCAAGGTAAATTGTGAGGCCCTGGAGTTTCGTTTAGCGATGAGAAACTGCTAATTCTTGATCACAATGAAGAGGCGACGCTATTTCAATGCAATCAGTATGTTGAAGTAATTGAGAATTTAGAAAGCCACTTGGTTATTCGTCGGAAGGGCAAATAACGAGATAATAGGAAATGAGAGAGAGAACTTGAACACAAGCTTGAAGGTGAAGCGCTAATCGTTCTTGCTGACTCAGCGTATTCCCACGGCATTTGACACGGTCCGGCGTGCTGAGCTCGAGTTGCTCTCCTGATCATCCCAACCAAATTCCAGCACACTCAAGGCTTTAAGTTTCCATCCCAAGTTAGAAGTGAAAACGTTTTCATATAATTGGGAAGACCGACACTTGTTATAACTACGAGTAATGTCCAGCCTGCCTGTATTGCTACCAGGAAATGTCATTCCTCAATCGACACCTGCTCAACACCTCGAATGGAAACCACAAAAGTATCTATCAGAGCCGCAACCTCCACCGCAAGATGATGGAAAAATAATGGAGCAGGAACTGGCCAACGCGCGGCAAATGATTGATGGAAAAATAATTAAGAAAACGCGACCACGCCGGACAGTGGATTACAATGGTGGAATGGGACGGTGGGCTTTGGTGCGTTGAATATGCAATATGCAAACTTGTACAGAACTTCACTAAACTTCAACCAGCTTCGAAAACTGCGATCAAATCCTTATTATGTTCCTCATATGAGACCGAGTCCGCCTTTCATTATTGATGTGAGTTTCTGTAACCGTACCATATTAATGTGGATATGAACGCGTCACAATTAGCTCCTACCCCCCAAAGCATACCCAGAAAATCCATCCACATCATTATGTACCAAGTTTGTGCATACCTCGACGAACAAAATCCGATGCCCAGTGAATGTTGTAACGGTAAGCCGTCTCCTGCTGCAGCCATCGCTCATTAATTCGGTCTATAGTGGACACCTGAATCCCGACGTATCCTTACTGGCTCAACGAGCGGAGAATTCACCCTTTGGAATGGCCTTACCTTCAATTTCGAAACTATCCTTCAAGCACATGACACTGCAATATGCGCGATGACTTTTACCCATTCCGGAGCTTATCTTGCTTCTTCAGACAAGAGCGGAATAATCAAGTACTTTGAACCCAACATGAATAATTTGACTGCTTGGCAAGGTTCTTCATCACGAGAAGCTATCAGGGGCTTGAGCTTCAGTCCAGATGACCGACGTTTCGCTACAGCCAGTGATGACTCCAGCGTACGGATATGGTCGTTTGCAGAAAGCAGAGTAGAGAGCGTGCTGACAGGTAGGATTCTATCTTCAAGTGATTTCATCGTTTTAATTCTCAAATAACAGGTCATGGGTGGGATGTAAAATGCGTAGAATGGCATCCAACAAAGGGTCTCCTGGTGTCCGGTAGTAAGGATAATCAAATCAAGTTCTGGGACCCTCGGACTGGTACTGTGCTATCAACACTGTAAGTGTTGCTTTGAATATTGTCATCACTCCATCCCAATTCATTTTTCGTAGGCATCAGCATAAAAATACAGTGCAGGCATTATCTTGGTCACCAAACGGTAACCTCGTTGCCAGCGCCTCTCGCGATCAAACTGTGCGCGTTTTCGATATCAGGGCAATGAAAGAGTTCCGCATGCTCAAAGGTCACAAGAAAGAAGTCTGCTGTATGTTCACGTCTTTCTATCACCGAGTTCATACTGACAATACTTGCAACTAGCTGTCGCCTGGCATCCTGTACACCCTCTACTCGTTTCTGGTGGATCAGAGGGAGCAATCTTGCACTGGGACCTCTCAACACCTGACGACGACTCCTTATCACGAACGGCCACAGCTCCCCGTGCAACTCTCTCGCAAGCCCACGACTCGAATGTCTGGTCGCTGGCCTACCACCCCTTCGGTCACATCCTTGCCAGTGGTTCTAATGACCACACTACCCGTTTCTGGAGCCGTGAACGGCCTGGAGACGTGACCTCAGTGTTCTCAGGTGGGGGAGAGAAACCGCCCGAGATTGTTGATATGCAAGGACAAGAGGAGGAAGAGGATGCCATGGTGCCTGGATTTGGGCTCGGGGGTTTCGGTGGTGGTGGTGGTGGAACGGGAGGAGGCCCTTGGTGGGGTAAAGAGGAAGACGGAAGTGGGCCTTCGGTTGACAGGAGAGGCGGAGGTTACGCTGAGCACCAGGATACCGACGATTTCGTTATCCCTGGGTTTGGCGCTGCTGAGCAACCGAGACAGAATGGGCATTCGTCGTATCAGTCCTCTGCACCGCCAGACGCCTATGGAAGCGGAGAGAAGGATGAATTCGGTCGAGATCGTGACCCTGGTGCACCAGGTGGTAATAACGATGATTGGGGACGCGGTGGAGGCGCCGCAGGTGGTGGATATAATCGCGGTGCTAGATATGGCCCAAGACGAGGACGTTTCTAAGCATTTATAATTAGTCTACTCGTTCCTTTTTGCCGATTTTATAAAGCATGTATTTGATGAACATGAGGGCCAAAAATATATATTGTATAGGTAAGGCGCACAAGATGCGTCTAGTTAAACAAATATCCCACAAAATAATTTGGTCAACATTAAGTCTGACAGGCAAGTCATTCGGATGCAAGTAAACGCCGTAGCTCCTCGATGTTACTTTGTTTAGTCTGCGGATGTGTCATTCAGTCGTTTCGAGCCTCTAAGTGAATGAAGTAACAAACCTTGATTTTTTCCGCTAACTGTTTATGTAGCTCTTTCTCTAGTTGATCGACAGTGCAATAATCAGCCTGATGATAATTTTATTGAGTACACCATTGGGGAAAAAAACTTGTGGAGAGCAACAGACCATCAAATTGGTATCTAAAATCGAGCTTTCTCTTTTAATGTTGGGCTTTACATCTCGAAGAAGCTTGGGGAGGTGAGAATCTTCAATATGTGTAGCACGAGGAATTTGTCTTTACTCACAGTAGTCTTCATAAAGTCATCCCATTCACGCGTCTTTCTTTTCCCTGCATACGCCGCGACAATGTCCTCCGAAGGATGCCTCGCTGGTTTCTGGTCTGTTTTAGGACGAAGAACTAAGGCTGAGTGCAAAGAAGTATGATACGTCAATGGTAATAACCTTCATTGCCACATTCATCTACGAGAATTGGAGCACGGGAAGAGCTTGTCTCTCCGGAGCAACTCGCCTCTGCCCGTGAAAAACTCGATGCAGATACAACTAACGTTTCCTGACTTTCAGATGGTCTTAAATTGACATCTATATATTTCTCGAGGTCAATTTTTTTTGATCAGCGTCAAATCAGCTAGCTCTTACCATCGTTTGCAGGGATACCTACTTTTGAAAGCGAATGTTTCAGGTGAGTAGTCCCAATCTTGACACGGGGCGGTTGGTTGTCCATGTCTTGGGCTGCTGCTGCAAGGAGGTCCGGAAATTCAAATTCAAAAGCGACAAACGGCAGCATGTCCTTCTTTTCGTCGTCGATGATGTCCATTTCGTCAAGGTCGATCACACTGGTCTCAAGGTCATTGTAACCAATAACCCATTCGGGAGTACATACCGTCCCGCGCACGCGCCGTATTTCAAGGCGCAGGCAAGGAACTGTGTTGGCAGAGTCTAGTCCATTGTCGGTCAGTCATATATATAAAGGGTACTTGCTAGTTGGAAGAACCTACCGGGACCTATGTTTGATCGCCTTGGGGTATGACTCGGATAATCAGATTCCCTTCCCAGTCGTATTAGACCATGGCGCTTGTATGGAGGATTCAGGTGACCAGAAGATGCTCTTGATTGCGTGACTCTTCGATTCCTGTCCATAGTTAGGTTTGCAATGCAGAAGTCTTCACTGGCAGTGTCAACAGTGAAAAATCCCTTCTGGATAAAAACCCGACAGATGGCGGAAATTGGCTCAAGCCCCGTTGCCCTCCGCCAGTGGAGGGTAAATCCCTGTCGATTTCGTATTTAGAAATGATATATGGAAAACAAAGTTGAAACTCACGGCTTTGGGCTGGAGTCGCACCACAGTCGAAATTGTGTGCGATTCTTTATCTATCAGAGGAGGTGCAGTGAGATTGATTCCGATTCCATGATTGTCTTCGAGCCAGGCTTCGATGCCTCGATATTTTAAGGCAGGAGACATGAAGAGAGCGCGGAGCCTAGCTGATAGGACAGGAGCAAGGACAGAGTGTAGATAAAGTTGAGAGGAAGAGATCAGATCCAATCAACAAGTCGTAGTATATATATGAAGAAATATACAAAATAAAATAACGCTCTCGGCCCTTTCTTAATTCTTTTGATTCGGAGTCCGGATTGGTGGTTGTGGTGGCGATGTCCAAATCTGGCATTGGGTGCAATATGTCTATTTCCTTGGGCAGTGGTGTACACAGCAAGAATGAAATCGATTCCTTATTTTCTGTCGGCACATTCCAGAGTTGATTATTTATTTATTTCAGAAGACAATGGCACAGCGCATAGGGTCGTCACTGGCACCCTGGCTCTGAGCCTCATGCAAATTTGAAGTGTCGACGGTTGCAGCTTGTAAGCCCCGCAGAGTAGCGCAAAGTTTTAATGGATCGAAAAATGAATTCATCGGCTTCCACCAAATATTGACCAACCACTGGCCCTAGAAATTGGCGAGGAAAATAGCAGAAGGAGTCGGGGTTGAGATCAAGGACTCTGAGGAACATATGCAGCGGCAAAAGCCGCGTGTAACGAGCAAACAACTGCAAATTCTGTTTCTGTGAACGAACCTGCACAGTTCCTCATCCACCCACCTGAACCTCACATTGCAAAAGCAGCAACTGAGAGAAACCCACATATTATTATTGTATAATGGGGGACGAATACCCCAGTTTGTTCCGTGCGTCTTTTCTGTCTTCATTGCTGAATAGGGACACAGTCTAAGGCATTCAAAAGGTTCGGAGCAGATGAGCTTGGTGCAGCTTTTCGTGCCAACCGAGGTTGCGCATGATACCGTTGCAGAGCTTGGAGAACTAGGAGATGTACAATTCAAAGATGTAAGTCACCATATACACCATTAGTGTTCACATATTCATGGCACGTTGTCATAGTTGAACCCAAGTGTCAACCCATTTCAACGTTCTTTCGTTGGTGAAATTCGACGTATCGACGAGATGGGCAGACGCGTCCGTTTCTTCTCGGCGCAAATTGCGAAGGAGAAAGATGTCGTTCCTATTCGTCCTCTATACGAGTCAGCTCCTCTGATCACTGTCGGACCCCGTGCTGCGCAGACCATTGATGAGCTGGACACCACCCTGGCAGAGCATGAAGAACGACTGGCCAAAATGAATGACAGTTACGAGAAGTTGAGCGACAGGACCAAGGAGCTGATTGAAGCCCGGCACGTCTTGCGGGAGACTGCTGTCTTTTTCGACAAGGTTGGTTTTTACGTTAGAGTGCATCTCTCTGCTAACACGGTTTATTCCACAAAAGGCTCAAGGACACCAGTCGGATATTCGCTCATCTTTCGATGACAGCGTCACTCCTCTACTTCAAGAAGACCGTGAAGCTGGTTATGCCCCATCTTCTGGAGTGCAATTCGATCTCGAGTCAGTTTTTACCCGTTACTGCGGACCAGGTACATTTTTAACTTCTACCTATTTTATTACAGATTCGTGGCTGGAACTATCGAACGTTCTCGCATGCCAACTTTCGAGCGCGTTCTTTGGCGTGTCCTCCGTGGCAATCTGTACATGAACCACACAGATATCGCAGAGCCCTTCGTCGATCCCGTCACCGGCTCCGAAGTTCGCAAGAACGTTTTCATCATTTTTGCGCACGGAGACGCTCTTCTTGCAAAGATTCGCAAGGTCGCCGAGTCAATGGGAGCCACACTCTATCCCATCGACCCCAACGCAGACAAACGCTCTGAATCTCTCCGCGAAGTCACGAACCGTCTCGAAGATCTGCAGACAGTCCTCTACAATACTGGGCTGAACCGACGTACCGAGCTAATCAAAATTGGCGAGAGCCTGCGTGTTTGGCAGGACGTCGTCAAGAAGGAGAAGATGATATATGAAACTCTGAACCTGTTCAATTATGATGTCCGCAGAAAGACATTGATTGCAGAAGGTTGGGTACCCACAAGGGATATACCTCAAATTCAAGTGGCCTTGAGGTCTGCAACGGTTGGTATTTTCATTCTGACCCTATTTGGACCGGAAATAACTTGGGATCTAGGAAGGTGCTGGAACAAGTGTTCCACCCATCCTACACGAGCTAACGACTCACAAGACACCTCCAACGTTCCACAGAACCAATAAGTTTACTGAGGGCTTCCAAACGATCATGGACAGTTACGGTATCTCGGCTTATCAGGAGGTTAACCCTGGGTTATTTGCCATCATCACCTTCCCTTTCTTATTTGCGGTCATGTTTGGTGATATTGGACACGGAACGATTATCTTCCTTGCTGCGGTTTACATGATATTGGCGGAGAGGAAGTTGGCGAAAGTCGATCTTGGAGAGGTTCGTGATTTCAGTCATGATGTATTTTTTTTTGATTCTAACTTTGCTTCATGGGCCATTAGATTATTGGCCAATTCTTCTTGTATGTTTCATTCATTTCAGGATCGCTGGCTCTATCACATTGACTGAACAACCGTCATTAAACAGTGGTCGTTATATCATATTGTTGATGGGCATCTTTTCGATCTACACCGGCCTCATGTACAACGACATCTTCTCGAAAACCCTCCATATCTGGCATTCTGGTTGGTCTTTCCCAGAGACCAATGGAACGTCGGCTGTGACCGGCGTCCTCAGTGACCATCGATACCCTTTTGGTTTGGACCCTGGCTGGCACGGTGCGGACAACGCCCTCGTGTTCACGAATTCATACAAGATGAAAATGTCGATTGTCCTTGGGGTCATACACGTAAGTTTACTGGAAGTGAGACGAGCCGCGTTTCTAACTTACGTCGAATGTTAGATGACATTTGCACTGTGCTTGCAAGTTCCAAATCACATCCAGTTCAAGCGTTATTCCGACTTGTACACGAATTTCCTTCCGCAAATCATCTTCTTGCAATCTATTTTCGGTTATCTTGTCCTTTGCATTCTTTACAAATGGTCGATCGATTGGTCTACGGCCACGACCCAACCGCCGTCGCTTCTGAACATGCTCATCTCTATGTTCTTGCAGCCAGGGACGGTTGAACCGGAGCTTCAGTTATATCGTGGTCAGGGCACGATCCAAGTCGTCCTATTGTTATTGGCGGCAATTTGCGTTCCGTGGCTGCTGCTCACAAAACCCTACCTGGAATACAAGAAGATGCACCGGACTCAAGGTCAGGGATATATGACCATTGGACATGATGGAGGTGTAGATGACATGCCACCCCAAACGCCAGGCATTGCTCTGGAAGATGAGGAAGACGGAAACGGACAAGCCATGATGCAGGCAGAAGGCGAAGAAGGAGTAAGTTTTTTTTTCCTTATCACATTGCTCCTCGTCATTAACATCGGGAACTGTAGGAGCATCATGATTTCAGTGAGGTGGTCATTCACCAAATTATCCACACTATCGAGTTTTGTCTCGGATGTATTTCGCACACTGCGTCGTACCTCCGTTTATGGGCCCTGTCCCTCGCACATGCGCAACTCTCGGAAGTCCTCTGGACGATGACAATTGAACGATTCCTCGGTCCGACCACCATTTTGGAATACGTTGCACTGATCGTCACTGTGTTCTTTTGGTTTGGCGCCACTGTCGGCATCTTGTGTATCATGGAGGTGCGTTTTGGGTTGTCACCTGTCCATCAAGAGTCAAGCTGATTGCATCTCTCTTTGCGCCTATTTTATCTAGGGCTTATCGGCGTTCTTACATGCCCTCCGGTTGCACTGGGTCGAAGCGAACAGCAAGCACTTTGAGGGAGGAGGTTATGTACGTTGCCGTTCCTATCTCACACCGGCTGTTCTGCCGACTGATCTGCATGATGCGCTCTATAGGCATTCGCTCCACTTAGTTTTGCGAGCCAGGAGGTAAAGGAATGAACCGGGGTCTGACTCTGAGTGTCGCTTGGTTCGCTGGCAGGGATTTTGAGCGCGTTGAGTGCGGATGGACTTCGCAGTATTACGAGACGAGAGTAGAACATTCCTCATGATAACAATTAACATGGGTTCCATGATGTCCGTGCACTATGGGGTACCCCGCAGCCCCGTCGGGAACGCCACTAAAAAGTAAGCCAGGCCCTGTTGTCACGCTGATCTAGATCTGATCGTCGGAGCCACAAAATAGCGGGGCCAAATGCAGGAATTTTTTCAAACTCCGAAAATGGAGAGTTATAAGCATGACAGTGCTTTTTTTCGCTTTTCTTCTTCACCTCCCATCTTTCTTCTTCCCCCCTTTTAGAGGCGAGTATCTGGTCGTCCTTTGTCGTCTCTTGGGCGCTAATTGACAGCATACATACAGGCACTTTTGCCACCCATATAGAACTAGAGCGTCCTTTGTTTCTTGCCAGCTTTGCCAGCCATTAACGACGTAGACAACCTCTCCAATATATCCCCAGCAAAGGTGTGTGGTCCTTGCTTCTGTCGTTCTTGAGCCAGCCTTCTGATTTTCGCTGAGTAGATATTAGAAATGCCCGCTGTGACCGCCTCCGCTACTGCTATCCCTTCCCCTGCTTCCCTCAAAGCCGCTGCCGCCCCAGCTCCCGTTAACGGCCAAATGGACATCTCAGCTCTTTTCGTTGCTGACAAGTCCGCTCGCGATGCCGCTGCCAAGTCCCTGGCCGCTGCTGCTCAAAAAGACGGCCCTGCCGCCCTCACTTCCATTGGATTTGTGGACGCCGTGGTCAAGGCTCTTGCCGACAAAAAATCTCCTGCTGCTCGTGAGGGCGCTGCAGATGCCATCTCAGCGCTCGTCAACAACGGCGCTACCAAGTCCCTGGAGCCCATTTTCATCGACTCTGGCATCTATGCCGCTCTCCTTGAGACCTTTGCCGACAAAATGCCCGCTGTCAGGACAGCGGCCGTCGAGGCTGTGCGAGTTTACGTCGCCAACATGAGCCCATGGGCGACCTCCCTTATCCTTCCTGCTCTTCTTCACGAAATCAAAACTGCCGGTAAATGGCAGATCAAGACTGGCTCGCTCGTCGCTCTCAACCAGCTCGTTGTGAGCGCCCCCGTCCAGACTGCCCGTCTCATGCCCGAAATCGTCCCTATCCTTTCTGAGGCGATTTGGGATACCAAGGCAGACGTGAAGAAGGCCGCTCGTGAATCGCTGACAAAGGCCACCGCCCTGGTGTCGAACAAGGACATAGAACGCTTTATTCCTGCCTTAATTAAAGCTCTTATTAATCCCGTTGAGGAGGTGCCTAATACCATTGCCCTCCTCTCGGCCACCACTTTCGTTTCTGAAGTAGATTCGCCTACCCTTTCCCTCATGGTACCCCTCCTCGCCCGTGGTCTGTCCGAGAAGCTTACTGCCACCAAGCGCAAGGTTGCTGTGTACGTTCTTTTCTTATCTTTCCGTCGGTAACGGAAACTCAACCTTATCTCCCTATTTTTAGCATCGTCGACAACATGTCCAAGCTCGTAGACTCCCATGTCACTGTTCGACCTTTCATTCCCAAGCTCCTCCCCGGTCTCATCAAGGTCGAAGGTACTATCGGTGACCCTGAAGCCCGCGGTGTTGTCGGGCGCGCTATCGCTACCCTCCGTCAAGTCGGCCAAGTTCCCGCTGAAAGCGATGGATCTGATCTTCCTCCTATTCACCACGCCGATGAGAAGCAACTGTCCCATTCTCTTGTTGCTATCTACAAGAAGCTCGGCGCTACTATCTCCCCGGGCAATGTCGACACTATGTATGCTTCGTCTCTGGCCGCCAACCTTGTCAACCTGAAGAACTTCGAGGTCCCTGCATGGGACACCCTCGCTCCTTACCTTGCTTTCGTTGCCTCTACTCCTGAGCCAATCACAGTCGCTCGCGAGTGGGTTGTGCGTTCCGCAACTGAGGGTATCGAAGACGATGAGGTTCCTGACGATGAGGAGGAGGGTGAAGACCTTTGCAACTGCCAATTCTCCCTTGCCTATGGTGCCAAGATCTTGCTCAATACCGCTACTCTGCGCCTCAAGCGTGGCCACCGTTACGGCCTGTGCGGTAAGAACGGTACCGGAAAGTCTACCCTCATGCGCGCCATCACCAATGGTCAGGTTGAAGGCTTCCCATCGCCGGACGAAGTTCGCACCTTCTATGTCGAGCATGACATTGATGGAAGCGAGGAAGACACCTCCGTACTCCAGTTCATCCTTACTGATAACCGTGTCCTTGCTTCCAAGGAGGAAGTCGTCGAGACTCTCGCTTCCGTCGGTTTCTCTGACGAGCGTCAAGCCCAGGCTATTGGCAGCTTGTCTGGTGGTTGGAAGATGAAGCTCGCTCTTGCTCGTGCTATGCTCTTCAAGGCTGACATCCTTCTCCTCGATGAGCCTACTAACCATCTTGACGTTGTCAATGTTGCCTGGTTGGAGAACTACCTTACGAACCTCAAGACCTGCACTTCCAGTACGTATATGCGCCTTTTTATGGATCAAATATATGCTTATACACACACATTCTAGTCATTGTCTCCCACGACTCTGGTTTCCTCAACAACACCATCACCGACGTCCTTCACTTGAACCGCTTCAAGCTTCGTAGATACCGCGGCAACCTCGAGAAGTTCGTCCAGCAAGTTCCCGAGGCCAAGTCTTACTACACTCTCGAGGCTCAGGAGGATTACAAGTTCAAGCTTCCCGATCCCCCTCTTCTTGAAGGTGTCAAGACCAAAGAGAAGAGTTTGCTTAAGATGTACGCTCTCTTCATTTTGGCTGCTTTGTTAGTATTGACCCGCATTTGATTAGGCGCAAGGTTGGATTCCAGTACCCAACCCAGACCGTCCAGCAACTCCACGACATCACTCTCCAAGTCTCACTCTCTTCCCGTGTCGCCGTCCTGGGACCTAACGGTTCTGGAAAGTCGACCCTCGTCAAGCTCCTCATTGGCGACATGGAGCCCAACAAGGGAGGTGAAACCTGGAAACACCCCAACTTGGTTATCGGTTACGTCGCCCAACACGCCTTCCACCACATTGATCACCATCTGGACAAGACTCCTCTAGAGTACATGCTCTGGCGTTACCAGACCGGAGAAGATCTTGAGGAAATGACCAAGGCCAACCGCCAGATCTCTGACGAGGAGGCCCAGAAGATGAAGGATGGATCGTTGATTGTTATTGAGGGCCAGAAACGCCTCATCGACGAGATCCTCACCAGGAAGAAGCTCAAGCAGTCCTACGAGTATGAAGTCTCCCTCAAGGGCCTCAGTTCATCTGAGAACATCTGGTTGCCTCGTGACGAACTCGTCAAGCGTGGTTTCGAGAAGGTTTGTCTATCTTCTTTTTTTTTTCACTTTCTTTTCGTTCCTTACAAATTTTTCTCCTACAGAAAGTTCTCGAAGTCGACACCAGGGAAGCTCAGCGCCTCGGTCTCCTTCGTCCCCTGGTTCGTCGAGAGATCGAGAAGCACTTCGCTGACTTCGGTCTCGAACCCGAGTTTGTGTCGCACAACACCATGAGGGGTCTCTCTGGTGGTCAGAAGGTCAAGATTGTGCTCGGTGCTGCTACATGGCGTCGTCCTCACATCATGTGCCTTGATGAGCCTACTAGTAAGTTTTCTTGAAGTTTTTTCGTCGCCCTCGTTAACATCCACATCCAGACTACCTCGATCGTGAATCGTTGGCTGCGCTCATTGAAGCTCTGAAAGTCTTTGAGGGTGGTGTGCTCGTCATCACCCACAACCGAGACTTCTCCGAGTCTCTGTGCAAGGAAGTTTGGGCTATGCGTGATGGTCGTCTCGAGGCTTCAGGTCACAACTGGGTCGAAGGTCAAGGCTCCGGTCCTCGTATTGACAAGGCTGCTGGTGAGGAGGATGATACCTATGACGCGATGGGCAACAAGGTCGACAACAAGAAGACGAAGAAGCTGACGTCGGCTGAGGCTCGTAAGCTGAAGAAGGAGCGCATGGCTCGCAAAAAGAGGGGCGAGGATGTCACTGATGATGAGCTCTGAGCAGCACCACCTCACCTCGTTGCATAGATTCACCTTCCTCTTCTCGCCTTTTTATGCCTCGCCCCTTTTGTTTATCTTACTCCTCGCACACGATCCGACTATGACCTGTTATAATTAGGTGTTACTTCTAGATATCTCTTACGTCTCGCGCATACCATGATTGATGCCTGTCTTGCTTGTTGTCTGTACTATCCTCATCGCGTAATTTTATTCTATGGCATTCTACTTCGTTTTCTTGTATGATTTGTGTGATGTGTGACTTCCTCTCATCTCCGAGCTCGAACGATCTCGAACGACATGAACGCAAATAGCTTATGCATGGGAAAATCCGGTTCTCCCACCTACTCACTTATAACGTGTATGGCGTATTTCGGATTGTAAACTGAGAATTGGCATTTCGTTTGAGATACAGCTTTCCGAAGAGAGCGCCCTGCTAAACTTTGAAATAAACTCTGTTGATTTTGGCGCGCGTTGATTACATAACACGCGTTGCACTACTATAAATGATCAATGTTGAACTGAAGCTTATCGTAATTCCAACCACCTTCCCTTCTTTCCGCCATGTCGCGACATCCTCAGGCTGGCTCATCTGCCTTCCGACAAATACAAGTCCTCACCAATGCATTTGAGATCGTCCAGCTACCCACCAAAACCTATTATCAGTATGACGGTGAGCCGATTATTCGGATTTAATCATTAGTGATCGCTGATCCGTCGTTGTTTGGCCCGCCTAGTCGGTGAGCTGAATATATAGGTTTCTTCAATTATTCTATGGATTTTAACTAGGACGCAGTCTTCGATCCACCTGAGAAGGTTAGGAAGAAAATACTGTTGATGAACCACCTCCAATCCGCTGTTGCCCCGAACGTCTTCAACCCTCGTATGATTTACGATGGGCAAGCCATCGCATACTCACCAGCAATGCTACCGCTCGCCGGCAATGGCAACGGAACAGTGAGTGCTCTGGAGGCGATTTCTATTCAATGGCTGACATTTTGTTTGGGTCTACAGTTCACTGTGAAGCTCGGGGTGACAACGCCGATTCCTCCTGCTACCAAAGGATCTCATCAGATAAGACTGACCCTGACTGCTGGCGGGGAAATAGAAGCTAGGTGGCTCAAGGTCGTTCATCTGATTTTATCGGTTACTCAGTTTCCCCCTCCTCCCTTCCAGGCATGTAGACGACCTGATCAAAGGAAAGAAAGTTACCACGAGAGCACTGGTGGCGACCAACCTCATCCAATTGGTTGTTCGTCAAGGTCCCAATCAGTGAGTTCGAAACACGATCCAAATATTTTTCTGCTGACTGTGGATTCCTTAGGAACCACACGAATAACGGACGAGCATATTTTAGTGGAAAGGAAAAGAGGCCTCTCGGAATGACCGCCCTTGAGGCATGGAGAGGGATCTTTCAGTATGTCTCTACTTGCGCCGGTTGGTCGATATGTACTGAATTTCTTTTAATGACTTTTAGATCTGTCAGACCGACACTCGGTAAAATGATTCTTACTGTCGATACCTGCACCGCCGCCGTGTATGTTCTATCGTGCATTCTCATTCGAAACGTTTATTTGACTTTAGTTGTTGCCAGTTACCAAGCTGGTGCTCTAGACAATCTTGCCATGATATGCCTTGGATTTCGTGATATCAGTAAACTCGACTTAAGAGAGGATGATCCCAACTTCAGGAAGCTCGTAAATTTTTTCAAGAACGTTCGTATCAAGGTTCAGGCTGGGAATAATCGATCACGCACCAAAACTATTCGTGGCTTTGTTCCTCGAGCAGGAGAATTTGAATTTTTGAAGGACGATCGGGGGACCACCGTTGCAGTACGTGGAACTTTGTCTACTGCTGTGTCATCTAATACTGAACGATTCTGCAGCGCCATTTCCAAGAAGCCTATGGGACGAGGCTTAGATATCCCCGTATAGTTGGCGTGAGGTTAACTGGAAAGAATTCCCCGCATCAAGATGTGGTTCCATTAGAACTTTGTACTGTTGAGCCTGGCCAGCTCTACAGACGCAGGATCCCTGAAAGTTGCACGAGCGACATGGTCAAGTTTTCAACAATGAGGCCACCTGACAGACTCAGGAAAATTACTGATGCAGTAAATAATTTTATTTCGCTTCATTCATCTGTGTCAATCATATCCTTACCAGGTCCAAGACCACGACCTTTCTGAATTTCTGCGAGAGGCTGGGATGCAGGTTAATATGAACCCGATGACCATCAATGCAAAGCTGTTGCATGTACCTGACGTGTTTTTCAATCTGAAGGCTCAGCCACTGGTACGACACTTCTCACCCGTCGTAATATTTTTCTGACCTTCCTGACAGAAACCAAGCTCTGGCGGGTGGAACGCTGTTAGACAACGCTTCACTGACCCTCAAAGGCTCCAGCATTGGATTGTTGTCAATTTCGTTCAAAGCATCTCCGATCAGCGAGCGCATGAATTGATGACCGGTAATTTGATGACTTCTTGCAGGAATCTAGGTTAGTTTGCTGTCGTTCCTGCAATTACTTGCAATTGAAAATCAAATTCCTTGTAGGCATGGGTAAGCAGTCTCATCCTAATTCGTCCACGAGCTTCGTAGAACTCGTCTCAATGTACTTCATTCTCAGATCCCCAAGCCCCGCGTACCTACTTCAGAGGCAATGCTCATGATGTTCCTGGGGTATGTGGAACTTTTTCTTCAACGGCATGAGCTCATCACAATACACAAAAAACTGTTAACCTTCTCAACATGCAGACTCTTAACACGGTGATGGGAATGGCCGTCAGGACATATAATGGAAGAATCGAAGAAGATCAGCTACGAAAGCTGATCATTGTTGTTTTATTGCCGGAGAATGGTGGAGCGATCAGGAATGCACTGAAATTCTGGGGAGATGTCCAAAATGGTATGATCTGACATAGTTTTAATTTTCTTGTACTCAGAATTATCTCAGGTGTTGCGACGCTGTGCCTCCGAGAGGGCAAAGTTTCCAAGGGCAATGACCAATATTTTAACAACATTGCCCTGAAGTGCGTGTTTCTGATACACTGCTGCTTCTTGCTTTGCTAATGTTCCATCGCAGACTGAATGCCCGTCTTGGTGGCGTTAATTTTCGTAGTATTTCACCAGCGATGAGGGAGATTCTCAGTGATCCTGTCATGATTATGGGTAAATATTACATTATACTTTGCATTAAGCATACTTATCATTTTCCCAGGCGCGGATGTGGGCCATCCTGGACCTGGCGTCCTCAAACCTTCAGTCACCAGTGTTGTCTATTCACATGATCAATTTGGCGCCCAATATGTCGCCCTTACCGGTATCCAACCGCCCCGTATTGAGCAAATCCTGGACTTGAAGGAATATGTCACGATGGCTGTTACGAGTTTCGGGGACAAAAACAAATTCGCACCAAAAAGGCTCATATTTTTCAGAGATGGACTTTCTGAGGGAGAGTATGAGAGAGTGGCTAGACAAGAGATTGCTGATATAAAAGGTCTTTTGCCTCATATCTGTTACACTATTTGTGCTGCCCTAATGCAATTTTGCCATAGGAGCCTGCATTGACCTGTGGGCATCAAAGGGGATAAAAATCCCCATACCCACTCTCACATTCATCGTCGTTGGTAAACGGTTAGTCATGCTATGTGTTGTTCTCGATTTTCCCTCCTCACCAGTGTTGGATTGTCCATAGGCATCATGCAGTCTTCTTCCCGTCAGAACCAGGGTTGGTTTTAAACTCTTAAACATCTACTCCAGTTATCTGACATTTGGACTTGAAGGCAGGCAGACAGGACAGGAAATTGTCATGCTGGCTCTTTGATTGACAGTACAATCACACATCCTGCAGTCCATGATTTCTACCTTCAGAGTCATGCTGCAATCCAAGGAAGTAAGTGTGGTTGACTCTATCTCACTCATCAAGGACTTAATTTTTTCTTTGACTAGCGTCACGTTCCAGTCACTATGTTGTGCTGCATGACGAAAACTTTGATAACCAACTGGCCAAAATACAGGACCTTTCATTCACCCTTTGCCACATGTATGCAAAAGCCACCCGGTCTGTGTCTATACCAGCGCCTGTATACTGTGAGTTTGTTAGTTTTCCACAAAGTCATTTGCTGACCTGGCTATTTCTTTTCAGATGCCGATGTAAGTGTCCTTGCCTGTCCTTGAGACCAACGGGACTAATCTCCCTCTTTATGTATAGCTTGTTTGCTCTCGTGGAGGTTTTCATGTAGACCCAAACGCAAACTTAGGGTTTGACGACAATGCGTCAATGACAAGCGGCTCCTCGAACCTGGACATGAGTGCCTGGCAAGCCGCTTTCGGACCCATCCATCCAAGACTCAACAAGACTATGTATTTCCTGTGAGGGGACTGTTTCCTGCATTTTTTGGGCCTTCTTGTCAAAAGTATGTTCAACTCACTTTCGGCATTCTGCAAACATTTTCTAATGAGGGTTGACCAGTCGTGAATACACACAACATTTCTTGTAGCCTACAATCACTACCGGATATTATTATATATGTATACCTGTCCATCGATGACGAACTATCTTGTACCTCTGCCTATTTGTATATATTGCCATGTACCGTATGACCTCAATGCACCGTCTAACTTTCCTTGCAATCTTTTGGCACTTTTGCGGGGAAATCTTATCGTATAATCCCAAGACTTAGGGTCTGAGTGAGTTGGTTGCCACAATGAAATCACCTAGAAACTACATATATAGATGAAATTCTTTCTTTGCCCTCATCGTCTGTGCGAATACCCGTCATCTCTTTCCCTAGAGCTCCTCTGCCCCCTTACACTGTCCTTTTCACGCTCTCGTCTGGGTGGCGACCTCGACCTGTCCCTGTATGCTCCACTGCGATCGTCACGTCTCTTATCAACATCTCGTCTGGCACTCATATGCGGAGGCGGGGACCGAGATCTTTCTCGGCCACCATTCTGAGGTGGAGAAGGCGGACGAGCGGGGCGACGTTCTCGTTCTCGTTCTCGTTCAGGATTCCTGTCGATGCGTCGGTCGCGGTCGCGTTCAGGAGAAACTGGACCACGACCGTAGCGATCACCCCGAGGCGGGGGCGGGGGCGAGTGGACACGATGCGACGGTATATCGGGTCTGCTGTCCACATCCCTGTCTCCGCCTCTGACTCTGGTGCGACCTCCATTGCTACGGGGAGGAGGGACGGGCGACCTCTCCCTCTCGCGCTCACGCTCTCGGTCGCGGGTTCGAGGTGGTGGAGGCGGCGACCTGGATCTCGAATCGCCTCGCCCAGTTGGACGGCGAGGTACGGGGGGTGGAGACCTATCCGACTTCCGACGAGGCGGCGAGCGAGATCTTGAGTCATCCCTTCCCCGACGAGGTGGTGTCCGAGATGGTGAGCGAGAATGGCGACGTTTGGTGTGCCTGCGCGAATCTACGGAGGAGCTCTCGTCAGACGATGAGTCAGATTCGGAGTCGGTTGAATCCGAGTCCGAGTCAGAAGAGGAAGAGGATTCTGCCTCAAGCATCGCGCGACGTTGTTCCATTATCAATTTTGGTGCATTCTGAATAGGGTACACGTGAGCAGGCTGCATAATTCTGTAAATGACATTTAGAGCACAAACCTTTAAATACTCCCGCATGTCCTCTGTAAGAATACCCAGCCCAATACTCGTGAAATAGTTGATGGAGAACCTCGTGTTTTTGGGGATATCCACAGGGAACATCCCAGCACACCCTTGCCTGACTTCGGGGTCTTTGAACCTCTCTGCGAGATTCTTCAAACCCATACTCTCCATCATCTCTTGCATCATAATTTTAACGAAGATACGACTACTGCTAGTCGTGTCGTCTTCGTTGATTTGAACGCAGTCGAAGACCATCCATGAAATGGCATCCGTTGAGATGAGATGGCCGAAGAAGCGAGCAATATTCCGCAGACGGTTGGTCTCGTATCTGTGTATAGTGGTGTAGTAGTTCCTGAAAGCTTCCTCGAACGAGTCGGTCCATACTCTGTTGAGTTTGCTAAAACGTTCCCCGATCAGGCCATAGAAAGTTGAATATGAGCGCTCTTGAGAACAACATTCGATGATCATGTTCACAAGCTCAATCTGCAAAAAACGTTGAATATGGAATCATAGGAACAAGAAGTTAACTTCTGGCACTGACCTCCTGTCCTTCCTGGAGCTGTACCTTCAGCAATTTATGCACGGCTTCCTCGTAGTTCAGAGCATTCATAATCGTCAAGTAAATGATACGACGCAAGTTGACCAAGTTGGTCTCCGTTTTATCCTCGATGCCCTCTTTGGTCTCAGCAACTAGAACAATACGCATGAGTCGATACGAATCACCGGAGATGTACAGACAATTTACCTTCCTCGTCTTCATCAGAGTCTTCCTCTGAACCAGACCCAGATTCTTCGTCAGAGTCCTCGCCTAAAATCTCGGCTTTGATGGCCTTGTACTTCTCCTCGTTTTCCATATAATTAGGATCGAACTTGAAGATATCTGTAGACCGAATGCTTAGTCATGTTGCCAGGTTCCATAGAAAATGGCACATACTCAGCCCCTCCTGAACCTGTAATTCTTCCTCCAGTAGAATCTGATGTGTGATTTGTTCGTCCTCCTCGACCAAGTCCAAGCCCTCTGGCAAAATCGGGTTATCCTTGTACTTGTCCTTCCTGACTTGCATGAGCACCTCGATCATATACTGGACCCTCTGACTGATTCTGCCTTCATTTAGGACGGTACGGAAGCTTTCAAAGATGAAGCCATTGCCCTTTGGAGAGTTCTCAGCGAGGAAAGCGCCAACTTCGCGTGTGAATCCGACCGCAATTTCGATAGAGTCATCAGTAGGCCGTTCTAGCAGGAGCGTAAGAATTTGAAGAGAAACAATTTCGTGGGCGACAGCTTGGTTGACAAGGTGCGCGATAAATGTTGTCGTAGAATGACACACGATCTAGGGAAGTGATTAGAGGGACTCGAGAGCAAAGATGCTTCATATCCACACATACCTTGTCGTTTCGTTTGAAAGACCTTCTGAACTGGCTGATAAGTCTTGTCAACACCAGTTCCCCAACCTGAGGCAATTTGGTGTTGATAATCGACACGAGCGCAGCAAAAACAGGCGTAAATGGTAAACTTGCAGCTTGAGCCTTCATGACGCTCCTTGCGAACAAGCCTCTTCCTCGGACTAGATTCTCGTTGAAGAGCTCCGGTACGATCATTTTGATGTTTGTGACGTTCACCCTGTTGACGATACCGGTGATAGACTTGCGGAGGGCGTCCCAGGAAAGGCGTTGATATTCTGGGCTACTTTTGTCGGAAGAAGCGGCAGCTTGCATGGCGCGCAGACGTGCAGGTGGAATATAAACACCCCCAGAACGTGTATTTAACATCTTCGCAAATTCGGCGCGTTGGGCAGACTCTTTTTCTTTCGCTTTTTCGACAGCCTTTTGCAGTGCTGTTGAATTGGCTTCAAGCTCCATTGCTGCGACATGGGCTTCGAGTTTTCCAACCTTCGGTGAGACCTGACCTTCCGAGTCCGAGTCTGACCTATTCGAGGGAGACCTGGCCCTGCGCCGACTAGCGGGTGGTGCACCGTCGACCTCTGGGGATTGTGACGGTGATCTGGTATTGAATCCAAGATTATTGGTTGGATTTCATATTTGAAGATCGAGCACATACCTTTTTCTTTTATGAGCGGCCGACTCTGAAGGGGATGGAGAACTCATTTTTGAAGGATAGTGGGTAGGAGAGTGAGCACGAGTCAATGTTGCCGACGACGGTGCAGTTCCAATTGTGTTTGGCGTTGCTTGCCATCGTCGTCCAACGACTGGGCACAATGGGAAACCTACGAGGACCTTGAAATTCGCAGAAACATTCAGGCTTCCAGAGGTTCTTATTATCGTGGCCATGGGATATGTCACCTCTTGGTCATTTTTTGCGAATATCCAAGCCGTTTTTACAGTACCAGAAATGCTGGCGTAGTTTCAAGCCTTTTGTGGAAAACCAATCACATGGAGTTCGCCGCTCACTCTCATCCCCGAGCCCGTATAAGAGCGTAGAATTGCGACATACAGAGATGGCGTCTTTGTAAATACCCACTTTCTGCTTCTCGCTAACAGAACTTTGACGAGTACCAGATACGGCGCCTGGATCATGGAGAACCGTGAAGAATTAGAAAACATTACAAGGGTGAGTTTGGATTACCACCTCTCGATCATCCCCTATCTCACCTAGTTTACTGCTGAATAGCTCAGTGACAACGTTATCAGAGTGTTGGGCCAGGTCTGTACCTTCCTTCCAGTCTTTGATTGAAGTTGATTCAAGGCGATCTAACCGATGAAATTTGCCCTAGAACCCTGGCAAATTTACCCTTCAAGGTATTTTATTTCAGCAGCCTTAATGGCGAACCTCGCGAATCTCAAGGCTGCTCACAGGGACCAACACCTATGTCATCGGCTCACAGAACCCACGTATCCTTATTGACACTGCTGAAGGCCTCGACTCGTACATACCTGTGCTCAAGTCAGCTCTAGAAAACCCAACCAATGCAACACAGCCAGACGTCTCCGACATCATCCTCTCTCACTGGCACCACGACCATGTCGGAGGAATTCCTTCAGTCCTTATACTTCTAAAGGAGCTCTGGGAAGGGCGTAATGCTGGCAAGCCATACACACCCCCTCGTTTGCACAAATATCCGGTACCCGAAGGCGCAAACGGGGAACATCTTGACTCGCATTGGAACAAACTTCCCAAATTAATTGAGGAGCTCCCTAAGGATCTATATACTCACACGCCCGATGGTGGTGTATTCCACGACCTTTCCGACAACCAAGTTTTCGAGGACGCGGCTGGGTCGCCTGTCCTTCGTGTACTGCATACCCCAGGACATACCGTCGACTCCGTCGCCTTACACGTTCTACCGGACCGCGCATTATATACAGCCGACACTGTCCTGGGCCACGGCACGGCTGTATTCGAGGATCTAGCCACCTACCTCGCGAGCTTGAACCGCATGCTGCACTTCGGAGCGCCTACTGCATCTCCGCCAATTGCAGGAGGCGATACTGACTTGGAGTACGTAAGCCTCTACCCCGGCCACGGAGCTGTCGTCGTTAACGGTCGCGAAACTATTGCAACTTACATCAAGCACCGGCTCGAAAGAGAAGAGCAGGTCCTAGCGGCCCTGCGATCACCAATACCTGCCGAATTCCTTGAGACAAATGCTGGGACCGCGCCATTTTGGACAACTTGGAATTTGGTCAGGGTCCTGTACAAGGCGTACCCAGAGACCCTGTGGCTACCCGCTGCTCGTGGTATTCATTTGCACTTGAAAAAGTTGGAGGGCGACGGGTTTGTCCAGTGTGTTGGTGGAGAGGGGAAAGACTGTCAGTGGAAGCTGCTTGTATCTCCTCCCTCGACCCCTAGTCTATGAGAAGGATTTATATTCAAGAAAGGTACCAAGCCTTGAAAAGGTATTTAGAGTTATTCGACGGGCTACAAAAATCTGATACTCGAGTCCATGGATTAAGAAGAATTTCTACATTTTGCCTGGGCATTTCCGATCAAAAATTCTCATGAAAAATATAATGCCGGCGACGGTCTTCCTTAAGTATACTACACATATTAAAGTAGTACTATCTATCAATAAAAACGACCTCCTTGCCCTGGCTTCTTCAAGTTCTTCGACGTCAAGAACCAGGTTGATTGAGGCTAACTGGAACGGGAGTAACTTCCAATTATGGGAATGTGGCGCACTTTCTCTGTAAATCAAGAAGAGAGCCATTACTGAATTCTAAAGTGTATGTGTACAAACTACATATGAATCTAAAAGCTTTATTTGTTTTAGAAACATCCACAGATGGTCTGATTTACATAACTGAGCTCTCTACAGCTCTCCGCGGTTCGACAATTACGCATTTCTGGACCGTGGTGGAGAGTGGAAGTAACAGTCACTGTGGAACACTGAAAGCTAGGCTCGTGACCATCCTGTATATGAGAACATGAGAATGTCAATACGGAGGATTTTCTTTATATACAGACGGTACCAGCATGACTTGGGTATGACTGGAAAAGAACTTGAGCTTGAGAGGCAAATTGGCCAATCACATGACTACCGCGCAGTTCATCACGCTGACCGTTCGGGTCTCCACAGGTTTCCTACCTACCTCTCACAACGAACGATGAAGACGCAGAAACAACTGTTGCTTCTCTCTTTCGTCTCTATATCGTCGCTTATTGCGTACGCAGCGCCTCCTGGGTTGTCGTTCGGCGAATCCGCACAGGCCATCTTCAGCCAGAAACCCCTTTTAGGTATCTCTGGAGACGACTTCCGCGATGTTGCTACAGAGTGGTTGGACGATGCCAAGAAGGCTATCCTGCAAGGGAAAAAGAACCTAGAGAAGTGGTACCATGAGGGCAGGGAGTATATCAAACAGGACGACCTACTTTGTACGCGATACTTTCGTATCTGACCAGATTACAGGGCTAACATTTGGTTCTCGTCGTTTGAATAGACGAATTCGTGACACATCCCGATTTCCAGAACTACGACTTAAGGGTAACCGAGCCTAAATTATGCGATTCATCTGTGAAACAATATTCTGGATATCTCGACGTTGCAGAGGACAAACATCTGTTCTTTTGGTGAGTGTGCCTTTATAGAGAGCTTCAGAGCTATCTGACTCACCCTAAACCAGGTTCTTTGAGTCTCGTACAGCCCCTGCCGATGCTCCTTTGATACTCTGGTTGAACGGCGGACCAGGATGCAGTTCATCGACTGGACTACTTTTCGAACTCGGGCCTTGCTCTATCACCAATAACGGTCTTAATGTCACGTCAAACCCTTACAGCTGGAATAAGAACGCCAACATCATTTTCCTGGATCAGCCTGTCAATGTCGGCTACTCATACGCAGACGATGGTACATCCGTGTCCACCTCACCCGTCGCAGGCAAGGACGTGTATGCTTTCCTGGAGCTGTTCTTGAACAGGTTCCCGAAGTATTCGAAAGCACCTTTCCATCTGGCTGCCGAGAGCTACGGCGGTACATATGCACCGAACTTCGCTAGCGTGATCTTCAAAGCCAACAAGGAACTCCAGGTCGCGCCCAACCCACAGCTTAAACACATCAATCTCGCCTCCGTGATCCTGGCGAACGGCCTCACGGATCCTTATGTCCAAATGGCTTCCGTCCCAGATTATGTCTGCGAGGGCCCTTACCCCGTCTACGACGATCCCGAGGGCCCGCAGTGCCAAGCACTTAGGGCTAAGGTTCCAACCTGCCAGAGGCTTCTCAAAGCATGCTACAACTTTGATTCGAGATTTACCTGTGCACCGGCCATTATGTACTGCAACAGCCAACTATTTGGACCTCTCATGCGTAAGCAATGACTTCGTTCTTGCATCGTATAAGCTTCTAACTCAGCGCTTCTGCCACAGAACTTGGCCTCAACCCTTACGATGTTCGTCGCGCTTGCGATAGAGACGAAGATGGCCCCCTTTGTTACAGCCAAATGCAATGGATCGATACTTGGATGAACGAACCATCTAATAAAGCTGCCCTTGGCGTGAACCCCTCCCGAACTTTCGAGTCATGTAACATGGAAGTAAACCAGGCATTTACGCTGAATGGTGATGGCGCCCACAATAGCGCAAAGTTGCTTCCAGAACTCATTAATGACGGCGTAAGGTTGCTTGTTTATGCTGGCAATGCTGGTGAGTCACGTTACCCGTTTATCATTAGGGCATGGTGTCCTTTGCCTTGTATAATATTTCTACGAAAAAAGCCCTTACTCACTCTTCTCGTTCGTAGATATGATGTGCAACTACATGGTATGCTCGCATTCTTGGAAATAATGATCACAGCTGACGCTTTCACCAGGGTAACGAGCGTTGGGTCGGACAACTTGACACCAAATTCTTGCAAGAGTTCACTCAAACCAAGCCAGTTCCTTGGGTTACCACCGAGAGTGGTCGTACCGCTGGTGAGGTCAGGAGTGCTGGTGGAGGCGGGTTTGGTGCTGGGAACGTCACGTTTGTGAATGTGCACGAGGCTGGGTAAGCATCTCATATCTATGACGACTTCGCTGCAGTTTACTCACATTACCCACTATCCTAGGCATATGGTCCCATTCGATCAACCCGAAGCAGCATTGGTATGTCGTTTCTTTTCTAACTCCGCCGCCTCCTCTTCTTCATGGTTCCGGCGTAGACGCCCCGAACCTTGCTGAAGTCGGGCGGCCTCCTCGGATTCCAATTCTGACTCTTCTCTCAGGACCTCATCACGCGCTGGATTATGGATATCCCCCTGTCGGTCAAGCCCGACTTGGCCTAAGGAGGCAGCCTAGGAGTGGCTGGAAATTCCATTCGTGCATATGACCTTAGAATTTACGATGTCCTCATCGGAGGTGATCAGTTACGTGGTCTAGTGAGCCGTTATGTTCGTACTGGATTTATCACGGTTGATACATATACCAGTTTGTACTCTAAATTAGTAACTATATACACGGAGCTTTAGAGATATGCAATATTCCCGGCTAAGTTTTTGTTTTGCTTGTTAAGTCCGCAAACCGACTCTTGCGCAAGATTTTTTTACCTCTTGCCAGTGCCTTAGCTTTGTGATTATTGTGAGCTCTACTCTTCCTCTCAGATGTACCAAGCAGCCTCACACCATATGAGCTTTAGATCCCATAAAAATGCCGTTGGCAGGGGTTTGCTTTTTGGCAGAACCTCCTAGCACCAAAGCTAAGTGAATTCATTCATCCAAATATATATACAGATTCATACTAAAAACGACTAGATAAATACATGACAGAAAGTGGGAGTACGTATACGACAAGATATATGATACATCGGTGGATAGGTCTTCCTTGGTGTGACGTGAATAATTTACCAAATAAATATGGGAGAAAAGGTATGAGGCTTTGATACATATCCAAATCAAGACGACGAGCAGCTAGCATAAGATCCCCTGTACACATAGGAAGTCAGGTGGGGACGTAAACAAACCGGAAAGGAATAACAAATCATGAAGATCATCACCATGTTCTATGGAACTAGGCATTTTCAATAACTGGGGTTGAAGAGTTCTTCGACGTCCATCGGAAACAGCGGCTCAGATGAACCCAACCCGCCCCCGAATATGTCGAGTGGGACACACTCTGGCGAATTCAAGTCATAGTCGAACAAGCCGGACATGTGAGTCCGTTCCTCAGCGTCGTAGATTGTGATGGGTTTCTTATCGGCGACAGAACAATCTCCTAGAACCTGGATTCCATTTCTGTCGAATGTCTCCTGAGTCATCAACGATTCCGGCGTACTGCCTTCCACGGAATAATTTTGCACTTGAGGCATCCAGATATCGCCGTCCGGGTTATAATAATTGATTGCGTTATCCGTGATGAGGAGTTGGGAAGGCTGTATCGGGTTTCCGCCACTGGTGAACTCTGAAAACGAAAGACCGTCGCCTAGACCAATTCCAAACAACAGTGACAACGAGGTCGAGGAAAGGAACTGCGCTGGTTGCGGTGTAGTAGTTGCCGCACGCTCTCCGTTCCAGTGAGGGATGGAGTTCGTAGAGTGTACGACTCTGCTCGGCGACTGTGGTCTTGATGACGCGAAATCATTTCCCGACCTTGGCGAAGGTGCGCCTTGCAGGCGACAAGGTATGGAGGTAAGCTGCATAAAATATAATTTAGTGACCATGATAAAGCTATCGATGAAGCCTTGCTTACCTCCCGTGGAGGACGACGAAAAACTGGCCCACCGGTTGTCGAAGATGGTCCGGTTGTTATCCAGCTATAACTCGCAGTCGAGCGTAGGCGTCTGTTTACTGGATTGGAGATTGTAAACTCCGGAACGGAAGAGGACTTTCGATGTTGCTTCTTGGTCGTCGTGACGTCTGTCGAGGATAATTCACGAGACACAGCAGAAGAAGAGGACGACTCCGAGCCTGAGGTGCCTGCAATACCTTCACCAGAGATATTATCCAGCGACCCGACCATCTTCGTGGGCGAAGACCGCGTCTGGCGCCTCTTTCCTATCGCGCTCTTCTTTGGTCTATATCGATAATCCGGGTGCTGGCGCGCATGCTCATTCCGCTCCCCATTTGCGCGCTCCTTCCAGTAAAGGCGTTCTTCTGGGGATAGATGGTGCCAGGCCTCAGCGGCTTGCTTGGACAAGGTCTTCTCGCCCCCAGCACCTGGCGCGCGTCTGATACGCTTTCCTTCACGGGAATGCTTTTTCACGTAGTCGCATCGGAACAGGATGAACTCGTTACGCGGACGCGCTACCCAAGACGGATCAGAGTGTTTTCCGTTACTCTCAACGCGTTTTTCATTGGAGCTTTCGTCGTCGGTAGGAAGTACGGAACTGCTAGACGCTGGAGATACAGATTCGAATTTTCCAGAGGCTGTCTGGCATGGCGGTTGGATCAAGTTCGAGTCAGAAATGTGGAACGTTGGATTTTGAAGAGGAAGCAGGGTGCCGGAAGTTACAGTAATATCGAGGTATTCCTCGTTCTCTGGAGGGGACCACCCAAGGATGCGAGAGAGCAAAGGCATCGCAGTAGCCAAACGACAAGTAAAGCATAATGCACATTTGCTCATTCTTCCCTTTTTCAAGCATAGTGAGAGATGTACCAATAGACTAGAATGGACAGTTCTGACGCGGCCCTGCAGATCTGAGATTACCGTTCTTGAGTTAGAGTTCAAATGACCTCGATCACGATCGGGGAATCGAATCGGTAATCAACGCTTCTCCTTCACCCGCCGTATTCTATGACGATGGAACTGAGTCCTACACTTTGCAGACTCTTCCAAGGTGGACAGAGTCGCTATAGCGGACTGCTTTCTTCAGCCTGAACTTTGAAAGAGCTGCATAGATGATTTCTCCTGCTCGTAATTGTTACAGAAGTCGATCAAGGAGTTACCCCTATTTTTCTGCGTCCGGTTAGGATCGAGCGGACTCAGCGGAGAGATTCTCAAGTAAATATCATATCTAGCATCCCAGACTCAATTGTTTTCTCCCCGAAATTGCTTCATATCATTGCAAATTACAGTTTGGAGTGGATCTCATCGCGGCCAGTGGCGGGGGAAAGTTTGAGGACGCTTGATATATCCACTGCATGATGAGCACTCTTAGTACCCTGTTTCGAATTCCCTTGCAGCAGGACCTCCCGCCTATTGTGAGCGCTTCGAACTAGTACAATATTGGATACCCCACACGAGCGGGTAGCGTACCACCTGCCTCTCGGAATCACAGAATAGAGTAGTCACTGTCTGCATTTTTATAAGAAATAAGCTCTGGGGTGTACTAATCCAGAACGGAACGACATTGCAGGAACAAAGCCTGAGATTATAGACGGAAGCAGGGACTCCCTCACTCACCGCGAATGAAAATGGGGCGGGCACGTCTGGGAAATTCTGCGCGGCTGTGTGGATGTATTGCAGGATCCGAGCATTTAGGACAATGTCGAAATCGGTGCGAGGTCTCCCAAGTCCAGCGCCATATTGGCGCCATCTTCATTCAGACCCTGTTTCGAGCATGAGTATGATGTACATGAGGACTTTGCGCATTGATTTTTTGACCTGACCATCCTGGCTAGTAACCGGTAGAAAGGCGGGCACTGGGATTTCCTAGAAGTACCGAAGCCCGAGGGTGACAATTTATGTCAGTTTAAGTAGTCTTTGGTGTGCTCGGGGATGGGGTGCCTTAATCCCACACGAAGATTTCTCGACTTGCTCGCTAACAATATACCCTGCTTAATCCTACGAGTGAAGCAATGTGAACAATAAAAAAGTAGCAAAAATTCGGTCGTAGTCGAAAAATAAATTCGTACCGGGCAAGTTCCGAGCTCGTATCAACAGCTCCAGTGTGAAGAAGCAGACAACGAGGTGAAATTAAAAGTACTGTGCTAATTCGTTTCGTACACGCCGAAGAACAATTACTTGTGAACCCTGTCGGCTAGATGATGCCCAGAATTCACCAATGAGCAGAGTGTCCATCTTCAGATTGCGTCCACCCAAGAGACGATCCGCTCGCCTCTGAGAAGGGAGTAGCAGAATTCATGATCCTTCTCAATCTGCAGCCATTCCAAAGAGAAGGGTCAGTAGCCGGTGCTGAGTAAGGTCTGTTTTCCTCGTCATCCATCCGGCGAACTGTTCCGTCCATCAGTCCTGAAGAATTCTTTTTTGGGGAAGCAATATCGTTCTAGCACAGCATGAATGGAAACGATGAGCTACGATAATATGTTTAAAGCCATTTGAGAAGTACTTACAGTCGCCGTTCCATACTTAATGAGGGGCCACGTAGCCTGGCCATTTGTGATGGGTCGTAGCGGCGAAGGAGATTCGAGGGCCAGCTTATCGGCTTGATTGTATTGTCCCTGGACTGGTGTCCGTATCTGTGGGGTTGAACCCTTTGTGAAAATATCCTCCATTGACCGCCGCCGCACTTGTTGCCGATCGCCGATGATCCCCCACGGTGGGCGAACGGGAGAAAGTTCGCTTGCTGAAAACGAGCTCCGAGTAGGGATACGTGTATTGTACTCCTCAGCTATATCTTCTTGGATCACGGCCGGCTTCTGGACGCATCGCAGAAAAATACAGGATAACACAATCAGCGAATGGAGGAGACCGTCCATAGTGTTGTTAAACATAGGATCCCCCTTCTCTGATTGACTAAGGGCTCGTGCAATCCTGATTTTGGTCTTCGAATACAATTGAGAATACGTCATCATTCACGGAAAAAAATAACTACTCACGCTTTCACTTAGCTGCGAAAATTCCAATCCCGACATGGATTGACCTTGCAGCCTGGATGCTTTGTAGATGCCGTAGTTGACCTCGTCTGCACCAGGAACTTCCAGGACAATGCCAAACTGCTCCGTCGAGAGAAAAAATTGGATTTGTTCCGATGAGTAGGCCAGAATCCATCCATCTTCTCCTGGAATTAGGTAGCTAAGTTCTTTGAGATTTTCTTCTTTCAACTTTACAATCGGATAATGGTCGCTCTGTTGGTGCGAAGGGTCTGAACGGGGTTTACTGATTTCATGAGGAGGGCGGATACTTACATTTGGCTCCTGCGACAGGAACACAGTTCGCTGGCGCATGTCCTCGAATGCGTTATTTCGTTCTGCCTTGAGTCGAGCTACAGTGCCTGCACTGATCGCCGTTGAAATATTCATGTGGCCCTATGTTACGGAGAGATCATGGTACCCACATAAATCTGTAAATATTAAAAAGGTATGTACGTACCTGGTTGAAGAATGAATTATGCGAAGATACGATCTCCCCTAGACGAATGAATTCGTGATGTTTGGAAAACAATCTGCTAAAGTTTCTTTCAACAAGGCTGGGCCACTCTTTGGACTAGTGGCATGTGGTGAGGCTTTTCAGAGAATCGTTTGACCGAAAAGCAGGTAACGAATACACACCGGAGTGTTTCGCAGTTGCGCGTATATACCGTTGAAATCCTGGATATAAGAGCAAAGCTCCAGGCAGAGACGTAGGCTGGCCACTTCTTGAGAGTTACCCTCCATACGCGACATCAAAAAATAAACGAGAAAAAGAGTCACATAGAGCACACAAGAAATCGTCGTTTTATAACAGTGTGGCATCTGGGCCACTTTGCACGGGCCAGTTTGTCCAATCCAGCATTATGCCTGAAGTTCGTTGCGACGATCAGGAGGACGAAAGACAAGGAGGCCTATGCATCAAAAAACTAGGACGGTTACCGATACAAGACGATTGTCGCATTCACTGGGGCCTGCAACTGGACCGTAGAGCGAAGTCAACATGTCAGATTCGACGTCGGACGTGCAACAATCAAGCGGTCACAGCACGGTCATCAGGTTGCCAGCAATGAGAAATGGATTTCCTGAAAAACAAAGGTTGTAAAATCTCATACAAAGGAGAACGATTGTATCAGTGGTTGTTATCCAGAAGTGAGAACCTGTGGTGTGTTTTTAAAACTCTCCCGACCGCGACGATGTCGGGATCAGAAATCATCACGTGGGTCGTGAGTTGGCGCTCTGCCTAAATTGGATTCCTTTTGGCAGGTGTCACTGAGAAAGAACGGACAGCCCTGAAGGCCCTGGACCTCCCTTTGTCACCACTCACCACCATCTCTTGGATGCGCTGGCTAGCCTGAAACTCAGCAAGACCGTCAGATGTGCTGATATTCTCCTTTTCATACTCAAACTTGCTTCTCCTATACATCTAAAAGGGGATTTGTCGACGTCATAGACTCATACTGGTAGTCAAGTCACATTTGAACCTCTTTACAACTACCTTCCAGGTGAGAAATCTTTGTTTTTTCATTTCAAAATTATCTGAACTAGACCTCATAGCGAACGACAGAGCTATGTTAACGAAACGAGAGATACCGAAGATCAACGGATCAACGACTGGTTCGTGGCGGCCAGCCTTAACTAAAATCTTAACTTGACACACTGATGGAATATCTGTGCAGCTTTCATAGTCCTTGTGGTTGTTTTAGTGTTCATTATCATCATCGCATGTTCGGCAACAATTTATCTCCTGCGAGAAGACATTGCTGAGGATAGAGAGGCCCTGACAAGTGGAGCTCGAGGCAGGTACCACCTCCCAGGATCTCGAGATCCAAGCAAAAAAACTTCGAGGAATTGGCTCATGGGTATTCTACGCCTTCCTGGATCTCATAAACAGTCTCCAAAAGTTCGACACGATGATCCAAGGACCATTCCAGGACGCAACAAGCAGGGTTGGTTCCCAGCAGGAAATGGAAGCGATTGGGATTCTGAAGGACTACCCTCTCAGAGTCCAAAACCCTTTGCCCCCTCGGCCACGATGCGAATGGCAGAGCAAGACACATTGTCCCTTGGCACACCAAGGTCTTCAAACGTGGGATCATTTCCTCACGCATCGCACATTTACAGCTCTCCGTCCAACGCCACATCGAGTGCACGGTTTGACCCCCATGGCATACGCGGCCTTTCTTATGCAGACCAATCGTCTCTCTCAGTTCCGGGCATCATTTCTAGCTTCCAGTCACAACTCTATTCACCACCATCGTCCCCATCCCTATCCCCCACTCCCGATGCGTCGAGTCGAGTGGTGTTAGCTTCACCGGAGCATATGGAACGTTCTCTAACGAATGACTCTTTTGCGGAGTCATTCAACACAACTGAATCTCGGCCTTCGATACGAACCTTTGAAGGGGGTACGAAGTTTATCGAGGCACTGTAATCAACTTTTTTTGACATCGAATTACCGCTTTCACTGCTTGGACATTGCTATCGCTTACCTGTATCTCATTGTAATTTACGCACGCGATTTTTAAGTACTGTTTATTTCTTCTTTTGTGTTATTATTTTTGGACAATCACCAAGAACATTGAGCATGTTGAACGTACCTGTGCTTGGAGTCCTTTGTAATTGGGTCGTTGGGGTGCACCTCGTTGTGACAATTACATGTGGGTTCTGTTACGATCTGTTAAAGGCTGTCTGAGAGATATGCGAGTTGTGCACAAGGTGTGCGGGTGAAATCAAGTTGTGCACCTCAAGGGCTAGACCCTTATCTTGCCTGTCAGAAATTCTTTAAAGCGTCGAGACGCCATTGTGCTAAACACCCAGACTGTACATGTGTGTCAGTGCTCTTCCTGATTCCTGTCTTCCTGGTCCCTCCCTTGGAAATCTCGCACTGCGAAAAACTGAACCGTCTATTTAACCGAGCGTCTAGGCTATGTGTCCCCCACTCACCTAATCATGCTACGTAGCCTTGTATCCCAAGGGTTTCTTGACGATCCAAGGCCGCGTAGCTGAGGAAGGTGGCCGGGAGACGTAAAACCCAGAACTTTGAAAAGTAACTTGGCGGTTCATTTCGTGCATCGTAGACGAGGAACATCAGAGGCCGGCGAGTAGGAAGACAACGATACCATCGATATCTTCAGCGCCCTTTAGGAAAGGTTAACTGCTCCACAGGCAGTTTAGCGTTCGCTCGTAGGAAAGTAGTAATAAACAAAGTCCGAGTCTCCGAGGCAGATTTTACCCTAGAAATTTTCGAGGGCAGAGGGCAAGTTGTTGATATATAAAAAGACGCTGGCCTGCATGACTCATTACGTTTTCAGCCGACGGACAGCCAGATAAGACAAAATATGCGCAGCGGTGACCCTTGGCCCTCAAGGCCACCATGGGATATCATACTTTACATGTGGATTCAGACGTAGTGAATCTGCGCGAATGTAGTTCTCATTCTGGTCTTTTATGTTTCTTGAGATCTACGTCAGATTGGTTCCTACCACAAAAATTTCGACTTACAACTACTTCCTCAACAGCACAGGCCCCGAGGCGATCCCACTTCTGTGAAAATTTGATGGAGCCTGTAGAGATAAGTAAACGAAAAGAGAAAAAATGACTCGGTTCTGCTGAATATCTCCTGTAAGAATTTCGAGATAAGCACAGTATATGTATATCTAGTACTCACAAGGTGTAATGACCATGTCGTCAATTATTTCTCAGTTGATACACGAGGGTTGTGGACCAATCAGAGTTACTCCTAATTTAGTCGTCGACATGTGGACCTTGTTTGTAACAGACCTTCAAAACCAAATAATCGGAGAGTTACTTCAGCAGCCAGCTTGATTTAAACCACCAACACCATGCTCAGTGAATACAGCAAGTTTATCCGGCATACTTTCAAATACGAATTCGAGCCGCAGAATGTGATGGCGCATCACTGGCAATGACTCTCAAAGGTACGAAGCTGTTCTGAGTTCAAAGACTTATTAACTCATGCTTTAATAAATATCATTTTCAAGCCCCTTAACTTGTTCATGAGATCGGTCATATGAACGCAAGAGAACCTTTGGAAATATTTCTGCCGTTGAACTTTCCCAGAATGGCCCGAAGATGACTCGAAAAATTTTCACTTTGCTCTCAGTCTCTGAAACTCTCGGGCCTGCTGGACCTACTCATCCGGAAATTTCAAGCTGTACCTGCTTTTTGTAGCTACCATTCTTTGTGTGATCTTCGAGGATACGCCCCATCAATTTCCAACGACTAAAATATGGTTCGAATCTGTCGTAGCCTCAGGCTGGCTGAGCTTTCCTTTGCAGAACTCTTATACCTTTGGACGACCATACATGGGCAACAATCGAGCTCGGTCTTGCTCCATTTCGCGATCGAATGGAATCCCTTGATCACACGGCGGGATTTCCCATTCAGTCGGTTTAGTCGGGGTCGGTCATACCGTCGAGATTATGCTCGACTCTGGAGGGTATTATTGGTTATCGACTCCTAACGGTTCGCCTGCATTATCTGTTCCAAGCTTATTTCGACCTCTGCCGAGTCTGCCCATTCTGGTCGCCTGGTTGACTCCTGTTTCCTGGTTCACTGAGGCTCGATATATACGGCCAGTCCATCAGCAGGTCATGTTTAATCATTCCACGGAGGCAAATTAATTTATTCCATTGAGCTCGCTGCCGTTTCCCCGATTCAATGACCTGCATGTCCCGCGGCATGCATGTTACAGTTCTCCATGGACCGTCAGGTTGACCTCATAACTCGCCGATAACCACCCCTTATTTGGCACGGGACATACTATTGGCTATCTTAAATTTCTTATGACCCTTCGCCTTTGACGAAACAAAGCCGCCGGCGCGCGTGAAATATCGCGTCATATTCCCTGCTTGACAGCCATCCTTATCGTTTCTTATGGAAATTTGGATAGGTTGCTTGGCCTTCGCCCCATTTTTCTATCTCGTCCGAACTAAAGGAAACTACGAGTTCTTCTTTCCCGTCATGGGACTATCTGCTTGATCATATTATATCGCAGTACATATGCAGCTGATGGATGTATTCATTCCATCTATCTTCGGTCTTTTACTCCGTGGCATGCATGGCCGCGCAGAATTCCATTTATTTACTCACTTGCGCCTGGTGGCGACTCGGCGTCATGCCTTATCAGCGTCCAGATTCCTGCATCTTTTCCGTGTTGGTGGGTTTCAAGAAGCACGCAGGGACGTCAGAGGGTAAAAGACCATGAGCTCGGTGTGACGGACCGATTATGTACAGTGCAGGCTGTTTCTCTTCAAGTCAGAGATTCCATGTCGGCTGGCGACACGTTTTACCCCACACGACAGGAGGATTTTCTGTCCATAAGGTTCAGCCGAATACCCACCGACCTCATGAAGACTCATGACCATGGATCCATCAGCCTCATTGGGAGATTATCTGGCAATACACTACTTCTGTGCATATGAACAACATATTCTTGTCAAGAACTTCACGGCATCTAATTTCACAGTGACACCGCTCATGTCCTGACGTTATTGCACAGGAAGCTGGAAGGTAGCTATTTATGATATGCGAACGATCGACGGCACGCGTTGGATTCCGTTAGGGTTTTATAAGGTTTAAGTGGGTACGGTTCCGTCAGAAATACATAGCGTGATCTGCGAGGCACGGCAGGCAGGCAGCCTCGTTGTCTGGGACTCTGCGCACCACAGTCGGAAGACACATGAAGTGATATGTGGTGACTGATGCTCCATCTCTTCCTTGCCACCTCTAACCGCAGCATCCGAACAGTCACAATTAAGCGCCTGGCCAAGTAGGGGCACCACGGCCCTTGTTATCCAGCCTCTCTGGCATAACGGCTGACTGGAAGGTCGAACGTCCGACAGATCCAGGGGAAATGCTACCCAAAAATAAGTCCATAGGGAGGTATGTCGGCGCACAGATTCGATCCATGATCGTCTAGCACGGCCTTTATGCCTACCCCCAGCACGGCCAACCTCCACGCATTGCGCGATAATGAGGCTTTTTCTGGTTCCTTGCCGTGACTCACTAGGCTGCTAGACCCAAGTCAGTGATATCAAGTTCCGGTATGTTCTGGTAATTATCGCACCGATCAGATGGTTTATCGAGAGTCCAAGTGGAGCGAACAATGGAACGAGGTCATGACGCCCATATCCACTTTGCCCACCTAATAAATTGGATATTAATTTGTGTGTTTGCTGAGAGTGCGGCGGCATATAGATTTGTACTTGAACCGTCGAGTCCATCCACATCTCTACTAGTTTTACACCGGACTCCAGCGCAAGCGCTCTCTGCCTTCCGCAGCTCCTGGACTGAGGTGGTATGATGAGACGAAGATAGATCCCAATAAATACGTACTTCTGTCGTTGGCAACGGCGTACGAAACCTGATATACTGTATCGTTTCGACCCTATGTTCACGTAACGCGTAACGCGCCGAAAAACTGAACTAATTTCGCATTTTGTAACGCGTAACATGGCCAAAATCTCCCTGAACAGTCAAAAAAATCGTCCCGGAACAGCTGAAATGGACCCTTAATTGCCTAATTAGGCCTACTTTTGGCGTTCTGAAC
Source organism: Galerina marginata (assembly GCA_023014335.1). Classification (NCBI taxonomy): domain Eukaryota; kingdom Fungi; phylum Basidiomycota; class Agaricomycetes; order Agaricales; family Galerinaceae; genus Galerina; species Galerina marginata. Next base: position 1,571,920 of record JAECYW010000007.1, on the reverse strand, counting down.
ATGTGGCAAAATGAACTATGAGTGTAACGCGTAACATAGCGTGAACATAAGGTCGAAACGATACAGTAACCTTGATGACAGTGTAAATTTAAAAACTCGGGATTGATATCGGGCCTTGCCTGGGGTTTGTCCATCTGGCGGCGCCTCTCAATCGCTGAATCAGTGCGGCTCTATGGAGTGCCCAGAGAACAAAGAAAAAGGTTCGCGGTCACCGGTGTCAAAAAACGATTCCAGAAATGCTTTGCGCAGAACAATAGAAGGAAGGATCGCGCTGCAATAATCGCATTAATGATTGAGATATTAACACTACGCCACGGATGGATGGGGTGATGGAGGAGAATAATTTACTAATATCACTAAAAAAGCATGGTGGCCAGGCCCGAAAAGAGAAGGTAGGATGGATGGTAGGTATACATGAAAATGACAGCCCAGAAAGAAAAAAACAAAAGCACCAAGAGAAAAAATGAGATGAATGAATGCAATATGATGTGGGTGGTATGGGGTAATGTATCTTTTGACGAATGCGACGAGTACTTACATACAGCGAAAACAGCAGAGAAAGCATGGATTATTGAACTCCGACGATGAATTTTCGATGGATGAACGGAAGAATGCGATAGTGATGAATAGGGAATGGATGGCTGACGTCGGGGTGTCAGAATGGGTGGGGAACTGCCGGTGATGACGGATGGACGGATAGATAGATGTAGTGGAATGAGGCCAGAAGCCCGTGGTAATCTATGCACCAGAGTGATGATGCATACCACCCACAAAGGGCGTTAATGAACGATTAAAGGCGGAAAGAAAAGCAACGCAAGGAGATTCAGAGCGTCTGAACCACGATGGACGTGTCGTCTATCCATGCTACATCCATATCGAGTGTCAGCACCCTAGACACGCCAAATCGGTCCTCGCCGCCCACAGCCCGGCGAAGAAGCCTGAGCGCCATATTATCTTGCTTTGTACCTGGCTCCGAGTCCGTGACGTTGTCCGGGGGATTGCGTGCTACCATACTACGGGCCCAGCTTTCGATGATTCGTTTTTGGCCTTCACCGTCGCACAGGTCGGCGAAGCCGTCTGATGCTAGGATGAGGAACCGAGGTAGTGGGACGGAGGGTTGTGAAGATGTCCTGGACCCAGACCAGAATTTTCTCCTGGTGGAAGACCTACTGCTAGATCTCGAACCCGAAGGCGTCAAGCTCCTCGGAGTCGTAGGCGTGCCATTTAAATCATCTCCGTCCAGACGACGATGAACAATCTGAGGTTCGGCAGTGATGTAAGGCGGTGTTTGATTGCGCTTGAGGAATTCCTCCCATGGCGAAGTATTGTGGAATCCGGGGAACAGGTTGTACAGGATGCGCCGAGTGAACGCGGGGGGCTGCTTAAAGGGGATATCACCGAAACCTGCCGAATATACGGTCCGAGGTCAGTTAGACGTAAGAATTGTCGATCGAGAAGCGGAAGCGGAAGGGGGGGAGGACGATAAAGGGGAAAGAGACGAGTCTCGGTCAGATTGCGTCGCTCAATAAAATAAAAATGACATACATCTTGTTGGCGCGAGGGCACCGAGGACTCTTCTGTCGACGATACACTCTGGTTCACCTGGGTGACTCTTCCTAACTCGATCGAGTTCGGAATCGTTATCCCCATTGTGGCTAGCGGTCAACACCTCGATTTTCCAGTCCTTTGCACTATGACCCGGGGATGCCATGACTAAAATTAATGGAAAAGATATATGTCAGCGAACAAAGTTTATATTCGGCCTGGTAACGCGACTAGTCCGGGGCAGTTGCACCAATGACTCATTGCAAGGTCGAAACGTGAAACTGCAACTTACTTGCTTGACAATCACCGAGATTCGCGATCCAGAGGTCTTTGTGGTCTGGGTCAACAAGCGCAACGAGCGCAGTAGTCCCATACATGCATAGTCTCGCCTTTCGCCAATTTGCGCCGCCTTTGTGCTGGTCGTTGATGACGTCCCGAATTTGAGCATCAGTATAGTCGTCTAGCTTTTCAACCGAACCGCCAAATAAATCCAACACGTCATGCGCGATCGCATCGTCGAAGGCCACAATAGCCTTTGTAAAAAGGTCAGAAATAGCCTCCGGGGTGTGCTTGCCACCCTCGGCCCCTTCTGCCTCCCTTAGGAAGTCCCGGACAATGATAGGTAAATGGTGGGCAACGTGTTCGACTGTGACATCACCAAGATGACCTTTATGACGCGAATGACAGGGGCGACGGGGAAGGTCAGTTGCGAATTCGAGGAAATTTGTCAAGTAACGCACCGTCGAAAACCCCTGTAAACGTCCATAGGCGGCCATGCACCTCGAGCTGGGTGACAACATAGCGATCCTGCGTTTTTGTCGTGGGGGATGGTTGGAAGTTGATGCTGTCTGCCTTATATTTTCCCCCCGCACCCAGTTGAGAGGTCTGGGGTTTGGCCAGTACTCTGAGCTCGCGCCAGAGTTCGTCCTCGTCCAGAACCTGATACGGCCGTGGCCATGGGCCGTCCTCGGGGCCACAGCGACTGCCAGGGATATCCTCAGAGTACGCCCAGTTATACGAGGCACGCTCGACGATCATCGCCAGAAAATGGTATACGCGACGGAGGTATGGGGCCAAAATGGTGGCGGGGGAAAAGAAGAAAAGAACGCGAAAAGCAGGAAGGAAAATTAAAAGATGATGAGATTTAAAGAAAAAGAGGCGCTGTGTAGTCAGCAAGGCTTGTCCACGCGACCCACAAGGTCCGATAAGGCAGGCTTGAGAGGCCTTCCTGCATACAATCTGGATCTGTCCCGAGGAATCCGTCACGCGGCAACCATCTCCCTGCCCCGCCGCAGATGTGAACATCTTCTCCGTGTATTTATATTGGGGCTACTATTAGAGTGCGGGGTATCCTGACAGCCCGAGGCGTCATGAGCGGCACACGACCGAGCCGCGCTAGTCTTGCCTTTCGTCCAAGGGTCTTTACAAACCAGCCTTTCGGCGAGCGGTCATCTTTCAATAACAAGCGATGTCCAGTCTGTTGGGACGTTGATTAGGGTGTTCTACTCTACATGTACATGCTGAATGTATTTCTGGAATGCATTAAATGAATTGTGATGATGTGCGGGATGAAAGGATATCCCATTGACGTGTGGACGTCTGTCGTGAAATGCTTGAAAGAAGAAAGTATGGCGTAGGTTAAGGATGCCAGAAAGAAATAAATGACAGGTCCATATCTCCGAAAGTCTATGCAAAGGTGAAGGATAAAGGCGCAGATAACTGACGCGGTCCGTTTGTCCGGATACGAGCAAACGTCGCGTCGATATTGACAGACACCAACGTGCTCGCAAAGTTTGGTGTCGCGCTAGTACATTCCTTGTCGGAACGGGTTGCGGGACGACGATCCACCGGTGTTCATTGGCTGGAGCGCCACAGTATTCTGCTGTGGCTGAAGTCCACCAATCGTGGTAGGCGCCACAGGCGATAACCAATATGAGCCTTGCCCCATGGTCGCATTAGGCGTCAGTGTGACAGGTATAGGCATAAAGGACCCTCCAGTCGATGTAGGTCCAAGAGCACCAATCATTTGCGGCGGCGGCGCACCAATGAGGCCTGGTCGGACGGCCATCATGTAGGCCTGAGCTTCGGTAGGAGACCTGAACGTGGTCGAGGAACCGGTGTTCGCAGCCATTTGCAACGGAGGCGAAGGTGGCTTTCTCTCGTCATCTGCGATATCAACCAGCAGGCCATCGTTGGTGAGATTACGCGTCTTTAATAACCTCGAAGCTCCAGAAGGTTCTCTCTTGAGCGGTTGACGCGGTTCCGGCGTATGTCTTTGGTTACCAGTTACCTCCGAATACAGTGAATCTTGTTCAATCCGGCGCTGTTGATGGCGTTGGTCGTATTGTCGGCCTTCTAGCCCAGGGAGTGTAGATGGTGCGCGACTTGACCTCGAATGCGTCGAATAATCATACGCATCAATAAACTTCTCCACGTCGTCCTCCGTCTCTCGCCTCCTCGACCTTTCCTCGGGGCTCGGCATTTTATTGAGCTTGATATCTTGACTATAGCTAGCCAAACTCAACGGCCGCGACTCCGAACGATAACGGTCATGATGGTTGTAAGCAACAGGCAAAACGTCACCATCCTGGTCCTTCTGCAGTCTATTCCCAACGCGACTGCCAAACAGTCGCTCACCGAACCTCGCCAGGCGGAACCTCCACCTATTTGGGTTATCGAGCCGCTTCACCGACACGAACTTCGCGGTCTGCTTCGCCCTCCGCTTCTTCGCGTGTCTCCGCCAGAGCATGACGATGACGACCAAGATAAAGGCACACCCGAGGGCCATGAGCAGGATCTGCCACCACTCCAACGGACGACGCGTGTTATCGATAGCAGTGGGATCCGTCAACCCCGTAATGGTAGGCAGGGGTGCAGCCGTACCGGTCCCGGACGCGCTGGGAACCTGCACGATTTCAGAAAGACACACGCCCAAGCCAGGAATAACACTCGAGGATCCATTGCAATTGGCGGACACACAGGATCCGGCACGGAGCACCTGCGTCGAGCTGGAGCACGCCAGGCAGCTGGTTGATCCGGGTCCAGAGCAGCTCGCGCAGCTAGAGTCGCAGGCTTGGCACGACGCCGATCCTTTATCGAAAAACTGCGATTTCCCGCATGTCGGAAGACATCTCCCATTCGTGAGAACGGGTCGCTCGGAAGGGCAGGTCGAGCATTGGTTGAACGAGGGCCCGGAACAGCTTGCGCAGTCTGGGTGACACTTGAGACATGAGCCGGAGGAGCTAAATGTATTGGACGGGCAGGTGGAAACGCATTGGCCGGATGAGGCAAGTTGTTGTCCTGAAGCGCAGGTGAGGCAGAAATTAGCGGAACCCGCGCAAGTTCCGCAAGATGAAGAACATGCTATAATGAGAAAGATGAGGCTCGAGATGGAGCCACAAAATTTTCAGGACATACCGATGCAATTTAGATTGTCTTGCGGAGAGACAAAGGTACCCGAAGGACAAGCCTCCACACATTTTCCTTGAGAAAGGAAAAAACCGGGTAGGCAGCCTGTGCATTGGAGCTGGTTAACCGTTGATGCACCAGTGAAATTTGGAATTTTGCATGATGTGCATTTAGCTCCGCAGCCTGGGGAAATAAAATTAATGAACCGGAAACCGGGGAAGGTGAATTTTACGAACCATCACATTCATTTTTATTATTGTCCGCAATCATCCCATTTGTGCCTTCACAAACGCCATCCGCATTTGCCTCGACACAACTTCCATTGAAAAGGTACTGTCCCGATGCGCAAACTACACACTCGCTTGACGAAGGACCCGTGCAACTGCGACAGGAAGGCGAACACAAAGCACATTGGGCACCCGTGCTGAAGGATCTCTCTGGACAAATCGTTCCAGTTGTGGTAGCCGCCGGTAAAAGATCGCATTTCGTCTTGTCGTTGGGATCTTGAGTCAATCCCTGCTTGCAGGCGAGACAAGCACCCGTTCCGTCGGAGCATTGCGTACACCCGAGCTGGCAAACTATGGCGATATTAGTAACCGAGCTGTCGAATCCTACATGTATAAATACCTTGACAGTCTCCCGTTGACGTGAGGAAGAAACCGGGAGCGCAGGTAGCACATGCAGTCCCATTCGCCGCGGTGGTCCACCCGGGATTGCAACTACACTGGCCCCCACTTCCACATTGACCATTCAGACAATTGCAGGTGGAAGGAGCGTTGGAGACGATTGGGGTCAGACAAAGGCCAGACCCTGAGATACCTTGGTCACAAGAAGTGCATCCAGCTGGGCAAGGTTGACATGTTGGTCCAAAAAATCCATCCGCGCATGTTTCGCATGAATCACCGGCAAAACCTGCTGGACATTTACATGTTCCCGACGCCGAGCAGACCCCAGATCCCGAACATGGTGGTGAGCATGAGGAGGATTGGACGTCGAGGAGTGAAAGGGAAGAGGAGCCGGTGGGAAGTTGGGAGATGTCGGGAATGGAGTCCCAGATAATGATGCGGTTGTTTGAGGACGAGGAAACTGCTGCCCAAATGTTGTTCGATAGCGCGATGGAGTTCGCTGTTAACGGTATTGAGGAGTTGGTGACCGGGGTCGTTGGGAGCTGTGAGAACGCGGCTTGGCCTGAATATAGTGGCAGGGAGTAGATGGCAAGTCCTGGTTCGAGCGCTATCGTAAGAGGTAAAGGAGCCACCGAAGTTGCGTTGAATCCTGGTGAACTTGCAAGTGTGGCGGATGAGGAGGTTAAAAGGTTGTGAAGCAACTGTGGATTTGTAGTAGACGTGTATTGCCCAGGGAGTAAAAGGACGCTCGTTGGAGCTCCTGAAGCTGAGAGCTTTGCACCAACTGGATCATTGTTTTATAAGTCAAGTTCGCGTGAAAGCTCGAATCGCGTACTAGTTGTATTCGAAAATCCATTAATGCATTGCCCTGCAACGCATACGACAGAAAATGAAGAGGATTGCGCAGCTAAGACGAAACATGAGATTGTGATATCAAGTCCAGACAACCAAGACTCACCAATAGACGCGGTCAAAGAAAGTAAAAGAACGACAAGGAGCGTCGAGAACATAACAGTCGTCGAGCTCAAGAAATAGAGAGTGGTGTAGGTGCTAAAGCAAGCTGCCTCTTAACCGACAAGTCTGGCCAAAAGAACCTCCGAGCTAGAACCCCAGTTCCCTTGGTTTTGTGCTGCCATTGTTCTTGCATTGTTCTTGGGCTTTGTGCGCCCGGCCTTCGTGGGGCACAATGAGGACCATTACGTAAACGGCGCATACTTCCCACGCCCGAAGAACAAGGGAAAAACCGCCGCCTTGGTGCCTGGCGTTGTTCAACCCCAACTCGACCACGTACTACCGCATAATTTCAGCCCACTGAAAATCCTGGTCTTGTTTACATACGGGAATAAATAAAATGGAAGGCTTCCGATGCATTTTTAAAAAAATTAGCGATCTTGACTCGATTTGGAGGAGCTGTTGTAACTGTTTAAACGTTTACTGGGCACCATTTCGCCTGGCCAATTTGACATGGACTATTCTGGACACTAAATATTTATCGGACGGGTCTTAAAAGCTCAAATACTTAGTGCCTAAATTATGAGGAGCATAATAGAGGGCTTCATGGATTTTCGGCTATGTAAATTGACAATATTCCCGAAAGTAGTTGGAAAAGAAACCCTCGTGCATCAGTTCTACATGAATTCCTCGAATTTTTTTGGCATTACTTGACTGCTATATATTTGCGGTAAATATCGTCCACAAGACTAGAGAAGCGCGCTGCATTTTATTTGCAGAAAGTAATAATATACAGTATTGGGAACACAGCATATTTAGGACTGGAGAATCCCCAAGAGAAACAAAGCAGACGGAAGGTGGATAAGGAAAAAAGACAGCGACATTGTAGGAAAATTACTTGTCTTTGAACTCATCCCGCTTCTTGGAGAGTGACAAAAACTTTCTTGGAGAGTGACTAAGGGTTGATACCTGATTAGCCTGGATCGACGGTCCTGCAGGAGACCTGATACGTCTGCGAGGGCGAGCACCAGGAGATGCCGGGGTCATCATCGAATCGCGCTGACGACAACGATCAGATATCTCCTCGTGTTCCGAGTCGCGAGCGCGTTTCTTTCCCTTAGCATTGTCGGGCAGAGCAGAGTTCCCACTAGAAAGCGTATCGGTCGTGCTAACGCCAGCGCCGTCGAGACCAGCTGCTGCAGCTTGAGTGACGGAGGGACCAGCCTGAGGAGTCTCCTCCAGGACATCGCGCTCGACTCCGTTCCGGTCATCCATAACACGAGCCCCAGATCCGCCGCGGCAAGGGGTAATAGTCGGAGTTCCAGAAGTAGAAGCACTTCCAGAAACCCGTCCACTCGAACGAGGCCACCCCGGAGGGTAGTAAAGCGGGAAGCTGCCTATACGGACAATATTCTCTGGCTCGAGGCGTGCCAGGCGTGGTGAGAGCCATTCCTCATGGTCACCCCGATCGACTGCTATGAAAGAGTCCTGGCGTTTGAGAGCCAGGCCGTTCGTCACCGGACTTGGGACAACTGGCTTCTCAGGGGCGTGTAAGGCTTCTGCGGGGAGCTGCCAGGGGTTTGGTGACGTGGAGCTAGAGGTAGGGGTGGGGTTGGCCCATGACGAATGAAATAAGGACTGGGCGATGTGTCGGAATAGACCGTTCGACTTGCGCGCACGAGAAGGTCGACGGGAAGGCGCGGCATGAGGAGGAGAGGACTTCGAGGTGGATGCAACAGCTTGTCCGTCAGATTGACGAAGCCTTTTAGCATGCGACTCCTCGTCAGATGGTGCAGGCCGTTTGAGTGATGTACGGGATACATCGCTCGTCGATCGTTGAGCATTCACAATGGGAATGGTGAAGTCCTCTCCTTCGTTCTGAGGCAGAATCGCTACAATAGTGCCACAGGTACGTAATATCTCTGTAGTAGGCCCTGTAGCTTGAATAGGGGTGGGCGCAACGGCAGCATTCGTCGGCTCGGCGCTGGAGAAGAATGCATGTATTAGACAAGGCAAAGATATTAGAAATGCAACAATTACTCTTCCTTGATTTTGTTGACACATGTGGCCAACATTGACGTCAGGTCGTCGCTATACTCTCATTGAGTTCGGCTTCTGAGAGTTATATTGGTAAGACTTACCGAGCGCGAAGGAGGCGGTCCCTGTCGATGGGATCATCTACCAGGTCGTGCTGGCCGGACCAGAAACCTCGAAATTTGGCAGTAATTTGGCAAACTTCGTTCAATACTTGGAGGTATCGCTGAATCATTTCGGGAGTCGGTTTGCTCGGATCTTGATTCTGATCTTGGGCCATAGTAAGATTGCTAGATGGAGTCGATGTTTGGATGAACGAGAGATAGCTAGGGCTTTAAAGTTGGGAAACGACATTGACGACGTGCGGGTACTTATGCAAAGGACGCGCTTTGCTCTTCAGAGTGGCTGGCGCTTTGACGCGACAACACGGGACTTGTTGCGCCACAGGAAGCAGAGTCGAATCCCAAAACAATGCCCGACGCTGATAAGCCTAAATAGGTAATCGCCGCGCTTTGCCACTCATGGATCAATTGCTGGAATTCAGAAGTCCGAGTCTGTGGCCCAAGCGGACTGCAAAAAAACCTGCAAAGTAAAAAAAAAATCAGGAGTACATAAGGGGTCTACAAGTGTGACTCTTCTTTTCGTTGCCGGCATTAGGCAGTCCGATGCAATATCCTTTAATGCCTCGGGACGGTGAACATGTGGAATATTATCTTGCAATGGATATCTATGGATGGTGTGCGTGTACTCCTCATTGCAACGAATTTCCACAACCTGTATACATAGTAATTATCGGCAACTCCAAGAAGTGAAGTTACCAACTTACTGTTTAGTGGGAATCGGCTTGACTTTGGACCCGGCTGCAGACTTATCCATACAGCCGTGCAAATGAGCAAAGCTTCATAACACTGCAATACTGGATAAATACGATTACTCGTTCAAATCTTTCGACAGGCGTCGTATTTGGGTGGACCGAAGCGGCGCAATGGCGCAAGTAGCACCACGCATACGTCTACGGCCGGCTAGTTTCAGGAGTTTCACCGCAAGAGATTAGGGGTTCTATACTGCACGCCATGATCAAGCTGCACTGCTTGAGAAAATGATATATCATATGTGCATCACCAAGTACCCGTCTTAAGGCAAAGTGACACTATGGGATGTCGATTTTGGGCCAATGATCCGCCAGAAACGACCGACTTTCATGGCGCGACGGATTTCTGGAAAATCAGACGTTTTCCCGAATACACAGGAGACCCTACACGACCAAGCCTGATACATGCTGCGCCAGAACATACCGCTTCGAGAGTGATTGAAAGGCAGAGAGCTGTGCATGATGCGTGAGTTTCGAAGTAGGACAGCCAACTTGAACATGACAAAACACCACAACACAGCCAGTCCGCTTACGTAACACAGCCCCCCTTAAAAATTCGTTTAAAACGGTTCGATTGCACCAACATCTCCTCCACAACCTTCTCCATCATCATGGCCAGACAATACTTCTCTGTTTCAGAGCCCTCGCCCTCGCCGCCATCGTCGCCGCCGTCGCCCCCAGTGCTGCAGCCCACCAATACTCTGGCGGTAACATCGCTGCCCAAGTCGTTTTTCGACCCCCTTATTCTGAGTATGCTGCGCGACCACTTCGCGTCCTTCGGCGACATCAACCAATGGGTTCCTCTGCAAGGCTTTGGGAGAATCATCATTGTCTATGAGTTCGAGCACCACGCCGAGCTCGCGAAGCAGAAGAGCGACCCCATCATCGTTGGTGGTCACGACGAGTAAGCCAACCTTGTTCGCGTCGTCACTCGTTTCTCATGCGTCTGTGGTGTCCAGCTCTAACGTCGTTCTACGCGTGTACCGTGCTGATCCGAACCCTCTGATCCCACGAGGCGAGCGATCTTGGATCCCACTCACCAGCTATCTCAAACCACCCGCGATCGAGAAGAACTTCCTCATCTCCCCGCCCGGGTCACCCCCGGTCGGCTGGGAACCCATCAAGGAGGATCCACCCAACTCCACTCCTCTAGCAGAGGACCTTATCCAAGCCCTGCGCAAACTGCAGACCTACGACGACCACCCTGGCTTTGAGCAGCTCCTGGATGGTGAGGATGGGTCCGGCGTTGCCGTCTACGTCGAAGACTGCGATGCCCATCTCAGCTTGGATGTCCCCGAAGACAACTGGGTGTACGGCGAGACCGCCCCAGCTAGGGACAAATGGCGGAGCTTCGCAACCGCCATGCCTCCATTGCCTGCTTAATCATCTATCCTTGTGAGTTCCGTTCAATATTTTCGTTGTGTTTCTGGTTTTTTTTCTATGTGATGATAACCTATCAGACCTGTTCCGAGTTTTGCTTTGAGGAAAAACCGATATTGCCTTTTATTTCTGATCCTTCTCCCTTTCTCGTTCTCGTTGTGGGTTTCAGACCTTGTGCTAACCTTGCCTTATTCAGGTACTTGCATCTTGACTTACTCTATTGTATATTATTGCATACCCGTGAGTCTTAATTCCTTCTACCCCTCCTCACCCTCTTTCCGGATGAATCCTATTCAGACCTGTTCTGATCCTTGTGGAGACAAACGAATATTGCCTTTTATTTCTGATTTTTATCGATGGCGTCCTCTCTTGTATTCGAATATAACACTGACGCTTATTCTTTCTTCACCCAGAACCTAACTATTCCTGTAAACACCACAGCAAACCCTACAACAGCAGAGTGCTTTCTGACACTATGTCCTCTTTTCGATTCTTGCCGGCACGATATATCCAAGTTACCTTATGCATGTTATATTTTTGGTCCTAATGGCCGTGTACCTCGCCTTCGTGCTGTTCTGTAAAATACTGTCCTCGCTATCGGTTGTTCTTGCTTGACATATGCATTTCCGATTAATCAAAAGATATATTCGATGAAAAAATGAGTACAAGTGTGACTAGATGGTCCAGAGATATGCATGAACTGTTGAAATAGATGATGAGTGTAAAGACACTGCAAAATGTGTGCTGATGTTATCCTGTTTTCACTTCTCCCGAAGGCGTTCCTCAACCTCGGCTTTCCTGGCTTTCAAAGCTTCGATTTTCTCGTCCTTCGACGCATCGTAAGAAATCGTGGTTTGGTTGTATCTAGTAAAAAAAGAGTTATAATTAATGAAGAAGGGGACTGACGTATGGATGTGGGCGAAGCTTACGGATTATCAGGGGACTTTTGGAATTGCTTATAGAGTAGATCCTGCAAAGCAAACTGAAATGAGCAAGCCTCCATCTGAGAATTGCGATCCTTTGATTGACCTTGTACTGCTGCAATCGCAGGCCAGGATGCTGGAGTCGAAGGCGGTTAGCGATCAAAGGCTACTAGTAAGTAAGTTGACTGGTTACCTCTTCCTTGACCTTCGGAAGTTCTCGCTCCGAGTAGGCTTCAAGTGCTGCCTACAAGAATTGTTAGAAAGGAAAGAAACGACCCCGACAATTTGTTTTCATACCTTGAATCGACGCTGAAATAACGACGCACGGTTAGTTATGGACAAGACGGAAAAACAAATCCAATCGTACCTCTGGATGCTTTTCGATGCTCGCTGCTTGCTGCCCTACACTTGCCTTGTCCATCTTGGCCGTCACAACCTCTAACAGATCAAGAGCGTTATCAATTCCCGTAGCAGAATAGCTCTCCACTTCCGGTGCAGGTTCATTAGCTTTCGGATTGGAAGGTCCTTCGTTCAATCCTCCACCAGCGGCGATCGCCCCAGGACCAGCAGGCTTGACGTCCTTCCCAGCAGCCTTCTTCTTGGATGCAGGCGCCTTGGGCTTGGTAGCAGACACAGCGGCCTCCTCCTCTGCGAGGAGTCGCGCGTTCTCCGCCTTGCGTGCGAGATCGGCTTTCCTCTTCTCTTCCTTGTCCTCTTGTTTTGCCTTTCCTCCTTTGACGTCCTTGTCAGTCCATTTATCTGCCTCTTTTTTCTCCTGATAGGGTATGTGATGGTAAGATATGAGATGGGCTCGAAGGAGGACAAGAGCGACTGACAAACCTTCTCAATAGCGGTCTGTTCTTGCTTCTTGGCTTCGTTCTCCGCCTTCTTGGCTCGCCCGCTCTCCTTCTTCGCGTTGCCTCCCTTGGGGGCCATATAGTCTGGTTAGATCGGGTGGATCCTTTGCAATAGTTGGTGGTTCCGAGTCAAGAACGGTCAGCGGGAGATTCTGGTAGACATTATGCGATTGGGCTGTGATCTCACATCAGCCGAGTTTATCTTATCAGATACTTTTGATTGACAGCCGAATGATCGTCGGGACTCGGCACCATCAAAGACGCCAGTGCGACTGTCACCAGCGGTTCTGAGCCTCTTCTGCCATTCGACTGAGGCGCTATGCCCGTCTTCAAGAGGAACAGGAGGCCTTAACTAAAGGGAAGAGATTTCTATTCCTCGAGTTGCACACGACCTCAGGTTACACATGATATCGCCGTCTCGACACCTCAGAATCCCGGTTTTATCGAACGACAATAACGGACATGGATCCGAACGCGACCTTATATACCGCAGCCTCCTCATCCAGGGCTGCCACGCAAACCATGGCGGACCTTCGCGAATCGTCAGAGGAAAGAGACGTTGACCCCAAAACCCAACGGACACCGCTGCCTGTTGGTCAGATAGCCATTCTCTTGCTTCTGCGGTTCTGTGAATCCGCTTCGACGTTTGTCATATTCCCATTCCTCAACGAGGTCGGTGCTTCTACCCCCGACGCAGCTGTATTTTCACGGTAACTAATCTTTCTGTCTTAGCTCCTGGCCTCTGTTACTGGAGGCGACGGCGCGATGGTCGGCTATTATGCTGGACTCATGGTCAGTGTCCGTTTACTTTGATGTTAGACGTTGTCTGAACTCTTCAAAATATTAGGAATCTATAAGACAACTGTTGTCTCTCGTCAGCGTCATGTATTGGAGTCGACTATCCGACCACATTGGGAGGAAACCGATTCTTCTCCTTGGGACGCTCGCGCTTTCCATCGCCACGACTTCATTCGGTCTGTCAAAAACATTTTGGGGGCTCGTCATTAGGTAAAGAATCAGTGTAATGTCTCTGTTCCCTGCTGAAGGCATTTTACGTAGTCGATGCATTTTTACTGCCTTCAATAGCAATGCAGGTGAGACTCACGTCCTCACATATATACTGAAAATTAACAAATGTGCAGGAGTCATAAAGAGCATGGTTGGCGAAATAACAGACCACACCAACAGCGCAGACGCCTTTGCTCTGCTCCATGTTCCATGGGCAGTGGGCAGCTCTTTCGGGTATGTCCCGCGTCTGACTGTTCGGCTCTCGTCCGATTTTCATTGAATTATGAACCTCCAGCGCATTTACAGGTGGTTGGCTCGCCCGACCTCATGATCATTTCCCGGAGACGTTCCCGAATACATTTTGGGTTAGATATCCTTATTTCCTGCCGTGTTTGGTCATGGCATGTTTATCCATGTCCGCATGCTGGGTAATATTCTTGTTTCTTAGAGAGGTTGGTCTTTGCTGCTCGAAATTTTACGAAGAGCCTCGCATGCTTATAAGCCTTTCCGCCAGACAATCGAGACTGGCTATTTTTATAGGCGCAGTCGCCTAGTTAGAGATGCTGACAGGGTGCCTCTTCTTTCATCCAACTCTTCTACAAATACCCAGTCCTCCGACATCGCGGACGAGCCTGTTCCTCTAGCATCACTTCTTCACTCAAACATCCTCATACCCATCTTGAATTATATCTGCCTCGCATCACTACATGCCGCCTCTAACGCAATTCAGCCTCTCTTCCTCGCGATGCCAGTAGCCATTGGAGGCCTCGGCCTCCCGCCCCGTCAAGTCGGACTTATTCTAGGAACCTATGGGATCACCAACAGCGTCTTTCAGACGGTGATGCTGGGGCGGCTCGTCCGCAGGTTCGGCGTAAAGACCGTCTTTGTCACCGCAATCGCCGCCTTTGTCCCCATGTTCACGTTCTCCCCTCTGATGAACCTTCTCGTGTCGGAAGAGGGCTTCTCTTACGTCGTGTGGATTATGCTGGCCTGCCAGTTATCGTGCTCGCTCGTAATGGAGCTGGGGTATGGTGCGTGCTGCTTGTCCGTATCACTTTTTATTGTGGCTTAGCTTCAAGCTTCTTTTGGATAGGATGTGTCTACATGTTCATTACGGCTGCAGCGCCGAACAAGCGATCACTGGGTGCGACGAACGGCCTTGCGCAGACCCTCGTTTCGGTTGGACGTATGGTGACTCCAGTCATCGCGAGCAGCCTGCTATCTCTATCCATAGTGCATCATATATTTTGGGGTTATGCCGCGTATGTAGTCCTCGTTTCTCTTACAATGGGAGGCATATGGTTGGCCTCTCAGCTGCCTCGCCACTTGTCATGAGCTATTTCAAGTAAGCGCCTTGTATATTCGCCGACCTGCCTCGTTCTTGACTGATAATTCTTCGCCACAGCTTCTTGTACAATTCTACGATGTTGTTTCTATATGGACTCCAATGCACTGTAATCCATTCACTCCGATCTCTCACGACACCATGCGCTCTCCATTTCAAGATTGTCCTGTCTATTCGACAGGCATGTAAAATCCTAGTATATCGATAATATAGCTTTTTCATGCAAACCACGAATCTGTCCTTCCACCGCCACAGAGCATGTATGACCTCATCGCACTGGACAAAATATTAAGCCTCAAGGCTCGGCTGTTCGGTGCCTGATAATTTGCACAGCAATGCAAAAACTTCACTGATTAGAAGCTCACACAGTAAAACTGTGGCCTGACAAGACATGCACAGTAAAAGGTAAAAACGCAAACAACATGTTGAATGTTTCTCAGCTGTGCAATTGCAAAATGGAGTTACCTTCCCGGACATCTGATCGGGCAAATGATGGATTTCCTTTTCCAGTTTCTCTCACCGATCATCTTGCATTCGCCGAAATCGAAAAGCCTCGAGGCATTCCATCTCATTCTGACTGACGTGACTCAAGCTGACCCACTCGATTTAAGATCGGAAGCGCCTTGGATTTACACCACCACCGACACGGCTGATTGCACTCTTGGCTTGAATATCTCGGCTTTGCGATCACAGTTCGCCCATTTCTCTTTCTAGTTTCATTGCGGGTTTCGTAAAGCGCTATGGGGGACAGAGCGGTCAACAAATGGGCGGCGGGGACGTCTTGTGAGTGCCCTTTGGATTTGGATTAGACCTGGGTACTGATTGAGCTGGACGCGACATGAATAGACGGCCCGATCCTTTCACAAACGGACCTTTACCTCTTGAACACGGAGCTCGAGCTGAATCCCATCCTGGAGGGAAAGCTGGAGAATTATCAGCTTCAATTCCATCTCGTGACAGGTGCGTCCTGCCCTTGTGTTGTCCTACTGGATATATTGAACTTGTGTTTTTTTTGCGCAGGTTACACGACGTCTAGTGCCCGTGCCCCGAATGGAGGGGACAACGTCTACGGAAAAGACGAACCCGCGACCCTCCCCCGCGTCTCCCAACTCATCGTCATATCCCGCCTGTCCCCATGGTGCACGATCATCAAGCGGGATACCGGGGTGACGATCGGCGACGTGTGCTCGTCGATCTTCAAAGAGTGCGTTTGATCTTCCCCTCCCCCGCAACCCAAACCCGGGGTACATCAGCCAACGCATATGCTTATGCACTGCATCCCATCCCCAGCTACACAGAACACGACGTAACGGACGCCGAGTTTGCCTACCTCAACGGGCGAATGCAGGAACATGTGAAGCGAACTGCAGCGGCGAACTATGCGAACACGCAGCCGCAGACCGCGCAGGCATGGGGGTACTACACCCCCCAAGCTGGCCCTGACAGGATACGACGCGTAGGCAAGTCGAACGGAACATGCATTTTGCATTCATTCCGCACTGAAGGCTGACTGCCTGCTTTCTGCTCTCCGTCTCTTTGTAGATTGGCTACGAGAACGGGTCTATTTTGAGGGCCTGACGAAAGACGACAACTACACCAGGTCACGGCTTGGGTTTAGGGCGCCCAACATCTTTGTGATGGAGTTGACATCATGATCAGGATCTTCCAGCTTTCTCCGTTGACGTTTCTTGGACGAACATACCCGTTTATATCAAGTTCCTTATGTACGTTACAGTCACCATTTTGTATATGTCGTGTCAATCTCTTTGTATGTGGAATCAAATGCTTTTATTTGCTGAAATGCCTAGGATATACATAGTTAGGAATGTTGGAGATACTGCCTGTGTACATGTGTCGTTCATGATGTCGATGTAGGAATGATAATTCTACCAGTCTTACATATTTGTTTTATATTGCCTAATACACAGATCCGGAAAGTAGGATAGGATAAGAAAGAAAAGGATACCTGACAGGTAAATAGTGATACAATACCGAGTTACTTGTGTGAGATGAGGTTACGATGAATACCAGTTTGAGAGTAAGCTTGTGTGAGAGGGGAAATCAGTACTGCGTTGACTAGGGTCCTGTGGAGTGGTGATAGAGGAATGATCATGAAAGCAGGGAAACTGCAAAGCAAGTAATCCGAATGACGAAAGAAAAAACGACGTGAGAAGAGACAGCGAAAGAGAAAAAGAGGAAAAGCAAGAGAAAAGAAAGAGAAAGAGAAAAAAATGGGAACAAAAGAGAAAGAAGGAGAGAAAGAAAAAAAAAAGAAAAATCGGAATCATCATCGGTCATGATCGAGATCACCATCATCGTCGTCCGAGCTCGGGGGATGCACCGTAACCCTCGCAGTCGTCGAATTCGCGCGGGACCGATGGCCTTGCGAGCTAGCCGCCCTCCGGCGCGCCTCCTGATCCTTGATCTCCTTCTGCGTCATCGGAAACGTCCCGGAGCACTTGAGGACAAACGTGCACGGGAGCGTCTCGCCGCATATCCTCTTCACCGTGCGCTCGTTCGCCTCGATGCCCGCGAACATCGTGTTGCGGCGCAGAAAGTCGAGCCGCTTGAGACCCTCGCCGAGCTGGCCGCCTGGCACGCCGGGGCTGCGCGAGCGGTTGTGCTTGTACGCGTCTTTCAGCGTGCGCTGCTCCTCCCGCGGGAGGCTGGCGAAGTCGCTGTTGTTGGAAAGCTTGTTCATGTTGCGCCCGATGGACTCTATCACTTCGCCGCAGGTCACGCCGCGCTCTTTCTCCTGCGCGTGCACCTCTATCATCCATGGAAACGAGTTTGATATGAGGCACAGCGAGGATACCCGGGGGAAGGTCGCTGGGGCGTCTCGGCCGTTCGACCAGGAAACATGGGAGGGGTCAGTTGAACGCTGCACTGTTGATGTGGGGAAGAGCATATTCCACTTTAGATGCACCTCATCTGATCCGTCTTCCGGAAGGGGTTGGAGCAGTGTGTTTAGTCTCACTTGGGCTTTCACGACGCGGATTAGGAAGGGGTCGAGGACGGGTCCGTCTAAATATAATACGTTTAGCTGCTGTTGATCAGCAAGTCGTGTGAGGCGACGTACAGTGGGGTCCTTGAGCAAAAGGGTCGACTCTATCGGGCGGATGCAGCGGGGCTTCTGGAACAACTTGTCGCATTTGCCCGTGGTTTGGAGGGAAGTAGTGCTGCTGCCCTCCTCCCCATGGGTTAGGATCTGCCATCGGCTGGCGGGGTTGGGGAGGAAAGTATCCCTGCTGTTGTTGCTGCCCCCATCCGGGAGGAGGAGGTCCCGGTGGGGGTAGATTTATACCTGGTGCAAATGCAGGTGTGTATCCTTGAGGGGGAAGTCCTCCCTGTGGCGCCCAAGGCGACTGGTGTAAATTAGGAGGTGGTTGTTGCCAGGGTGTACCACCAAAACTCGGGTACTGAGCTGGGGCTGAATTGGGCTGGGTCCATGGAGAGGTGGGTGGTAGACCATATCCTCCGTGTCCGTGGAACGGGGTTCCGGTCATTGGTGATTGTGTGGAGTGCATGCCTGGGGAGGGGTACGGGTTTCCCTGTGGGTATCCAGTGTAGTCCTGTGAGACGCCCTGCCGCGATAATCGTGACTGGGATTGTGGGGGTGGTAAACCTGAGGGTATTACTCCGGGGGATATCAGTGGTGTTGTGGGTATGAAGGGTGTAGTTGCGTAGGGAGAGTTTGGGTATTGGTATGCTCCGTGTCCGTGCGGTAAGGGACTGAAATTTGGGGCTAGGTTGGGAGAGATGTGACCTGGTATGACAGGTGAAGGAGAGCTGTCCGGGCTCCCGAGGGGGGGAATGAAGGGCGTGTTTGGAGTCTTTGCGCGATTCGACATCGTGGCTGATTATTTTACCGGGGCGGCTGGTATTCAGGCTGCATGGAGTCACAAGCGCGAGAAGCCATCGAGGAATGATTGAAAATGCGGACAATAAAGGGGAGAATAATGTGAGGTTTCTGATCAATATGCCTGTCCAAAAGACACTTAGAACTGACTCACAAATCTAATAGGTCCTTGATCACACGGTAGAGGCTTGATTATCGTCCAAGCAAGATCACAAATGACTAGAAGACTGATCTCCCAGACATAATCAGCATCTCCCAGGTGATATACCGAGCGACTTACGGTCAACTGCTCAACGGGACCTGCGCATTGCAAAATGACTCGAGATGAGGTTCTTGAAGGAGAATCTGTACCACGAGCCAGCCTGTGGATGATCGAATCAGCAACACTGGTCAAAACGAGGCCGCCTCTTTCACCCGCACTTACAGTCGTAAATGTAGCAGTCCGATCTAAGAAACGAGGGCCTTTGGAATCGTGAGGGTATACATGTAAGTTTAACTTGTCCGATCGCGACGTTCTGCGGCGTCATGTGATCTGTTCTTTCGGACCGAATTCTCCGTAAATCACAAAGCAGTGAAGATCATCGCCGTTAACCTTTTCAAAGTGCACGGCCATCTCGTTTTCAATCATTTCATTTTTCGTCAAATTGGGCAGTGCAACAACCTATGGAAATGCTTTTGTCCAAAGGCTCTCAATAAGCATGTTATCGGGACGCAAAAGCAGTTACAACATCGCCTTGGACGCAAGTCTCTGATTGGAGGGCATCTCAATGTGGCGACCCAAGGCTCTAACTGTAGGCGACAAAAGCGACGTCTGCCTCAGGTGGCAATGCGACGGGCTATAACATTGCCTCTCATGACACTCTTTGCATTTGCTGCCTCGCTTTTGCGGTTCAATGTGCGCCCAATATGTCTATGCAGGGTATTGCTAGTCACTACTTGACTTGAATAGTCCCGACGGCTATGATCGGGCTGAACTTGTATAATAACTCTACGAAATGTCGGAGGATGGTCGAGAGTACAATTCCGTGCTTTCATTCCCCGCCTCTAAGTCGGACGTCGACACAAAGTCTAAACTATGCAGCGTCGCAAGCGGTCCAAGGTGCATATTACTCTCCGTTGAATATGCAGGCGCTGCTTCGTGCTGTACGGAGTGAGATGGAGAAGAAAACGGGTGACGTATCCTCGAGGTGGTCTTAGGATGAAGGAAGCTTCTCCAGAAACGATAATTCCGACGGCGTGGCTCTACCGTATCCCTCAACAATACCCGCAAGAACAGGAAAATCCAAGCTCCGGTTCTTTCTTCTTCATCTGTTCACGAGCTGTGGGTCTATCGGCAGTGTCGAAGGCTAGGCATGTTTGGGTGAACCTAGCAATTTCTTCCCTGGATATTGTCCGCCGAAAAACTTTTCCAATGGTAGAGAAGGTCGGCTCCCAAATCTTTCATGTCTTTATATTAAGCCGAATTAGAATGGTTATC
The DNA here is from genome assembly GCA_023014335.1 of Galerina marginata. Lineage (NCBI taxonomy): Eukaryota > Fungi > Basidiomycota > Agaricomycetes > Agaricales > Galerinaceae > Galerina > Galerina marginata. Next base: position 1,551,636 of record JAECYW010000007.1, on the reverse strand, counting down.
ACGTTTGGCTTGGCTGGATCCAACATTCCTTTTGGCCATCTATGCTGGTCCTCGTCGCTTGCGCCTGTGCTACTATGTAGTAGTCGCGATAAGATTGAAGTGTAATAACGGTAAGCCTACCGTGATTTCAAAATAAAAATTCAAGAGACATAACTGATATTACCTACTATGCTCGTAGTTGACGAGGTTGACGAGAATGAATGCCAGTATTCCAAATTTTGCAACGACTTCTCGAGACATGCCATTGTCAGGGACGTCCTCCTTGGCTTCATGACGTTACATAAGCACCTCCATATAACAAGCCTTGTTACAAGCGTCGGTTTAAAATTAACTCTCTCACCTCAATGATATAAAACTTCCTATCAATTGTCATACTGATGAGCACACATCTCGGCTCCCCCTCCGCGACGCGCGTATATCAACCCCCGTAGTCCAAAACATTCAACTGCGGAAACACGTCAGAGCCACGCACTCACAATCGACGGTAGCCACCAGTGGGGCGCTCGTACTTGAAGTCTCATTTCTTCAGACCTGGGCAATTTGTCATCGAAACCATCTTTCCCATGGGCTATCAACAGATATTGGGCTCGCTCCTGGCAACGCTCGGGCTGTATGTGGTCTACAAGCTCTCTAGGATTTTCTATAGGCAATGGACATCACCGTTGAACGTTCTTCCTGGCCCTCCGAACTCCAGTTTGATCTACGGCAACATGAAACAAATATGGGAGGCTGTAGGTTGGATTTTTGTACCGCCCTTCCTGTGCTTACTTCGTTCTATAGGAAAACTCGGTTCTGCACGAGCAATGGGTGGAGGAATATGGGTCGACAATCCGATACAAAGGATTCTTTGGGGTGAGTATCACGGTTTGCTGTGGTCATGCCCACTCTGACGCGACAAATATGTAGATGAACCGACTCTACACAACGGACGTAAAGGCAATTAACCATGTTCTTATGAACAACTACAATTACCAGAAGCCCGAGGTAGCACGTTACAATCTCAGCAAAATTGTAGGAAACGGTGTTTTAATCGTGGAGGAAGACAAGCATAAGCAGCAGGTGCGTTCGCTAACTTATTCACCAAACCACCGTTGACTCTTTGTCGATTTGTCAACAGAGGAAAGTTATGGTAAGGAATTTATTCGCTTCCTTGCAGAGCTTTTCTGAAAACCAGTCCAGAATCCTGCTTTTGGCGCCGCGCAGATAAGGGAGTTGACTGAAATATTTATCGAGAAATCTATCCAAGTGAATTTAACCATTTTTTTTGCCACTGACGAGCTGTTAACCTTAACGGACAACAGCTTCGGGACATCTGGGCGGCACAATGCACTAACGAGGGTAGAAGCGGAAGATTGGACGTCCTTTCCTGGCTTAGCAAAATGACTTTGGATGTCATCGGATTGGCTGGTAAATCTCGCTCCATCATTTGTTTATTTATTGTATTCTGACTCTGAATCCAGGATTCAACTACAAATTCGATGCATTGGATGGCTCGAAAAAGAACGAGTTAAACGCAGCTTTTTCAACAATCTTCAGATCTGGAACGTCCATAACCTTACTTCCCATGATCCGCGGATTAGTCCCCGCCCTCCGCTTCCTTGTATGTGTCCATCGCGATTTCCCCTTCAATTGCTTCTCATCCAATATGTTTAGCCCGCCGACAGAGATGCTGAGACCAAAGTCGCCTCAAAAACTATGGCCCGTATCGGACAGCAACTCTTGCGCGACAGCAAAGCTGGTCTTATGGCTGAAGACGGAGAAACTGGAAAAGTTGAAAAAACTGCTTTCAAGAGACGTGATCTGCTTTCTTTACTGCTCAGAGCGAATATGTCTACGGACCTGCCACAGAGCCAGCGTATGACTGACGAGGACGTTCTTGCTCGTAAGCATAACCGTTCAATTCGTCTCAATGGCTGTAGTAATATTTTATTTTTGGCAGAGGTCCCAACCTTCTTGGTTGCTGGGCATGAAACCACAAGGTTAGTGTGTCGGCCATTTGATACCTTGACCTTCAAAACTAATTTAATCCCTTGCAGCACTGCGACAACATGGGCACTGTTCGCCTTGACACAAAACCCAGCAGCCCAGGAAAAACTACGTGATGAGCTTCTTAACGTTGGAACGGACAACCCCACTATGGACGAACTGAATGCACTGCCCTATCTTGACGCCGTAGTTCGGGAGGCTCTCCGGGTTCATCCTCCGGTACCGTCAACCATGCGTGTGGCAACGCGCGACGATGTTCTTCCTCTCGAAAAACCGATCAGAGATAAATACGGAAATCTGCTGGACTCTATCAAGTACGTACCTACGCTCGGTCTCAGAGGTTACCAACCTTTTTTTAACAACAATCTCTTGCTTTTTTGCTTAGGATTCGTAAGGGGCAATCTTTGTTTATTCCGATACTTGCTTTGAACCGCGCGAAGTCAATATGGGGTGAAGATGCGTCGGAATTCAAGTAAGCATTACTTCTTCTGGGCAAACACGAGTCCTTATTAGCCGTCATTTATCCGTTTTACAGACCAGAACGTTGGGAGAAAATCCCAGAAGCCGTCGGATCTATCCCAGGAATATGGGGAAACATGATGACCTTCCTAGGAGGACCTCGCGCATGCATCGGATACCGGTTTTCTCTTGTCGAGTAAGTCGACCCACCTTATATAGCTGTAGGAGACCTTCCGCTGACCCGCACGAAGGACGAAGGCATTGTTGTTTACTCTCATCAGAGCTTTCGAGTTTGAGCTGGCTGTTCCGCCGGAAGACTTGATCAAGAAAGCCGGGATTGTCCAGCGTCCCCTCGTCAAGTCGGACCCCAAGGGTGGCAACCAGCTCCCTGTGATCCTCAGACCAGTTAATCGTAATTGAAAACGACAAGCTGGTCTCACATCTGGTTACTGAACATTCGTGACTACTTGTTTATGAAGGTGTCGTGTTTTCTACGGGTTTCTGGTCGTACTGTACTTCTTTTGTAATGCAGGTCTCAGTTCTATTCCACTATTTGATCTAAACATATCTTTTATTTGACCTTTTAATCCGACTTTCCCTCGAAACACCCGGCTCATTTTGTTTGTTTCAACCAGGATCATTCGCAACGAATATTGACAAGTATCGACATAAGAAAATATGCGAAGTCTTAGAAATAAGTCACATCTAATACATATAGGCTAACTTCACTCTTCTTTGGCCTTCGACTTGTCCACCGTCAACTCCCCGCTTTCTGTGTACCAAAGCTCCTTCACCTTCACACACCTCAAATGATTCTTCCCCCCACTCAAACTCGAATCATGGTGAAATAACCACAGCCTTCCCCTGAACTCGACAATACTGTGATGAGTCGTCCATCCAACCACTGGTTCCAAAATTCTCCCGCGGTAGGTGAACGGTCCCAGAGGCGAGCTACCAGTTGCATAGCAGAGATAATGCGTGTCTCCAGTACTGTAACTGAAATAGTAGACCCCGTTCCGTTTGTGCATCCATGCTGCCTCGAAGAAACGCCTGTCATGGTCAGATGCTTGCAATGGCTTCTTTGTCACTGGATCGAGGATCTCTAGAGGGTGGTCGCCCCCATCAAAACTCCTCATGTCTTCGCTCAACTTTGCGACTCTTGGTCTCAATGCCTCTCCTTCCTGCGCTTCCATTGTGTGATACACCTCTCTGTTAAAGACTCCCTTCTGCCAGCACTGCAATTGACCACCCCAAATGCCCCCAAAATACAAATACGCCTGTCCATCGTCGTCCACAAAGCTCGCCGGATCGATGCTATAACTCCCCTTGATTGGTTCAGGGTCCGGCACGAAGGGACCGTGCGGTTCATCTGCGACCGCGACTCCGATTTGAAAGAACCCCTCGTGGTTTCTTGCCGGAAAATACAAGTAGTACTTGCCGTTCTTGGTGGCAGCATCCGGAGCCCAGAGCTGCTTTGAAGCCCAGGGGATGTTTTCCACGGAGAGAGCTACGCCGTGGTCCGTTACTGGACCGTTGATGTCGGGGAGAGAGAGGACGTGGTAGTCGGTCATGGCGTATTGGTCGCCGTTGTCGTTGTCGACGATGTCGGTGGCAATGTCGTGAGAGGGGTAGATGTAAAGGCGGTCGTTGAAGACATGGGCTGAGGGGTCGGCGGTGTAGATATGAGTGACTAAGGGTTGTATGTCGCTGGAGGACATGATTATGCCCGACGTATAAAATCCAGGTCACCGATGAAGGAAAGACTGGCGACTGTATTGGTGGGGAATGACGTGCAGAGTAATAACTCATAAGAGCCTTAATAGACCTACGGTTAATATAATTTTCCGTTTATCCCGAGATGGTGTTGGGTGTTGAGAGCTCCGCTGTATTGCCGATGTTAATCCGTTTGGACCACCATAACTGCTTAAGAATCTGAGGCGAACGGACAAGAATAATTTGTCACTTCGATTTGCATACATACCGCTTCAAAATAGCCAATCTTAGGGGTAGTGGTATCCAGTGCCACTTAGACTTGTAAGACCTTGTGGAACCTTGTTTAGAGAGTTTCTTAGAATTCGACCGGCGCTTATTCTTTGCCTGGCTAGTGATGATTAGCAATTATGGAACAGTTTACCAACAATGGACTACCAGTTTAAGGAGACCCTCCTTTGAAAATAACCTCTTGTCGTAAGCTACTGAACTGGTCCACAATAATGATACAGAGAGGGATCCACATGGGAGCGGCCTTGTGACAGAGTCCGGTTCGCCGTTCCGCATAAGCGCCTAAACACTTTACCCCTAAAACAGCTCGTTCCAAGAACAAAAACACAACGGAAGGAAATCGCTCGACTGCGTCATATTTTAAGTAGAAATCATCAGGCCCGGGAGTCCTTTACTGGAAAAAGACACGCCAATACGGGTTCAATGATGAGCAAGACAATTCACTTTTAGTCTTGTGGCCGCCCTTCTCGTCGCGACGGAACACAGCCAAAATTTGGACGGTGTTAAGAGGTCGAGTCACTTTCTATGTAGCGCCGGGCTGATGGGAGCTTTGAACTGAGCAAGGGGAGACTGGGGAATATACTTGGGGATAACGAAACAATTTATGGAGATTCAGGTGTTAACATCACATATTCAACACGGACAAGAGTAACACTGGGGTAAGGAGAGGATCTAGTGATTCAGATGTACTTGGTTACACAAGACGGGCGCTTCTTTAGCTATACGGTATGGCTAAAATCTCAAGGCCTTGTCTTCATGCCTCCAGGTCATACCAGCTTTTCATTGCCGTTCCATCACACTGGTCCAGACTTTCAACCTGCACATTGACTTCATCGCCCGACAAACTACTACGGACCACCCTCCACCAGCTGGTCGCGCCTGTATATATTTCAGTTTCCTTGTAAATGTCAATATACTTCAATGTGCATATGTTCGTTGCATAGGAAAGCGCAATAGCTTCGTCTGGTTCTAAGGATTGGCTTCCCGGACTTGCAGTGTCACATACTGAGAATGCAGATCCTTGGAGACTCAGGGAAAAATATGCTATGGGCGCGGATGCGAGGATGCGAGGAACCTGGATGCACTGGGTAAAATTCAGTGACCCTCTAAGCTTAAATTTGATGTAAAGCTCACCAAGATATCCAATGCGTCTTCAACTATGAGTCGTGGAAACAATGAGATAGCCAAGTATGTTAAATGAGGTGCAGTATGCACAAATGCCTCCCACCACAATGAAGGCATAATTTCCATATGAGTAAAGTGGAGAACCTTCAATGCAGGTAAAGCTCGCGTTACGGCGAAAGGAATTGCATCGCGATTCGGGAACCAGGCATTGTCCACCACCACGCGGCGTAAATGCGCATGTCCAATAGTCGACTGAAAGAAGGCTTGGAGGTCCTTGTACCGTCCCTGGATAGAAACAAGATTTGGAAAGCAAATGGTCGGGGTTTGTTGAGGGGCAATGTCATGCGAAAACGGCGAGACGCTGAATTCGAGGGTGCGCAAAGCGGGGAAGGCACTGGCGAGGTCTTTGAGAGAAACGTCACAGTCAGAGAGAGCCAGGGTCACAACTTTAGGAAAGATAACCGGGCCCTTGATATTATCGCTGCATTTTTTCAATGTGCCATGGTGTAGCATGCTGCGGAGGTCCCACGTTTCGAGAAAGAGATCTGTCAGATCTCCCCTAGAATGGAACAGAATACTCCCCATTCCTTTGCTTGGGATCAACTCCAGCCGCTCCTCCATCTGTCTGAAATTCTCTTGTACGTCAAGCTTGATCGTCTTCAATTTCAGAAAACTTTTCGTCAAGTTCAATGCTTGTCCAAAATGATTTGACGCAAGCGGTCCGACATTGCCTAGGTCGATGTAGTTGAGCCGTGGGCGGCTAAGGACTGTGAGGGCAAAATCAGACGCATGAGAGACAATTTCTTCCACACAATCTTCTATGGTGATGGATTGGAGGTTGGGCAAAAGCGCCAACGCCCGTGTTAGAATGGTGGATATAGGGTATTCCTCGTGTCCTGCAAAGGCAGGGTCCCTTTCTCCATCTGATAAGGTTGAATGAAAAGCAAGACATCCTATGTCTAGATGGTGTAGATACTTGCCTACACCAAACACCTCTGCTTCAGGACCAACACGGGGATCCTCCGCCTCTCTAGATTGGGTATTGTTGATAACAAAATTAAGGAAACCGAGTAGCTCCTGAGGATTTCGATCAAGGGAGACTGTACGCAATAAATGAGGCAATGCAAGAGTGCGGATACGTGACGACACGAGTGAGATGACTGCAAGTGAGGGTATTGGGCAAGCTCGAAAAATTTGATCAAGAACATCGTCGTTAGGAGTATTAGCCATAGGTCGCTGAGGGTAATTTGGGATTGCAGCCTTTTGAACTTCCTGTGTCGTGAGCTGGTCTACAAATTGAATTGGCGTGGGCCGAGCGTGGCATGCACCTGTCCGAATCTCATTCCTTCGAAACAGGGATCTTGTGGGCAACGGAGACAGGACACACTGACCATAATATGCACACAAGTCAAGCTAGTCAAGTCGCACGCCGCGGCAGCGTGAGATATTTGACTTCACATAAGCCCCATTGAACTTGCAAAACGCCTGCGCGGCGGTCCAACCCCTTCCCTCACACCGATTGTGTTGCCAGTCAGCGGATATATCTAAGTGCCGGACACTGCGATGTCACGGTTCTCGGACTCATCTTTGGGTTTTTACCTCAAAGGTAGTAATAATTTCCACCAATTTGTGGGCGTCTGAACACAAGTACTTGATGTGGGCAACTTGAAGCTTGAAGGAAGTACCTACTGGCCTGGGGGGAGCTCATCTTTGATTCATATAAATAAACGCTTTCATCCCGAAGCTTTTGTTCGAGCTGGTCTCCCCACCTGATTTCTCCACTCCTCACCAGCGCAGGTCGCCCGTCGACAACTTTTCACGACATTTCCCAACTATGCACTTTCCCCGTTTATTGCTTCTTGCTTCCAGCTTGTCTTGTATCGTATTTGCCCTTCCGGTCACTTCCCCGGAACGGTTTATCGATGTCTCTTTGTATGTCTTAAACTTGCATCTTTGTGAAAGGCATACTTCTGACTTTTTTTTTTGCAGGCTCGACGTCAAATCAGACACGAGATATGTCGCCAGAGACCTTGCAGTAAAGCCCTCTGTACTCCTCCGTCATGAATTTGTCCCATCGGCCTTGATCTTGCTACAAAAGCGTTCGTACAAAGGCAAGGGTTCAGGAAAGCGCTCTTCCCGACATCCTTCGACGAAGCACCAGCCTAAGGTAAAGAAACAGGAAAAAAAGAACGCAAGAGCCCAACGTGCTACTGCAAAGAAAGCTCTGAAGACGTCTTCCCCAAAGCAAGCCCTAAAGATCACTGCATGTGCACGAAAAATTGGTCCTCGAAAGCTCTTTGGGAGAGCCGATGTAAGTGGAATTGTCCACTCTTACGAATTGACCACCTTGACCTAACATAACCATCGCAGTCACCACCGTGCGAGGGTAATTTGGCGCAAATCCTGATTTGACCTTTTACTCATCGTGCCAATATCTAGATCCTAAGGATATCCACCTTACGCTTAAGAAATACTCTAAGGACTCGCCGGGAGAACTTGGAGAGGAAGTATCGGGAACCATCAAAGCCGGGACCGAAGACCTTGGTGCATCTTCTACTGGCAATCACGGAGTGTACAAGGTCAAGGATTGGGGAGGCATACCAGGTACACAAATTGCGAAGAAATTTGCAGATCATGGTAGCATGAAGAGAGAGGCTAAATATCTGAAACAAACGGTTAGTTTATATTTCTCCATACCCAAGAATTGAGGTTTGGGACTTCGATATTAATCAGTCGTTTTAGGATCAGCTCATTGCTCAGTCTGACGCGCACCACCCAGAGCCATGGGTGATTATGAAACATGTCCCTGGTAGTCCCCTTACCAAAACGGACCGTTTCAAGGAAGCGATTTCTCCTTCAACGTCCAAGGAAGACTGTGAAAAGTTTTTGACCCAGAGCCACCAAGCCCTTGCCGATGAAGTTGTAGCCTTCGAGAAGGCTCATGACGCACTTCATGGTGATCTCAAAGATGGTGAGAGTGACCGAATTGGTCCCCCGTTCACTCACACTAATTCACACTAACCTGATGCCGCCAGCCAATGTCCACTGGGAATTTGACGACACTGGAAAAGCTACGGTACACCTACTCGATTTTGGAAATATGATGGAAAGTAAAAAAGACAGAATCAAGGTATGTGCTTCGACTGATACCTGACCCTCCGTTGAAACTCAACATTTATTCAAGCATATGAAGTGGAATGGGGGTAAAACAAACACTCACGAGTATGCTCTGCATCGTGCAAGTCAAGAATGGAATCATAGCAAGTGTCAGGGGAAATAAAGGCTGGTCTTTTAGCGTGCATTGGTAATACCGACTATTGAATGTCTATCTCAACTCACGTACACAATTAAAGAAAAGATCATCGTCGTCTGCTTTTACGGAGTCTCTTGCTGCCAAGTGCCTATGACTATCCAGTGGCGCATTTTTTCTCACGCGCCTGCTTGCGCGCCAAAATCCACCACCTGCTAAAGGTGACTGTCTCTTCTGTAGATTGGGAGAAGATTTATTTTCACCCACCCTGGACCTCCATTGGTTGCACTTACATTTACCGACGAATAAGTAAGTAGCGTCGGGCGTTTCTCAGGAATGCCCGAGATTCTAAACCAGAGCCCACAAGGCTTGTGGCGCATATATGCGCTTGCCAACCGAGAGGCGGAATCCATGTCGCGTCCAATACATGTTAAACACGGCAACGGATAGTCAGAGAAACAAATAGGCTTTCGGTGATGAAACTCAAAACTTAAAAGCCTAAGTGGCGACCCTGCACATAGGAACCGAAAGCAACCCCGGAGCGGACGTATTCCAATTGGAGTCTGGTTTTCTGAAATCCAAAATTGGAATTTGTATCGTCCATCTCCGGTTCCATTGATTCAGTCTGTAGACTTTACCAGCGCTGTTCACATTTAAGCGCCCAGCGGCACCCGTCCGCACCCGTTCGCATTGAGCGATGTAGTCATGTGATGTCATGTGCGAAGAAACTCAACAGATTCGAATTAGAATTGAAGGTTACCTTTTGCTTTTAACTTTCATCTACCCGGATAATCGACCGGTGCTTACTCTTGGAATACTGGGGACCGACCAGGTGAATTGCAGTCAATTCGTGTGTCTGTCAGGACAAGTCCCCTAGCTATAGGCCAAAGTTGCATTACACCAGGGTAGATTGTCCTCATTTCCCGGTGCGGACAAACATGCAGTCTTACCCAAACGTAGCGACCCGCACGCAAGCTTCATACGTACCCCTCTCAAGCGAAGGATATTCTTCGTGTCTTTCGGCTCAAAAACAAGTATCTCCGCTACCAATCACTGCTGGGAGGCGTTTAATGTGTTATCGCCGGAAAGCAGTGTTTATGGCGCATATATGCGCTTTTCCTTGAAGGAATTCTTGATCGTAGTGAGTAGTTAATCTTCGTTCTTCGTCCCCACTTTATTAATCACGGCGTCAGATCATTGGATGTGTATGTGCTCTGCCTGGTCCTGCATAGACCTTTAGAGGCGTCGGTCTGTTAAACCCGGCAAGGACTTTTTCAGCTGCAGCGTCATATGGCGCATATGCATAAATCTCACAATCCTAATACAACCCCTACCGAATTTCTTTTCTTTGCGAAGGTCGTGGCCGTCATATGCTTAGGGGAGGATAAATCATGGTTAGGCGCTTAGGGTCGTTCTTTGGAAAGTGTGGCGCACTGGATGGTCCGTTGTCTTTCTTGAAAGCGCTGGTGAAGCTGTGCACTGACTTGGAGAAATGTCTATTCCGCGGTCTCGCGCTATTTCTGGCGCTGATCATTTTCAGCGGTTCGGATCTCTATCACGGATCCAGAATCAGGTGTCTATCAGTGCTTTTTGTGTTCAACAACGACAGGACTCAAGACTGTCTTAGTGGCGGTGTTGAGGTCATTTCCACGTGTGAAGAAACGCGTGACTTATGTTGTGTGACGTTTTTGAGACGAGGTTGGCTCCGTGGTCCACTTTCTTTCCGCTCATGTCATTGCACAAACCAGCGCCGTCGTCGCACCTGGCGTGCCCTCCGATGCCTGGTGCCTCGTCTTTACGATCTCGCTCTTCTGGCTCCAGCACCTCCTCGCTCTCCTCCACTTTTTCCGACATTACATCCTCCACATCCGCGTCATCTTCCCCACCAAATTTAAAGACAAATGCTTTCTTTGCATCCCCGTTCTCAACGCGGCCACCATCGCCTACGCCGTCAACGCCCCCTCCTCCGCCCCCCAAACCACGATCTTTGACGGAGGAGTTCTTCGCTACTCCTACCCAACCGCCGTCTCCGCCATCGTCATCCAGATACGCGAGCAAGCCAAACGCCATCCACCCTTCTCGCATATTTCCCTCAAGATACACATCTACCGTCCACAGAAGTCCAGACTTCAATCTTCTCAACTTCGATGCGATTAATGAAACGCCCAACTTCCACACTCACGAACGCGCACCTTCAACAGGCTCAGACTCCTCATTCACATCGTCTTTTGTTGAGGCCCGCTTACCAACGCCACCACCATCCGCTACAGCACCCCGCCTCACGCTTCACAGAGACGACACAATAATGCCATCCGATTCTTTCCCCGCCGCATATCAAACAGACGATACTACCCCGCGACCAGCGGATCTCGAGCCCAAATTACTTCATTTTGAACGTAGTTTACTTCTAGCAAGACAAAAGGTCAAGCAGGTCCCGGAACCACCTCCAGAACCATCGGAGGATGACGAAGTAGAAGATGAAGAACCGCACCCTGGAAGCATCATATCACTTCCTTCTCCCGATTTTTTCCCTCTATCACCACTATCGTTGACTTTTGCCAGTGCGTCTCCCAGTCCTACCTCCCAAGGTTTCAGTCAAGAGGCGGCCACGCCAACCAACGACTCTCCGATAACTGGTACGCAATGCCCAGCGTCTTGTGGAGTTCCCTATCTGATCTTTGTTTGATAGCCTTATCCGTCCTAAGCCCAAGTACTGGAAGTGGCGTTGATTCTCCTCTTGCTCTATCAGCCCATACTGCTCAGTACACGTTGCAGAATGATCACACCCAAGGTCCGAGGTTGCGCCTCTTGAAGCCTCTCGGCCACGGGGCATTTTCTGCTGTCTGGCTTGCGGAAGATTTGAGCCGGGTACCTCTCACGCTTGTGTCCAAAAAAAGTGTGAGAGACCTGAGAAGAAGGGCGAGTGGACGCGAGAGGGAGAGAGAGTCGGAGAGGAGAAAACGTCGATCCGAGACAGAGCCTGCGATGCCGGATCTATCAAAGCTGAATGGAGAAGACGCGCCTCAGACCGAGACACCCGTTAGACGACCCCCGAGTCGGCTGAGGGAAGGGCTGAGAAACATGTTGTCCTTTTCTCGTTCATCTACAGCGCCGTGTCCACAGCCGGAGGTCTTGCCCATGGCTGTCGATGGCGCTCTTTCGCCGAATGCAAGTATCAAATCACTGGCGTCGGATTGCAGTGATGCACCTTTGTCCCGTAATTCAAGCATACGTTCGTCCACAGGTCTGTCGCGGAATTCAAGCCTAAGGCTGCACCTCCAACAAGACACGTCGCTTTCGCGTGACTCGAGTTTGAAAAAGTTCAAGGAGCGAGTCCGAGGGACGAGGCCTGCGTTCCGGTTGGGAAGGTCGTATCTGGACGAAAGACATGGGGAGATGGGAGAGCCGAGGGATAGTGAGGAACCTGTGGAAAGTAGACGTGAAGGCCGAGCTGTGATCGTTGTGGATGACGAGGAAGGGGTCGGCTTGGGCTCTAGCTTGTCGCGACATTCGAGCTTGGACAGCAATGCTGGCCACGGACGCTTAGTAGCGGTGAAGATGACCCCCCGGAAGACGCGAGGTCCTAAAGGTCGAGAACGGGCGGAGGAGGAGCGTACGAGGGTCGGGTTCGTGAGGGAGGTGGAGGTGCTAAAAGTGAGTGCGATTTCCTCGTCTTCGTCTTATGCCTCCCTTTCGCCTTTCCTTGGGTTCTGTGGTGGACCTTAATAAATCGAAATCGGTAACGCCGATGCTCAATGGTCAGCGAGTTATCGCCGCCTATCGCCCTTTAGCTGGCTCTAGCACACACATTGCCCATTTAGGCGCCGTAGACTGCCTTAAACGTCTGGCATATTCCTAGTGTCCTTGGATTCGCCATTACAGTGCTTCGTCCCGTCTCACATTTGCGTCCGATTGACGTTTGACGAATGTGCTAACGATCCATCCCTCCTGTAGCACATCTCGCATCCCAATATCACGCCACTGCTCGCCCACCTTTCAACCGCGAGCCACCATATCCTCGTCCTCCCGTACTTACCAGGGGGAGATTTCCTTGGGCTGGTCAACAATGACATTGCGTGGGGAATGCTCGGTAAATGCTTTTGCATATGCTATCCCTGATGCACTGTATTCATTCATAGTTGCCTGTCTTTCTTTTCTTTGCCTTTCGATGACCTCTTCCGCTCATGTATAGGCGAGACCGTTCTGAGGCGGATCTGGTGTGAGCTGTGTAAAGCTGTGGGTTGGATGCATGGTGTGGGCCTCGTGCATCGCGACATCAAGCTTGAAAGTGAGTTCTAGATTTTGTACTTACGCGACATCTCCTGATTTCATTTGTCCTCAGATATCCTCCTCACAATACCGGCCTTCAGCTCGTTGACTGCATCGTCGCCTCGGCCCACTCTGGCGTCTTTACCCCCTCCTCCAGCACCATTCATCAAGCTCACAGATTTCGGTCTGTCGAGGTTTGTCGAGATCGATGCAAACGGAGACGCCGAGCTTCTTTCAACGCGGTGCGGCAGCGAAGCCTACGCTGCGCCCGAACTGGTCACTGGCGGCGGGGGCGCTAGTGGACGTGGTGTCTACGATGCACGCAAGACGGACGCTTGGGCGTGTGGAGTTGTGCTTTACGCGCTTGTGGGGCGGCAGCTGCCGTTTGGAGAGGGTATGGGTGCCCAAGGGCTTGCAGGAGCTGGGGCGAAAATTGGGGGCGAGAGGGGAAGTATCGGAGGAGGGCGGCGGGCCAGTCAGGCGGACAGGAGACATTGGTTGATGCGGATCGCGAATGGACACTGGGAGTGGCCGGGTGAAGAGGGGAGTGAAGGGCCGGAGCATGAAGTCGACGCTGAGGAGCTTGTAGGACCGTGCTTGGTGAAGAGTCGTGGGGCCAGACGGATCGTCAGCCGATTGCTGGTGCGGGATCCAAGAAAGCGGGCCAGAATCTGTGATTTGTGGGACGACAAGTGGATGCAGGGGGGAGAAGACCAAGGGTGGTGGAAGCAGGAGGGCGGAGGCGGGGACGATGATACCCACGATTTATTGGCACGCGACAACCTCATGATGCAGGATGGAGGTGAAGAGGAGGTTTGGGATTTCGATTCTGATGGGGAAGAAGGGTTACAAGACGATGAAGTCGATGAGGCTGATGTGCAATTTTACGATGAGCCTTTTGGAATGGACCTACCGAGTGGTTTATATCATTACCATGAAGGAGCGGACGAGGAAGAGGAAGAAGACCTCGAGGAAGGCGGCTGCCTTTTGGATCAAGAAGGGATCGACAGCATCACCCGCCAAGAGGTCATTTGACGTAACTCCAATCAGGCGCAGGACTTCTATCCGCCCCTTCAACAGCGTGTTCCTCGATGGCTCCTATCCCTCTTCTGTCTTCTATCTTTTCTTTTGGATCCTGGCGTCTGGTATGACGCCACCTACTGCCCTTCGCGCACCATATGCCCATGCGGACGGTGCGGATGCTATTGGCCGACCTCGTTGTCTCGACATACGGATGCGCTTCCCGATCTCCTTGTACGTTGTTGGCGAGCTTCTTTTCGACTTTGCCCATGTTCCTGGACCACCTTCAGGTGCGATTGCGCCTGCTCGACTCGAATACACCCTGGCTCTTTTCCTTCTCCATGTCCTCGTCTCATCATCCCACCATTTAAATTAGACGCAATGCCTGACACATTATATTTCTATTCATCTTCGTTCCAATTTATTTTTTCATTCAAGGTCATCGACCAACACCCCTACAGTAATACCTCGATCCTCGTTTACTCACATGCCACAGTCCACCATCTTCCATCCAAACCATCTCCTTTTCATTGTACGTGTACTGTGTAGTTGTTCACCTATTTTATTCTGCCTATATTATATTCCAATGTGTTAGTGTACCCCCCGCATGCTACCCAAGTGAGCTTCTGGCCACTTGTACTTCTACATTGTCATTCTACTACTACTCTCGTTTTTGGGCTTGGAGGTTGTCATTAGTACGGTTTATTTTTTATTAGAGATTGTTGTAGAATCAGACGTGAACGATGGGTTGGATATATTTTCCACTCAACGTACCAATTACAGGGACCTGGGATACTTGACAGGTACGTTCGAGGGACTGTTGTCACTTACATTTCACACACACTACCACTTGGACATGGCAGGACTCATCTTGCGTCCAGACTTGTCAGAACGATCGATAACACCACCTACACATCCCCAAGCCTGAGAATCGAGCCTTTATAGCTCAGTTGGTGAACACTACATAAGCAAAGCGCAGGACTCAACAACCGCATCACCAATTGCGAGCCAAGTTGGATCAACATGTCGCTCGGCGCCCTCTTTAACGAACTCCCAGCGGAAATTAGGCTAGGCATCTTCCGCCTGGCTACCATGAAGAAAAGCCAACATGAGGACACATCCTTGGATTACCGACCATTTGAAGCAGTTCCGCTTCGTGATCGTGATTGGTCGAAGTCAGCGCAGCGAGCCTTGGACGTCAAGATGACCATCGTGCTGGTGTGCAAGGAGTGGAAAAAGATCGCAACAGAGATGCTTTACGAATGCATACGCATCGAACATGGCACCGACCATCTGTTGACTGCTCTCGAAGGACACGCTGACGCTCCGTTGGATAACGGAAAATGGGTCCGTCGTATAGAAATTAGCCCAGTGATCGCTGACTTCGACCCATTCAATCCATTGCCCCTCTTACGCATCATGGAACGCTGTCCTTTGGTCGAAACTATCGTCAGACCATGCATATCTGAATCTGGGGGAGCTACCCTGGGGAACGTGCGATTGCCTCCCGAAACAGAATTCCCGACTTTTACGAGCGTGAGGAGGATAGAATGGTGGATACCAGGAGTGACGCCGGTCAACAGGCTGCTGATTGCCCCTTCCCAATGGCGACCTTTCTCAGGATTTCTTGGAGATCTTGTTGCCCATTCTCCTAACCTTCAGTATCTTACATTGTCCGGTGGTTGGCGCTTCTTTGACATATCAAACCCGATTGAACCGTTCATCCGGCCCACCTACAACAATCTCACTACCTTGAGGCTTGAAGGCGAGCATGAGGGCGTCTTATTTGATAACTTGACAGTATCCCTGCCCAACTTGAGATACTTTATCCTTGGCGTTTTATACGCTTCCGCAGGATTCTTATTAAAGAAACACGGCCACCTCATCCGGGTTTTGGAATTAGTCGACCTCGTCCCTCCTCTCCCTTCCGAGGTCCACAAAACCATACTCAAATCCAGTTATAACACGAAGGACGTCCTCGCGGCCTGCCCCAACATCGAGGACTTTTGTGCACCGCTCAGGATTGGCACTAGTTTGAGAACAGAGAACACAAGCGTCACTTTGAAGTCCCTGACATGCATTCGCATAAAGCTGGACGATTCATCTCCTCTCACTTCCCCGGATTTCGGCTACTTCATACGAGACAAACTGTCATGCCCTGCGTTGGAGCGCATTGTATTGCATGGAAGCCCAAAGGCGTGGAAGGAAAATTCATGCTACAAGGTCTTGGAGGAGGTGGTTTCACATATGAAATACGGGGTTCTGGTGTTTGCCTGACCATGACCGTCTTTCGTCCTACTGACAAACAGAATTTGGATGTTTGTAGTGGCTCTGACACGGCTCAGCAAACCAACTTGAGTAAGTGCTACCGTCAATTCTATGTATTTTATTGCTTGTACTTCAACCTTCGTTACCGAGGGCATTTTCCCGGAGCAGTCCTCACTAAGGGCATAGAACGTGCCCAAGACCGCAGAGCCTGAGCATTACATTTATAGTAGGCGATCCGTTTTTCGATCAAGTTGAAGGCTATTTCTAGAACCACAAACCAACTGCAAACTCGAAAATGGAGATAGGGAAAACGAGAAAGGGAGGAGACAGGAAACAACCCCTTGTACTACATGTAGTGGACTGCCTGCTATTTTCTTCTACGGACGCGCCGACGCTCAAGCTCGGGTGTTTTACGCGTCGCGCTCCGTGAGAAATACGCGTCGCATCACGTTATCAATTAACAATTTACCCCATTGTTCCCAGTTCTAAACCAATAAATACCGTGCCATTGCTTGACCTGCTACTACACGAACACCTCATCTCGGAGCTAATCATGTCACGGCGTTCAACACGGGAGCCAAAGCAGGCTCCGAAAAGTCTGGCTGAGGATGACTTTTACCCAGAAGAAGAGTCCGAACTAGGCGCTGCTGAAGAGGACGACAACCTCCGAGTGCCAAAGAGGGCGCGAGGCAAGAAGAGGAAGGCCGATGGTGAGACTTCGGATTGCTACCCAAAGGCTAAGAGAGCTCGTGGAACGCGTGGAATGCTCAAGCAACTGGTTGAGATGCCTCTGGATGTCCTGTTCGAGGTACGTTGCTGAGAGTGCAAAGTGTTATGAGAACTTTGACCGACAACCTAGCAGATATTCGGCGGTTTGAATCCCATAGATCTCTTGCACTTGGCTCGGACCACGAAAGACCTCCGTGCTCTACTCATGAGCCGGTCCTCGATTTCAGTTTGGAAGCAGTCTCGTTCCAATATTCCTGGGTTGCCCGAGTGCCCTGATGACTTGAGCGAACCACAATATGCAAACTTATCATTTGGGAAAAGCTGTGATGTGCGTCTTCGTGCATGTCGAGTTGGCTCGTCGGCATACTAACACCTGGCCGATCCATTAGTTCTGTCTCCGTACTCTCGGCAACATACACACCGTGTGGTCTGCTCGATTTAAGATTTGCACGAAGTGCGTGGATGGACAGTGAGTTCACTTTTCATACAGGTTCAAACCTCGACAGTGCACGAAGGCTGATAATCGCCTCAGATTTAGATTAAAGCCGGACAATTGGTTAGAATATCGCCGTTATCCTACGGAATTAGCGCACATGGTTCCCGTAATTATAAAAGGCAAGAATTCTGTTTAGAGGGTTTCAAGTTCTCGACTGACTTTTCTTTAGAGCATAATAGAAGGGATAAGGTCCTTTATCACGTCGAACTCGATCAACGATGGCAAGCAGAGTACATACAGGCTAAGAATAAACGCGATTGGTTGAAAGGTGTGTTGGAGAAGAGGAGGCCAATATCAGAGGTACGATTTCAATCTGTTTAAACCACAGGTTCTTCTCGTTTATTTGCTCCACTGTCCAGCATGCAGACGCGTGTTCGAAATGGTACCAAGAGATACAAACGGCCAGGGAGCAACAGCGGGCCTCCGCTATATGTGAACGTCAAGCGCTGTGGGTGTTTTTTGATTTAAGTTTTAAAATATCTAAACTTTTCCAGCGTCGTGGAACGCCTCAAGAAGCTAGGATGGGAGGACGAACTTTCGAAAATGTCCCGGGGTAGTCCTATGCCTCAAGATCACCCTACCGTACTTAAAGCTTGTCAGAAGGAACTGACAGAGCGCGGTGAGTCATGATTCTGGCCGACGCCACATGTGATGTTGATTCGCGATATTCTAGCCCTCTCCAACCTGGAAGAATTTTTGAATTCCTACATGCAAAATGTGAAAACGAGGCGGTTGGCCAAGGAGCGGCACGATAAGCTCCTACACCGCCTTCCCATCCTTCAAAGTGTCCTTGAAACATTTGTAGCGACTCTTCCTGCGAATGCACTACATCCCAGCGCCAGCGAGTTATTCCGCGATTCTCTCGTCTGGGACATCATCATCAACACCCCGTCAACCGTCGACTTCAAGAAAGAAAATTTCGATCCTATTGTCCCCATGCTACCAGATATCGTTCTTCGATGGAAAGAAAAAATCGAAGAAAAGTTGTTGCGCCTTATAAGGACTGCAGCTCCGGAATACACCTTCGATCCCGAGACGGTTTTCCAGCTTGCGACGACGGCATTTAGTTGCTCGGGTTGTGGGTATAATAACAACAAAAGCTTGTGGCACCCAAGAGTGCTCATGCATTCGTGTGCAACGAAGAATGACTATTCCGTTGTGGAGGATGCAGATTTGATTGATGTCAGATCTGCCCTTCGTCAGCTATACTGGAACTACCGACTATGCCTCAGTTTCAAGGCTTGCGATATGCAATTATTAAGTAAAATTGTCGGAATGTGCGGACTCGACCCCAACACCGCGACTGCCGTCGACATGGATGTCGTTAATCCTATTTTTGAATGCATCGCCTGCAATCGCCCACAACAAGGTCGGGCGACGATGACTTGGCGCGAAGTAGTACGTCTTTCAAATTTTAAACCGTCCCTTAAACTGAGAATCTTACAATGACTGCATTGGACAGTGTATTCACAGCAGGGCGCACTCCGTCGGGCCCGAAATGAAATTGGAATTAATGAACGACCAGGAAGCACAGGTCGTCAGGGCCAGAATGGTTGAACAGCAAGAACGGGATCGGGCGGCGCCGTCCTATAGAAAACTAATCTGCGTTCACTGCAAGGAGACTGGTAATACAACAAACCTCATGAAGCATGCAAAGAAAGAGTCAGTTTTTCCTACGCCACGGCTTTGCCTATCTGATTTTTTTAAAACCCATCACTGACATAACTCTCATCTAGCCACGGGAAGCTCAACCCGACCAGTGAGGACATCCAACCCTTGCTAGATGCATATCACTTCCCCGACGTCTTCTATCTGTGGCCCCCGCGGGAAGAAGTTGAGGAAGAGCAGCCCCCCGCAATGGCAGGGATGATAACAAATTAGTTCGCTTTTAGATATCATGATAGTCAATACTGCGAGTAAAGTCCTGTAAATTACTACATTATATGTATGTAGTTATATGTACTACCTCGACTTAATTTCGCCTACAAGAGACGGTGCTTCGAGAAATTTCGCTCTCCTATTTTTGCCAAGTAAACGCGTCGCGTGACAAAAGTACGCGTTCCGTCACACAACACAGGAGCCGCCGTCACATGGGCCCAGACCACATCGAAAGGACGCCACGGCTGGGTTTCACTTTCAAACTAACAAATACCGTTAATCTGTAACTTTGCGAAAGCCCAACTTCCTCAACTTCAACTATGGAACGGCGCTCAACGCGTTTGCCCAAGCAGACCCTGGAATGTCTTGCTGAGGAAGATTTCCAGCCAGAGGAAGAGCAAGATGAAGATGACGCACCTGTACCTCTCGCAAATGTTCGAAACAGGAAGCGCAAGAGCAACGACGAGAAGATCGCGAACCAACCTCGAGCCAAGAAGGTTAGGGGTACCCGAGGAATTCTGCAGAAACTGGTTGAGATGCCTTTGGATGTCCTATTTGAGGTTCTGAGATTCGAGCTCTACATCATGTGCTATTCTGATACACTGTTCTCCGTAATGCTAGATTTTTGGTCGACTCGAGCCCATCGACCTTTTGCACCTGGCTCGGACCACGAAAGACCTCCGTACTTTGCTGATGAGTCGCTCATCGGTTTCTATCTGGAAGCAGGCTCGATCCAATATTCCTGAAAGCTTGCCTGAGTGCCCAGATGACTTGAGCGAGCCGCAGTACGCTGATTTGGCATTTGGAAAATGCTGCCATGTATGTTATTTTCCATTATAGCGCCACATCCAAGGTGGTGACTATTCTGGTCAATTTAGTTCTGTCGCCGTAACCTCGGTGGATTGCACACGGTCTGGTCCGCTCGAATCAAGGCTTGTACTAAATGTCTGGATGAACGGTAGGTCTATTTAAATGTCCTCTAAGCTATATTAGATATACAGCCTGCCAAATAGATTCTCGGATAAATGCACACCCCGTTGGCCAACCTATCGGGGCTATCCGTCAGAACTGGCGCTATTTCTACCATCCATAGAGGTCCCCAAAAAATCAGGCATGTATCCTATTAGGAGCACAACCTTCTTTAATTGATTTTGTTGAAGGTCGCTACAGTCGGGCGAAAGATCTTTATTATGTCGAGCTGGATAAAGTTTGGAAAGCCGACTATGCGGCGGCAACTGACAAAGAGAAATGGTTGAAGGACAAGCTTGCAGAGAGGAAAGTCATAACTTCTGTAAGTAGTTTTTTTTTTGTGATCTACTTTCGGTTCCTTCGTTGATGTTCTAGTCGACATAGCATGCGAATGCGTGCATTGCCTGGTCTGCAAGAATGCAAGTTTTGCGAGAACAGCAAAAATCTTCAGCCGTAAATGATCGCAAAGCAATGTACGTATACGTGATTCCTTCCGTTTAGCTAAACCTTTTGATTTTCTCGAAATCCAGTGTCGTGCAGAGGCTTATAAGCTTGGGATGGGGAGAAGAACTTTCCAAAATGTCTGTACTCGATCGCGAACCCCAAGACGACCCTATAGTTCTTAAAGCTTGCCAGAGAGAGCTCACAGAACGCGGTAAGTTGCCCCCTCGGTGACAGTCGACTTTCTAACCTTCAGTGTTCCAGTTCTCTCCAATTTAGAAGATTTTTTGAATTCTTTCATGCAGTCTGTGAAAAGCAAGCGATTGACAAAAGAACGTCATGCCTTGCTCAATCCGCGTCTAGTGGTCTTGGACAAGGTTCTCAGAACGCATATATCAACTCTTCCGGCGAATGCCCTATATCCTAGCACTAGCGAACTATTCCTCCACCCTACCATCCAGGATACCATCAACAACACGCCGTCAACTGTCGACTTTACAGAAGATAGTTTTGCCACAATACTCCCCATGTTTCCAGCTATCACCGTTTGTTGGCAGCAAAAAATCGAAACACAATTGCTTGACCTCATCAGAAACGCCGCCCCGGAATACTCTTTTGATCCTGAAACAGTGCTCCAGCTTGCTACAACGTCGTTTACTTGCTCCGGCCCAGGATGTTACCCTCGGCACGAGTCTCAAGCGTTGAGACACCCCAGAGTTTTAATGCATTCGTGCGCCACCAGTACCATTGGCTACCAACATGAAGAGGACGTCGATTTACTGAGTGTCAGGAGTATTCTTCGTCAGGTATACTGGAATAATCGACAGTCAATCAGCTTTAATCCCTTGAATTTGAAGCTCATGGCTGAAGTTCTCGAGATTTGCGGCTTTGACTCCAAGACGACCACGGCCGCAGAAATGGACGCCGCAAACCCTATCCTTGAATGCGTCACATGCAATAATGTTTACGAGGGTCGCGCAACACTGACGTGGTCAGGAGTGGTACGTCTTTAATGCCACCCCGATGCCCGACGATAGCTAACACGAGTACAACGGGCAGTGTGCTCACAACTACCGGGAGCACTTGAGTTCGCTCAGCAAGAAAATGAAACTCGACGTCCTGAACGAACGCGATGCAGAAATAGTCAGATCTAGAATGTCTGAATCTCAAGAACGTTTGAGGGCTTCACGAACCTACAGCCAGTTGATCTGCGTTCACTGTAAGCGGACTGGCAATACGACAGAACTTGTAAAACATTTCAAGAAAGAGTGGGTCCTCGTTATCTTTGCTTCCCTGTGCTCCTTTTCGTTGATACCAGACTCTTAGTCACGAAAACCGCAATCCCACGAACAACGATATTATGCCATTGCTGGACTCGTATCAGATTCCCTGTCCTTACTACTTATGGCCACCCCGTGAAGAAGTTGACGAAACTGAGCAACTTGAAAGTGTCGTAGAGCGATCCCGGGCCTTCTGTTGATAACTTAGAAGTTCAAGGTACATTGTTCAGTATCTCGTTTCTGCGTCGCTTGTGCCCGTATCACCGTAGTATGGCCTGGAATAAAACAGGTTTCATTCTTGTTTGAGTATACTGTATAGTGTTGGCTTAGGTTGGGTTGAATAGTAACTGGCGGGGAATTATAAACTTTCCAGACGCGCCGCGTGACAAGAAACACGTCGGGTCACGGCCCCGCCCGCAAGTCACTACCTTCGTCAATAATTAATCGCAGCGATGACATTGAATGACTCACCGCTCCCCTATAAAGCCGCCTCTTACCAACTTTCCCTCATTCACCTTTTCTCTAATACATACGGTTGACTGTTTAGCCCAAAGCCTCACGAACGCAAATTCATCTTCAAACCAAGCAAAAGTTGATTCTTGAACTCGACCATGCAACGCCGCTCAACACGTTTGCCCAATCAGCCCCAGAAAAATTTGGCTGAGGAAGATTTCGAGCCTGATAATGATATTCTTGAACAAGACGGCGACGATATTCCCTTGGCGAAGAAGACACGAGGCAAGAAACGAAAGGCAAAGGACGAGAAGGCAGATGGCCAACCGCAGACTAAGAAAGTTCGAGGTACACGCGGAATTCTCAAGCAACTTGTTGAGATGCCACTGGATGTCCTGTTTGAAGTACGTTCATAAGAACTTTCTGTGTTAAGATTCCTTACCGTCATTCGTGCTAGATTTTTGGACGTCTGGAACCACTGGACCTTTTGCACTTGTCTCGGACCACAAAAGAGCTCCGAGCTTTGCTCATGAGTCGTTCCTCGATGTCCATCTGGAAGCAGTCTCGCTCCAATATTCCTGGGTTGCCCGAGTGCCCTCTAGACTTGACCGAACCACAATATGCCAATTTGGCATTTGGGAAAAGCTGCCACGTACGTCCTCACTGCATTGCGCAAGCCACATGCCAGCCTGATGCTTTGGCGATGTTCTAATAGTTTTGCCACCGGAGTCTTGGTACTATGCATACAGCTTGGTCTGCTCGAGTTCGAGCTTGCACGAAGTGCTTAGATGACCGGTAAGATGCTTCAGGAGGTCTGGTAAATTTCTATATAATGGTCTGTCGCAATAGGTTCAGCACGGGAATCAGCTACGGTCCGAACCAAGGTTATCCTACTGAGTTGAGACAGTTTCTCCCCACTGTTGTTGTCGCCAAAAAGACGTGTGCGTATAAAACAAAAAGATTATCCCCTGTTGGAATATTACATCTCAATATATTCACAGGGCGTCGCACGCGTAGTCACCATCTATATTATCTTGAAACTCTCAACACTTGGAAAGAAGAGTACTCCAACGTAGCAGAAGAAGATCAAGCAAAGTGGTTAGAAGATAAGCTCGAAGAAAGAAGAGTTATAGCTGCCGTATGATCATCATTCATGCCTCAAATTTGTCTTTTGCTAATTTTTACAACAGCATTCTGAAGTATGCACCGTCTGGTTCAACAACTTGCAAAATTGGCGAGACGAACAGAAAGCTTCCATAATAGGTGATCGCAAAGCTCGGTGCGTCGTTCTCTTTTCTTTCTTTTAGACGTCCTAAGTTATTTGTAGTGTCGTGCAATATATCAACCAACTTGGATGGGAGGAGGAGCTCGCCAAAATCACTGACGAATTCCGTAAACCCCAAAACGATCCCCTTGTGGTAAAATTGTGTCAGAAAGATGTTACGGAACGCTGTGAGTCTCAATTATGGCTGAATGCGATACTTGACTCGCCACTGACAAGCGCACAAAAGCACTCTCCAGTTTGGATGAATTTTTCAACAAGTTTATGGAATCGGCGAAGTCCCATCGACTGGTAACAGAACGTAAAACGCTGCTCAGGGAACGGCTACGAGTTCTAAACAGAGTTCTTGAAACCCACATATCTACTCTTCCCGTGAATGCTCTACATCCGGGCGTGGGCGAACTATTTCGCAATCCTATTGTCCTGGACATAATCGACAGCACCCCAGCATCAGCCGACTTCACGGAAGATAAATTCGATGATATATTTCCTATATTGCCTGCTATCACGCTTCAATGGCAAATGGAAATTGAAGAGAAGTTACTGGACATGATTAGGGCTGTTGTCCCTGAATACTCTTTCGACAGACAAACAGTATTCCAACTGGCGACCACAACGTTTGATTGCTCTAGTTGCCAACATAACTCTATGAGACTCCCCGCTGTGTTGATGCACCCATGCGCTACCAAGTACTCCGTCTTGGCGAGGGAAGGAGGTGATGCCGACTTGGAATGTTTGATGGATACACTTTATCAAGTGTACTGGAACACTGGACAGGTTATCGCATTCAACGCCACAAGTTTGAAATTGATGACCGAGGTGGTCGAAATGTGTGGCTTTGACCCCAAGAGGGCGACGGCCGCGGAAATGGACGCTGCAAGCCCTGTCCTTGAATGTGTGGGTTGCAATGATGGCCATGAAGGTCGGGCGACGATGTTGTGGTGGAAGGCAGTATGTCGTCAAAATCAATACAGATGCTTCACTCTACTTACAGTTGGACAGTATTCCCATAAACAAACCAAGCACCTTCATGACGATAAAATGAATCTGGAATTGCTGAGTGAACCGGAGGCGGTCATCGTCAGGGCCAGGATTGCTGAAGATCAAGAGCGCAGGAGGGCTGGACGTCGTTACAGAGACATGATTTGTGTCCACTGTAAGCAAGCTGGCAACACTACAGACCTAAGGAAGCATGTGAAGAAAGAGTGAGTTTTCTCTATAATCGCTCAAATTCTTTCATTAACAAAATGTTTTTCTAGCCATGGAATATCGAAGCCAACTGATGAGGATGTCGTGCCTTTGCTTAATAAATCAGGCGAAGAACCTACTATATACCGTCTGTGGCCTCCTCGAGAAGATGTCGAAGAATCCAGTGCGCCCATGAATATCGACGCATTCATCATTTGATTTTCTTGCGATGCATCTCCCATTACAGCTTCCCTGTTTAATTCCTTATTGCGACCTTTCTCTTCATGTCAGACAGTGTCGGACTTGTAAGGATCCTCTTCACATATATTGGACTTCTGTGATTGTAATTTGGACTTGGGACTAATATTTAACGAGAGCATGATCTACACTATTGAAAAATGCAATTATTTGGTTTATTACCATTACTTGTAAACTGTACACGTCGTTCACCCTTGTCTTCCGACCCCTCCCCGGAACTTGCTTGATAAGTACTGCG
Source organism: Galerina marginata (assembly GCA_023014335.1). Taxonomy (NCBI): domain Eukaryota; kingdom Fungi; phylum Basidiomycota; class Agaricomycetes; order Agaricales; family Galerinaceae; genus Galerina; species Galerina marginata. The sequence goes on along the minus strand of JAECYW010000007.1, from coordinate 1,526,046 downwards.
GATTTTCAGCATCGGTAGGCTCTGCCTTCCGCCACAGATCTGCTCATAGATCTCCACCAGAATGATTGCCAAGACATCCCAAAGGCAGTGGCATTCTTTCGGCATGATAACATCAGGACGACTGGCAACAGCATATAAGGCTCACTCCAACTCTTCGACATCTATCCCTTCCTCTTCTCCTACCAGGCCCAGATTCCCGCCATGAACACAGCTCCTGATGCGTTTTTGCTCCTCAGCTTGCCGGGAGCATCACTTGCGTCTACCACAGCCCGCACAGAAACTGGCGTCCTCAAGTTGGAGTGCGTTAGCTTGCCCAATCCGAACTCGAAGGATTCGCAGGATCATAACGTGTATCTCGTCTTGAGATTGAACGCAGCGGAGACACCGATTGACCCCGCCAGTGTCGTACGGCGCTCCGAAAGCGCAGGGTTACGAACCTACTCGTTCGCGGGCACACAAACCTATCCGACAGATTTAACCCTGACCATCAAGGTGCCGCGGTCAAACGGCGAACTGGAGAACTTGGATACATTTGAAAACATTTTACAGCAGTATGTCGTGGACTACCATGATGCGTCGTCAACAGTTCCTCCAACAATCGCTGGGCAATCAACGACGGTTGACATCAAGAGTGGGAGCAAAGATCTTCGTGGTCATCTTGTGATGGTTAACGAGGACACTGGAGAGGTTGTCGGGGAGGTCGAGGATAAGTTCAGGATCAAGGAAGAACCAGCCATGCACGAGAGAGGACATGAGAACGATCCAGTCATCATCGAAGTGGACGAAGACTCGGCGAGACGATCCGATGCGAATGCACTTGAAGCTTTCGCGATCCTTGTTCCCCCTGACCAGAGAAACTGGATCACTGCTTCTGCACATATTGTCAGGTAATGTAATTTCTTTTTGCTGCCATGAGAGAGACCAATCTTATATTAAATCTAGCCATGCCATATCAATGACCACCAATCTCCTTCTGACCACAATTACGACTGCCTCATCACTATATATCTCACATTCAAGTCCATCTCCTCATCATTCGGGTGCTCCTACCCCAACTGGAAGTAAAGGGCCTTCACCCGCACCCCCGCCTCTTCCCCCTCGTGCCCTAGTCTTCCTCACGTCGGAGAAAACACGCAAGGGCCTCTCAACCGTCCACACAATAAGCGGCGAGGCCGTCAAGGTATCAGCGAATACCATTAGACTGCTTGACAAAATGATTCGCCGTGCAATGGGCGCCAACCCGAAGCGCCAACAGTACTTCGCTCATGGCACTCCACTCGCGGGACCAAGCTCGGCTTCGTTGGCAGGACCTCCTCTACCTCCTCGCACGCCTTCCCCCTTCTCTCGTGGATATGCTTCTCCTCCTCCTTACTCGCCTTCTGGTGGCAAATCATCGTCGCCTGGACCAGAGAAGCCATCTCTTCCACCCCGTCGGTCGATGACATCTGTACCATCTCGTTCTGGAGCGGTGCATGTTCCTCAAGGCAATGTTCCTCCTCAGTTACCTCCTCGGTTAAAAACCAAAGACCATCTTATTATATCCGCCGATCTTATCCTGTCGACGATTGACAGTTCGACGCGGAAGATGCTGGATGTTGGAACGGAACAAATTGGGAAAGTCGTGGGCCATAAGTAGGCTTCAAGTTCCACGTTTTTGGGCAGCAATTACTCACTTTTCTTACTTTTAGATACGGCCCCGAAGCTGCACAATCTTCCTTACTCATGGCAGGCACTGCCAAGAATGTGGGTCTCGTATACGTCGACATGCGCGGGATTGGTCGGCGTGCACTGTTAAGACGCGCTGGCATGACTTTCGTCAAAGCCAGGATGTCTAGCAACACACCTGTCACTCAACAACCTCAGGTCGCGCCTCCGAAGTAAATTATTCCTTTTTATTTTCTTTCACTTCTAGGTATCCTCCTCACCTCAAAGAATTCATTTGAAAGTTAAAATTGTAACACACGGGACAATGTACTTCTTATAAACGGAACCCTGGATTTCGTAGAATATCAATATATTTTCCCAGTGAGGATTTCAAGTCGTCCAAAATATACGGTAGTAACATCATACAATAAATAAAGGTATTTCATTCCTTATAGAGCATCAAAGTTGATGTGGTGAGATACCCTTCTGCGCTCCAATTCGTCCTCTCTCTGTAGGTAAAAAAGAATAGGTCCAGCCATCAGACAACCAACAAGAAAACATTATCAGCAAACTCACCTTCTCATTCAAATGCAGTACAAATACGATAATAGCCAACAAAAACATGCCCACCACGACAGTAACAGTCACCCAAGGAATCCATTCTCCAGGACGTAGAAACAACTCTCGCTTCCACGCCTCGCCCTGGTTCGCTGATGGCAAGATGACGACCTTGGAATTCGGGATGACACCCTCCATGCTGATGTAATGCTCAGGAGCGTGGATCGTTGTACCAACGAAGAGGTTCTCGATGTAGTTGTTCGTTCTTCCTAGCCCAAAGAATGAGTAAGGAGTCTGAAGAGCATGGTACGAAGTTTGTGGAAGTTGTCCAACTAATTTGTGATCGATTAGAGTCTGGAATTAAGACAGACGCTGTGAATATTTCGCGTACCTTGGGCAGCAGACCGACGCCCCGCTGTGTCTAGAACTGTATATTTATAGGTGGCACCTGAATAGCTCACACCGAAGGGCTTTTAGGAAAACGTCAGCACAGCACCTAGGGCGGAATACGATAACTCCTTACATGATATCTTTCAGAACCATTTGGCCCATAACACCAGCTATTGTCGCAGGCTCCGTTCAGGACTGAAGGGTTTGATCAGTACGAGTAGTATATCCATAGATTCTAAGATACAAACCAATAGCCTTCAAGAAGAATGCATCATAGTAGAAATTATTTTGTATAAAGTGGAAGTTGCCTTGGCCGGAACTGCCCGAACGTTGCACCATAATATCCAATGTGCCCTATTTTAAACCAGAAAATAAGAAAGTTTTTTTCTTAGAAATTTGATTAAGACCCACATCTTCATCCATGTCCACGAAGCTCAGAGACCTTGCGTCTTTTATAGCTTGAAGAGCCTCCACGCCTTTCGTCGCGAGACTCCAACCACGGTGACCAGAGCCACAGCCTGGGACACCTGCGGAACAGGGAGCAGAGTACACCAAGTTTGGAATATGGTCCTTCCCGGAAACGGTTATTGCGAGGAAGTCAGGGAAGCCGTCGAGGTTAGCATCCCCTAGTTTGAGAGGGATAGGTATTGAGGGATCATAGGTGGTGTCGAGCACAAGCAATGACGGTGTCGAAGGGAAAATAGAGGAGACCGGGAATTTAACGAAAGCCTGTGCAAGGTATGAGTACTTGAAGGGCGGTATCGGACGGAGAAGCGTACGTGGTTGTCTGGACTATCACTTAGATTGTATTTAAAATTAGGGTCAGCGATGCAAAGGTCTTCAGGCCGTCTGCAGATTCGAACTCCTTTGCGCAGCCCGGAATCGGTTGACGATGAACATAGAGGAAGTTGTTGGTTGTAGGCGATATTGATGTAGCAGTCAGTCCCTGCGCCTGTAGAAGATGATACCTTGCCACAGGTTGGGAAAATCATGTCAATAGTCCCATCGCGGTCTGACAATAACTATGAGAAGACATTAAATGACATAGATTGAAACCAACCTATATCCGCAAATGAAATTGCTTGCGTGCCAGAAGGCAACGCGCCTTCCTGCGATAGCAGAAACCCCTTATCTTTGGCGTTGATCCAAATCTGGTAAGTATTTCCTCCCCTTCCATCATCACATACAAGGAATAAATCTGCACGGTAGGTCAACCTGATGTCGTCCACGATATGTTTTAATAGTTATACCTGCTAGACAGTCTCCGTCAAGATCGACCACGGCATTACTATGTGGATTTGCTATTGTACATTGTTGGCCATTAAAAGGTGCGTCCTGACTATAACTTTGTTAACAAGACTCAAGAATCCGTACAGAGAAGTGATCGCTTACATTTCGAATAACTCGGGTGTCGAAGATGACGCATTCCAGATGTTTTTCCAAATCTGATAGGTGGAATCCTGACCACCTGTTGAAGCGGGAGTAATGCCCAATAGATCTATCTTCATGTCGCCGTCTATATCAATGGGTATAGGTTGGGGAATCGTGGAAGGCGGAAGCTTTAGAGGATTGTTTATATCTGCATAACGGTAAGCGGCGGTTCATCCCGCTTCTCGAACCAAGAACTCACCAAAGCCATCGCCAGGTAGTGAGGGGTATAATGTCAGGTCTAGTTGATTGCTCGTCTGGCTTTGGCTCATGACTAGAAGGTCTAGCTTTCCAGAATGCGTAAAGTCTCCTGGGACAACGTTGTAAACCCTTATGGGATGTTTGAACGAAGAACCCAAATCCACAAAAGTGAATTCATCTAGGACACATGTATGAGCTTCTTTCGTATAGCTATTGCACCAGTTATATATACCATGATTCCAATGATGAACCGAGAATGTTTGTTGGTCGGAACCCAAGACGAGAACATCCAATCTTTCAAAACCTGTCAATATTTCGAATGGTAATCAGGTAACACGCAGGCATACAGTTGATCTCCGTCAAAGTCACCAAAAGCTACTACTCTCCCGTCCCCAGTCAATCCCAGCGAACCAGCGTCCATCAACGAGTTTCCCGTGAACCGTTTCGGTGGAAATGGCCAAATGGCAAGAGCTGGAGAAAAGAAGCATGCTGATAATATGACCGTAAACACAGTTGGGAGTTCTCGCCGTCGTCCTGGGCGTGGGGGTGACATGGTAAAAGCGAGAAACGATGTACGAAGGAGGTGGAAGGTTGGAGGGGTCGTCGACCCGCAGCGATGTCACTGTTTGGTTTCGAGGACAATGACGTTTGACCATAAGCAGCAACTCTGATGGCGGGTACTCATCGCTTTCTTACCTTAACCATCAACAGCCTTTGGGCATCGATGTCGATGTTTCCTCAGGAAAGCCTGATGAACAATCATCCAAAGAGCTCTGGAAGGCGTGCGTTTGTGGGATGCTCTGGGTCTCTGCCGTTTGGGCGCGCCAAGTTCTAACTTTGTTACAGTAATACAGTGGATCCCGACCATATGCCTCGGTCCTTGTGGAATCACGGGTAAAGATTCAAGAATAGCTTCATGGTCAGCTAATGACGCGCCTCTAGTACTTCTCGAAGCTCTTTGCGTTCTCGGCCGCCTGTGGAATGGGGTTGATTTCGAAATTCGAATATCAACAGCTGGTCATGAGATGATGCAGTCAGTCTCCGCGACGTTCTCGGGGCATGAAACTACCTCCTTCCGCTTCCCTTTGTTAATTTCTTGTGCTTCTAAGAACCAAGTATTCGCGAGGTTCGATTTTAACTCGTTTATTCCACTGGTGCAGTACCCTGGCAATACCCTCGACGTGAAAAAGCTACCCGGGTCTTATTTTATCTCCTAACCTAGGCAAAGACTGGGTGTGGCTTCGATTCATTGGCAAGGCCATCTTTTCCCGTACCTTCAAGCATGGGACCTACGCTGCTCCATAGTTGGCTCATGACCTTGAGTATATAAGGGGACTGTATAGTGGACAAATATCTCAGTAGCTTACCCTTAAGCCTCACACAAGAAGCGCACAATTCAACGATGAGATTCTCCGCCATCCTCTTCACGCTCGTCCCAGCCGCCTTTGCCATTAACGTCAGCTTCGACACGACTTACGACAACTCCGGCCAATCCTTGGCCACCGTCGCCTGCTCAGATGGTTCTCATGGACTCTTAACCCGCGGGTTCACTACTTTCGGCTCCTTGCCAAAATTCCCCCACATTGGCGGAGCACCAGCAGTCACGGGCTTTAACTCACCGAACTGCGGGACGTGCTGGCAGCTCACTTTCGTTAACGGTCAAGGTGTCTCTAAGAGCATCAATGTCCTGGCCATCGATGTCGCCACTCCTGACTTTAACATCGCATTGTCGGCTATGAACGAATTGACTGGTGGTCAGGCTGTGCAACTCGGGAGAGTGCCTATAACTTCAACTCAAGTTGCTTCGTCCGTTTGTGGATTGTAAGTATTAGCTTTGGATGAATATCGGAACTGCTCTGACATTCTATCCTTGCAGGTAACTTCTTTCATTCCACGCCACAGTCCCCATCACCCGCCATCAAGAACCTATGGACTATTGAATTAACACAACAACTGAACCTTTTACTCACCTTCCCTCTGAACTTTGCCCATTCGTTGTTAACTCGTCGTTGTTTTCATGTATTTCATCAACATAGGACTCTGCATGGACAATACATAGTTTTCTTTGTCAACTTTGTCGATACTTTTCTGCCAGCGCCGTTAGTTATCCTGTATACGTAGCGGACACTGTGGTTCATAAGAAAGTGACATTCTATCAGTTTTAGCTGTTTTACATCAAGTCGAACCTAACTTGTCATCGATAGATTGGTAATTGGTTGTTATATTCTCAACTAAGTTCAACTGTTGGTCATAAGTATATGAATAGGATTAAGGTATTTTCTAGGTTGAGATGGGGTCGAATGTTACTTTACTTTCCACTCCGAAATGAACTGAACCCGAACATCTGTGGGACATATGCCTTAGGTATTCTTCCAGTTGGTTACACCTTGAATCCTAGGCCACGCATGCAGGCAATGTGATTCGCCAATTCTTGTGCGCACTTCCCCTCTGCTTCCGATGAGTCGTATTTCAGAAAACAATCGTCTCGAACAGATTTTGTTTCTGGGCAGGCGCAGCATCTAATTATTTGGGTGTTAGCTAAATTTTTGAAATGCAACAACAACTTGAGGTAAACTCACGGTTTCAAGCCCTTGGGGTTCAATGGGTTCTGCTTTGGGTCGGAGGGGTTGAATGGTTTGTCATCCGCTGGTGGTGACCACCAAGACGAAAGCTGTGAACGTAGGGCGGTAATTAGTTTGAGAAATGTAGAAAAACAATGGCTCTGCATTACCTTTCCAAACATGTCGTCGAGCACTTGCCGGCGAAGATGGAAGAGAGGGGAAGCTGGGAACAAGGAGAATAAATTCGACGGAAATGTTTGCTCACCGCGCTGCACGTGACTAGACCGACATCGTGCCTGACTATATTTTTAGACTCAATTGCGGACATGACACGATACCCACCAATAAATCTTAGCGTTGCTCTTGTTCTCTTCCATATCCTTGCTAGTCGATTTTTGGATCCTCAAATACCTCAGAACTTCTTCGAGGAAAATTTCTCCCCCATGACCTCCTAGACTTCCTTCTAGACATCGACCATTACGAAGATGATCAGGAAGCGCGCCTTCTATGCCCTCGTTCTCGCGGTATTCGTCCAGGCGCAAACTTGCGAAAATTATGGCATAACGAACGGGACAAGCTGCATGTGCCCCACGGGGTTTGGTGGCTCAACGTGCTCCCAACCCGGATGTGGTGGCACAATATTCCAAGGCTCACAACGACCGTTGGCTCCCCTGAGTGGGTCGACTGCCAACCTCACAGCTGGTGGCTGCTCCTGCGTGAGCGGGTGGACTGGCACAGGCTGTAACGTGTGTCAAACAGCTAGTGCATGTCAAACTGCATTCTCTGCGGCTGGTACTGTCACGGCGGATTCATCGACTCTGGGCTCAACACAGGGGAACGAGACGATGGTGTGCAACTCAGAGCCCCGTGTTTACGCTTCAAGTCAAATGAGCTGTCAAGTTATTGTGAGTAACTTCTGATCTCGCACATGTGTACAAATTTTCGATATTTCTATTAGAATCCCACCCTTCAGGCGCTTTATCCCCTATCCTCGACCTTGAATATCATCCGAACACTCCAGCCATCCTTAAGCCCAATACCAAACGCGACATCGTTTGGCGCCGCTAATACCGCCTTCGCGCAATTATTTTATGACGGAGTGGAGCAATTTTATTGCCAGGCGAGTTCGTGCACTCAAGACCTAACCACTCCAGGGGGCGGCGGCGCGAATTGGCAGTGTTCAAACCTTCAATGCACCTGTCGTCCAGGAACCTCCTTCTGCGGCGGCGTACCCGCTAAAAATATAACGGCAGCCATAGACGGTCTATCGGGCACTCTAGGAGTCGAGTGCGGCGCCGTCGACCACTCCAGCAACACCGCAACGTGCAACTTTAAGCAAGCGACCCTTCAGAGTCTTTTTGGGGCAAGTGGCCTGGCTCTCAGCGGCTGCATCTTTGGAGAATGTGTTCGTCAAAATGCGATTGACGGCGGAGGTGGTAACACCGCTGCTGCCCCATCGACATCGTCAAAGTCACTCAGCGGAGGTGTTATCGCTGGTTTGGCAGTTATTGGAGGTCTCATCATCCTCGCCCTTCTGTTGCTTGCTCTTGGGTTGAGGACTCAACGAGCGGCGAGGAAAAGTGAGGCGGAATTCGAGAAAAATGGGGCGTCGGTGGAGTGGTCAGATCTTAGCTACGTGATACCGGGGAGGAAGGACGGAATTTTTGGGAGGAGTAAGGCCTCTTCGACAGATATCAATTTTGATCAGGTTATCCTGGACAATGTTAGTGGTGCTGTCAGGCCTGGCCAGATGATGGCAATCCTTGGTCCCAGCGGTGAGCTTTACTTTTTCCGGTTGTTATGATGACGATATCTTATGGTCTTGTGGGTGCTTTTTACACAGGTGCCGGAAAAACCACCTTGGTGGAAATTCTCGCTGGAAAGAACAAATCTGGGCTCGTCTCTGGACGATTCAACGTCATCCCTGAAAACATTAACAGCGACCGCCCTCCTCGAATTGGTTTTGTACCTCAGCAAGATATCCTACCTGCGACTCTTACCGTATTCGAGGCACTTCTCTTCGCTGCTCGTCTTCGTCTTCCGGAAAATGTGACGGACAAAGAAAAGCAAGAGCGTGTTGAAGTGTTGCTGGAAAAGCTTGGAATATCTGCAATTAAGAACGCACGAATAGGCGATGTGACCGGTGGCAAGGCCAGAGGCATTAGTGGAGGCGAGATGAGAAGGGTTACCATTGGACTAGAGCTCATAGCAAGCCCCGACGTTCTGCTTCTGGATGAACCCACATCTGGATTAGATTCTGTATCCGCCGCTCGGGTTGCCGATGTTCTACACGCCATTGCTCACGATCCCGTCAACCCAACCCCCATCATTGCTTCTATCCACCAGCCAAGGTTTGTTATCTTCTTTCTCTTCCTCGCAGTACCTTTTTACTGAAAACCTCGGTAGTTCCCAACTTTACCAGAAATTTGACCTTGTGGTTTTATTATCTCATGGACGCGCTCTTTATTCTGGCCCCGGCGCTTTCGCTCCTGCAGAGTACTTTACCAACGTTTCTCCTGGTGCAGTTCAGCCATACCAGCAAGGCTATAATGTGGCCGAATACCTTCTGGAAGTCGCAAACGATCCGCCTGTCAGTCTCTTCCAGATGCAACAATCGCTGACAACTAGCACTATCGCAAGCGACACTGGAGTTCTCGATGGTTTACCTGATAGGCCGTCATCTGAGAAAGCTCTGAACCATTCGCATGATGTTACCACAGAGAAGGAGAGTCCGGCGAGGTTCCAATCTCGGACTGCCACGGATGGTAGCCAAGTCGGCAGACCTGGATATTCAACGACTTTCTTAACCCAGCTTCAGTATTTGTGTGGAAGAGAGTGGAAGATTTTGAAGAGAGACAAAACCTTGTTCCTCACGCATGTGATTGTAGCTGCCCTCCTTGGTGTCTTCTGTGGTATGTATTTAACTGTCTTGAATTTGTTTTTATCTGACCCTGATGTGTTGCTACTAGGAGGGCTATATTTCCATACAGGCATCACAATTGCCGGTTTCCAGTCTCGAGTTGGATGCTTGTTCTTCCTTGTTAGTATGGCCTTTTGCTTCGGGTGCTTGTTGCTGAAGTGCCCTTAGGGTGCACTCATTGCATTTTCCTCTCTGAGTGCGTTGTACAACATGGTGGAGATACGCCCACTCTTCCTGCGCGAACGGTCAAGTTCATATTACAGGTAAGAATTGACTTCTTGGCATACAAATTTACCTTACTTGGAGTCTATAGTCCGACTGCGTGGCTCCTTTCTCGATTTTTCTTTGATATGATACCCCTTCGACTTATACCAACCATCATTGTTTCCACAATGTAGGTCACTCTGTTTATCGATTTTCTACTGAGCTAATCCATAAAACAGCACTTATTGGATGGCCGGTCTCGCTCCAGACCCTGCCCATTTCTTTAAGTTCCTTCTTATCCTTGTGCTCTACAGCCTGGCCATGACACTCTTCGTATGTACCCAGTCATCTTCTAAGCGTTCACAGCACTAACCTCGTCATTTGTTAGAACTTCCTGCTAGGAACGTTATTCCAAAACGGTGGCATTGCGATCCTGCTTTCAGCGCTCTCGGCCCTCTACCAGATGACCTTCGCAGGCTTTTTTGTCCACTTGAACGATATACCCCCAGTCCTACGCTGGCTCCAGTGGATATGCCCACTCAAATATACCTTGGAAGCGTTGTCGGTCAACGAGGTGAATTCTGGTCTGATGATTGTCGATACACTTCAGGGCGTGCCAGTTGACATTTCTGCAAGTTTGATCATGAACTTGGTATGTCGATATAAAAATTCAACTGGAGACGCTTTCAAAATGCTGATCCACACCTCGTTCTAGCTTTTCGGATTTGGAGACAACAACTATTATCGGGATGTTCTTATCCTTGTTGGATTTATTATAGGGTTTGGGGCAAGCGTTATTGGTATCGTCTGGTTTAATGTTCGGGAGCGAAGATAGTTCGTGCGTACTACTTTTCTATCTATTGGTATCAGGTTGTCATGTAGTTCTATATTTTTTCGTGCATTATCTCTACCTTATTTATCGACATTTTTTACCTTCACGGAGGATCACTCTGTTTGCATATATGTTCAAGATGTGAAACAAAATATTTAAATCCAACATGAATATATTAGTTGAAAGCTTCTATACGTAAATACTTTCAAGTCAAAATAGTCGAGCAATATGGTACATGTGAACGGTATTCAATAGTTATTATAAGATGATAGGTGGGATTGAGTGGACGTAGTATTTTGGGTAGAATTCGTATTGCGGGATCCGTGATGCTTCAAGATGGCCAAAAAGGTTATAAACATGATGTGGAGGATCGTGGTAGGGGATCGTCGGATCCGACTATCTCTTGAGCCAAAAAAAAAAGACGGCTATGCCGCATGAGAGCGGTTGGTCCAAGCGTAGGACATAACTTTTTGCTTGAGATGACTGAATGTTCGGAGCATCGCAGTAAACTTGCCCTTGATAAATGTCACAAAGTGAGCGAAGAAGACACGAAGGACCGTACCTCGAGACTCATTTTCCAAAAACCTTCAACTTCAGCGGTCGAAATGCTAGAGTCCGATATGGATAGGGCGTCCAGATCTACGCTGCTTAGATTCTGAGGGCTTATTTTAGTAGACATTCAAGTTCAAGCCTATATACACGCGTACGAACCTGAGAGGAGGGTGTGGTGTATGTAAGGGACTTCGTCGCGCGCAGGTTTTCTGTTTTCTGTCAAAGCAAGGAAATTATCGTCCGTTTTGCTCTGAAAACATAACTTTGGAACTGACCTTAATGAGAAGCGGTGTCCCATACCAAGGAATATGGGTGACCGAACGCGACGGATAGCCAAAGTTGCGTGTAATGGAAATGGTGGAACTCTCTCCTGCAGGGCCATCGAGGCCTATGGTCCCGAAAGAAGGGAGGTTATTAGTGGGGGTCGACATTGAAGGAAGAAGCGCCCGTATTTGTAGAGTAAAATGAGTAAAAATAAAACTGTTAACGCGTGCAGACCGTCCAAAATGAGTGAGGTAGACGGTGCAATGTTGGAATGCTGGGGGTAAAAGAAAGGAAGTAAGGGTCGAGGGAGGTTTATATACCTTTATTTTGAATCTCGGGAAGGGGAAAGTCCGCCTCCCAACTGGGCTCTGCGAATCAACAAGTATGTTGGACCCGCTTTACTCACGAACCAACAGGAGGATGCGCATACCCATTATTGTTCCCAACCAAGCCAGCCAGCCGCAGGTGCCTAGACTGAGCTCGGTTCGTCTTGACGAGACATACTGTTGGCTCCAAGGCGAAGCGAGCGGCTCGTCCAGTTGGTTCTTCTTCGAACTCGACGACGGCAACCTTTCTGTCCGATAACATCAACAAAAATATCAGTCCCAGCTTCTCTTGGGAAATAAACAGGGCTTCCAACTTCCAAACAAGCCTTTCGCTAGAAGGCGAAAGGCGGACCTTTGGGTTCAATATTTGTGTCCGTTCATGACGCAACTTGTCGACTAGAAACATGTCGCGGGCAGTATTCTTTCTGTTGCCTTCGAGCTATCAATGCAGACGCGGGGGGTGGCGGCGGCGGAGGGGATAAAAGCCCAACGTTCTTGGACTACAAACATGGCCCTTGCAACATCACCGTGGCTAATGAGAAAATGTGCACTCCACCCCACCAAGCTCAAGGACATATTGGGTCCCAACCCTTCCAGAATGAGGATACAGGACAGCCTACGACGGGGCCCGAGCTCGTTGCACGTGATCAGCCCAGGAACTCCGGCAAGTGATAACAATTCTGACCAGAACGTTGTTGGACGTTGATGAATGTGAACAGAGTATAACCCAGCCTAACCGAACTTAGGTGTGATCCAAGAACCAAGCCACTTCGACCAGAGGTGACACAGTCAAATAGCGTCGGTCCTCGGATTCATGAGGCGCGAAAACAAGACCGAAACAGAATGCAAAGCTTGGGCCGGATGCACTGCTCAAACTTCAGGCTGTATCTCAGCTTTTGCGAAACGCACAAAGCATCTGGGAGTTAAATAGCATTGAAATCAAGGACGAACGAGCAAAATAAATCGGAACTTGCCTAAAACTCTTATGCCGACCTCGACCTCAAGAAGCGCTGTCCCTGCGACTTGAACTGTACGCTCTGCCAGACCGTGCCACTATTTATCCCTTCGTCCTCGAGCAAAATGTAACCAAGGCATTGGGGATATTGATTTCGGCGAAGACGCCCCCCAACTCCTGTAACCGAGCCTTTTGCTCTTGTTGTGAATGACACCAATGGATATCCAGCGTTTACGGGGTGTTCCTCGCTTGAATCGCTTCTGGTTCCCTGATTTTGAAGCCCTTCTGGAGCCAATTGCCCAGTCCTTGTATTGAACGAACGTGGATTGTGGAAGCGGAATTGCAGAAGGTTTATTTTCAACAGCCAGGGAGGTCATCATAAGTGATGCTTTCGAGTTTGCTAGGTTCCAGAGCAGCAATTCATCGTGCAGAAAACTGTGCTCGCGAGAACCTGTGAACTGATAAACACCTGAATCCAACTGAACCAAAAAACAAGTCGGTTGGCTCTTGCACTGCGACTCGACAAGGCCCAGTCCTTCCAACAGCCCACAAAATATCGTCTTGACTAACAATGCAGATGTGGCGAGGCTTCTATGAGCCTGACAACGGATGAGTTCATCAGGAAATATTTGGGTGGTGTAATGGTGGACCGTGTTGTGGGCGAATTCGAGGATGTGGTTTCAAATTTGTGGTCGGTCAAATGCGGTGAAACTGGGCGCCGATCGAATAGGGGTGCCGCGATGAACCCCCAACTTTGACAAACCATTCTTCATTGACCTTTGACTTAAATGCCTTCATTCACCCGCCCACTGTTGTACTGACGTATCTTCGCGTAGGGACGAGCCATATACAGATGTTACTTTGAAATTTCCAAAAGAAATCGACGGTACAAAACACGCCTGCTCAGACTTTTTTGTCGACGAAAAAGAATTCTTCTAGTCAACCAAAGGGGTGGTTTATGGGTTAGGACAATATCCAAGAGATAAGCCTCCTTTGGCTTAGTCCCTGCTAGCCAAACCACGATATATGTGATGTACCCTACGGATCACGATAACCAAGTGGAAACGGCTCAATCACCGTACCAGCTCTTGCTACAGCGACTTCTGAATGCGATCCTTACGGCACGCCAATGCAGAACAAAATTTGAACTCGTTCCATCAAGTCAAACGCAGTAAAACATGGCCAAGGTGCATGGCTGTATGTCATTTTTCTTCGCGACAATATCGCTGCTAGAATGTTTATACTGCTACAACCACAATTTTAATTTTATTCTATAGGATTTACTTACGTGGCTGGAAGATCCCCGTACAATCACGCATCCTTTCACGCGAAGCTAAAGCAATTAGTTGCCTTACCTTCATGCATCTAGTATTTGAACTCAATGGCCACTGCTGAAAGTTCGACTCCAAGTGGGACGAAATAATATGGCGACCATTTTTCGTCGCTCAGGCTCTCTGTGTCGATCCATTATTTGCCTTTCGCAGGAGATGGATCGACGGACAATTTGACGTCAGTCCCTGCTGTAACGCCGTAGGTCATTTCTCTCGTGCCAACTAGACTCAGGGGAAACCTTAAAGTTATTTCGACGTCGATTGATCTGCCGGTGAAAGGAGTTTTTCATAGGTAAGATTTAGTTTATTGTCAGCTCAACAAACGGGATACTCCCAACCAGTCTGCGACAGTAAGTAGTACAATTTTTGGCTAGTAGGATAGGAACAGTAAATTTAAAATTTTATCTAGCTTATTCTCTTATTTATCCGTTTCTGCCTCAACCTTCTCTTCAAAATGGTGCTTTCAACTCCACAATAAGATGACAACAAGAGTATGATATTAAACTTGAGACTATCACAGATGACTATATACGACAGGTTGGTTGGACAATAGCGATACACAAAACTATGGGACAAGAAAGTAACTTAATTATCTACAGAAAATTAGGGTATATCTAGCTGCTGATTCTAGCAGGGTCAGCCAACAGGCACTGCTGCTACGCCAACGCATTGAGGAGGTGACCAATGTACCGTAGGTACAATGAAAGGGTCATCAGGATGTTTCACCAGTTATCACAGCTGGGGCGAGGCAAAACATGGTATGTTGACCGAACGAAGTTTGCACGCCATATGCTTGAGCCTGGCGATAATGTGGAGCTAACACAACATTATAGTTCCAACTGAGCAAGAATTGACAGAAAAAATACATGTAGACATACCAAAATTGTCATTTTCCGACTCTTCATTGAGGCTTCATCGCTTGACAGAGTGCGAGTGTCGATATCTTCTAGATTTATGACAGGCTGGAGTATGAAATGAGGAAGTGGGACGAGAGGGGGAGTAGAATATGCAAACGAACCTCGACAGTGTCCTTGACGTAAGTTGGCGGGTTATGCGAACGAAAACTAGCACTACTCTGTGAATAGATTGTTAGTTTAAGGTATGCAGAGAGCAACAGACAGACATACCAACACACGAAGAGGCGCGGATGGCTGATAGTTATCCATGTGCGCGTCTGGGCAAGGTGGGTATGGGGTAACGAGGGGCTGAACAACGCGAACGGTAGGAGAGGACCTCATGAAGTTTAAATGGTGAATATTCGAGGCGGTCTGCATTGAAGAATGGCGCGTCGATACTTGTAGACGAAGACGAGAACTAAGCCAATGGTAGGCGTGAGGAAGAGGTGCAGAAAAAAAGCTATGACTGAAGAAAATGTTTGAAATGGGGGTGGATGAGGTTGAGGAGGAAAGACGAAGAATTGAAAAAAAAAAGAGGGACTATGTGGAGGTCCTTTAAATACCCTTACGCGACGTCTGGTTGAATTTCGGGGAGAAAAATTCCGCTTTTAGAAGAGAGCACAGCTCTCACCCATCCATAAACTCGCACAACTGGCATCCTCTCTCTGCCCAATAATAAAGGCCTTCTTCCCTTGCCTTCCACTCAAGATATTCAATTTCAGATGTTCAAAAAAGCGGTATTCGACCTTGATATTTCGTTGTGCGTACATGGCTGGAACTGAAGTCTTGTTTTTGTATTTGATAACGACGTGAAAAGCACATAGATTTCCTTTGAACCCAGGTGGATGGATTTCCTCTGGATGTTGAAGGCCGTTGATGTGAATAACATCATAGAAGAGCTGAAATGAAAGTGCACGAGTGCTCCACACAATTTCAACCTGGAAAGGCGCTCGGGAGCTCCATCCTTGAACATTGGACTCACAAAGCTTTCTCGGAAAACTTCTTCCATCCTATGTCTCCCAAGACCTGGACCGATGCTGAATCCTACCCACATGTTTGAATGGTTGTGCCTTGATAATGGATTCAGCTCTTCCAACAACGGGGAAGGGATTGACCTGACTCTGCTGGAGGATTCGAGAGCCCTGCGACATCGATCTGAATAATGAAGACAGTGGTGACTCTCCGGGTGGACCACGGTATGAAAATGGCCGGAATACCGCCCATGGCACGATAGCCAACCCCGTTAACGACCCTTCCTACCTGGACGATGTCCAGTACCAGTCGCTCATCGCCAGTCGCAGTCTGGTATGTGACAAAATCACAGTCACGGCAAAACTGATAGCAGACACACGGTGAGTCATCGAACCTACTTTCTTGCTACCACAATGAGATCCTGACTCAACGACAGATTATGTGTGCACCAATAAACCCAGCATGAACAATTCATCAAGAAATGGGCAGATAGCCAGTATGAAGACTCTCTGCAAAAGAGAATTTCCAAGGAGTTTCAAGCAAGCGTGATCAAGACCAGACTTTCCATAAAGTCCTTTAGGAGACGGAAGAGCCAAAGAGCCAAAGAAATAATATCAGTTTATAGAGCGCCCATGCAGTCCCAAAGCAGTTCAGCCCCAGAGGAGCCAGCCACTGTTTCCGTCCGGCAGCTTGTGACTCACGGTGTAAATCAAAATAATCGTAATGTGGAAGGTATCACGACGCTGAATGTGTCTGTGTCTGTACCGAACTCCGCATGTGTGAAGGGCAGAGCACTGGAGTTTGTTTTTGGGGCGAGGACACCTTCCAGTTGATCTGTGTCGTCCGGCTCCCTCGAGAATTGTGGCTGGTTCCAGCTGTTCTTCGCCAGGAGCATCAGATATGTCAAAAAGCCACCTTAACATCCTTGTTCTCCTTCAAAAAACTGTTAATCTGGTGGTGGCCCGAATATTAGAATTTTTTACTGATTTTCCGCATAAGAGCGGTAAAGAACTGGGACATACAGCGTCTCAAGTCTCAAAACCCCCCAGAAAACACCCTATGCCCGTTGGCAATGGAGACTGCGCGATTTCCTATCCATGACTTTCTCCATTTCCAAGGCGCACCCATAGCTTTCAATTCCATTTCACCTCAATCAGTTCCAATGGGAACAATGGCAAAAAGGAACTAATTTTTCCATGTCCCAATTCCAACAAGGCGTGCCATTAGAGGAACGGTATTCATTGGAGCCATATTGTCGATAGGCCACGAAGAGGCGCCAGTGGGTGTTCAAGCGTGTTCGAACATGTTCAAACACATGTTCAATCGAGGGTTCAATCAGAGGTTCAATCAAAGGTTCAATCACAGGTTCAATCAAATATTCAATTTAATATTCAATGTCAGACCGTCGACGTCTCATATAGCACCCACCTCTTTCGACCAGTCCTTCTGTCCTCTTCTGTCTTTCCCTCAAGTAACTGGGCCCGTCAATTTCTGGCTGTATATATTCGACCCAACCTTCAATTTTTCATCTCAAAGGGCCCACCGGTTCGCAAAGTTCGAAGTTGGATGTCATATCTATTACTTGTTTATTACCTCCAAGTTCTCGCCTCAAGATCCTGACACTCGTCTAGCAATAGTGCTACAACTTGAATGGAGCCACACAGGTGCAGATGGGCAGGTGGCATGATGTCGATTGACTGGTAAGAGGCACCACCGACGTCTCGCAAGAGTATCTTGCTGGACCTCAAGGGATACATATTCCGTAAATCCCACCTTCCTAGCCATCGACATGTTTGAAATCCACGCCCGCGATCTCTGCAATCTGGAGTCCCACTCAACGAAAGATTTGTGTAAACCCGAAACTCCCCCTCAAGTGGCATCATTTGATGATGTACATACTATTTTCGCTCAACAATTCGATGGTGTGAAATAATCAAGAGTGCCCCGCGAGTGGGAGATACTGGTACGAAAATACATGTTATTTACTTATAAAAACTGACGAGGTGTTACAGAGTGCGACGCCAAATATACAGCTTTCGAGCTAAGCAGCCTGCTTCTCCAATATTCAAGCAGAGAGCCTTTAATGCTATTTTTTTTTGTCTTCTCTGGCGACAGATCCTCACCGCCACGCGTCGACTTTCTCGTTCTCTCTGAGAACTGACTCACATCGCCTGACCTTCTCTGGCAAGTCTTGGAGTCAATTTCACCCTCGATTTGCCAAAGCAACTGTAGCACCTTCAAAACTTCCCCATTTTCGAGGATGTGGCGCAAACTAAACTACCACGGCTCAGCTTTGACCTTAGCTCCAGCGGCATATTTATCAAATGAAAACGATTTGATGAATGGGACGGAGGCCATCCGACTCCGAGAAAAGGGAAAAAAGGAGGTGACCACTACGATCATCAACGTGCCACAACAAATTCTCTCCGTCTGTATCTTCCCTATCCTGGTCATGTTATCAATGTCTAGGAGTAAAGTCTTTGTATAACTCAGCGGCCAATCCATCTTTTCCTTTGTGTGTTATCTGGATGGTCAGAACAGAACGCGGCTCCTGGATGTGGAAAATGTGACCGAATAAGAGCGGCGATCATGAAGTTCTTCATTGGGTTGTATCAATTGGATCCGGTTCAATCCCTTAAAGGCCTCGAGGCAACAGCACGCCTTATCACATCGCCATCTCTTGCCTCTCTTTTCCCATTACCCAGAACAAATCACGTCTCTCAGAGGTCAATACCTACTTTCAAAATGGCATCTACTGCGTCTGCTACTGCAAAATCGGCGTCATCGTTCAGTCAGACTCTCCAATTCATTACCGAAATTAAACTGCAAGAGCTCGAGAAACAGCGGTTAGCGTATCAAGCTCATGCAAAAGTTATCGACGAAGCCAAGGCACTGGGAAAGAAGGGAGACGTCCTCCAACAAGTCGAGGTCCTTGCTAAGGCCGTGAAGTCGTGGACAGGCTCCGGTGCCCTTAACTCGAACAAGATCGTCGGTGGTACCCTTCACCTGACCAACCTCGAGTTCTGGCTTCAGCAAGCGAAGAAGGACCCTAGCTTCAGCCGCGAGATTGCCCAAGGATGGGCAAATACACTCGAGGTCCATATTCGGCACACGATCAAGCGTTTCGATGCCGCTAAGTTGTTCGGTAATCTCTTTAACGAGTGGCTTAGTAGCGGAGACTCTGTGGCTCTTGCATATCAAGCTGGCCCTGATGATCCCGAAGGCGCGTTGGAGACGCCATCGGACGCAGCTGGAACGCAAACAACTGGCTCCGAGTTCGTCGAGGTCGGGAGGAAGGAAATGTATGAACAGAAGGAGAAATTCGTATCCATCGTTTTTGACGACCACCCTGTCAACGTCGAGAAATTAAAAGCCTACCTGGAAGGTCTATTCGAGTCGGAAGAGGGCACCAAAGCACTGGAAAAACTGCGCAAGGAGATTAAGGATTTCAGCTACTGGCTTCAGCGCAGGGCCATCACAACGTCTGATGTCAAGAATACCATCAAAGGTTTACTTGCATCTGGACTCATGGACGAGGAGAAACGGACGACTCTCAAGGCATTCCAGGAGAATTCGACCGTCCTGGAAGAGGTTGCAAGTGTGTTGAAAATGCGCATGGCGAGTCTTGACTCTTGGTCCTGGCCGCAGGAAGGCATTCTCGTGGAGTTCCGTCGTCATTTAAATGGAAAATACAGGTGAGCATTGCATTATATCTTTTTGAACTTATCCTTCATGTCAAGTCATCAGGGCTTTCACCGACCCAGAGATCATCGATGCTCTTCTTTTGCATCACATTGGTGTCGAATGGCAAGTGAAGATTAAGCAAGCCCTTCTTCGGGTGTTCGACAGCAAGGCCTGGATTCGTCCAGTTCCTCCGACGCACAAAGTAAAGGAACACCAAACGGAGCAACTACGAGGAGACGACGGCACCTCCTCCATTGAGGCCGAAAGGAACCTTGCGAGACGTGAGCATTTTTTCCTTACCCAACTACAGCAAGAGGCTAGCAAACACAACCCGTACGATGACCTCGTCGATGCTCCTCCTGAAAAAGACCCAAGTCTTGTCGGTCCTGCCCTCATCAAGCAAAAAGTGCTTCACATCATGACGACCGAATGCTACCTCAACACCGCCCTCCATGGATCCCATGTAACGCTCTGCTCTGACTTGGAGTGGTTTGGACCCTCCCTGCCACATACGTCCATCCTCACTGTCCTCGAATTCCTAGGAATGTCCAAGACCTGGCTGAACTTTTATAGAGCCTTCCTTGCTGCACCTATACGATTCCCTGGCGAGAACGAGCCCCGGGTCCGTAAACGTGGAACACCAATAAGCTACTCCCTCAGCACGCTCTGCGGCGAGGTCGTCGTCTTTATCATGGACTTTGCGGTCAACCAACGTGCCAATGGGCTCTATTTATATAGGATGCACGACGACTTGTGGCTATGGGACGCGGACTGTAAGAAGGTCGCTGATGGATGGACAGAGATGAAAAAGTATGCGGCCCTCGTCGGGTTGAAGTTCAACGAAAAGAAGACCGGAGCTGCGGTCGTGGGACCCGAATCCGAATATACAGCTCAGCTGCCGACTGGCGACATCCGTTGGGGATTCCTCAAGTTCGATCCTAAAGAGTCGCGATTTGTCTTCGACCAAAACCAGGTTGACCAGCATATCGTCGAAATGCGCCGCCAACTCTCCAGCACTAGCTCAGTCTTTGGTTGGGTCAACGCATACAACAAATATATGGCATTTTTCATGAGGAACTTTGGCGGTATTCCTGCGAACTGCTTTGGCCAAGCACACGTTGTCAGCATGATTGACACCCTTGCCCGTATCCAACGCGAATTATTCCCTGATGCTGCTGAGACTGGCGCAGGTGGTGCGATTGGGTATCTGAGAAAGACGCTCAAGGATCGTTTCGGTGCTACGGACCTACCTGAGGGTTATTTCTACTTCCCCATCGGCAGCGGGGGGCTTGAGCTTCGTAATACGATGCTTGAGCTCTTTGCTCTTGAACGTAGGGAAAAGCCTCTGGCCGCCGACGACAAACCCGAGCTCAGCACTGAGGACTCTGCCAGCGAGGTTTCATCCAGCGACGGCTCAGAAAGTGAACCCGAATCTTGGGCCACCGACTTGTCTGAGGACGAAGATGAGGACTTCGATGAAGACAAGGCCGTCGCTGATCAAAAGTTCCCAAAGCGCATCGAGAACGACCGCAAGGTGTACAACCGCATGAAGGACGTCTGGGATAGGGATGAAGACAATCGCCGTGCGAAGAAAGGCCACCTCGCCGTCATCGTTTCCGATCAGTTCATGTCGTTCTGGGATTTCATCTCCCTGCGCGAATCTTGGCTCTCCAGCTGGGGCGAATCGTACAGGAACATGCTCCTGTCTCCTGATATCCGAAATGTTGTTCCGGTTCCCAAAGTGAATGAATTGCTCAGTAGCTCAGCCAAGTCGTGGCACACCATGGATTGGTATGAGCGTTGGGTTGTTAGTATGTATGGAGAGGAGGTGGTGAAGACATTTGGAAGCTTGGAAGCTGTGGACCCCAACTTAATTCCGGTGGGAATGGTGCAGCTGTTCAGGAGTTCGAGGATGAAGTTGGATCAGTAAGCTGGATGTACTCCACAAATTGCTGAAACCCCCACTCTTGGCATCCAGCAATGTAGGTTTACAACACCTCAACATCCCCCATTATCAAACACATATTTCTGAGTTTATTATACCCTGCTCTCAATTGCTACTTAGTCACTTAACCCACCACTCCTCAAATCGTGGTGTTGTGTAACAGTCTAACCTCGTTATCTTGGAGTCATGAGTATATCCGTGATGAACTTCGCACAATCTGAATGGGCAGATTTCACTATGCAGATTTCACCACTAGCTTCCAGCTAGTGTCGGACCACAAACCTGTGGTTGGTCTCTTTCGAAGTTCCTTCAAGTCTAAGTACTAGGTACCTCCGCGATAGGGCGCTTTTGATTAGGCGGTCAAGCGGTTAGTACTCTGTCTGCCGCGAGGCATGGCAGCAGCCCGAATGTTAACTTTGAAGAAAATCCTACAAAAAGCGGACAAGGAAAACATCTTGAAAACATTATTACTTGTAAAATACTTAAGTACTAAAGTCAGCTTTCACAGATTTCTTTTTTGTCAGCTTTTCATGGATAACCAGAATTTCTCCAAGAGGTTGGGGACCCGAGGCTGCGATGACTATGCTATTAGACTTGGTGATGACTGGGGCCTATGTACGAATGTACACTAGTAATTAATGTTAATAAGTACGTATGCAATAACCGTGTATATGATCGTGAAAGAGAGAAATTAACTTGGATATATACAGTGAATTAGAGGGCATGTTCGAAAACAAGAACGGTCGATGCTATTCACAGTAACAGCAAAATTGGAGGAGCAAGGATACAGGAACACCCCTCATGAGCTAGTCGACGAGTCGACGAGACGGCCGATGTGTGTAATGTTGGAGATATTTCACAGACGGTCAAAGCTGAGTTGGGGTGAAGAAAGGTAAGTTGACTGAACGGAATTTGCAAGCCATGCTTTTTAAGGTGGTTATAATATTGCGCTATGGACGACGGGGGTTAGAGTGAGATAATTCGAAAATGAAGACGTCGCCGCACCCAGATCACAATTTTTCCGTTTCGAACGGAAGATTCGTCGCTCGACAATGTGCAGGTGTCGATGTCGTCGAGGTTTATGACCCGCTGGGATACTGAATAAGAAGACGAAGGTTATAAAGGACACCTAACGGACCTCGTCAGTCTCTTTAACGTAAGTTGGCGAATTATTTGGACGGAGGCTGGCACTGGTCTGCAAACGGATTAATTCGAGGACAACAGAAAAAGACCGAACAGAAATACCAATACACGAAGAGGGGTGGAGGGTTTGTGATTTGCCATACGGACATCTGGACATGGTGGGGTTGGGGCTACGAGAGGCCTGATGACACGCACGGTGCGAGACGACGTTGTTAAGTTCAAACAGTGGACGTTCGAGTTGGTCGACATTGGAGAGGGACGCGTCGGTACGTGCAAAACACAAAAACAGTAATGACAAGCGTGAGGCAGAGGTCGGAAAAATAGCAATGACTGGACCAATGGCAGAAAAGAATATCGTGAATGAGATTGACGAGGAAATGGTCAAGGGTGAAAGAGAAGAGTGGGACTATGTGAGGGTCCTTTAAATACCCCTGCAAAAAAGTTGACATTGAATCTCGGGAAGGAGAAAGTCCGCTTTTGGTCAAATACACACCTCTTACTGAGCACCCAAACTCTCCAAACCGCCTCCGCCTCACCATATAGAAAGTGACTCTTTCGCTCCTCTTTGTTCCCAACTCGATATTTCATCAACCACCGGTAAGTTAATGGCCTCCATCTTTTCAATGTATCATTATGGAAGCGCGACTGACGTGAATCTTGGCTTGATCCTTGCAGTTGGCAAAATAATTAAATCACCTTACTTTGGGGTTGAGCTGCGAGCACGTTTACTTCCTGAGGATGCAGAACATCCTCTACATAAGGCATTCATTGACACCCGGAATAAAAAGGACACGGGACAATACGCACTACCTGGCTTCGACAGATGTGTCGACTCCGATTTAGGGCTTGACATTGGCGTAACATTGGCTGTGCTCTCCTCTTCGAGTCCTCGTCCCAACCTATATCTCCTGGAATTGCAACTGGTAAACATCACTCTGTGGGACCATTCAGGATTCAGGAATGCAATGCGGCCACTGTTAGGCCATACGACGAGCTGCTTCAAAAAGAGGGACTGGATAATCAATCAGCGAAACTTCCGTGACATTATTGGCTCGAATGGAGGAGAAAGCCGACGCTTCTTTGGATGAAAGGCTTCCACAGGATAGCAAGAGGACAGATCCCTGATCCTCACCGGACAACGGCCGACACTCGCTGCGACACCGACCTGGGGAACGTGAATCATGGAATCGGTGACAAAGTCACAGTCACGGACAACAAGACGGGACGCGCGAGTTGAGTCATCTGGTCAAATTTCTTTCTAACGCAATGGAATCCTGACAGAAACAGCAGAATTGTGTGTGTCCCAACAAGGCTAGTACTTGTCAACAAAGAATTGGAGTGATACCCAATAGCAAGACAGCCAAAAAATTGGTCACGAAGAATCCCAAGAATCCCAAACAAGGAGGCTTGAAAACTTGAAGCTTGACGAAGACGTCCAGACCAACTGTATGATCCACCAAGCAGAATATCCGACGGTAGACAGCCAGTTTATAGACCAGGCAACAGCCATTCAACTCCAGGAGCGGCCAATCTGTTTCTCTGCTGCACGACGTAAATGAAAATGGCCAGTCTAATGCGTGAAGGTGCCACCCAACTAGAGCGTGTTCCTGTCGGCACGAAAGCGTTGCTGGACAAAAATCAGAGTACTGGATTTTGTATTTCATGGCAAGGACGCCTCCAGTCTAACTGCTGCTGTTCAAAGCATGGCACTCTAGAACTGCTATTGTCTTCTCCAGCGGGCGCCAGCCATGTCAAGAGGACCCCACAGCTAAATGTACGGACTGTCTTCTATTCTCGTGGCCTGCAGAAGCGACGACATCGCGACCATTAGAAATGTTTCAGCAGTGTGCGTTGAATGTGGAAGTTCAGTGGAACATGCGTACTGATAACCGATGTCTCACATTCGGCAAAACCTCGACCCCTCTGCAAAAAAACACCCTATCCACCGTGACCGACTCAGCAACCAGCTAGCCTTCTCGGAGGGACAATAACCATGTTTCTTGAGCCATGGAAATGGAGCATATCCGCATATCCTGACCTGATCAGTAGCGCGAGACGTTAAGTTCCGTCCCTTAAGGCCTCATGAGAAAGGAATCTTTTCCGGAGCATTCAAATATGGCCTTGTCGATTATAAACTGATTCCAAGGAAGAAAGATTGGTGAGTGGGTTACAGCTCGTTGATGCGCTAAGACTGGAAGAGCTCAACACTCGGACCTTCTCCGTAGCGGGGATTCAATCAAATAACTCGACATCAATTTTGAACCGCAATTTCAGTTCAAAATTATCGTTTTCCTCAAGCTCAACTTCCGTCCTTTCTACTTTATTCAACTGAGAGAACAATCGTGAATTTCTGGTTCGAATATCAAGTCCAAAGTTGTTGTTGACAAGCTTTTCTACCTCAATTTGCAATTGCAGCCACTTTCTGCAGATCTGGACCCTTGAGGTGTTGTTGCCCTTCTGCCTTGATTTTGTCCCATCTAATCGCGCCATAGTTGCAGTCGCAGAGTCGGGCAGAAATTGGTCCAGTAATTCATATCAGGTCTGAACACAAATGCGGCAAGTCGCAAGCCATAACGTTACCCGCGGGAAGCACGAAGGAGGACTTATTTTCCAGACGAAAGGTCAAATGAAATCATGAATGACAGTCTCTGAGCCCACCCGATCTCACTCTGTCGACCAGCTTTGACTTATAGTCTTACGAAATTGATTGGGAAGGTCAGAAGAAAGGCTCGTCAATGACTAGAGGCGGCCTCCTTTTGCAATGAAATTGTCTTCCCTACAGAGCTGAGCCCTCCTTGGCCAGACATACGAATCGGCCCCTATCGCCATCTGGGGCTTTCTGGGTGTCTTTCTGTAACTTGCGCCTGATAATGATTAAGTCGCAAGTATTATCACCAATTCTTACAAACAGCCCAACGACCTTTCTGGACCCGTTTCACACTTTCGACCTGAATTCGACTTCTCAGGGTTCACTTGTCAAGTCATTTTCTCAGTATCAAGCCTCTGAATTTCGTCTCGTCGATTCCCTGAGAATCTGTCCATCCAGCGCTCCAGTTGAAAATATAACAAACATTGCATCGCATCGTAAGTTTTTTTTTATATCCACAAATTTTTGGCTCTCAGATCTTTATATTCGACTGCTGATCATAGATTGTCATAGGCAGATCAAACTGTCACGCCGTCCTTGCTGGCAACTTCAATCGCTCTCTCGTTTAACCTGGCACGAACTCCGTCTACAATATTTTCATATTGTACTCATGCTACATCCAGATTTTTCTTACCAAATATCTGGTCGCAAGACCTACCGTCGCCGATCAGGCAGAAGAGCTAGCACTTACGGGCCTGTGGCCTTAGTTCCTCCTGCTGAAAGCCGAATTAATGGCCTACTTTGCGAACAGGGCTACCCATTCTGTTGTTTCCCGTGTTGCAAGCCCTTTTCCCAGCTTTTGTTGGAACCAGGTATATATTGGTACCTGTTTTATGAATAACGGCAACGCCCTGCTGATTGGGCTTAATAGAAGCCTTGAAGTTAAAATGACGCGTGTGCGACTCTCCATTGTCCAACAGCAACGATCTCGAGGCTGAGCGTCTGTTCTCTTAGAATCAATATGTATATACAATTGATAGTCAATTCCTATATTTCAAAAAAATCCTCAGTGATCATATACGAAAAATTAACGAGAAGTAGGTAGGACTTGATGGAGTTAAACAAGCAACAGCACGAGCGACACGAAAGCGGACTATATACACTATATGAGTGTGCTTACAAGCAAGACTAGTCATCTTATAGTTCACAACAAAAAGGAAAACATTGATATATAAAAACTAAGTCGATGTGTCCGTTCGATAGCCAAGGTACGAAGTTGAAAATAATCGAGTCATCAAAGCTATGTCAAGGATGGATTGTATAGGTTTTCCAGCCACAAACCTTGGGGTTAATTTGTGTGGTGTCACAGCGTTGCTCTGTCGATGACGACTTTTATAATCAGAAAGATGTTCAGCGCAAAAGGTTCGTCAGCGTGTAAGGTCTTGACGATTTTTCGTGGAATAGAAAACTCGTCACCGACAGCGTGCAGGCATTGATGTTGTCGAGGATGGCCTGAAGCAAGAAAGAGGAGATGACTATAAACTCTGAGCTAGGTGTTGTCGTTTGAATCAGAGAGCGAGTTATTTGGAAGGAAACCTACCATGGGTCGGTGTGAGGAGGAAAACAAGAGGAATAGATGGATCACTTGCCAAAACAAACGAAGATCCGTCCACTATTTGTATTGAGCTACATGCGCGTCTAGCATGTCAGATACAGGCCGTCAGCGAGCTGGGTGGCCTGTGCGAGGTGCGAGGGCGCTGCTAAATCCAAAGCAGTGGTATTATTCGAGGTGGATGGCAACCAGGGAGAAAGTGTCGATACAAATAGAGTAAAAAAAGTAGAACGGGGACGAGGACCGTGAAGGGGATGTCCGAAAAGGTGTCGGTGATTGAAGCAATTGTGAAGAAATTTGGGCCGTTGGTTAAGGTTGTGGTTATAGGAGAACGTAAGGAAGGCCGAATTTTTTGGAGGCCCGTTATGTACTGCGGCGGGTGGCGATTGAAATTTCGGGAACGAAAATGCCCGCTTTAGTTGACCTATCCACCGATGTCACCGACTAACCCCAATGATTGGCGACCACTTTGAAACTGGTTCCTTTCTGCGTGATAGGAAAACAGACCTTCACTTCAATGTCCACCAGGAATATACCACAACAACATAGAAGCAAATGACCGACTCCAGGTTTCTCGCCAAAATATTCTTGGGCGCGCATCTCAATCTTTGTATTTCAGGCTGCAACTGGAAGAAGACGTACATTCGGGAGACACAACACCAAATATTTCTAGGGCGCCGGCGCTTTCCCTGCAGAAGAGAAATCTCATTTATGGGAAGGATACAAGCGATGAATTGGGGCGCAGAAAGTACGTACAAGCAGACCTGAACATTGACGAATAGTGCTGAACAATAATTATCCTCTCTAGCAGATTCAGGCAGTCCTCGGCCACCAGCTCCTCCACCCCAAAATCAATCCTTCGAGAAGGGCCTCTACGTTGTGCATCAGTCTGGAGGTCACCATTCACAATGTCGGTCAATCGACTGCAATTTCCAGGCCTTGGGATGTGTTCGAGATTTCCCGAGGACTTTCCGGGTAGTGGCTTGAACTACCCTCAGGGCATCCGACAGCTAGACCCAGATAGTCCAGAACTCAAAAATGAGGAGGCAGAATGACATGCTGCCCACAGAACGCTGGTCTTGTCGAAACATCCCCTGATCACGACCGACACTGGAGGCGACCGTTGGGCGGCGTAAATGGTGGTCCCGCACCGTGGCAGCACCCACGTCACGGCCAAAATTAGCACACAAGTTACGAGTTGAGTCATTGCAACTTCCTTTCTATCGCAATCAAAATTCCAATGAGATCCTAACAGCAGCAGCAGGAATATGTGTGCACCAAGGAACACCAGCATTACCGGTCAATCGAGAGCAATACGCAACATGAAACGCCAAGAAACTTCCAAGTTACCAACAAGTTGACCCAGCGGGGTCAGGAGGTGCCAGGCAGCGACGTTTTGGAGGCAGAAGAGCCAACAACAGAAAGCCAGTCATATCCAGCAGCAGCAGATGTTTGTCCGCAGCGGTTTAGCGGACATCGTCCATAACAGAAAGGTGCCACCGTTACGACGCCGAGCATGTCCGTATCTGTACATGTACAAAAAATCGCACAGAGCGCCAGAATTTGTGTTCCGAAGCAAAGGACGCCGTCCAGCCGATCCGCGAACTAGTGCGCTTCAGCGAGAACCGTGGTTTGGAGCACCGGCACCATATACGCCAGAAAACAGGCGGCTATTGTTGGATGTGTGATATCTCCCCGTTCCTGGTGGCTACAAAAACGCCGACAGCCGAAGACCAGACTTTTAAGTGATTTTGCGTACGAAGAACGTGAAATGGCGTACCAGAAACCGATGTTGTGATGATCCCCATACCTTCAGAACCAACCAATTGAACCCCTTCATCTACCACGAAGAGCACAAAAATTTGCGAATTCCTGGACTATAACTCTTCAAAGCTCTTCAACCACTGGCTTGGACGAAAGAAAAAAACCAGCTTGATCCGGGTGCGAGCGTTGTAGGTCCTGCAGTCCTGGCTGGCTACTTGCAAAGCCAGCTTTTGATAGGGGTTACATTCAGGAGATAAGCAATTATTCAAGGCCGAGACCTGACATACCCAACTTGAATGAAGGTAAGATCTGGAAGAGTTGTTTCTCTTTTGACTGAAAAGGGCCAACAGCTCGGAGCTTCGCCTGAGGCATGCAAGCTGGGATTCAATCGAATTTATTGCAAATTGAAACCATAATTTGTGGTCAACTCATCGCCGAGCGGCCCTCTCCCTCTTCCATCCAAATTAGCTTTCCTCTACTTTTTTTCATTCTATTGCCCCAGAAGAAGGGCTGTTTCAGCGACAACTCAACCGTCAACGCCTCGCAACCCAGTACTCCTATTCGAAATACAGTCCAAATCCTCGCCATTTTGGTTCATGTTTGAGGTCTCTTGCTCTCTCTTGCTAGTGGTCACACTTCGGTCCCAACTAACCGCGAGATCATGAAGTTCTGGACTACCAAGAACTTGAAGAAGCCTTGCCGCGATTCTCAAAATTTCAAAGCAAGAATGAGCCACTAGAATCCTGCGATAGACGGGAAAAGATGTGTTCCCAATGTTATTGCTTCCCGACCGAACGATTCTATCGTTCAAGAGTCCAAAGAGGGCCAGACCGTCAATCTCTTCTATTCGATGTTAGACCTGCGCCTATTACGGTTTTCAGTCCAACGGAAGGTCGAGGTTAATTACGGTGCGTCAAAGCCTTCTGCATTCCCTTCCAACGAGAATTTTATTTGCTTCTGATTTACTAGCAGGCCGAAAGCACATCAACCTCTCTGTACCGCGAGTCTTCAGGACGACGAAAATTCTTTGCCGATTTTGAAGACTAGGGAACTCGATGACATCCAAAGAAGACATTTTCCCGGGTTCACTGATTCCATGTTGCAGCCTAATGTATCCCAAGTTAATGACCCCTGTCCTCAAGCGTCTGTGGACATCTCGCACTCTTAGTGGTCCTTTACCATGGTCTCATGGCGCAAGACTCGAAATCATTTTGTAACAGCATATTCCTTGTCGGTTCTACTGTTGAACTTCACTTCTTTGGAGGAAAAGTTTCTGGATGACTCGCTGCATACCATTACTCACGGTAAGTCAACGCAATTCGTGCAACTTGGAGCCTGCTGACAATGAAATGCCCAACAACTTCGTTATAAATAGCCTGCCCCTAAACTGACCGAAATTCTTCGCCGTGTGAATCGTTCAAATAACCGTCCGACAGTCTTGCTCTCTTTCTTCTACCACCACCCACCACCCACCTTCTGCAAGAACTGTAATGAAAGCGATGTTCGGCTCTTCAACTACGGCGAACCCGCTTTAGAGTCTATTGTGATTCTAGGCTTTGCTCTGAACGTTTTGCAAGTTCGCGATGTACATCCGACGCTGTACTTTAGCAATTCTCTCCGGCAGCGACGGATGTAATCCCCTCTGGCGGCACAGGAAGCCTTTCAATATTTCTTCTCTGCACAGTCAACGCAGGAATAGATCGTACCACGGCGAAAATCTGGGGAAAGAAATAGCAATTCCCTTGAGCCTGTCAATCTTATCTCGGTTCACCGTCTGCACCGGTGTATTCAAATGTGTGCACCCATACACGTCGTAGACAGTTGTGGGTTGAGGACAGTGGCGGATGTGCCACCCTCGAAAAACCATATGTGATCCTATAGTGAGATCGATGCCAGGTCTCCAGAGCGAACCAGACGAAGGGACCGAGGCCAGTCTCAAGCCAAATCGTATGTCCCCGAAATACTTTTCTTAGATACCCATGTCTAGAATTTTCTCTAACGAGGCGACCATCGTGCCTTCCCGTTTGGTCAAACAGGGTCAAAGAAACCAAATGGAGAATCCGAAAATAGAACATTGAATTTTCACGATGCTGAGGGTTTTTGGCCGTTCGCTCTTGCCTAAGGTCCTACCTATTCCCCGTTGCCACTTGTCAAATTGGACCAATCAAACTGAATTCTGGAGATCCGTGCGTCGGGAATAGCCCGTCCCCAGAATTTAGAATTTCGAGAGATAACATGGCGCAATAGATCCAGAAAGAAGGGTCTCTTTTTCTTATAAGTGATATCGGGCACACCGGATTCGACGCCTTCCTTCCCCCTCCCACAAAATGGAAAGCGAAATTCCCTCTGCAAGCGTTAATCCCTCTCCGTCTGATCCTGTCCCACATCCCGACGGAGAACAGCCAACTGGGACCCGAGCTGTTGTCTTCCCAGAAGATGAACTCATCAGAGAGGAGAAAATACGACCCAAGGGCGTGGAAATGAAGAGGACGATGACACAAGAAGAGAAAGATCTTGCAGCTGCCGGATACGATCACCTTCACGCACCAGAACAGAAGCACGATGAAAAGAACGTTGACATTCACGAGCACCAACTCGATTTCGATGGGTTGGCCGAAGAGTTGAAGACCAGTTTCGACACGAAGGACGCAGGACACTCGTTCGGTCTTACGGCTGACGAGGCGAAGGCCAGACTCCAACGCGATGGCCCTAATATTCTTACTCCTCCTGTGAAAAAGAGCGCTTTCAGAAAGGTTGGCCTGTCTCTTCTTCGTATCCGACTCTCCTAAATTTTTTGTAGTTCTTGGAAAGGCTATTCACTATGTTCAACATCTTACTCATGATTGCCGGTGTACTCGAATACGGACTTCTCGGTTTTGGCTTCCGCGTGAGTCCAACCTCATTCTCGACGAATCACGATCAAAATTAAACTTCTAACATACGCCCAAAGGCCAATTTCGCAAACACCTACCTCGGAGCCATCCTAATTTTGGTCGCTTTCATTAATGCCTCGATCGACTTCTACCAGATCCAAAAGTCCGAAGCTATTTTAGCATCTTTCCTTGCTATGATACCCCCGTCATGCCGTGTCGTTCGTGATGCTACGATTGCTACGATCCCGGCTTCAGAATTGGTAAAAGGCGACCTTGTTCTATTGGTGTGTATCCTCCTCCCCGAGGTGTAAGGGCGACATTCATCGTTCTTGAAATACATATAGCGAAGTGGAGACAAAACACCCGCCGATCTTGTGCTGTTCTCCGCCACTGACCTGAAGGTCGACAACAGCAGTTTGACTGGAGAGTCTGAGCCCCAAGAGCGACACACTGTCCCTCATGGTTGTAAAAAGCGACCTGTTGAAGCAGACAATCTGGTATGTTGTATGTGCGTATATCGACTTTTGACGGCTATTAACCAGTTTCAGGTCTTCAACTCGACCTTGGTCGTCAACGGTGAAGGATGGGGTGGTGAGTTGTTTTCCGATGCATATATCGTTCCTCGTTGGCTGATAACTCTGAAGTCGTGGTTAGGACTGGAGATCATACTTTCATTGGTACGTTTGATTACCAAGTATCCTTGCATCAGTTTTTATCTTTCAAACAGGCCAGATCGCGAGTCTTACAGGAGAGGAGAGTGGCAACGAAAGTCCCCTTGCGGTCGAAATGTAAGTTTCAAATCCGCTCCCTGAGATGAAAGTCCCTGACCGAGAAACAGTGCACGTTTCGTCGTGATCGTTTCCTGTATTGCGATTCTCTTTGCTATCATTTTCTTCGCCGTCGGTATCACGACAGTGTACAAGGGACATGCCTCTCAGACAGTAACCTTTGCTGTGTCGATTCTTGTGGCATTTGTACCAGAAGGTCTTCCTTCTGTCGTCACATTGCTCTTGTCCATAGCTGCAAAGCGTATGGCCAAACAGAATGTCCTTGTCAAGGATTTGCAAGGTGTTGAGACTCTTGGTAGGTCTTTTTCGTTTTTACTTTGTTTATATATAAGTCTCATTTATTTTATAGGTTCGGTAATTGGCCACCTCTAATGTTCTGTGGTTAAAGTCTGAGCTTATTGGCTTGTAGCTTACCCTTCTGGCAACGGATAAAACAGGAACTTTAACTCGCAACCAAATGACTGTAAGCCTGGCTCATCACTGGATTGTAACCAATACTTAGGTTGAATCTCATTAAAGGTGACCAACCTCTGGAGCGCACAAAAAATGAGCTCAGCATTCCAATCGAACAACGACGACGAAACGACACAAAAATTCTCGATCGATGCCAGTGGAATGCGGGAGATGGTCGACATTGCTGCATTGAACTCTCGTGTCAAATTCGACAGGACCGACGTCCCATTCGACAAGAGGAACATTCTCGGAGACGCAACTGAAACTGGTTTAACTCGTTTTGCTGGAAGATATCTGCAGACCGATTACGATCTGCACCTCAAAAGTAATCCTAAAGTCTTTGAAGGTATGTTAATTTCTTTCTACCTGTTCTCTTTCTGAAGAAAAGGCTCCCTGTAGTCCCTTTCAATTCGACCAATAAATGGGCCCTTGTTATTGTTCGTACTCTTTTTTAATCCCCGTGCCAGCGCCTGATGGAGACGTTCCTAAGCTGAACAAACCTCACGAAACTGGTGTCTTGACCGCCTATATCAAAGGAGCTCCCGAACGTGTTCTTGCCAAGTGTACCACCTACCTCAAGGACGGTCAAAAGATCCCAATAACAAATGAGTTCAAAGAGGAATATGACGAGGCGTACGATGTCAGTTAATTTACCTTACTTCCTTTCTCTCGTTCTTACAAATTACCTTAGTACATGGCTTCAAGAGGACACCGAGTCATCGCTTGTGCCCAGTTGCTGCTTCCAGGAGACGAATTCCCGGCCAGCCACCCTTTCTCGAGAACAGACGATCAATTCCCTATCTCGGAATACTGTTTCGTCGGGCTTGTTTCGCTTGAAGATCCGCCCAAACACGGGGTTCGTGAAGCGATCGGTACCCTTCGTCTTGCAGGCATTAAGGTCATGATGGTTACGGGTTAGTACTTGCCCGTTTCCTCAACTTTTTTTTACAATTGAGCTGAAACTTTGCAACAGGCGACCACCCGAAGACTGCTGAAGCCATAGCGAGGAAGATCAACCTTATCCTCGGCGACACTCGCGAAACCCTGGCAAAGAAAACAGACAGGGCTATCGAAGATGTCTATGATGATGAAGTGTCTGCCGTTGTGGTACACGGTGATGACATCGATGGACTCCAAGGTTGGCAATGGGATCAGAGTACGTCCGGGTTCTTTTGACGTGGACAGTGTTGTTGATGTCTTGGTTTGGTTGACAGTCTTCAGCAAGGATGAAATTGTATTTGCAAGAACTTCACCGAAACACAAACTGGAGATCGGTAAGTCATTCCGTGTCCATTTATAAACAATAACTCTGATCCCGAACCAATGCAGTAAAACGCGCGCAAGCATTGGGCCACATAGTAGGGGTGTGAGTTTATGATAGATCTTCACAAGAAAGTCGTTGATATATACTGGTATTCACAGTACTGGCGATGGTGTTAATGACTCGCCCGCTCTGAAGAAGGTGCGTGATTCTTCCAACGTCAGATGTCATCCTCTAATTTCATCTATTGACCAGGCTGACCTGGGTATTGCCATGAACATATCTGGCTCCGATGTATCGAAAGAAGCCGCTAACATGATTTTACTTGGTGAGTCGACTCCTTTCTGGGTCTATGATGCACGGAGGCTAATAGACGCGTAGACGATAATTTCGCTTCGACAGTTAGTAAGTATATGGTTCGGGTATGAGCCTCAAAGCAAGTTCGCGAACTAACTTTACGCAGAGGGAGTCGCTGAAGGCCGTCAAATTTTCGTTAACCTGAAACGGTCCATCCAATATACGTTATCGCATAGTACCCCCGAAGTCATCCCACAGCTGCTTTGTATGTCTCCGACGACTATTATTTTTGAATTCTTCTGACAGAAACCGTAGATGTCGTCGTTCCTATCCCGTTGCCACTTTCGGCTATCCTTATTTTAGTCATTGGCAAGTTTTATTTGAGGCCAAGATGCATATTTAACACTAATTTGGTCATGATAGATCTTGGTTTCGAACTTTGCGTCGCAGTCAGTTTCCTCAGTTAGCAAGTCTTTCGATGAGTTGGAACTGAAGCTCTTTTCTCTTGTTTTGACAGCTATCCTTTGCATGGGATAAACCCGAAACTGAGGATGGCCTCATGCGCATGAAGCCACGTAAACCAGGTAAGCCAACATTGCCCTCGTTTCTCAGTCCCTTCTAATAACAATCCTCAACTCCAAGTCAATGAACGCTCTATCCTTGCCCTGAAGAGACGTGCACTCGTTCGCTCCAAAACTCTCCGTCGAGATACCGAAACGCTGGAAGCCATTCCGCCCAGCAAGATCTCCGTGTTAATGTCGAAGCTCAAGACACCGTTCAAGCGGTCGTTCTGGGAAGAGATGTTTGAAAAAACGGATAACGAAACCCTTGTGGACGGAAAGTTGCTCAGTTACGCCTATTTGGAGGCTGGTATGATTGAGACGCTTGCTTGGTATGTTGTTCTGCTCGGTCTATTTTGTTCCTCTTGTTGGAAGTTGGTGCTCATGGATGGGTTTCATTTAGCTTGGTTGCCTACTTTGTGGTCTTTTTCAAGCAGGGCTTCTCGCCTTCGGATTTGAAGTCGGCGCAGAAAGCTGGACGTATGTTTATTAAATTTTGTTTGTCTTCCTTTGACCGATGTCTTTTTTAACAAGTGTATTTCACGAAGAGCAGCCCCGACTTCATAAATTACCAAGGACGTTCTATCAATGCGCAGGGCCAAGTGGACGCGCTCGGCCAGGCCCAATCGATCGTATACCTCTCGATCTTCATCACCCAATGTTTCAACGTAAACTACTGTTTGTTCTTCCTGAAAGCACGCGTACTAAATGACCATATAGGTATTCGCAGTAAAGGCACGGTTGTCCTACCCCTTCGGCAGGCGCGTCGTCTCGAACAAGTGGAACTTCGCTGGCATCCTGGCGGGTGCATGTCTAGGCATGTTCATTGTCTACACACCGCCGTTGCATGTTGTCTTCGGAGGCTCATTCCACCTGTCTCCACTGTACTGGCTAATACCGGCAGCGTTTGGGGTCCTGCTGTTGGCTTGGGCGTCGTTGAGAGTTGTTTTACTGAGAAAATCGGTCGAGCATATGAAGGTGAAGGACATCAAAGGGTTGATGATGTGTAAGTTGTTGCTCGTTCGGGGTTGACATGATTGCTGACCTGCTGCGTCTGAATTTATGTAGTCCCCACAATGAGGACCATGAGCATGCGGTCGCGTGGATCTCGTCATTGAAACTCCAAGGATTGGAATGGAAACGATTAACGAACAGCTCGAGGACAGCAAGCTCCTCGATTTATTAATGAACAGTTTATGAGGACCGGCCACACGCAGGCATTGATGTGCAGTACATACTACCCATTTAGACTTAACTTATACCAATGATGAGCCTTCCCCACCACTGGTGGCCTGAGATAGAACTTGTTGCCGCCGCATAGGTCAAATTGGCTGTGTCTTTGCTCTAGCGTAGGCATCGTCGATTAAAGGTTGTCTCATATAGGGACCCAATTGAAGGGG
Source organism: Galerina marginata (assembly GCA_023014335.1). Classification (NCBI taxonomy): domain Eukaryota; kingdom Fungi; phylum Basidiomycota; class Agaricomycetes; order Agaricales; family Galerinaceae; genus Galerina; species Galerina marginata. Next base: position 1,489,645 of record JAECYW010000007.1, on the reverse strand, counting down.
AAAAGCAATAGTCGAAAAACAACAATTTTACGACGATCAGCGATGAGCTTGAGACCCCAAAACATATCCAGCAATTCGCAGTATCCAATTCATATCCGGTATAACATTGATGATAGGAATACAGCTTGGTACCTGCTTGCCATGGTAGCAAAGGTCATTGTCGGTTCCTTTGCAATGGCGTATAAACCCGTTAGGGTAGGCAATGCAATGCACCCCAGAGCCAAGGCCATCCTCCGTGGTCTCTTGGCGAGTTTCCAGCTTTGCAGGAAATCCTTGAGATAGGTGTTCCAGATAATGGTCATTCCATCTACAAGGTGCAGAGTCGTTGACAGCACGAGACCGGTGTACATGAGCCAACTGCGAATAGGCCAGGATTTCAGGCCCGTTTTCACGAACTCGTAGTCGAGTTCTGCAGGGCCGACACGTAGATGGGGGCTACATCGAGGGTGGGATAGGCGCGGTGTGTGAGATAGTGGATGGGCAAGAAGAGGAGGAGCGTGGCGTAGCCTGTTATGCTCAGCAGGTGGGTGAGGCGGCGGGGCGGTCGGCCTGGCGGAGAGAGGAGGCGCTTCAGTGACCCGGAGACGGCGTGGAGAGTCAGAGGGCCGAGAACGAGAAGAGGCTCGGAAAGAATGGTTTGGTAATATTCTCTGCCTAAAAGCTGGGTCGGGTTGAATTGAGTTGGTCGATTAGTAGGCTCAGAAAGGAACTGACCATGGTTCGGGAAGAGAGAGACGAACCACCGATGTTGGCCAGCGCCGGCGCGGAGAGATGGATGAGCAAAAAAGTCGTAATGAATGGCGTCGAGAAGTGCGCCGTTTTAGTGAGGATTGGCAGCGCGCTGGCTCGAATTTTGTCAAGCGTCGTAGGCGCCATGGTGTGGAAGGAGATCAAAGACGGAGATTCCTTCACGAACGTGAATCAGCGGCCTGCCAAGGCTTCCCATAACCCTCATCCCCCTCACCCTCAACGACAACGACGAGCGGTAATCACCAAAAAAAATAGTTTCATCCTAGTTTTTTGAGCTCGTAAGAGCACGCCTCCATGGCCATATCTATGAGCATGTATTTCGCCGCGATTCTGATTTCCCAAAAACTTTTATCTTCGTACCATTTACACTGCCACTAATGTCGCCGATCTCATTCCAACTGGGGAAACCTCCGTCTTGCAGGTGATTTTCATTTTAGAATTGACACCGCTCTTCACCTATCATACCAATGACGTTCATCTTGCTATGCATAAAATGAACGCTCATGTCGGCCATGGCGACGACGACAACCACAACGCCGACCTGGGAATTCAGGGAAGAGTCGTCCCTCTCCGCAAATCGTCGACATTCTCTACGGAAAGCAAAGTTTTACCTTGGGCAAGGTTCTTCGCTGCTGTGATACCCAGGCTACTGATTTGGATGTCCACATTTGATGTCTCATGACCGATATCTAGCACCTACCCGAGCAGTAGCAGCATGAACTTTAAAGTCACTTGCGCTGCACAGTGCTGGATCTGATTCTTCCATATCGGCGCATGTGTCACCGAAGGTCATTTCGAAAGGGAACCGATAGGGTCCCGAATCGAGCTCCTTGCGACCGGAACTGGACTGGTCACAAATCTGCTTGTGCCTTTTTGGGTTCCATATAAGAATGGTTCGCGTTCCAGCGGCGAGGGAGAACCCTCCGATGCTGCCCTTTGCAACTGGCGTCCTTCTCGCGAGTTTACTCGTCTCTGGATGCCATGCATTCACAACCCGTACGTTCATAGTCCGTACGCACTGCTTAACTTGCTGATTATATCGCTCTATTTAAGGTTCATGGGACGACTCGTACGCGCTTGCCAACAATGTGGTCGCGCAGATGACGGTGGACGAGAAACTCGATGTTGTTATCGGGACTGGGCAGCTGAACTCGGCGCGTAAGTCATTGTCTCGACGCAAAAACGCGCATATACGAACTCGTCGTGATGTCTTCCCGATTTTGAACATATTAGGTCGTTGTGTCGGCGATACCACAGCAGTGACGCGTCTCGGGATCCCTTCGTTCTGCTACCAAGACGGGCCAGCGGGGATGCGCTTGGTGAACAATGTAACGGGGTTTCCGACGGGGATCAACACCGCGTCGACCTTTAGCCGCAGGCTGATGAGGGCGAGGGGTGTGGCGATCGGCGAGGAGTTCAGAGGGAAAGGCGCACAGTGAGTAGATGCATGCTATAGAAGAAAAGATCGATTTAATGCGCATGTCGTGTGACTGTAGCGTGTTCTTGGGACCAGCCATGGATATTGTGTGTTTTTCGAGGTTACTTATCTTGAATTCTGCATGTCTAACATTTTATTGGTTGCAAAGATGCGAAATCCGAAGGCTGGTCGGGGATGGGAAAGGTGTGTTATGGTTTGAATTCTCTTCGTCGATTTTTTCATCCTTATCCGATGCTGTACAGTTTCGGTCCCGACCCCTACCTCAACGGCGAAGGCGCGTACGAAACAATTACAGGCGTCCAGAGCGTCGGCGTGCAAGCATGTGCCAAACATTTCCTTGCGAACAATCAAGAGCACTGGCGCTACGGCCTCAGCGCGAACATGGATGACCGGACGATGCATGAGATTTATTTTTATCCGTTTTTGAGAAGCATTGAGGTTGGTTTTAAGTTTTTTTTAAAACCTCGGGTTTGAAATAAGTTTTGATTTGACTTTTTATTACATTATTAGGCGGACGTCGCGTCGGTTATGTGTGCATACAACCGTTTCAACGACACTTCGTCGTGTCACAACGCTCCTCTGCTTGGACTTTTGAAGAAGAATGGCTTCAAAGGTGATTACTGAATGGTTTTAGTGTAAGAAACTGGAGCTAATCCTTCGTTAGGCTATGTTGTCAGCGATTGGGGCGCTACACATGATTCAGCTGCAGACAATGCGAATGCTGGCCTTGATATGGAGCAACCTGGAGACTTTATTCTTATCGGTTGGTATAACACCCTCTCTCCTTCAACTTTTGGTGCACATCCGTCTTCATGCTCATGAAAATTCGATTGTAGGTGGTGGCGTGTATGGTGGTCTCGGTGGTGGATTGAAGACGGCCGTCAACAACAACCAAGTTTCAACCACACGATTGAACCAGATGGTGGCAAATATTTTGGCGGCATGGTATCACCTCGGACAGGATTCAGTGAGTCCATCCAGTCATCACGGTCGTCTTCATCTCAATCCTGACCATATGTCAGGGCTATCCGCCAGTGAACTTTGACGCTCAGAAACCCGACGGCTCCGGCTCTCGCAACCTCAACGTGAACGTGCGGAGCGACGCACACACTGCGCTCGTTCGCGAGATCGCTGCAGCCTCATCCGTGCTGCTCAAGAACAACAGGACGGTCAACGCACAAGGTGTTACGGTGAGGGGGCTGCCAGCGGTCAAGGGCGTGGCGAAGACAGTGGCTGTCGTGGGACAGGATGCGAAAATGCCAAATTTGAACTGTGGTGGTCTGAATGAATGTAACGACGGGACTATGTCTATCGGGTACGCTTTTAATACTTTTTCGAGGAGAAAATAAATTCATTGATATATTATTTGGCCTTAGATGGGGCTCTGGATCGAACTCGCTCGATTTTATCGTGCCTCCGATTGATGCTCTCACCTCTTTCATCGGGACTTCGGCGACAATCACAACCTCGCTGTCCAATGACCTTGATCAAGGTGCTAATGCAGCAAAAGGAAAGGACATGGCCTTCGTTTTTGTCAATGCGTGAGTTCAACTGTAACGTCCCCCATTTCGAGACTCAATATTGAATACAATGATAATTGCAGTATGAGCGGCGAACTTGGATTCTACGACATTGTCGTTGGAAACATAGGCGACAGGAATGACTTGAAGCTCTGGTGGGAAGGTGGAAGCCTGGTTCAACGTGTGGCGGCAGTGTGCAGCAACACCGTCGTTGTTGTCCATTCCGTTGGTCCTGTTTTTATGCCTTGGAGCACCCACCCGAATATCACTGGGATCATCTATGCTGGTGCACCCGGGGAACAGACAGGCCCAGCTATTGTTGATGTGATGTACGGCGCCTTCAACCCGAGTGGAAGGTTACCGTTTAGTATCGCTGATGTTCGTAGCGTCCTCTTCTTTTCTGTTGGTGAATGTTGACTGACTTTTTGTGGTTTATAGTCGGAAGACGCTTATTCTACGACCATCGTATACAACAGTCTTGGATTCCCGGATGTCAGTACTTCCATTCTGCCTTCTCACAAATGATCTCACCCAACCCTTCTCTAATAGATCAACTATACAGAGAAGCTCCTCCTTGACTACCGATACATGGACGAACACAACATAATACCTCGCTTCGAGTTCGGATTCGGCCTCTCCTATACCACCTTTGGCTACTCCTCGCTCTCTATCTCGCCCTCATCATCAGGGTACACAGTCTCCTTCACTGTCACCAACACCGGTTCACTAGCGGGTACGGAAAAGCCGCAGCTGTACCTGGGTTTCCCTGCTGCTGCAGGCGAGCCGAAGAAAGTGCTGAGAGGGTTTGAGGAGGTCAATTTGCAGGTGGGACAGATTCAGAGTGTTTCGATATCTTTGAGTACGAGGGATCTCAGGTGTGCTTCTTCGTCTAATATGTAGTATCTCTATCGCTAATTCGGAGTTAGCATCTGGGATACTCCAAGCCAAAGCTACGTTCGTCCACCGGGAACATTTGCGGTATTCGTTGGGGCATCGATACGTGATATTAGATTGACGGGCAATATTTAAATGTTATTCATGGACGCATTGGTATTCGAGCAATATACCCGTTATTTATTTCATATGGTAAAACAGGAAAAGGATAGCCTTGAAGTATTCAAGTGGCAAAAACACAAGTTGTAGTATCCTCCTGTTTAGGTACAAAAGAAAGGTTTGCGGATGCCGCGAGCCACTGCGCGAACCGACGGTCTAGTCTGATCTCCTAAGACTAACTCGGCGAGTCCTGCAGGTTGCGGAATTGCTTCCCTGGCCTGACAAGGACAGATTATTCCAAGCCCAATCCTCACCTTAAGGTGGGAGGAACTGTGGAAACCAAGTTTTCTGGAGGGCCTAGCCTTGAAACAGCGCGCTGATAGCTTAATTCGCTGAAAGGGGACACCCGCATTCCCGGTTTGCGGCCGTTACAACCGTTACACCATCGTGCCATTATAACTTTTGATGCTTTGATAACCCTTGGTTGACTCCGAACTCCGAAGTTTACCGCAAGGCTTCAGAGCTGTAGCATTCCAATCCCGGCCGTCAACGCCATCCTTCCTCCTCCTCTTACCATGACTTTGTTGGCCCCATTGACTGGTGTGTTTCGATATTCCCTGGAGCCCATTGCACCATTTACTTGGCTGGGCTGGAATATTAGCACTCTAGATGTTGTCGCCACCGTCAGGCTCTGCATCGTCTTGCGTCAGATTCGGGAAATAATGCTCCAGAGCCATGTTTCGGCGAAAGGGACCAGTCAAATTGAGCAGAAGTCGTTCGTGAAGAACGCTGCTACCACCTGGTTAGTTGTTTATGGCGGTGAAGCTATCGTTGGTGCGTATACTCTCTGTTCTATGCCTAATGGCTGGCTCATTTTGTTTCTATTAGCTCCCTGGCTCGGTGTTCCCCCATCATTTATGGTTTCTGGAGTCGTCCCCGGTCTATACGCAGTAATTCAAGCCATTATCGACTTTCTTCCTGGAGTACCATTCCCTTCTGCGGAGACAGAGTTACCCTTGGCCATCGTCGATGGGTTTACGCGCGCTTATCTTTTGTGTAATCTCATTCCGCCTGCTGTCACGACCAATGTTTCGCCCATAATCTCTTCATCTCCTTGGACGTTGCTTGTGTCTTCACTCGTAAATCTTAATTCATAATTGATATTTCCAACCGTCTCAAAACATTTTTATACAGATCATCGCTAATGGCGGATTCTTCATGACCAACCTATTCTCATTCCTCAGCCCCACCTCCTTGTCTCTTCAGACGCCACCTGAACTCCAGGCATACGGTTGGACAACCACAGATCTGTGGTGTGCCCCAACCATCACGGGTCTCTACGCCCTCCTCACACATGCCCAACCTTTCTGGGCTGACGTCCATTCGGTGCTTGCCGGGGCCTTGGGCACCACGTCAGTTGGCGAGCCTGTTAAACCTTTGGATCCTGAAACTGCACGGGCAGTTTGTGCGCTGCTTCTCTCTGGACTGTTCGTTGGACGGGCCACCAAGAATTTCGGTCTGTGGAAGAAGGCGTTCCCCCAGCAAATAGGTGCGTTGCATAATTTCAACTACTGATCGACTGAAATGCTAATGTTCCATCTTTGCCCTAGAGCCAAAGACGAAAACCCAATAGATCGTATACCTGTTGTAGAAACCTCACGAAGCTTTATGAACGCACGAACGATGCTGTTGCCCTTTCGCTTTACTGATATTTCAAATTTTACTGATGTTAGATACTATCGCTTTGTTTTGCTTGCATGGATTTCACTGACCGTATCTACTCTAAATAAATACCTACCACGGAGAATACCAATTACGCCTTTTTGTTGAGCTACCAATCATTTAAACTGATTAAATTGGCATTTGCTACCATAGAGCAGTGTATACACGCTGCGAATGACAGGTATAGAGCTTCAGATATTATTCAGATGATAGGTAGACTGATGCAAGGCAGTCTTTCCTGGCAGCCAACCATTTATCCTGCCCGTTTTAAACACATTGGCGAAGCCAGATTAAGGAGCATCATCAGCATCTTCCCCGCCATCCTCTTCCTCGTCCCCATCTTCCTCCTCGTCTTCTTCGGCCGCCTTTTTCCCTTTCTTTCCTTTACGCCCTTTGGTTGGTTTGCTTCCTAGCACTGTCGCGTTGATTCTATAAAAAGCCAGTCCCCATAAATTAGCCCGACGAAGGTATACCGGAAGAGATCACTCACGAAAGCATGACTTGAACCTTCTCCCTCTCCCCCTCTCCATTCACGTCTCCGCTTTGCAATTCCACGGTGATGCGCTTGCTACCCTTCCATCCGTAGCTACCTGTGCTAAAAGAGCTGGGGACCAGCGTTAGATTGCCAATGAAGCCAACGTCGGTGGTGGTGCTGTTTGTAGCGACTTCGACGGCGGTCTGTTCCTCCTCCTTTCCGTCCGCGTCGACGGCACCCTCTTTAGTAATGCTCGGAGGCGTGTGGGTGATGTTGACATGCAGTGGGAGGGCTTTAGCAGTGAACTCGGCGTTGGATAGTGCCGCCTGCAAAGAAAAGATTTGAGCATGAGTTGGGAGCCACGATCACGAATTCTAAAGGCGATGTAAAATGTGTATTACCTTTGCTAAACCTTTCTTGGCCTTAGATTTGGGGGAAGAAGTGGCGTTCTTTGCGGTTCGGGCTGTCTTGGTGGCTCTGTCATTGCCCTCACCTGAGTCTTCAGCAGCGCGTTTAGTTCCTGTACATGGACCGTTAGCTCCATCAATGGTTAAAAGAGCGAAAACACTTACTAGGTGCCATTGCTATAGATATGCGGAGAAGTAGTTAAATCTGGGTGGTGGTGGTCAAAAGACAAAAGGGATACTTTGTGTTTCGTTGATGTAGGTTTGGTTTATATAGTACGCCATAGCGACCATGGGCCATGGGCCATGACATCACGCGTCGCACAATCTGTCGCTTGACGCGAACCGTCACATCACGCCACCCTGGCCGCAGTGTTTGAGGCCCTGCGGCACTTTTTAAGCTTGAGCTCGAAGTAAAGCACAGATAACTACGTACACCTTCGTTCGTAGAATCCTGGAAACTTTTCACCATTCCGTGGAACAGCGCTCATAAACGATCTTGAGTACATTCGCGTGCCATCGCGGCTCAATGCTCACTTTGTCAGTCAACAAGCTGCCACAGACCGAAACAGTTTTTGCACTCAGGCCGGTACGAAGGTGCTAGACAGTAATTTCAGCTTTGGAAAGCAAGAGACTTTGGAGCCAAGGAAGTGAAGGAGGAGGATTTGTGCAAAGGTGAGAGAACTTCTAAGTAGTGCTAACGATTCCGGTGAAGTGGCCACACTAGAATAAAGTACTTCAATTGCAGCGAAGACCTTATTACAAATCGAATTCAAAATCCGAGTCAGAGTCGTCGCCTTTCTTTTGTGAGGACCTGACATTTCTCTGACGATGCGCGTTTGTCGATGTCGCAGCCGAGCGCATCCTCGACGAAGGATCGTCATCTTCGTCCTCAAGTTCATCTTCATCATCGTCCTTTCTCTTTTCTGATGGACCCGGTCGGTCCGGAAGATCGAGGGCACCTGTTACCAGCAAAATGGCTTCAAGTTCTATGCTTCCAGTTTAACCCGCATCCAGCTTATGGAGGGAACAGACTTCGCACCTTCTAACCGACGATCGCGGTCAGCGCCCCATGCGACGATTTGTTGCCGGATGTCACCCTTTCTGTAGACGATGAACATTGGTACTCGAGAGTCTGGAAGATTGGGAATGCATTTGTCGCCAACGATGGAGACGAATTTGGTACGTGGATAACGTTTCGCCAGCCCCCGGATATGTTGGAAAGCTCGATCACTTCTAGGTAGCCTACCTCACCAATATGTCTTTAAGTCGGGCAATACAATATGCGATAGCGGTTGTTTCGCTTACCCATCTTTATATAGGAAGCATACTACCCCTGTTCCCAGTTCATTGTCGTCGTCCTCCTCGTCGATCTGGCTAGCTTCGGTTATTTCTCGTGTGTAATCATCCCTTCCGATAGGATATACATCCCCGAAGCGTGCTCTTGATTGGTCCTTCCGTTCCTCCGCTAGCCTTTGTCGTCTGTGAAGAGCGATCAGACGTTCCGTTTCGTCGTCCGGCGCATCTTCTCCAAGTTCCAGAAGCTCCTTAGCCGTGAATTCGTTCAACACGTCGTCCAGTGTCGGTGAAGGTGGAGGAGATGGCGATGGAGGAGTAGTTTCTTTAGGCGGTATGATCCCATGCTTTCGAAGCGCATCATTGCTGCATCTTTGTGAGCTATCAGGCAAGGTAGGGATGGTGAGATCTCACAATTCTGTATCTTCGTTTGGGTTTACAGCCATGATCACTGATTGGGTGAAAGGAGATTAGATAAGGCTAATTTGAAGCAGTCGTTGAACTGAGGAGCGACTCTAGACTGGTGAGCTAACTATAGTTGGTGATCTTTATAGATTTCCAAGTTAAATAGCAACGCTGATGGCTGCGGACGAGTAATACAATTGCTGTGTGACGCCCTGCGGAACTTTGCAGCATTATGCACCAATGACGAACTTGAGGACTTGTTCTCGACCGACCGGTTCACCTATCACTGGCAGTCTAATATGGTCCAATGGTAGAAGATGCTGTACAGCAGTAAGTACATTACAAATTGAAGCACAGGACAAGCTCTGACTGTTGCGAGCAGCTACACCTATCATACCTCTGACCCGAAGAACATCAGATAGGAGCCGCCTGATTTCCACAGACAGAACATCGAATTCAAAAAGTAGTACAGCAATTGCAAATATACAGATAGCAGGACTCAGAAGGCGTCATAGACTACAGTATTGTGTCAATCGTCATTCAAAGCACAGACAAAAATATATTTAGTTAGATTCAGAATAAGACATGTGCACATACCCATTCCCATTCTCAAAAATTATTATTCCCATGCAAAGAAATCGCACCTATTCTGGGCACTCACGAGCTTGCCGCAACTTCTGAACTTACGCCCAGGATTATTGGTGTCTGGCCCAGCTGTGCGCAATTTGGCTGTGAGCCCGCAATCGCATGCAGGAATACGTGTATCGCGCTCTGATTGAAATTTGCCGCATTCATGGCACTTGATGTACGGACGTCCGTCGGATTGCCCGTTGAATCGGTGCATAGGCTGACCGCAGCAAGATCGCACCGCGGACATGTTTGCTGATGTGTTGTATGAGGAGTGATTAAAGTATATGTAAACAAAGGAAGCTCACAGGTTTCAAACTAATTTGGGGCTGGAACTTGCTTGTTGTATGGTGGTGCACGCGACGGGTAAGCTGTGCGGGGCGACTGAGGTTACGAAGGTGACCAAAGCAGTTGGGTAGGCCACGTATTTATACCCAGCAATGAGTCATTTCCATGGAAATGAGTCAATCGACAGCGGATGAGAGGAACAAAAGTAATCGAGACGTTTGAGAACCTAAAAATAGATAGACCAAGATAAGATAAGAAATGTCACACAGACTGTAACACAGTCACATGCAGTCCTGGTTTCAACTTGAACTTCGACCTTGTCCGGATCCTCTGGAAGTTGAAGGTTGAACACGGAACCACCTTTATCGACCACCTAGCAGCTAAAGGGCCCATATTGTGGACCTTGCGTACTGATGACCACGGAAAGCGACACTCTCCAGGCTCTTGATGGACTTGTACCGCGTCGTTATCAAGAGGAGGTGTTCTCTAGAGCACAAAAGGGTCTGATTCCTGGATTCCAAGTATTTTCTCAAAGCTGGAGTGCTGACGGATCTCAAAGGCAATATCATCGCTGCAATGGACACGGGATCGGGAAAGACCCTCATAAGTTTGCTCTTGATTAAATGGACGGCATCGCTCGAGAAGTCTCGAGGAAAGGCGATTGTGTTTCTGGTTCCGAAGGTCACACTCGTGGAGCAGCAACATGCTTATATCCAGAAAAATTCATCGTTAAAAATTGGCAAATTTCATGGAGCACAAGAGTTGGATCTTAGCGATAGACGTGGTTGGAAAAGGCGTTTCGAAGGTTTCGATGTGATCGTCATGACAGGTATGTTTCCCCTTGGTCTTGTACCGCTGTTCTAATTCGCTCAAAAGCTCAAATTTTTGTTAACCTCTTGACCCATTCACTCTGGAGTATGGAAAAGGTGTCGTTGATGATATTCGATGAATGCCATCACGCGAGAAAAAATCATCCTTACAATACCATTATGCGCGAATATGTCCACAGTCCAGCACAATCCCGGCCCAAGGTTTTTGGAATGACCGCTTCACCCATCTGGAATGTCAGAGATCCTCTGGGGTCGCTTGCCGTTCTGGAAGGAAATCTCGATGCAAAGGTCACGGCCGTACGTGAACACGTCGACGAACTGGCTGTTCATTCACCCAAAGCTCTGGAGGTAGCCACGCTCGTTCTACCTGCCCTCTCTATGTCTGACACGTTCGCTCTAGATCATCAAAGAATACCCATTTCCTCCCGAAGAGTTCAACTACCCATTTCCGACAATTTATCAATGTTTCAAAGTTATCGATAACGCGGTATGGAACCAATTGGATATCCCATGGGCCAACATAGACACCCGGTATATGGTTACCCTGAATAACGTGGGACCTTATTGTGCTTCTATGTTTCTCTATCTAGAAATCCAGCACCATCTTATGAGGATTGTCGCTGAAAACAGCCATAACTTGATGGAGGATCCTGACGACACAGTAGGAATGCAGGGTATCATGCCGTCATCAGGACCATCTCCCCGCGAATTACCACAGGAGTTCTTCCTAGTCATCGACATTCTTCTTGATTTCCAGTCCTTCTTTCCACTAGACTTGACGGCCCATGTCATTCCGATTCCTATCGGTTTAGATTGGTGCACACCCAAGGTTAAAGTCCTTGTGGATATCCTGGCCGAGTACTATAATCATACTCCTACATTCCAATGCATCATATTTGTTGAACAGCGTCAAGTGGCCTCGTCCCTCTCGAAGGTCCTCACTGTGATCCCAGAGTTACAGGGGAAGATTCAGTCAGCCTTCCTTGTCGGTCAAGGAGTTAACAGTGACGGGGTGTCGAAGCAGACAGATCGCTATCGTGGTGACCCCGTGAAACTTTTCCGAGATCGTAAAATTAACATTTGTATGTCTTTCTCTTCTTCTTCTCCAGTTCAATTCTAACGCAGTAGTGGTTTGTGTTCTCAGTAATTGCTACTTCTGTTGCTGAAGAAGGGCTCGATTTCAAAGTGAGTTATTCTGCAGTTTGATTTGCATATTCAAAAGCCTTATGTACGTTGACACTAGGAATGCGACCTCGTTGTTCGCTTCGACCCCCTCCACCATATGGTTGGCTACGTTCAGTCCCGCGGTCGTGCAAGGAAGCCTGGGTCTACATTCATTGTCATGATCGCCCAAAACGATACGGCACAGCTGGACAAATATCGTGCCCTCCAGCAGAAAGAACCAGAAGTCAATTACGTCTATCAGACGCGTCATATGGCTATAGATTCAAACGATGACGATGATATTGAAAGTGACGACGATACAGACCCTGTCGACCTCCTGTTACGCGATCGATATGTGGTTCCATCTACTGGAGCCACTCTAACATACGACAACTCGCTAAATCTCCTCAACTACCTTTGCTCCCTCATTCCCAGAGATGCATTCACTCTGGCACATAAACCCAAGTATCTAGGCGATTTTGAAGCAACAGTACAACTCCCTCGTGCTCTACCGATCTCCGCTGAGAACCTGACTTTTTCCGGACCACTGAGGAGGTCCAAGAAAGAGGCAAGGCGGGCTGTGGCATTTATGGCTGTAAAGCGGCTGAGAGAACTAGACGTTTTCGATGAATACCTCCTCCCAACTTCTAAGGATTCCGACGACGACGACGAGCGCGTGAAAAAGAATCGTCAAGGCAAAACCAAGCGTCGTGAAATTCCAGTAATGTTGACCGTATCTGTCCGTGATTTGTGGCTTATCGGTCATAAATTGTGGTTACATCCCATCGTCGTTAACGGTGAAGCTCTGGCCGGACTGGTGACCGGGACACCGATACTTCCCGAAGAAGCAAAAATTGGCGACAGCTATGTCAAGACTCTTCCAGCGCAACTCATACACTTTGACGAAGACTTGGAACACGAACAGCGGAGCGCTATGCATCAGTTCACAAGACTCGGGATTTGGTACAACATCACTTCTAGCCCCTTTACTTTGCCTCTCAGCTTATACCTAATTCCGATTACACACGATTATGAACCCGACTTCAATGCCATTCGACGGTTGCTGGCTAATCCTCGTGGTATCAGCGACTGGAGTCAGGTGTCAGAAGAGGATTATGATGAACTGATAGTTATCTCGTTCAATCGGTTCGGCAGTAGGCATCTTTTAAAGCGAATTCGTCATGACCTGTCGCCGATGTCAACCCCTCCTCCTGGGTCGCGAGAAAGTGACGCTTCGACATACTATGAATATTGGGTTAAAAAGTGGTCAAGGAAGAATCGGCAAGCTATAGTGCCCTCTGGAGGACCCATCCTTGAAACTTTACGCTTTCCTCGTTCAAATAGCGGCGCGTATTTTCTGACCCCGAAATTGAACCCGGACCATGACCTTCCCATTCATTCTGCGCGTGATGGTCGTTTATTGCCTCAAAATTCCTGCAGCTGGCTTCCAATCTCTTCTTCAATTCGTCGAGCTTTTGAGCTGCTACCCGTACTTTGTCACCGCATTACAAATGCTTATAGGGCTCGTTGTGCACGACACGAACTAGGTCTACCAGCAATCCCTATGGACATGGTCACAGAGGCGTTTACAATTCCATCAGCCAGCATGCCTTTTAACAACCAGCGATTGGAGACTCTGGGAGATGCTGTCCTCCAAGTTTGCACAACTGTGCAATTACTCAACAGGTACCCGAGTCGACATGAAGGCCAGTTGTCGAACCTTCGACAAAAATATGTCAGCAACCAGTATTTACTTCGCAGAGCGCTGGACCTCGGCCTTGAGAGATTTGTCAACACCGAAATTTCAAGTGTCCACAAGTGGAGGTACATCCTTGCAGAAACTGAGCCTATCTTTCTCGACGATAGCTCTCCTCCAACCAGGTCTGTTACCCGACAATACCCTCGACGAAGTTTGCAGGACTGTATGGAAGCGATCCTAGGTGCCGCTTTCCTTGCTGGTGGTATTCCTTTGGCATTGCAAACAGGAACAGCGTTGCAGCTTGAATTTGGAGGACCCTTGCCATGGTTTATGCGATATCATCAAAACACAGAGCCAACTCGTATCACCCCACTTTTCGCGGGTCTGGAAAAGCGAATTGGCTACAAGTTCCGGTATAACCATCTCTTATTAGAGAGTCTTACGCATCCGTCATTCACCAATTCCGAGGGACCTTCATACCAACGACTTGAGTTTCTTGGCGATGGTCTGTATATTGGTCATTTCGACAGAATTAGGAAACTGATGATATGTTAGCAATTCTTGATTTGGTGGTTGTGAAGTACCTGTTCGACAAATATCCGAATGCGACGTCACATCAACTTGCTCTTCCGCGCACTAAGGCAATATGTGCCCCAACCTTGGCCAATCTTGCTGTTAGACGACTTGGCCTTCATACGATGATGCTTGCGAACAGCATGGATCTTAATATCGCCATTGACCGGTATGTGCCATTGCTTGAAAGGGTTTCAGGAGCGGAGATTGTGAAATTTGGATGGAAATTTGATCCTCCGAAAGCCCTTAGTGACATTTTCGAGAGTGTTATAGGTGCTGTTTTGGTAGATTCCGGTTACAACTACGAGAAGACAGCAGCGGTCGTGGAATACGTGATGGAGGACGTACTTGAAGCACTTTCTCCTGCGGTTGCAAAAGACCCTGTTTCCGAACTCACGGAATGGGCAGCAGGTTCCGGATGCAGATCAGTATTTTTTGAGTATGTCATTGAAAATTTATCCATTCGCAAAATCTGACTATCCAACAGGAAGAGAGTGAAAGCTACTGATCTCCTGGAAAGAGAGGGCTTTGCCGTTTTGGTGCACGGAAATGTCATTGTTGGACCCATCGTTTCGTCAAGTTTGAATATCGCCAAATTTGCAGCAGCCGAACGAGCTTTGGGCATTCTCAGGGACCAGAGTTCTGAAAGATCATTGTCCCATCTATGCGATTGTGCGACCACAATGGGGGTTCATGGACCGTCGGTCTTGGATCCTCTTGCAGGCTTTTCGTCGCTGTTTATGGACGACAATGACCCATTAGACAACGAAGATGCAGAAGAAGTCGCCAATATTCTAGCTAGACCTCATGCCAGTGACATGATCGATTAAAGGTTCTGGACAGGATCCGATATGTTGACTGGTTGTAGTAATCTAATCTTGCATTGGATTTCTATGTTCAGTCAACGTACCAGGTGCTGTATCCTCCTGTATTGTGATTCTTGTGGACCTTATTTTTTCCAGTCAGCTAGAAGTTATAGGTTCACATCAGAATTAAATGTTGTACTCTTCTATCTTTGCGTCGGGAGTTCCTTAGAAATTCATTATAAGCTACAATTTTTTGGAATATACCTGTCTGTGATTTTTCTGAAGAGTGGGGAGAACAAATCATAACCGATTCATCGACTGTTTGTTTTTGGCAAATACCTCAGTGGCATTCATGACTTCTCTCCATCTATTGGCCATCTAACGTGTACAATACCATGGCATCGGCCTTTCGAGTATCTTCAACCTTCCTGAATAGTCTGAAATCACTTTTCCCCGAAAACAGGGCATTGCATCCAAGCGGACCTGTTTCTCCAAGTTCGTTTCATAACCTATCTGTGTGCATAGAAAGTTGGGTGTAATCTGAAGTAACAACCATCTTCAGTCCTCTCAAATCCCTGGTATATCGTCGCCGCTGTGGCATTCAGTGCCAGCAACAGACCAGAAGGCGTCCCTCGACTATTTGAGCACCTCCTGCAGGACCTAAAGGTCACCGGAAGTAGCAAAAAATCGGACGAGAAATTACTTGCACAGAAGCTACGAGAGGCTCTCTTAAAATCGGGGCTGATAAGTGGATACCCCAAGGTCTATCTACTCTAGCAGGTACTCTTCTCTGGTTTCGTTTTTCTGATCTTTCTACCATTTAGGCAATTAATGCTTTGAAAGCCCTGCACGAGGTGATGCCAGATGAGCTGAAAGAAACCAACATTCAGAGGCCAGTATTTCTGGACTCTTGGGATCAGGTGCTTGGTACTGATCGCCCTCCAGAGATCCAACAAAGTCATTGACAGAGTATGGAGTCATAGGGAACAACTTATGGCGGTCTGTCTACGGAGACAATTCTGATGCAGTCCAGGGGCTGCTCGATTCCATTTATCCCGACATGGGTGAGCTGTCTCGCATGCCCACCCCTACATCAAACGTACAATTGATCTTTTTAGGCTGGTTCTCGAGAACTATTGGCTATGGCCTGGTCTATGGACACGTCGACACACTATCTGCTCTTGAAACGTCTTATACGCTGGTAGCATCACTAATCGCTGGCGATACACCACAGCAAATCACATGGCACCTCGATGGCGCTAGAAGGGGAGGGGCTTCTATTGAAGAAGTTCAAGCAGTCAGGCAACTATCAATGGAAGTGGCCAAATTTTGCGGTGTACACTGGCAACACAGTGTGCCAGAGGTAGACTTATCCCAGGATCAAGCAAAATGATTGCTTGGCACAAGTAATCTCGAATATATATGCATATTGTGTGGTATGTACTATGTAAGTAATATTTCAGGATCTTTTAACTCTGATGGTACCCATAGTGTGCCACTCTCTGATAGCGTCCACGTCCAACCGGCAGTCCCATCCGACGACTGGGAATATTTTGTGTACCCTATTAAGGAGAGTCGGCTTTGTGAACAAGGGATCAACATGAGACGTACTGCTTTGAATGGTCTTTTATTTTCGAGAAGTCGGTTCTGAAGGTACAATGCACACATTCAACCATGCCTTTCCAACTTTTCATGACGATATTTGGAGGGAAACGCCGTTTGGATCTCGCCGCTATTCGACGTTCGGCTTCGACGGCCATAGTTTGTTCGTCTCTCAAGAGACCATGCCATGCCGGCCTCCCCTTATTTTCATTAGCAAGCTTGCGACTGAAACAGAGCTAATTTTTCACTCAATATGACAGCAATCGAAGAGAATAGAGATGACTCGCCGCTTCTGACCATCTCATCACGACCTTTTCTGACGGGTTAAAGCAAGAATCACTCGGCACATACTCGATATAAGGGTTCCAAAAGTTGAAGTTGACGGGATCATGTGTTATATCTGCATCTTGAAGACCCATTGCGCTCAACATGTCCTTCGCAGTTTGATGCGCTAATTCATCGAACGTGAGACGTGTCCTTGCTGCCGAGTGCATCCAGGGACGGGACCCAAGGTGTTCGAATACGTCCGTCAAATCGGCAGGCTCGTCGTCAATTGATACCTCGCGGGAGTGACAATCATGCACAAGAACTTGGGGATAGCTGATCGGCATTGGACATCTGGAGCATTTGAAAAGCGTTGTAACGTCCAACAAGACAGAAAAATCGACCGTTGGACCCCGAGACGAGCTCTGTACGATGTTCAGTAAATCGGAATTTGCCATTTGTACCCAAGCAAAATATTTCAAGTCGCTCCTCCCCAGAACTTGTTCGAGCTGGTCGACAGTTACTTCTGTATCCAGTGGCGTGTTTAGAATCACCTCCATTATACCTTCTACGGAGGTAAGATCGCCGACATTGGGGAAAAAAGACCCAATAGGAGTACGCAAGTATCCACGTGTATGTACCTCTTTCAAGACTGAACAACGTTGGGAGATAAGATTTGTGCGGTCCTTTCGTAGCCTTTTCTCTCGCCGTTTTGTCAGGATGGACTCGAGTTTCGGTCTTATTTCTTCCCAGGCTAGAATACAAAAGAAAGTTAGGCTGCATTAAAGAGCCACAATGGTTGTATTTACCTCGTTCAGTTAGGGCTTTACGTTTCTTGACTTCTACCAGGCTTGATAACGCCTGAATCCCATTATGTGTAATGAGTTCTTCCTCCCAACCTGAGAGCGGTTTAATATTCCAGCCATCGGAATATCGCCATTTGGTGCTTACCTGAATTCTTCAACCTCTGGATGATCCTAGTTGTAGAATTATCAGGTTCCATTCCAAAGAGACACCGATTAACTTACTCTAATTTACGTCCAATTTTTTCTGCTTCCAATTCTCTTTCTCGGGCAGCGCAACAGTTATTAAAATAATCCCGGCATTTTCGCAAATCCTAATACTATGTGAACCTGCCAAGTAAGTTCAAGATCAGAAGGTCATACCTCCTCAATAACATCATGATGGGCGATCTTCTCACTCATCCAGCGTTTTTGTGCCTCTTGTCCCGCGAGACCCATATATTCTTCGTATAATTGTTTCAAATGCGGGACAAACTTTTTCTGGTCGTATGACCCATGGGCTGGAGAAAGAAAATAAGGAGGTAAGTATTCATCGTCGCTACGTATTCTGAAAAGTACAGACGGCCGTTGAGTGGAAATTCAAAGAGGGATGTCGTTATAGGCAGCAAGGCGTTGCATATTTCCTGAGGAAGTGCCACAGTGCAAACTCTACCAAAACCGTCAAGGTTGGACCGGTAAGTTGAAGAGTGGTTAATATTACCTTCTGGAACAATTTGCACATAATCGTATACGAGCAAATACAGAAAGCCATTGTGCATTCCTGGAATCACATATCTGTTAAGAACTATCTTTAGGTTATCGTGTACGACGAAGAACTCGGAATGGTCACAAACATGGCAAATGGGTTCAAATAACAGATGTGCATAGTTTGGCTCGCTCAAGCCAGCTGGGCAGTTTGGGATGCCACCATGACAGAGGTTGTTTTGACATTGTTGCCAAACTGTTTTCGATTTACTGTCCAGCAGTGTTTCACGAAATGATTTCGATACTCTAGTTAGGTTAAGGAGGTCGTGCGGATTTAGGAAGCTAAATGCCTGAGGTTGGAACCGGACAAGAATTTAGACTTTATTCAGCAATCCGTGATGTCACGTACTTCGAAGAGGACATCCAGTGGTAAATCCATCAGAGGCTCCAAAAACCCACGTCGACCACGAGGTCCAGTTCGAGCTCGGCGACCACTGGTACTGGGTACACCGCGCAGAGAGTCACTTTCGTTGGATTGCATGGGGACATCAACCAAGTATGAGGGAAACGGAGGAGCAAGACACAAGGTAATTGAAAGCGCAATGTCAGTATTTATACGCACTTGCAAGTCTTTGGGCCATCTAGTGCCACTTTGCCATCCTGGTCACGCCGGCGTGTCCTTTGAATCGTTTGACCCTTGACGACCGGTGCACGTTGGATGGGCCATCGCTCCTGAAAACGGTTACAACGGAGATTAAACAAGTTGTTTTGAAGCTGGGACTATCGGCAATTGATGCATGGTGGTTTACGAATGAACAGAACTGGAACAGAGTCGACCTGAATAAGAAAATACGCGGTCACGTGTACGAATTGACGCGTCGCGCGACTGTCAGTGTCAATTACTCCTGCTATTATTATCAATTACTTTATCACACGACGAGTGCAAGTAAGGGAATATATATTAATTTGAAACATGGAGAGAAAATAGATCGACAGTATTCCCGATGTGTAGCCCACAAAATATTGGCGAACGGTGAGCTCAAGGCTCAAGCAACAGTTACTGAATAATGCTACTACATAGTACTACTATTAGGGAGAATTTCTTGCCATGTCAATCGCTCTCTTCGCGAGTTTTCCATGAACAATGTCATACGAGACTCAATAGCTTTCCAACCTAAACGGATATATTAGCAGATATAACAGGTAAAATAAATACCAGACTTTCCTCGCTCTGTTAACTCTTTGCCGTGTTTGACGTCGGGGTGTTCGTGTAATTCGCCAATATCCATCTTGCCCAGTTCGTCTTCCCACCCTAAGCAAGAAACATAAAGGTCCATGGTATGTACTGATATATGATTTTGAATGCACCTAATGACTGCAATTTTCCTATGATGCTTGGGGGTGGTTAATACTTGATCCAGTCTACAGATATGCGACTTACGCAGCAGCTCTTTTGCTTCGCATCAACTCAAGTTCTTCAATATGCTTGCCCTCACGCTCCTCCAAATATTTGTAACACGCCGGGAAAGCCTGTCAAACGTAAGGCGCTAAGCCAGTGGGAATGAGTCCAAGTCGTGGAAGACGCAAACCTTCTTCATGACTTTGAATTCCTTCCGCTTCTGGGAGAGCCATGACTTCTGCAAAGCAGGTTCTTTGAAACTCGTATACTCAGTATACAACTTTTCCATTTCTTCAACATAATACTTTATTTGATCTCGGGCATACTGTGCTGACAATGAGTCACCTTTAGTCCGATCCTTTGAGGTAGAAAAAAAGGGAGACAAACAAGATGAAAGTTGGCAAGTATATGGCGTTATGTCCAATATTTCTGATTTTATATGTAACGGACCCCTCAGACGTTTAAACCTCCAGAATAACGATATCGGTATTTTAATAGCAGCGCACTGAGTAAAATAGATGCTTACTTTGTCAAGCCACATTTCCTACAACACCGAAGACGGGCAAGCATAATGACTTGTTTCGCGTTCCGAGTACCACAAAACTGCATTTCCAAAGTTGTGTACCAGGACCACAATCCCGAAACAGACATTTTACATACATAGCAAGTTTCATCGAACATAAGATATGAATATTGAGGTTCATTCATCCCGGGAAAGCAAGCAGGTAAGCCATCCATAAAGGAGAGAGACTGGCGCCAAATTGTAATTGATGTACGGCTCATGAGGATTTTCCGAAGCGTTTTCGACGTTCGCGAGACACGGAGCAAATCCAGAGGTTCTAGACGACCGAAAGTCTGGATAGAAACGTGAATCAAGAAATAGAGTAGATGAAAGTAGATGCGTTTTACCTCGAAAAGAATGTCGAGAGGCATATCAAGCAAGCCTTTCAGGAAACCTCTCCGACCACGAATCTTCTTCGGCGCGGTTTGCTGCTTAGTAGTTGCTGTGCATGGGTGTTTCGTAGGGCGCTTATCTTCGCCTTCAAAAAGATCTGAATGAGTCGTCGACATGATGGCTACAAGATTGAAACTGTGTGCCTCAGTCGTTCGACTGGCTGAGGTCTATATTGTTCGGGACAGGGACCAAGTTCCCACATCAAAAGTCCACCCAGTGTCGTGCCTGACCAACACCTGGTAGACCCAAGATCACCTACTCTCCCTCAATGGACCCTCATTGGAGGGCTGGTCTGAAGCACGAGTTCAAACATCTGGCAGCGCCTGGCAAGTGACCAAGTGGCATTGAAGAAGGATTCAGCTTTTACTTATGCAAGTGGTTTATCTTATATGTAGTATGTATGCATTTCTCTGTATTTAGTTTTTGGCAAGGAGAGTGGCATTTTTAATATTTGACGAGATGCTCCACTGGCGACTTAAACTGCTTTGACGATGACCTGTCTTGCTGCATGAATGCATACTCGGACTATATCCACCTTGCTATCGTTTTCAATTTAAATCGGGTCAGGCAGGGTACCGCCGAAGCCGTTTAGTAACCAGCTTATAGGTCCAGCATCACCCTCTTAAAATGTATTAGAATCTAGAGATACGGAGAATGTCGTAAACGTACGTAGCGCTAGCGATTTAGATTTGATACCGCAGGGTTAGCTCGAAGTAAATTCATGGAGATACTGGGTCTAGAGGCTTACGCAGCTGCTCATTTCTTTCGTTTTAAGTTCAGCATTTCTGGGACACGTTTACCCAGTTATTCACGGCAGGAAAACCTTTCCCATACACGGAAAAGACTGTCGCCAAATGTTGTCGGTGAACGGCACATGAGGAAATTCCTAACAATCCTCCGAGATGGCCAAAAGCCTAAATATTTTGTCAACGAATAGAGGAGGAAGGAGAAAAAGAGTGTCTCTCCTCGAAGAGGTTGTCGAGCGGAATGCAAAGCAACGCCGGCAAAGCACCCCGCCAGATGAGAATGTCATTACATAGGAGCTTTCAGTTGTCTTCATTAGTTAGTTCCACTTTCGTTTGACGGCATGGCGTTCAGTTTCACATTCGAGAGATTGACCGCTTCTCGGATTGGGGAGAGATATGACGCTTTGAGGGTAAGTTTTTTTTTCGGGCCAAGAAAGGTCGAGAAGGTTCGCGACTTGAACCCGAAGACAGCGCTGGGAGGGTCGAGTCTGCAGATCTGACTTTCTGCGGCAAAAGGCCCTATGAGGGCACAGTGCATGTCTACTTCGGAGCTTTCGGTAACCTAGGTCGCACTCTGAACGAGAATAAAAAATTATTAATGAAGCTGCTGTTTTTCCTATCGAAGTAATTTATTCAATAGGTCGAAGTGTCGAAGACCTACAAGTGGAAAATCTGTGCGGTTTAAGTATCGAGGGGATGAAGTTGTGTACGAGTCCGTGACCAGTGATGCAGAGCAGTTTGATTCCCATTTCAGAGGCTCTTTAATCTCTTGAAGGTGGTATTCGAGCGAAAGGCAGAGAATAAGTGTGGGGATCGAGAAAGTGCCATGGAAGTCGCGGTGATGCATAATGGTACCGGTGGCACAGAGAGTCTAGACCCGGACACCGGCCGGCCCGCTAGAACACCGTGGTGGCGCATGCGCTAAGCGCGCGCGCACACGACTTTGGCGCTCTCGTCCTCTGGCCGACGCTCTCTCCAAAGGGAAGGCTATAGCTTCTTCTGGAGGGTACCTTTAACCCTCTATTGTAGTTCCGCTCACTTATCATCAGCCGGCGCCAAACAAACAGGGCAGCATTTTGATGAGACTACCCCAAACTTGCGGGATTGAATAAGTCAGGAAAGGTGTATGTAGCAAAATACTTAGGATGATGTAAGATCTGTGCCGCGCGACTCTACAAGCACAGCACTGACTGTAGCTGGTGGAGTCGGGGGACGGGGCGTGGGCGCGGTTGTACAGGATGAAACACGTGACTTGCGTGGTGGACCCCATTCGGCCTTGAACAGCGTTTCTCTTACTTCCACACCCCCACTTACATCTATATCCCCACAACCTTCCGGCGGTCTTCGTCATCCATATACCGCATGGATCAGTCCACCGCTTCAGACGGCGGCGGGGACACATCTTACGACGCGCTTGCGTCTCTCCTCGGTGTCAAAGCTCAATTGCGCCTTGTGCCGCATCCAGAGAACACGCCGAAAGCCCACATCGTCCTAAAGCGCGACTATCCAAAAGGTCAAGATGAATCAGAAGAATCGTCTGCAAGGGTGGCGCGCTTCAGCTTCATTGCTGGAAAGAAATTCACCGTCGCCAAAGGAGCGCATTTGTACTTTTCTGTAGCTTCTCCTTCGGATCGCGACGGGAAGACTCTTTTATGCGATGAGAAGACCTTTATGATAGAGGCGGACATTATGGATGCGTCTGAAGAAATCAACGAGGAAGACGTGGAGAGCCCAGAGGTAGAGCAGTCCAATCGGAAGAGGCGAAAAAACGTCGAAGGCCTCCCGCCCAAGATGCGGAAGAGCTTTTCCAGAATGACGACGTACAAAAGCTTTATTGAAAGTAAGCTACTGTTTTTTCTCTGTACCTTTATCCAGGTCTTACGCTTTCTTTCAGAGGAACCACCTACTTTCCTAGGGTTTGAAGGGTACCCGTTAAGCGCACCCACGCCGCACGTTTACAGCACCGCCGCCGTGCAAACAGACCTTCCGCCACCTCCTACCTCCACCCTATTGGAGGCTACTGCAACTCCGCGCGTCTCCCTTTCTATTGCTGAACATTCCGACAAATCCCCCTTCCAGTTACCATCCCCAGTTTCGGCGGACCATGCGCGGGAACCTATTTGCCTCGCCCCGTTGGAGGGCGAAGAAACAGATGATGTACTCTTCGTTTTTACGATGATTTACAAGCCTCTGACTGATGTCTTTATAGTTCTCTCGTGAGGAGCGCAGTCTTTCGCCGATGGAGCTCAGCAGCAGTGCAAGCTGCTCGCCGACAGCCTCTCCTGCACGTATAGCCATAACTCTACCAGACGAGCCTTTGCCGGAGGAAACAGTGCCTGTCGAAATAATACCAGCGAAATTGTTGCCTGAGGAGCCCTCGAAGGGTGCGCCTTTGCCAGCGAAACCCCCACCGGAAGAACCGCTGCCTGAAACACCCTTGCCAGAGAAAGCCGAGGAGCCTCTACCAGACGAGCCAGCTTTTATGGTTTGTGACACACCTTCGGTAGATCCCCCCGTTACCCCCTCTCCGAAAGCGCCCATATTGTCAGCTCCTTCGTCTATGCTGGTAGTCCCTGAAGAATCTACCCCAACTGTTGAACCCGTGGAGCCCATACCTTTGGAAGTACTACCTCAACCGACGCCTTCATCGTCCATTAGACCGCAGCCACCAAGCCTGGATGTTGTTTCCGGTTCGTGGACAACCTTCCTGTTCGTTTTCGTCATGTTCACTTTCCGCTACAGAGCCACCTACAAGGAAACGCTATGCGACACCTACATTTACTTCAGCGCGACAAGAGTCCGTGCAAGATATTTTGATCAAGAAGGAGTTGGTGCTGGTAGGTTACATTTTTCTGGCGAAACAGTATTGCCTAAAATTTCATAAATCCATGATAGGAATCTATGGAAAGGCAGAGCTCTATGGCGTCCAGCAGCACGCTCTGGCCCAGTTGGCGTTCAATGGAGTCTGAGGGCATCCCCATTGCGCCGCGTGCGATGGATTTAGTATACAGGCAGCAGAGATCTGGTGGTATCAGTGCTAGGGCTCAAGAAAAAGCCCCTGCAGTCGCCCCCGCCCCGACCTCCGCTCAAGCTTCATTCCCAACTCCCATTTCCATGAAAATATCTAGTCACTCGTCCCAAACTCGGCCTTCCTCTCCACCACCAGACCCGAAAGCCCTTGTGTATATCCCTTCTGGATCTTCTTCAAACCCTCTCGGAATCCGCCCATCTTCAGGGCTAGGCACACATGCCGTCCAGAAATGTCTGCCGAAGGGTCCGCGGTCTCTTCTTGGCCCCCCTACCCCAACACCAACTATTGCCACCGCCAAGAAGCCTGTCGTCGTCGGCGCGAAATGGTCGGCAGCGAGGAATTCGGCGTTAAGTTCGAACGCATCGAGCGGTGGTCTGTCGGCGTCCAGTAGTTCCTCTTCATTAACACCCATACCCTCTTCGCCTGCCCTGCCTGCTCTTCCTGCTCCAGTTTCATTATCCCAAATTCTGCGATACGATTCGCCCTCGCCTCCTCCGCCTCCCGAATCAGACCCGCCACCACCCTTACCTCCGCAGTCCGGAGTCACGAAATGGAAGCGAATCTCCAGCGTCATTGAGAAAACGCCCGGACGGGTGGCTCAGTCCAAATCCAAATCGCCAGAGGAAGTTAGCGACACAACCGGCCAGTTGGCGACGAGCACTGCGGCTCAGAAGAAGGCTGACGTCCAAAAACTGTCCGGCAGGGCGTTTTTGTTGGCCACGGGCCATCAGCTGACGCCTAACGGCTGGGTCCAGAAGCCTTCGCTTGACCTTATTGACAGGATATCCGTGGACACCAATGTTGCGGCGCCAGCTCAGAAGACGTCGTCGACCCCTGACCTTATTGACAGGATAGCGCTGGACACTAGTGTTACGGGTCGGAAGGGGAAGTCATCTTCACGGTCGATAACGCCGTCCTCCTCTACCAGCGGTATATCGTTAAAGCGGCTTCATGAAACTGCTGCGAAACCTCCAGTTGGCCCTGGAGGTCAGACTTCTAAAAAGGCCAAAAATTCTCCTCCCCCACTTCTTACTACTGCCACTGCCACGGCCACGGCCACCACGGCCACCTCTGCCTCGTCTATTTCGTCTCTTGCATCTTCAAAAGCGATAACCGGCACAACAGCCACTCCGGCAGTGAAACCTCAACCTGTACCAGCACCGGTGTCACCAAGTAGTCTCAAATGTGCGTACGCCTGCATGCTCAGTTTATCTATCGCTCCGTCCATACTCTTACTAACTTGAAATGAGCAGTCTCACAACCACTCATTCATCCATTGCCGCCGAAGCCA
Organism: Galerina marginata; assembly: GCA_023014335.1. Lineage (NCBI taxonomy): Eukaryota > Fungi > Basidiomycota > Agaricomycetes > Agaricales > Galerinaceae > Galerina > Galerina marginata. The sequence continues at coordinate 1,463,880 of JAECYW010000007.1, read as the reverse complement.
CAACTGGCAAAGGCAGCTACTGGTTCTTCCTACCGCCCGCCAGCGAAGCGTGAACGCAGTCCTGAGCCGCCTGAGGTGAAACGCACTCTTCTTCCCCGCAATGATTGGCCTTCTACGTCACCGAGCGCGGAATACCAGCTGCAGACGCCTGACCGGCAGATGCTCCTCACCATCCACAAAATCATGTTCAACTCGGATGGAAGTCGTATTGCGCTGGTTTGTACGTATATTGCGCTTTTCTCCGTTTTCTCTGCCTTTACTCAACATACCTGCTTCTACTTTTTTGATTGACGTTGAGCAGGTGCCGATCGGACGCTGCGGATATGGGAAAACAAGCAGCCTGCGGCGGAGGTTGCGCGGTTGACTCACAATTCGGCGATTGCGTCTGCGTGCTGGATGCAAGGGGATGCGGGGGTGATGACGCTGACGGTTGACGGGATGGTTAGCACTTGGACTCGGAATGTGAGTGGTTCTCGTCTTATTCTGAACCTTGGATGTATAATACGAAGCTAACTCTACGTCTCGTACTTTTAAAAAATGAAATAAAGGGCAAGGAATGGCAATTCTCCAAGCTGTTGATGATACCTGACGTTGCGTTCTTGGATCATCCTGCCAACGCCTCTTTGGTCTATGCCAAAGATCGAATTGCAGTCACCATTCCTTCTGGCGTTAAAGTGTGGCTTTTGATCAATAGTGGGTTTCTCCGGCTGTTGGGTGTTGGATGTTGACAATGATGATCGCGCATTTCTAGACACATGGCAGCCTCAGCGAGATATTGTCCGATCGGGTGTCACTATGATTCGGTTTGTGCAGGACGGCAATGCGCTCGTTGGCGGATGTCGTGACGGTGTCCTGTACGTGTTTTTATATTCAGTTTTTACCCAGACACTGACGCTTTGGGTTGTGCTTAGGTGGTACTGTGAGGTACCGAACGGGACTCTTCGCGTGCATGCGTTCCTGTCAATGAAACCAATGTGAGTGGATTGTTATTATTAACTCTTTTTGCCGCTGGTCATCTAATTTTATACTCTTTAGCAACTCCATTGACATTCATCCAACTGGGTTGTATCTCCTGGTCGGCCAAGAAGGCGGCAAGTGCCATTTGGTGACGTTGAAGCTGGGCGAGAACAAGGGAACTGTCGAGCGAACGTACACGTCGGAGAAGCTGCAGTCCCTGAACAAGAAGGGATTCCCGGCGGTGTTCGCCACGAAAGGTCAGGCGGTCCTGTACGGCTTGGTAAACGCGTGCGGGTTGGTCTGGGACAGGAAAAAGGGCACGATAGTGTATGGGCTGAAACATCCAGAAGGTGAGAGTTGGCCTCACTTGCGAGAAATGACCCGCCATCTGTCTACGTTGTGTGATCATTGATCATTACACAAAGATCCGTAGACGGGTGGGTGTCGGTGTCGGTGTCGATGCAGTGCTAATGTTTTATCTGTCCTTTTTTTTTTTTCCTGCATGAAGGTGATCCTATCCAAGCTGCGGCTGTGAGTGTTCAAGTTTTAATTCCGCTGAAAATCCGCGTACTGACTGATGGGTAAATTTTTCTTCTTTGCAGACATTTGACGGTCGTCCCGGCGTAGAGGGGTTAATGGTCACTGGGACGAAGCAAGGACGCCTCTTTTGGTGGCCCCAGCCTGTGGCGGCTGCTCCGACCCACAGCTCCGCGAGCAGTAACGGTAAGGCTATTTCCACACACTGGTGCTTCACCACTGACGAGGTATTGCAGCGGATGAGTCACAGAGGAAACGCCAGAAACTCGGTTCATGACCCACGAATATTGTCCTATTAATTTGTAAAGATCGTTATGTAGCATATAATCGTAAGTTATAGATAGTTTTGTGTACATTCTTGTGTTATTTTTGTTGTCGTTGCTTTCGCTTAGCATAACGTTTAATTGTGAACTGGTGTTTTGGAGTATTTGGCAATATGCCACGGCCCTGGTTTAACGACCTGCGATCAAGTCGTTGCAACCAAACGCTTCAGACCGTCAGCGACAGTCCTTTCCCAACCACCGCCCGCTGCGCCAATCCCGTCCGTAGTCCGTCTCCGCTGTTCTTCCTGCGCTCATCGCTGACTTTGGTGTTCCCAGGTGTTCTCCGTCGTCAGATTTTAGACAACTGCGCTGTGCACCCTGCAGTTCATTCTATCGTCCGACTTCTCCTGCATCCGTCACACCTTCACAATCGAGATACAGTCTTCGTCATTGTCGTCCCTGTGCAAATCCGTGAGTCCTCTTTTTTTCGCCTTTTCGCGGTCGATGCCCCAGGTCTTGAGACACAGCCACGAGGCTCTGTTGCCACGCCGCAAGGGCCTCAGGCGCATTCAAAAGCTACTCCGTGTCGGTCTGTGCTGACGTTCTTCCCGCAGAAGTCCCATCGAACCCCCGCGAGCAAAGCTTTAGTTAGACATTCATCAGCATGCAGACAATTAAGTGTGTGGTCGTCGGAGATGGTGCTGTCGGAAAGGTGCGTCACTGAAAAAAGGCCTTCTATCACCCCGTCATTGACAAGTGTAATTTCATTTCCGCGCTTCCTTTAGACCTGTTTGTTGATTTCGTATACCACGAACAAGTTCCCCAGTGAATATGTTCCTACTGTATGTGTCAACGTTTCCCTCCTTTGCCCAGTGGAGAGGGAACTTGAACCCCGTCTTCCCATAGGTGTTCGATAACTATGCGGTCACCGTCATGATTGGCGAAGATCCGTATACATTAGGGCTTTTCGATACGGCTGGTGCGTTCTTTTGATGATTTTTGATAGCAGAAATGTTGGACGCCTCTTTCTGACCGCTATTGCACCCGACACAGGTCAGGAGGATTACGACCGTCTGCGTCCCTTGTCCTACCCACAGACAGACGTTTTCCTCGTTTGTTTCAGCGTGACTTCGCCCGCCTCCTTCGAGAACGTCAAGGAGAAGTGGTTCCCGGAAGTGCACCACCACTGTCCCGGTGTGCCTTGCCTTATCGTCGGAACGCAGGTTGATTTGAGGGACGATTCCCAGGTAATAGAGAAGCTTGCGAGACAGAAGCAGAGACCGGTCACGAGTGAGCAGGGCGAGCGACTTGCAAGGGAGCTTGGGGCAGTCAAATACGTAGAATGCTCGGCACTGACGCAAAAGGGCTTGAAGAACGTGTTTGATGAGGTGTGTTCTTTATCCGTTACATCCCCGCTTCCACCCCTTACCTTACTTACTCTACTTCTTCCCTCGTGCCCCGTCTAGGCTATCGTGGCCGCGCTTGAGCCTCCTGTCCTGAAGAACAGGAAAAAGCTGTGTCTCATCCTCTAAGCACGACCCTTAACGACTAGGACTATAGCGCGCCTTCCTACATTATGCTTGTCACTCATGAATCCACGTTCAAACCTTACGCCACGACCTGGTTATATATCCGACATTTCCCTTTCTATATTCTTTTGTCTTCTCACTTCTGCGAGTCTCCACTTTTCTTATCTGCTACTAGTTAACCCAAACTTGATTTCTTTTTTTCTTCCTTCGAATCTCGTTTGATGGCTGAGTCGTGGGTCGTGTCGTATGGCTTCAAGTCAGAGTCTCTGGCATATTCACATTGGGAGGCTTTTTTTTCATCTCTCTCTCTTCCTCTCTATCTTTTTAATTTTTTCTTGAAACGAAGCCATCATTTCGGAACTTCACTAGACGCTTTTATATGACTTGCATGCTAATTGAATGGCTGTTAGCCCGAGGATAGACAAGAACGGCGGCATGAGACCGTAGAGGTGTAGTCGCGTGAGACGTTAGGAAAGGTCTCCTATTTTCCGGTTTAGTGGGTTAATTAACTTCCTTACGCAATGCTAAGTTCGATGAAGAAGTTCTGTGGACCTCAGTTGAGCTGGATTGGTTATAGATAATAGATAGCTGCAGTGCCGGCTAATTGAAAAGCACAGGGAAGCCCTGTAAAATGAATCCTCGGTACGGTCTTCCTCTAGCAGGCTGGGGGCAGGCGAGCAAATATCTCAGTGCATCCGAAATCGTCATTCTCATGATAGAAAATTTGCTTGCTCATGATTTGCTTCTGACTGTTCCCTCAAGCGCGTGTAGGTGATAAACGCGTGATATATATTACTACATAGAAAAAGATAAAAATCTATCCATGATGCTAATGAGACGTCTACTAAAAAAGAAACGAGCACTTAAAAATAAATTCAGTTCTGAGAAAAGAAGATGAACGAACAAGAATACGGTGGGAGAGGCGGCGAAGCCAAGGGACGACGACGAGGTAAGAGCGATTAACTGTGGGGAGTTGTGGGTCAGATAATCGCAGTTCAGAGTAAACGAGAAGGAATAATTACGGTTGGCAGTCGGCGTCACGGTTGGTTCGGTCGTTGCGTTTGTGGTCGTCTTTGTAGCGGTGGCTGTCTTTGTGAGGGTGGTCGGCTTTGTGAGAGTGACCAGCTTTGTGAGACTGATGGGCGGTGTCGTGGTCCTGCTTGTGCTCATCTCTGCCCGTGAGGTCCGTGAGGATCTCAGCAGCATCCGCCTCGCTTGTCGTGATACGGGGAGGTGGGTAGTCATCTTCCTCGCTGTGATGACCGGCGTCGTGGTCCTGCTTGTGCTCGTCTCTGCCACCGAGGTCCGCGAAGATGTCAGAGGCGTCAGCCTCTCCTGTCATGATGTCGAAGGGACTACTAAAAGGCGAGGGGTCATCGTCGTGCTCGCTGTGATGACCGCTCTCGTGGTCCTGCTTGTTCTCGTCTCTGCGGAAGTTGCCCGAAAGAAAGTCGGCGGGGTTCATGTCGCCGGTCAGTATGTCAAGGGGGCTATAGGGCGAGGAGTCGTCGTCCGCGCCGTGTTTGCGTAGATCATCGGCGTTCTTGGGCTTGGCATCGAGGGGGGCAGCGTCCGATGTCTTCGAGTCGGCATCGTGCTCAGGTTGGTCGCCCTGTCCTTGCTGATCTTTGGATCCTTGTTGGTCGCTGGGTTCTTGCTGAACTTGGTGTCCCTGTTGGTCGCTGTCCCCTTGCTGATCGTCGTGGACTTGTTCCTGTTGATCGCTGCTTCCTTTATTATCGTTCTGTCCTTGTTGGTCAACCTTGCCCTGTTGATCGCCGGACTTGTTGTGATCGGGGACAGGGCGATGCGCACTACGGTCCTTGGTGAAGTGCGCGTCGGGTTTCGTGGCAGTGGGTTTGCTGGCTCCAGACTTGTCGTCATCCTCTAAGCCGGAATCGAAGATGGTGAAATCGAAATTATTCGGCGTGCCGTCGTTCGAGTGCAATTCTGCCAGCGCTTTAGAGAAAGAGTCCCGGTCCGGTGCAACGGAGTGCTGAGTGGGAGTTTTCGAGGGCGGCCGGTGAATGGAGTCCACCTGGCCCTCGTTGGTGTCTTGGGCGCCAGTACCCGAGGGTCGACGGCCAGTGGAGTCGCCCTTGCCGTCGTTGATGACTTGAGCCATAGGGCTCGGGACACTAGCATCGGCCCGTTTTGTTGGCGTACGGCGGGGGTCGTTGCGCATATCGTATTGCTTGAGAACGCGGCCGACAGGCGCATCCGACGCTGCAGCTTCCATCGCCCTACGATTTACGAAGGTAGGTTTAGAGTGCACGGTGGTGCTGAGTGCGAGGATGGTAAAGACCAGGAAGTGGGAGAAGACGCGCGAAAGCATTGCGGCGATGTATAAAGTTGGCTGAGAGCGAGTGTGGATAATAGTTGGGTATGAATCGCCGACTTGAAGAGTTCCGGAAATAGTGCAATGTAAGGAGGAACTAGAGGGCCCATAGCTATACTAGGCGCCTTATATAGACCTCAAAGAGGAGAGAGGCTGACACAAGATGGCGATGAATCAGATTTCACAATCTCCTAATAATGACCATCTTGATCACTTCCGATGTGGTGGCTGACATGTCTCGATGAAGCAAAGTGCGAGAGGAGACGAACACATGATTTCAAGTAATTGGCAACAAATAAGAGGTTGGACTGGAGCGGTTTCGTAGTCGACGTTGAGGGCAAAGGTCATTCTTGGAAATATTTTCCTAATCTAGATGAGAGCCTCGACTTCAAACAACTGCAAATAAAATCTTGTAAATGCACCTAGGTCCTAAGGTTTTTGAACGCGCTCATTTATCTCTCCTCTCGCTATGTCACGACCACAGGACGACAGGAACCAGGAAGCTACTGTATACCTGGTACGTCTCCTGTCCTGAGAGCTGAAATTCACTGACGACGCTGGTCCGAAGGGAAACCTGGATGAGCGGTGTACGGATGCGTTGGTTTGGGAGTTGATGTTACAGGCAGGGCCGGTTGGTTAGTGGACGTCTCTTCCTTTCTCTGTGTCTAGAACTCATGTTCTTATCTTTTAGTGAATGTCCATCTTCCGAAGGACCGTATATCAATGGCACACCAAGGGTATGGTTTTTGCGAGTTCTTGACGGAAGAGGATGCAGAATATGCGTGTAAGATCATGAATCAAATTAAACTTTGGGGTAAACCTATCCGGGTTAACAAGGTTCGTCTACAGGCCCATTTGCATGCTCTGGCTAGCTCCCTGCGCTGTTGTGGCTGGAGTTACGCGTCTGCGGTGGTATTGAACCACTTCTGACCGTCTTTTTCTTTGACAGGCCTCATCAGACAAAAAGCAGCTAGACGTCGGAGCGAACCTCTTCATTGGGAATTTGGATGAAAACGTCGATGAAAGGCTGCTATATGATACTTTCAGCGCTTTCGGGATTATGGCGACGACAGCAAAGGTATGTGGTATACCTCTTGGTTCTCGCGTTTGGTCATCTAACCTTGTGGCTTCAGATTGCTCGAGACACAACTTCAGGAACCTCAAAAGGCTATGGGTTTGTGTCTTACACGGACTTCGAGTCATCAGATGCAGCAGTCGAGTCAATGAACGGGCAGTTCCTGATGAACAAAGCCATTACAGTCCAATACGCATTCAAAAAGGACGGCAAAGGAGAACGCCACGGAACACCAGCAGAACGACTCCTCACCGCCCAAGCTCGGAAAAACAACGCCTTGCCGGTCGCTGCTCGCCCACCACCCGCGCCCATTGCGTTCGGTACCCGGCCCCCCATGCCTGGGTTTCAAGGGCCTTACCAGGGCCAGTTCGCAGGAGCTCTGGCCGCGCCACCACCTCCCCCCGGTTTTACATCCCAGCAAACCATTATGCCGCAGATGCAGATGGGGATGGCGCCTCCTGGGATGGGCCCACCAGGCATGGCCATGGGAATGCCAGGTATGATGCCGCCTCCTCCTTCAGGCATGCAGATGTATGGAGGCTTCCCGCCGCCGCCTCCTGCTGGCTTTGGAGGACAATTCCCTCCAGGTCCTCCTCAACCTCAGCCACAGTATTAATTTCAGACGTCGTACTTGTACCTAACAGCTGGTCGTGAAATATACCTTTTTGAGACGACTTGACATCTGCGCTTTTTTGTAAACTGGCTTTTCTGATGTCAAATGATTCAGTTCTGTCGTTGCAGACTAGACATGCGAAGCTGAGACGCGCTTGTCACGTGGGAACTCATTCTTGCTTTACGCCTTCATCGTCATTTTGTCATGGCTCAGACCGTTCTGGAATACTCATCATTAGAGACATCTTCCAAGTAGGCTTTCTTTACCTGTTACGGTCTAGGAGCTAAAAGCGCCATTACAGGTGGAAAAATCTTCCCCCACCTCAAGGTTTCTCGAAGTCGTCATCGTCGGTAGTGAGTTCACTTAGTTGGGCATCACTTACTTGTATCTGAAATGTCGACGACTTCCGTAGCATAAAGCACCATCGAAAAAGGCTGCTGTCTCCGCGACAGAGTACGACAAGCAGAAAGAGAAACGTGCTTGGGATGTCGCAATTGCACCCGCTAAGTCATTGCCAATGCAGGCCTTCATGCTGTACATGTCGGGAGGGGGCGTCCAAATCTTCAGCATCGGCATCGTATTCATGCTATTGCTTTCGCCATTTAAAAATATTGCTGGCATGAATGAGGGTGCGTGTTTATTTCAAGTCGGGATGGAACTTTATTGAATGGCTTACTTCTACCAGCATTTGCGCAGTATGCACCTTCGAACAAAAGCCCGAAGGCAATAACGACACTGCCCTTGCATAAGATTGTGTATATTCTATGTAATCTGCTTACTCTGGGTGTTGGGTTGTGGAAATGTCGGTCTATGGGGCTCCTACCGACAGGGACGGGCGACTGGCTTGCTTTCGAAACTCGAGGACAGGTAGGACCTCCTGGCAGCGCGACTTAGCCCATCTGTTGAGCTAATGATCCACAATTACAGGCACCGGAAATCTCTCTGTTTTGAACTCCTCCTATAATGCGAACGCTAAGGATTACGCATAGCTTGTCGTATGGCTTCCCCGCAGCTTTCCTGACTGCTGTGATCATTTACATAGGATTACTTTGGCGGATATTCCCCCTCGTGAACAACCATTCGTGATATAATTTGTAGCAAGTATACCCTTGTAACTATAATATAGAGCCATCCTGGAGCATGTTCACATTTCCGCTTTGAGCCTCTGACTTCAAGTTACGCGACTTTTAACTTCGACCATGGACCACCACGTCCATAGCCCTACCTAACCCAGCTTAAAGCCGACCCGCTTCAGCCTTCCTCAGTACTGCGCACGCTGCGCAACTACAGTTTTTATATCACTGTCGTTTGCACCATGGGCCCATGGGGGTACCATGAATCGGCATCGACCATGCCCATGTGCCCGTGATGGCTGTGAGAAGTTGATGTTCCACCCCCACATGCTTTTATCTTACTAACCTCCTCCATCGAATCGAACTTAAAAGCTGCTCAAGGTTCAGGACTTTTGAATCCCGTAGCTCTATTGAAGCTTCCGAGCATGGGGCTTAAGGACGACGTTTTTGCCAATACTCAGTTGGTTGGACTTCCAACAACCTCTACCAGTTGGGATAGACCCAAAGCACGGCCAAGGATCCGTCAACTCCTGGCATATCTCGCGTTATTCTCCGTCGCTGCAACTCTATCGACGATTTTGCCCACACCATGGTCCATACTCCGTCTGCACGACGCGTCGAAAGTCGCGCTCAAAGTAATTGAAGCCGATCCGGCGTCTGAGTGGAAGGACAACGTTTGGCCGCTACGTCCTCAAACAGCATGGGATATATCCACAGACTATTCTTTTCCTCGAAAGTTGGAATATGATGTTCAGGAAGGGACGTGGTTGCGTCTCGATGTCCATCCTACCTCTGGAGACATCGTATTCGACATGGTTGGCGATATATACTGCCTTCCAGGCAGTCAAGCATTACAGTCCAACGGAGTAGCAACCATCAAAGCCCGCCCAATATTGACTGGCGTCCCACACGATTCTGATCCTCACTTTTCGCCAACGGGGGACAGACTCGTTTTCAAGAGCGATGCCGAACTTGGGGTCGAAAACATCTGGGTTATCGAGTGGAAGGGCTGCAACGAAATGGACGTAAGATCGGCTGACGGAGCCGGTGAAGAACTGCGTGTGGCCCTCAACCAGAAAGTTCATGAAGAGGATTTACTTTCCAGGGGTGTTCGTGAAGACTTTCAAAGGAGAGTAAACCGTCTAACTCGGGAGGGTCGTCTGCACGGTATGTAAAATTGTTTCTCCTTCCCTTTTACCACCTCATGTGTAAGCTCAGCGCAAAGAATTACAAATGAAACCTATAGATGGGTGAGTGATGCTCGCTTCCACCCATCTGGTAGCAAGGTCATTGCAACCAAGTGGTACACGTCCGAGCGCTCTCTTGGGGCAGGTGAAGGATGGGAATATGAAGTTCCATCCGTTAAAGGCCTGCGAGAAGAAAGACCGTCAATTGAACCAGGCAGTGGTACACTCTTGATTAGCCGCACGCTGCCATTAGGCTGGACCGCCGAAAATTATGGCGACCAACAAATAGGTCATGAACAATTTATTTGGCAAGGGACGGACAGCATCATTTTCTCTAAGAATGTCATCGACAGCAGTGAGTTTACTTATAGCAAGGGTGAGTTGGCTTCTGTTTGTTCTATGCTGGGAAGGGGATTGTAATACTTGTTGCATTGCTAGACGTCCATAAAGGCATCTACGCAATCTTCCAGCGTAATTTAACGACTGGGTCGACGGACCTCCTCGTCAGTTCTTTCCCCGGAGGGGCAAGCCGCCCAGAGCTTTCTCGCGATGGACGCACTCTAGCCTTTGTCAGGAGGGTCAGGGATAAGCAAGCTTTGGTTCTAAAGTGAGCTTGATCAACACTGATATTCTTTCTCAATTAATCTGGCCTTCAGAGATTTGGAAACTGGATCTATCCACAACGTCTGGCATGGATTGAGCTATGACCTTTCCGGCGTTTCGGCTCCCATGGGCACATACCCATCGTTTGCTTTCACTCCGGACGACAAAGCTGTCATCATCTGGGCGGCTGGACAAATTTATTCAGTTCCATTGGCTGTTAATACCCGAGGAGAGAGGGTCGCTTCTTCAAAGTCTCCTTCTTCAATCCCATTCACTGCCCACATCGAAAAACGGCTCGCTAAAACTCTCCGTGGTGGAGCCGATGTCGTTGGATATGAAACCCAGGATACACAGGAAGTCCGTTCATTCAAGGATCTTCGTGTGAATGACAAAGGAACCAAAGTAGTATTTCAAGGTGCTGGTGCGACCTATTGGCAAGCTGTCGGTCACGAGTCGGGTGGAAAGGTTCCTGTTACAGACGAAAAAGCCCCTTACTATTCGCCTTCGTTTGTCCCTGGCCATGACGACCTTGTTCTTCATGCGCGTTGGTCTGATTCCAACTATACCAACTTTGAATTGGCAGACATCAAGACTGGCAAGTCGTACGAAGTTCATGGCCTTCCGTTGGGCCGCTACTTCTCGCCCATTGTCTGTGAATGCCGTGGCTCTGAGAGGACGATTGCCTTCGTAAAAAGCGACGGTAGCTACCTCTCGGGTAACATTCTAGCCACTGCAGGCGCTGGTCTTTATATTGGTCAGGTTACTCTTCCAGATACTGGTTCATCAAAGCACCAGGTCATATCCATTCGAAACCTACGCCATGTACCTTCAGAAGTCGACTCTGACGATAAGGTCGACATGCGCTTCATTCGGACCAATAAAAAATTGCTTGTTCAACAATCCAATCGCGCTTTCGTTATCGACTTTGAAGGCAAAACTGACAAATCTGGAAAACCTCCACACACTACCCTCGCCTCCGGAGAAATGTCTTCTGAGCTGGTTGTTTCACCCGAATCGACTCACAAAGGCGCTCATGTTGCTGATAACATCGCTTTTGTTGATTTCTTCCATGTGTACTTCGCTCGTGGTGAGCATGTGAAGCAAGGAGAGGCAGTCTGGTCAAGGCCTGCCAATGCAACTAAAGGCCTGGTTAGATTGAGTTTGGACGGAGGACACGATATTACCTTCTCGAAAGATGGCAATACGCTGTTCTGGTTCTTAGGTTTGTTTTGAGCGTATTTCACGACCTGGTTATTGATGACATACATCTCCTAGGCCCCTACCTACACTCTTTGAAAACCTCCAAGCTTCATCACTGTTCCTCTGCCATTAAGAATGACCGGTCCACTTTTGGTATCTCATGCGTCAAGGATCTATTGGACGTTCAAAGGATCAGGAATATCGAACATTCGACGGATGTTGCTAGATTGAAGAAGCAAGCTGCAGATGCCGCTCTGCGAAAGGGTTTGTCTACGGCCGATAACTCTGATACTCTGATCATCTATAATGCAACTCTCCTCACCATGGGCTCTGGTGACCTGGATACTGACTTGATTCAGAATGGGCTTCTGGTTATTCGAGGAGGCGTCATTGACGTTGTGGGATCTCATACTGGCTTTGTCGTGCCTCCAGGTGCTACAGTGATAAACGCCAATGCTGGTATGTCTGCATACCTTATATATGCCATGTCTGTATTCTAAAGTGGCCTAGGTTTTGTTGTTCCTGGGTTTATTGATGTGCATGCCCACTGGAATGGGTTTTCTGATCGATACCCAGCAAAATCATGGGAGTTGGAAACCTTTTTGGCGTATGGAGTTACTACCCTACACAAGTACGTATTTCGATGATGAGCCGCATAGGTATTCTAATAGTTGGCGAATTCAGCCCTAGCGCAAGTAACGTTGACGGCTTCGTTGAGCGGAGTCGCGTCGAAAGCGGGCAGACGATCGGTCCTCGCATTTTCACTGTCGGCGATGTAATCTATGGTGGAGGGTCCCCTGATATTCATCAGGACATCGTGGATATGGATGAAGCCTCCTCTGCTCTCACGAGGATTAAAGTCGAAGGAGGTCCTGCAAGCATTTCATACAAGAACTACAACCTTCCTTCCAGGTCCGTCAGCGCTGACTTGGGATATAATATTCACCGGATTAAATAACTGGTGACAGGGCTTCGAGACAGAGATTACTCACTGTCGCTCAAAACCTCAGCATGCTATGTGTTCCAGAAGGAGGGATGAATTACGATTGGGATCTGACGTACATCATCGATGGTACGCCTTTTCTTCTGCTCTCTTGGGCCATTATTTAACTAGGAAACACCTTCGATCAGGAATGACAACTGTTGAACACGCTTTGCCGGTGCCAGAACTCTTCGAGGATGTTCTAACACTGTATGCTCTGAGCGGTACTGGAGCTACACCAACTCACATTGTCAACTACGGCGGTGCATGGGGCGAACAACTTGTTTGGGCTACTGAAGATGTACCTAATGATCCAAAGTACATTCCTTCATTGTGTTGACGTGTTTTTAAGCAAACTAATTCTACTTCGCCACCCAGATTGCGTCGTTTCACGAGGCACGATATTTTAGAAGGATTGTCCGAATCCACCGTGAGGCCCATGAATTGTGCGCAACTTAGCTTTGTTTGCCTGTCCAACAATTGATTCCCCTTTTTGCAGCGTTCGCGCTTTTCAACACATCTCGCTCTGTTGCTACAATGGTTGGCAAAGGCTTGTTGGCTAACATTGGTGCGCATGGCGAACCCCCTCTAGGACTAAACTACCACGCCGAGATGGGTTTCACTGGACAAGGTGGATTGAGTAATTACGAGGTAATCCAACTCCAGTTCTCTTGCTTATGACCGTTGACCATTGCCAAAAGGTTATACGCGCCGCGACGTCTTCTGGAGCTCAGACCCTTGGAATGTTCCCGTCGCTAGGATCGCTCTCGCCCGGAAAACTTGCAGACTTCCTTCTATATCCTCCAGGAATTGATCTTCTAGAAGGAGAGATTAGCGACAAGACACGACAGATATTACTGGTGGCGAGAGGTGGGCGAATCTGGGAGGCGGAAACCATGACAGAAGTGTGGCCTGTCAAGGGCAAGAAGCAAACTATGCCGATTCTCAATGCGGAATAAGCTCGAGTATACGATAGCAGAGGAAGGAGTTAAAGACCATGATGGAATGAATGAAATAATTTAAATCGTGAAATTGCATTTATGACAGCTTTTTTGAGCGACTCCTCAGCGTGGTTAATTGGTGGTTAAGTAAAGTAATGTCATGAGAAATATTTAGTAGACTCTACGAGTTTTGAAGTCTATCTGGATCTGGTGGAGTAGTGCGACATTGACACAGGATCCGTGAAGTCCTTTATGATGAGTGGGGTCCCACAGCGAGCAGAAAAATCCGCTAATTACCAGCCCAACTTGATAACAGCCCTAGCGAAATGCACCTTGACAATATCGAAAATGTTGAAAACGGGTAATCCTGGATTATGACACTGGCAGGCTAGCTGACATGTACAGGTTGAGAGGCTCTTGAGGACACATAATTTTTTTTCAATCCCAGTCACATATAAACAAAAAACCAGCTCCTGTTAGTCTTCCTGGTCAGCAGTCAGACTAGCAATTTGTGGTCTTTGACAACCAGTTCTGCATGGGGCGAGTCTATTTAGCGCCGATGAATCTTCAGGAATCAAAAGGAGCAACGAGACTCCACAGCCACAGTAGGAATATTCCAGGCTGGGAGGTTACTCCAGCGTGTATCTTCCAATCGACAGAGTCCTGGACACTTTGACGAACGTAGAGGCTATAGAGTAAGGATGGGTTTGAGTAATAGGGGTTGCCCTGTGAACTTATAGTCACAAGTCACGCGGACAACTCAAAAGTCGCGTCGGGCCTCATTTTCGCCTCATTTCGTCCGCTCTCTCATTTACTTCGAGCTGCCACACAGGGCTGTTATCTAGAAGGTTTCCACGACGACAATGCCTCCGAAGGTAAGATTCTTACATTACTATGTATTCGCGAACCTCGACTTATTCATAAATCTAAATAAATGATCCAGCGAAAACAAGGAGACGATGCAGAAGCATCTTCCTCGACGCGTTCTACAAGAGCATCGACTAGGACCACAACTAAAAGCACTGGAAAGGCATCGAGTGGGACGGCCGCCAAAAAAAGTACTGCGAAAGGCACTGCGAAATCTGCCGCTGCTACGTCGAAGTCTGGGTGAGCATAGCTTTTAAACTGGGTACCTTGGCATTTCAATCGCGAGTGAAATTGAACGATCCATGTAGTGGCGGGGATGCCGATGACTCAGATGGGATGGAGGTGAGTTATTCGTTACCTGAGGTTCCTTCCTATGTCGCTGAACTGATTTTCTCATCCCTGACAGTCCGTTCATTCTGCGAAGAAAGCCAGGACCGCCGGCTCGGCAAACACGCGAAAAAACGCGACAAAGGCAGCTGCAAATCAACGAGGAAAGCAAATGTATGCCCTCTTTCCTTTGAAAATCTTTCCCAATCTTTTCTGTTCTCGTTGTTCCACTTCGTCTATCATTCCCCATTGTCATTGCACGTATCGCAATGTCTCCTTTGACGTCGTCGTTTCTTGACATTGGGATTCATAAACCAATCACTTTCCGCCCCTGGATCACGTCTCCCAAAAACAGAAACATGATTACGTAATGTACTCTTTATCCAGTGCGGTTCGTGGCAGTGGCAGAGTGTCTTGCGTCTTCAAGACACAAACCTGTGCCGTCAAGGTTCGCAGTCTCATTCACGTGGCTTTACGTCCTCCTAGAGGCATACTTGGATCTGCCTTTCTGTTCGTACCTGCCTTCTACCGTTCTTTCCAAGTTCTCCCATTCCAGAGCTTGTGGATGAACTACCCATGCACTTTTCATCCCTGTTTTGCTGCTCTTCTAACCAGATAAAAAATGTACACAGTGATGATGAACCTATCCGTAAAGTTCCCTCTACTAAGGCAAGTGTGGAACCTTCTGGACCTTTCTTGCTTTTAACACCCACACTGCAGGAATTACCGCCCAAACAACCTGCATCTAACCCTAAGCCCATTGTAGAAGCTGCACCTGCCCCGCCTCCTCCAGCTAAGAAAGCCATGAAACACGAGCCATACACGCCCCAACGCGCCCTTGTGCTCTTTAGCACATACGCCGATAGCGACGACGCGAATGTCATTGGTCCTGAGGGTTTCGAGAAGTTATGCACAGATGCAGACATGCCTCTGGACGGACCGCGTCCAATTGTGTTCGCGTGGCAAATGGGAGCGAAAGACATGGCAAAGATCACTAAGGATGAATGGGTGTCAGGGACGAGTACCCTCAAGTGAGTGGCACGTTTCCTCGTTCCTGAACTTCTGTTGACCCCTTTACCAATAAAGGGTCTCTTCTGTCTCACAAATCGGCTTGGCTATGGCTGAGCTTGAGGATTTACTAATTAACGGCAAGCCTCCTGTTAAAGCAACAGCTAAGAAGGACCAAGATTACGATAGGACGTCGTATTTCAACCACTCAACGAACATCAAAGCTGCCTTCCAGAAGCTCTACCTATTCTCGTTCTCGCTTGCCAAACCAGAGTATGTTCCGTATCAGTAGCCACACTATTCGAGGCTGATTGTCATTCTATTAGGGGATCGAAAAATATTGAAATGGATGTAAGTTGATCTCTTTTTAGTTCGCAGTCATCGTGGTTCTGACGATAATTTCAGACATCCGTTGCCTTCTGGAGTGTGCTCTTGGTGCCTAAATACCCTATCATGGGAGAAGTCCTCAAATTTATCGCTGTATGTTGCAGGTTTTTTCAGATTTGTCGGCTGTTCTGACTCGATTGCGTACAGGAACGGGGTACTTACAAGGCTACGAATAAGGATCTCTGGACCATGGTTCGTATTTCTGTCCTCTATATCTATCTCTTGTTAACAAGCGAGTTCCACAGATGCTCGAATTCTGCGAGACTGTAAAGCCCTCCCTGGAGGATTATGAGGCCGATGGGGTCAGTGTTTGCGTCTTATCTTATAGATACACCAGGTGCTAAAACATTCTGTCAGGCATGGCCCACACTCTTGGACGACTTTGCTGGCTGGAAGAAGAGTAGCTCGAGCAACGGACAAGACGTTGACATGAATGCTGACTGATCACCGAACACATATTCACTACAATCACCATTATCTTCATTTTCTCTTTCCAAATTCGCTTTGCCCTGCAATACTTCATGTTGACCCTCAAGCTTCACATATCTTAGACATCTTCCATCTTCCTGTATTATAATCAAATGGATTCACCTGACTCTGCATGACACCCTTACCATTGCAGGCATAAGCTCCTTCAACACAGGTGAGGGTATGGAATATAATTATAGCAGATCTAACCAATCATAAGAGGGATACTTAGTTACAGTGCACGAAAGCATTCAAAGCTTGCAGGATGAAGGCAAAGTGCCCAGGGTATGATATCTTGCAGACTATTTTCGAACAGCGTTTACAACCGTGATCAGACCGTGAATTCTCGTCCGCCACCCGTCTCCGTATAAAAAGCGGACAAGGCCAGCTGTGAACTCCCTGAAGGTTTACATAAATGATTGAGAAATTTCTGACAGTGCAAAAGACAAACCAGCTGTGACGCAATGAACGGAATGGGTAATCGAGGACCTTTGGAATGCTTGTTTGAATAACCGATGGCCACCTGTCGACGATGATTGCTTTGGGGTTCGTCAACGAGCGAAGTCCCTCCGGCCCACCTACATCACATAATTAGTAAGATGGACCAAAAAAATGCAACGAAGTAAGTACCGAAGCGGCCATAACCACTCGCTTTCGTTCCTCCAAATGGCAAATCTTGGCTAAGAAATAGGCCTGTTAGAATTTTAAATCACCCGAGACCGCTATGCGACTAACTTGATCTACGAGTTAGAATGATTGTTAGAATAATGATTTCAGCCGGAAGTGGGGCAATAACGTACATAGAAAACACCGAAGTCATTGACAGAAACCATGCCGCAGTCCAGTTGTTTCGCGACCTTGAGGCAGTCGTCCTGGTCGGGACCAAATACACTGGCACCAAGCCCATATCGGGTCCCATTGGCAATTTCGATGGCTTCTTCAACCGTCTCATAAGGCATCAAGAGAGCAACCGGTGCAAATACTACAGGAAGATTAACAGGCAACATCTTACAGATTTCAGCCAACTCACATTCTTGGTTCGCAATGTCCATAGAAGCGTCAACAGGACCAACAACTGATGCCTGGAAGTAATACCCGTCTTCGTGGTAGGGATGCTGGAATTGTTCGCCGCCGATCACGTATGCGTTGCCATCTCCAGCATCTTTGATGAGTTTTTCAAGTCCACGGAATCGGTCTGCGCTAATCATGGAGCCACCTTCGACAGTATTAACATAGCCGGCTTGATGAACGGACATGACGGAGCCGAGACGCATCTTTGCAACACGCTCTTTGAAGATTTCGAACAGCTCGTCGTACTGGTCAACATGTACAAGAAGACGTTCAATGCCGATGCAGTTTTGTCCCATGTTTTGACTACAGCAGGCATTAGTGTCTTGCCTAGAGGCACGGACAGAATTGCTTACTATACTCCACGCATCAGTATGCTCGCCCATTTCTTCAGATCAGTTCGGGGAAGTATAACGGCAGGATCCTTTCCGCCCAACTCTAGAGTTACTGGAGTAAGATGTTTCGTGGCAGCCTCTGCAACCTGAACCGAAATATTTAGATAAGAGAGTTATGTTGGCATCCTGATACATTCTTACCTTTCGTCCAACAGTTTCTGAGCCAATAAAGGTTATATGCTTGATGTCCGGCGATTGAGTGAGGGCGTTTGCTTGTTCGGGGTAACAGCAGACAATTTGGACGAGGTCGCCGCTATGTCCGCAGGCTTTGAGGCAGGTCGAAATGACGCTCCCAAAGTACGTCGTAGACCACACTACTTGCTCAGAACACTTGAGTACAACGCCGTTGCCAGAAAACAGTGCAGCGAGAATGGGAGACCATGCATTATGTAGGGCTAGAATAACGTGGTTGGGTTCATTTCTGTGGTATATATGGAAAAGACGCACGGTAGTTCCACGAAACAATAGCAGCGACAACACCCAGTGGTTCGTAAACGACTTGGGACTTCTTGTAAAACATCATGAAGTTGGAGTTTCTTGATTCTGGCTGAATGGCTTTCTCTCCATGCTTTATTATCCATTCCATCTTGGAACACGTCGTAAGTATCTCCCCCAAAGCAGCGTCAATCACTGACACGTTCTATTTAACAGCAATTAACGAAACAATATACATGAATACTCACGAGTTTTGCCAGTGTCACGGCAAGCCACACGAGCGCAAACGTCCTGGTTCTCAACCAGCCACTTCAACAAACTGCGGATGACGCGTCGTCGCTGTTGGAAAGTCGTGTTTTTCCACTTTTTCTGCGCCTCCTTCGCTCGTTGGATTTTGCCGGCAATTTCATCTTCGTTGTCCGCGAGGAAGGTGCCCAAGTGGAGTCCTGTGGCGGGGTCAAAGGATGTGATCCACCGTCGTTCGGGTATATGCATCACAGGCATAATATCTGGGTTCGTTAAATGGCTTTCCAGTGTCGGCTGTTGGATTTGGACGGATTCCCATGTCGGGTCAGCTGGCTAGCACACGACAAGGAATAAGCCTTCGACTGATCCTGAAAAACGATATTCCATACCAGAGGAAATTTGACTTCAAAGCGTATTGCACTGTTGTGTGTTTGTTGGTACCGTTCGTAGACGAGATAAATTCCGAAAGCAAAGAAGATGGTCAAGGGGTAAATGGCGTCAATATTTCGTTTCGATTCGGAGTCCAAGCCCAACTTCATCGTCAGGTATGGGTGGTTCATGAGGGATATTAAGGTATCCATTGCAGGAGAGAACCCGCGAACGGGGAGGTCAAGGTCAAAGTTGCAGATGTCCAAAAATCAAACGAACTTTGAACACGCGACTTTCACTACAGGTCAACCACGTGATCCTGACAATATTTCCTCAATCGGTGAACAACGTCGCGAACTTGAATTGCCCTCAAGGCAAGAATTCTCCCCGGATCTGGGCTAACCACGTTAATAAGAGAAGTAACTATAATGGTTATTGGCTATGGGTATAGAAGCAGTAAAAAAAAAGAATCAAAAAAAAATGCAAAGCGTACACGAATGAAATATGGTCTTGAGTTTGAGTGATTAACGAGCTGTGCTAATGAGTATTTATGCAAGTTGACTAAGTCGTAGTCCAGAGTTCGAAGAGTTTACGAAAACACTCGTTGTGGATTAGGTTGACAAAAGCAAGCATGAGGAAGGTATGTGGAAATAAAGACAGACACGACAAAGGCGGGGGGCCGGTCTTCGAATGATTACTTTATCGAAGGAGAAACCGCGTCCTTCGTGCTGGATACCGAATCTGTCTTCTTCTTGAGGCCGAGTTGGCTGAACCTCTTGAGGCTGGCTATGCTGTTCTTCGACTTTTTGTGCGTCTTCGCGTCCTTTTTATTACCAGCGTCAGACGTGCTGGCAGATTCGACAGACACAGCGTCACTCTCTTTCGGCGCAGTCGGGACTTCAAGTTCTGCCTCCTCCAGAACAAAGGAGGCTTCTACAGGGCTTTCAGCAATCCCAGCTTGACCTCCTCCTCCTACCAGTCTGATGGTAGTATCAGGCTCTGGGTTGTTTTCCGCCTCTGCTTCACCTGAAGAATCCAGCTTCAGTTGTGACGAATCTTCTGGGAGAATTTGAGCTAGTGTGGGTTCCATGGGCTTTCTATCCATCGTAGGACTCATGGATAAATCGGCTAAGAGGTCGGCAACTACAGGAGCTGGTGACTTTGTGGAGGAAGACGAGGAAGCCTGTGGTGGGGGCGACACTGACAGCGGAGGGGTCATTGGAAGAGCAGAACCGCTTGCATCTGATGTTTCACGGCGAATTGGAGACTTTGATTTCCCTGTTCTTCTTGTAGAAGTTACAAGGCCGACGTCTTCTGAAAGTTCGCGCATTCCGCTAATACGACCTGCCTCCAGGTCTTCATCAAGAGAAGAGTGCCCAGAATCCGGCGGTGAAGGTAAAGGAGCGATATCCAGAGGTGTCGGAAGGACTACGGGCATGGGCGCCGGAGGTTTTGTGACAGATATGGTGGGTAAGGGGGATGGACTCTGCCTCGACGAACCTGGCTGCGAGCTGGAATGGTAACCCAGCATATCAGTGGTCGGAGGGGGAATAAATTCGGAAGAGTTCCTCAGAATAGGAATAGCAACTTCAGCGGCTCCAGGTCCTTGCAATGAGAGTTCAACGATATCAAGGTCCTGCCGCGGTTCCTGCGTCGTAGGTGTTAGACATTATTTACTAAAATATTCTGTAAATGCTGACCTGTCGGCCTTCCTCCTCGATGGGTGTCAAGGAATCATCTGAGATCACCCCCGCTTCGTGCCATTTCCGCAAACTCCGGTCGGCCCACGCTTCCAACACATTCCAGCCTCGATATTCGGCAGTGTAGCGTAATCCACCACCAGAACCGGTATCTCCGCCTCCGTCGCCTTGTCCCCGACCATGTCCATCGTAAAAATAACTTTCATAGCCAACTTCATCCTCGCTTCCTTCACTGGCGTCAGTGGCGCCGATTTCGAAGCCCTCGCCGCTCTCGAGCTCTTCCACGAAGCTCGCTAACCATTTTGCCCAGCCGGTCAAGCCATCACCTTTCCACATGACGACTTTTGTATCGAAATCGCGTCCGAAAACGATAACCTGGCCAGCTTGACCATGTTCTCCGGGGTTGAGATCGAGGCCAAGGTAGTTGCCAGCTTTATCGGTAATGAGTGGTATCCATCCTCGTTGAGAGTATTCTCGCCTGATCCATCCTGGTGGAATGGACTGCATGGATTGGCGCAGTTCTTCGTTAGCACCCGTGCTGGGGTCGTCGTCTACGCCTCTCCAATATCTCCATTCCTCCAACACACTCTCCAAAGGTAGGAGAGTCAATCCAAAAAATAGACCTTCGGAGCAACCGGCAGCCGACTCTGCTTCTTGGCCGTCGACGCAGAGATACGACTCCCGTACCACAGCAGGGAGAGCAAAACCGAACTGCATCTCAATCTGCGCGAGGTCTTGAGGTAAAATTCCGTAATTTAGGGTATCACCGAGTTCAGGGTATTCCCGGTTTAGCCAGGAGCGAATGCGCGCCCACGTCTTCGATAAAGGAGGGTAGCTAGAAGGCGAAGAGAGGGGCGTGTGCAAGGCGTCCATGTGCGTAGGTAGCAGAGATGCTGACACTGGCCGCGAATTAAAGCCAGAACTGCGTTTGAACGAAACGTCATGGTTGAGATATGAAGCCTTGGGGCCAAGACAAGTTTACGACTCACGATGAAGGGACGTATCCATACGTTGGGGTGCCTTGAGGTGGGTATGTATACGATCCTGGACTCCGCGTCGTCTCTGGATCTGGGGTGCCCAGGACATCCGGGTTGAAAGCGTCTGGATGTGAGTTGTACACCGGAGACGACGTTGGAAGAGAGAAGGCCTCGTGGGTGGAAGTGAAGACCTGGCCTTTCCTTGAGCGTTGGGGAGTGTCGGAAGAAAAAAGAGAGGAGAGCCAGCCCATGGCTGGAAGAAAAGCAGTCTGCCGTCGTCGTTCACGTCCAACTCTCGTCAAGAGCTCCAGCGGTTTAGCTGCGTTCAATTACGTAATCAATTCACATCATGATCAGGCAATTTTCGGCTTTCTTCACCGTCTCCACCATGAGCCCATATCCTCGCCGTATGAACCCCTCACAGTACCAAGCAGTAACTTTCTGGAGGTCGTTTTCTTGCTCAATCTCCTCAAATTTCCCCCCAAAATGAGTCTTGACTCGTGTTATTTTTCACGGTCAACTTCTATTCATAACAAACCCGAGTGAACAGATGCTACATTTCACGATCGACGACAACAATCAATACTGCATGTGTACATGACGAAGTCAAATAAGAACCCCAAAAACGTCAATGACTTGTTTCAGAGAACTCGCACATGAAATTATTTTTATCTCCACTGTGGGCGACGCACAGTTCAGCCTGCATAGTTCGTTCGAAGAACCTACCAGCCAATGGTTCTGAGTGGCCAGTAACGCGAAGATCCACTGTTGCCCTTATGAGATGGGTAGCGGAATCTTGACAATAATGCGAAGCGAGCTTTCTCATTCAGCCCGCTTCAACCCGTCGGAATCTGGTCTTGCTCTGCGTAACGGTGATGACCGGCCAATTACGCTATCGCCAGGCAGTTTCAACAGTACTAGGATGGCATTTTTCATCCAGGCAAAAGTGGACTACATTGCCTGTTTGCGCTCCCCCGAAGAAACGGCCAGACTCCTCATGCGTTATCAAGCTAGCTAGGTACAACGAGTCGAGCAGATGGCACTGGACCTAATTAATAGGTTATTGCATATTGCTGTTCATCGACCGTTACATAGGAATCTCGATGACCTGCCATGGATCCATGCAATGCTACAACGGCAATCGATTTGCTCAGTGGCTCTTCTTCATCATCAGCGAAGTCCCAACATCCTCGTAGCTGAGATCGTTAGCACTTCCTCCATTACGTGACGATCGAACTGCCGACGACGATCCTGCGCATGCAAATCGTATTACCGTTCTTCTCAAATCGCTCACTCAGCTCGACAATGGCAACCTCCAATCCACTGTCAATTGTTCGAAATCTACAGCCAGAAAGCCTAGGTAAGTCTTCAAATGTTCATGCCGTATCCATCACCTGATGTTGTCCCTCAAATAAGCGCCTTTATGGCATCTGCTTATCAGCGCTCCAATAATCAGCGGGCACAGCCACGCTGCGCCACACTTTCTGGATTCTACCAAAACAACGTAGACATGCAGGTACATACGATGATGGGGGATTAATACTCGACTAAGAGGGGTAAATATTTGCTGTTACTTATAAGGTGTAAAATGACTTATCCACGGTCCCGGTAGACGTTGCCTCCCAGAGCTCGACACTTAGTCCAAGAGGTCGAAGTCCTCAAATTCGGAGCGTCTGTGACGGCCCGCCGGACTAGGACTGCGACTGGGAGGAGTAATATATCTGATCAAAGTATCGTGCATATTTTCGCTGTACTTGGACTGAAATATGTCTCGTTAACAAGCTGCGTCTACACAGAAGGTAAACCAGACCATACCTTGGTACATTTGCCCGCCTGCTTAGCCTTCTTGTCTACAGCGGTGGGGTATACCGTTCCGTCTCTCTCCACGTGGAAATCGGGGTTGCTGCCGCACAGGCCCTTGAACCCTGGCTTTCCACTGAACGTGGAGATCAGGATTGGCTTGACTGAGCGGTGGTAGGTATTGTCGTCAATGACGTATTTTCCAGACCCCCAACGCGCGTAGAGAGCGTTATCTAGTTCCTCGACGGCCCGCGTGAGGAGTTCGATCTATAGGCAGAATCACAAGGATCAGCTCCGTGAATGTAATATTAAATCAAGCCAGAAGGGACGTACATGATCTTCCGTATGACGCTTGAGATTGTGCATAGCCCGCACAACAAGATCATGGCTTTCGTATTCTCGGGTGACAAGTTCATCCACGTCGAAACTAGCATCAAACCGTCAGAAATATTTCTCGATCAGCGACAAAAGGAACGGGCACTCACATATCTTGAGCCATGACGCCAGCGCCAATGACGGAAATAACAGAAAGAAGGGAAGTGAACTTCATCGTAAGTTGCTTTGGTAAGAGAGTGGTGGCGAATGTGAGCAGATGTGTGGGGACCGTCTGATACTTTCAAAGGAAAAAAATTTCCGCCTTATATATTCATGTTCGGACACAGTGCTCCGGAGCCGCGAGCTTCGATTTGGAGGACCATCTCAAAAAAATGCGCCGGGCGACCCGACCGCTGTGCTTGGTTGCGGCCTTGCAGCTTCTTGACGAAGGTAACAAATGGATCGCATCATGATGGACCAGGGCGTCTTTTGGATTCCACGCGGCAGGTGTTTCCAATCGTAGCCTACTCAGCATCCCAAGATCAACCAAGGCAACATGGAGGAGGAGTTCTCTGTGGCTTGCTACATCAAAATCTAAAACACAGCCCTGCATTATTATGTGAAAGAAATCCAGAAACAGCTCTCCCTCTAAAGATCTAAGACTCCAACACTTTTCTCGGAAAGTCATTGACAGCCTTGAAAAAAAGGGGCTAGTCGCCCGACTGGAAAACAAAGGGAACTGCAGTTTTCAGTACACTTTACAAAGCCTTTGGGGTATGTACCGTAGAAGAAACTGCGGCGGCCTAAATAACACAAGCGCTTGATGATCATGCCCAGTTGTAAACGCCGAACGGTCCAAAAATAGGTCCCAATTTCTCAATTTAGAACGACGATCAAGGTCCAGGGGCTCATATCAGAGCGAACACAGGCTCTGCCAAGGCAAGTTCTGATCTATGTCACCGAGGTAGCGTGGCCCATGGAAGTCTCTTGAGGGAGCGGACGACTCTGGCCGATCCTACGGACACTAACGCGTGGTGGGTCATTCTGAATCGCCAGCCAAGCTCAGTTCGTCCCCTCAAACTCGTTCCAAGTGTGTGGGCATCCAAGTCGTGACAACGGCCTCCCCAAATCGCAAGATCTAGCCCTGTAGAAGAACGTATTCTTCCAAGTGAAGGTTCTGAAAGCTGTGTCCCAGGGTGACGGCCACTAGTGAAGCACGGCGTCAATCGATCAATCAAGGCCAACTCGCCCTCTTCATACACCTCCAATCAAGTGAACTTACTTTCTCAATATACAGAATTATGGATAGCACACAACCCTCACCTCTTACGGCCTATCTGCTCGACAGCTCGCTGATCGATTATACGGTTGCGGTCACCAATGACGCCCTTCGAGCATCCGACCCAGCTCCTCAGGAGCAGACCAAAAAACGAGCTGCACATGCCCTCAAATTTTTTTTGGATATCCTCAACCCTTCCGTCGAAGAGGAGAAAGCTCAGCTAGAGATTTTTAGATCCTATCATGCTGCTTTGAACGGTCAGTTTCCCGGCTTTCGATTAATCAATCAATATTAATATCTACCTGTGATAGATCCCGCACTAGCTGAAAGCGTCTTGAAAACCCTACCGCCACCAAAATTTACGCCTGCTAACGCGGATAAACTTGACTTGTTGCAGCTTACGCCTGCTCAAAAGGTCCTTTCACTTCCAGACACCCTTGACCTCATTTTCTCCCAAATCCCTCTCCTCACCAAATCGGAAAGAGACACCATACACCAAGCCAGTCTTACCTCTCATGCGTTCCACAACGCGACTCAGCTTCGCCTTTGGAGACGTCCCAGAGATCTTGACACAGTCGAACAACAAGTCCGCTTCGCATTTGGAGCTACCATTTCCGGAGCTATCAGCGACAGCCTTGGTCACTTCGTGCAGCGTCTCCGCATCCGCATCGTAAAAGGCGGTTGGAATATGCGAGTCGTGCGGAAGGTGGCCTCTCTTACGCCGAATCTGGTCGACCTGACCCTCCACTGGGGAGACAGCGCCGACGGTCCAGAGGCTGTTACTAGCGAGTCCGTCACCTTTATTCACAGCACACTTGCGGCATTTTCCAACCTTAAAACTCTCTACCTCGCGAAGTTCTCATACACGCCTCCGATTGAAGGGAAATTGGACATTCCAGCTGATGCCTACCTCCCATTTACAAACCTGGAATCGATTCAGTTGTACGGTTTCCATTGGTATTGGGAGCCCATCTCCAGAGGTCTCGGTGCGAACCTGAAGTATCTTGATATTGGTTTTGGCACCAGTATTAACGGGAGCCAAATCGCCGACCTCTCTGCCAAATTGACTTCATTGAAGAGTCTCAATATCGGCTCTGGTCTCGAACTGCAGGATGTCCGCACCGTTGTCGAAAATATCCCTGGTTTGGAGCAAGTCGACATCACGAACTTTTCCGAATCGGAAGACACTTACGTTGCTGGTGCCGTTCCCTTGCTTGCCAGCCTCGCCAGCCTTAAATCCCTATCTCTAAGCAACACAATCGGAAAAACCCAAGTTGACCTCCTAGTTGCTTCCTCTGCACCTCTGCAGGACGTCACCCTGGTATTGGAAGGCACTCCAGAAATCGGTGATATCATCTCCAAGCTCCTCAAGGCCAAGAAAGAAACCCTTAGAGATATATCCTTCTCGTTTGATGACCACTTTGTTCTGCCATTGTCTGATGACTTTGTGAACGTCCTCGCAAGCATCCCCAACCTGCAAAGGATTTCGGTCGAATTTGAACCGACCCACCAATTAAGTTCGGCACCAGTGGATGCGCTCCTCAAGCAGTGTCCCAACCTTGCGTTGACGGATAGCCTCGAAGTTGTGGTCACGGGCAATACTCTTTACAATAAGGTATATAAGGCTAAATTCGAAAAGGCGCGAGATGAAGAGGAGAAGGAAATGGAAGAGGATGTCCTCGGGAACTGAAAAAATGTTGTGTATCATGAAAACTTGACGCTGCTGAATTTCTTTTCGCTGCTATAGCCGTGTTTTGGTAAATTTATTGTAGTAAAATAAAAATCCTAGTTTGTAATTTGACACAGTATTTACCCGGTCTAGTGTACAGCATAGGTCATCTGTACACTAATAACTCACTTTTGCAATGAACATGGTCGCAGACTATTTCATCTAAAGTCTATTTCATTTGAGCTTTCCCATCAGAGCAACACCATTATTTTAATTTTTGCCTGGTTCTGGTTCTGTAATTATTATCGCTTTCATGTGTAATGTTACAATGGAAGATGTGCACTGAGTACCCTGACACTCGGAGATACACTAAATCACCACACCCACGTCTGACGTTCCAACACCACCTCAATAAGGTTGTCAATGGAGTTGGCGCCTCGTAATTTTTGTAATCAGTATTTTAAAAATCATGAGAAGAAAGTCTATTCAAGGAGATAAAAAACTAAATAACAAGCAGGCAAGGAGATGAAAATGGAAATAAATATCAGCAGATGAGGCGAGCACATAGAGCACGGTCAGCCTAGTACTTCAACACTATTTCATCAATCCAAATCAATGACTGTCTTCCTACCGATTTTTGAACTCTCAAATATTCATGGCAGCCCCAGATCTTCATGTCTTGAGAAATTTTCTCAGCGTACATCGCGGGCATGCGCCAGTTACTTGGACATTCATAACTGGTTCCGCGGAACTCGACGCCATGTCCTTGGTCCAAGGAATTCAGTTTCGACATCCACTCTGCACACGGCAGGCAAGGTAAGCCGGATGTAGAGATATAATTGAATGGCGGGGTGGAAAAGCCATTGTTTTCAACGAAAATATGGCTGACAATGTGGAGGTAGGTTGCAATCTTGAGCTCAGGATGCACGATGAGCTCATTTGGATCGGTTGGAATACGAGAGAAGTCGTAGGAGCCTTGGTTTTCTATAGGCTTATACCCCTTTGCAAGAAGAACATGTTTACAGATATCTTTCCAGACATGAGGGCCTGACGGAAATCGACCAATCGGTGCCCCATATGACCCTCTATTGAGAGGTATAACCTCGAGTGCATAGTTCACCACATGGGCAAAGTGACGGGACAAATAGAATTCCCGGAGCTTTGCAATATTTTGCGGGAACAATATTAAATCTTCAAGACAATGACGCAAACAACCGACTGGATAAAGGGACGGTTAGTATGCTTGCGTTAAACCTTCAGCAAATTCAGCGACACCGATAAAGTGCTTACTATATAACGGATTCACGATGCCACCCAAACTAATCAAGGGGTTCCAGTCGCTTGGTGCATTGCTGTACCCTGGATTTATTGCCAGCAGACTCATTGCACGTTCCATTACACTGTCCATTGTCGAAATAAACTTGTCGAGGGCCGTCGTATCGGTCGATGTGAAGGATATAGCGACATCATTTTCATATGCTGACAGATCCTTGAGGATGCCTTCTACGATCTCAACCATAGACCGAAGTTCATCCATCCTCAACCGCCAGGATGCTCTTGGTAGAAATGCACGTACTTCATGCCATTCATGATATTTTGCAAGCCAGTCGCGCAAACATGAAATGTTCTTGAGGAACTTCTTGGAAAATGTGGACATGCAAAATTCATATATGGAACGAACCAATGCTTTTGATTTCTGTGATATGGCTAGGTCACCTTTGCCACTTGCAGGACGAGAGAAAGCCGAAATCCCAACCATCTCCTTCCTCTTCGAATATGTTCCTGGGTCGCCTGTAAGACGTCGCTGTCGCTGGCAATGATGATTTCAATCTTGCCGTGGTCGTCTACCCTCAGACCGCATGCGAGACTGGTGTTTATTTCGCTGGTCGAAAGTCCAGCCAGAGCATCCATGAGGTTGCGTATGTGATCGTTTGCAGCGAGCAAAATCAATGGCTTCCATAATTCTCCGAATCTTGTATTGTCGTATCGGTCTACTGGAGCCCAATACGGCTGGGCGGAATTGACGAGAGCAACCATAACATTCGGGTTGGAGCACAAGAAGGCGATGTCAGTTTGGCTGTTTTGCATGTTGTTGGTAAGCAGGACAAACGTAATAAATATGAGGAAGACAACCCTCCATTTTTATGTACCCATCTTAGTCTCCCAAGTCCTTGCTTCAGAGTCTCAGACGGTCCGTCAATTCGGAAGATTTCACCGTCACGCCGAGGGCATCTGTTAGCGGTTAGCCGGATAGGAGGATAGGAGGTCAGCTGTTAGTGTTCAAGGTTCGCGTTAATGTTAGGAGGCTGGTGGTTAGTGTTCAAGGTTTGGGTTAACGCGCACTTCGCATCGGGCGTGGTTTTAACAAAGGCAGTTGATTTATTTTTAGGTCGTTCCAAATCCGGATAAGAGGCAAAAAGTGACCAACTCTCAACCAACTCTTCCAAAACTCTTCCTAGGCGTTGGGCCAGCCAAATATTTTGCCAGCCGACGCCTTGGCGGTTTACACAACGAACTTCGGTTCAAATAATATGATTTTATATGCGTTGTAATCGATCGCGTTGTATTCACAAGCCTCCAAAAATCCGAATTTTCAATATTTATTTTTACGTTTCAAGAATACTGCGGCGCAGCAGAGCTCAACAAAGCGATTCCAACGCATATATATACTTGAAGCCGGTAACGATTTAGGCTCTTGTACTCAGAAAGTTGGTGTCGACATTTAAGCGCCGGGTTGAATTTTTAGTGACCTATCGGGTAATCAGTGAGGTTCTGAACATCAACTCATTCCTTGCATAAATATATAAGCATACACGATTATTTAGCTTTGGAGAGTAGTTCTAGGGAGTAAGCCAAATCAAGACCATATTCAAAAACATTCGATCAGAGATAAGTAAATACAGTGCATGACCCAGAGCAGCAGTGACACGAGGATCCAGACCTTGATAGCGACAGACGATGTTACGGGAAAGAAACTGAATGTGAAAACATGAAAAAAGTGCATGAGAGTATCTACATCACGAGGTAAATTGGAATACACCAATGGTGTTTCCAAACCCTGCCAGGGCATGCGATGGGGCAATGAGCAGAGGCGACACACGGGTGAATGGTAGTCTAGCTATGCACTCTCCCGAGCTGCTCGAAGAATTCAAAGAAGAGGAAGAACTTGTCCGAGACCGAGAAGACGGCTGAGAAGAAGAAGACGACGAAGAGGAAGAGGAAGATGAAGAATAAGAAGGGGAACCAACACCAGCACCACTGTCCGCAGGCCGTCGAGCTAGCGGCGCCAGCAGCGAGCTCCGCAACAGCGCCACCGCGGGGTCGAACGTCCAAAGCTCCCACCGCTCCAACGTCGCACTCGTCAAGCCAGACGAATCCTCGCCTGGGCCATCCACCGCCTTCTGGGGCTTCCCCTGCGCCCGCGGCTTGCGCCTAATCCCCACAAACGCCTTGCTCGTCACGCCCCACCCGCCCCGCTCACACGTCACATCCGCTAACGGTACGAGCACAGCATTCCTCCACGCCGACTGCGGCGAGTTCGTCGGCGTCGTCGACCCGCTGACGTTATTCTGCGCGGAGCCAATGCTGAGGTCGTAGTCCCCCGCATCGATGTTGCTCGGGAACGGCACCGTCAGCAACTCTGACGACCGCCGGGTCGAGTTGTCCGACGCCCGTCGAGAATGGACACCGTGCCCTGACACAGGGAACGCCGACGTCGACGTTTCGAACGCCGTGACCAGCCTCGCCCGCGGAATCAGCGGCGATCCCACCTGCGACGACGACGCCGTGCTACTGCTTCTGCTCCTCGACCGCCTCCCAGGCACCCCAAAGCTCTCCCTCGACGACACTCGGCGCAGATGCTGCTGCTGGAGATGGTGTGCGCGCGAGCACGCACAGCGCCGCGTTTGGTCGTCCAAATACAGTTTGGAGAACCGGATGACGTGGTCCACCGAGAACGCCACGCCGAGGCTTTCCATGGGCAGCTGCCCGCAGAAGTGGCACGTCTCGCACTGCACGGGCGACACCCGGAGGTCGCTGATCCGCCCGTGGGCCTCCTCCAGCACGGAGATGCACTCCCCCGTCAGGCCGTCCCAGAGCGAGACCGAGCCTGCCTCAGTGGCAGCGGCAACTACTAACCGCACGCTCCCGTTCATCTCCGCCCTGCACGCGTGCACCTTCCACACCATGTCGAACGGGTTCCCAGGCTGCAGGATGCAGTCGTTCAGCATCGTCGGCTCAAAATCGCCGGTCTCAACCAGCTCGAGCGTGCCGTCGTCTAGGCAGAAGGCGATGAGCACCCTGTCGTCCGGGATGACCTGCAAAAGGCAAGCGCGCACAATGGCGGCTCGCCGCGAAGCTGTGAAATACCTGACTGTCGGTAGATCGCCGACTGTCCATCGCGCAGCTACGCCGCTTTCATATGCGGCTAGCAAGATCGTCCCAGTCTGCTTCTTGGAAGAGCCAGGCGAGTTAGGCACAGACGAGGGCGGAGTGCGTCCAGGCGTCCTCGAATACTGAGCGGAGGGCACGAACCGCATCTCCGTCACTCTCGCCGCAGAATTCTCCAACGCGAGCAAAGGCAACGGTCGTACCCGCCAATTAGCCCTGTCCAGACTCCACGCTGCAATCACGCCCGCACCAGTACCAACTGCGAAGTACCGGCCCATATCATCCACAGTGACGGATGTCACAGTCGACCCGGCATACGAAGAGGTGCTCGCCATCCTCAGCAGCACGTCCTCAGCATCAATCGCAACATGCTTCTTCGTGTCCGCGTTCCAGACGATGATTTCGTTGTGCAAGCCAACAGAAACGACCGTTCTACCGTCCTTGCTCGCCGCAATGAGCTCGACGTCGCTCGCAAACGCCCTCGGAAGCGTCGAGAACGATATCTGACCCTGCAGCGTCCTTTCGTCCTCCTGCGCACGCGACGCCTTGTCGGCATCAGACCGGTGGCGCTGCGCCTCCAGAAGCTCCGTGTTCCTCAGGAGGTACAAGAGCAGCCCATACAGCGCGCTGGTGGTGGCGGCGATGGGTAGTACCAAGATCGTCAGCAGCCACAACACGAACTTGAACGTGAATATTGTATAGCGCGACTTGAACGACGCCTTGATGGCCGAGGCCGTGTCACCAATGTTCACATCATCGCCGTCCGGGCTGAAGGTGATGACAGTCGGCGGCTCGATCCGGAGGTGCAGCAGCGAACTCTGAGCCGGGTTTAGCGTCTTCCAGATGTGCTCTGCGGTCGATATCGCATCTGCAGTCAGACGGGAGTTCGTTACGGAAACGGCACCGAGTGGCTTGGGAAGGGAAGGCTTCAGCGTCGGTGTTGATGCGGTGTAAGTCGTGTAGTACAGTGTAGCTGCAATTGCCAGAAGCTATATAGAAAGAGGATGATAGCACAAGGGTGTTAGAGGTCCGTCTGTTCGAGAATGCAGAGAATGCTTCGAGATACGCACCATTAGGAGGCTGATATTGGTAGCTGCTCTGCCTTTTAGGAGGTTCTGAGTGGTGACAATCAGCTTCTGCCAGCCTGACCGCGGCTGTTTGGAGTTTTGGCTATCTTTCCGCGATAGTGGGCCAGATGGCGCTAAGTTTGTATCGTGACGCAGTAGTTCTTCAAGCTAGTGGAATGAAATCAGTTCGTACAAACTAATGGACTAGAACCGGTGCACACGAACCTCTAGACGGGCGATATCAATTGATAGAACGGCCATAAAAAAGGTATGCGCCAAAAACCAATGCGCCACTAGCACGACGATCGCAAATATGCAGAATTGACGGACGGCACCGACAGCAAATACCGCGATAACACCAAGGATCGCATTGTACGACACTACTTTGAGCGTATTGGACGTGCCAGCGCGGCTGAGACCCTCGGCGATGCGCTGCTTGACGGAGAGCGTCACAGAAGTTCTGCCAACCGCGTCAACCTAGAGAGCAAACACACATAAATAGGCATGAGTAAGAGTGTTGACCCAAGAGGCTAAGAGAGGGCCGAGGAACTGCGCAAAGCTGTGCGCACCAGATTAAACATATTCTCCGCACCCACGAATACAATCACAATCGGAAGTAACTCCCTAAATAGCCGATGAAAGAGAGTCCAGATCGAATTAGACCTGTGCTATGTATTAAAAAAAAAAGTGATATCAGGAAGACGCACCATGGGACCATGGTAATCTTGAACCCAACGAGCGCGCACACGCTGAGCGACGTGATAGTTGACACCGCGATTTCGACAAGAGCAGTGAATGTTACTCCCAGGCGGGAGTGCACGGCGTCCATTCGTCTGACAGACCAGCCGACATACGCGAAGAATCCGATGTAGGCTAAATAAAGAAACGCCGAGATGGCCGACCAGCCCTTTGTGGTGGAATGGTGTGGTTCATACTGGGGTGAAATGAAATAGAAAAAGTGAAATGGACGTAAATGAGTTTAACGTTGACGGTCAATAGAACACGGAATGAAGGGCACGTTGGTACACACCTCCAGGGCAATCAGGGTAGCTTCGGGGACTTGAACAGTCACCTTTGCATTTTGAGCTACCGCTTTTTGGACGGTGTCCACCCACAGAGCGTGTTCAGCGGGGTCCCAGCAAGGGCCGCTTGGAAAGAAATACGTCAGGGCCAGGAAGGTGGCGTAGTCGAATTTGCCTCCTCCGACATGGTGTTCATAGGATCCTCTGCCTGCCAGTACCATGTAAGGAGTAACGGGAATTCCGGAAACGGAGACGTTCTTGAAAGAGCCAAGAGTATCAAGGATATTGGGGTTCGAAGCTAGGGCCTCCATATCGTACCCCCAGAAGGCCAGCGGTGAGATGACCAGGCATTGCCCATCAGGGTTCTTGAGGCATGGAGAGTCGCCTTCTGAAATGAGGCTTTGGAGACGGCGTTCGAGATGAAGAGTCGATAGCAGAATTTGGTGGTTGAGCGCGCCGTCGTCCTCGACGAGAGGACTCTGCTGGATAAGAATACGTTCTATTCGGAGAACCTGGCCATCTTGACAGGTAGCGCGAGTGACCGGGTCTTCATGGACACGGAGTGAATCCTGCGCTGCCCAGACGCTGACGAGGTCTTTCGCTGCGCTGAGCGTAGAGGCACTATGTGGGGAGATGAGGGCGTCTAGAAATGACTGGGACGAGTCTCTGGACGATGTGTACAGGTCGAGGGCTGGGTAGAAGAGAGAGGTGATGACAACGCAGGAGATGAGAATGACGCGAATCTGATGGGTTGCACAGTGGCTGGCACACAGAGAACGTGTTAGAGCAGCGTTCCAGCAGAAAGAGAGCGACTTACAGTCCGAACTGGAGAAAAAACCTCTGGCCGACGGTGCGAGCCCAGTGCAGGGGCCATTGGGTGACCATGGAGAGGGGGAAGAATAAACCACTTGTCCAGCCTTCTATAGGATTTCGGACGGGTTGCTGATAGAAGGAGGCGGTTCACAAGAGCATAATTGAGGTTAAAGATAAGTTCGTCCCCACACAGAATTTCCGATTTCGGTTTCCCCATCGCTCATCACGTGGCACTCCATTTTGGGCCTGCCTTTAACCTTTGCTCATTGCTGGCCACGACCTCCAACTCATCCTCCAGAATGGCCTCAATAACCGCCGTCTCACGAGCATGCAGGTCTACACGGCTTGGCTCACAGTCGAAGCGTCGTCAGTCTTTTCTATTTTTCATTGAGGAGCGGAAATGAACGAGTCTCGTGGTTGTTTACCTCAACAGTGCTTCATGGCTCCGCGGCGCGTCGAGCCATCACCCATTTCCAGATGCCCGCCATGTCGCCTACAATGACAGAGGGCGGAATCGCGTCGTGGAAGAAGAAGGAGGGAGATTCCTTCACACAGGGAGATGTGCTGTTGGAAATTGTAAGTGGGTCCACTTCAATTCCTTAGGCGTGCACTCTTTTGGTTCCAATGCCTCGAGTTTAGAATTAAAGCTCATATTTTCCTGCCGTTTAATAGGAAACAGACAAAGCTACCATTGACGTCGAGGCGGCGGACGACGGTATTATGGGCAAAATTCTGGTATGTCCACCTACGCTCTCGTAATGACCTCATTGAAGTGAACAAAATATTAACAGGCACCAGACGGGACAAAGGCCATCCCAGTCGGAAAAGTCATCGCTATCCTAGCTGAGGAAGGCGACGACATATCCAACCTCGAGGCACCCAAAGACGAACCAGTACCACCTCCGAAACAAGCCGAAGCGCCTCCTCCCCCATCCTCTACATCCCCGCCGCCGCCGCCTAGCCAGCAATCTTCGCCCCAGTCCTCCGAAGCTCACTCGAACACGCCCCCGGAACACGCGCGGCCGCTGTTCCCCTCCGTACATCGTCTGCTGCTTGAACACAACGTTACGTCAACGAATGAGATCAAAGGGACGGGTGTGCGAGGCATGCTGACGAAAGGCGACGTGTTGACCTTCTTGGGCAAGGCGTCGAGCCCACTTGGAACATTCAAGCCTGGCCCATCTCCCGTTGAAGAGGCGAACAAGTCGAGGGGGACGACAACTGCTCAGGCTGCAGCACCTGTTTGTCTTTCTCCTTTAATGCACACCTTTGGGGAGCTAATGTCCTTTTTATTTCTAGCCACCACTCGACGGCCCTTCCATTCGCCGGCTGATCGTGTCTTCGATGCTAACCGCCTCCATCAAGGCTCGCAACCCCGTTCCAGCCAGTAAGTTCCTTCTCTCACCAAAAATCCACCACAAACCTAATTCATACTTTCACCAGGCATCAAAGAAGCCGACTTCGACTCAGTCATCGCAGACTACCTTCCACCATCTCCAAAAGCTCCACAGCAGACTCCCGTGGTTATTCCTTCAAGTTCACCCCAAAAGTCCGCAGACTATTTGGACGACTTATACTAGACTAATTTCATAGCTTTGCCTGCCTGTTGTCGTTACCACCTCATTAGACATACACACTATACCTTCACTGCTTTC
This sequence comes from Galerina marginata, assembly GCA_023014335.1. NCBI lineage: Eukaryota > Fungi > Basidiomycota > Agaricomycetes > Agaricales > Galerinaceae > Galerina > Galerina marginata. The sequence continues at coordinate 1,428,326 of JAECYW010000007.1, read as the reverse complement.
CTAAGCTTGATTCACTTGGCTTGATTCACTTGAACGTCAGACTAAACCAAATCTCAATGTAAACGCGTTGACGCGTTTCCGTGACATGGCGGACTCAAGTCGGGCCGCAAGTTGTCCTGATGGCGCGTGTTGCATTCAATCACATCCACCTCTGCCCTACGACACATGCAATACCACCCCTGCAAAATCCAGATCACATGACTTCCGGCCTCTTCCGGCCTTTGGTTTCGCCGCAATTTCCAATGTAGCATTGTATGTTCTGCGTGGCAGCTGGGCGCTCAAGGAAATATCTGAACAAGATTATATATATCTACGAGCCTTTAGCCTGAATATAAGGTGTTCTCGTTACTATCTTTCCACGTCTGAGGGTTTTTTCGGCGTCTTTTATGTTTTCCAATATCCCCGCCTACTTTCTCTACTTTTTCGAACACCTTGTCCAAAATAGAGGCCATCTTAGGATGCATACCACCTGAACTTCCGGCCTCCTCCAGAATTTCATCAAAACATCTCCGTAAATGTATTATCTTGCTTGGAGAAACGTGAATCTGTTGTTTTCCGGGAGGTATGTTAAAAGCATCATGATTAGATATAAAGTTATTCTCACCCGTGTACTCTCTTCTTCAGGGTCGTCATACATCCGCTCTTCCGACACGCCAGGCATGGTGTTGTCTTCTTTGTTCTCTGCGTCGCCTTTCTCTCTTGACTCCACACGTCTGACGTCTTCACGCGGCTCTCGAGGACGGCTTGGAGTGCGGCTTTGAGGGCTGGGTTTTCCGAGAATCAAGATGACTTCCTTCTCATCGTCCTCTTCACTGTAGTCGGGCTCCTCGCAGTGAACTCCAGGTATGCTATAAAATGGTGCATATCGAGCACGAGAAAGGTTCGAAAAAAATCGAAGGCTGGTAAGCGGTTTGTCGTTGAGCTTTGCGTTTACCTGTCTGACGAGATGCTTGCAAAGCAAGAATCTGCTCGTCAGGTACGAAGGACAACTGCACGTCCAATTCTCGAGACATGTGTGGTGAGTCCCCCGGCCACGTTTCTCTTCTTCTGCAATTTGCGCTAATTTTTCGTCCCGTGCTTTTCCTGTTAGATTACCTTTCCGTACGGCGAGTTCTTTCCGCAGTAGGCGCTCTTCATCCGACCGGCTCATATCTATCCACAGGATTTTGAATTCGGTTTGCCACGGGGCAAGGGCTTTTGCACGGCCAATGCGTCGCCTCTCAAGCACTGAGTCGATCGTCAATTGAACACGAGGAAGGACGCTGGAAATTACAAGGTGTGTGACGAGGTCCAATCGCGGACGGTTAAACTGTGCCAGGTCCCGCCGTTTGAGATGTTTCCACAGATTTTCAACGACCATGGTTGTTTTGAGACGGGATATTGGCACGGACGCCGATCGTGCCCAGAGCAACCATTGCTTGGGCGTGTACCAGCGATTCCACATGTAAGCCCAAACCTGACTGAGATCCTTCTCGAAGCAGTACTGATACATGTCATGGACAGCCCCTCGGTGTATTTCTTCGGCTGTTAAATATGTTCCCTCGTCGTCATCAAGCGGGATCGCTGGATGCTGGTGAAAATGGATACGAAACTTCGCCACGATTTCTGCCCGATATTCCTTATCGCAAAATATATGACGTTCGCTTTCTGGGATCCTAGGAGGCACTGGCCAGACTGGTATTCGTACATCTCCTGCCTTTAAAACAAAGATAGGAGGTAGGCATGTCCTTCCTTCAGACGACTATCGTCACAGCTAGTGAGATTTGCTTCTATTAGAGGTTAAGTATTACTACTGACCTCAACAGAGTCCGATTCCCGCAGCATGCTTTCTTTGGGACTTTCCGCATTGCCCTCGGTATTATGAACACCCTCTTCGAACAACCCAGAGCTCACGCCTGGAACCCATGTTGGGTCAATGAAGGTAAAGATATTGTTGGCCTTGATAGCACTGTAGGTTGCGGGAGGCTTGTCCTGGGACAACCTCTCGTCAATATATTTAACCGCATGCCAGTAGCAAAGTTGGTGTCGTGCATCTGGAATCTCTGCTTGAAATCCGTTGATCTCTGTGAGGTCCTTGTCCGATAAAGTAAACTTGATGTTTGGGCATTTTTCGGAGATGAACCTGATCACAGTTCGCAGGAGGCGGTCCTTTGCACCTGGCAATGCAGACCCATCTGTAGATGCAGTGAAGCAAAATGCTAATGGGATTGCTCGCCCATTCATTTCTCCCACAATTCCGTACAGCTCGTAGCCAGCTGCGTTAGTTTTCCCTGTTTATTGGCATTCAGATAATTAATATGGTCTTGGAAATTGCTAGACTCGGGAGGGGGAGATAACGCACATGTAGAATCCATTGCGATCTCAACAATATCCTTGCCAACCTCTTCAAGCACCCCTTTGAATGCGAAAGCTACGGAACCGATTCCGTCTTCACGCACGGTCGGGATTATGTCAACTGCGTGTCCGTCCTTGGTTTTGAGTAACTTAACCGCGGATAAAACTTGATCATCATCGAGTCTCCATTTCTCTTCGTTTAGCTGTGCCCACCGGGCATAAACTTGCTTTTCTGTTATTTCTCCGTGCTCATTTTGTGCGAGGATAGAATCCCATGCCTAAGGTATGTTGTTCCGAGGTCAGGGAGCAAGATTTTGTAGCAACTCACCTTCGATGCAGGGAGATTCACCATGTCCTTAATGATTGCATTGGCTTTATCATTCAAAGCTATGTCAATGTACTGACAATGTGCGCGATGATGAGTAATGTGTATTCCCGCCAAGTTGGGATCGCCATCTGTCATGGTGATTTTTATCCATCCGTTGCAATTGAAGCGGTCCATTGCCATTCGTGCTCGCCGCTTCCGGGAGTCCTCGTGAAGCCTTGGTTTTGTTTCTTCGCCGCGCAACTGAGCACAGAAAAAGGTATATGTCTTCACCAAGTCCGATGTTCTGCTCTTCTGGCATTTCTTATAGCTGAAATGCAGGCTTGGGCAACACAATCCCAATCCAAAAAAAAGAATAACGCACATGAATCGGTAATCTGTGGCTTCCCATATTTTTTCGGCAATGCGGACTGCTATTACTTGGTTTTCTGTGTGCTGATTACTGTTCAACGGTGCTTCCAAGTCAATTTCAGCATCTAATTCGAATGCATCGGATTTATGCCTGGCGACTAAGCCAATAAATTCCGACCAAGACAAGTGCATCCGGACGTCGGTGCCATTACAAGGCTCGGGTCCCTTTCTCTGTGGTGCTGTTCCGGGACTCTCGTCTTCGCAAGCCAATTCTTCCTTCTCTTGAATCTCATCGCGTTTAACTTTCCTCCTAGTGTTTAACTTCACCGTGCAATCTTGACATGTCTGAAGATGTTCCAGGTTTTTTTTACGTGGAAATTTTTTTTGCGCTTGCTTCACGGGGCAACGGGCGCATTTTACAATGTGTTCTCCTGGCCTTTGAGCAATTAAAACGAAACCATAAATTGCAGATACCTACCTGAGCTCATTTTGTAATATTTGCCTGGATAAAAACTATGTCAGCGAGCGGGAGACAGATTTTCCTGGCCCAGAAATTCCATCTCAATATCTCGACGCGTTACCAGCTTCGATTTAATTGATCTATGTGGATCCTGATCGCGCCGTCAAGGAGTAAAACCGCCAAAAAATTGAATTTCACTGTCCAGTTGCTAAATCGAACCCCACCTCTTGAGGTCGCTACTGCTATTGGAGTGCAACGCCATCGACATCCCAAACTCACGATTCAACCATTCGTCCAAGCTGCAGTTGTAAGTTGGAATTTTCTTTAGTACTTTGTTAACAATATTATTTTTCTGTTTTGTGCTTAAGTTCTGTAAAAAAACTGTCTCATATTTTATTCTCCGTTGTTTTATGCTAATGTATGTACAATTATCGTCGAAATATCGCGCGAACGACATGCAATGGTCAAATGTTTTCACTTTCACCGAAAATAGAAATTCCCGGAGTCAGCCGGAATTCACGTGACCTGGATTTTGCAGGGGTGGTATTGCTCGAGTCCTGCCCTATACTTAAATTAGAGGTAACTCATCCATATTGGCACCACCCAGGTTCACATTCTGGAGTCAAGCGATCAGAATGGCTGCTAAGCTAGTGTACGACCTCATCGCTCGCGTAATGGAGTTGTGCCACGACGATTATGGCCTCCTGGCCCAATGTGCGCTGGTCAACTGGGAGTTCAACCGAGCTGCATCGAGAATGTTGTATCATAGAGTGGTGCTCTCCCCTCATTTCAAGCCAGTGCTTAATCTCAGAGATGCTGGTGCTATTCCGGTGAGCCAAACCTCGATGCGGCGTTGATTAGATTTTGATGCAATTTAACTTGCCTGTCTCTTCGTCCACTAATCGGTCAATTATCTGGCTCTTGTTCTTCCCTGCTGCCTTGGTATGTGATTGCATAAATTTATATGTGATGTGATTTATTACCAGGAGTCTTCCAACTTCGCTTCTGCCTCTCTTCCTCGAAATGTGCAATACGTGCTCGCGCTCGAAGTCAGTGGTATGTCTAATATCCGTGTTCTATCTCCCAAATGGCTACTTCTGCTCGGAATTGGTTCTGAATCACACCATCTCACCTACAATCGCAATTAATCTGCACTGATGATCTCATCTTGTCGTTAATGTAGGATATATATCTCCTCGACCCCCACCAAGGAATACCTTGCCGGAGAGAATAACCAAGGCTCTGGCGACATTTGTTAACCTGGTCTCTGTGCGATATACGCCGGTTACATATCATGAGAATTTGTTCGACCAAAGTATACCCACTCTGCATAATCTTCGCTCGTTGGTGGATCTCACAGTGAACGCGTCGTGTACGGACGACGTTCGAGCTCCTGTGATTGTCGAACTGACCGGTCTCAGGAAGTTAACTCTATACAATCCTGGAAGAGCAATATTGCAGCTCCTTCCAAAGTGGCTCGAAAGTCTCCAGGCGACGTTAGTAGAACTGCATTTGAGGGTGGGGGCCCTTTATTTAAGGAATGCTTATGCTGAGGCTAATCTGATCCATGGGCGGCCAACTTCTTTAGGACAATTGTGGTTCTGTAACTCCTGGAGTCCTGAAGTCTTTTCTTCCTTACCTCGAGAATACAGTGCAAGCATTCACTCTGGGGTTATCGTATTCCCTGACCGACAACGACGTCTTCACATTTCTCGGCCAAATAACGAGGTTAAAACGCCTAGAACTGAGGTACTATTGGGTGCGTACAATCCCCATTCAATGTTCTTTTTTCTTTCGAAATTTTTTAATGGTCTATGCTGTCATTTAAACAGCAATTAAAGCCTCCCCAAACTCTACCGAACCTGCTTTCTCTGCGTTCGTTCACCGTGACCTACCCACCGCAATACACTAGGAAGGAAGTCGACGAGTTCGATAAGTGGGTCCGGAGAACTATTGCTGGCTCACCTGATCTTCAAGCATTGACATTGTACTGCGAGGGGGGAAATACCGTTTACCTATCGCATAATTCCCTGGCTGGTCATATCACTCAAAAGCACGCGAACAGTTTGAGGTATTTGGACCTTGCATTGACGTTTGTCGGCATGGACGGGTTGGAAGATATCCTCACGAGTTGCACGCAGTTGGAAGAAATCACGTTGCAAATGGGGAAAAATGGGCTGGTCAGTCGCTTCCTTCCGCTCTTTCTCTTTTTTACTGACACACCATTCCAGACATTATTCCGAGCTAAAGTTTCAGGTTTGAAGCAACTTCGTACCGCTTCTTTTAAAATTTGCAACGTTCCGAGAACATACCAAGTAGATAGCACATTCCTGACCGAGATCATGGTCAGAGGTCAACCATTGCTTCGGAGGCTGTCTTTAAACAATATTTCGTGGGAGGTGAGTGAGTATTTTATTTATGGACGCCGCCATACTATTTTCTTCCGATAAAGGCATCTTGGGTGGTTCAAAACGACTGCGATGAATGGGCCGAATTGGTCATTCAGAAAGTTGAAAAAGTGGTCCCTCCTTGGGACAGGGAAAGCGAGTGAACACATGAATCATGGCTATATACCTCAAATGCGAAGTTACGACGTCTGTCATTGAATTTTGGCTGAAGAATGACAATGATTCGAAGAGTTGAATGGGTATCAGGAAGATTGGGAGTATCCACAAAGTCGACAAGGCAAGGGTTCGATGTTCGAAAGGACGTAGGTACCACCGAGGACTGCAGTCGAGGTGGCGAGTCAGGAGTTTGGCGCTTTATGTGTAACATGTGTGGAAGGTAATGGACAGCTTCATATATCGTGATCCGAAGGGCACATCACATATATCGCAGTCTGGCTAGGAGAGACTGATTGACAGCAACTAGACACAGATGTAAGAATGATTGACTTTGGAAGACCTATATAAAGTATGCAATAAACAATTCAGAGAGTATAACAACAGTCTTCAATGCTACCCTAATTAAATATGTCAAGGTTAACGTTAGGAAAGAGGTATAATAGTGTAACTATCTTCAGACCGTGATATGGGCAGAATCACGAGCGAGATGAGCACAGATCCATGCTGCAAAAGCGGCGAACAAATGAACATCCGCGTGTTGGTCACAGAATGCAAGCAAGGCTCGATAGCGTGCCTCTGCGGTGGTACTGGTTGCCTGCAGAACCTTCGCTAAATCCACTGGGCACAGATACGGAGGCTGTCTGGCGTCCTCGGCGAGGGAGGAGCTACCCTGCATGGCACAGGCATAGTAGACACAGTGATCTATGCCGAAACAGTGGCCGAGCTCGTGGCTTACTGTGCGGCAGACGCGTCCGAGCCACAAACCGCAGAGCTCTGTCAAGGACTCCGGTGCAGGCAGCGCCTTGTGTGCAGAGATGGCAGCCTGTATCGGAGAGACAGTCTGATGGGGAGGAGGTGGTGTCGGTAGTGACGCGGCGTCTAATTTGGCCTTCTTCTTCGGGTGTGTAGAGGAGTCATCAGCGCAGGCATGCATGTAGGATGCGCAATGTGACGCTGGCCATGCATGCTCCCGCTCGACATTCGCTGTGCGATCGAGGCTGGGGTGGTAGCGGGCAGTTGAGATGACGGCAACACGGCTGCCACCATACGCGCGTCCACAGACGAAGATATCCTCGTCGTCTTCGAAGAGATCGTGCTCAACAAGAAGGACAAGCGCATACGCATCTTTGGGGAGTATGCTGATGGCTGCATCGAGTAGATCGTCCAAGTTGAGCTGCGCTGCGAAGACGCCGTCTGGGGAGGGCCGGGCACGGATGCCGACGCATTCTGTTGATGTATTTAGTCCAATGTAATTGGGTATCTTAGATTTCGAGCGCTTTGGAGTTCCTGCGTCCCAACTCGCGAAACACAGCTCCTTAGTTGGGAAGGGCTTTACCGGCAAGCCATGGTAAAATGCAGAAAGATAATCGATGACATCTGCCACCTGTGGAGGAGTAACGCTGGCCAACTTGCCCACTTTCTGCGGATTGGTCCAGGAACGCATAAATTGGATATCAGAGTTAACGTCCGGAGGTGCAGCTACGTAAATGACACTTTTTTTGGGTGTTACCTCATTGCGCTCTTCTAAACGCAACCAGGACCGTAGACTTTGAGGGGGGTAACGTGGGTCCGAGGCCAGGTCATCATTTGGCAGAATTAACGGTCCTGGAAAAGCTGAATTAGATATATTGTCGATATCAGACGAGTTTCTTTTGTTCCTGCGGGTGACGGAAACAGCAGCAGCAGCTCGTTGTTGAGTTGTCGACCTTCGAAAGCCTACGCTTTCAGCATGGGCAGATGGTTCAAACCTGAGCGAGGTGTGTTCGCAGGCCATAGACCCAATGAAACTGTGGTGGTAAAAGTAGGTAAGTGGGTCGGACTAAACACCTTACTCATGCGGTTGTCTATTCCAATCGTCGTTAGCAATGGCACCGGCAAGTAGTATGGCAAGGGATCGCCAAGAACGTCGTCCGAGTCACGGTCGAACGTATCCTCGTCCACCCAAATTTTTTGAATCCCACTACCAGCCTAAGCCAGACGACAATTCTGAGGAAATAATCTGCAAGAACACGATTGAGCAGGCAAAACAAAACTCATGAACCTGCTTGGTAGTACACAACGTTGATTGTCCGCCGTGTGAAACGACTGTCGGAGTGATCGGCCCGCGATTAATTGTGCGGTCCTCATCTTGTCTCCAAACCACGAACAAAACTTGAATGCAGGAGGACGAAGCGCTCCCACCCGTAAGCCGCATTCTACCTCTCTCGCATTCAACACCAAGCGATAAGAATAACAGACTGTTTTCTACCTTTTTCGATATCGTACAGGTGCTCACAGCATCTGTTCATGATGTGCGCTACTTCGCTGCCCTCCTCAGAGGCGTTCAATTCGTCAATGTAAGTATCTCCGAGCTCAAAAAGGAATGTCATCCTTCTTATCTGCAATATACAACCTAGCGCGCAACGGTGACAGTCACCGAGACAGGACTGACGATCACAGTCGAAGAAGCGCGTACCCTACTCGGTACGTCCTCAACGACGCGTCTTTTAACCTTCCAACTGTGACATCTCACCACAAACCCACCCGATCCGAAAAACAGGCACAGCATTTATCTTCTCCGACGTGTTCGACGAATACACATTCCACGCCGAGGCTCCTCCACGCAGCCTCACCCAGCGCTCGCAGCCCCGGCCCAAGCGGCGCAAAAAGGCGAAGCCAAAGCCTCCCTCTGGCCAAGACTCCGAAACAGAGTCGTCCTCTGAAGAAGAAGACACAAACGATGCCGAGTACCGCGACGACGCCAACGAAGACAAAGATGCAGAGCGAGACGAGCACGAGTTCCCCGAGAATGCGGCGTTCGAGATCCCGCTCGGCACGCTTATCGAGTGCTTGAATATTTTTGGGACAGCGGGTTCGGGGAGTGGAAATGTTTCGTCGGGGTCTGGTGGTGGTGGCAGTGGTGAGGGTGGAGGCGGAGGGCGGGGCAGAGGGAGAGGGAGAGGAAGAGGTGGCGCAGGTGGTGGTGGGTGGCGAGCGGCAAATAACGATGGATCGGACGCGGAGGATGGTGGAGGAGGACGGGACGGGACAAGAGGGCTGGACGCGTACTTTGGGTCGGGAGGTACGGAGAAGAGGACGAGCATGCGTCTTTCGTACCCTGGTGCGGGATATCCACTGACACTGATTATGTGCGTATTGATCCTGGACCTCACCTCAATATGAAGTTTATGCTAACTGTATTTCTAAATTTTACGTCGCAGTGCGGAAGACGCGTCTGGTCCTACCACAACATGCGAGATCACTACATTCGACCCCGAGCCCCATCTCGAGCTTGACTTTGATAACTCCAAAACGTGAGTTTCAATTTTCTTTCTTCCCCTTCTCGTTCAGTAACCAAATTTACCCAGCGTGCTCAAGATCATCCTCAAAGTATGTATCCTCCTCCCCACCTCATCTCACTAATATTAACCTGACCTGAAAACACAGTCGTCCTGGCTCCGCGACGCCCTCTCAGAACTCGACCCTTCATGCGAGAAACTCACATTCATCGGGAACCCGCCGGCCTCCGCGACCCAACGCCAGCCAGACGCCTCCATGAATGCGAGCACGAGCGCCCGACAGAAAGGCAAACAGACGCAGAGGGCTGTGGCGAAGCCGATGCTGCGCATACAGGCTACGGGGACGTTTGGAAGCACAGAGGTGAATTTGCCTTCTTTGTTGAGAAAGAGAGAAGTGCCAAGTGCTGAATGTGAATCATCGCAGATGGACTATCCGAACGACCGAGACGTGCTGGAGACTTTCGAGTGCACGCGGAACGTCACCTTCAGGTACTTTTCACTTTCTTTTTATTCACTTTAATGATTTCCTGGATTCCATCCAATTCCTGCCGTTACTTACTTTCAATCCTAGTTATCGGTTCGGACACATAGCACGGGCCCTCAAAGCCCTCTCAAGCTCGACGAAGACGTCCCTCAGGATCGACGACGACGGACTTCTGAGCCTGCAGTTCCTCATGCCATCACCGAAACCAAGGACCGCTGGTGGCCGCACCGAGGCATTCATTGAATTCCGGGTGAGTTTATCATCTGTTATATTTCAACCAATGATTTTCGGATATTGACCATCATCGCTTGCTTTCAGTGCCTTGCGTTAGATGACGAATTTTGAACTTCGTCATATACTCAGAAACACTCTGAGTTGGATTTTTGTCATGTTTTGAGGTTACTTTGTTGTTGAACTTCTTCTGTTGTACTGTTAGATTTAATGAACGAACATTTCAACCCAATACAGAGGCCGAGGCAATTGCATTGAGCATGTTCGCAATGAATCGTTACAGGTAGAAAAGGCGTCAAAAGAATTCATCGAGCTCCCCTGCCTTACTACTTTGCTGAGATGAGAGGTTGGACAAAATCATCCTTCGAATAGCAGCTCCATCCATCTACATCAAGTCGCATGATAAGTTCGGCTTCAAGCGACACCAAAAATATAATCTCACCTGTGCTTTTTCTTGGTCGCCATTGCCTACAGCAGACATTGGCCATCTAGCAGTGGAGGGAGTTATAGGTGTAGCCGCCTCCCACTGCTGCTGCTGCTGCTGTGGGACTTGAGGCGACGGGCACGGAGGTACTTCAAGTTCACGAGCAACAGAAGCAGAAGCAGAATCAAGCCTGGGCAGCGCCGGCCCACCTCGGGGTCCACCGACATGCGCACTCCGGTGGCCGTACCCCATCGTGTGCATCTCGAACAGCGACGGCGTTCGAGGAGTCATTATCGGTGTGCGCGGGGATGATAGTGGCTTGTTGAAGGTAAGCTGGTTGACGAGCCGAGGAGACCGAGGGGAGGCAGGTCCGCTCGTGTTGCCGCCCGTGTTGATGTGCTGGTTCTGCAATAGCGCCAGTTCGTTGGTGTCCCGAGCGACGAGGGCTATGACTTGTTCAACAGGGACGTTGGATGTTCCATCTGGCATCTGATCATGATGATGACATAGCTTTGTTAGCACTTGAGTACATGAAGAGGCAAGACTACTGGACTGACCAGAATCTTTCCCAAAATGCCAGGACATTGAGCCTCGACGTCGATCATGTAAATATCTGATTCCTATTCAAAAGGAGTTCACAATTAGCAATCCGTTCAACGACCCAAGGTTATCCCATCATGGAACATACAATTTGGAGCAGAACATCCCCAGCAACAAAAGCCTCGCCTTCCTTCTTTTTCCAGCGCGTAATCGTACCCTCCGTCATCAGAGGAGACATGGCAGGCATCAGGATAGCCTGTCGTTTCAGCGACCCGTGAAGCCCTAGAGAACGGAATAAAGGTTGAGCATGCGAAAAGCTATAGCTTGCACATGGTAGTGCACTCACATCTTCTCTGAGCCAGCCCATACGCCCCGCGCGTCTGCACCGCAGAAACCTTGGACAACGTGAGCGCACTCATTGAGGCTTATAATAAGGTAATGGGCTCGTTGAAAGTCGTCGGTATTGGAGGGCGAAGGACGTTAATTCCGTTGACCAGCAACGAAAGTTGGGGAAAACCCAGGTCTTCTCATCTCCGAGTATTTATACTGCCATAGATGATGGACACGCTTGCGACACGCAGTTACGGCGTTTCGGCTGTGCAGTCAACAAACGGGGATTCGTCACGGCCATCGGCGTTGACCCTTGGGCACATACGGAGGAGGAAAAAATGCAAAGTGTGGAATGAGTGAAATATTCTCGTCGACGAGTTGATTATTTTGAAAGTAAGCGTTGGAGGGAGCGCGTGTCAGAAACTTGGCAGAAACACATATTTTTGTTAACGGAATATCGGCCCGAATATGACGGGAATCACGGGACTCACCTTTTTTTCTTTCGATTTCAAGTTCAACAGTTTATCTGACCCCTTGTCTTCATCCCATGGCATCCACGTCGTCGAATATGACCTCAAGCATGGCTTCGCAGTCGCAGCCCGTGTCATTTCGCACGGAAACACAGTTTCCATTACCCTCGCAAAAATTTATGATCCCTACATCATGGAAACGTTACCAGCTTTCACAACTTATCAATAAGGCGTTGTCTTTGGAGAAGCCGGTGCCGTTTGATTTTTTGGTTAGGGGAGAGCTGCTACACACGACGCTGAGTGAGTGGTGTGCGGAGAACGGGGTTGGGGAGGTCGGTCTTTTGTCTTTCGATTCATTCCTGGGCTCACCAGGAACCCGTAATGTGTGATATGATAGGAAGAGACGCTCGAGATTGAGTATATCGAGTCGGTAATGCCGCCTCAGAAGATGTCGAATTTTCCGCATGAGGATTGGGTATCCTCAGTGTCGTGTCAAGCGCCAGGGTATGTTTATTTCCCTTTTTTTATACCTTCCTTTCATCATTTCTTCAGATATTTTTTCACTGCCTCCTATGACGGTCAAATACGCGTATTTGACTACTCCAAACAGCTCATAGCGAGTAGTGCAGCTCACGCCGCACCAATCACCTCTCTCTGCTTCGTAACTTCACCGATAGAGGGTGAAGTTTCGTCTTCGTATACCATCGCCACAGCTTCGCAGGACCTCACAGCTCAGCTCACCGAAATCACCCTCGACCCAACATTGTCAACCTCGAGAGCATCTGCCACCCTACACCTGCATACCTCTACCGTCTCCTCAATATCCGCCAACTCAAGCGGCTCGCACCTGCTTACCTCGTCATGGGACGGGCTAATAGGGCTTTGGGACACCACGGTGCCACAGTCCGATGAGGTTCCAGAAGCCGCGGTCAACGAACGCGATCGGGAGAGGAGGAAGCGGAGAAAGGTGGATGGCGAGGGCCAAGGCGCGAGGCCGAGGAGGAAAGCGCCGCTTTTGGTGCTCAAGTCGCATGTGGGGCGCGTGTCGAAGGTGGTTTGGGCCCCCGGAACGACTACGGCGAAAGCTGGGAAGGCGTACAGCTGTGGATTTGACTCGACGGTGAGGATGTGGGATACGGAGTATGGTGTTTGTGAGCACACGATCGTGAGTTGACCCCTGCTCGTTGTTTGAAAAACTTCACAGATCTTACTTGCCTCCAGAACGCGTCTGAAAAACCTTTCCTAGACTTGACGACCACACAGGACGGCTCCTCCATCCTCGCCGTGTCTTCCGACCGCACAATGTCATTATACGACCAAAGGCTTTCTACTTCTGGCAGTCTTTCCTCCGCCGCAGTTGCGACCTTCATCCACCCTGCTCTGCCCTCTTCCGTCTGTGCGAGCCAGGCGAATGCACACCAAGTGGTAACAGGCGCGTACGACGGGGTGGTGCGCGTGTGGGATCTGCGAAGTGTGAAAGGGGCGATGGCGAGCTTCAAGGCTTGGGATGGCGGCAAGAAGGTGTTAAGCGTGGATTGGAGACGAGGTGTTGTAGGTGTTGGTGGAGAGGGCGGCTTGGAGGTGTGGAAGGTTGGCGAGGAGAAGGACAGTTAATGGAAAAGTATTGATCATAGATCTACCCAATCCAATTAACATGTTCGCTTCCAGGGGTTCACAAAATACCTGAACCGGGTTCTTCGTCTATATTGTCTGACCGGGTTGCAGACCTCTTCTCATTTTCTTGGTGACCACCCGTTTCCGTGGTTCGCTTGCCCTCAACGTCTGGATGTTCATCTCCCAGAAAAAGGAAAAAAAACGCAACGGACTAAATCCTTAAGATCTACGTTGCTCAAAGCCCAGGCGGTAACATGCCGCTCAAGAAATTATGTCAATGACCGTCCTCGTCAGAGAAAGGGCAAATGAGGGGTAGAGTGTATTGCTTTCAGTTTGGAGGGCAAGTACTTGGAGTATTAGTAGCAGAGTCAGCCCCGTCAATAGTATCCAACATGCGGATCTCTTGGTCTCGAAAACAAACATCGTGAGTGAATTACACGTCGTATGAATAGTGCTACAAAACCTAAAATACAGGTCATGCCTACTTCCTTGCAAATGTAATCTAGAATGCGAGTCGAAGTCAGACGGGAAGAAGAAAGACACAAAGAAGACGCACCTTGATCTTGTTCTCTCCGTCCAATTTGTAGTTGTGAAGAGCATCTTTTGCCACAGAAGCACTCCCTTCGTCTATAAATTCCACGAACGCAATGTCCCGTTTTGTTGGAATAAGACGGACTTCGTGGAGATTGGGGTATCTGAAAAGAATAGATGAGCTAGTGCAGTATAGAAATGAATATATGAGGGACGCAACTGAGAAAACAAAGCCATGAGTGTCTCCTTGGTGACAATCTCGGGTAGGTTTTGGAGGAAGAGAATCTTGTTCGGCGGCAAATATTCGTCTGGCATTTGGACATTCGGACGTTTGGGGGCGGAAGCTGTCACACCACCGTCGACTTGGAGGTCAAGGTTAGTATCAGGGTGGTAAACGAAGCCGTGAAAACAACATACTTTCGGAAGCTAGACGTTTTGCCCTGAATTTGGATTTGAGCGGATTGGTATACCGTGTCGTCTCTATCATTCGTGATCAGGCAAACAGGGTTTCGAGAATAATGTGAAGAGCGTACTTTTGTGCTCATCTCTCTGTGCTTTATGCTCGTCGAAGCGGTTGGCATCAAGCTTTTTCACCACAGCATCCGAACGCGTCCGTGCAAATGATATTTGCTACAGAAACCGATAAAGATTAGGTAACCAACGTGAATGATAAGAAGGACAAGAAGTACCATCGGCTTTGAGTATAGTGGAAAACGTTGCACCTCCTTCATCGCGTTCTTGGCAATGTCTGCAGATGCAAACGACACAAATGCTTGTCCACGCATTCGCAGATTGTTGTGAGCTACGACATCCAAGACATCGCCGTAGACCTTGAATAAACCTCTTAATGAGGCTTTCATAACTACAGGAATACATATCAGCAAAAAAGTGGACCATCGAATGCACCCAACACATACCTTCAGGTTTAATCTTCTCGTTCAGATTCTGAATATAAAGTGTTTCGCAGACATACTCGTCTACCGCCGGTGTGGGTTGAGCAGATGCTTCTGTTGGGACATCCGATGATAGAATTCCGTCCATTCCGACGGCCGGTGTCGTGGGGGCTGGTGCTGCAATTTCAGCCATTTTGCAAAGGTATTTGGAGAAGAAAATGCCTCGAGTTTCTGAATTCAACGGCTGCGACCAGAAACCGCCTCCGTATTTGGCGTCGTTAGGCAAAAGCCTCTGACACTCTCTCGCTGCTCTCCCCATTTCATCTCGAACTTGAACTCTACCTTGCCCTAGGAACTACAATGCTCTTTCAAGTCTCCTCCTTGAAAGTAGAACAAAACTCTGCCCAAAGTTGTCGTTAGCGGGTCGGGTCTTGGCCGACGAAAATGTTCCAGCCCAACTTATATTCGAAATCCGGCTTAATCTTACAGGCTTACACCCGCCAGATTCTCTGGCCCTCAGTCTTGTTAAATAAGATGTCTTATATCGCAACTTATCCCTTGCTCACGTCCTGCCGTTTGTGACTTGCAACCCGCGGTGGGAAACATGGATTTATACCTGGTTCCTAACAACCCTGAAAATACTCTTCTGGTGTCCGCGAATGGCGTCGCCCACTATCAAGTCCAAACGATAACAACCTCGAACGGAACACCCGTTACATTTATACAGCGCCCCGGTGCCTCTCCTGAAGACAGAATTGTCGCCGAGATCGAGTGGAAGGACTCCGATACACCAACCATCATACGCAGCCCTTTGTTCAGCGGTGTCGGACAATGTGTTGGGACGCAAGGAATTGGGGTGCAGGCGTCGAACTACCTTTACAAGCGCCATAGATTCGGCCCGTAAGTTATCATTTCGTTCGTGAACGCATAGTCGGGCTACGGGAACCGTCTAAATCGTGGTTCCTTTGGATCCAGTGCATGGTATTTCATTGGAGACGACGCCGTCGAATATCGGTGGAAAATGGTGAGGGGCAGCGGTTCCACTGTATGTCCATTCTTGCTTTTCACCACGGAGCCTGAAGGGAATTAATTTTGGCTCAGCTCATTCGCTTTGACTCAAACACGGAGATCGCATGTTCTGCGGATGCGCCCGTAACTGAAGGCATTTTCGCCGGTGAAAGGAAGCACACTCTGCGTATACAGCCCTGCTCTCTCGATATCGACGCGATAGTCCTTACGTTTGTCATCATGGAAAAGAAGCGGCGAAAACGCGATGGACCCGAGGCTGATGCAGCCGTATACGACGAAGACCCTCAGGGAGATGGCGGGGGTTCTGGAGGTGAGAGTGGCATGGTTGGAGAGCTTTAAAGAATTCTTGTTCTCATTTTGGGCTCATGTCTGGGTTTTATGTCGGGCCATAGGGCTATTTTATTGGGCTGGTTAAATGAAATGCATTAAATACTTTTACGACTCCTTCGAAGAATGGATCAAGTGGAAAATGCCAATATCCTTTGGTAATCTTCGATGACACTCTCGAAGGTTTCCTGCAACTTCTCGTGCCTTTCCTCTTTCTCGAGTTGTGCAAGGATTTCCTACAGAACAAATAACAATTCATAAATCAAGGCCCTAGATAGGTGTAAAACACATACGAAATTGAATCTATATAGGCGTTCTTTCACTTGCAGTCGATATGCTCTCAGCATGATAGGATCCGAAGGATCCAGTTGGAGAAGCACAAGCATTTCAACCAATCTCTGGAATTGCCTCTGTAGACAGCATAAGGTCGAGTACAATAAAGTCGACAACAAAACCCTTACCCCAGCAATTTTCAGATCCTTCCTCCATTTCTCAGCCCAAGCTTTGTCGGCAGGCGGCGATAATTTGCCCTTCCCCAAAGAGTGATCTCCTCCACGACCACTTTTTCGAGCGCGTCCAACACCGCCAGCTCGCCCACCACCAAGCGAAGCTTTTAACCCGAATCCCTCTTCCATAAATTGCTCATTCGAAAGAAGCATTTCGAGGTCGTTCTTATCTCTAAGATCTTCGAACGCCTCTGCTGGATCTTCTACTGTCAATTCCGCAATGTTTGGATTTTTGCAGATGTACTGATAGATGGCTTTGTAGAGTTCAGCTAACAGATCCGTTAGTACACAACACGGTACTGTGGGCGGCATGGTTGAAATACTTACAACCATGGCCATGTCGTTGATACGGGGTCAAGATAACAAACTGACTGGGAAAATATGAGCGCGCAAGAGAGCATGTTTTACTCAAATACTTACCTCAACCTCAAACGAACCCTTTCTGGGAAGTGGTAAAAAGGATATAGCGACGAATAACCAATGAAGTGGTATGCCACTGAATGTGAGGGATCATTTCTTTTCCGCTTTTCAAACCTGTCGGATTTAGTCAGCGGTTAGAGTCCTTGACTTCAGAGCTAGACTCACAGAACAACAAACTCCCATGTATCTTCCTCTTCGTTGATATAGGACCCTCCTTCGATATAGAGAAGAATAAATAGTTGCATTTTTCGGTGGTACTCTCGAAACCCGGGTGTATTCCATGTAGTCTACAAGGCAATGAGGATAAGGATAAGAGGTGGCACCAAGAGCATTGAAACGAACGTACATGATAGACTTCGTACTCGATCACGTCTTCGCTTTGAGGATCCAAAGATTGTTTGTTGCCGTCTCTCTTCCGTTTACCTTTCGATGAAGATTTCGGTGAAGGCCTGGTATACGAATAGATTAGTTGTCCGGGTGGTCGAAAGGAGTCTGCGTCTTCTTCCACGCGTTTGAGGAATGTTTCTTCGTCGGTCATATAGTCTGCAAGGCGAGGTGGTAAATATGGGGGTTTAGAACTGATTTGAAATAAAGTCACGCGCCTGGCGGAATGAATCCACTGAGTGTCCCCTCCACATCATCTACTGTTGACGTTGACGGTAACTTTTCGGCATAGTTCACAGACAGATATTGTTCCAAGGACCCAGAGGTAAATCGTAGCTGCAAAGAAAGGAAGCTCAGGCCAGATCTCCAATAATGAATTAAGCAACAGACTCACGTCGATTACGATATCTCTGTACCCATAAATCTTCTCGTCCTCGCCATATATCTAGACGCCAATAGTCTAGTACACCTTCATAAAGATTGGACGGCTCAATCTCACCGGATATGTGAAAGATGGGTTAAATTCCTCGTAAGCCTCGTCCTCCCCTAGTACTTCTTTGTCCTTTGAAGACCTCACTGAAGTTCAGAATGTTAGTTGTCTTCTCGGGGTCGTAGTGAACCTGTGAAGTGGAAGCTCCGCCATACCTAATGAAAGGGTGAGAGCATCGTTCGCGTCTGACGTCCAATCAGTCATGTCAGTGTGTTTTGTGGACCAATTGTGAAGAAACTGTAGAGATAGACAAAACGCGAGAATGAGTTGGAAACAAGCTTCGATGCTGGTGAGAGATCGCCCAGAATATTATTTACGCGTTGTTTGGAGGTGCCTGGTTTCCGCCCAATCCAAACATGGCCGCTTCATAGGCTCTTGCTTCAACGTGGCCAGTCTCCTTTGTCGCGACCCCTGACCTCCTTTTTTTCTTTCTGGGTTAATGTAGCAATCTGAAAGGTTCGATAACTCAGGCTGTGTGGCATCATGGAGTCTACTTCAAGTTACAAGAGGACCAACCCTACAGGCTCAATTTCGGGAGCACTGGCTAGCCTGCCAGGTATGGCCCTCATCACCTTCCAAGCAGTCATGGCTTATTTTCTCAAGCATACTCGAGTAAATAAGGCTTCTTTAGTAATAGTCCGAATACTTAGCCCACCGATTCGATGGCGATTATTGCTTCGGAAGACCGATAATACTTATTTTGGCGTAGAAATTCCGAGTTGTATCCTAGCTCGAGGAAAATGCCAAGTCATTGTATTTTACTATGCCGAAATGTGTTACATGGCGTAGTTTATTCCTCAAACCCCTTGCATATCCCAAACTTAAGACCAGTCGCTTATTGGCACTGGGATACAAGGCCTCAATTAGTAAAATGGAGACCAAGAAGCCTTTCCAGCTTACCTGGTAGTAGTACGGGGGAGATACAGATACACACTTGAATGGAGTAGCGCAAACAGTCGGGCCACTGTCGAGAAAATATATCAGTACCCCTCAGTCAAAAAAAAGAATATGTTCTTACGTCCACCCAGTACCGGCACATTGTCCCCATTGAGATTGAGTGGGTCCAGCAGGAGTCGTCGTAGTTGGACTAGTAGTGGCAGGTTTAGTAGTGGTTGAGGTAGTAGTAGGCTTAGTCGTCGTCCCGGGCGATGTTGTGGTCCCGGGGGCGGAGCTCGAAGAAGAACCTGGTGGGGCACTTCCAGCATTTGGACCGGCAATGTTGGTCGTGATGGGGGCCTGCTCGACGAAGATACCCGACCAGAACCAGTCCTCAGCTGCAGCGTTAGTGCCGCCGTTGGGAAGACGAAGGACGCCGATATGCCAGTCGGCAGAGTTGGTCGATGGGCTAGCGGATTTGTTTGGTACGACTTGGGTAAGTGCGGACGAGCCAGTGGAGAACCAGAGGCCAACTGTGCTGCCGGAGAAGTCAATATCGTACGCAAAGTTGTACCAAGTGTTGGCGGTAAGAGTGGTCGTCCACTGCGAGACTCCACCGATATCCCAGCGCAAAAGAGGGTCAGTTGTTCCTGCTTCTCCGGAGATTAAACCGAATTTGAGTTCTGTAAAGTGGCTCTCGAAGCTTTGGAGAGATCCATAAATTAGACATCTTGGCATGTAATTGAAATTGAAAAGTAACTGACAAGGCAATCTGATGCTCGAAACCAGGATTGGGTGCGTTGGTGGTGGATGTCTTCAGCGAGAAGTGGTAGTAGAGGTGACCAGTTCCCAGGTTTGCGCTGGTTTGGGGAAGAACCTCTGTACGTTCCATAGTCTGACCGTTCCAGAAAGCAGTTCCATCCTGAAGGAGCGCTTTCAATGATAGTTAAGAAGACAGGCAAACACTGCACATACGATGGTCGTTCTGAGACCTTGAGCATCTGTTGTATCGGCGGGGTTCTTGAAACTGGAGGATACACCAAGGTATTGAGAAGTAGGAGCACTTCCGTGGATGTACCATTGCCAAGGCGCAATCTGGTTAGACCATGACCCTGGATTCAAATCACATTGTAAAACGGAGCAGACCACACGAATCGCGTCTACGTACATTGGTCAAACGTTGCTGAGGTGAACGAGGAATTGAAGAATCCATTCCATAGGATGGTCCCAGCCCTGGCCTGAGCGACCGAAAGGGCCAACAAACAGAAAGCAGACTTCATGGTGGTATATCGCAGGAAGGCAAAGAGAGGCTTATTGGAATAGAGCCGGCGATTCAGTAGTCAATTTATATCGAGCTGCATAGAAACTCCGTGAATAATTTCGGAGAAGGTCAATTACGCGAAACAGCGTTATAGACACGTGCGATAATGTTCCGAGGCGTTTGAAAGGAGCAGGAGGGAAAATATTCGGGACGGGGTGAGCATCCTGCATGACCTAGTCTTCAACTCGAGGATAAAAAATCGGATCGTAGTCGGACTCGGAAAGCCTTCTGTCTTCCGTCAATAATGATCTAGATCATATTGCCCCAACTTCCAAGAAGCAGAACAGGCGAGAAATGCCTAAGTAGGAGTTGTAGATTCGGAGGAATAGAATGAAGCAAGGGGTTCAATGTGAACTTACAAGGTGACGTAACCGCACTCTCAGTAAAGAGTCCATGCGAGCAACTTGCGAGGCGACCCCATGTGCCGCGGCAAGATAATTTAAACCGCCAACAATTCCCGCGCCGACGACAGTATTCTCGTTCCGTGGTTTTGGTTATTCTTTTGGCTGTACTATGGGCCTATGGCTTACCGCCACCCATTTTGCTGATGCCAATTGCATGGCCGATTGGGATCCAGGAATGTGGATATGCAGACCTCCTCTTCGTGGTATGTGTCCAGAACAGTGTTCGTCGTCGACCGAGGTTAACCGTAAAGGTGCCAATTGACGTTGTCGAATTCTGTTGGGGAAAGGTGGACTGCATATAAACACGAAATACGATCCACGGTCAATCTAATGTGATAGCTAGAGTCAAGTGCCTCCCAGAAATTTTGAAACTGCTCGGGTCGGTTTTCCTCCAGGGTCCAGTAACAAATTAGACCTCACTAAATTTAACACGGCCAGCCATAGAGACACCTTCCGAGCCATATCCATGTTAAGTGGACTACCGGCGAGCTCGGGGTTATTTTAGACAAGCTAATCCGAACATGAAGAGCTCATGATCACGTCCTTTCGCAAGTGTAGTGAGAGGTTCAGCCGAACTCAATGTCGAGCTTGAAATGCGATGAAGCTTCAAAATTCGGTTCTCGTACCGTAACAAGTAGTTCCAGTCTTCGTCAAGTTGGCTCGCACTTCCAGCCGTCGCAGTTCAAGTACTGGATCAAGAGAGTCCTAGAGGTTCGGAGGAGATGCAAAATTTAGTGAAGAAATTATCAACATAACAACAAGCATGGATCTCCGTATGGTGTCCTCTGGCCATTACAGCTGTTTCAGAAAACCTTGTCCGAACCAACTTTTTTTTTTTCGCGAGCCATCATGTGATATGATCCCCACGACCTTATATGGTAGTTTCCCAGCCGTCCCAATTTGGGGACTGGACATGGATAGCCTGAATTCCCTTAGTATTTGACGCATTCCGACGGTAAAATTGCGCGCTTCGACGAATAGAATTAATTTCTGGTATGTTTCAAAAAAACGAGGAGAATCGGTGGTGAATTCGGCTCACGCGCGTCCAAAGCGCACTGAAGTACCAACTGTCCTTCATAACAGGTGCTAAAGCTTACAGAAACATCATATTACCACCTAAAAAATGCAGTAATGAGACTCAGATATGTCTCTCTAATGATATAAGTATAAAAATTGAATTATATGTGCCAGAAGGAGACTCCAGCAGCTCAGACGAGCTTGCGCGCACTCATTTTGGCAGGTCCCGGGGGCTGCCGAGCCTGCACGTGATGGCTCGCGCGAGAAAAAAAAAAAAAGTGACCTGGACAAGGTTTTCTGAAACAGCTGTAAACTGCAGTCGATAGCATCTGGACGTGAGTTGGGGCGAAGAGGGGGTTGTGGGAAAACTCGCTCGGCTAAGAATAAGATGGCTAAATTTAGCAGGCCAGGCCGCTCCTTGCCGAAGCGCAGCCACTGCCTCGAGGTTGGTTGAAAATTCATTCGGGGCTGCACTGGTCATTGGAGATCCGTTTTATTCTCTGCTCCTTGCACATGTCTTCCACGCCTTTTCACTGAGGACCTCACGAATCTCTTATACCTGAACCTCGAGGATATCACAAAACCACTTTTAAAAGTCGACAGACACTCCTCATACCCATTCCGACAAGTGCTATTCGTGCAGTTACAGAACTGTATTTCATTAAACGTCCCTTAACGACTCTCACGATGTATAACGCCCTTCCCCTCTGCCTTCTTGCTCTTTCCATCAGCATCGTTCCTTCGGTGGCCTTGCCAGATCTCAGCGTTCGCAACTGGCGATTTGGCCTACCGGCATTTCGAGAATCACATCCCAACGAGGTTGAGAAGCGGGACACAATTAATGTGATAAACCACAACCTTGACGGGTCTCCTTTCCTGTGGCTTCCGCAAGACGAGTACTCTGGCACCACTTTCTTCGAGTAAGCCATCTTTTAGCCTGCGTCAGGGTATGCTAATGACTGAACGATGGGCATAGTCGTTGGAATTTCTTCACGGATCCCGATCCTACTTCGTAAGTCCTCATAACTCGTGCGTGGTAATGGCACGGGCATGTTGTTGATTCTTACATTCAACGCTATTCCAGTGGGACAGTCCAGTCAGTCTTTCTTCGCTATTCCCGGTCGATGTTCCTTTCTGATGAGACCTTAGCTACGTGGATCGAGACACTGCCGTTGCGAATGGATTTGTATATATCGAGAACGATGGAACAGTCATCATGAAAGCAGATGATACTACCTCATTGCCTATGGGCGTTAATCGTAGCAGGTAATTTGGCCCCTGCTCTTGGTTTACAATTCTAACGTTTTTTCACGACTTAGTGTCAGGATTAGCAGCCAAACGCTCTACACCACTGGCCTCTTCGTTTTGGATATCAATAGGGCACCCTGGGGCTGTGGTAAGTCATGATTTTTAGACAAAGCAACACTATTCGTTAAATCCAATCTATATAAAAGCGATCTGGCCAGCTTTTTGGACCACTGGAATAATTTGGCCTGGTGTATGATGTCTTTACTATTCACGTCTTTCTGCTCAGCTAATATGTTTATTTAGAATGGAGAAATTGATGTCCTGGAAGGTGTACATGCCAATCAATACAATCAAATTGCATTCCATACAAACCCAGGTATTTACTACTATCTCCTATAAGTCTATGTGTTCTCACAACAACTCGAGGGTGTTCCTTGGACCCTACTGCCACTTTTACCGGAACCATTCCGGTACGTGTTGAGAAATCAAGCCTTTGATCTCAACTAACCATGCTATAGACCGACGCAAATGGCCAAAATCGTACTAATTGTGACGCAAATCTGGATAGCAACAGTGGTTGCGATACAGTTGAATGGAGTAGGGCTTCTTATGGACCTTACTTTGAGGCTCAAGGTGGAGGAATTCTCGCAATGAAGTGGGATGAGAACGATATCTCTATATGTGAGCTATGTTTCTCTTGCTGGGCCTCGTTCGTCTTAGTAATTCATACAACAGGGTCTTTCTACCGGGCCGCAATTCCCACTGATGTTGCTGCTGGGACTCCAAATCCATCATTGTGGGGTCCGCCCTCAGCCAGGCTCATGAATACCATGTGCAACATCACCGATTTCTTTAGAAATCATACCATTGTGTTCGGTGCGCCTCCCTTGAATGATAAGTATGAAAGGAAAATACTAACCTGCCAATGTTAGATATCACATTTTGTGGTTTGTGCATATCTGCGTTCAAGGGAGTTCATTATTTCTCAAGTGTATAAATCTAGGCCAATGGGCAGGCAACTCGTACGCCACAAGTGGTTGCCCAGGAACATGTCCTGAAAGACTGATGGACCCTACAAACTTTGTGGTACGCCAAGAATGAAATTTACCTCTCCTGCTATGCTGATAATGTCTGGCAGAATGCGACATGGAGTATCAACTCTCTGAAAGTCTACAAGAAACAACCTTTGTCAGGCAATTCCACCTCTGCCGCCGACCTGGGCCCAATACATGCAGTCAGCAAAGCGGAATTCGTTTTACCAATCGTTGCCGCCATGATTTACCACCTTTGGTGACGGCGAGCAACATAAACTATATACTTGATACCATCTAGATGCTAGCTCTGTTGAATAAACCATAAGGAATTCTTTGCTTGTTAAGTGCAATTCTTGAACTCCTGTGCTCCAACTTGACATCAAATCATCATAACCTATGACGCAGATTCACTCTAAGGCGCCTATGCAGAACCAGAACCCGACAGTCAATGGGGGAAAGTGACGATCGTCAACGTCACAACTGACGCGAGAGACTTTTTGCTTTGTAGGTACATAAAAGCGAGACAGGTTTCAGTTCAGACCTCCCATTCTCTCATTCTCCATCACCATGTCTACAATTGGAACTGCTTTCAAGCATGCTATAGCTGACGTTACTGAGACTGCTAAGGTCAAAGATTTGGGCCGTGATATAGTCGAGCCCTCTCATGCTTCTGTGTTGACCACGGACCATGGTGTGAAGGTATCAGACACTGATAATTGGTATGTTCATTCTCTATTTGGCGTTTGGCGGATATCTTTTCTCATTGTATGGCAGGCTGAAAGCAGCGGATGGCGAACACGCCGGACCGTCTCTCCTCGAAGACCAAGTTGCAAGAGAGAAAATACATCGCTTTGACCATGAACGCATTCCGGAGCGTGTAGTCCATGCCCGTGGAAGTGGAGCTCATGGGTTCTTCCGAGTTTTCGACAACCGTGCTACGAAATGGACCAAGGCCCCAGTTCTGACGGATCCATCTCGTACTACGCCGATCTTCGTTCGATTCAGCACTGTCCAAGGCTCTCGTGGAAGTGCTGTGAGCCCCATAAATAAGAATATATGGCACAGCTTTTGATTTATTTTTTGTTTCTAGGACACAGTCCGGGATGTTCGAGGATTTGCGATGAAATTCTACACCGAGGAAGGCAACTGGGACCTTGTTGGTAATGATATTCCGGTCTTTTTTATCCAGGATGCTATCAAGTTTCCGGACATCATCCATGCCGTAAAACCCGAACCACAAAATGAAGTGCCGCAAGGGCAGAGCGCTCATAACAATTTCTGGGACTTCGTTGGCCTTCAACCTGAATGTGAGTCCCCATAAATTTCGTATTAAATTTTGCTTAATTCCACAATACTTTAGCCGCTCACATGGTTATGTGGGTTATGTCGGACAGAGGTTTGTAGCTCACGATTCATCAATCTTTCCGAGACCTGACTGTGTACCAGGAATTCCACGTTCGTTCAGGATGATGCAAGGCTTCGGAGTCAACACATACACTCTAATCAATGCGGAAGGACAACGTGTTTTTGTTAAATTCCATATGATTCCCGAACTCGGAGTGCACAGTTTAGTTTGGGATGAAGCTCTAAAGATTTGTGGACAAGATCCTGGTGCGTTTTCAAGCTTCGTTTCAACTACAAGGTCTGATCATTTTATCCAGATTTTCACCGTAAGGACCTTGAAGAGGCTATCAAGTCTGGGGCCTATCCAAAATGGACATTCGGCATTCAGGTCATCGAAGAGAAGGATGAACATTCATTCGATTTCGACATTCTCGACGCGACGAAAGTATGGCCCGAGTCGCTCGTCCCCGTACATCCTATCGGGGAATTCGTACTTAACCGAATCGTCGACGAGTTTTTCCCCGAGGTCGAGCAGATTGCTTTCTGCACCAGCCATGTCGTACCCGGAATCGGTTTCAGTGATGACCCTTTGCTCCAAGGCAGGAACTTCTCGTACTTTGATACACAGATCACCAGGTTGGGAGTCAACTGGGAACAGGTTGGTTTTTCCTTCTTTCTTCGTTGTTTCTCAGTCGCCATAATTATCTATATCTAGATTCCCATCAATCGCCCAATCTGTCCAGTTCTGAACCACCATCGTGATGGTTCTCGTCAACATCGCATCCATAAAGGCTCGCTCAACTACTTCCCTAACCGAGATAATGTTGGGCATCCAGTTCCTTCGTCAGCGGGCGGCTATGAAGAGTATGTGTGCTCATCCATGATGACGTCATGCGTTATTCATCCTTTACAGCTACAAGCAAAAGATCGTCGGCATGAAGCAACGAACCCGCGGTGCGAAATTCCAGGAACATTTTAATCAAGCACAACTTTTCTACAATTCTCTTTCCCCGTATGAAAAGAGCCACTTGATTTCGGCCATATCGTTTGAGCTCAGCCACTGCGACGACCAACGTGTCTACGAGACCTACACCAAGATTCTTAACAACATCGACTACGACTTGGCAAAGCTCGTTGCGCAAAATGTGAACGGCATTATTCCTGATAAACCAGCCCGCCAGAACCACGGAAAGACAGAGCCCTCCCTCTCTCAACTCCAGTTCGCGCCGAAGAAGCCCACTATCGCTACCAGGAGGATCGCCGTGCTCGTTGCTGACGGGTTCAACAAGGCCGAGGTTGAAGCTGTCTGTGCCACACTGACCGGCGAGAAAGCGACTACTTGGATTATAGGGCCGAGACGAGGAAAGATTTACGCCGAGGGTCAGACTTTTGGGAGTGGCGATGGGCTCTTTGCTGATCATCACTACGAGGGTCAGCGGTCGACGTTATTTGA
The DNA here is from genome assembly GCA_023014335.1 of Galerina marginata. Taxonomy (NCBI): domain Eukaryota; kingdom Fungi; phylum Basidiomycota; class Agaricomycetes; order Agaricales; family Galerinaceae; genus Galerina; species Galerina marginata. The sequence goes on along the minus strand of JAECYW010000007.1, from coordinate 1,401,644 downwards.
CGCGATCTACATTCCGTCGGGTTCGGCCCATACGAAGAGTCTTGCTACCAATGGTCGCGCCGTCCATTGGATTCGGGAGGCCTTTGGTCACTGTAAAGCCATTGGAGCCATCGGTGACGGCGAGTAGATATTCCAACTATCATCTTCACTTGGTTGATGGTTTGTTCTTTTAGCTGTGACCCTCGTGAACGCTACTCTTAGTGTCCCGGAGATCAAATTCAGCAGTTCGCTCGATACAGATGAGGTCGTCTCTTCATACGGCGTCGTTACGTCTGGCAAATACAAAGCCAAGTCTGTCTTAGGCGATGCTTGGCACATATCTCATGGGCCCACGGGATTCGTGTCCAACTTTGCCTACGAAATCAGCCAGCATAGGTGCTTCCAACGTGAAATGGACGGGCTGACGAGCAGAGTCGCTTATTAAAGTCATGAAGTAAACGTAAACGTATTGTATTTGTAGTCTATAGTCTGTATTCTAGCCCCTACGTACGACTTGAAAGTTGAATCAAAGCTAGGGATGTTTACCATTACTCTAGACGCCCGTTGCAGCCCTCAGGCTGTACCGATTTCGAGCAAGCCTCCTGCATTTCAATTAAAATTCAATTTAGGTTGATTTATTTTCCGGGGTAAGCTGCCGATTGGAAATTTCCCCACAACTCCCCTGCAACTCGTAAGATTCGATTGATCTTACACTTCGGGGTCCCATCCCAGGCTACGTACATAGGTATGACCACTGCGGGGCTGGCTGGCTGTGGCTGTGGTCCTGCCATCAAGCCTTTGCCTGGACATTCTTCGACGCCTCGGCCTCGAGGGCCGCTGCATCTCGCAGTTCATTTTACACAGACGACAGAAGAACATCTCGGAAGGAGAATACGACCGCTTTTCCTGAACTTCCGAGTTGCAGCCTGCAGCGGCGAGATAAATTAGGACCAACCTGCGACGAAAGTAGACCGTCAATTTTAGCAACCATTAGGATACCAAAACATCAGTTTTGAGTGTGGTTGGAGGGCGGAGGACTCTGACTCCGCTGCAACAATGCTGCGATGGATCCTTGGTCTCTCTTCGCAATGCCTGTACTGGCAGCACTAGACGGTCTAGACCCTCATCGTTACCTCAGGCGATGCCGTATCTGGGGTAAGTAAGATGCGAAAGGGAACCACTGGTACGTACTTCACCTCAATCATAGTTGGTCCGTCGGAGAGCAAATAGCCTACTCATCCTTGATTCCTCATCCCTGATCAAGATACCAGCTTCCGCGAAGTAGCTTGCCCTTCGGAAGGTTAAGCGGAATTCTAGCGCGGATTCCAAGGAGCTAGGCTACTCGACTTCCAAGTAGCCTACGATTTGGGTAAGTAGTAATGGGTCAGGATAGGGTGTTCGGGGTAAAGGTCGTAATTCTAACTATAGTCGATTATCATTAGGTTCGATCGCAGTGCTACTCTAAGTATAACCCAGTTCCGAGTCGCTATTTATAGACCGTCTAAGGAAGTTAATAATAGGTCAGGGTATTTGTTGGACGGAAAGGACCTGTGAAAGGCCATGCATCCTGATTCAGAGTCTATGAAGGTTTTGGGTAAGATTTAAATTTTCCGAGCTAATCTTGGACGGACACTGAAGCTCAAACATGATACTAAAAAAAAGCAAGATCAGTCCTGTAATAGATCAGGAGTCGCACGAACGATGCACCACCACAGAGCTAGCAATAGCATCCAATCGATAAAGAACGTGGTGTCCGACGGCGGCGAACGGAGTAAGTATGAGCCTCGAATAATTATAAGTACGATGCATCACATCTAGAATCTAGAAGATCAGGATCAGGTCTAAGCACACATGCAGGTCGATTCCGAGTCTCATCCTCATCCTCATCCTCCTCGGCCCTCAACCGATCAACCGATACGAATCAAAACCCGATCGCGAGACTCAAAACCCAAACATAGACGTAAAACGAGCATTGCAAAGTGAATTGTATTGAATTGTGAACTGTGCACGACATGATGTGATAAGAAGAGAGAAACAGAACCAGAACCAGAACCAGGAAAATGGGAGATGACAGACAGACTGAAATAAAAAATAAAATGAACCGAAACCGAAACTGAGACCGAGACTTAGAGTACCGAACACACCGAACACGAACAGGGAATTACAAAGGTGAAAAAGACAAATGATGATGATGCTGATGGATGGGATTGGGAAAGGATGTGTAATGGTGGGTAATGAAAAAAAATGCATGGTGGTAAACACGAAACACCCATGGTAATCGTAATGAAAATGGTAAGAAACAGAAACTGGGAGAGGGGGTGATAAGGGTCAATCAAGATAAAGAGGCAATACAGTAAGCTATCATAAAACCGAAGTAGAAAGGAGAATAAGAAACCAAACAGGAGCAGTGCACGGATGAGTACCGGTATGGGTATTATATGATTCCAAAAAAGGAAAAACCTCCCAAGTTCAATGAAAAGGGGAAAGCCCAGGAAAGGGAATCTTTACGACGTTGTCTACATCGAAACGTCTCGACTTGAAAGGAAGCACAGTGCGCCAACAAAAGGCGATGGACTCCGGTGGGTGTTGGGGATGGGATAAGGGAGGCGATGATGGCGGCGGCAGAGGCAGGTACGAGGAAAGAGGAGCAAGACGTACGCTTGGGTTTACGAGAAAACCTAAAGGAGGATCCGTTAGCGCACAACCCTCAACCTCCATAAAGAGAGAAAAGAAGACACACCCAAAGTGAGCCTTGGTTTATTATCTGATGAGGAGTGATTTGGTGGTGCCGATTACAAAGAGCAGAGAGCAGACTGGACGAGAGACGAGGGGCACGGGCCGGAATTATGTGATATGGCCCAGCGCCGAGAGCAACACAAACACAATCGAAAGCGATAGTACGAATATATGAGAGGAGACTTTGACTCAGGGGTGGATGTGCAGATGATCTAGAAGGCGGAAAGAAAGAGTCAGCTCATGAAGGATGCAGCAAGTAGGAGGGGAGAATACGCACTAACGATATGATATATTACCAAAGGCTGGCTTCAAGTAAAAATAGGACAGGATAGGATAGCGAGACCGATAAACAAAACGAGAACGAGAACGAAAGCTTTTATGAGATGCGCCGATATCGGTGTCGGTGATAGAGGATGGTGGTTGGGAGGTCGATAAGAGCAGCCGAGAAGGACGAGTGATGAGTGACGAGTGATGCAGATTAGAAAGAAGTGGATGGCGAAGAGAAGTTAGGGTGGGTGTGGTGAGCGTGATTGGGGATTAGAGACGACGAGAAGAGGACGATCGGGCAGAACGGAAGCAAAAACTACCGGAAGAAATAAGACCCATCGACGATTTAAGACGATTTCCCGAATTCGAAATTCGAGATAACCAAAAAAGTGCGGGGTAAGCGAGACGCGTGGACACTTCGAAGCGCATGGATCGACAAGCGATGGCGATGACGTCGGCGGGGTAGCAGCGACGATGCCTCCGTTCGCTGGTATGGGGCGATGATGGATAAATACAAGGACGGGCGGAGAGGAGACGGAAGGGAGGATAATAATGAAAAATGAGTAGGGGGTGGAATTTAAGCGGCCTCTGGACACCCGCTGGCATCCAATCCAGCCAACGATGCCCCGTTCCGTGTCCGTGTCCGCGTCCGAGCGTATTCGTTTACCCAGTCCTCTGCATGTCCTTGATAAGTTCGCGTTCGTCGTGTCGTCGTGTTATCACCTCCCCTCCCCTCCTTCTTGCTCCTGTGCATGCTTGATCGAGGACTTGGCGCACAGAATGCAAAGCCCACACCAATGCATACGCAAAATGAACGCCAAGCCGCGCTAGAAACACCTCTTCGCCAAAGTTGCTCCGAGTCCGAGTCCGAGTCCGAGCGCATGCACTATCCCCCCAACGGACGCCCCCAAGCTGACATGCATCGCAGAAGGCTTTGCGCCAAGCCCATGCCACCGAGTTAACCTGGGGTTAAGAGGTCGAGGGGTTACAAAGACGTAGTAGCCCCCTCGTGCCCGTCCAATTCCTCCTTCCTCTTCGATTTCCAACCCAACCCAATGCCGCCCAACACTCCAACCACACCTTCCTTCATCGACACCAACACCCAACCAACACCCAACCAACACCCACCAACACCCAGCCGACACCTACTCCTTATGCCGACTGATCTTCTCAACACCAGCCCCAAGCGCCGTCTTCCTCCTCTCCTCCATCCCTTCTTCTTCCTCCTCTTCCTCCTCCTCCTCCTCTTCTTCCTCCTCATCGCCATCTCCATCCACATCCGACTCGGACTCAGTCTCGCTCTCTGAAGCAGACGCAGACGTAGCAGTAGACGCCGTGCTCGCCCGTCTCGCGTGTGTAGTCGGGACGACACCAGCCTTGTCCTCGTCCTGCGTGGGGTCGTTAGGTTTGGGTTTGTCGGCGTGCATGTGCGCGTGCGCATTGCCATTGCCGTTCCCGTTCCCGTTCCCGTTCCCGTTCCCGTTCCCGTTCCCGTTCCCGTTCCCGTTCCCGTTCCCGTTCCCATTGGTGTGCACACCACCATCAACCTCCTCCTCCTTCATCCCACCTTCAGCTTCAACAGCAACAGCAACATTCGAAGCCGACGCCGTCCGGTGGTGTCGATGCGAGTGCGAGTGGTGATGATGATGCCTCGGCCTTACAGGCACGGGGACGCACATCTGCACATGCTCCGGCTCGTGCGTGTGTCCGTGTTCTTGGTGCGTCTCGGCAGCGGGAGCAGGAGTGTCGTCCTTGTCCTTTGCAGAATTTGCACCCCCAGAGCCAAACACGAATCCGTCCTTCAACTTGCCGATACTCGCAAGCGTAGGCGTCGGCTCGCCGCTCATCGGCATCTTCGAGTTGTCTCCACCCTCATCCTCCCCATCCTCCTCCTCCTCCTTCTCCGCGGTAAACGAAGCAGGAACGATCGTAGCCGCCGACCCAGGCGTCAAAGTCGGCGTAGGTGACACCATCCCCCCCGCCGCAGCCATCGCCATCGACCCAGGCTCATCAGTAAACGCCGTCATCCCCAGCCCAATCCCGAACCCAAGCCCATGCCCATGCCCATTCGGGAGGGAATACGCATGGTGGTGCGCAAGCGCAAAAGCGCCGCCGTCCATAGTCGACGCGCGCGTGGGCGTGGGCGTGCTCATCTTGCTTTCAGAGCCGCTTTCGGGGTGTGTGGGTGGGGTGGTAGCGGGTGCTTGAGGGTCCACTTCCGTCTTCGTATCCCCTTTGGGAGTATTTCCAGCATCAGCCTTTTCCTTCTCCAATTTCTCCTTCTCCCTCTCCCTCTCCTCAGCTGCCTTTCTCTCCCTCTCCTCCCTCCTCCTCCGCACCCACCCCATCCCACTCCCATCATCATCATCATCATCTCTGCTCAGGCTCACATTACCCCTAGTACCACCACCACCACCCACACCGACCCTGCTCTGCCCCGCCGCACCAGGAGCAGCGGCCCCATTCTGCGCAGCAGCGCCATTCCCCACCCCGACACCGCCGTGCAGCCGCTCCCAGTTGACACCCCCCGACCCGCGGCCCGCGACGCCCGCGCTCTTGGCGCCTTTGACAGAGCCCATACCGCCATAGCCCCACTCGACGAACTCGTCGTCCTCGTCGCGCACGTTGGCGAATGGGTTGGCGTTGATAGGCCCCGAAGGCCGTTTGGAGCCGTACACGCGGCCGTTGAGCATGCGCGCGCCTTTGTATCGGTTTCCGGGCTTGGAGGGGTTCGGCTGGGACTGGGATTTTTGTGCGGGTTTCGGGGTTGTTGTGTTTGCTTTGGACTTTGGGTCGGAGGATAAGGAGGAGGATGAGCCGGAGGAGGAGAAGAGGCCGAGGGACATGGATTTGGATTTGGATTTTGTGTTGGACTTGTAGCTCTGTGCGCTCTGGGTGCGTGCGAGGGGGCTGGAGCCGCTGAGGAGGGGGTTGTTCTTGTCTGCGGAAGAGCCGGCGCTGGTCCAGCGGGAGAGGCCCCAGCCCGAGGTGGTGGCGGTGGAGGCCGAGTCCGCGGATTCGCGGGAGGAGGTGCGGAAGAGGTTGATGGTGCCGAGGGTGAGGATCTCTTCTGTGGATAGAGAGAGAGCCTTGCGTGCGGTGCGTGGGTGGCCGGAGGAGGAGGGTACGGGCGTGGGTGGGTCGATTGAGGGTGTGGGTGTGAGGGAGTGGGAGCTGGAGCCGGAGGACGAGGCGGAGCTGCGCTTGAAGGGCCGTAAAAGGGAGATGGAGCGCGGTTTCGGCCAGGATGAGGGGGGGGCGGATGTGTTTGTCGTAGAAGGTGCAGGTATTGCAGCCGGACCGCAGTTATTGTTCGATGGGAGAGCCGAGTTCTGGGTGACGGGGGACGAGCCGACGCTTGATACGGGGGAGCAGTCGCTCGGAGTTGTCGTGCGCGGGGTGGAGGTGGCGGATGAGCTGGAGGAGAGGTAGGAGGAGCCGCTGCTCGATGCGAGGGTGTCTTTGTCTTTGTCCTTTGCCGTTTCTTTGTCTCGTTCGTCTGACTCGAGCTCACGCATGCGCGGAGGGATGGGACTAGGCGGGGGAAGGAGGAGGGAGACGGGGATGTGGTTGAGGGCGTCGGCGTCTTCATCTGTGGGGACGGGTATGGGGAGCTCGTCGCCGTCGTCTGTGATGAGGACTGCGCGGCGGGGGTCTGGCAGGGGGGCAAAGCGTATACGACGCCGGGAAAGAGAGTCTGCGGGGGAGGGTTTGGAGGTGGAGGCGGAGGAGGGCGAGCGCGGGTTGCTGCTGCTGCTCAACGACGTGTGCGAGGACGTGGAAGACGCGGATGACGTCGAGCCGTCGGGGGACGAGGAGGAGAGAGATGCAGTGTAGAAAGGGCGGGGGGGCAGCAGAATGCCGGAAGGACTGAGCGGACGGTGTTGGACGCTGGCCATTGCTGGTGGAGGAAGAGGAAAAGGCGGAGTGGCGACGCTCGATAACTTAGCAGTCAGTTGGGAAAACAGAAATCGAAGAGAGCAGATCTTGGCACTCTGCAGTCTCCGGGGTCCCATACACGTGTCCCGATTCGATCACTCTCCTTTTTACCCTAATAACCTCCTCTCGTAAGCCCTCTGTGCCAAGCCCATCCCGCCCACAGACCCCCCTCACCCATGACTCGTCCCGCAGTACTCTCTATCCTAGCGTCCTCGACGTTCATGATTTGCAGTCGGATCCCGAGTCGTCGGCTCGGAGCACGCTTTGACCCTTGCTTGGTACCCGCGACCCTGCGCTCCTCCGACATCCGGTTTCCTCTTGTATATACGTACTCATTTTCTCTTGGCTTCATAAAATAATATCACATTACCTCGCATACGAGCGCTCAATCCAAGCCAGTTACTTATTACTCTCACCGCGTTCCCCATGTCAGCTCAGACCTTCCTCCTTCTCTCAACTCGCCCTCGACTTGGCTTCGCTCCTGGACCCACTCTAGAATCACTTAGTAATAACTCGACCCCGCCAGTGGGCACCCACATAACGTCAACCCACCGTCCCACGCCCACCTCGAGCGTCGCTTACCATCATCCCGCCGCTCTTCCCGCGACGCGACATCTCAACCTCGTAACCACCGCCATGCTCGTCATCGTCCCAGTTACCTTATTTAAATTAGCGCGATCAACCAATCAGTGATTTCGACTCGGAGTAGCATTTGTGCAAATATCCAATGGCGTCGCCGTCTTTGAGCTTGATCGGAATCCAACATCTCTGTACGTTCTCTTCAAGTCTCATGGTCCCCATTTCTCTCCATATTCATTTTCATGAATACCAAGTCAAATACACAAAAAGTCAGGGGCTGTCATAACCCTAATCGAATGAATTCTATCGATGAAATCATGGACCCTTGAAATTGAATGCAGCCATATCATAATCTAATCGCATCTAATCATGCACGATGCACAAGCATCGACACTTGCTTAGGGCCACGACATCAACATTGAAATGGTACGGAGGACCGTCCATTCCACATTCCTTTAGTATTACTAAACCATCTAGGCTCCCGTTCTATTGCATGCACTCCTGTCTGACTCTCCGCGCTGGCACCATTTCCTTTCCCTTGCTTCTCGCTCAAGATGGTATTACTCTATTCTAGATCTTGCTCACGGCTCTCAATAGTACTGTCTCCTCTATCAACGTCATCCACTGGACGTTCAAGCTCCTCATCCCTAATTCCTCACGCGCACGGCTTACCATCGTAGTGTCCGTGTCCGTGCCCGTGTCGTATCTCACTCGGGACGAGCTCGAGTATCTTATCTCCCCAATCACTCTGTCGATAATGAATCCTGGACGCAGCTCGTCAGTCGCTTGGAGCCCACTAAGCACCGAGGAGCCAAGGGATATTATACAACTAGGCCCTAACTCCTCGCAGTCACCCACCCCGTACCGCATCGCCAGAGCCTAGCTGTACCACAACCCAAGGTACCCTAGGCTATAGCCAAGGCCTTCTCTTCTCCGGACCCGATGGCAATGCGAATGCGACGTCTGAACCGACATCGACATCGACATCGGATAACGTCACCACCATTATTTATTATAAAATCAAACCACTCGACTACGATTTTTTTCGCTTCTCGTGCTTTCTCGCGTTCTCGGTTTATTTGTGAACTCAACAGGGCTCACTAGACATAAACTGTCAACGAATCTTCGAAACAGAAAACCAGGGAAAGGCGAGGAAACGAAACGAAAGGCGGCCCACTGCAGCAGCTAAGCGCTAAATTCCCGGGTAACGTCACCACCATTATTTTATTATAAAATCAAGCCACTCCACCACGATTTTTTCGCTTCTCGTGCTTTCTCGCGTTTTATAAACTCGACAGGGCTCCGAGTCGATAGTCGGGAGTCGGGAGTCAAGACTGGACATAAACTGTCAACGAACACCAGGAAAAGGCGAGGAAAGGAATGGAGGCCGAGCTAAGCGCTAAATTCCCTCATCACCAAAATCCCTCAATTTATTAATATGGAGATTTAGAGGTATCCCTTTTTTGTTCCTACTACGTTGAAATACAGGAGCTTGCCATGAGGTGCGCGATTGAACGATTAGCTCGGAGGTTAGTTCTCACTCAGCCTCCTGCATCAGCCATCGGGGACTACCTCTAGAATGCTGGTAGGCGATCCAACCTCATGCCCTAATTTCAGCATGTCGCTACGGTGCTGGCCCAGGCTTTTCAGCCACCAGAGGCTAGCTGTACCTAACACCAAGGCCTTCTCTTCTCCGGGCCCGATGCGACGTCTGAATCGACGTCGGATAACGTCAACACCATTATTCAAAATATAACACGATTTTTCGTTTCTCGTCCGTTCTCGCGGGTTCCGTTTATTTATTTATGTGAACTCGACAGGAATCCGAGTCGAGAGTCGGGGCTAGACGAGACATAAAGTGTCAAAGAATCTTCGAACTAGAAAATCAGGGAAGGGGAAGGTCGGCCCAGCTAAGCGCTAAATTCCCTCATCACAAAATCTCTCAGTTTATGAAAATTATAGGCTTTCCTTTTGCTTGTGTGTCCTATTAAAACACAGCAGTCCGAGGTGCGCGAATTGACTACTGGCCAGGATGTCGTTCTCACTCCTGTGTCAACCGCCTCTGAGCGATCCGGATCCTACCTCATGCTGCCGATTTCAGCACGTCGACACGGTACTGGCCTTGGCTCTTCAGCGTGCTTAATAACTACCACACCTCCCTGGGCAAAAGCACAAAGCTGCGGACGAGGGCTTGGAGCACCCGTAGTCAAATAATCCACAGCCTTTGACTTCCCGACGATCCGTGTGCATTCCGTCCCGCTACACCGCCTCCGCCTCAGAAGCAATGACGCAAATTTATTATTCAATACAACTCCCGCACCGAAGTTATTCAATTCGAAGCGACGCGATATCGAAGAAAACGCCTTTTGGATCTACACACCCGGGCAGGCAACGGACCACGGACAGCTAAGCGCTAAATTCCCTCAATTTAATTCCCTCGCTTTATGGCAAGATCGCAGATTGCATCGGACAATCTCGAGCCTCGAGCTTTGAACCTCCTCAAACCTCAGGCTTGCGCTCTGTGACGGTGTCCCTTCCTGTCGTGACCTCCCTACGTACCATATGTACGTCTAGGAGGGAACGATCTCGGGTGATCGGAGATACTGCTACAGAGCACGAGTCTGGAAACGAGCGTCTCACAGTTCGCGGTCTGTTTCAATCCACTCTTGGGTCTTTCTGTTCTAGAATTTGGACTTGTCTGACGGGTTATCTCAATTTGTTGCCCCCCAACAGGTACACCGACGCCAGTCTTATTCTTATTCCCATACCCATGCCCATCCCGCCCCCGCCCCGACACAGCCACCTTCAGGCTTCTTTTAATCCCGATACACCCTTAGTGACCCTATCCAATGACGCAATAATAACCGTTTAACCATTTAACCGCGCCTTCTCAAATACAAAAATTCAAGCCTATTTAAATACCACTCGCCTGGCAACGCGAATCGAAAAAGAGCCTCTGCGCAGCTAAGCGCTAAATTCCCTCAGCCAATAAATGCCTCACTCTACGTAAAAATGGGAATAAGCCAGCCCAGATTACATCGGATGTCGATCCTCGCATATCGGGTCGGGGGCCCTGGTCCCAGGGTCGCTTTTGTGCACTTATTTTCGTCGAGATCCTTTTTAGAAATGAGCGCTTTGCGATTACGTTGGCGGCGGCGCTAAAAGTCAACGCTGTGTATTCATCTCAAGTGTTGTTCCAAGTTCGACGGCATTCGAGGGGATTCGGTCATCGCTATACCGGGCTTTGTGGGAGGCGCAAGCTCCGTGGCCGACCACGGTGCGTGTGCGTATTTTCGCTTTAATATCGTTCTTACTGTTGCCGGTACGCCAGCTTCAAGGTCGAGATCCGACGCGTCACGCGCCCCCATTTCTTGGGAATTCAATATTCGAGACACTCAAAACGAATATATTGAGGTTCAATTAATATTTCTTTCACGGTCTTCGCGGTCTTCGTCTTCGCGCACCAACAGTTCAAGTTAAGATCCGCGATGAAGATCATCACGAATCTTCATTATTATTTAGGCTCCCCGCCTTCCCGCTTAGGCGCAAGTTACTTAAATGAGTCTGTTTCCAAACGACGTCAATGTGGTGTTCTAGGCATCTAGGGTCTGAACCCTACCTGCATGTCGGTGACAGACCGAATTTTCATCGTTGACGCCTACGCCTTCGACTCTCGAGTTGTCAGCACTATGACTCTGCTTATCTCAAAGATTATAGGTCAGCAATTATCTCATTTCTGACAAGGGGGTGACATTCACGATCGTGATAGTGATGGGCAGTGTGATCTTGATTCCTTGATTCTTGATATCGAAGATGCGGATAAGATGGCCATTGGTGTGTATGTTTGTCCTTTACGTGTTTTCCAAATATTTTCTGTAGGCTGTGTGCGATGGGAGTATTCCGTAGTTCGGGAAGATAAATGTCCGACTCTTGCGGTTGAGAATCTTCCAAAAGCAGGTCTAAAATACATCCAGCCTGCACTGGACATCGATAATTTTTTTTAACTGTCTATCTAACTATGTATATCCAGGCTTCGCAGCTTGTTGCTTTCGAGGTCCTCGTACACCGCGTCAAGTTTCAAGCTCGAGGAGGAACGTTCGTCGTACTATACTGCTTATCAACGACGAGCCTGAGGAACCGGGTGCAGCCTGAGATTTAATATGTGTCCCGACGCTGACATTGTTTTTAAACCCTCCTTAATTTCGCTCGGGAGATGCCAGCGTACCAGCGAGGACGATACGAGGGTCCTTATCCCTTGCGCATAATTCGTTCAAGGGGTTAATCAGTCGGCCAGCCTGAGTAAGCTCAAGGCAGCGAGCTTGTCCCTGGAACGTTCACCTTCAGCCAGTTCATTCATTGGGTGTCGAGACCTTGTTTATAAATTCGTGTCGCGGGCCGGCCGCGGCGTCTGCATTGCCTTTATCTTTATCTCGGTCTTGCCGGTACAGTCGAACCCCTCATAACGCATTCCCCTCATAACACATACAGGCCATAACCCATAGGTTTGGGCGGCCACCAGACCCAGGTTTTACACCAAAATTGACCCCTCATAACGCATAACCTCTCATAACACATAGCTTGGGGGGTCCACCGAGGGGTATGCGTTATGAGGGGTTCGACTGTAGCTCCTTTTCTTTTGCTTGCTTTGATGTGCAAATGGGTTAAACGAGAGTGGGACTGAAATTGAAGTTTCCACTGGAAGGGTAAATGTGAGCTTGGCGCTCATGGTCGACTTGATATAAGTACTGTACAATGACCCTTGGGACCCTGTTGGTACGCCACACTGTGCCCGGACTGGGACGGCAGACGAGTCATATCAAAGTCGTTCAGATCGAAAAGCAAAGAAGACAGAGATGTCGACGAGCGTCGACGGAGATAAGCAGACCAAACAAAACAAGTCGCCCGATCGAGGGCATTCTGTCAGCTCTTCCCCTTTGTCTTCTCGAGCCCCCTGGTCCTGATCGATCATCGTCAATTAACCAAGTACTGTATCGTTTCGACCCCATGTTCATGTAACGCGTACAGTGGCGTCCAAAAGTATTGCACACTACTGTACCTCCACAACTGCTTGGCCGATTTCTGTAATTTAAAAACAGTCTTGTAGCTTATGGACTAGTAATTCAATTGTAGATAAGTGCAAAATAAAAATTCTTACATTGCCTTCAGAGGACAAAGGATACTACCCACACCAAAAATCGACTTTCCAGGGACAAGTCAGAAAAATCTGAAAATATTTGAGGATATAGTTCTAAATAATATGAGCAACATATCTTTTGGACGTTAAAAATTGATAGGCAGGTTCCCAAGATAATGAGCCCCGAAGTAGGCCATTTTTGCTCAATTTGGTGCTTTTTGAGCAAAAATGGCCTACTTCGGGGCTCATTATCTCGGGAACCTGCCTATCAATTTTTAACGTCCAAAAGATATGTTGCTCATATTATTTAGAACTATATGCTCAAATATTTTCAGATTTTTCTGACTTGTCCCTGGAAAGTCAATTTTTGGAGTGGGTAGTATCCTCTGTCCTCTGAAGGCAATGTAATTTTTTTTATTTCGCACTCATCTACAATTGAACTACTCGCATGTAAGCTACAAGACTGTTTTTAAATCATGAAAATCGGCCAAGCGGTTGCGGAGATACAGTACTGTGCAATACTTTTGGACGCCACTGTAACGCGACAGTGTGAACTGAACTAATTTGCAAATTGTAACGCGTAACGAGGCCGAAATAGCCTCCAAAATGTCGAAAAAAGCGCCTAGAGCAGCTCCGATGGACCCTTGATTTCCCAATTTGGCCTATTTTTGGCGTAATGAACATGTTGCAAAATGAACTAAGTGTGTAACGCGTAACATGGTCTGAACATGGGGTCGAAACGATACAGTAAATTGAATGTAATATTCTCGAAATACCTGACGCGTCATGACCAGCCTACGACGGCCGCGACGCGTATTGTAGGAAAACACCAATCAATTACGAAGTCGAATTGCATAGCCTGAGCGAGCCGGCGATCGCGCTGACGCGTCGTCTGCCGTGCATGAGCATGCTTGCGCGTCGCCGTTTGACGGTGAGCCGCCTAGAACACGCGGGCGCAGTCCGTAGTACTAGCTGTCAAATGACAACAATGCGACTCCCAAGTGTATTAAATTTTGCCCGTAGCAAGCATTGTAGCAAATTGCACCCCTCGAACGTTTGAGAATTTGGTCGGTCATTTGCCGTGGCGCGGTTCTCAACGTTCTTCCAAGTTTGATAGACACGCGGTGGTGGAGGCAGCTATCCTTGGAACTGTTTTCCAACGGTGGTGTGATTCTAGACGGTGGGATCCATGACCTAGGTAAATGATATATAACCCACTTATAACCCTGATCCCCTAGATCTCCTGATACGACAGTGTCGGAGGTCTTTCGTGCCATGCTTCGAAGGTGGTATTATACCCAACCTATACATCCTGCTTATGCTTATTTTTACATTTAGGAGAAGTCGCCGTACATTGGCGACTTCTTGCCGTTTTCCGTTTTCGCAGAGCCTATCATCGTCCTGCTTCTAGTTCCTACGCCGGTACCGGAACCGGAAATTATCCAGATCAACATCAGCCGTCTTGAATATTAATAATACTTGAGCAATAATTATATATAGGAGTACTCTACGCGTGAGTAAGTTAAGGTCACTTCAGTCTAGATGACTGATAAAATGTCTGAACGGAGGCACTGTACCTCGATTGACTCCGGCAGTCGTGATCAGCTGAACAACATCGAAATATTGATGGCAGCAGGCAGGGCTGGTTGTCAACACATCCGTAACCGACGTCAGAGGGCGTGCACTCAAATTGAGAATTTCACCAATTCTAGAGCTTTTCAAGCTGGTCGAGACAGTGTCAATTAATAGATTAAATGTCAACGCACTCGGAGCAAAAATGGGGGTTACAGTATTTGACCGTCCATTTGTACACTACGGGCCATTTGTACAGTAGGGTTTTCTGGGCGTATTCCTGATATTCTTTCAAATTTTTTGCTCTCTCTGGGTGTAAATGGTGTTCCTTTGTGTAGCATATGCGTCATATCTGTGAAGATTCGGGTCGCTCGAGAACTGATGAGAAAAGAGTACGAAATGGGGTTTTGCTCAAAATAGTAATTCACACTTTTCATTACATACACTGGCTCTCCAGCCATAAAAACTATTCTGACGTGCACTAACTGGCATAACATACTGCTCTCAACATTTTATTTGAAGGAAATCCATCAAGTTTTCGTGCTACAGCTGATTTATGTTGAAAAGGGGGGAAAAATGGCATCACGTGCAAAGCTTGCCGAGCGCCGTTCTGCGGCAGATTGCCGGGAACCGGACCCTGTACAAATGACATATATTTGCTAAAATTGGCCGTACGCCGTTGTAAACGCTCTGGAAGGGTCAATTCTTATTCTCCCTCCGTCAAACTTGGTACATACATTGATTAGACAGTGTAGTACATTAATTCTACAAAAAATATGGAAGGGATAGCCGTTGTACAAAGTTATAAGGAAAATCTATTTTGGGTGTACAAATGGACGGTCAAATACTGTAGGTAACCGGAACACGGAAGGGACATTTTTAACTTGAAGTTCTTATCTTATCTAAACGCAATACGTGAAAGTGTGGGCGCCAATTGGGAAATTAAAACGTCAAGGGAGCCATCATTTTGCTGTTTCAGGGACTATTCTCGAAGTCGAAGCACCCACTGCCGCCCACTGGTCCAAACATGAGCGCCAAGGCGGGTAATACCGTGCCACTACCGATCATACCGCCATGATGTTAAAATGGAAGATCCTCAAATATTACATCCCCAATGACCCCCACGACCTTATTTAATGATCGTGATCGTTTTTATTGACTACGTGTCTCCATTTGTTTTTGGTAGATACTATATGGACTTGGTCTGTCTAACTGACACCATTATTGGCATTAATATTTCGAGCATCAAGATTCTCCCAATCAAAGCCGCCATGTGCGATCGAAAAAGTATATAGAAACTTGACTACTGCACCGACAAAGAGCATCCTCACCATAAACATACCTGCACATTAATCATCCAAATTCGCCACCGACTGGGAGGCGGTAACATGTCGTGTGGTCAAAGTCGTCCCAAGCTCCAGACCACAGCCAAAAAAAACTATCCCGTGAAATTGCAAATGGGTCAAAAGGTCAGTTTGCCCGTGCGCTCGGTGATAGCCAGTACCACAGCTTCTGCTCCCGTCCAGCTCCTGGAGTCCTCGGTTTGGGGAACGGAGGGAACGGTTGATCCACAGACGGCAGGCCTATGCGAATAAAGCTTACGACATCGAGATAGAGTTTACGGGAAGATCTCGCCGGGCAGTGCAATTTACATGTTGGGATTGAGTTTCGCTGGATGGCAAGGACCAATGGAACCCTATCCACCTCTTTTGCAGAAGACCGAAAGCGTAGAAGAAAAATTTACAGCACCTCTCGCACAAATTATTAGCATCAAGCCTCGAGGCGCATACTCACTCGACCATTATCCACTTCGGTCCCATCATATTACACATGTATAATCAAATAGGAAAGATACGATTGTGGAGCGTGAGTGTCCTTACGTGCTGTCGGAAAGTACTTATCGTCGAATAAAAACAAGCACGTTCAATGGTCAACGTTTAACGTTCAACGTTCAACAGTCTACCCCAAGAGTACACAACCGCGCAGGGAACTTGCAGGGAAGCTCGGCGAAACTCCAGGAGATGGATGGCGATCTCCCGGCAATGTGCGAGCGACATGTGGCGCCAATCCTTCAACATTTACCGAACGTGGTGGGAGCGTGGTCAGATAAATCTAAACAGTAATAGTGAGGGTATTAAAAATTCCAAGTTACGCCTTCCAAACTAGTAATTTCGTCCCAGTTCTATTTCTGATGATTGGTGATGAAAATATGGGACACTGCGCCTCGGTGGTGTCCAATCCGTAGGTATGGCTATAGGAGCGAAATGGCAGCATCGGAACTCAGGTGTGGAGTGCGAATGTTTGACATTTTGAGGGCCGTATATATTGCGGTCGAAGGATTGAGTCTAAAAGAAATCATCGACGAGGTAAATGGATGCTGCACACAGATACAGGCAAGGAATTGCTTACATCTTCGGGTGGGGCGAATACCATTTCATGGGAAGTCGTGCTCGGGGTTTCCACTGGCCGTGTCGTTGGAAGGGCTAAATACAATTTGAGAAGGAAATTTGGCCGGGATCATGACTAAAAAGTGGCTGTTGGGCTTACAAGACTGAGGTGTCAGCGAGGGCGTCGAGTAGCAATCATCGTCACCCGATACGATGACGTGCAGCCATGGGTCGTTGGCCATCCTCTCTCTATTGAGTAATGTGTATAGAAGCGTCAGCGAGTATATGCGGGCGAGGACAAATGCGAAGCCGACTGAAACTGGAAGAGATTAAAACAGGTGTGAGCTCCAGAATACAAGGTAACAGGAGTAACATTACTCGCGGAGCTACGGGGAATGAGGTATGTTATAATGGCGATGAGTGCCCAGAGTGACGTTGCGCAACCAGTAATAATTGCGAGCATCATAACGCGCCCGATGATACTGGGATGTGCGTTCACGTAGAAGTCAAGATTTGAAGGTCAAGGAAAAGAAAGACACGCACTGTCGCGTGGCTATTACACATGTACGCGTTTTATGAAGGCGCCAGATGAGTGCGATGTTGATAGCGATATCTGTGGCTGCTGCCGCAGCCAGGGCTAACCTTGCAAGTGGAAATGAAAATGAGATAGGCCACCAGCCATACTAATGAACCGCTGTAGATACATACGCGACATCTGCAACGTCTTTGGATTTCTCTGTTTCCAGCTGATAATTGAAAGCTGCTTGCGCAGCGAGACGCACGGAGAAGGCCAGCTGTGTGATGTTAGTGTCGGTAGGCGAAATTCAGAGAAGTGAAACCCAAGCACTGACAGTAGTCAACATCATAATGACGATAGGAATTAAGACGAAGTAGTTTGATCCTCTGGCCGGATTGACCATCAAAACGCACATTAGCGAAATTATAATTTTAGTGTCTGCCTATATGGGTCTGTCAAATAAGAGGCATACTCACAGTTTCCAATACCTATTGACCATAAACGACTGAACAGCGACTGCTGTCATGGCGTTGGTCAGGATCCAGACAACGCAAACCCAGTCACCGCTTGCGATCGCAATTTGCTCTTTGCCTGTGTGGTTTGATTATCTGAGTAAGTACGTCGTCTATCAAATATGGAGGCTTCGTATTACCCCAATGGACGACAAAAATCTTGGTAGCAAAGGGGATTAGGTAAGAAACGTACAACGGAGACGAAACCCACCAAGAATACCGCAGCGCATATCATCGAAGTCCCAATCGTGTCCATGATCAGACTGAATATCACGAGGCCCACGATAGCTTTTCGATCTCCCTTCCTCCTTTTGCTGTGGAAGTAGGCGTAACTCGCGATAAGTTCCAAGGTGTATAGCATTAAGTTGATGTAGCACCCAATCAGTTGCGCCCTGTCAATGGCGCTGCGTTAACGGGACCGACGGCTTTAGTGGACGCTACTAACCCTGTGTTTATATGGTAAGGGGGTACGCTAAACACTGGCATTGTTAAGACCGTTAAGCCGACGTGGACGATGCAGTGGGATTGAGACGATGCGCGGATGGGTGATGGATGAGTTTGCGGTGCACGTCATACTGAAAAATATGATCGAGAAAACTGAATTGATCTAAACTCAAGCCCTAATCTATCCTGTTTCAGAACTCGAGTAAGATGCACAATTTTGTGCCAAGAGTAGGCTTATCTGACCTGTATCAACCCCGGACCTGCGAGATAAGAGGGGAAAAACATGGCGGTGGGGCAGTAAGCGCGTATCCAGTCGCCGTTACTTCAAATTCCATGAATAAAAAAGCCTTGGTTATGCTATAAACAGTCGACAAAAGTGGACTGAGGTTCACCCAGCGGCTCTGACTCGGTATTTTGGTTTTCGTCATTTCGTAGGTGACCTACCCAAAATTTAAATCGATTTCCAATTAGAGTCCTAGTGATTATACTGATGATCCAAAGGCGACGAATGTCGATGAGTATATGGGCAACTGTGTCCCGATGCTGTCTGAACCGCGGATGTGGCTATCTGAGGAGAATGGCTTGAGCTGATTTCAGGCGTGGAGTGCGAACGGGTCAGAAACTTAGTATTGCTGTGGTCGGGTGATCTAGTCTGAAAGAACGTTCAGCTGTAGGGTTACATGGGCAAAAATTGGAAGTTACTTCTTCAGGTAGGGCGAATGTCATTTCATCGGAGGCCGTCCTGGGGGTTTCCACTGATTGCGTCGTTGGCAGGGCTGGAACGAAGTAGTCGTGATTTTGGTTCATGAATCCTGGCTAATGGCTTACAAGACTGAGATGTCGTTGACGGCATCTGTTGACAGACTGCGGTGCTCGAAAAGATGATGTGCAGCCACGGGTCATTCGCTATCATATCTCTGTTGAGCAGTGTGAACAGCATCGAGAGCGTGTATATGCGGCCGAGGACAAAGGCGAAGCCGATTGAAACTGGAAGATAGCCGGATATTAGAATGACTCCTTATTGAAGCAAAAAAGATAACCCGCCAGCGGAGGTACGATGCATGACATATGTTATGATGACAATGAGTGACCAGATCGATGTTATAGAGCCTGTGATGATCGCGATCATGATGATGCGGGTAACAATGCTGCGGTGCAGGGTTCTGCAAAAATTTGGAAATTTACGACAGGGAGTGGGCTCACTGCTGTGTGGCTTTGACGCATGTACGGGCTCTGTGAAGCCGGCAGACGAGTGCGATGTTGATGACAATATCTGTGGCCACGGAGGCGGCAAGGGTTAACCTTGCAAATGGGAGACAAAAAAAGTGAGCTCGACGAAGGGTAACATAAGAATACTTCAAGTTACGTGACATCTTCGACGTCCTTGGATTTCTCAGTCACCAGTTTGTAATTAATCACTGTTTCCACTGCGAGACGTAAGGAGACGGCCAGCTTGGAAATATTAAATGAGCGAGTATCGAGTGCAAATATGAAAGTACTGACCCTAAGCAGCATCATGAGGACGATGGGCGTCAAAATGAGGTGAGTGGGCGATCTGTGTTGATAAAATTGCAAAGTACGTCGATGAAATCATTATTGGTGGTTGAAGTTTGCGCTTGTTAAAAGAGAACTCACAGCTTCCAATACCTATGAACCATAAATGTCTGCACAGTGAGGGCGGTGAATGCGTTGGTTAGGATCCACACAACGCACAGCCAGTCGCCGGTCGATGCGGCAAGACGCTCGTGGCCTAGATAATGTGATTCCGATCGAGTAAGTGAACTGGACCGAAAACATAACGTATTCATTACCCCAAAACACGACAAACATCTGGGTGAAAATTACTTAGGTGAGCAGTATGAGCAGACAGCGATGCGCACCAAGAACACGCCGAGGCATATGGTGAATGTTGCAATCGCATCCAAGACCAGATTTAAAATGACAAGGCCAACGACGAAATTTCGATCTTTCTTTTTCCTCGAGCTGTGGAAATACGCATAGGCCGCCACGAGTTCTAAGGTGAATAACATGAGGTTGCAGAAACATCCTACAAGCTGCGCTCTAAAGAGAGCGCTGACGTTAATGGGGGCAACGACGAGGTGCAAAGGATGCTGCTTACCCTATGTTGATATGAAAAGGTGGCACTGCAAAAACTGGCATCGTACAAAGATGAAGACGACTGGAAGCAATGGCACTTCGACTTCAATAGGACCACACCAGTTACTCACCCAACCCAACCCAACAACGGTGATCGGCATACGTCATTGAAAGTTATGATCGAGCAAACTGAATTCCAAGTCTACCCTTATCGTAATGTTTCAACAAGTGCTTGGCTTCGGAGGTTTCGAGGGGTACTTGAGGCGATATTAATGGGTGGAGAGATACTACTAGCCTCAGATAGGCGGTCTCAGTTGGCATAAGTAGGCACGTGACGGCGAATATACTGACCTCTTGTTGCGCCATTTCCTAGCATTTCCTCGACTGCGACCATCTATCTATCTATATATCTAGGAACACGCGCGTCGCGCGGAGGCTTATCTACTCCATTTCTTTCTTGAGACACAAAGCCCGAGTTTCGAACTTTCGAAGACCGATTACAAACCTTTGATCACGCACTGGGAACGATTCATCATCAAGATTTCAAAGTCGCAAGTATGGATCAGGTTTCGTATAAATACAGATCGAGACACAGTGCTGACTTTTGTTTAACTACGTAGATCTGGCTTTCCGTGCTTCCTCTGCGTTGAGCACGACAACCAGGCAACTCACGATAGCACACGCGTCTTCTCCGATCTCATTCCGTCTCTCACAGGTAAAGGTTGCTCGTGTGTGCTCATTCTTAGCTTACGTTTTCCTGATATCTAGGTCTACAGAGCCTTTAGTAGTTCCAATAGCCGCGATATGCCGCCAATTTTCGATAAGCCTACCACAGACAAGTACGACTACATCGTACTTGGAGGTGGAAGTGGAGGATCCGGCACTGCTGTGAGTCCTGGTTTGATTTGGACTGTAAAGCTAGTTTTTAGCTTTCTGATTGGTGCTATTTCGGCAATCTAGAGGAGGGCCGCGTCGCACGGAAAGAAAGTTGCCGTCGTAGACGATTCAGGGCGCTTAGGCGGGACCTGTGTTAATGTTGGTGCGCAAATATCGGCATTCTATTAAATTCGAATTCATCTTCATACTCTCATTTTCGTTTTGAAGGATGTGTGCCAAAAAAAGCAAGTTCTAGGCGCATATATCCATCAGCTTCCATCCCTAACCTATATCGCAGATAATGTGGCATGCGGCAGATCTGGCAGACAAGTTCGCCCACCAAGCGTCAGGATACAAATTCCATGGCATCGAAAACGCTAAATTTGACTGGAAAGAGTTCAAGCCTCAACGGGACGCCTACATCAGGCGCCTTAACGGTATCTACGAAAAAAACTTTGACAATGAAGGTGTCGAAAACCACCGTGGCTTCGCCAAGCTCGTATCGAAAAACGAGGTTGAAGTGACCAAGCCCGACGGAGGAAAGTACGTCTTGAAGGGCGACAACATCTGCATTGCAGTCGGCGGAGAGCCGACAAAGCCCTCGGACGAGGAAATACCTGGCGCGTCTCTGGGAATCGACTCGGATGGGTTCTTCGATCTTGAAGATCAACCGAAGCGTGTGGCGGTCATTGGAGCAGGATATATTGCCGTTGAGCTCGCTGGGATCTTCAACGCTCTGCACACCGAGACCCATTTGCTCATCCGAGGCGACACCGTGTTGCGCACCTTCGACCCGACGATCCAGGAAACGCTCACGCCGTGGATGGAGAAGTCCGGCGTGCATCTGCACAGGCGAACCCACGTCACACGCCTCGAAGGCACGAAGGGCGGTCCGCTAACAGTTATCACTGACCGCGGAGACAAAATTGAGGTTGATGTCGTTCTTTGGGCCATTGGACGTCATGCGAGCACGAAGGGCATGGGTCTGGAAGAACAAGGTGTCAAGCTGGACAAGAAGGGCGACGTAGTAGTAGATGAATTCCAGAATTCGTCGGTGCCGGGAATCACGTCGATTGGCGACGTACAGGGCAAGTGGTTGTTGACTCCAGTTGCAATTGCTGCTGGGAGGCGACTGTCGAACCGCCTCTTTGGCCCAGAGAAATTCAAGGGGGATAAACTGAGCTATGTGGATATCCCAACAGTCGTATTTTCGTGCGTCATTTTGCGTCTTATTCTTCTACTTAGTAACTGACCTTTTCCTAGACATCCACCCATCGGTACGGTGGGCTTGACTGAACCGCAAGCGAGGAAACAGTTCGGTGACAGCGCTATCAAGATTTGTATGTCATTTTCTTTCTACGTCTCCCCTCCATCCCTCAGTTACGCCTACCTGACACGCAAATTGTGACTCATCCATCAGATAAGTCCTCCTTCCGGGCGCTTTATTTCTCCATGGTTGAAGAGGAGCACAAAGAGCCGACGGTGTACAAGCTCATCTGCGCAGGCCCGGAGGAGCGCGTCGTAGGCGTACACCTCATCGGCATGGGCAGTGACGAGGCCATGCAGGGCTTTGCAGTTGCCGTCAAGATGGGTGCGACGAAGCAAAATTTAGACGACACGGTTGCTATTCATCCTACGTCTGGCGAAGGTGCGTTAAAGGCTTGTTTTCATTTATTACAGTCGTGCTGATCCTGCATCGGCCTTCTACAGAACTTGTTACTCTACGATAGGTGGTTCGACGGTTGTCCTTTAGCGCCAGGAATGCAGGCTTTGTTTGAATCACCGTTGTTGGATAAAGAGAGAAGTGAAAAGAATAACACTTGAAATACAGCTTCCGTAAATGTTCTCATGATATTTTGAAGTGAATTGAGAGCGGTCAACTCTGTTTTAAGTCGTTTCGATCATGCTGAGAGGCCGGTTTGTTTATGAGCGGTGCGTACCACGACGGATTTCATGTATCGTCGCCACCCACACCATGATCATGCATGGATCATGACTCGATCGAGGATCAAGGAGCAGAAATGACATCGATTCTGATGTAGGTGTAAGTATGTATACATGCTATTAACCATTGTCGGCGAGTGGGGTGCTGTGATCGTGAAAGATCGTGAAGAAATGCCTGTCGATGAGGCTTCCTTCCAGAATTAATGCTAAAGGAGCCAGCAGGACGTCGAGGTCTGCCCTGGTCTGACGCAATGCCATTCGACATCCAGTTATGCCAAGCAGCCCCAGTGTATGCTTCACAGCAAAGTTGGTGTTGCAAAGGCCGCAGGGCTTCGGATCTTGGTTATACCTCAGGAAACGGGGGCAATTTAGAGAGATAGCCGATGTCTTTCTGTGCCAGCATACCGTCAATCAACAGTTGTACAATAATTGTACGGTTATGTATGTCCTTTGGAAGCCTTGTCATCTCCAGCGCATTTCCGCCTTCCGGAATCCGCATATTTTAGCTGTACCTGGGTTTGGCATCAAACCTATCATCCACTTATCCTCGGCGGGCAACGGTTCCCAGAATCGAACCTCAGCCACAAGAGTAGAGGCATCCAAATGGGCAAGAGAGAAATAATAGAATCTTTGAACGAGGAGGTGGGATAGGTAACCTGGTCTTGGCGCTGCCTCGCGACGCTGCCGTAAAGGATAGGTCACTGGGTGGTCAGAGTCAGAGCTTTGATAACATGCAGGAAGGTTTTAGGAAGGCAAAACGCCATGGACCGTCAGCCTGCTTGCGCAGCTGCCAGGCCCGAGCTGTAACCTTCCAAAACTGTGGGGCAATATTATTACTTTCTTTCCTTTACCCTTCTTCCTGACATGTAAAATTCAAATATCGGGGAGAAAGTCGTCGAATAGTTTATAATAGGACTCACAAAACTTTCCTTACAACACGGGTTAAGCGACTTCCAAAGTTCCAATACAATGGCGCAGTCTAGATCGCCATACGCAATCGTATATGCTTGGAAGTCGGGGCTGTGAAGCGTCAGCGTCATATGTGGGTTTTTGCCATTCGCGGTCGGTTACGTTCTTTTGAGGAAATGAAATGCAGGCAAATGAGATTATCGTTTGCCGTTGACCAAGGCAAGTAACCACGAACTTGTAGCGGGTACGCAAAACGATGCTAGAGGAGACTGGGCATCGGGTTTGCGTCAAGGACCACGGTATTCTCTTTTTCGACCAAAATTCCCTTCCACGTCAATCGAGTCAATCGAAAAAGATATTGAAAGCCTTACCTAGACCGTCTGGTGGGGTCGTGTGACTTTAGCGGACCAGCGAAGAGCAAAAAGCCCTCAGGCTGAGGAGTCGTTGCTAATGCAAGGCTGGATCTTGATATGTCATGATGGACTTCCAGACATGGTGAGAGGGACCTGGGACACCGCGCTATTTCTTGCGCTTGAAGCCCGTTCCGTCAGGACGTGTATTCTGAGTAAGAACGTCTAGAAGATCAGATGGGAAGATAAACAATGACGCCGTGAACTGTGGGACGAGGGATCATGTCTCCACCAACATATCGATCGCGATGACTGTGATATGGGGTATTTTTACATCCCTCTGCACAACCTCTGGAAGCCGCTAAGTGTACGCATTCAGTTGGGCGTGTCCCAGTGTCCCATTGGTTTTGGGAATGGGGAAATAGAGTGGTAGCAACTTTGCACGCGGCTTTGCAGACCTATATCGAAAACTAGAAGGTTTGATCAGTATATAAACATACTCGACGTCACCGGACATTCGCTCCGTCAAGAGCGCAATGAATAATAGCTGCCTATTCATATGGTCAACGCCAAGAGCGGACCAGAAGTGGAATATTGGTATACTTGTTTCATGGGACTTCAGAAGGTGAGGTGTGCCAGTGTTTTGTAGCTTCTTCATTGGGGAAAAGTCTTCCAAATGTTCTGGTTGCCGAGAGTCCTTAACATCGCTTCGAAACGGGATGCTGAGTCACCAGAACGGACACAAAAATGGTTGGCAGAGGTGCCAGAGTATTTGTATAACATTCAGTATGGATGACGTGCCTGGTTTTTGATATTTCAATCAGCTTCATACCGAATGGATAGAAAGACAGAAACCACAGCTATCACAGAGGAAAGCGGATCGACAGTTTTCGGCACCAACAATATCCGGGTGTCTTCATCAATAGGAGTTCTGGAAGTAGAATGAGATAATCCTAAATCAACATCAACATCAACAAAAAGCGACTTACAGGCACACACGATGTAGTCGTCTTTGTTGACGATCTGGAACAGGTACTGGGACTCGAGCAGGTTTCTCAAATTGGCAGATCGGTAACGTGGAAAGGCAATAAATTTATGAGACGATAGACACAAAGGACTTTAAACGTTCAGACACGAAATACAAAGGGTGGAAGAAGGTGATAGAAACCAAACCAACCACCCCGAACACAGAGATAGACGGCACGTTATCTGAAAAGCGAATCAGTATTCGTCTTCAAAAAAAAACGGAGTTCATTGAAGACCGACCTCATATTAATAACGAAAAACGTTCTTCAACGACACGAATGGGAGACCATTGGCAAATGGCAGCACAACTCCTTCAGAAAACTCCCATCTCCTATCATGAACCAACAGACAACACATTCCCATCTTGATCAACATAGCTCGCTCTCGTTGTGCCTCCGTACAAACCCCTCGAACCTTTCGCTTGTCATCTGCAAATTCGCGATGGTTTTCCACACCAACGCCGCCGCCGACATCTAAATTAGCCTTGACACCGAAACCCAAACTCGCACCACCCCCGCCATCCGCCCCGCCCGTCGTACCCTCGATGGACGGGGCTCCGAAGAGCCAGCAGAAACGTCAGACGCCACCTTCATCATCGGAGTAGAACTCGTCCTCTTCCTCATCGATAGAGGTGAGGTTTTGGAAGTCGACCTTGTAGCGCAGAAGGCCACCGATACCACCGAATCCTTTGACGAATTGAGCGCCTTCTTGAGAACGGTTGGTCACGAATTCCAGGTTAGCACCGAACTCCTTATACTTCTCGGCGAACCATTCAAGCAAAGACTGGGGTTCAATAACTTGTTCCATCTCAGCGCCGGTGGATTTATCGGTGAACTTTTCGCGATCTTTTTCTTGTTCTTTGTTGGTGTGAATAACAATTTCCTCTAAAAATAAAGATACGTCAGAATATTGAGGCGACGAGACGTATATGGTTGATGTTACCACTGGCGGCGTTGCGAAGGACATAACGAGTAATATCCAGGTTCTCCCAGACTATCAGCGTTTCAACGGCACCGAGTTCAAGGGCTTTGAGGGTGTCGTCGATACCAAAACAGTACCTGCCACTGTCTTGGCTGATTTCGTCGAAATACTTTTGAATGAGCCTCTTTTCCTGAACAAATTTGACGTTAGCAAGTGACTCGGCCGCAAGTTCAATGGCCTAGAAAAAGATTAAGTTAAAAAATCCCAAGTTGCGAATTGCTATCTTACCTGGTTAAAACCATTTTCGCCACCATAACTGACATCAACGACCTTAATGATTTTCGCCACAAGCCTTTGGTCGAACATGTCACTCTGGCTAAGCTCTGTCTTGAAATCGGCGCTTCCAGCAAGAACCAGCCCCGTGACGTTGACCTTGTCGTTGGTGATAAAGTGCTGGACAGCATGTTCAGCAACTTTTCGAACATAATTGTGCCGCTTTTCGTCACGAAGACGCGAGAAACGCAGGGCAGACTGCCCACCACGGCCGTGCTTCTTTGGGAGATCAACAGTAAATTTGTGGATAACCTCACGCGTGTTTCCTGAGAGAATGCCGAATAAAGTGCCGTTACCGTCCATAACGATAAAACCGAAGCGGGAGTCGGATTCCAAAAGCTCAGAGAGGGCTTCAGTGTGGAATTTATTGTCACAGAGGTAAAGTGAACTGCTTTATTGGTCAGAAAAAGAAAAAACTAATGAGAAGAAAAAGTGCGCACGTATTGATCGGCTTGTGAGGTTCAAAGTCGAATGAGACTTTCTTCTCTTTGCCTTCGTCTGTTAAGATTGTTCCCACAAAAAGCACGAGGCCATTGGGGGGAACTCGATTGTACAACTTCAAGCGTTGCTGAGTACTGGTGATGGCAGCCAATACAGAAAGACGATTGACTCGAGATTTAATGTTAGAAGCTGTTCCATATTCCTGTGTCAACATTGCTGATGCACGAGATATTTGATCCTAGAGGGTGCATGCGTAATGAGTATCGAAGATAAGATACTGCACATCGATCGAAACGCACTTTAGGGGGGAGGATAAGACTGATCATGGACGTTCCAGCTCTGGATTGGTTTACTATCAGATTAGCGATAGATGTTCAAGCCGATGAGTAAAATATCCGAACCCTCTGGCGGAGTCAAGACTCTTGATGAGTTTCTTGACTTTCCACATCTGGATATTCTGCTCCGCGATGTCCTGGACCTGACTCATCTTGGACAACAACGTATGTGCTTCCTAGGAAGACCAGGAGAACACAGCCGAGGGGGGAAGGATGGGGGAAAGACGAACGAGATCGATTTTCAAGAAAATGAGGCTTTAGCTTTTTCTGTGTTTGTACTTGTATCGGCTCTGGCAATTCTCATCCGCGTGCGACTCCAGTCAAGTCAAACTTTGACCTTTCGAATGACTTGCTCTGACTTCTGACAACGATGATTGCAACAAAAAAACGGAAACTTGACTCAGCCCAAGACAGTGATAATGGAAAGCGCCTCAAAATGACTCCCACCCCAGGTCCGAGTGTGGCACAACCGTCGAATGCTGTCCAAGACACAACCAAGCAAGGGATGTCTGTAGAAACTATAGAAACTCTCGGGCATGGTGGCGGAAAGCATTCCAACACTTATGGAAAAGCTAAAGGGAAACCTGATGCCTCAATCCGCCCTTCGACCAACGAAAAAACACGTCCGCGAATAAGGAAACTGGTTCCTCCAAGACCATTTCCAACCGTGCCAACTTCTGTGTCTGCCACTGGCCCGCGTTCTAGTCACAGAGAAGGCAAAAATATGATATGCCTAACTCGAAAGACATCGCTGGGAAACTATATGCGACGGTGCAAAGAAGTCATTCTCGTTGATGGGTATGTTTATCCAAACTTGATCGTGTCTTTCAAACAATTTGACTCTTCAATTGAAGATATAAAACTCTACACTTGAGCGCTATGGGCGCTGCTATTCCACTTCTAACTCAGTTAATTTGTGCACTTCCGCCAATCCTGCCCTTCGGCCAAGACGAGATCCAAACTGAAATTACAACTGGCACTATCGACGTTCAAGACGAAGTCATACCGGAAGACGACGAGGAGGATCTCGCGTACCAAACTCGCAGTAAATCCGTTCTTAGTGTCGTTTTCAAAATTGGTGACGGGAAATTGGAAGGAGACCGTACTGCCTCTCGAAAATATTCAGGTGGAAAAACTGTTGGAAAGAATCACGGCCGTCCTGCAGGGCAGAGCAAGAAAGACATAAAAGGGAAGGGAAAGGCGCCTGAAGAATCCGAGTTGGCAGTTGTATTCGAAGAACCGGAGCAAGAATACATGGATATGTTATGAGCAACATGTTAACGCGCACCTTGAGGTTTGTCTTCCTCCATTAATATGATATTTTGATCATGACGCATGGGTGCTTTATTAGGAGCAAACCTCTCCTCCGCTCCCCCCACGTCGTCGAACGTTCTTGCTTGTTAAGCGTGCTTTGCGACACGGCTCTCAGACAACTTCAACTATCCACACACCTGCTTTCTCAAATCCGTGGGTTTTCTTCCTTTTTTATTTGGCGAAACGTGGTTATTAAGCGTGACTCGAATGAACCAGACTCAAGTCACTTAATAGTAATACAAGGCCTTTACCAGGTATCAGTTGGTATTCCTGCTGTTTGCCAACGTCAATGATAGAGAATCGCCTCTCAGTTGTGATCAGTGCTAGTGATTTTCCATCCGTAGATTTTTGGGGACCGGTATTCAATATAACAGATCGATTGTCATCTGTTTATAGGTCCGGACGTGGCTGGAGGATAGCATACCAACGCCGTGGGGTTATGCAAGTTTTTGGTCTCTAGCATTGTCCTTTTCCTTTTCCTTTGCCTTGACCGATCATGGATCATCGCTTATCCTGCTCCAATCATCGTCGCCATTCGTAACAGCAGGATCTCTACTACTTTTAAATACGCTGCCGTTATCATTGCTGCAGAGACGCTGTGGAGCGCGAATACTCCGATGGGGATCTTCAATCAGTCGCATCAGTTTCGAGCTTTGCCAGTACGAGAGCTGTACGAGAATTAAACGCAGGAAGATAAGCCGAGCCGAGGGTTGCTTATCACTAAACAGCCTGCTTTCTATCTTTGAAAAGGCCCATCGGGTAAACGCTGAAGAAGGCAAAGAAGAAAGCAGATCGATAACGGATACCTGGAAAATCGCGGGAAGCCAGAGCGTGTCAATACTGACAATACCGTTATCAGATAAGACCGTAGCCGAAGGACTCAGTCCACCACACTTTCAATGAGCATCCCACCAAATATCCTCACATCAACCAGCACAACGGCCAAGCAGCCTGACATCCAATACCATCCGTCATATGAAAAGTTCATACAACGTAGAGCTAGACGACTTTCAGAGAACCCGGACCTGCCGAACGTTCCCCTGCCTGAGGGATATCCCAAGCAAGTGGACGGGCCGATCGTATGGGAGGGCAAGGATTGGAAGACTGAGGATCAATGGGTCTATAGGCTGAACTTGGCTGAATTGAAGGAGATTGACGACGCTTTGAGGTATTTCATGTGTGCGCGTCAATATTCTAGCTGGTTGTTTCTGGCTGCCGTTTAAAACGTTACTTCAGCTCTGAATCTCGGTATGGGATACGTTGGGAGGGACAATTTCCCACTTCCTACACTGTCCCAAAAACTACGAGGACTGGCAAACGAATTATATTCCGGACGAGGGTTCTTCGTCCTACGCACCATCCCGATAGACGATTACTCCCGCGCCGACCTCGCCATTATCTACGCAGGTTAGTCATTCTATCCTTCAACGGCTCACCACCCACCATCTCAAATGTCAATAACCCACAGGCATATCCTCACATGTAGGCTCCGCACGGGGTAAGCAGGATGGCACCGGTGCCGTCCTCGCACACATCAAAGATCTCACCGTTAGCCATGCATCCGAAAAAGGAGGTATAGGCAACTCTGCGTACACGACTGACAAACAGGTGTTCCACACCGATGTCGGGGACCTCATCGGCCTCATGGCGCTCGAAGTCGCCGCGGAGGGCGGCACTTCGCGTATTAGTAGCGCAGGGCGGGTGTACAATGCCCTTGCGTCGACCCGCCCTGACCTAGTGCACACGCTTTCCAAGCCTTGGCCACTTGATAGCTTTGGAGGCGATCCGGGCTACACGACCCGCCCTGTATTGTACTTCGAACCCGAAGAAGGCAAGGACGTGCCAGGTCATGTTATCATTCAGTATTCGCGGAGGCATTTCACAGGATATGGCAAGCAGACCAGAAGCCCGAATATCCCTCCCATCACCGAGGCACAAGCGGAAGCGCTGGATGCCGTCCATTTTCTGGCTGAAGAATATTCATTGGGCTTGAACTTCCAGAAGGGAGATATTCAGTACATCAATAGTCTTGGACTGCTGCATGCAAGAGACGCGTTCAAAGACAGTGAAGAACATACGTTCGTTATTCAATCTCAACATTTATCCCCACTCTCTAATATGATTGGATATTAGGAGGCATCTACTTCGCTTATGGCTCCGGAATGATGAGCTCGCATGGAAAACCCCAAAGCCTTTGCAGCCAATCTGGCAAAGACTGTATTCTGTGGGTCCAGAGGAACAGCGATTCCCTTTGGAACCAGAGATCCGTCGGAAGGCTAGTGGAATGACGAAGTAATCCTGTGTCTTGTCCTCAGAAAATACCTTCCACCAAATATTTAATGGCTATAAATGATTATTACTCATTATATAGGACATCCAGGAACAATGGAGACTTGTTTCCTTTCTGTCATTCAATGCAAAAAGGACACGAAGGTCATGTACACAATAACATTATATATTAATTTCATCCACCTCCAAGGTTGTCGGTGTCCAACTCTCAATCTGAGATGAAAACCCAATGTCAACCATTTGGATTACCGTTCTTCGATTTGCTTCTTAACAGAAGGAACTGCCTTCCTTACTAACAACTTTGTCGTCTTTCCAAAATCCTGTTTCCCATGCGGGAGTTCACTGGCTGCTGGTTTGTCGAAATGAATGGTCATGATCACGTCCTGTAGAGAATGAAAACATTCTCGGGTAAGCGTAGCGTCGAGTAGGTCCCACTTGTGATTTGTTACGAAGGAGTCACCAAATCGAGGACAAGCTGTGGATGATGGTGTCTGCGCGATGAAGTCCGTGGCTGACATAACAAGCATATAGACTTCTACTACTTCTGCTCTGTCACTAGCACTCGTTCCCTTGTTAGACACTGCAGAATTCAAGGCGGACTATTAGTTCCTTTTAACATCAAAACCTGCCTCTTGTCATATATTCACACATGAGATTCGAAACTGCAGTACAACTTTCAACTAATATTGTCCTCAAGTCTGGCACCAATTACATTTCAAAGCCGAAAACTCATCGTATATTTGCTTTTCGGTCTTCCTTCTTTTCTTTCCTTTAAGGAAGTCTCATTTCTTCCCGAAGATCGTAGCAAATGTCGTTGAAGTATGTCTGAAGCTTCGTCGATAGAGTTTCATGCTAAGAATTATTCAGAATTTAAAACTTACCCCATATTTGCTCTTCCAGGATCAATGAATGTGACATAACCCCTGTCGTCCTTCACGCCAAGCTTATCCTTGAAGAACTTGAAGAAAGCCTTGCTGTAACCCTCGTTCAGCTCCTCCGAGATGTTATCGAGGCTGTCCTGACGACATCGGTAACAATAATCAATGCATATCCGGAGATATGACTCAATAAGAGCCCCTAGCTTACAATTCTCAAGCTGATAGCAGGATCGAAGTTTCCACCAAATGTAAGCAGCTCGTTGTAAGTGAAGATAACCGAGATGTATGCCTCGGGTTTCTTCAAAATGTCTGCTCCAAACTGTATGCCAATCTCTCTCAACAGTGTTGGACGTCTCCCAAAAAATTCCCACCTTGGAGAACTCAAGGACGAATGCCTTCGGGTCAGCGACCTAATATTATAGGTTTATGTGACAAGAATAGAACGAGGATCGTCAACATCAACTCTATAGATACCGCATCGACACTTGCCTTAACGTTTGTTACAAGATTGAGGGTAGGCATAGTTATTCAGGTTGAGGATAAGAGATAGAACCGATTGGTTGTGGGTAAAGCTGCACTGGGAGCACTTGTGAGACTCCGTCCCGTGAGGATCACGAGGTAGGCCGGCCCCCAGAGAGACAACCGTTAGCCGGTCCTATTACGTCCGAGTCGAACGTTTGAGTTGCCCGAAACTGGTAAGTAACATCCTATATTTAGGTATACATAGCAGTCTCGGCTGCTGAGGGCTACAGATAAAGAGCAAGGTCTCAATAAAAATGTGCAATATACTACTGCCGACATCCAAGCTGAATTGTGTCGTTGACAGCCCTCGAACTGACATACATAGCGACCATGACATTAAACACCGAGGAAGTTGAAATTCCAGGGCGGGGTTTCGCCTAAAACTTAGTTTGCATTCAAAAGCGATTTTAACTGGGGTTCAACACCGGTGAAGCGAGAAAATCTGAATGGAACGTTGATAACCAGTTTGTGATTCCATCGTAACGAGTCTGGCTACCTTGAATCGTCCTCTTTGCATAAGGGACCAAAAAGTAGTCGCCAAGCTTGCGCCAAGCCCCGATACTTTTCACCATCCCAAATCATCCTTCAAGTTACCTCCTTCGCCTGTGGACGGCAGCCGAAAAGCCACCTTCAGACCCTCGTTCTCTTACATTAATTTATAGCAATAACTTACTGCCATGGTAATAGTAAGTAGACGGGATTCAAAACTCCAGCCTATGATTTTAGTCTCAGGGGAAAAGATGCTGGGAACTCACCCGATATTCTCTCTTCCGGGGTCAAAGAACATCATGACACCCTGTCACCTTTTACGCCTGGGCTCTTCTGGAAGAACTTAAAGAAAGCTTAAACTTCCTTCAGCTCCTCCGATGTGTCATCGAGACAATACTGAGGCTCATTATTAATACATATACAGAAGCGCCGGTGGTCTTAGCTTACAATCTTGCTGGACCCAGCTAACCGGCATAAATGGACTATATGCCGGTCTCGAGCTTTTTTAACATCCATAATATCAAGAAAAGAAAAGTACTCACCTCCGAACTAAATTACGAACGCTGTCGAGTGGGAACCTAGAATTAGGATATCTTCAGCTCCCATTCTATAGATACCACCGTCGACATTACTCGCCTTGAAACTAGCTGGGAGATCTAAAATAAGCCTGGTTGCCAATTAGACGTTATGTAAAAGCCGCATTCCTGAGACATTATGGAAACTGTCTATGATTTATGTCCAACAACCTCGTCCAAAATTGGCAAGCAACATCCCATATTTGGGTATGTATACTCGAGTACCGCGCTCGGCGGCATTCAGAAAGTTACCGACACAGAACATGGTTTTCTTTGGCATGTCGTCTTGAAGATTTCTTAGCCGTTGAACGTGAGCTAAAATCTGCCCAAAAATTTAGATGCTGAATGGGTCAATAAATTGATAATCCTCAATCAAATACAGAAAGTACAGTGATGACCATTGGCCAATGAAACGCCAAAATGTCTGAGCCAAAATTTAAATTTATGTAAGACAACGATCAAAACGATACAGTAAATCTTGATCATGCCTCTTTCATTGAGCAATTCTCGAAATAACGGTGTTTTATTGAAGGGTGGGTCGGTTTTCAGCTTAACAAAAGTGTTTTCATTTTTTTTTTTTTTTTTTTTGGGAGGGGGGTAGAGTCATTGCCAAGTGGCTGGTGGATGACTGTATTCAGTTGAATATTCAATCAAAATTGAAAAATTGAGATCGAAGTTAAAACAGGTATAGATGATCCACACTGCAAAACACAAAAAAAATTACCCTCATTTCCAAATCATAAAACCTCCACCGTGGACCTAGGGTATACTATATCTCAAATCACCAGCCCTCTTCGCCAGTCTTCCTTCCTCTAAAGTTGCACTCCACCAGTAGCCCAAGGAGATCGCCGCCTTCAGGCTCTGAGTAATAGTCCAGAAATGCAAACCCTCTTATCCTCGGTTCTTCAGCAACCGCTTGCGCCTTCTCCACATCTGTTGTTGCCGTCTTGGACTTGGACTTCGCCACATCAGCAGGCGCCCCGCCCAGCTGATCAAGGAGCCACGCGCCAAGCTTGCTATTCACGCCTTCCACCCCGAGACCCCATTTGGGCCAACCGAATCCTTTGGCGACTGTAGGTGGAAATGCCAGAGGGAAAGACGCTGCAGAAAAATAGGTTATAGGAAGAACAGGCTGTGTTGCATCAGCAGGTGGGATGAGATTTGCAGTACCCAGGCGAACTTTTTCTGGAATTGAGAAAAAGGTCGGGATGGCATACCTAAAGAGCAATATTGAGTACATTTCCGAACATCAAGTACTAAAAGAGTGACATACCAATCGTGCGTTCTAACAAGCGTGCCCTTCAGTGTCCATTCGAATCCATCCTTCAGACTATCGGGCCACGTCGTAGGGTGTATTCCAATCCCTTCCAGCCCTCCCTCCCATCCATCGCCATTCCCACCAAACCGGCTCAGCATGACCACCTTGCCTCTCACTTCCCCAAGCGTCGGGATACGATTCTCCAAAAACCACATTCCTTTATTCACGCCCTCGCCAGTGGTCTTAGATTCATTAGACTCATACCACCCTCCAGGCCCCCGCACGATGGTGTCTCTCACAAGCTGGGAGAACAATGGTGCTGGAGTGACAGCGAAGTCTTCTTGCTTTATCGACATCACGATTGTCTCTCTCGCACCGATAGGTGAGGTAAGGAATGTGTAGACATCGTTGAGGATCGCGGTGAAGGGGGTTCGTTGGGGCCATAAACCGTGGTACGCTATTAGCTCTTGTGTAGCGGTGAGAGGGGCTGAGATAGGAGACGGGGGAGGGATTACGGCCAGTCGGATGTCGATGACGCGAATGCCGCCGTGAAGTTGAGTACTTAATGGAGTCGAAGGTGATTGACATTGCGAGATTGGCCACCCATGGAATGCCATCCTATGAACAGTAAACCTTGAGTAACAAAATACGATTATATGGCATTACAAGACAACGCACGTGTCGTGGGTACCTATATTCGTCAAACATGAGTTCCACGCACAAATTTTACGGGTATTGACGACACAAACCAGGAAGAGTGAGAGACGACAGCGGAAGGCGGTCGGGCATTTCTGATAAGAAAGTGGCCAAATTACGACGATTTAGGATGATAAGCTTATGGTGACCTCGTGTTACCTATGAAATCGAGTCATTCAGTTTTACTTTCGATAAATTAATCCAGACGACGAGATGCAGCAATACGCACTCGACGAATGAATAGTCTCCACGGACAATGCTCAGGGACTGGCACAACCTGCCAGGAAGCAGCAAAAGCCATCGAAAAGCGTATTTTAAAGCCTTCAGGATGGATATGCCATTCTTTGGCATCTGATTCCAACAACCCCTTCTTCTCGATCACAGGTGAGTTTGCTACATTCGACGGCGGTGACTGTGGTTCGTTAGCTTGGCTGGTTGGATGCCGAAGGACTATCTCTCGACTAAAGCCTTTGGGGAGAGTCGTCGTAAGCTCCAGAGAAGGCTGCAGGATGAATTCGTGGTTAGAGGGTGTATTGGCAGCATTGCGACGACGGCGAATGTTGAACTTGGAAGGCGCTGGGTGTGTGTGAGCGGTTATTGGGTCTGTCGTCAGATTGTTGATTGTGATAAGCATGGTGTGCGGTTGAGAGACAGTCGCTTTGAAAAGGAATAAGGACAAGAATGGGAATGGTGCCTGCAGGCGCTTTGCTGGTCAGTATGAATGGAGAGACGGATCCATATATGGGTATGTCCCTGAGCCCTCCCAGAGGGTGTGATTCAAGAAAGGTGAGCTTATATGGTTAATACGTGAATGGCTCCCTTCCACTTGCACTGGCAGGCGTCGGCTAGCTGTCTGTGTACCCAAAACACTGGCAGAGCCAATTGGCAAGAAACGAAGTTGAAAGCACCGCTACTTCCCCTAAATTAGGCAAAAAGTTCCCAGGAGCGGCAACTGCTGTTTGCATTCCGGCCCGCAAACTTTCTGCTTACTTCCACTTTGTTGCGATGCCTGGAGAAATTTTCAATCCAAATCCCGTCGTTTTCTCGACCTCAAAAGCGGCAGGACGCCAGTCCGAACTATTTACTAATTCTCTATGGATAAACGACGACTCACGCTCGGAAGACGAAGCCGATGACGCGGAGCCCATTGACCAGGATGAGATATATGGCAAGGGGCTAGCCCTCCACTTCCTCCGCTAGTTTCTCATATCTGGACACAGATCTAATTCGCTCGATTTATGACCCAGAACACCCAAATACACTGGAAGAACTTCGGGTCGTTTCTGCACCACAGGTTACGGTTGGGACGAATCGCGTAAAGGTTGAATTCACGCCTACTGTACCTCATTGCGGGATGTCCACTCTCATCGGTGCGTTTTATTTTACATGACAAGTCCGTGTATCGTGATTCCTGAAGTGGTTTCCTATAGGTCTCTGCATCCGAGTTCGCCTTCTGCGCAGCTTACCAGAACGTTTCAAGGTTGATATCTTTGTAAAACCCGGTTCACATCAGAGTGAAAATGCAGGTGAGTCACATAGCGGCGCTTCTTCTCCACGAATCATATTCACAACACTGTGCAAGTGAACAAACAACTCAACGATAAAGAAAGGGTTGCTGCTGCTTTGGAAAACCCCGTACTTCTTGATACGGTGGAGCAATGCCTGTCGAATGTGGGTGCGCGGGGAAACGTATAATGGTACCCAATAGCTCTTGCGAGCTTAGGATAATAGGGGGTTACTAAGACTACTATAACACATATGTATCCATAGGTTCATCACATCATCTTATCTTTTGAAATAAATAAACATGTGTAATGGAACTTGATATCACGGTTTTGACCTCAACGATGACCGAGTTCAAAAATAACAACACACTCGGTGCTTCTTTTTGTTTCAAGTCGCTTGGTATTCTTGCTTCTCTGTAAACTCTTGGTACTCGGTGGTAGTGGGCTGGGACAAGGGGATGGTCATTAGAAGGAATCATGAATTGTTCTCTACGATGCGTATAGACTGGCTGCAGGATATATAGTGCTACATAATAGAAGGGTGGTACGTGAAACAGCATGGACGAATGAGTGGTCTAGGGCTACAAACCGGTATGGTTAATAAGGATATGTGGTGAAGAACGAAAGAATAGCAATGCTGGAATCGATGAGATATGCATGTGTAATGGGACCCCGCGGAGTCAATGGGTGGTAGCACAGTGAGATGAAAAAAGAAATGGAGAAGCAAGGATAAAGAAAAAGGTATCAATCAATCCTTGAGTAGGAAGTCCCAGTCGATAGCCGTTTCAGGAGCTTTTCGTGAGCAGCCAAACATTCGCTTCAGTGACTCCTTATGAGTATTCTCCGAGCTGCAAGTTCGGACGTCCCACATGCGAAATGCGATGTGCCCTCTGGTCACAACCACGACATCGTCTTCGTTGTAAAATTCTTGTACATCTGGCTCGTTGATGCGAACATTTTGGAGGATGCGGTTGACGAATCCTGCAGAGAATGACGCTTTTCCTGATGTGTGTATTTGTCCTTTGAAGTCGGAAGGGAGCCAGATCGTAACATCTGATGTTTCCGCCAGAACTTCTAGGTAAAATTGGCACCGTGGAAAGCTTCGACACTTAATATGAGCGCGTATTAGTCTTGAAACAATAGAAGAAATGGAGATGAACGCACAACTTTGAGCTTTATGTGTTCAGTGTCATTGGCCACGAGCATCGACATGCGATGATCGATAGGCTGATTGCGCGCGCGATAATGCGGCAAAATGAGGGATAAATCAAGAGGCAGCTTTCCGCCATCCACATGAAAATCCCAGTCTGAATCCTCTTGGTATTTCACTTTTTGTGTCCCTCGCATTGACAGACGATCAAGCTAAAATTGGGAGGGCTCAGAGGTCGTTCGGATAGAATCCAGGCATTTAATAACTCACCAAAGGCCTTGACTTTTCGAATGAGAGCTGGAGAACGCCAAAGTGGAAGATTAGCTCATGAGCACCGCGGTAGTCAGGGGTGACGTGAACGTACAGTAGAGTGGTCTGATGACATTATGAGAAGACGAGGAATATTGAGTGTAAAACGAATCTAAAGTAAGGAGGGATATGGATATTGGGCGGTCACTCGACCTGGGCGGTGAGGGAGGGCCAAGGCAGCAATGAAGCGGGACGTTCACTCGGGAGAGGGACTTTTAATACTTAGAACCTTGTACCAGATCAAGCACAAGAACCCGATTGCGATCGACACCCACGTGGGATTAATCGGACTTTTACAAGGAATTCCTTTTTCGGGAAAGCCCACGTTATGCAGCCTTGGCAACCTGATCCCGGTTCTCCGTCAACGTCCATCCCTCCTCCCCATGCCTTCATCTTGCCCTCATCACTACAAGGCGTCTGCCATTCTCAGTACAAATCGTACTCCATGACATTGCTGGAGTGTTCATGGTACAAAGTATGCCTTATGCTGACCTCGTTCTTCCTCATTTCACCGAGCCCGAACCCCGGCGTGGATCCGGATCGGAGGATGTAATAATTTAGGCAGGTCTGCGCATCAAATGTTTTTTGTTTGCCAGTAGGCACCATATATCCATCTTGCAAATTTGTCTTTGCAAATGTTCCTTACCATTACGATTGGCATCATGTGAGGCTTTTCGCTCTGCCCTCAAACTCCCTAGAACCTCTGGAGCATTCAAGCGAGCTTCCATACCTCAATCCCCATCCAACAAGATATCACGGCATCGTAAACATGCATGGAAGACGACCTTTTTTAAACACCCTTCTTTGCGATCTCCTGATACTCGGGTTCCTTCTATTCCCCACGACCCCATCTATAGCCTGTTGGCCCGAAGTGCTTTTGGAATATGGCCATTGTTCTAGTCGAAAGTCTTCCCCTCCACAAAACGTGTCAAAGCGTACATACATTCTGCCGCTTGCCTATGTCCACGCTATGTTCGACGCGCATTGACACAGTGATGTGGACGAGTCTGAGATGACGGCGTTCCGGGCCTAGGGTGGGCAGTACCGCCATCCAACGCCATTCTGTACTTGGTTTTCCGTGCTTTCCCCACATCAAGTGACGTACTAACGGAATTATGGGATATAATATGGTGATCACAATTGACTCTATGGTTATCCTGCACCTCCCCATATGTATATGTAACAGTATATCTCTCTGATAACTCGGCCCCGAGGAATTCATCGACGCGGCAGCGGTGTTCCACCAAACTGCATTTTCGGTGACAACTTATTTATTTCAGATTGACAAAATATCTAGAACGCTGACCAGTTACTTATTTGAGCGAGGGTCCTGGCAACAAATGATCGCAAACTCTTTACTATCCAGGTCGGTGTATGTTTCCACGGGCAACACCTCCGAACATCGCCTTGTTGTAAGTAGCGAAACTTTTCGGCGTCTTTGCGTCTTTGCACGGCTGTGTTTTATGTTTAGTCCTAGACTCCTCCAGGTGACCGATCGAAAACGCCATACACAGTCATCCCGACTCATCAGGACTCACTAAGGCTTGATGCCTGCTAGTCTCTGACCCACTGCGTTCTGGTGGTGAGGCTCAGGCTGTGAAGATCTTCAACAAATGTTTCTGTGCTTCCCAGGTCATCTGGTCGTCGTAGACGATTTCTCATCAATCCTCGCTTTATTTAATCACTAAACTCGAGGCAAGTTTCTTAAGGGATCGTGCAACTTGCAACGACAGTCTGCCGCGCAAACTGATCGAGCCATATATTCTTGATGCATGGACGGCGCGTGGATGCCACGCCGCAGTGCCTATTTCGTTTTATTCTGGTAGCCCCGCACCTGGGGCTTGGATTCATGAACAAGGCATGGTATCTTTTCGTAAAGGTCACCCACCCTACTCCTCGTTCTCGGAGTCTACTACAATATTCTCTTCTACTCCAGTTATTGATGAACTAGACTGCGGAGGTGCTTCGTCCACTATATGGGACGGTGAACTAGACTTGAGGGCTTCTATCCGCCCTGGGGCTGCTGTTTGCTTGGTCGGACGTGCTTCCGCAATCAGCCTAGTAAATTCTGATTTGTGTTCTATCTGTAAAAGCCACGAGCAAGGTTTATTAATAATTATGATCAGTGAAATAAAAGCCACAAACCTGATATGCTTTTACATCAGTAACAACAATTTTCTTCTTCTTCGTCATCTCTTCTTCCCACTTTTTGAGATCTCTCCGAAGCTCGGTCTTTGACTTCCTATTCGAGGCCGACTTGTCCAGATTTGCGTTGAAAAGCATAACCCATCTTTTTCGTCAACTGTGAGCGTATATCGAGGCCAACTAGGTAAAAAACATACTTCCGATGGCGTTGTTCCCAATTTGAACGGTCTCCGGATAGAGGCAGGTCGTGTTGGACAAGCATGTCCTTTAGCTGCCTATCCTTTAAGGTCGTGTAGGCCGCTAATGGGAGGGGATACTCGTCATCGCTGTCAGGCTGCTGTTTCCTAACATATCTGACATTTCAGTGCCATGGAATCATATCACGACGCTTTTGTTACATACTTGTGCTTTCCCTTTTGGTGACTATTCTTACCACCGCCCATTAGCTTTGACCAGGACTTTGCGGCGTTTTCAGACGGAGGGGCATCTTTACAGCTGTTGTCCATGTGAACATTTAAGATTCTATATCGCACCCTTATTTGACACAGTGGGCAAGCGACGAGGTCTTCGGCTGAAGAAATGTGTTAATATTTTCTTTCGGAAATACGGCAAGATAGACCTTTTGGGATAAAATTGGATGGATTTGGCGGTGCTTCGATTTCTTCCTCGTCAACATCTGAGCTGAAAAGGTCAATAATATCTTCAGATTTGCCCTTGAGCTTCTTCGACTTTGAAGGAGACTTGGGTACCACTGGGTCACTCGAAGACAAAGGATTACGAGAAGGACCAGCAGTATTCTCAAGCACAGAGTTAGGACTTGAACTGCGCTCGGTCATCCTCTTCCGTTTCCTGACATTCCCTTTGTCTAGGTGTTGAGAACTGGTCCCACTCTCCTCTTCCTCGCGCTTGACAAGCCGTAAAATGAAAGGTCTGTTAGTTGAGAACAAGAGCATCAGCTGCTGACAGGCGTTTCCATTTTGAACGGACCTTGTATCTTTCCAAGCGGAAATTACATTTTCGAGGGTAGGGTTCGGCCTTATGTGGGCCTCGTTAGCCGTTTTGCGACAACTTGGGCATTCTTGTTTCGAAGCTAGGGAAGTCCGAATGCACTGACGAAAGCAGGATTGTTAGCCGTTCTGAGGATAAGGAACCTGAAGGCACATACATTTGAACAAAAACAATGCCCACATGAGATAGTCACAGGTGCATCATATAGTTCTCCGCAGATATCACAGCGGAGTGATGCATCCAGTGTTCGTAAACCAGGAGCCTTTCCATGAGGCGGGAAATCAGTTGGGTCAGGAATATCAGCTGCGGCTCGGAGAAAGTTCATAATGTGGGAAGAACAGCTATTTGGTCCAGGTTTATGTGGCAGTAGAGAAGTAGGTTTTGAGAAATGCACTGCAAACGCCGTTCTGCATGCAAGTTTCGAAATTCGAACAGAGTTGATTTAGAACGCGTTGTGGGTCGTGGCTGTCACAACACGT
Source organism: Galerina marginata (assembly GCA_023014335.1). Taxonomy (NCBI): domain Eukaryota; kingdom Fungi; phylum Basidiomycota; class Agaricomycetes; order Agaricales; family Galerinaceae; genus Galerina; species Galerina marginata. Next base: position 1,359,729 of record JAECYW010000007.1, on the reverse strand, counting down.
GATGTTGGCGACAACGCGTAGTTACAAGTCCGACAATCTTAAGGGTCACGGTGCTGCTCAAACTCGAGCCGTCAGCATGTCCGTCCAGACTGGCAGACTCCATTCCGTATGCAGTTTCAGAATTCCACCTTCAAGTATACCACGACAGCCTTACAGGAATTGGTGAAAGGAGGGATCTAGGAACAGACTTGAAGTGGTCTTTATTCTCGAATTTGAAATTTCTCTACACTGGGAGGACCTCCTTGCGGTTACAGTCCTCACAATTCTCGGCGACAACTGGTGACAACATGCGATACGAATGCTAGATTTTGATACGCTATTGGCTACGGAGACCTATGTGTTCTGACAGACAAGGCTCCAAGGCTCCAAGCCTGAGGGATCAACCAACGATTTCTGTGCCGAATGCGATTATCTTTTCTTGGACCCGCGGACTCGCGAACTGAAGAAAGATTGACCCCAAGGTGTACCCAAATGTGTACTAGTACCTGAACCTGGAAGCTGTATATCTTCAGAAATAGCGCTTGTCAAACGGTCCAGGAAGAATCTCCGAGGGACATCAGAGTCAAAACCATGTGGAAAATGCAAACTCCACTCTTTACAACGACATTATCTCTCTATGGCGCAAATACCAGCTCTATCAAGCATTGATATCGCAAAGTCACGCCAGAGTATTTGAACTGTGGACACCTGTTTGTTTTACTAAATCTGCAAGGCAGGGCTTTTATTATTGATACAAAAACTCGACAACTTTAGCATGCTGGCACCGTATTCTAGCCCCAGAGCGTTAAAGCTTTCGACCATTAGCTTTCGACTACTTTTATCCGTTTATCTGCTACATTATCCGATCGACTCGTGCAGTTGCATGTCATCCCCCTGAGACCTCGTCCCGGGAGACACGAGTCGTTAACATGCCCCAAACATTACGGCCCATTTGTATTCCGGTCGTTCATCCTATTATCAGCTCTTTCCAAAAATGCTCGAGGAATACCCCTTCTTGACACTCCTTCGGTGCTGTCTATTACTTCCTCGAGAATGAAGCTACATCCACGGATGTTTGCACGTTTCGCCAAGACTTTCGAAGCCACACTAAGGAGATGAACACTAAAAATATCATGACGTTACACCGAGTTTCTAATGTATCCTGACATTTCTTCGGATACGATCTGACTTGCACTGTTTTCCTTGCCAATGCATACCGAACCTGCCCTTTCGCCTACTCTTGGGACTTGGCAAGGCGGCTCTATGCTGATTATCCTATTCGAACCGTCATTTAATTGGCGACTTAAATCCTGTTCGTGGATGTTCAGCGCTAATTGTTGGAGTCGCTCGCCGATGCCAGTAATCAGGTATAAAAAATGTGCCATTTACTCAACCGGATCTACTGACCTTAATATTGAAACATAGAGCGAAGTTGTGCCGCAGTGACGGTCGATTTTGCTGGTCGACTACTATCAGGATAGAACGAGGGAATTAATTCTTTATCATCTTGACTCCTCATGACCACAGTGAACTAGAAACATCGGAAGATCTCTTCTTTCCTCTGACGATAAAAGGCGAGCAAAGACTTTTGAAAAACCAGGTTCTTTCCCTTTCCCCCTTTCCGCGAATTCAAATGTTCAAGTTACTCGCTTTCGTGACGCTCGCCGTCGTTGCCAAACAAGCAGCATCGGTCGCAGTCTGGGGACAGTGTAGGTTCTGTTTGGCTCGTGAATTATCCTAGCTAATTCATACCCTACCCAAGGTGGTGGTACGGGGTATACTGGCAGTGTAAATATTCATCCGAAGCTATTTTTATCGGGCTACTCACTAATTCGCATAAACCATTGTTCCTATGGGCATTAGACCGTCTGCAAGTCTTTTTCTATCTTGACAGTTTACCTCTTGACTATGTTAACGTAGGCGATGCCGGAAGCGTCTGCACCTACTCAAACCCTTATTATTCTCAGTGAATCTTATTTTAATCTACCATGATCGACATGTTTTAATTTTTCGTTATTAGGTGCTTGCCTGGTACCGCCACGACTAAACCAGTGACGTCTACGCCTCCTGCCACTTCATCGGCTCCACCGACCACCACTAGTCAACCATCATCGAGCGGCTCTGGCCTGAATGCCAAGTTCGCTAGTCATGGCAAAAAATTCTGGGTTGACAGCCTCAATTATGTGATAGATTTATCATTTCTCATCCACCACCTAGGGTTCTTGCGCCGACTCCGGTACTTTGAATATTGCGGGTATGGCATCGTTTTTTTGACTTTGGATCAGCCGCCGTTACTAAATTTTTCGATAGCTAATGCTGCCCTTCTCAAGGCCGACTTCGGTGGTGTTACACCCGTGAGCAGTCATGTCGCTGATGTTCGGGCTCACTCTCTAACACATCACCGTCAGGAAAACTCCATGAAGGTACAGCACCAGGCTGCTAATTTTGTTTGGACCTAAAATTCTATAATTTCTTCCCTGACTAAAGTGGGATGCAACCGAGAGTATGTTATTCATGTCCTTCTAAATCCAGTTTTACTGATTCGGCGAGGGTATTAGACGTCCAGAATCAGTTCACCTTTTCTGGTGCTGACGCACTGGTAAACTGGGCAGTCTCTAATGGAAAATTGATCCGTGGCCATAACTTGGGTATGCTCTTCCATAATATGAGATCGTTTGGGAGGCTCAACGCAATGAACTAGTCTGGCACTCTCAGCTCCCCAGCTGGGTCTCGTCGATTACCGACAAGAATACACTGGTAATGCTGTAAAACTTGTTCTTGATCGTCCTTATCTAGCTGGATCACTATAGACGTCAGTTATGAAGAACCACATCTCCACAGTTGCTGGACGCTACGCGGGGAAACTTTATGGTAATCGCTCTCTTCGGTTGCCCAGTGAAGTACGGTCTGCTGATCGTAGTATTCACTAGCTGTAAGAAAATATCTACATTTTTATGCAGGACTTAATAATGGCGTATCTCTGGATTCCAGTGGGATGTTTGCAAGTGTGTATCATCCCAACGTTCACCAAAAGTCTCCATAATTGATCTCATTATAGCGAAATTCTCAACGAAGATGGTACTCTCCGGTCAAGTGTCTGGTCTAATGTCCTCGGCGAGGTATTTTTCATATTTTCTTGAAGAGTTTGAAGGGCATAACAACCGAAACCGAACTAGGCCTTCGTTACTATGGCTTTCCAATACGCTCGCGCTGCAGATAGCACTGCCAAGTAAGATTTCCAAAATTTCAAACCCCCTTTTACTGACGAATTTATACTGCTAGATTGTACATCAACGATTATAACCTCGACTCAAACAATGCCAAGGTCCAGGGAATGGTGGCCCTCGTCAAGCGTGTCAACGCCGCTTCAAAATACATCGACGCCATTGGTACCCAGATGCATTTGAGTGTAAGTGGGCTCCCTCTCAACGGTGATCTTAGAATGTTAAGTGCAAATTTGAACCTTAGGCTGGAGGTGCTGGAGGTGCTCAAGCAGCTCTCACCGCCCTTGCCAGCACCGGTCTCGATGTCGCCATAACCGAGCTCGATATTGCCGGTGCCGCCGCCAACGACTACGTCGCAGTAGTTAAAGCCTGCTTGGCCACACCTCAATGCGTGTCGGTCACCTCCTGGGGTGTCAGCGACGTTGTAAGCATTGTCCCCTCCTTCCAGTTCTTGTTTGTTGATTCTTGAATCTTCTAGAACTCCTGGCGCGCAAGCACCACTCCCCTCCTTTTCGACACAAACTACCAGCCAAAAGCGGCCTATACCGCTGTCCTCAATGCTCTTTAATGCCTCGTGTTTTGGTCCAATTTGCTATTTATGTTTATCATGCGCGTCGACGATGAGTGATTTACATGTAAAGAATTGGTTTTCGAGTGAAATTACCATACTTGCAACGAATGACTCATGTTCATGCTTGGTTCAACGCCTCCAAACCGCGCCAAGCGCCATCTTCATTGCACAACAAAACAAGCACTCTAGCCTAACCTACAAGCACTAACGGCTTCCCATAGCCGCAGATTGACCATCCTGCAAGCCCCGCCAGAACGCAGAACCGTACGCATCTTCAGTGCTAGGCATGACCAGAGAAGGCCCAGCAACCTCTATGGCATCGGCCACGAATTGACCAATAAAACCAAGCTTGGACATGTTGTACGCCGCGAAGACCTTGGCCGTGGTGAACCCGTCCTTGTAACCCCGTGCGCTCGACGCTTGCGTCGCCTGGTCCTCCCCATCGGGTGCCGCGTGATCATCTCGTTGGCGGCGGATGGCCTGGAACCGGTGCGGGATGTTTGGGCCATACGTTGAGTCGCGAATGTGAAGGTTGACATTGAGCGAAGACATGCTGAGTTGTCGGGCATCTGAATCGGCCGAGGCGGTAGGTATGATGAGGTTGCTGGCTTCGTTGGCGAGGGCGGTCACCTCTTCCATGGATGTCTGTTTTCCGTAGGAGAAGAAAGTAGCAGGTAAGCTTGCCCCTACCGCCGCTTTGAAGCACCAGCCAGGGTCGTCGTCACAGTCTTCTTTCTTGTAAGCTATGGTGATAGAAATTTTAATGAGACACATCAACGCGTAGGGCAGGAATGAATACTAACACCAGAAGGCCCATCCGGCTGTTGCATTGCTGTACACCTCCATTTGTGCAGCTGCGAATTCCCGACGAACTGTATCTGCGTCGTTGTCGTCCTTCAAACTTTGGGGCGTAAGAGCAGAGGACCATTCATCGACAACTAGGTTCCGACGCTGTTTCTGCGCTGCCCGATTGAGAGCATCCGCGATGGCACCTTCGACGTCGACTGTGTGCTGTGTGCCGGATTCTTGCTGATCCGAAGGCGTGAAGACAAAGTAGGAATGGTAATCCTGGACGACAAAGTCCTTCCTCTTAGCCAAGAAGTCGGAGAACCGGTCGAGGTTGAATCCGTCGTGAAGATAGAGAGGTAGATGCTTGGCTTCTGGAGAGGCAGCTCTCATGGCCTCGATGCACCGTGTGTCTGGACACATGAATCAATCAGATTGAATCAAAATCGTCTGTGAGTAAAGTCGACTTACAGAAATCCTCCAACGTAGGAACATACGTCGGCTCATTGAGAATCTGGATCCCCACTACATTATTAACAGGCGCAAGTATCTCTGTCAAGAACGTCAGCACGGCGACCGTCTTGTCCATATTCTCCGGAACACTAAACAAGTTCGTCTGCCCATCCGACACACCAGAGTGCTGTTGCCCATTCTGGCTCCCGACAGCGCCATGCAGGTCCACGAGCACCCCGAGACCGTGCTTCCCAGCCTGGTTGATAGCGCGTACGACCCGCCGCCACGCATCCTGGTAGACCTGCGCGACGGACTCGAAGGGTGTGCCTTGCGTGTATTCAGGCCCGAGACTCCAGTAGCCGATAGGCAGACGGACGGTGTTGATGCCGATGCTGGCGAGGTACGCGAAGTCGGACTCTTGGATGAAAGTGTCCCAGTGGCGTTCGAGGACCGCACGAGCGCTGTTGACGGAGCCCCAGCCTTTGGCAATGTCGATCTCTGCCCCTTTCGTGCCGTAGGCGCATTCAAAGACGGACGGGGTCATCCAATCTTCATGTACGAACCTAGATAATGAAAGGTTAAACACTAGTTCATCATCGAGGCGAGTCCGAGGTGAACATACCAAGATCCCAAGTTCACAGACTGCTGTTGCCTATACCGATAAACATTCGCGGTCGTCAGATCGTGAGGAGGGAATTCCTGGTCAAGAATGGGAGGGGCGTCGTAAGACTGAGCAGCGTCGCAATCAGCAGCGGGGTCATTGGCTTCCAGATCCTTCGCAGGCTTATGTTTCTTGCCAGGCCGGTGCACACCGGATGGCTTTGCTTGAGAGGGACTTGAAGCTATGGGAAGAGGAGAAGTGCCATTGGTCGTAGAAGACAGCGGGACCTGCGAGGGGGGAAAGCTGGAGCCGGAGCCGGAGACGTTGTAGGCTACATCCGCTGCCAGAGGAGTCAGAGGAGCCTTAAGGCTTCCGGGTATAGGAATAGGCTTGTATGCGACCGACTTCAAGTCGTACGCGAGTGACAAAAGAGCGGAGAGTTTTGAAAAGCTGAAGCTGACCATAGCAAGTTGAATTTGGAGGGGGATTCCACAGGATGCCAACCAGAGAGAATTAAAGAACAAGAAAAAACGGCAGACCTGCTGTTCGAGAAGAAAGGAAGGAAAAGGAGATACTTTGGCAAGAACCTTTTGGCCTGTTTTACATTTAGGTATGGCTGACGAGGCAGCTACTAGGCCAAATTGCAATCGTGTTTAGAACCTTGAACGCCTTCATATACAACAACAAGGCCATGGTCGAGGAGGAAGTTCATGTTACGAGGCAAGATGCGGTTCGAGTTAACGAAGCGAATGGCCACACGAGACACGCAGACTTCACCAAAACTTGCACCACAACAGAGCTTCACATTTGCGACTGCGACAAATTCAAATGCACTCAAGAAATGTGCTATATTGAGTGTATGTACAAAAATGTATGTATGATTTGCGGTGTCCGAAACATTGCATGGATGAATGATGATGATGTGGATATGATGGTAATTGCGATGAAAAGTCGAGACGAAAAAGAGAAGGATGATCAAAATATAAGATTATTGTAATGTCATGAAAAAGCCAATTGACCAAACAGATTTAAGAAACAAAGGCGAGGGGCTAAGCGGAAAAGGGGACGTGCACTACAATCCAAACTCTTCCGGACATTAAAATGTTGTTTTGGTAGGTTTCTCTTTCTTGCTCCAATTCCCGACCTCGTGCGAAGCGCCCGTTTACAAGGTAGGACGACCGGAGTCGGCAACATAAGAGGACAACGGCATTGGGCAGACGACGCGACGACGGTGCAGGTGGGCATAGAGTGCGTGCAGAGCGCGAGATGGGGAGAGGGCCATCAGGGCTTGCGGAATTCGCAAAGCACGGTGTATATCGTGTTGAACGCGGTGTAAATCTCTTCCCTGACCTGAGGGTCGCGAGAAACAAGCGTCAGCGGCTGGATTCGAACCGGGTCCACTGAATCCAATAGAAAGGGCTGTTTAGGCCCTCGAAGACATCACCCGGCATTCGACAGCGATCGCTAGCCCGGGGGGCCAGCAAAGTGAAGACATAGTTGCACAGGGATGTCTTGGAATGAAGAGAGGAAATTACTCACTTTAGCACCGGTTAAGACGATCTTGCCAGACACGAAGATGAGCAGGACCACCTTCGGCTTGATCATACGATAAATCAGACCGGGGAACAACTACAGTCAATCATTAGCAGGAGAAAGAGGGAAATAAAATAACGCGAAACCAACCTCAGGTTCGTAACTGCTGAACTGTCCGTGGCTGTACGCCAATCCCTCCAAGCGAATGGGGAACTTGACATCACAACTACCGACAATATTCTGGATCTTGAACTCGGAGAACTTGGCGTCAAAGCCGAGCTTCTGCACGATGCGCGCGTATTTCCGCGATGCGAGACGGGAATCGTCCTCGGACTTTGCACCCGTGACGACCATTTTGCCCGACGCGAAGATGAGGGCGGTCGTCTTGGGGTCGCGAATACGCATGATAACGGCTGCAAAACGCTAAACACATGCGAACAAACAACAACAGTTCGACATGTCGCGTGTTAGACAGTAATATGTGTACCAACCTTGGGATTGTACTCCGCGTTCCTTGCGTGGAGGGCAATGGTTTTGAGATCAAGCCGGCAATCGAGATTCACGGTGGCGACGATGTTTTGGAGCGTAGGCACAATGCCTTCGACAGCAGTGATATGCTGCTGCTCGAGAGTTAACGCGACAGGCGCGGCGGGTGTTGTGGCCGCTGGTGGTGTCGAGGGTCCCGCGACCGCGTTCGACGCGGCAGCAGAAGTTACAGACGCAGCAACTGGCGGTGAGGCTGTCTTCAGCGGTACCTGAGGTTGGGTGTAGGAGTTGGACAACGGCGAGGGCCCCGGAAGAGAGAGGCCACTCGACGGCTGCTGGAAAGTGGCACCGCCGGGGAGGGCGAGCCCGGTGTGCTGCTGCTGCTGGTACTGGTAGGGTTGCTGCTGCTGAGAGGAGACATTTGTTCTGCCAAAGGTGATCTGACGGGCGGGAAGGGCAAAAGACATGTATCAAATTTCAAGAGCTGCGTGGGAATGTTTGGGTTGGGGGGAAAGAAAGACAACCCGTCCCAACAGCCCCGCCTTTATATACGTCTCAAAATTCAAACTCCGACACTTGACTCACATTGTCTTACGTAACTCCTCTTTCTTTGTCCCCTCAACAGCGCCTCGTTGTCCGCCGCTCCTCCCTCGTCCCATCTTTTGTTCATCTTCCTCGCTGTTCAACCTCGTTCTTGGACCATCTTGCCCTCAAAATGGCCTTGAAACGCTCTTGATCCCTTTAAGGGACACCTGTGTCCCAAACTCCCGCCACTTATTAATGGCAACCGCCCTGACAACCCCTATCAGCCTGACAACCCTTGAACCAAAACCACATCATCCGCTTCATGTTTCTTCTTCCTCGCCTCCTCAACCCCTTCCTGCCGCCCACATACACCTTGTAGAAAACTTCTGAACTCGAGCCAGACGGTTATACAGTCGTCGTTCAATTATGTCCTACTCTTCTCTTCGATTGTTCTCACGAACTGCGGTTCCGCGCCGTGTCCACGCCATCGGATCTCCAAACTCGAGGAGTTACCTTTTTGTTCTCGATCCTTTGGGTGTCTTTCCTGCGAGACAACGGTGCTCGTCGCATGCTCCTTAGGCTTTTTATATGCTTGACCGGGATCCTAGCCGTCGTCTCGTCCTCCTCAGCTTGCCTTGAGCTCTTGGCTTATCAACAACTCACGGCCGCCATTCGGTTCCCAGTCAGTGGTGACATGTCCACAAACGCCGATAACATCCGCCTTCCATTCCTTATCTTTCATTCCTATGTACATCCGCATCCGGCATGATTATCTCAAGGCAAGCACAGGCAACATCAGGCATCGATAAGATTAACAAGATAATCAGACTAACACTGACAAGATGCTTCTTTCATTGTCCAAAACTCCCTCATCATAGGCGCTGGTATTTTTATTTTAACCGCCTTCTTGACAGATCCCCGTGGTCGACGGACGTCGGGTTGCGCAATCGTTGTCCAATCACAGCTGCGGTTCTTTGGCAGTGCTTATGTTATTTCTCCTCATCAACTTAATGATGCCCACCAATCCATCGTAGAACGTTTCGAAGCACCATAGGACCAGAGAACGCGGAACGGGATATCGTGCGTACCCGGTGTCGCTTCATCCTTTTTCCCTTCAAGCACGTCATCAGCGCTCAGCGCCCTTAATGTGAATCCACCCTAACCTCCCTTTAGGCGTCTTTTTTTTCCGCATCTGTCAGCAACACTATATCATGCCAAATGCCAGTTATCCCCGTACTTGGCCGTCGCCGTAGATGTTCCGTAAGTGTGTACGGCGTTGTGTACGTGCTTTTTGGCTTCCAGGTTCTAGGTTGTGGGCAGTGCATCCTGACAGCGGAAAGCGGATCCGGAAGGGCCTCCCCAGTCTTTTTTCTACCCTGTATTTTTCAAGTTGCATTATACTTACTTGTGTGTGGTAGATAACTGAGATATGGAATATGAAATACCACCCCTTTGACCTTCTCACCTTCTCTCGTATGCTCAACACCCCGCAACGGATGTGACTGACGCGCCAAGATAGGATTACAATTTTCCGGATCATCTCTCTGCCAGACACCCACTCGCCTGGCCCAACTCTTAGATCATCAAAGAGATGAGGAAAAGCCCAACGCCGACTCCCCAGGATTTCGTCACAAGCTAATCATTTGCCCCTTCTCGCGATCGTGCACTTCCCTATGCTACAGATGTTTACGCAGATGTGCATCACGGACAGCACTGTGGGGAGCCTACGCAATCCATCTCGAGAGCGACATAGCTCCAGAAATATATGTTGAGGGAAGGTCAACGACAGCCTGAATGTCGAGGCATTTGTGGTCAGGCTAGTTCATCCAACAAAAAAATTCCAAGAGGATCGTGGTAATTTACTGTCTCATGACTAGCGTAAAGCAAGAGGCAAAAGGTAGCAATATGACAATAACATTGTACAGGAAATGGTGACAGAGGAGCTTGTGCAAGCGTTCATTGATCTAGAAATGGGGTGAATATCGACCCCCGGCTAGGGACAGCAATGAAGGCAGAATCTGACATAAAATGTTCAAGATAAAACGCGAATGATGACGTAAGGTTGAGGGTCGAGACTCGTCCACCCACAGTTGAACAAGAGGATTCGATTCCAGCGCTGGGTGAGCTCTAACTCTCGAAATGACCCAGAAGGGGTCGCAGGTGGAAGCAGCGAGGAACGTCGATTTGTGATTAGGTAAGCGACAAATGGAATGTGCTCAACACCCTGTTTCAAACGACGATGACCCAACTATGACCGGATGCTCAGAACTTACTACAACCACTTGCCAACAGCCTCTAGCTTTTGAGGAGTTTGAAGGGCCTTGAAAGATACACTTGATATCATGTAGGAGTTCAATCACCTCTCAAGTCCATGTTTACAAGCAAATGATTTATTATATAGTTCCTCTAATCATGGTCAGTTTATTAGACCTTGACGATGACGTCTCTTCGACCATTTTTACGCTCTTAAATGCGTATGCTCTTCGTGCGATGGCAGGTACATCAAAAAAAGGTTTTCAGTTGGCCTCGCGCGCTCTCGTCAGAACTGTAAAATTGTCGCGCAATCCTGAACAGGTAGTGGCCTTCTGTGAATTTTCTCTAAAGCACCATCTTTGCCCGCACATTATCGACTTTACTCTATCACAATCGGCTGTCTACTCCCAACCACCCAGCGATCCCATTGAGGGATACCAGCGGGATGCTGACACTGCCGAGTCCGCCCTTTTCGCGAGCGCTCTGGCGGACGTCCTCAATGGAGCGGAAAACCTGGCTCATCTTGCATTCCGAAACTGCATGGCGGTTCTAATCGAAAGCGAGCCCCGTATTACCCGCATAATCTGTCGTCGCCCACCGACTTTATCTCTCGAGTTGTCTGGCGCCGATGCTTATTCTTTCCAACAGGTTAGCTCCGTTTCTGGACTCACGCACCTCAAGTTACACACACTGGATCTATTTAACTACGACAGAAATGTCGCAGAGGATGCTTTGGACACCATATTGGCGAACTCCATCCCGAGCCTGGAAACACTTTCTTTGGGACACGCAATACCGGCCAGTCTTCGGTTAGAAGGCTCACCCCCTCGTGCATGGGAACGCGTTCACCATCTCTCAATGGCAGGGGTGTCAGTATCCCCTGTACGACTCGCTGGTTCTTTTCCCAACTTGCAGTCCTTAAAAATCACACACTCATCATCAGTGTTGGGGACAATATGGTCACCGACGAGACTTTTGTCATACTCCCAGGTTGACTGGCCACCTTGTACATTATGGACAGATCTTCGCTCTTTCAGTGGGCCAAATCAACTTGCATCAAATTTATCGCAACACCACAGGCTCTGGAGGATTTCATTCACGAAGTGGGGCATTTACCGCTCCACTAGCGACCTCAATCAGTTACGCGATACTGTGCGTAACTGTGACCTTCGCAGTCTCTCATTGCAGATAGATTTGACTCTATCATCTGAACCTCTTTTGTTCCACGGGGGCATGCCTCCACCCCCGGGGAACGTTATGGACCCAGTCGCCTTCCCACCACCCTTGGTCACTTTGTTCAAAACTCTATCTCAGTGGGCCAGTCACCTCACATACCTATCCTTAGATATGGGGTATAGCTCACAAGAAATCCTGCAGTGTCTAGAATATCTTGTCTGTCTATTCCATTTCTTTGACTAGTCATTCGATGACTTATAGCGATCTGCTTGATAGAAAAACAATGCCCCATTACTAGCGCCTCTCAGTCGTCTGAAGTATGTTAAACTCGGTGTAATGACGTGGCTACGAACGATACCAGGGCCTTGGTATGTTCCCGTCGCAGTATTTATGAAGCCAGAAGAGCTATTACGCGCCTGGGTGGAGGGAGTTCCTTCACTGCAATACCTTGAGTTGAACGTGCTTTACGATGAATGGGGACATAGCTGGTGGCGGATCGAGTCTCAAGTAAATCATCCAGCAACGATCCGGCAGGTTTCAAAAGAGGAAGGTTTGAGCGCAAAGCGTTGGTTTGATCTCGAAGAGTGGAAGTGATCACCCTTTTCTTTTGACTAGGCTTGCAGCTGGCTATATTAACCAAAGACTAATTTCAAACCTGTATTTCTCCTTCTATGTATAATCTTAAAATATCACCTACGTCGCACAAAGCGAGCTTTAGCTTTCCTTCCACGATGACAAGAGAAAATAGGTTGATGGAATGTACCCAATGACTACTTAACAATCCGAAGTATACATGTATATGAGGGTATTTACGCTACTTGGATGCCATGCGATAGAACATTTGTAAAGGTGAAGTGTAGAAGTAAGGACGTGCATGGAGTGACAGATAGCATGACATGGCGAAAATCCATGTCCATATGAGGTCATCGACGATTGCAAGTCGAATGTATTAACGGAAAGGAAAGAGTTTAGATACCCAACATAACGGCAAACCAATGCACCACCCAGAAAGGAGTCACTCATGTGTCTAAACACCAGCCACAATCCTAAGAAAGGGAAAAAAAAGACATGTTAGTTTCGTGGTTTCATGAAAACGAGAAAAGGGCGTACTCCTCCGCCTTATTAAGCGCTGCCACCATACTCTGCACCTCCCTCCTCCGGTTGACAACAAAGTCGCTCTCCTTGAGCAGCTCGTCCAACACATCAGGCTTATACAGTTCCTGCAGCAACTCCCGCTGCAGATTCTCTTTGGAGTGGTTCACCAACGTCAGTGAGATTGCCTTGGGCACCATGTCGATCATCTCGCGCTTGACGATGTTGAAGTACGAGTGGATGAGCAGTTCTAGGTGGTGGGATCGAGGTTAGGCTGCGCTCATGGGCAAAAGAAGAAACACGCACTGATAACTTCGGTCTCCATCGTCTCCCTCTCATTTAAGGCGCTCTGCGGTCGGATGTTCGGAGGAGGAGCTTCCATGGCTGCAACTCCCTTCTTCTTGTTGGCACCCGCCTTTGGTGCGAAGAACGACCCAAAGAAGCTTTGCTCTTCCTTCTTTGCGTCGACGTCCAGGTCCTTATTGTTGTTCACGGCAGACCTTGGGTTCTTGGGGTCGACGGCGGGTGCAGGTGGTTTGCTGGCATTCAGTCGGTCTGTGACGACGGCAGTTGCCTACAGTAGCGTGGAAAGAGTTATGAGACAAAAATCTAAACAGTTGATGAAGTATGTGATAAGCAGACCTTATGGCCGCCAATGAAATCAGGATGCGTGGTGTTGACGTAGCAAGCTTGCATGCTAATGGACGTTCTTGAGTCAGAAGGCAAAGATAACAGAAATGAAATACGTACGCAACCATATCCTGCACCAACTTCATCGTCGGGTTCATGGAAGTCTTGAAGAAGTTGACGACAACAGAGTTGAATCGTTCTCTAAGCGCTGGATAGCGCCGGAAAGCTTGCTATTAACGAAGCCAAATTTCAGTTTTAAGGGCGTTTTCATGGACCAGAAAATTTGGTGAACATACCACTTTCGTGAGGAGCTGGCCGAGGATTCGAATAAGTTCGTCGTAAACTAGTTGGCAACACTTCAAACTGGGTTCTTCCAGGCGTTTGATCTGTTGCTTCACGATAACTTCAAACGCAGCCGTTCCAACGAAGAGCGCCGGCGTTGAACCCTAAATCGCAAAGGTTAGTAGATGTAATTGGGTAATATTCCCGAGTGACTCACGGAAGAGTTGTACAAAATTGTTCTGATATCACCATCCTTGACTTGGTCGAAAGGGTCGATGCTCTTGACACCATTGTTGAAAAGCTCGTGGAAGACAAAGCTGATTCTGGCACCACCTGAAAGCTCGTTTAATGAGAGGTCGTTGGTGTTACCGTCGATAGTGGTCCGGAACTCGGACGTGAATTCCGTGATAACTGAAAGCACGATGTTGCCTGAGTTTCCGTCACCCAATGGGCCGCCGAGTGACAGCAGTTCGGCATTGAACTTCTGCAGGTTTTGCGAGATGCGGGCCTTAATGTCGGGTAACGTGGCTCGGATGTGGTGCATAAGAATCTGATTAATTGTCAGCCTGTATGTCATAAGTCATGAAATGGGGTACAAACCATGTTAAGCTTCCTTGCAAGGAAGGGTGTGCCACAGAATTGTGCCTTACCCTTGTATGATGCGTGGTTTTCGAAGAAGTCTCGCTCGTTCTCGAGCGCAGCGCTGATTGCTTTGTTCATCTCAATATCCCGTTGCCCTCTGTTGACAACTGGGACGTAGCCTAGGCGTAAAGGAATAATTCGTCCAGCCAGGATGTCAACAACATCCGTTCCCTTGTCCCTAATTTATGGCGAGGTAAATATAAAATCTTGGTAGAGAAAGATAGGAAACACACATTAGATCGACTTTCGTCAACACACCAATGGTCCTCGTTCCCTCAGGATCCACCTCACGAGCCATCTTCAATCCGTCAGAGTTTGCCAAATCCGTGTTGGCCGCAGTTACTGCGAGAATGATACAGGCAGGTTTGGAGATGTACTTAACCAGCATCTCGCGGATCTGCTTCTCGATGTCGCGCGGTTGGTCACCCACAGGCACCTTCGTCAGACCGGGAAGGTCGACAAGGGTGAGTGTGAGGACGTTCGGGGAGTAAATGCGAAGATTGATGGGTTGAGGGGAGATGCCTGCGTTCTTGCCTGTCTTTGCTTCTGTATCTCGTACGATCTCGTCGCGAATCTTGTGAAAATCAAAGAATTTCTCTCCCGGGAGATGCAGGAACTCCCCCCATTCGTCTGCGTTGGCTGCTTTGTCGTTGGACTTATCTACGCCGTTCGCTGATTGTGAAGGGTTAACTTTGATCTCCAACGTCAGGGGAGGTCGTCGAAACTCACCGGCAGCTCCTGAGGATGGCCTGTTGATTAATTGGAGGACCTGGTGGCATGTAAGTTAAGCTTTTTGGAGAAAACTGCAGTGGCATACCAATGGACGCCGCGTCACGATACCGGTACCACGAGGCAGGAAATCACGACCAACGATGTTCTAAGAAACAGATCCACCAATGAGCATTAAGCATCGGGGTAGGCAGTGCAATAAAAAGTTCAAACACACCTCCAAAACACTACTCTTTCCGCTACTCTGACTGCCGAGGACGCATATTTGAGGCAAATCTATGTTATTTTGTGATGAGGTGCCGAGGGAGGTGAAGACGTCCTGAAGCTTGTTGATAACACCGACAATCTCTGTGCCGAGGCCTGCAGTTGAGCTACCCATTTCTAGTTGAATGTGGTGGAGAAAAGAATGAGAGGAAGACGCAGTAGTAGGTTGCGATAAAAGGGAGGAAATGAGGCGGCGGCATGGCTGTGTACTGCGGAAGCGGAAGCCAAACAAAGAGCAGAAAGATGGCTGCGGGCAACTGCTGCAAAGTCTTTATCCACCAACTCCTTATGCACGATTAGCTTGTCCTGCCTGTACATTCCTCACCTCTGCGGAATCAATCCGCGGGTAGGTTCTTAACCCTTCAAAGCCTCAAAGACGATAACACCCCGACAGTGGCGATGGCGATAGTCTAAATTCAAGATGTTTTTAATCCTCAACTCAACGCAGTATGCATATGAACTTCACGATATCGAAGATTTTGACGATTCCTTTGGGATCTGCATAACTCCTCGTTTACGTATAAACTGTTCAAGCGAGCTAATATAATTCCAAGCCAACGAAAAACAGAATCCACGGACTGAAGACCGATTTGTTCTCCAATATTTCTCCATGAAATGTCAGAGAAGCGCATCTCATCACCCGACCCACGACGAGCATCTCACCTGTGAACCCGTTCGTCTGCGTGACTTTCTCCTCCATGCTCCTCGCGACAAACAGGACTTTCACAAGGCATAGCTAGCCATCACATGATGTCAGCTTCCACTTCTTCCATCTCTTCGATCATGGGATATGGTTGCAGAATGTACTGCAAGCCATACAGAGATAAACCCGAATATGAAGTCGTCATATAATGCCAATGCCTCATGCTTCATCGGGTGCTTGGCCCGGCCCGAATTAGTGTGCACCTAGAACCCTGGCTGCTAACTTTAAAAAGACACAAGCAGGAACCGCTTCTCATTCTGAGCACCCGCCCCTTCTTGCATTCCCCTCTTCAACGGTGTTGAAAAATGTTCAAGAAATCCTTTCTAATCGGATCGTTGCATTTCTCCTTGGCATTTGCCTCCGTTCCTGCAGAGCTCTTCTCTTCCCTCATCCCCACAAAGGTCCTGGCAACATTCAAAGCCCTCCCAGCAAACATCCAATATCCCCAATATACCGACACCACAGCAGGGAAATGGATCTACTTTTCGCCCAACACCTGGACATCAGGTTTCTTCCCCGTCACTGGGTACGCTTTGAACACCAGGAAACAGCTATGTGGCGCGACACCTGCCAATGGGCTGAACATGGCCGATTGGTTGAGTCTTGGAAGGTCTGCAAGTAACGGCCTGCTATCGCTCAATGCGAATAATGGCATTGGGCACGATGTCGGGTTCATCAGTTTCCCATTTGTTGAGGAACTGGTTGTGTAAGCGGGGACCCTATCTCTCACCTGTTATACGCGTCATTGACGTGGTGATGTCACACCCAGAAATCCCAAAAATCAGACAGCGATTAAGGCTGTCAACAGCTTCGCCAGTATGCTGGCAGCGCGTTTCAATCCAGTCGTTGGTTGCACACGAAGTTGGGATACGTCTGACCCTACTGACTTCCAGGTACGCCAACAACTAAACCTAAGTTCTTTCTCTGTCCAGCAACGATTGGTCGCTAATGTTCTCAAACACTTGCAGGTCATTATCGACAACATGATGAACCTCGAAGTACTCTTCCACTCTGCAGATCTGACAGGAAACTCCACCCTCCGGAAAATTGCGACAACTCACGCCGACACGACGATGAAGAACCATATCCGAGCTGATGGTACGCTAACCTCACTTCCACAAACCTTAGTTTAAAATAGTGGTTAATTTTAGTTTTGTTTGAATAGGTTCCACATGGCATGTCGTCGAATATAATTCCACCACTGGTCTTGTTATCAAGAAGAGAACGGCGCAGGGCTTCGCTGACAACAGCACATGGTCGAGAGGGCAGGCTTGGGGAATTTACGGTTTCGCAAACAGTACGTTGCTTATCCCTCTACATATTGTCATTCTCGAACGGTATCATTCATTCGCCACCCGTGAAACAGTGCACAAGTTCACGAATGATAGTAATTACTTGGTCACTGCGCGGAGGCTGGCAACGTATTTCTTGAGCAATCTTCCTTCAGACGGCATTGTACCCTGGTCAGTCTATTTCCCGACCTACCGGGTATTTTAAAACTGCTTTTATATGTTTGAGTTGCTGATGGATGATTTTGACTGTTTTAAGGGATTTTAACGCTCCCTTGACGCCTGCACCGCGTCCAGCCGATTCTTCCGCTGCGATGATTGCTGTCAATGGGCTATTGTTGCTAGCCCAACAAGAACCGACACCAGCAGCAGGGCAGCAGTGGATTGATGGTGCTTTCACGATCATGAATAAAATCACCACCCTCGCGTGGAAACCCTCCTGGCAGAGCCTGCTGTCAAACGGAACAGTTAACATACCCGCCAACAACTTTTTGACTGGGATTGTTTACGGTTCGTGTGCCTTTTTTAGACAGTTTCTCTTGGGTGCTGAGTGCTGCTGTGTATTGTTTCGCAGGGGACTATTATTATATCAAAGCTGGCAATGCGCTTGTGACCATGGGCTTAGCCTCTTGCACCGAGCCTTTCAGCTCCAGTTCCTAGTCGTAAAAATTTATCGACTTTGTTGTCCCAACATGGTAGTTACAAGGACAATCTATGACTGAGAAATTTAATTTCGCCTTCATTTCGGAAAGAAAGCACTGCTTGTGTGTTGTGAAAATTTCCGCCGTGAGAAGAACGTATTAAAACGTAGGGGTGGTTATTGTAAGAGATCCAATAATACTAAGGGAGGGGTTTTACGGCGTCTAGGGAGCTTCAGCCGTAGTTGAGGCGGAAGATGTCGTTGAATCTATCCAGAGTACACTTAGACGCAACAAGATGGGAAATCGATGAGGGTCCTTACACGTAATAGGTATTGCCTTCGGGCATGAGTTGGAAAACCTGGCTGAAGTTTAGAGGGTTCTCCGAGTCGTCGACCTAAAAACAGTACGAAATGAGCTGAGCTGAAACGAGACCTAGAAGGTGTGTGCGCACAAGTAGAAGGCCTGTGACGCTGACGAGAACACTGGCCACATTGGGAGAAGATGGCTGCGCGTCGAGAGTTGTGACCTTGTGCTGCACCTTGACGAAAGGCAGCGACTGGAGACGAAAGCTCAATTCGAAGCGTGTATCGGTAACAAAAAAGAGGATCTACCTCGAGCTTCTCTGTTATGGCAGTATTTCCTTGGATGGGGGTTCCCTCGAAGGTGAGCATGGAGTGCTCGCGCTAGGGTGAAAGATGGAAAGATCAGACGCGATTTTAGGATGAGAAGAGACTCGACCGACGTAGAGAGCCTTCAGGTTCTTACGATCTGCCGCAAACGTCTGGTAGTAAAAGTCAACGAACTGTTTTGCGACGGCATTGATGTCTGCCATGGTTGTTGATCAAGTTTGAGATAGATTGCAAGAGGAAGAATGAAAAGGAATAGCGAGGCCACGTGACCCTGAAATAACAGCGGTCGCCAAGGGATGGTCGACAATTGCAGATCCCTTTTTTCTGCCAGTATATAATATGTCCACATTCTCTGTAGACCAGCCACGCCCCACGATGCGGCGCAAATCGTCTGCTCAGAATCTCCTTTCATCCTTCAAGACCGCCCCCTCGTCGTCGTCCAGCATACCCCCGCCTCTCAACCTGGCGTCCAACTCGACACATCTGTCCTTCTCAGCTGCCGCGACGCCGACGCCGACCGCGACCACCCCGCTTGCTCGCGAATGGGACGCTCAATCGCTGCACTCCGATACCGTCGGTTCCAGCTTGGCAGGCGCGCAAAGTCCGCCCCTCGGACAGGGAACCTCCATCGAGTATCTAGGAGGCCTGGTTCAGAAGAGAATTATCTCTCTCACCTATATCCGAAATATCCACGAGGGGTAAGTGACACTCGATCGTCGCCATGCTTCTTTCTTACTGCTCCTAGACGGAGCCATTGGTTTCATACCATCCAGATTTCGCGTGCCGAACTGGACAAGGTGTTTAATAATAACAACACGTCTATTAAGAAACGGTATGTCCTCTGTCCTTTTTTCTTCTCCATTTGCTCAACGTTCGTTCTCTAGAACATATCGCTTTGCAATATTGGGACTGTCACTATCGACACTTCTGGATATTAATCAACCCCAGGATCTCCTTCGCGGCTTAATCAACACCATCTCGGAGTACGAACAATCTAAAGAGGAAGGCGATAAATCAAAAGGAGGAATTGTAGGCTTTTTCGATATTTATATATTGGACTACTGACATGAACCCTCAACCAGCGTATTAAATTTCCAAAGACCAAGAATCCGAAAAAAGGCGCCCCAGGGATTGCGGAATATACGGGATCCTATGCCGACTCTTCAGCGGACGCGTCTTACCTTCTCGCCCCATCAATCGTAAGCATCCTCCTAAACATATTCCATCTCGCTCATAAATCTCGTACAGCCCTTCCCGTTGGACTACCATCAAACCCTTCTCTCCCTGCTCGATGTCATATCCGAGGTGTACAACAAAATCTCGAAACTGCTTGGCCCCTCTCCTTTCGCGCACTCGTCACAAATGATGGGTCCCCTCGGTCTACTAGTACCACACCCTGGCGTTTCCTATCTCTTCGCCGGTGAAAACGGCGCCTCAGGCCTCCCTTCACACGCCAACCCCTCAAATCCCAACCTTCACCAGCCATACTCGAACCATATATCTGGCTTGCCTGAAGCGGAGATGAGCGGAAGTCTATGGAGCATAGCGAATGCGACCTCAGGCTCTTCTGGGTCGATGATGGGCGGCTCAAGTCCGCCTTTTATTAACTGGACGAATTCATTGGGCGATATGGTGCTCAAGATCGATGGGAAGCTGAAGGTATGTCCTTGGTCCACACACGCGCGATGACGCCGTACCTGATTATGCTGGTCCCTTCAACAACAGAAAATTATCTCGGCGCTCCTGAAAGAGCTGGACGACCTAGCACGTGCAGGGATCAAGGACGAGCTATCATCGCTTGACCCTTTGTTGCGCAACATCAGCATTGATGGCTCAGGCCTTGGCCCAAGCGGGCAGGTCTTGTACGATTTTGATGGCATGTGAGGTTGGTTCGAGAACCCCTATTTACGTCCGAGCGAGTGCCGCGCGGATTGTGCTTTCCCCCTCTCTTATTTCAGTCCCTCTGGATTATTATCCGAGGAGGCGATAACGACTATTATCTAGAGGTCACTGCGTGTTATGACTTCTGCGGCGCACACGACCTCGACTATATTCCATCCAGGGAGCTCTCCATCGATCTTCATACCCTGGGTCTACAAAATGGAGCAACACCATCTTTCCCGCCTTTACGTTATTGTGTCTTACGCCAAATGACATTTTACTTCGGGCGATAACGCCCCACGAGGTTCATGACAGGACGGGTGGATCAATGGACGGTGACCTGATGTGTGGTTCCAACTCGACAACGCCGGTATAAGCCGTAGTCACAGTTGTGGCTTGGTAGGGGTCAGGGCAGGCATGAACGGTGGGATATGGATTTAGAGCTTGGGGACCAAGCTCACAAGACTTATAACTGCGAGTTGGAGAAGGTCGGAAATAGGCTTGGTGTGATATGGTATTTTTTATAACATATAGACTGCTTTTGGGTTTTGGTAATGGCCTTGAACCTTGGAGGTTGGCTGGGACTCTGGACTCTGGATTGCGGAGGTCAACTGGCTCATTTTTCTCATCATAGATTGCAACCTATATTTTACCGTATGGATGTATGCTTTTTTGTACGTTACATAGGTGGGATATCTAATTCTAGTAGCGGCGATTGACTGAACTTGGTTTTGTGCGCTAAAATGATTTTGGGCTACGTGAAAATGTCGATATACGGTGACTGTCTGAAGGAAATCTGCCTGTGTACATGAAAGATGGTGCATACAACGGTACAGAAATAGTCCGGATTCCAGGGAAAAGATGGAGAAATTTTTGCTGGGGCAAGTTGGAAGGAGGAGAGTTCACACTGCAGGCAACACGTTTATTTGCAATTGCACGAACCCGACTGGCAACCACACCTGGGAAATTCGAGGTTCATGAAAATGGAGGAAGGTCACTGAGTAAGAGACATACTGGGTGGTACATTTGCAACCATCTTGACCACAGGTATGGTTAACTGGGGATGAGACGATCTAGGAACGAGAAATCCGGTGAGTAAGTAGAGTAAAAGTGATGGCTGTGTGGCGGGCCTCACAAAGTGCATGGTTGTAGGGAAGATGTTGAGATTGTTAAGAGATGCTTGAGCAAAACTAAAGGCAATGACTGGCGAAGAGCTCGAGTAGGAGTGGCTCTCGATATGCCAACAAAAGTGAAAGGCGGGGTAGTTTTATACCTCTGAAAAGACTCGGGCCGTGCATTCCAAAGCTTGAGGACAATTACCCATCGATCCGGCCCCAGTGATAATTGGGAACCTTCAATTAAGGTCTTCAGAATGCTCTAGAATTCATGATCCTGTGTTAGATTGTCGTAATAGCAGCAGCACACGACAGGAGTTAGATGGTGATTTAATGGCGTTGCTCTGGAAGACTCGAGTCCGTTGGAAGAGATGGGAATTCTGACGCATTTATACCCCAAAACCTTCTGGCTTTACTGAACATGGCATTCAGATTTCCAGATAGGTTCTAGCGCAGTACCACATCAGAGGCGACCGCAGTTTCGATGGAATGAAGGTCACTTCTATACTTGTTCCGTCCGATTTCCGTGAAGGCATTGCGCTTGGTGCGCTGATAAACGCCCAATAACGTTGGGTGGTGCGATGCCTCCTTCAGCTTTTGTGACGCAGGTCTATGTAATAAGACTCATGGCTTCGCCTTCATTAAGCGATGACTTGGAAATAGGGGTAGAAAGGTCTGCGAGTCCAGGCTCCGGGTATTCATCGTGACTGAGGAAACCTGATGAAGCTGTGTCCGGTACCACGGCGTCGCAATGTAACTTAGCCTCAGGCAGACGGGCTGAGACGGCCAAGGCGAATTAACAATGACTTTGTAAAGGATGTTTCCCTGCATGTGCAACAATTAGCATGAAAGTATGCATGACAGCTATCGACGTGTTTTAGGGTACGAACATTTTTTAACTTTCAACAATGAGAAGTGCTCGCTCTGGATCCTCCCCAATCCGTGAAATTCTCGAATTTTGATTATGTTCCGATAATGTCAACAGATTAACCACAGCGCAAGTAGGAGGACTTATAAGGCATATATATCACGGAAATGAGCCACTGCTGAGCATGTTGAACCGAACCGCTCCTTTCCTTGTCAATTGGAGTACTTTATGTAGAAGAATATCGAAGGTAATTGGGTCACTGTCCAAATTATGCCAGCATAGTACGCATGATTATTGTCGAAACAACGGTACCAGAGAAGCAAAGCCACAGGCAGGAACTAGATACAGAAGGTGTTGAGACGTTACTGTCGTTTTTCGAGTCGCGAAATTGAAAGCCTTGAATCAAGAAGTCTCGACCCGAGTCATGGCAGAAGATAGCAGCCTGCAAAGTCTTTTCCTTTGGTAGGGATAAATACGAGAGTTCTCAGGATTCATATTCCCAGTGCCTCTTTCACAAGTTTCAGCCCGTCCAAGGTTCAGCAAGGAATGAGGAACCTGAGGCACGGTCACATGTGTGCGTCGGGCATCAAAGGCGCGTCGGTGTGGCTGTGCAACACTCAAAAAAATTAGAGTTTGAGCGGAATTTGAAAAGTGGTCGAGCGAGTACGAACCTTGTTCTGAAAAACTATGCAGCTCCCCGGAACGATGCAGGTGCCCTACTCTGCCCATCCTCATTACCATCCGTACTACCAAATACATCCTCCAGGTTCTTATCTTATCTTCCTTCTCTCCAAAGAAATACCTATTGATCTTCCTTCCAGGTCCCCAAGATCATGACCTCAAACGCCGATATCTCGCTCTCCTACCACCTCAACAAATCATCGAGATTTGCTTAGCATTCGATGTACATGTATCACCCTACATACGGAGTACAGTATGGCCTCTAGACTTCAATGTTGCTATTGCTGGCTTGCAAAAGACAGCCCAAGCTCCCGCCAAAGAGGAACCCCCAAGAGATGGCGAAGCCGTCATGAACTCATTACAATCGCCTCCTCGAATAGTTTCTACTCCTACGGTTCAGGATACAGCTCGTACCACAGAGCCCCAACCACCAGATAAAGAGAGACCGCCAACGCCGGGGCCTTCCACTGCGCCATCTACGACAGCGAATGACGAATCCACAACATCTCTAGCACAAACGTCTGCAAGCTCCTCTTCGGCTACTACTGAATTCCCCCGGCCCGAACTGACTACCCAATCTGACTCTGCCAATCAACCAGAACCAATTCCTACACCTCAACCAGCTCCTGCCACTGAATCTACCCCTGCCACTGAATCTGCGCCTGTTGCTCAAACTCCCCCTACTACTCAACCTCTCACTGCCCAACCCAACCCAACCGTTCAACCACCTTACCCTCACCAACCATACGGATATGCTCATCCGCAATATCCAATTTCTTCATACTACCCACAACATCCAGGTTCATACGCTTATCCATACGGCGCGTACCCAGCTCCTATGCCAAGTCCGTATCATCCCCAACCGCCAGCACCATATCCCCAGCCAGCCTCGTACAACCATACACACCATTCTTCCCATCAGCAGCAGCAGCAGCAGGACGGAGTTAGCCCAGACGATCTTCCAAGCTATGAGGAAATGATTGTGGAGGCTTTGACGGGATGTACGGACTCGGAAGGCCTTGCACCAAAGGATTTGTTTACGCTGATGTCTTCGAGGTATCCACTGCAGTCAAATTTCAGGCCTTCTGCAAGTCAGGCCCTCCAAAAGGCATACAAGCGCGGTAGATTTGAAAAGAGCAATAATGGCAAATATCGTTTGAATCCTACATGGGAAGGCGGGAATGTAAGACCTTTTGTCACTGCTCGTTGAATACTGACTGATCTTCTTTTTTTTTTCGGACAGACGACAAGGCGGACTACACGGCGTCCACAAACACAACCCTCCCAATCGACACCGACTAATAATTCATCACCAGCTCCCCCCTTCACGAAAGCACCTCTCGTGCACCACAACCACGCAACCACCTCATCACAGGCTGCTACTCACCCGTCTCAACCATATGGCTATCCAGGTTATCCTCACTACCCAGGCTACCCCACCGCACCTCAACCGTCAACGACGCCTGGAACAGAACCAGCCGCTTCCACATCCACTGCGGACAAATTTACCTCTCCCAGCACCAAGGTGGAAGTCGACTCTGATGCTTATGTGGCTGCCCAAAATATCCTCAACGCCATCAACTTCGGGAGCATGTACCAGCTCGCCCCGGAGGAGCGGCAAGGAGGAGACGAGCAATTCAAGGAAGAGCAGGCCGCCGATCAACCCAGTGGAAATGGCGTCGAACAGCTATTGTCGCATGTGCAAGCCATGTTGGCCAACAACGCCGCGAATTCTGCTCCGGATGCAGGCACGACTAATGTAACACCTTTGCCAGCTCCTCAGGCGGCCCCTGATGGTTCAGTTGAAGATCCTCGTGCAGAATTGCAAGCCCAGCTCGCACTCCTTGCTGCCCAACTAGCAGAGTTGGCGCAGACGGAAGACGTCGTACCTCCATTACAAGTTGCACCTGTGCCCACACCCGCTGCCCCATCCGCGTCTCAGGTCCACTTTGCCCTTACACCTGTTGCTGCTGCACCGATAAATCTCCCTGCCCCCCCTTCAGTATCTTCCGTACCTGATGCTCTACCAGAAGAAGAGGAAAGCGACGAAGATGACATGGAAGAAGTCATATAGTTGACATCACATTCTATTCTCAGTTCGAGGAACCAGAGATCACTGGACACCAAATAAAACATCACTAGCTTATGTAGGGTATATTATAATGCAATTGTCGCAATCGCCTCTTTGAAATTTGCTTTCGTGCCGCCAATGAAGGAACACCGAGTATTGGGTACAAGGAATCTAGCCCTCGGTTGAGGAATACATCCTTTGGGGTATGGACTACGGAAGCCCAGGTATGACGAATCGGAAATGCCCCTCATGATCAGCATCAACAATTGCACCCCTTCAACGGCAGAAACATACAACGTGGTTCCACCTTCTGTGACATGTTCCGCTGGCCTGGTACATGCATGAAATACAGTCAATCAAACGGTTCACCTTTGTATGGTAAATCATAGGTAACGTCCAGACCATCCACAATTTCTTGTTGGAGATGGTCCAGAAGGATCATTGTTTTCGCCTTTTTAAATCGGACGACCTTAAGCTTCGCAAATGACCCAGGCGTAACTTCTTCATGAAGACCGGTAATGTTACCCTTCCAACGGTGCTTGATCATGTCGATCATGGCCGAGGAACTGACTGGGTCAACCGTACAATAATAAAGAACCTGGAGGTTGGGAAGGAGGATGTTTGCCTTGTCGTTATCAACCGGAGTAGACGGGTTTAGGATTTTAGGGATCTTCAGCATCAACGACTGGTAATCGCTGGCTCTCCTCGATCCAATATATAAACGAGTGATGGAATCCACTTTGGTTAATAATGCCTGTAGACTTACAACGTCGATGGGCGAATCAGTCGAGATACCCAATGCATGTAACTTGATCCTTGATTGATCAATGAAGTCGGTTATCGACTGGAATGGGATTCTCCAGGTGCTTTGGACAATGGATAGCCTCCGTAATGAGGGGACTTCCATCAAGGGTAAGAAATCGACATCCTCGCATCGTTTGATGACCAGAGACTTTAAGTGAGGCAGGAGAATCGGAGACAGAGTCGATTGCTCTTGTCTTCCAGAAGACCGGTAGTCGGAAAATTTACAATATTCGAGGTTGGGCGTGAACTTGAACAATGAAACAAGATCGTAATCGCTAGTTAGCGAGGTGAGTTTCGTCCATGGGCTCTTGTTTTCCCCCAGTTTCCGAACGCCGAACAAATCGAGGGTACGCAGGTTTGGCGCGTCGGCCAATAAATCAAGGGAATGGTCTTCAAGTTCCGAAATCTGGCCGCTAGAACTAAAGGCGAAGGTTTCGAGAATGGGGACCCGCCCTTGCGCAGTGTTGAGCATCTTTGTGCAATCATTGCCCGAAGATAAGATGTCTACCGCCTTCCATTTCTCGGAATGGCGAACTAGGAGCTCGAATACAGCTACAGGCGAAGGCGAATATACATATGAATGATCACCGATCTCAGGACGGACATTTATGAATAGTGGCTGGTCTCTGGTGCGTTCAAGCCACTCCTCCAGAAGTTCTAGTTGCGTTTGATATCGCTTTCGAGAGACTGGGATGTCAATCCACGTCCACAGAGTTGGAGTCTTCCAGGCGATTTCTCTCCACTCTTTGCAGACCCTTCCAAGGATAAGGGGAGATGGGGTAGCGCAGCCCGGAAGCTTGCATTTTTCGTGACGTTTGTGGCAAGGTGTGCAGAACGCCTCGAATATTTGGCGAATGACCGCCATGGACCTGAAAGAGCGGGCCGATCAACTCCTCCCTCGTGCGCATCCAAAGCGGTTCCCACAGCACGATGTCCTCTTCACCGGCGTCCATCTTGCGTCGGTGTCTACACGTTCCACAATCTTTGCTGTTCAATCCCAAATACTTCTGGCACCTAGCAACACTCGTTATTCTCGGCGATGCTCTTCTTACAGGACTGATCATTCGCTATGTGCCATGTTAGAATTTTGACACGTCTTTCTCGAAATCGCGCAACGGGCTGACGAAGTCGGACACTTTCAGACACGGAAATCGACTGGGAAACGTACATGATACAGACGAAGGTCTTCTTGCAAGGACAACACAACTATAGCCTGATAACAGGGCCCACAGGCCCTCTGGTGTATGTCCTGTTCTTTATTAGGCGCATTCCACGTTCGCTGATTTTGTGTTCAGCTATCCTGCTGGTCATGTGCGGATCCACCAGTTTCTGTACGACGTCACAGACGCGGGGGCGAATATACAGCTAGCACAGTATATCTACGGCGTCCTGTACATGGCGAGCCTCGTTCTTTCCTGCGGTATATACCGCTCGGCAGGCAACTTTCCAAATTGGATCATCCTCTTACTACCTCTCAGCAAAAGGCTCCATTCTATATTTGCCCTGCGTCTTTTCAATGATTGTTGGGCTGTCGTAGGGCTCCAAGCTGCGGTTCTGGCTTTCCAGAATGGCTTTTATGACACCGGGATAATGCTTTTCAGGCAAGTGGTCATTGTTCTCACTGAAGCCGAATTCAAAGGCGCTTACTGTCGTGATTTAGCGCGGCGTTGTCCGTGAAAATGTCTATTCTATTATATCTCCCTGGTCTTTTGGTTATACTTGTCAAACGCAATGGGCTGTTCTCTACACTTGCCTATATGGTCGCCATTGTCGCCAGTCAAATTCTTTTCGCAATACCTTTCCTACAAGAAGACTCGAGAGCATATGCTCGGGCGGCCTTCGACTTTGGTCGCGTGTTTCTGTATAAATGGACCGTGAATTGGAGATTCTTCGATGAGGAAACTTTTCTGAACCCACGTTTGGCCATGGTCTTGCTTGTCGGACATGTGTCCGTCCTCCTAGCCTTTGGTCTGTCCAGATGGTGTTTACCTGACGGAGGGGTATACCGCGTGCTCTCCCGTGGAATCAGGCGTCCGTTTCAGCCCGCTGGTTTGGCACCTGTTACGCCAGATTGTGAGTTCCTGCAACCTTTCCTCAAGCATCGCTATTGACAGTCCACAGTTGTCGCAACAGTCCTTCTCACTTCTAATCTGATAGGGATCATATTCGCTCGCTCCTTACATTACCAGTTCTACTCCTGGTATGCTCAGCAAATCCCTTTCCTTGCATGGAGAACCATATATCCTTTGCCCTTAAAGTAAGTGATAGAGATTTCCACATTTGATCAACGTCGTAATACCTCTTTGCTAGACTCGCAATAATATTGGGAATTGAATATGCCTGGAATATATTTCCTTCCACCTCTTTGTCGTCTTGCGTACTTCTGTGCTGCAACACTCTGCTACTTGTTGGCATATGGTCTGGATATGCGATTGGAAAACGAACTTAAAAATATATAGTTCAAAAACCAAAAGAGGCGTAGGGTCGATTGTATGAGTACAGAATTTGAGCCAGACAACGGAATGTCCTTTCTCTAAATCCCTAACAATCTGTATCGTCCTTGCTGCTAGAGCCAAACCTGATAGCTTGCTAATTACTGTTCGAGGAATTTTGTTTAACCATTGAAGAGGCAAATTATTTCGCGGATGAACGGCCCGAGTCACTAGTCATGCCTGACTTTATGGACGGTTTATGATGGACGGTTTTATGGACCACCGTCCCTTTTGCTGATCTCCACTACATTGAAATACGGCAATGGTCAAGAAGAAAGCAGACAAGAAACCTGATATTTCTTCGTCAGCAACTGCACTGGATAGTGCACCTGCCCAGATCATCTTCCCTGAACTTTCTCAAAAATCAGACTTGGAATGCAGAACAATCCTGGAGGACCAGATCATCGTAATCGACGTGAGGATTTTACTGACTTCATGACCTGTCGGTTTATCTAATACTTTGTGCATATGTACAGGATTTCTTCTCCCCGGTTGAATGCAAGACGTTTGCGAAATTTATTGATAGTCTTCCCCTTGAACTGACTCCGCCGAAGAAACGCGGGGAAGCTGAGCGTGTTAATCGTAAGTCCGTTTTGTTTTACTGTTATTACTGACGGCATTGAGACCTTTAGAGCGTTTCTCCGTGACCTCTACGGACTTTGCCCAGAAGCTTCAAAGTGTATTGTCTCCACATCTTCCGTCCTTTCCATATCCGACCTCTGTAAGGCGCCCCGCTAATCTGGATAATCCCCGAAAACCACAGTTTTGCAACTCTAATATCAGAGTGTACAAATATGCTCCGTCCCAGTTCTTCGGGTCCGTGTCTCCTCTTGACCAGAACATTTAATATACTCAGCCCACCAACGCTCTCCAGGCCTCATTATGACGATTCCGTTCGCGATCCCATCACGGGTGCCAAGTCGGAGTGGACTTTGCTCATATACCTCACAGGGATAGAGGATGGTGTTGAGGGAGGCGAGGTGGGAGAGAAGGTTCTGTTCGTCCACAATTCACTGATCGTGATGCCTCTTCAGACCTTATTTTATAAAGAAGAAAGGGGAAAACCTCGCGAGGTTATTACACCACCTCTAAAGCGAGGAACTGCACTCTTGCACCGGTACATTGTTTCCACAATGCGTAATCGTGAGCACTCAAACAAACCTTCAATAGACATGGTCAGGAATGCATGCTGCACGAAGGCTCTCCTGTGCGGAAGGGGACAAAATATGTGTTGCGATCGGATTTGATGTTCACTCGATGATAACCCGGTAACATTCGAAGCACCTTTCAGGGACAAAAGGCCAATCGAAAATTGCATTGGACTCATTTCCTATGCTTAGACTTTTTTTTCTGCCTAGGCATACCGGCCTCCACTACATCATCATCCCGATCTCTATCGTCTTTGCCACCATGGTCCTCATGTTGGCGTTTTCGACCCTTTCCTTTCCCATTCTGTTCCGAATCTTTCATCTCGTTCTTAGCAGCCCTAGAGGCTTCTCCCACTCTTTCTTTGAGCGCCGCAACATCCTCTGCCTCAGTTTCATACAGAGCCATCTTTTTGCCAATGACCTCCTCTATCCTTTGTACCAGTTCTACGTCATATTGAGTAACAAGGGTGATGGCTTTGCCGGAACGTCCCGCTCGAGCTGTTCGTCCTACTCTGTGGATATAGTCTTTAGAGTGCTGTGGGACATCGTAATTGATGACGACGTCGACTGAAGGGATATCGAGCCCACTGCAGTGTTTTTTTAGCAACTGCTCAAGTCACAGAAGGAATTGGCTCACCGACTAGCAATATCTGTTGCTACGAGCACTTTCCGGCTACCACTTTTAAATTTAGCCAAAGCTCCAAGACGTTGACTTTGACTCATATCGCCATGAATTGGTACGGCGGCGAAACTTAGAATGCGTAGCAGGATGGAAAGCCTGTGTATGTATTTAGGAAAAAAATTCGAGAACGACTTCAGAGAGGCGTACATCTGGGCTTCGGATTTTGTTCTAGTGAACACGATGATGGAATTTCCGGCCAGGGAGTGTATTAGGTAGATGAAGTATGCCTGCTTGTCTATGAAAGGCATAAGAACATAATATTGCAATAGCGTGTCCACTGTTTGATATCTGCAACTGATGAGCAAAATTATTTCAAGTCAGGCAATTGTGGTAACCGACTTTGATGCAACCTCTACCCGTACGGGATTTGTTAGACTAGCCCGCTGCAGCTTGGCTACTTTTGTCGTCATTGTTGCAGAATACAGGTACGTTGTGCGTTCTTTTGGTATGAGTTTTAGGATTTTGTCTATGGCTTCGGCGAACTCGAGATTTAGTAACCGATCTGCTTCATCCAAAACCTAAAAAGCCATTAAAAATACATAACATAAAAAGAATTACTGCATACCAAAAACTTTAGGGTCCTCAGACTGAAGCCTTTGGTCGTTTCTAAGTGGTCTAGCAAACGTCCTGGCGTTCCGATTATGATATGCGGTCGTTTTGCAAGAGAAATCTGCTGCGTAGGCATGTCCATTCCTCCAATGACGACTGCACACCGTACTCCCATAGCAGAACCAAGGGCTTCGAACTGTTCCGATATCTGGTATGCCAATTCACGGGTTGGGGCAAGCACGCACGCAAACAAACCTTTAGGCTCCTCCCATAGCTTCTGTAGGATAGGTAGAGCAAATGCCGCAGTTTTCCCTGATCCGGTGGAGGCGATACCAATGATATCTTGGCCTTCTAATGCATGTGGTATGGCCTCAATCTGAATATCTGTAGGTTTCTTGTACCCTACTTGATCGAGGGCCTCAAGGAGAGGATCTATAAGACCTAGCGACTTGAAGGTAGCTGGAGGCACTGGAGACGTTGACTTGGAAGTGCTGGCGTCTTCTGGTCCTGGCATGCTGTGCGCAAAGAGTACTGACTTTTCAAAAAGTTTGATGCAATTATTGCTCGCCTTCCCACGATCATCATTCGCTGCTAACGGATCCGCGCGTCCAGGTCCGGTCAACAACATCCACAACCACCTCTCCTGAAGGGTATTACATTCTGGACGGCATCTGATGATATAGAAGATTGGCTCTCATCTTTTGACATGGCCGTCTCGTCAACCTCCTCCCCGTCAAGTTCAAACCAGCGGGTTCTCGTTTCATATACCGCGCCACCAATATTCATTGCATCGCCCAATTGGAACAAAGTTCATGCAGCACTTCTCGCGCAATTACCTCTACGAAACATACACTGGAAGTCGGCCTCCAGGGCGTCTGTTAAAACGATTCAGGAACTCGACGTTACGCTAATACCGTTCGACTCTCTGCGCGACGAACATACCTCGCAAATACCAGCAACATTGCTGGAGAAACCACTATTGAACATATATGTCGTACATTGCGAGGTGAAATATTTAGTATCATTACTCTTTACTGCATTGTAATGAAAAGACAGGATAGCGACCAGGAAGCATATCGGACGACTCTCAAGAAACAAATCAAAGATTGGCACACCGCCGTAACGGCGAGAAAGAATCAAGAATGGCTGATTCTTCAAATTATAAGACCAGATGCAATGCGGCAGGCGACAGGAAACTTTTTCCAGATCAAAGGCTCGGTTTTGGATAAGCTGAAAACCGACTTCAATTCTGACAAACGGGATCGGTTAGCGGTCCCTTCATGATTCAGTGAACTCATCAACTTATTGGATAACCAGTGTCCTACAGGTTAACTGGATAACAGGAAACGACAATCCACTGGCATGGGCGGAGTTTGTCAATAAGATGAAGGAGGGTTTGGTATATGCTTTTGATAACGCTATTGAGACGCGGCAGGAGGAAGTCAAGCGGTCCGATAATCAGCAGTCGATGCCTGGCTGGAACTTTTGCACTTTCTTCATCTTGAAGGTATGGACGCTGCACATACGACATGTTTCATGCTCACGGGCTCACAGGAAAGTCTAGCTTCTTCCTTCGAGGGCATGAATCTCTTCGAAGAAGCATTGGTTCCATACGACGAACTGGAAGCCTTGTTTTACAAAGTTTCGAAGGAGAAAAATATGTCCTGGTTTGGGACTCTCATTCATCCTAATCCTCAAGACGATTTGTCGCCCATACTGTCGGTGACACGAAAGTCATATCGAGACCTTATTTTGGCCAATACGATAAGTATCTTTGATTTCCGGATATATCTTCTTGCTCGTCAATGTCAACTCCTTGCCAAATTGGGTCGACTGAACGAGGTTACCACAAAAGTGGGTTTCTTTCTTGGTGCCTTTGGTAAACGTCTTCGGGAGGTTGAAGTGAGTCTTTGTGTCTAGTCTTTAGGCGATATTTAATGTTTCCAGTCAACCCTTTCCCCGCTTTTCATCGAGTCCTGGATATATTCATCTGCCCTAGGTGCTGTTGAACAAATCAATTTTTGGACGACATCTTTCAAAGTCGATGCATCAAAGTCTGTGTCCGCAAACGCAGGAAAAGGCGAACTTCTCGACCTTGCTCGTATTCAAGTAAGTAGTCTATGATCCTTCCGCCTCTATCAAGCTTCTGATTCTGCTACGCCTCTAGTTGGATATTATTGGTGTAGAAGCAGGGCACCTACCCAGTGCACCTCCGTTCTCTACCTCTTCTGGATCCAACACACCACTCCCTGCAGGTACTGAATTGCATTTCCCCAATGAAACTCTCAATGCCGCGATAAACACGCGGGATGCATTCTACGAGTTGTATATTGCTGTAACAAACCGTGCTATCGACCTATACGCCAAGTCGGGGCGGAGAAAATTCGCTCTAAAATTACACGGAAACTTGGCAGCTCTTGAACTGTAGGTCTTCGAGATTTTATCGCACACGAACGCTGATTTTGACTGTGTCAGACACCGTGGAAACCTTGCTGCTGCTCTTAACACTTATACATCCCTACCCGCGCATTACGCACCTCACTTGTGGACATCATTGGAGTCTTTTATGTTATCGAGAGCTTTGGATACTCACGTCAACCTCGACATGCCCAAGAATGTAGAATGGATACACATTGTCTTGTCTTTCTTGAAGGCATACGTGGAACATGATTCGCAAATGTTGATGCATCAAGTTGACAAGGTTGACTACGTGTCCCAGCTCGTTATGTCCCTAAGAAAATCTGTGGAAATTTTGGAAAGCGGTAATCGTTGAACTTTATCTTCTTCATTTCAACACTCATATTTTTTTTGTAGATTTGGCGCATCCTGATCATCCTATCCTGAGCATTCAAGTCTCAAGCAATGCGAGACTAGCCGAGACCCGAGATGGGTCCTACGTTGATGTAGTTGTAACCAACCATCTACCGTGTGTAAGTCATCTATTTCACCTCTAATTGTTTCGACTAAATGTTTTGAAGCAATTTCCCGTTGACGAGATTAGTGTCCTGGTGACTGGGCGAGAATCTGACAAGTTCCGATATGTATCTGAGATAACGTCTGGATGCCCACCAGGGAAATCATTATTTACCTTATTCTGCCCTGTGAGGCATTTTGACTCTTCCTCTTTGGCTTATCACTCATCACGGGCATTAGACCTCGACATTCGGATCTTTCCTGCTCGAGTCCAGTGAAGTCCGATCCGCCCACCTTTTGCTCCAATGGAACTATCGCAAGAAGAATGCCTCATCGCAAGCCCCACTGCTCATACGAGTCCCCAATGACCCTCTGGCGCTTAATGTCCGGATATCTCAGTCTAATCAAAGTATGTCCGCAGTTGTTATCTTTTTACATTATGGCTAAATTGTTCATTGTAGTTGAACTTGGGAAACCACAATCTCTGATGGTCGTACTATCAACGGGAAGAAACAAAATCGACAAGCTCACCATTAGATTGACTTCCGCCTCCGTTGCGTTTCGTCCACAAGAAGCAGTGTTACTAGAAGGTAGACACCGACTATATTTCGTCGTTGTTTCTCATGTCAGTTAAATTGTCCAGATCAAGATGTGGACTCATTTACTGCTACACAAGATGGCATCGACTTGGAGGACGTTGATGACGACAACGATATCACTTTCCACGTTCCTCACTCTGATGCTTCCGCACTAACTGCTATGGTATGTCTATAGCGTAGCAAGAATGCTGTTTACTGATGTTCTCGTTCTCTAGAAAGTCAACCTGGAAGTGGAGTACATTACTGAGGACGAACCTTCCATAATTCGGACTTCACATTTCTCAAGAGTTCTTATCACCACTTTACCTATCTCTGTCAATGTTGAGGACTTTTTCCGTGGAACCAGGTAATTTGCGTGATTTGGTGGTGTGATTAATCTAACACGGATACCCAGATTAATTTCCAAGTTCACGGTCTCGACTACAAGCCACCAGCATGTACGTATTGCGCAAGCGAGGCTGGACTTGCCTGTCGGTGGTTTGGATGGTGTGACGATACAACCAGCTGTGAAGAAGCATCGGATGGTGGTGAGTGCACCATAGTCGAATGTGACTCCTCATTTAACACGACTAGACTGTCACACCAGCGCAGCCTGCAAACTTTCTATTCAACCTGGACTCATCTCACGGGCCAGGTATGCCGCTTAAATGGTTTTATCCCTTTACCTTTTAAAATTTTCTATTAGTGCGAGATTCGCTCACCTTATGCATCAAGTATAGAATGTTGCGTGAAGGTGTGTGCATATGAAAGATCGCCTCCTTGTGCAATACTCAGCTTTTTGCAGAGGTAGAGTCCATAATCGAGAGTCAAGTACGAGACATCATAGAAGAATCCGCTTCCAGCTCGCAGCATAGAATCATTCTTGTGAGCAAACTTATAGATGCTCTGGAGAGTGATGCGGCTTGGGTAGATATGTACGGAATTACGGGCGAACTTGTCGTTCCAGAGATTCAGCAGCAAGACGACGAAATTGCCGGGCTTTTGAAGGAAGCGAGAAAGGTTTGGATGGGGATAGTTTTCTTTATTCCTATCTGACGCATTTCGACATAGCGTTTATCCGACCACCGACATCCTGATTCGCCGATAGGCTTCTGGAGGGAAATAAAGATACCAGTTGACGTCCCATTCATGAATGTAAGCCTACGGATATTCTGGACAAGCTTGATCTGACCTTGCAAAGATTGTCGCGGCGGCTCGGATTCGCATTATTTCAACGCCTTTCGCCAAAGAATCTGAATCCCATGAACTACCATCTCTATACGCCGGGCAACCACTTTCCGCCCACCTGACCATACACACCTCATTCCATTGGGGCTCGAGTCCAAGTGACACGAATAAGCGATATCTGCTACGTTTTAACATCGAGGAGATGGTCCGTGATTGGCTTGTCAGTGGTCCGAAAAGAGGGGATTTTGTAGCCAAGGTATTTCCTCTCTATCAATAAATTCGACTTTGTTAATGAACAAGGGGCAACAGGACGGAGCCACGCACACAGTGCCAATCACTTTAATTGCCCTGCACCATGGCGAGTTCTCTCTGCCAAAGGTTTCGATCACCGCTCTTCCAATGGCCGGCGCGATGACGATGGGCTCCATGGCTATTCCCAGTATCGAGACGTACCAGGCACATGGTGCAGACAAAGTATTAGTCTTGCCTCGGGGTGGTCGCAGTACTTTTGTTGTCGGCATGGGACCGGGGTGAACAAACTACCTTGTATCCCGAATCTACATATACAAAGCAACATAGGTTTCGACTTTGACCGGGACAAGTCTTGAAGTTGTCTGGCACATAAGTTCTAAATAGGTCTGAAGGTATGTATTACCACATCCTGGCTGCGTCTGCTGCTGTAGAGCTCAACTTTTGTGGGTGACCTCTAGCTGTAGATTAGAACATATAACCCTGAAATCAAGCTTAAGTCGCTGCTCTCAGTTAAAGCACAAGACATAGTTATCCTTCTGTGTTGCCAGACCATTTTCTGTAATTTTTTTAGAGAATCTTATTGTTGGCATGTAATCGTCGTCGATAAAACTGTTTTCATGGGAAACGGCCAAGTTTCGGCGTGCTCAAATCACGTCGTAGACTCGGAGTTGTCTGGAGTCGCGACACGGTGCCGCGTCATGTGACATTCTCATTCACGTGAGCCGACGCGATCAATTGTTTACTGGATCAGTGAATGTCATTGTCATCGTCGAATCGGCGTCGTCGTGCTTCACCATGTTGACTGCAGAGTCGCCGTGGCTCTCTGTTAGATCTCATGCCGTTAATCTGGATCATCCACGTTAACTGTATCATCCTTCCTCAATCATGATCCAAAATCCCTTCCTCAGTCTGAGTTGAAAAGATGTTCACCTGGCCTGATCGAAAAGCTCGAAAGCGATGGAATGGGGCTGACCACTTAGTGGGTCTTGACCTGCACCGTATGTGTTCTTCCTTCAACAACTGCCTCCTCTTATGCCTGAAACCAGGCCTCTGCAACCATATGTCGGCGCTCTATCTATGGATGTGGATGAACATGGTTTGGAAATCTCACAGGCGGAAAGACGTGCTGCTAGCCGATTTTCCCGTGCTGACGAGCCGCCTCAACGACGACGGACGCCACAGGTGGTTGCAAATCAAGATCCACAGGTAGTGAGCCCCGTTATGTCAAATCTTCTCAACTAATTGTTACATCTGGAGGCCATTCAGGAGCCTTCCAGGCAACAGTTAGCACAACGAGCTCGGCGAAATCGCGAGCAGCTCTCTCACATGGCCGCTCTGCTCCCTACACCACCGCTGACCCAAAATTATGCCGACAAGAACTCGGTTGCGGGACCGTCACACCAGACGCAAACTATTGCAGGCCCCACGCGGCGGCAGGCTGCACAACAGGCACGGCGAGATCGAGAGCGTCATTTGAAAGCCCTCACGCCTTTTTCTGCGTCCCCGACAACCGTCGCACGGCAGGGATCGCAAGAGAATGCAGTCGCAGGTCCATCAAGGCAGGTGGCGGACTCGATGCCGTTGGCCACTGGCCTTGGGCAAGAGCATAGGTTCGTGTTTCCTATACCACTTCCTATGCCACCACTTACTCAAAACTTGATCAGGGAGAATGCAGTCGCGGGTCCTTCAGGTCACACCTCTGGGTCCTCGCGCCAGATAGCACAGCGCGTACGTCGAACACAAGAACAGGAGCTCCATCAAGCTGATTTCAATTTGGAATTACCCCAGAGGCAGGCAGAACAACCTGATGGTGGGTGAATAATTTATCGAATGTGAATCATCATCTAATCAGGTTGATTAGGAACTACCCAAAATCACGGAGATGTTAATGAGGAGCAGGACTTGGAGCAGGATGAACAGGGTAAGTTCACTATGCTATTTGATATAGTGCTTCCCTGATCGAATTAGTAGGTGGCGCGTTGTTTCTTGCAGCCCGAAAGGCATATGCAGAACCAATGCTCCGTCACGATCTCGGTCGCATGGATGTGCAATGCCCGTCTTGCGGTGCCCTTCACTGGGCTGAGGAGAGAGTATCCGGGAGCTCAAAGAAGAAACCGCGGTTTCAAACGTGCTGCGCTGATGGGAAGGTCCAGTTGCCGTTACTCCAACCACCGCCCGAACCCTTGCGACACCTTCTGACTTCGGACGAGCAAGCTGCAGTCAAGTTCCGTGGTGATATTTGGAAATACAACCGTGCATTTTCATTCACGTCCCTCGGCGTTCAAGAGGATAGGTCCGTCAATAAAGGGAACGGTCCTCCCGTCTTCAGGATCTCTGGGGAACTCCACCACAACTCCGGGGCACTGACACCTCCTCATGGGCGGCCGCCGCGGTATGCGCAACTCTATGTGTATGACCCCATGGAAGCCCTCGACGTTCGTGTGGAGCAGAACAACTCGCTCGACAAGGACATCATGAAATCATTGCAGCAAATGCTCATTGGACACCACCGCTATGTTCCACTATACAAGCATGCATTTGAGATCCTTGAGGCCCATGATCCTGCCAATGATGTTCAGGTCCGGCTGCGACTTACCCCAGAGCTCGACCGACGCCGGTACAATCTCCCTACCTCAAATGAAGTTGCTGTTATACTTCCAGGAACTGCCGCCTCTGAACCTCGCGACATTGTTCTCCGACTTCGTGATGGTCCTCTCTACCGCATCAGCGACTTGCACACAGCATATGCCCCTTTGCAATACCCGCTCTTATTTCCCAGAGGGGAGAATGGCTGGTACCCCGAGATGAAGTTGATTGAGACTGAGGCCCAGCAGGAAAAACGGGTTGATGCAAGAAACCGGCGGCGCGAGGAGCGTCGAGAGCATGGTGTAGAGGATGAAAGCCAGGCAGATGATCATCCTGACAACCTGCGCCGCCTGACCCTCTCGCGCTATGTCTCATTCCGCCTGCACTATCGGCAACAAGAGCCAAATGCCCTCCTCCTTGGTGGCCGGCTTTTGACACGCTACGTGGTCGATATGTTTGCCTCCATTGACCAACAACGCCTGTCGTGGATTGTCCAGAACCAGGGCCAGTTCCGTCTGGCGCGGCTCAACAACATCCAGGATGCAAACATGGCAGATCCCGATCATCTTGATCTCAACGAGCTTGGCCAGCGGTTTTTCTTGCCGTCGTCGTATATTGGTGGTCCTCGGAACATGGGCCAATGCTACCAAGATGCAATGGCAGTCGCACGTCATCACCGCCAACCAGACCTCTTCATCACGATGACGACCAATCCAAACTGGCAAGAAATCCAGCGCGAGCTCGAGCCGGGCCAGACGGCCTATGACCGACCTGACTTGGTTGCCCGGGTGTTCCGTTTGAAGCTAAAGGCGCTGCTCGACCATATTTGCAAACATGGTATTTTCGGAGAAGCTGTCGCGCATGTTTACACCATAGAGTTTCAGAAGAGGGGCCTCCCGCACATCCATCTGGTGATTTTCCTCAGAGTACGTTACAAGCTTCGCACGCCCGAGGCGATTGACTCCTGCATTTCCGCTCAGTGGCCAGACCCTGTCACGCAGCCTATGCTGTTTGAAGTGGTGAAGAACTGCATGGTCCATGGTCCCTGTGGGGTGGCGAATCCTAAAGCGCCCTGCATGGTGAATGGAAAGTGCTCGAAAGGCTTTCCTAAGCCGTTTGCGGCAAGGACGACCATGGATGGAAACGGGTATCCTCTCTATTGCCGGCCAGATAATGGGAGGGCCTATGAGGTGAAAGGGAAGATGGTCGACAACAGAAACATTGTAGGGTACAATCCTTATCTATCGGTCACCTTTGACTGCCACATCAACGTGGAATGTCCGGTTAGCTTATCCTCAATCAAGTATGTTTTTAAATACCTTCACAAAGGGCCAGATCGTGGAGCACTCGAAGTTCAGCAGAAGGACGAAATCAAGCAGTGGATAGATGGTCGCTACATCTCAGCTCCTGATGCAGCTTGGCGCATATTTCAGTTCCCCACCCACAGGATCGTCCCGAATGTTGTCCGTCTGCAGGTTCACCTCGAAAACGAGCATGTCGTTGTTTTTGACCCTGATGATGATCCCGACAATGTTCTTGACCGCGGCGCCTCAAAAAAGACGACGCTGACCGCTTTCTTTGACGCCAACACCAACAACGGGCCACTTGGTGCAGAGGCGCGCAAGCACACCTACCAGGAGTTCCCACAGTTCTTCACTTACAACAAGAACAAGCGTGCATGGTCTCTTCGGAAGCGTGACTATGCAATTGGGAGGATCTACTTCATCAAACCCACAAGCGGGGAACTCTTCTATCTACGCACATTGCTCACGGTCGTCAAGGGATCTCGGAGCTTTGAGGACTTACGAAGGGTGCCTGACCTGAACGATGATCAGCCATTCCCGACTTTTCATGCTGCCTGCCTGGCCCGCGGTCTTCTCCAGGATGACGGCGAATGGAGGATCTGCCTCCAAGAGGCTTCGGTGATGCACACTGGCACCCGACTCCGCCGACTCTTTGTCACCATGCTGCTCTTCTGTGAGGTGTCCCAGCCTGACCTGCTCTGGGCTGAATTCAGGGAACCGATCTGCGATGACCTCGAACATCGGCTGCGTGTCATGGGCGTTGAAAACCTGGCCGAGGAATCTGTCTATGACTATGGTCTCTTTCTCCTTCACCAGCTCTTGCAGAACTCAGGTCAATCCCTCGAAAATTGGCCGACAATGCCCCGGCATCAGCAGAACTGGGCTGCGCTCACCATCAATCCCCTTATCGCAGAGCAGCTGAACTATGACACTGACGCCTTGCGAGCCGATCTTGAAATCCGTCTAGAGCAGATGAACAACGAGCAAAATTCAGCTTATGACCAAATAGTGGCCTCTGTGGAGAACACCGATGGCGGCCTCTTTTTTCTCAATGGGTCTGGTGGTACTGGCAAGACGTTCGTGTACAATACAGTGTGCGCAAAGCTACGCAGTGATCAAAACGTCGTCCTGTGTGTGTCATCTTCTGGTATATCTGCTCTCCTGATTCGGGGTGGTCGTACTGCCCATTCCATGTTCAAGATCCCCATCGATGGCCTGCATGAGGGTACTGTCTGCCCTATCCCAAAGAATTCACAGCGTGGGGATCTCATGCGTGCTGCAAAGGCGATCATTTGGGATGAGGTTGGTGCACAGCACCGTCATGCTGTAGAGGCTGTTGACCGCACATTGCGTGACCTCCGCCGCTCCGATCGGCCCTTTGGCGGTCTTACCACCATCCTTGGAGGCGACTTTCTCCAGACGCTGCCCGTTGTTCCAAAAGGCTCTCGGGAGGACATCGTAGACGCGACCATTCAGCGCTCACGGCTCTGGGACGGTATCAATATTCTCAAGCTCCAGAAAAATATGCGACTTGATGCAGATGATGCAGATACTCGACAGTTTGCTCAGTGGCTGCTTGATGTCGGCCATGGAAGAAACATGGTGGGTGGCTTGGCACCCGAAAACAGGATCTATATCCCACCCTCGATGCAAGTTCCAGATGTGGCTGCCCTCATCAGCACCATCTATCCTGGAGTAGACTCTCATCCACCACCTGGCCCCGACTTCTTCCTCACCCGTATGATTCTGGCACCTCGCAACGCCGAAGTGAGCGAAATCAATGAGGAGCTCCTCTCCCTCATGAAAGGCGAGGCCAAGCAGTTCCTTAGCGCCGACCGGATCCTCCTTGAGCCAGGCGCGGACCCTGCAAACGAAGAACCTGTCCCACCTGAAGTCCTGCGAGCCATCCAGGAACCAGGCGCCCCACCTGGAGAGCTTAACTTGAAAATAGGATGTCCGGTAATCTTACTTCGCAACCTCGATCCTGCACAGGGACTTTGCAACGGCACACGTCTGGTGATCACGAAGATGGGCGGTCGAGTTCTGGAGGCCAGAGTGCTTGGAGGCGAACACGACGGCGAGCTGGTGATGATCCCGCGCATCGCTATCCCTTCCTCGACAACGTCATCGCATTCTTTCAGGTTCACGAGGGTTCAGTTCCCCATCAGACTGGCGTTCGCACTCAGCATCAATAAAGCGCAGGGGCAGTCAGTTCGCCATGTCGGGATTTATCTGCGGTCGTCTGTCTTTTCACATGGCCAGCTGTATGTCGCACTCTCGCGAGCCACTTGCGGTCAGAACGTCAAGGTCTTACTGGCAGAAGAGGATGGGTGCTTGGCAGCTAATGTAGTGTATGACGAAGTTCTTATTTAGCATTGTTCCTAGAACTAAACTGAATAATTTGATTATTGAAACGGTGTTGGGTACAAAACACGTTCTGGCTGATGAAATGAATGGTCGATTATTGAAACGGAGTACGGTTGGTGGCTGACGAAATGAATTGGAATTCTCGCGCATCGTCCCTCTCCTTCTGCCCGCCACCATGGTCAGCCTCCACCATGGTCAGCCTCTCCACCCTCTCCTTGACGTATTTAAATGCAGCGCAGACCTCGCCCTTCCTCCTCATCATCTCTCTTCGCTAAATCATGTCTTCCTCAACCCTTCGTGGTCTTTCGTCAATAACCGCCGTCGCCCTCCTTGGCAAACCAAAGCCAATCGTCCTTCGGACGATAGAACTCGAGGCTCAGCTTTACCTGGGCGGCGACGCCGTTTCCCACCTCTTTGGAGTGCTCAAATTCTATAATCAGAACAATATCGCCTTCGATTCTGCGAAACCGGGGCTGTACCTGATTGAGGCCTCTGTAAGTGCCCAATCTCTTGAATGTCAGCTACACACTCACCGTGTTTGATGCTCCAGTTCGTGCAGATTCCAGAGCAGACCGGGGTTGTGCCTTACTCTGCTAATGGTTATGACTTCTGTGGAGACCTGCAATGGGTGTGTCCGTCTCTTCGCTGTATTGTTTAGCACTCTGACAAGACCTCTGTAGGTCATGCCTCTTGGACAGCTTGCACTGCCAGACTTCCGCCCGTACGTCCATATTGCCGGCATGGCTTCGAACTGCAATAATGCCGTAGGAACTTGGATGGTGAACATCGAGCCGTACGTGAGCGCAACAATCAAGCCAGAGCCCGGCGTCAAACCTGCTCCTTCACGACCCCGCGCCCCTTTCTTCTGCCACCACCCTGAACCAGTCGGACAGGCAAAGAAAAGGCCCACCCCGTACAATAACCGGTTTGTCGCGGTCCACGGCTTCATAACGGACGTCCTGTACAAACCTGACTCGGACACCATCATTGCCGCGTTCAAGATCACCGTCGACAACCTCGAGTTTTTGGGTGCAGAGCCGACTTCGTCTTCGTCTCCGTCCGGGAGCGTCGTTTTGAACGCGTTGGACTGTAAGTTGGTTTTTTGTGCCCTCCCACCTCCCTCAGTTGCTCACACTTCTGACAGCACCCGAGAACGGGTCGGCGACGACCCCCACTTTTGGGAAAATGAAGGGCAAGGGCAAGGCGGTCGCGAAGGTGCCCCACATGCCGGAAACGCCGACACCTGCAGCCTCCGGTTCGAAGCGCGCGCGGGAGGATGACGAGCATCGTGAGCAACCTCCCAGAGGCAGGAAGCAGGGCCCGACGTCAAGTGGTGCGTAGCGGGGGGTTTTTTCTTTTCTTTTTTTTTTTCTTTGGCACATGTACTAGATAGTCAGTATGTACAATGATCATTCACTATCTATCGAATGGTGCAGGCTCATTATCGTTGCATTAAATGAGTGCTACCGAGGAAATTATTTGACATCTCCCACCGTGCGGAGCACGGGTACCCTACTAGTTTCATGCAAACGCTCCTGCAGTGGGACTTGACGACACCCGCCAAGCAGCCCAGGTATACCAGACGAGTTCCGCGCAGTTCTGGCTTGACGGCTACCAGAACCGAATGAATTATGACTCTTTGGTTAAATCATAGGATAGCCATGGGACACTGAGTGAGCATACTGCAATGTCCTGAGCAACTAGTGGTCACCAATGGCTATCGGTACTGACCGTCATTAATCAATTTGCCTTTGGTACTTCCTTGATATACTTAACTACCTCACTGCGAGTTGCTTCCAATCTCGCAAAATTTGCCTCCAGCTTGTTCCCAAGCCATCGGGATGTGAAACTTCAACACATTTATGAGGGTCATAAACATGCTGGTCAGCAAAAAATAGACAACTGGGAATGGCAACTATATTTACAGCAGTATACTTATGGTGCAGCAGAACATTTAATTAAAAAGAACTGCCCCAATACAACTGGTACTTTTTTGATATAGTTGACTGCGAGTTTTTGGATCTCTAACCAATCTCGCAAAATTTGCCTACGGCTTGTTAGCTCGCGATGTTCAACGCCCAAGCTGTACATTTGTGAGAGTTATGTATCAGTAAAAAATATACAACTATATTTACAGGCAGTATATTTATGGTGCAGAGTAAAGAAAAAGTTGCTGGACAGCTCAGAACATTTAATTAAAAAGAACTGCCCCAGTGAGGCTCGAACTCACGACCTTCCGATCACGTGACTTTTCTTACGTAAGACTCCACAGAGTGCTGCGTAATGAAATAACAGTCGGACGCTGTAACCAACTCAGCCATGGGGCACATATTTCTGTTGAAATTTAATACAACATGTTTGTAATGCTGTCCCAAAGGGATTTGGCGCCCATCTTAATTGTTATCTGACCCTGTTGGCATTCCATACCTCCCATCTGTAATTGGAAGATAACTTAGTACGTGTATGTATAACGGACTGTATATATTGGTTGCACAAGAAGTCTAACAACCAGACACTATAATCAACTCAGCCATGGGGCATATGTTCAGGGTTTTATTTGGTCGATAAATGCCTTTTAATGTTTACCCAAGGAGGCCACAAATTCAGGACAGCTCAACATTCATGTTCAAAAAGTTACAATTGAAATAAGTCAAGTACCAATACTAACAGGGCTGGTCGTGGCCAGCAAGGCCCTC
The DNA here is from genome assembly GCA_023014335.1 of Galerina marginata. NCBI lineage: Eukaryota > Fungi > Basidiomycota > Agaricomycetes > Agaricales > Galerinaceae > Galerina > Galerina marginata. Next base: position 1,315,066 of record JAECYW010000007.1, on the reverse strand, counting down.
ATACGCATGTCTCCTGTTCTTATGACAACTTTCCAACCAATCTCTTCCCAAAAACACCTTTGCGCCGAAGTCAACATGGACCATTTCAAACGCCAGCTTGCTGGTGAACAAAAGCTCGTCACAGATGGCAACATTCAATGGTAAAAAGCGCCAGAGAAGCTGAACTATCATGATGTGTTACTGTGACAGTGTGTAGTGTATGCAAGGATGGGGGTGAAGACGAGAGAAACGGGCGGGGAACTGAGCAAAGCGGAGCATAGCAGCTTGAGAGATACAATAAAGAATGTAGTCAGACAGTTCGAGCCGTTTCTGGTTGGCTCATTCATGGAACTGGCTTTCTTTCGCCTGCACGCGTCTATGCTCCGCCTTCTCTTTGGCTTCTCACAATGAAACCCGTAGCTCGTCTCGTGGCACCATAATACTGACACAAGGCAAGCAGCCTCCGGGCCACCCCGAGCCTCATGGCAGCTTCTCCAACGTTCTCTCCGCGCTACTGGCTTTCTCCTGGGAGACAGCTTGTGTTCCGCGTGTGCTACATTCATGGATTTGCACAGGTAAAATGTATCCTTCCAATGCGCGATGACGCTATCTTTTAGTGGCCGAAGTTTTGGCGGCATGGAAGAGAATGGCGGAGGGGTACTCAGGGATATCGGAGACGCAGGACGGAGTACCACTTGACGGTATATAACGGTATACTCCATGCTTTATGGGAAGAGATGTAATGTACACCTCTTAGTACATCTCTTCTCTGTCAGCGATGCGGTGGGGTCGATATCGGCTGTGTTTACGGCAAAATTAGGAGTCTGCTCATGGAAACCATCAGGCACTAGTTATATATCATAGGAACAGACCCACCTTCAAAAACGCGATAATCCGGACACTGTCTATAATATCGCCTCCAGTGTGGTCTCGACCGAGCTTATCTGGAAATGTACTAACGTGGATGTAAAGATGAAAAGCTACCATCGAAAGGAAAAAGGGCATACCGTATCCTCTTTTCTATGAGACAGAATATGCACGCCGTCACAAAGCACCTCGGGTCCCCCGGTCAGTAGCCGTTGCCATCTATTCCGCTCGGCGACGTTATCTCTATGAAGTCGACTCGGAGAGGGATGTGTGCACTGAGAGCGACGGGTGTCTGTACAGTGTGAGGATCGGCAGGGAACATCCTTCGATTCTCATTATTGCTAACGAGATAGTATAGATCGTTAAGCAAATCGGCGCTGGTAGACAGGACACCCTCTGCTCCGATGACAACCCCAATAGCGTAGCGGATCCACTTATGGGGTTTGCGAAAAACGGGATTTGTTGAGCTTCTCGAGTGGGATGGTGAGGCTGTTAAGTACAGTGAACCTCCGTTCGCCGTCAAGTGTCACACTAAGACGAAGCGATGGGTAGACGTTGATCAAGGTCGCGACCATGAAAATCAAGAATCAAAAAGCAATGCAGTGGGGAGGTGCAGTCAATATTCAGTTAGTCCATTCTATTTATGATTTGAGCGTTCTTGAACAAGTTCTATTTTAATATTCGTGATCAGTGGCTTGGCCTCTATCGAGTCTAACATGCTTGCCTTTGTTACAATTGGTTCAACCCGATTTGACCAATTGATAGCCTCAGCTTTCACTCCCAAGGTCCTGTCTAGTCTCCAGCGAAAGGGATATACCAATCTTATCATCCAGTGTGGCAATTCGGATTTCGAGTTTTCGACCGTCGTTCAAAATGGCGCGACACAAACACTGAATAGGGCAGGAGTGGATATCGAGTTCTACAAGTTCAAGCCGTCTTTACAAGGAGACTACGAGAGAGCGGATCTGGTGATCAGCCATGCTGGTAGGTTGTTTTGTTGCATAGATATACGCACAATTGGACAAGGACCTAGGTTCGGGCACTATTCTGGACGTCCTGCGAATGGGAAAACCGATGATCGTGATACCCAATCCTACACTACTCGACAACCACCAAGAGGAGCTTGCTTCTGCGCTCTCGGAGATGGGCCACTTGAGAGCGACGATTGTTGAGTAGGCGTTCTGTGTAGCACTGTTGGAGGCTTATTTGACCCTGCAATTAGTGATCTTCCAAACGCGATTGAAGGATTCGACCCATCCGAAATGAAACCGTTCCCCCCGTTTGACGGCAGTCGGTTTGCAAGAATAGTCGACGAAGCAATGGGCTTTATTTGATTCTGTATTCCATGTGTACATTATTTGGCATCATTATGGATCGCATCTTCTCTTCCGGTTTCTTTGCAAACACCCACCATCTCAAAATGCCTCCTCGTGCTCTGGAAGCCGCAAAGATAGAAGGTCCACCAGAAACCTACGAAGATCAAAATGTACATGCCATCTATGATGAAATCGCGGCACACTTCTCATCGACGCGGTACAAGGTGAGTCCTCAAGAACGGATGTGTTTCATTTTTCTCAACATCCATCAAGATAGCCATGGCCTATAATTGCCAATTTTATCTCAAGTATCTCAACCGGATGGCTTGGACTTGATTCTGGAACTGGGAATGGGAAATATCTTCCCTTGCCTCTTGATCGCCCTGGCGACATATGGACGATTGGGCTCGACAGAAGTCGCAACCTTCTTGACATAGCAAAAACGGCCGGGACCACTGGCGTCATTCGGGAAGTGGTATGGGGGAACGTACTGGATAATCCCTGGAGGCTGGGGGTTTTTGTGAGTGCCCTCGAGCTTCCTTATGGACAGGGCTTCTGCTGAAGCTTATGCAGGACTATGCGATATCGATTGCGACGATACATCATCTGGCAACACACGATCGACGGCGGTCAGCAGTAAAGGTAATTCCATGAACATCTCCACTGAGATTTAAAGGCTCATTGTATTTCCAGCGGCTGCTTCAATCGGTTTCACCGAATCACGGTCGTTTGTTGATTTATGTGTGGGCAGTAGAGCAAGATGAACTGTCGAAACGAAAAGTGGTTGCAGAGGATGACGTTCAGACATCTACCGGAAAGGACGTCGTCGTACCGTGGGTCTTGTCAAAAGAACTACAAGTGGCTTCAAATAAGGCTGCACCAATAAGCAAGGAACCGTTAGTCTACAATCGGTATTATCACATGTTCGCGAAGGGAGAACTTTCAGGTCTTGTGGGAGAAGCAGCTCGCGAGCTGAGCTTGCAAGTGGGATCCAGACCAAAGGATGGAGCTAAAAATATTAGAGGAGTTGAAGTCGTGCAGAACGGGTGGGAAAGATCTAACTACTATGTCGAACTTAGACTTTGGCAATCATGACAAGAGGCTTTGCATGCATGGGTATTGATACTTGAGGCATGATTCACGAGGGGATGCAGGACTTCCAGAAAGCAATGGAATTTAATATCCGAAGTGATGTGATGGACTGAAAATACAAGACATTTACTCGCTCGCTGCCATGACTAAAAGCCGGGGGTTTTAACGATAAGAGGTGGAATAGTAACACGGAAATGAACTCACTAGCGTTGATCAAGTCTCCCCCACTCTCCTTCAGCACTCGAACAGCCTTGGCTCGAGAACAGTTGACTTGCTGCATGACGAGGTCAATATCCTTGGGGTCGACACCTGTCTCGTCCAGGGGCCCATCGTCCTCAGGGGCCTCAAGGTCAGGAATGTCGTCATCGTCATCGTCACCACCAGCACCAGATTCCTCAAGTGTGGGGGCAGTCCCGCCGGCACCGGCTGATGAGAGCTGTTGGGCAGCGGACATCTGAGCCTGTGAGTTCATGTCTTCAATCTACATTGAGAGGAATTTGTCAATGAAGTTAAGACGTGCGCCATGAATATCGCACCTTGGCCTCGCCGAACACAATGTAGCAGTCGCTGTTTGGCGATTTGTACACATCGGGAGATGCCAGCACAAAGAGCACCTAAAAATCCGGAGTAAAGAACCCATCAAAGTTCCAATGCCTGAACGCGTACGTTTTTGGGTCTCCTCAGTGTTACACGCGTAATACCAGGAACCTTCTTCAATCCGAGTCCAAGGAGCGCTTTCCTTGCCTTGCGCTCTGACCGAGACTGAATTTTGTCAAGAGCGGCGGCAGAAGTCGGGTCCTCTTCGTGGTCATGATCGTCGTGGTCGTGATGGTCATGACCCTCGTGGTCAGAATGGTCAGAAGAGACTTCCTCGATATGGGCGGACATCTGTTCAGATTGGGGAACGACGCGTCAGTATCGAGTTATCCGTGACGAAATACGAACATCCACCCAATGCAAGCGTCCGCAGAGCATATGTCTGTCTCCGCTGGGGTTGCAAAGGGCATAGGTGCGGCCTCACCTTGGCTTTTGGGGGTAAGGGATGGGGCTGGCAGCGAGCTCGACGTGTCGGATGGTGAGCAGAGCAAAAATTGCTTGTCCGTGATGTGGTTTAATTGGCTGTCCCCTGCAGGCCAAACGTCTTCCTTTCCTTATTGGTTCCGTGGGGCAAAGCAACTCAGCCTGATGCCCAACCCTGCGCTCCCCCGGCAAGTGCGTTCTGTTTTGGAGAATGCACCAGATGCTTTGCCATTAAATGATCTTTTGACCGTCATCGACGAATTCGTTATAGAATGCGCTTCAGCGGAGGAGCCAGAGGTCCAAATATTCCAATTGGAAGAGGAGTTGCAAGCAATGCATCATGAAGTCGTCGACTACGCGTATCTACATCAGACGGAGATCTTCCTAGCTGTCCTGTACCACCTAATGCCTGTCTTGCCCTCGACGTCTGTTATCTCATGGTTTGACCTTGTTCTCCGCCCTGCTTTGCGGGAACCAAAGCTAGCGACTCAGGCTATCAATCACGCGAAAGAACTCATCATCTGTGCTCTCCAGAAGACCCGCGAAGTTTATGCCGACAAAGTTGGAGATTTTCGCAGACGCTTACTGGAGTTATATTTGTTGGATGCTTTCAATGAATCGTCTGGTGATGATGTCCTCGAGTGGGCCGAATTAAACGAGGAGGAACGACAAAAGCGGACACACTGGAAACACAACCTTGAAGATATCTTGGTGAAGTTCGGGAATGAGAATCCGGAGGTATGACGAAAACCTATCTTCTTTTTCATGACCGTCTGACTTCCTCTTGTGGGTCTAAGGACCTCCTTAACGAAGTCGACAGACACTTTGCGACGCCATCTTCGCGACTACAGTTACTTACCCTTCTCAATGTTTTCAGTTGCGCACCAAACTTCTCTTCAGCTGCGAAGATCCTTCCAAAAATTCCTCTCATGCAAAGTTTACTTTATTCACTCTTTTTGGACAACTCATCGACAGCCTGTACACTTGGCGTCACGTTGATCGTGAAATTATTGCCGTTTTTTGCGGTGCATGCCCCCCAGGCACTAAAGGAGATGCTACCGAGGCTCCTTGCCATCCTTGCAAGGATAATGTGCTGGAAACGTAGGCGCGCTTCAAAAGGCAAAGGGCCGTCCGATGAAGTCGTTGACGTGGCTTTCGAAAAGGAACTTGAAAAGGAAACCAATCCCATTCTGACCATTTCTCCAGACATTCCTTGGAAGCGACTTGAAATGGTTTTCAATGTCGCGACGTCATTGCCGCCTTCTTCACGACCCTATTTCACAATGCTATATTATCTGTACCCCTCCAATGTTTTGAAATTTCTTCGCTCTCCTGCTCAATATCTACATGACAACAACATTTCAAGCCCTTACGCCGAGAGCTGGGAGCAAGCTTTTGACCAAGACGAAATTCGTCGGCGAAGTGAAGTAAGTTTCTACAGTCGTGGAAGAATAACCTCGTTAAAATAATGCAAATAGAACTTGGTCCGGGAACACAACTGTCACCCTCTCCTTATTTGGCGTGACGCTGTTGTTGAGCTATCGGAACCGGAGTTCTGGCAGCGATACGGCCTGTCGCGTATTGTCAGTGAAGCGGCCATGCTTGACATTCGGAACCTTGCGGTAGGGCTCCAGGCCCGTTACATCTCTGGGGACCTACAACCGTCACTCCAACCCTCGACATTTGACGTAAACGAGTCAAGTCAAGAGGAGTCTCCTCCACGATTTATGAAACCAGTTGACTTATCATCAGGCAAGGCCATTATCTCATTACAAGATATGATCGATACTACCGTAGCCCTCAAATCTAATCTTGATCTGGAAGTTATTCAACCTACGGCTCAATGGCCACATTCACTTTTTTCTACCATCACCGTTCCACCTTCGGAAGAAGAGAATCGATCTCCTATGTCAATTCTTGAACAGGATCCCAATGCCTCACATATCGCTCAAGCAATATCTGGGCTCCAACGAGAAGTTCTGCTGTTGCGAAATGATCTTAATTTCGAACTGTGGTTATCTCGTGAAAACGCCAAACACATCGCTCGCCTCTATCAGGATAGGATCCTCATGAAAACCGCAGAAGCGGAACGTCAAGGTTTGGTATGTTGCAATTTATTTCGAGTTCGAATAAGATATTCAATATTATGCCAGTATAACAAACTGCGCAAATATCGTGCAGAGGTAAATGGCCTCGAGGCGGAATTGCGCGAACACAAACAGCAAGCTTCAACCGCCAAAAATAAATATGCGGACTGGAACACTGAGTTGCAGAAAAAACTGAAAGAGCTTCGCGAAGAAAAAAAGAGCTGGTTTCTAGAGGCGGCTACATTGCGGACTGCAGAGAAGGAAACACAGGTAAAGACCTGCTAATTGTGAAATACAGTTGCTGATGCCCCACCAACAGGCTCTTTTCGTCGCTCAAGGAAAGTTGTTAGCCGACGCTCTCAAGGAGGTGTTCGATCTGCAAACGCAGTGGAAGGAAAATCAGCACAAAATTGACAGGCTGCGAGATTACGAGCGCCAGATTGAGCAGCACGTCAAAGTTCAGAAAATGTGGTATGTCTTATTGAATCATTGCCACTCCTGGCCGCCATATGACTGCGGTACAGGGACGAGGACTTTGCGAAGTTCAACGACTCGGAAAACGACGTCAAAACTATGCAAAGCCAGTTCAAGCAAATGGCAATGCGTCTCGAAAGTATGGAAAAGGCACAAGCAGAATCGGAAGATCTTGCTCGGTAAAATATTTCTATAACTCATGAACACACGAGTGTCTTACTGGCGAATTATTAGTGGCTACCGTCGACAAATTCAGACTCTAGAAGCACAGCTGAAGCAGATGAGGCATAGGAAAGACAGCCCACGCATACCCTTCGCCCAAGGTGTTACCTCTATTCAAATCGAAAAAGCCGCGTTGAATGCTGCCAACGCCCAACTACGCGAGGAGAACATTGACTTGAAGTTCGAGGTCGAAGAACAGGCAGCCATGGTGGAGCTTCTGAAGGGACAAATCAGCCGCCAAGGTTTAGTTTCAGAGCCACGATCCAGTCCCATTCTTTCTCCTTTCACCTGAACATGGACAAAACGTGTGGTTATTTTACCCTACCGCAGTACTAGTGCATATTCATTGTATTTTTAAAGATAAAGCTTAATGATCGACGTTAATATATGATTAGGGAACTGGCATATACGGGTAATTGCTGTAAATGTCGGCGCAGTTACGGACCAGTGCTTCGAGAGTGCTTTCCAAGTATCAATTTAGGAGAAAAGGGGTATTCGTTCCAGAAGTTTCCACAAGCGTCCGCCAGAACTACCGCATAAGGCAAGTTTCGGATTCTTCGAGAACTAATTTGCTGCCCATAAAGAATCGCGACGCGTAGCCATCCTCATCTTTTTCGCTATCAACTCTAATCCCAACTTCCATCCTCCCCACTGCTCTATTCCCAAACCAAGTCCGTTCTCCATCTTGTGTATCGCGTTCTTTAACTGATATCCCTATAGAATCGCAATGGCCACTGAAAGTTTCGGATTCCAGGCTGAGATCAGTCAACTCCTCGACTTGATCATTAGTACGTTCACTGATCTTTTTTATGCCTTCTTTCGGCTAATCTAACGGTCGCAGACACGTTCTACTCCAACAAGGAGATCTTCCTCCGGGAGTTGATTTCCAACGCCTCCGATGCTCTCGACAAAGTTCGATATGCCTCCCTCACCGACCCTTCTGTCCTCGATACCGAGAAGGAGCTGTACATTCGCATCACCCCCGACAAAGAGAACAAGATCCTCACCCTCCGTGATACTGGTATTGGTATGACCAAGGCCGACATGGTCAACAACCTCGGTACGATCGCCAAGTCTGGAACAAAGGTTCGATTTTTCCCCCCGATATCTGCTTCCTCTTTCATGTTCTAACGCGTTTATGTAGGGCTTCATGGAGGCTCTCAGCTCCGGTGCCGACATTTCCATGATTGGTCAATTCGGTGTCGGTTTCTACTCCGCCTACCTTGTTTCCGAACGTGTTCAAGTCGTGTCAAAACACAACGACGACGAGCAATACATCTGGGAATCCGCTGCTGGCGGTACCTTCACCATTACTCCCGACACTGTCAACCCCCCTCTTGGCCGCGGTACCGAGGTCCGCCTCTACCTCAAGGAGGACCAACTCGAATACCTTGAGGAGAAAAAGATCAAGGAGATCGTCAAGAAGCACTCCGAGTTCATTTCTTACCCAATTCAACTCGCTGTGACGAAGGAGGTTGAAAAGGTAAAATCACTTTTTTGTTTGTTACCTCATGTCATTTCTGATTTTTCCGTTTAGGAAGTTGAAGACGATGAGGAGGAGGAGGTTAAGGAGGGTGAAGAGCCCAAGATCCAAGAAGTCGACGAGGACGAGGAGAAGGAAAAGAAGAAGGCCAAGACGGTCAAGGAAAAGACTGTTGTCAACGAGGAGCTCAACAAGACGAAACCCATCTGGACTCGCAACCCCTCCGACATCACCCAAGATGAGTACGCCTCGTTCTACAAGAGCTTGACCAACGACTGGGAAGACCACCTTGCTGTCAAGCACTTCTCTGTTGAGGGTCAGCTCGAGTTCAAGGCCATCCTCTTCATTCCCAAGCGGTATGCTGTTTTATTCTTCTGTCGTATTTCCGACTTCTCATTTTATTTGTTTAGCGCACCTTTCGACCTCTTCGAGTCTAAGAAGAAGCGCAACAACATCAAGCTTTATGTCCGCCGCGTCTTCATCATGGACGACTGCGAGGATCTCATTCCAGAATACCTCAACTTCGTCAAGGGTATCGTCGACTCTGAAGATCTCCCTCTCAACATCTCTCGCGAGACTCTGCAACAAAACAAGATCCTTAAGGTCATCCGCAAGAATCTCGTCAAGAAGACCATGGATCTCATCAGCGAGATCGCCGAGGACAAGGACAACTTCGCCAAGTTCTACGAGGCCTTCGGCAAGAACATCAAACTCGGTGTTCATGAAGATGCTCAGAACCGCAGCAAGCTCGCCGAGTTCCTCCGCTTCTACTCCACAAAATCTGGCGAGGAGTTGGTCTCCCTCAAGGGTAAGCCGCGACTTTTTTGACATACTCGCAAATACTGATCAGTCAATCTTTTGTAGACTACATCACTCGCATGCCAGAAGGCCAGAAGAACATCTACTACCTCACTGGCGAGTCTCTCGCTGCCACCCGCGACTCACCCTTCCTCGAGGTTCTCAAGAGAAAAGGCTTCGAGGTCCTCCTCCTCGTCGACCCCATCGACGAATATGCCATCACGCAACTCAAGGAGTTCGACAGCAAGAAGCTCATCTGCGTATCCAAGGAAGGTCTCGAGCTGGAGGAGACCGAGGACGAGAAGAAGGCTCGCGAAGCCGAGGCTGCCGAATACGGCGAGCTTTGCACAACGGTCAAGGATGCCCTCGGTGACAAGGTCGAGAAGGTCGTTGTCTCCAACCGTATCACCGACTCCCCTTGCGTTCTCGTCACGGGACAATTTGGCTGGTCGTCAAACATGGAGCGTATCATGAAGGCGCAGGCCCTCCGTGATTCCTCGATGTCATCGTACATGGCGTCCAAGAAGACCCTCGAGCTCAACCCCACCAACGCCATCATCAAGGAGCTCAGCCGCAAAGTCAAGGAGGACAAGGCCGACAAGTCCGTCCGTGATTTGACTTACCTCCTCTTCGAGACCGCTCTCCTCACCTCCGGCTTCACTCTCGATGAGCCTACGTCGTTCGCCAAGCGCATCTACAGGATGATTGCGTAAGTTTTTCTTTCATAGTCATAGTCTTACAATCCATGACTGACAACTACTTCAGCCTCGGTCTTGACGTCGATGACGAAGAAGAGACTCCCGCTGCCGCACCTTCTGAAGCCCCCGCACCTGCTGAGGCTGCCTCGACGTCCGCCATGGAGGAGATTGACTAGATTGGTGATCTTTGACGCGTCGTAGATCCTGTGACTTTCGGGTTTTTCTTTTTTTCATCGTTGTATCATCTTGCATTTTTCCATCGTTGTCTCACGCAATATTTTTCCCCCAATACTCACGTATCTCACAAGCGTCTGCTTAGTTGCACGCCAAAATAAATGAATTTTATGACTCACGGCTTTGGTGTTTGTGTTCTCTAAGTGTGTTGCATGAGAAAACGGAGATCTGAATTAGCTAAAAATGATCATTGACTTCTTTATACTAGTTTGCTGACTCGACTCAAAGAATATCCGCACAATCGACTTTTTCGTTTATAGATGAGGATCTCGAGATTTGAGAAGCACAACTGATCACATTATCCTCCCTAGCACAAGTCCTAGAAGTTGTCGATCTGTGGACTCGCTAATTGTATATCAATGCTTACTTCCGCGCCAGACAATGCTCAGTAGCCAAATTGTAACAACTTGTTGATAGACCTCTGACGCTCCATGCAGATGTGCGCCACACTGGGACTTGCTTTGTTTGGAAGGTGAGAGACCCGTGCCGATTCCGGCAAAATATCGGGCCACAGTCGATGCACTCTAAACACCGCATTCTATGAGCACGTCGCAGCTACATACGCTGACAAGCACCTAAAATTACCATGCCGTTATGCGCAGCAACGTTAACATAACGATCCTGTTTAAAATGGCCAATGCATATGTTATCAAAGACGCCTCGATCGGTCCGCTGTCATGCCACATCATGCATCATGGCGAGGGGATGGGCGATGGACATTGGAGACCCGATAGGATATTAATGCATTCCAGCGGCCTTCCGATGACACCATTCTCAAGGTCTGTCGACGAATGGTGACAATGGTGGGACGGGTTCAAGGATAGATGATAAGTGGTCTTCGGGTAGTTATGATCGGGTGGGAGCGAGCGAGCATACCCCAAGGTGTAGAAATGAAACAGCCGGACTCGACGAAAAACGTGCAATTCGCATCAGTAGCAAACCCATAACAACGCCGTGCTACCCACCCAGAACCAACATAGGTATGTCATGAAGCAATGCAAATAATGAATAGTGACTATTTCGCTGGTAATATTTTGGTAATATTTTGGCACTCGGCCTAGCATCCTTCACTAAATTAAAGCATGCAATTGATGTTGGCATTTCATTACGCTCCAGCTTGATGGACGCTGGCTGCGGTACATCAAGTCCTTTGCCATGATGTGATCGCGGTCATCAAATTAAGCTCGAGCTTACCAATGATTTTCAGCGGCCGCCCATGGTCTAAAATGCGTGTTGCTCAGGAGGGAAGCATTAATCGATTAAGGATAGGAAGGATAGGAAATTCACCTCAAGCGCCGGAGGGTGCCGGTGCGCCACATTCGACACTTGGAGTTCGACGTCCGACTCTAAGAAGAGGAAGCTTGGAAAAAGGCTAAAAGTAAATTGACATCACGCGTTCAAGTTGGCAGATATAGTTGCCACAGAACAGTGGACAGAACACTGCGTTTTGACTCAAGTCAGACTAGCGCTGGTACATCATGCACTATTATTAGACCCGCACAAAAAATCACTATAAAGGAACCTATCAAGAAGATGGGCGCTCTAGCTGGTGAGTTATAAAAGTAGGCAGCACAGTAGAGTGAAACGCACATAAAAATGCAGTGCGACTGCGTTGACGGTAACGGTGAGCTTTGAGCTGTGGGATATTAGTTTTCATGCCAGGAATTCCGGATATATTACGCAGCCTTAATCTGACTGTTGGGATGACTGCTCTGGCTGCGTCCGCGCTGACGACTCGAGGTAGAGGCCACCTATGCAGACTACGCCTCCGGGTGGACTTGTGATCCTTTTGTCGTGTCCAATTTTACAAAGGGTGCAACAGAATTTTCACACTGGCAATGATGGTCCACTCCGATCCGTGATGCCTTCGCGGACTACCAGTAAATAGAAGGGAAGTCGCTCTCCGGTCGTCGCCGTTAGAGCCTTCGAAGGGGAGTCGAAGCCAGTCGAAGGTGATATGGAGTATGATGGAGAGGGGCTCTCCATCAGAGATCGTCGTGACCAATTTTAAGAAACTAGATGGTGAGATGAGATATTTATTATAAGAACATTTGTTTTTAAATTTTCTGCATATTTAACACGGAGTCGAATATATGGATACGCATTTCGGGATTATAAATACCAACGGTGTACTTGTCCGCGGTGTAAGCGTTCTTTGGAAATATTTTTTAGGAGGCGAGATCCAGACCGACCGGGATATGGGGATATTGATTAATGAAAACCAAAGGAGAGGGAAACTCCCCATAGAAAATTTGAGGACCCTTTCGCCAGATTCGATCATGGCCAGTTGAGCTATGGCTCCAGCGACAGCCAACAAGCGTCATCCCGACGCGCCACTTTCGAAGGGGTGCTGGGTTTACTAATGCGTAGGTCAATGACATCAAGGATTTGGTCAGTTGAACGACCCTGAAAACCTAATCAGTTTCTGTCCCGTTATCGTTAAGTATTGGTCCAGTCGGAGCAAAGCTCAATAAGCAGCTGGTTAGAAAATAAAGAGACAGTCGTATGGCAGGAAAGATGTGACATAGTTTTAGAGCGCCGATTCCGAGAGGTCGGAAGGATAGACGTCGCATTCGCATTCGAGTGAGATAAGTATGAGATTCCAGAATGCAAGAATCGAAGTCGAAGATTTTCCCAGAGTGCGGGATCCCTTATTTTGAAGCTCTGGTTAGGTACTGTTAAAAAAAAAAAAGGCACCAGTCTTCGCGTCAGCTTAGGAACTTTATGGCGTCCGGTAAGGCGTATTGCCCGACGCGACAATCTGAGGATTCTGATTATATTTTGATGGTAGCAATGGTCAGGATTTTGTCGACTAGACTCGAAGGACCTTCGCAACCCAAAGTAAAGCAGTATCTAGCACTATGTAGCGCCGTCATCCAGTTTCTCGACCCATTGTGAGTAGGGAGACAGTCGTCTGGCAGGAAAAATACGACATGCAGCGGGCTTGGAGTTTGGAAGATAGTTTGGCTTCCATTCGACGTGGAGCTGGGCCTGTAAACCATAAATTTTGCAAAACATGAAAATGCGAGAAATCCATTAATATTTCGACGGCAATTCCGGAATGGCTTTGTCCTTCCGTTTAAGCGGTATGCAGGGACCGGCGTGATCGAAATCAGGAGCGGACAGGCACCGAGCGGCACGGCAGACGCGTCGCGACGCGCGGAATTCTTGAGTGGGAGTCGGCAAACAGAGCAGGCGCTAAGGTGACGCGGTGCCAGTTGAGGAGATTCAGAAGCTCGCAACTTGCGACCTGCATTCATAGAAAACGCGTCCATGCATACGCCACGTCGGGTTTTAAAGTCTGGGAGAATATGGCGAGTCATTGGTTAGAGTCATGGTCTAGTTTAATACCTCATTGATGGGGTGTATTGAATGTGGGTGCTGATAAGTATGCATGGATTAGGCTGACAATAGGGAGATGGCTACAATGGGCATATGCGTGGAATGCTTCCGACAGGGAAGGAGATGTGATGGGGGTGTGACGGGATGATCTAGACACGCTTCGTAGCGAGTCAGAGCTCGACTCGGACTTGACGCGTTCCTCGGGTAGATCATGAATCATCATAATTCATATATAAGTATTCGAAGCGTTTTCCCATATTTTACGCGTGGCGGCGACAGCGGGCGATATCACTCGCTGGGGCAGCCAGTTTCGACGCGTCGTTTGACAGAATTAGACCGCTGCGGGGGCTTGATGTCAATGACTCGACGCGTACAAAAATTTCGTGTTTGGCCGTGTCTTGTAGATGATGGTCGCGCTTTGACGTGATGGTTTCGCCGAGATATTTTTGAAAGCAGGCGTGAATGGAGAAACAGCAGGAAACAACGGGGCAAGTGGGCTGTTTGACGCGCGTTTGCCACGCGCCGAGCCCGCGGTGTGCCAGGAGTGACATGTTGTTCGCATGGAATCACGTTCCCAAATCGGGGAGAGGGGAAAGTTGTCAGGGTGACTCGAGGGTTTCCATGAGTGTGGGTGGGAAGAGTGACGCACTCGGCACTGACTCGAAGGACGGACAATGGAGTGATATAGAAAGTAAATGGTGAAGGGACGAGGAGCAATGTGGCTGCACAATATATTGAACAATGAGAAGGGAGGAAAGAAGGCGTTCGCGGCAATTTGCTAGCGAGAGCCTTGCTTTGTGGTACGCGTCGGGTTGCCTGGATAGCCTCATGCCCTGACGTTTGAGAGACGGCCAAAAGCGGAAACGGCCAAATCGGGGCAAGTGGGCCCGCGAAGGGGAAGTGACATCCGTGCTTTGTCATCATTTGGAGGGGGATTTGTGACTGTGGACTCTTTATCTTGTCTCCTCTTTCCATTGTCCACTCATTATGCCTTTCTGCTTCCCTGACGCCCCATTATACTTAAGTTAAACGATCTTTGTACAACCACCACCCGCGCTTTGTCTTTCTCAACCATCCACTTCTCCGCAAGTCCGTCTTCACTATGTTCGCTCCACAGCCCACTGCTCCCGATACCGCCCCGGGCCCCCATTGCCACTCGGCGCCTGAATTCTTGGTGCGCTTGCTCCATTGTTCCTTTCGGCGTCGCGTCATGCTCATTTTTTTTCCTCGCAGCCTCTCGAGCGCCTAAGATCGCCCATCCATCTCGCGGACTCTTGTGTCATCACCTCGCCACCCCCTACAGTGAGTCGCGCTCTCATACACCCTACTTGGTCTTATTGACGCGTCTCTTCTCCCAGACTTGCGCTCCGAACTCCCGAAGACGGTCAAAGGCCACCTCGCATTCCCTGCGACGCCGCCGCTTAGCCCCACGCGTCGAATGCCGTCCATCACATGCATTTGACGATCTTCCATGGATATCCACTCTGGATGCGGCCCCAGAGCTCCTCAACCCATGGGACATTGCCGATCTCTCCCTCATCCCTGACTCGTCTTTCCATGATATACCCTCTTCTGGCCCTGGTCCCGTTCGCCGACGAAAGACATCGCTACGATCAAGTCCCATCGCTCCCAAGAACTCAACATCATCATCTGGATCCCCTCTTCCTCTCCGCGACACCTCCCTCCTACCGTCACCATCTGTATCAACACCCAGATCGCGCTTTATCCCATCTCGAGTTTTATTTCACAACCTCATGCCAGTCTCCTGCGACTGCCGATCAGAGCAGCCTCATCCTTGTATCACCAGCTCGCGCATCAACTTTTGATATCACTTCCTTCAAAATTTGCACTTTTTCCACCTCGCTTACGTTTTTCCATTCTCCAACTATCGCTGCAAACAAGATCTGTGTTATCCTGCTCTATTCTTTTCCAAGCGCCACTTCGACTCCATTCAGCTAACTCATTTAACGCTTTCCGAGACGCGCCATATTTAAATCTGCATTACGATCCATCGCACGCCTACATACAACACTCTGCATCATTCAGCATCATTCTCGGTATACGTCAGTCACCACAACTCGACAAATCTATTATAGCTGCCCAACATATTCCCAAATTATACATTACTGCACTGTACAGCATTACGAATTTTTCACCGCTCTAAACATTTCCGATCTTCGTGATTTATTCGTCGACTTATGTGTTTTGTTCTCCTTCGACTTCACTTGTCGCCTCCTAATTCCCTGCATCATCACCGCCCCTATATATTCGCTTTCATATCTCACCTTTCGCTTTGTCGATGTTATCTTTGCAATTCTTCCACCTCATCCACAAGCGCCTAATTTAAAGCTAGCTAGCTCCCATCCATCCTGTTTTTCGAAATGCAAACCGTTCCTTCTGACTCTTCACTGCCTTCGATTTCGTTCGTCTGCTTTTTCATTGCCTTACGGACGATGATTCTGAACACTGAATTCCCGTGGCTATCTTTTATTATTATGCATTTATGAAGCACAACATGCCATTCCCTTCCCGTTGCTTATTTTCGTGTGGGTTTTTACTTGATGTTCTGCCCCTCCGAACTTCGAACTTCCTCCAATAGCCAATTGACTGGACTATGTAAATGTACATACTGAATCAAATCTTTGTTGTACCAGTACTAGTACAGCCAGGAGATAAGATAAGAATGGATTGATCAACGTCGTACCCACTGCTGGCATGCTGCGAATTGGATATAATTATTCAGGAGGAAGCAGCTATATACGATCGTCTCGTCGACGAATACCTTTAATTCCAGAAAACACTGCTGTAAAGAGCTCGCCAGCAGAGTCCATATGTGCTGTACCAGTGATCGACGATGACGGAATTGATGATCGAGTTGCTATTTCGAGTCATAAAATGGGACGAGACAAACTCGTTTGCCTCTCCACCTCACTTGTATGCAACTAACCAACCAACAACCAGGAAATATGGCTGAATCCCGCGTCACGAATTTCGGTGCAGGCCCGTCTGCGCTCCCCGAGTCTGTCCTCGACGAGGCAGCGAAAGGGCTCCTCAACTTCAACGGCACAGGCATCGGGATCGCAGAGATCTCGCACCGCTCGAAAGAGTTCACCGCGTACATCGCAGGCGTCGAGGCCCAGATCCGCCAGCAGCTCGATGTCCCGCCCACGCACACCATCCTCTTTCTGCAGGGCGGCGGCACGGCCCAGTTCTCCGCCGTCGTGCTCAACATGCTCGCCCGCTACCGCCTCTTGCACCCCGAGCTCGATGACGAGGAACACGTGATGGACTATGTCCTCACCGGGTCCTGGAGCAAGCTCGCGGCGCAGGAGGCCACCCGCCTCGCGAACGGAGCTAGGGTGAACATCGCTGTCGACGCGCGCACACTGTCGGCAGACGGCAAGTCCTTCGACCGCATCCCGCCCCATGACGCGTATGCGTTTTCGGAGGACCCTGCGCTGATTTATTACTGCGAGAACGAGACCGTGAGCGGGGTCGAGTTCTCCCATGACGAAAGCGCACCGGAGAGCTTCCCGTTCGAGCTTCTCCCAAAAGATACCCTGCTCCCCCTCGTCGCGGACTACTCCTCTTCCTTCATGTCGCGCCCCATCCCCCGCTTGGCGGACCACGCCATCATCTACGCCGGCGCGCAGAAGAACCTCGGTCCCGCAGGGTTGACGATCGCCATCGTCCGGCAGGACTGCATCGTCGACGTCGACGCCGCCGCGCGGCTTGGTGCGGTCCCTGTGCCCACCGGGCTCGCGTACAAGACGTTCGCGGACCAGAAGAGCATGCCGAACACCCCGCCGGTGTTTGCGGTGTACGTCACCGGCCTGGTGCTCAAGCGGAACGCTGAGCTCGGGGGCGTGGCGTACTATGAGGCGCTGAATAAACGGAAGCAGGAGAAGGTTTATCAGGCGTTGAGAGCGGGCGAGGAGAAAGGCTTATTTAGGGGCCATGTGAAGCAGGGGAGCGGAAGCTGGATGAATATTGTCTTTGAGGTTCTGGGTGACGGCGCTGAGGCGCGCTTTTTGGCAGGGGCCGAGGCGCAAGGGATGAAAGGTCTCAAAGGGCATCGGTTGGTCTCCATAATCTACGGCCTATTTTCGTACAACTGACTTGGACGTTATCCTTACCATCAGATCGGTGGGAGGCATACGCGTTTCCCTATACAATGCTATTACAGAAGAGCAGACCGATAAGCTCGTAGCGTACATGCAGGAATACATCGAGCAAGCACAACCTCCCCTGCCCTCCGAAGTAGGCCCAGTCCAGTGATTTCGTTCCCAACCTCGATCTTCGACCTTCTTCAACTTGGGCCGAGTTGTTCTGTGGCACGATATTCATTCCCTTTCAAAAGCATTGTGTTGGCGTAACGAATTCTCCGTTTGCCTTCTCATTGAAATTTAATTTGAACTTGTAACCCTGGTCATTCATCTGTCCTTTGTAGCATACTTACCACTTGTCACTATTTCACATCTTGAAATGCATTTCTGGATTTTTTATGCTTTCGACTTCGACTCCTCCTTCATTATCTTTAGCTCCTTCACGTAATTTGCCTTTTTTTGCAGTTGGATATCTCCTCCTAGAATGAAACTCAACCTGGAAAGTGAATCTGTACTAGTAATAGCCTGAATAATTAATTTATTGGCGATTCGAGCATAAATTACGCTTTAGTCGCGGGCTTCGAAAGAGTGCGCTTATTGGAATGCGCCTTCTAATTGTAAGTTGTAAAACAGATTCCAAGGTCACTTTGCCGGAGTGGTTAACGGGATCGCCTGCTACACTGTAGTAGATCAGCGGTTGGTCTTTGACCGCGAGTGTTCGAATCGCTCAGGTGACGCTTTTTTGCTTCATTTATTTTTGGGTACACAACGGTCTAGTTTATTCCAGGCAGGGAAACCACCAGATGCAAGCTTTGTAGTTCGTCTCTAGTGCTTATTTTTCTCAATAGCTTATCTAGAAAATGCGCATGATATGGCATAAAAAGTCATAAAATCACAAGCTGAGACAAAAAGCGAATACAGAACCATAAAGCAGATGTCGAAAACATAGAAGGAAAGCATAAAGTGCATAATGATAACGGGAAAGAGTAAAGGGCCAAGAAGTCGAGAAAAAGTTTGCGTTGTGGGGAGCATCACTGTCAGGAACCACCGCGGGCTTTCCGAGCAGCGGAGAGTTCCTGCGCACGTTTACGACGGGCTTCTTCTGCGGTAAAAAAATTAGGCAAATCGATACACCGACACAGACGAAAGACTACCCACTCCGAGCAGCGTTCGAGTCTTCTCCAGCGTCGAGGCGACGACGGTTTTCGCGGAGAATTTCACTGACACGGTCGCTGGCGGCTTTGAGCTGGGTGAGGTCGACGTCTCTCACATCCGGCATTGTGGGTCGCGTGGGGCTTATGAGCATGGCTTTGTTTAAGTTCGGCGATGAGACGTCCTATAGTTGGGGGTGCACGGAAGATGGATTAGAACGCCAACCTTGAGGGAAGAGGATGAAGAAGGGAAAAACGTACGGAATAAATAGAGAAGTCGACCAGGGGAGAGTCGATTGAGACTAGCGTCGTGTCTCCGTCGTCGGAATCGGGCTCGGTTTGGACTTTGATGGTAGAGTCGTCGAAAGGGTCTCTGTAACGGGGATTTGAATGGTAAGAGAGACATTTACCGCAACAATTTCTACTTACCCTAAGGTTACCATCGGGATGTCCTCCTTTAAGAAGCGCTCGACGTCGACATATCCCCCAGAATCGAATAACGGGGCTACAAAAGCATGGTCAGCCCCGCTGTTACCTCTGGAAAAAGGCCTATTGACCTTTGAGCGTTTGCGAACACCGTTTGCACCTTTTCTCGTTCGTCGCGCGGGGAGGAGGTACAGGTTGGTATGAAAATCGACTAGGAAAGACCGCTTTTGTGCTGGGAAAACCCCGGGTCCAGTTATGAGGAGGCACTGGCGGGAGACATGCTTTGGCCATCGCATTGCATACGAAGCGGGCGGTGACACCAGTTGTGAGTCGCAGGAGGTCAAACAGGACAGCCATAAAGCTGGGCGCTCGGGTCCGACGCAGAGTTGGGGTGAACACCCAGTGCAAGAGACGAGATTGTCTGGTGTAAGGGAAGTTGCGTGCTACCGATTCAGGCAATTGGAATTGGCATACAAACTGGTCTGGGTAGTATGCGAATTGAGAGATGAAGTCAGCCTCTGAAGAATTTCGTGTATAAATGCGCCAAGATCCAAGAGAAAAACAGGACTTTTGAAGTATAAAGAGTGCGTCCCCATGTCCAGCTAGATTCAGGATTATAAGTTCATCGTCGACAACCCTTCAAAGCTTCACGGGTCAGTTGAAATGGTAAACGACGTTAAGCTCCAGTCGCATCCATGAAAGACCTGCCGCCAACAAAACGTACAATTTTTCAGACCAAGATCGCTTTTAGAAAAAGCAAGCAAGAGTTCATGGGGGAGATGGAGAGAAAAGAAGCGTCATTTCAGAACTCGGGGCTGTGTCGCGCTGTTTGAAACTATTTTGAAGAGGCGATAAATACGCGTCTCTGACGAACGCGTTCATTGCTTAGATCCATCTAGAGTGCATCCCGCATCTTACCTATATTCTTACTCTTTCCATCTACTAATAGCTGATGTATCAACGGGATCCTCGAGCTGGAGGTTTTCTCGGAGGCGATCGTGTGTCTGGACAGGACATTCGTGATCAAAATGGTACGCCTTTTTGTTGATATTATCTACTCTGTCTCATATAGATGCTTGCTGCAACCAGTACTCGCTGCCCAATCGATTGCAAACATCGTCAAAAGCTCTCTGGGTCCTTTAGGGTTGGACAAGATGTTGGTGGATAACATCGGCGTTAGTCTCTTCCAATTTTTGTGAACCAAGAACAGAACCTGAATTACAATTTCGTTCCGTAGGAGGTGACGATCTCAAACGACGGCGCTACAATCCTCTCCCTTCTCGCAGTCGAACATCCCGCTGGTAAAATCTTTGTCGATCTTGCGCAAAAGCAAGATAAAGAGGTTGGGGATGGAACAACATCTGTGGTTATTATCGCTGCGGAACTCCTGCGCAGGGCCAACGAGCTCGTCAAAGCTAAAATCCATCCGACGACGATCATCACGGGCTATCGTCTAGCGTGCAGGGAAGCCGTTAAGTTCATGCAAGACCAGCTCAGCATCAAGGTGGATGCTCTTGGTCGGGATGCTTTGATTAATGTGGCTAAGACTTCGATGTCGAGTAAAATAATCGGAAAGTGAGTGGATTTGAAATTTTTGATGTTGTCTGGTATTCATGAGCCTTGTCTTTTAGTGACGATGACCTGTTTGCACCCATGGCCGTCGACGCCATGCAGGCCGTGAAGTCTATCAACATACGGGGTGACATCAAGTACCCGGTAAAGGCTGTCAACGTCCTCAAAGCTCATGGAAAGAGTGCTCGTGAATCCATATTTGTAAAGGGATATGCGCTCAATTGCACAGTTGCGAGTCAAGGTACGTTTATTCTTCAGTTTTTCTGGGGTAACCTTATCTTCGTCGATAGCGATGAAGACGCGTATCACCAATGCCAAAATTGCGTGCTTGGATATCAACCTTCAAAAAGCGCGAATGCAACTGGGTGTTCAGATTTTGGTTGAAGATCCTGAGCAGCTGGAAGAAATTCGCAAGAGGTGGGTATTATTATTCGGACAAATATATATGACCTCCACTCATACATCAACCAGGGAATCTGAAATTACACTGGAGAGGATCCGTAAAATTCTGGCGTCTGGAGCAAATGTTGTGTTAACAACCAAGGGGATCGATGATTTGTGCTTGAAGGAGTTTGTTGAGGCTGGTGCCATGGCTGTTCGCCGGTGCAGGAAGGAGGATCTCCGCCGGATAGCAAAGGCTACAGGAGGTCAACTCATTTCAAGTCTGGCCAACCTCGAAGGGGAGGAGACGTTTGAAGCGAGCTATTTGGGCACGGCAGATGAAGTTGTTCAGGAGCGCATTTCAGATGATGAACTCATCTTGATCAAAGGCACCAAAGTTGTCAGCTCTGCCTCGATCATTCTCCGAGGAGCCAACGACTACATGCTCGACGAGATGGAGCGAGCGCTGCATGATACACTGTCGATCGTCAAGCGAACTCTAGAAAGCGGGTCAGTCGTTCCGGGCGGCGGTGCAGTGGAGTCAGCACTGAGTATCTATCTGGAAAACTTCGCTACAACCTTGGTGCGTTCATATTTTTGCCTAAACCCTGACGACATGACTGACTGCCGTGTTCTAGGGCTCAAGAGAACAACTCGCCATTGCGGAATTCGCCAGCGCCCTGCTCTCTATTCCCAAGACCCTTGCTGTCAACGCTGCCAAAGACTCGACCGAGCTAGTTGCGAAATTGCGATCCTATCATAACGCGGCTCAAAATGCACCTGCGGGTGATCCCAAGAAGGCCCTGTTACGCTATGGGCTTGACCTACTTAATGGCGAAGTCCGGGACAACGTCGCGGCTGGCATCTTGGAACCCACAATGAGCAAGGTGAAGAGTCTCAAGTCTGCATATGAGGCTGCAGTTTCTCTTCTTCGGATTGATGATGCCATCCAATGTGTGCCCGGTGAGTAAAAGCGAAATTCTGTGCGGTCATCGTGTGACGTTGATGAATTGTTTTCTCAGAGCAAAAAGGAGAGCCCGACCCGCACGGGCATTAGAGTGATACAGTACCTAGCACATAGGGGAAGCTTTCATGTAGACGCAAAAAATCCAAAAGTAATGATCACATTGAGTTGGAGGATCATGATGTGGACGCGTACAAGTCACGTGCTGTCGTGTTGTAGATCAACAGAGGAATATAATGGACTGCCAGTTCCGAACTTTCTCTCCCTTTTTCGATATTCCGCCTCCTGAACTGAGCTCCGAGCCTCCTCGTCACCGCCGTTCGCATCTTTGCCTAGGACGCCGCGTGAATTCGGAACCTCTCGCGAATACTGCATATATACCCATACCCTCTATGTCCTAGGTTCAACCTATTCTTCCTCGATGCAGTCAGAATCAACCGCCGCCTTCTACCCGTATCTCTGCCAGCGGTTCCAGTCTCTCGTTTGGTCATGCCTAGACTCCGATCTCACAAAGACAGCGGTCTTTCACGCAGAAAGATATTTCGCCATGGATCGCACGAACCACGAGTCAAGACACCTCTACGCCACTGCGCTCCTCCGCGAAGGCCAAACTTATTCCGCCCTGCACCTCGTTAACGGGGCCCAAGACGAGCAGTGCACGGGGTGCATGGAGATCAAGGCCAAGTGCTGTGTCGCACTGGGCCGATACCGGCAAGCGCGTGATACACTAGAGAACACACTGCGCGACACAAATTATGTGTCCTCAGGTCCGTTTATGTTGGCCGTTAAATTCCTTAGTACGCTCACTCATTCATCGCGTCGGGTACAGCATCTTCAAGCAGTCGGATAGCCCGACCGTTTCCAGAAGAAGCTGCACTACGATGTCGATCCGGCACAACAGCTCTGAAAGGCAATCTGCGCGAGAAGGCTGAGCGTAGCTTTCAGGACGCATTAGCTCTCAATCCGTATCTATGGGAGGCCTTTGAGGGCCTTTGTGCTCTCGGTGCGTGCTATATATGTCTGTCACGCTCTCTAAGCTCATGCAAATGAGTATTAGGTACTCTCCCTGATGTTGATGAGATCTTTCCACCTCGGCCGCCCCCTGTCAAACGAGCACCTCCAGAAGACGCGCAAACGAAATCTGTTCCGGTCGCTACAGGAGCAGGGTTTTTTACACCAGATACAGGCGGCGGCGGCAATCTGTTTCGCTCGTGGAAGCCGGACATTTCACAACCACAGCCATTTCGGATGGCACCCCCTCCCCCAGGACCCCGAGACTCGATGTAAGTCTTACCTCAAACAGCAAGAAAAACATGTTCTCAGACCATTTACGCAGAGCCTCAAACGACTCGTCATTTTACCCACCGGACAACTCATTTCAAGTCCACCGTACCAGTCGATCACAGCCAACCAACACTAACCTGATCCAGACTGTTTCTCGGCCACTGTCTTCTGCGGATGAAGCTGGTCCTGTAACCAAAAGGTTACGCTCTACTACCCAACAACCCGAAGCCGTCAAGTCCAAAACGAGCAAGTCTAGTCTGGACGACCCCTTGAAAAAGGCACGCGCACGCCCGGCCTTGTCATTCGCTAACATATTCTCATCTTCCGGTCGTCGTTCTCAGCAAACGACTTCCTCTAGGACAAATGTCGTGCCGGGGAAGAGCAATGCTCAACCTGCAGTCGGCCACATTCCTACACGACGGAGCTCACGCCTGCTAAGCGGTACTGCACCTAAGCAATCGCATACCTCCAAGGTAATAATCCGTCCCTGCTTCAGTTCATGTTGACCATTTTGCAAATAATCGTCATTTTCATTTCAGCACTCGATAAGAGATAGACGGAGACAACCCACACATTCCCGAAATCGATCCACCGAGTCCGATAAGGACGAAGGGTCGGTCCCTCCAGGCGACGTGGCCTATTCTCCTTCACCTCCGTCTGCTGCCCTTTCACCGCGGTCTGAAGCCTCACCTTCACCAAGTACCTGGACTTCAGCGCAAGAACAACTCGCTCAAGAGGAGTATGAAAGCGAGCTGGCAGAACAGTATATTTATGAGCTCGTCCGTCGGTTTGCTCGCGCGGCTAGAGCTCTGGCTACTTACGATTGCCAAAAATGCCTAGACGAGCTAGAGAAACTCCCACATGCGCACCAACATTCCTGTACGGTGATAGCCATGGTGGGCAGGGCGCATTACGAAAGACAAGATTTCGCCTCTGTACGTTTTAAAGTCGCTGATTCCTGAGGTTGCTTATCGTTGACATAAAAACCGTTAATGTAGTCTGAACGGGCCTTCAAGACCCTACGGAAAGAAGATCCCTATCGACTATGGGATATGGAGGTCTACTCTTCCCTTCTGTGGCATCTCCAGCGAAGCGTAGAGCTTTCCTTCTTAGCGCAAGAACTCCTCAATATCAACCCTCAGTCGCCCCAGGCTTGGATCACGATCGGAAACCTATTCTCCCTTCAGAAGGAGCGTCAACAGGCGTTGACTTGCTTCCGGCGAGCAGCTCAGTTGGACCCAACCTGCGCGTACGCGTACACGCTCAGCGGTCACGAGTCGATAGACGAGGACCTCGATAAGGCCATCAACTTCTTCCAGTCGGCTTTACGTGCGGACGCTCGCCATTACAATGCATGGTATGTCCAAAAACCGTTTCTTGACCGATTAATCAATGAGACGCCTGCTTATCTTTGATATGATCCCACAGGTATGGCCTGGGAACGTGTTATCTGAGAATGAGCAAAATACGCCTCGCGGAATACCACTTTCGAAAGGCGGCTGAGATTCATCCAAAGAATGCGGTCCTACTGGGATGCGTTGGAATGGTGCGTGAATCGTCATCTGGGGTCAATTGATTGGCCCTTCGGAGACGAGCTTGTCTGACAGACGGTTCCGTTTTAACATATCTATTTTGATATTCTCACAGGCTGTCGAGAGACGAGGCGATCGAGAAGCAGCACTCGCGTTGTTCAATGAAGCTGTTCGCCTTTCTCCTGATAATGCTTTGGTTCGTTATCGGAGGGCGAAAATCTACGTCTCAATACGGAAGTATCGAGTGAGTCAAGCGAAGTTGTCTATTTCCCTGCAATAACCCGCTGACCCTGACATTTTCCCTTGCCTTGCCTTGCTTCCGGTTTCTTTTCGCACCCCTGTAGGCTGCTGTGGAGGACCTGGAGTACCTCAGAAGTGCCACGCCCGATGAGTCAAATGTCGTGTTCCAGCTGGCGAAGGTGTACCGTCTTATCGGAGACGTCGTCAAGTCTGCGCAGACGCTTGCGGCTGCGCGTGACATCTCGCCGAAAAGTATGAGTAAGATCAAGAAACTGCTGGAGACCGTGAAAGACGAAGGCGATGACAAAATGGACGAAGGATGACGCGAGGGGGATGGTTGAAGCGCGAACCATTGCATGGACATTGCTATTCGTGGCGACATTTCTTGTAAATATTACACTTTGCATGGTTCGTTCTGTGACAGAGGCTATTACTAGTATAATTTGCATTTGGAAGGAGCGCTGGGCAGAGATGAGGGAAATTGAGAGCGAGGTGGCGCCTTTTAGTTGAAGTGAACTGGTTCGATTTGGTGCTCGTGTGACCGAAATTTGGATGTGACGACCGAGTCATGGGGTTCGGTTGTAGTTCGGTATATAAAAGGCGCGGACTTGTGTCTGTGCCCCTTACACCGAACAGCAACCCCACCCACTGCTGCACACCATGTTCGCCTAGACCTCCACTATTGTCAGGCCCCCCCTCCTTCTCGTCTCCGTCTTGTAACGCCCAGCTCCCTCTGGCGACCGCAACGAATCGAGAATGGTTAACAAACTCATCCGTACATCCAAGAACGGCTCTCTCCTCTTCGAACCCGAAATTGTCGACCGTATACCTCAGTGGTAACAAACCAGCCTCTTCTTCGCGTACGTATGCTTTCCGTTCGCGTCGGCAACCGCGAACCAATGCTTATACTTGCTGGTTCGAATAGAACACCGCCCCACATACCCCCACCACCAAGACACAACCATCTCAACTATGTCATCCGACTCGTCAAACTTATCTGTGTTGGCCCGTTCCAAGCTGCATCTGTCTATCTCCGGAAAGGACAGTTGCAGTTTGCATCGCTGGGTCTTACTAAAAAACTCGATTCTTCACTCGCCCTCGCAGTCGTCGTGCACCCTTCCACCCACTCAGCCTGAAGTGAACTCTGCGTACTCAAACGACGATGGGGAGGACGATGACGAACCAGAGGAGGTGCTAGGATCTGTGGAAACTGACGCGTTCATGTTTCCCGACGCGGGCCAGTTGGTCGGCCGTTCTGCCACTTCGGGTGCCCAGTGCTCTGAAGCTCAATGGCTAGATTCTTTGCTAGAAACACTAGGCGACGATGAAGACGACGACGACTTCAGTGTCGACAACTCTAACTCGGCGCTGCCTGTGGACGATGATGAATTCCCACTTTACAGCCCAATAGGTTCCCCCATGTCTTCATCAGACGACCTTCCGAACCAGTCTGCTTATTATCCGTCTTCCATTTCTGTATCATATCCTGTGCCATATCCACCATATCAACCTTCTCTTATCCATGCCTACCATTTCGATTCATCGTTTGATTCTCTCCTTCCATCTGTTTCAGAGCCCTATGAAGACCCTCTGCCGTACCACGACATGGACGAAGTAGAATATTTGCCCGTACCAGACGCTATAGAAGACACCTCAGACGACGAGTCTGACGCGCCAACAACACCATCCCTTGGCCGGTCCAGTTCATCTCTGTCTTTGGTCGACGCTGCTTCTATCCCTCTTCCCCCAGAGCGCAGTAGACTGCGCCATGCCAATCCCCGCGTCTACATCGACTCCAACGATTCTTATTTCTACTCTTTCGAAGACCCACTTCCCTTCCCCGATGACCGTCTCCACACCACTTCGTATAATCACTATCAAGCGTGTTAGTCCCCTATTAGTTGCTTATCGCCGTCCCTCTGGTTTCCTTTCTTGCATTGGTACATATGCTCCATCGTTATTGCATGTCTTATCGTATACTACTACCCATCCTTGTGGCCTTGTGGCCTTGTTCAAATTCATTTGATAAGGTTTTTTTTGGTATTTTGGTCTGACACCATGGTGCCACCAAATCGCAGACAACTGTCACAACTAAACTCCGATGGAAAGCGGACACTGGTTCGGGGTTTCACAGAGTCGGCCGAAGGACCGAGGAGTACAGTCTATATACGGCCGCGGCGTTTGCGGATGTTTCCCCTTTCAGTTTCCTTCCCCGACGGCGTCTCCCTCGTGCGGGTGTGGCCGCCACAAGGCGACCAGCTTATCTATGCTACTACTTTGCGACGACGGAAAATACTGTGCGGATGTGTTGTTGAACGCGGTTGGCCAGGCGTCCGATATCGGTAGTCGCTGATTTTCAAGCAAAGGGGCTGGGCAGATGGTGAGCGGATGTTGCGTGAGACGGTTATCAGTTGACGAAATCATGGAGGAGAGAAAGCACGGGTTATCTCACCGACTCGCAACAGGCACGGGGCGACTGCCTCCAACACGGTTGTCGGTTTGCTTTCATGGTCGAGTTGGAGGAAAACAATTGCATCATTGGTTTTTATTGGGGCCAACGGAAGGAACTTTGCGCTCACTTGTCGAGATACTCTTGCAATTGGTTACCGAGCAAGAAAAGATTGGAGAGCCCATCTCGACTCCAATTGGCTCGGAGGACCGTGTCGTAAAGCTCGATGTCACAGTGGGGCATGAAGCATATTGTTGGAACAGACAAGATATAATCATCCCGCTCGCCGCTCTGTATAAAAAGGACACACGGGCAATGGTCAATCCTCGGTCATCAGAGGCAACAGAGGATTACGAAACGTGCTCTGTTTTTGGGTAACACTCTCATCTGGAGCTCCTCCTCCAGGAGGGCAATATCTTCCGTCGTGAATATAGGATCATAGATGGTTATAGCTTCGTGAGCCTGTGAGAAAGAAAGGGCACAGTTGGAATCCGGCAATACAACCCTCCGCCAACCTTGGTCGTTGACAAAAGGTATGGCATGATGGGCAACAGAATATACATCATGACGCGTGATGGAAGCGCTAGAAGCGCTATGCCCTTGTCATATAACGAGTAACTTACGACTTTGAGCCGCTTACAGGTCTCCGTCAGAAACGCAAGTTGTATACGGGCGTTGAGGGAGGCGCTCGGGCTTCCCAGACCAAGACACAGAATCGCCGGTGTTCGCGCAGAACTAGAAAAGGCGCTCCAAGAACTTTCCAATATCTCTACGAACAAAAAGGATGTGTCAGGGCGATGCCTATGGGCTTTGAGCGGACTGGGGAATGACACACGGACGTGAACATTGCGCGAACCATTCGGCGTGTCGGACTTGCTCGCGTAACGGGGACAGCAGTGCTGAGACGGACGGTGCTTTGGCGGCGGGTCTATTCTTTCTCTTTTTTCGCGACTTGACAGGGATAAAGTCCGAATAGAATGACGCAGATTCGGGACTTTCACCCGTCATAATCGTTGTTGTGGCTGCAAACTAATCCAGAGGTATTCGGGAGTGGGTATTTGATGAGGAGCTTGGGGATCAAACATTACCAAATTATATCGTCAAGACGAACCGGTTCGGCTCGAGGTCCATTCAACCGCAGAAGCTTTTAGAGTCGGGTTGTCCAATTTGCTACCCTGAAATTATCAATGTTGGGAGTAGTCAACCACAGTCACTTTATTATTGACAGAGAACACGTTCCAGGGTCAAATGCTTCAATTTCGAGGGAGTCGACGAAGAAAAGGAAGCCCGCGCAGAGCCCGTGCTATGTTCATCATACATTTTCCATATATTGTCGTGTCAGAGGAGTCACCCACTTACCCAGCAGGACAAGCGCTGAGAATACTGCGGCCCCGTTCGGAGGAAAAGCGATATCAGAATCAGGAGATGTGCGCTGGAATCCCCAGATGTACCGGTTTCTCCGATGAACAATTGAGTGAATATATCGATCATGGTTGGTCGGGGAAGGGCTACGGGATCCGGAGCAGTTACCAGCGCTTCAACTCTGATCATAAGGACAGAGCTTCTGACTTTATCCAGAAATCTGCAAGGATATGTAACGGCAGATCAGTCCGTGATGTATTGATGTCTGATAGGTAGCGAGACTTGAGAGACTTCGAGAATCTGGGATAGCGTATCATTAGGACTTTTAAAGAGTCTAGAGCGGGATACTTGGGAGTTCAATAGAGATGAGAGCGTCCAAGAAAATAGAATATCATAGTGTCTGCAAAGCCCACAGATCGTCCCCCAGATACGTCGCGGTCTCGACTCCGACGTCTTTGTTAATCCTCTTCATATCCTCCGTGCTAAGTTTCGTGATACCGACCCCGACTGCGTGCTCTTTACCCTCGGCATGAATCGCCACCATTCTCTCTGCTGGAATCGCGTCTGCCGCAGGAGGCAGATAACCACCTGGGGATGTTAGGCCGGGACACATCATATGGGCACCAGATAACAGAAAACGAATAGCGCCACGATCGACCTGCACCTTTGGGAGAATATAGGGATCTGAAAAGGAAATGATAAAAGATAGGGCTCCAGTCAGAATCCGTACATCAGAGATGAAGCGATGCATAAGAGTCACATTTATGAAGGAACCGCAGTGTTGGGTAGAATGGACCATCAAAGTGTTGGAAAAACAAGGGCTCTGAATTCACGGTGTACACGGAGACGTGCTCTCTGCTACGCAATAAGTCAGAATCCAACAACAAACCCAGGATCGTGTAACATCTAGACGGTAAAACGGACCATTTGACGTGAACGAGACCCTCCTTCTTAGGCCACACTGCTTCCAGCGTCTCAGGCTCAATCTTCCATTGCGAGAGAACACCCGCTCGAATCTGCCGCTGCACGGATGTCTTAACCGGCGTGTGCCCTGCGATATCCGTGGACGGTGAAAACCTATGGTCATAGGAGGTTAATAGGAATGAGGTATGGAGCTAGCAACATGATAATCGGGTCAGACCTACTTCTTGAACATGTCACGGCCAATTTACTGAACTGGGTCAAGGTTAAGCGAGAGGTTGCGTTTCGACAATAGTGGTAATCAGCAAGATATGCCTTGAGGAAGGCGCGTTGTAGATTACATGTTTCGCGACCAACGTGACCAGCAAAAAATAGAAATTCCCGAATGCGATGGACTTTCAGTTTTATTGACTCGAGGCAACGGCGATGCAAAAAAGTATTATTTCTACATTATGGTACATAAAAAAGGGCAAGACTTTGATCATGAAAGCGTCAATGAGAACGGAAAACGATAGCAGAGCTAGACAAGCTGTACAAGATTATGAGAATGGTAAGGTGGGGAGAAGGGGACATGATGCTGGCTTTACGTATCAGATCGTTGTACATTGTGAAAGGGGGTAAACCTGGAGGAAGAAAACAAAACGTGAAATATGCAACCGGTCCCGTTACCATCCATTAGATCAAATGTCTTCATCCTTATCCTCCAGTTGACTAGGTTTAAGCATTCCCGGAATCCTCATGGCGGCCTGTCGTTCCGCGTCCTGTTTCTGTTGAGTTTCCAACTCCTTCTCTTCCAAGAAGAGTTCGGCATTGTCTCCCGCAGAGAACTCTTTGAGTTGAATGAGGAAGTCACGAAGAGCCAGCTTGAAACGATTGATATCGTTGTGGTTTTCTATCAGGGCCGTGACGAACACCTGCACTTGCGAGCTGTGAGAACGAGGCAGAAAAGTTTTTTGTAAGTGAAGTGGACTTAAAGAGATTTTTGAGAATCGAACCTTTGAACATGAGGGAAAGCGGTCTTCAATAGGTTCGCCGTGTATTCGCGTAGGAATTGTGTATTGTTGATGCTGGGATCCGACACTTGAGCTGGATCGAACAAGGGTGTCTGGATGATGTTCAACTCGACGAGCTGGTACATGCGTGCCAGTAAGACACTTTGCAATTTGAAACCGCTCTTGTGATCAGTATCCGTCAACACAAAGAAGATATCCTGGACGATGCTGAGGAAGTATTGTTGGAAGAAGGCATTCGTAACAGCCTTGTCTGCAGCACTTGCGAAATTGTTAACGACTTCCAGACACACTAAACAGAAGACGTGAGTCAGATTCCAAATTAATTCCTGATGGTCAAATGATTGCCACGCACAATTTAAACCGATGTCGGCGATATCACGCATCGTGTGCTTAATGGCCCAGATTATGCTATCCATGAAAAGCTTGAAGTTGTTTGGCGGAATTGTCAATAAGGCTGTAATCAAGCAGATGCCGTTAGAAGGGTGATATGAAAGCTGCCAGGCAAACTTACCAGGGAAGCAGTTCAAGTTGATAGTGCGAAGTAATCTGAAGAAGCCTACACGGTGCTCAGGGAACTCGGAAAAGTCTTGATTGATCATGTTCAAAGTTGGTTCGAAAACTGCCTCCATAATGGCCGGAACCTGGGGCGTCAAAAGGGGCTGCAGAATCGCACATAGATCAGTTCAGTCCAGACGGAAAGTGTAGGGAAAAACATACCCCAAGTCTGGAAATAATGGTAGCCATCACATTGAGGACTTCCGCGTCTCTGGAAGCTGGAACATTGCGGCTGTAATCTCCGAGGATAGCATCCAATAATGGTGGCATGAAATTAGTGTTCACGGCGTCCAGGTCCTCCGCCTTCTTAATGTAAGTTTCCATAAGCTTCAATATTTCCTTCTTGACCGTTCGCAATTGGCGAACTTTAGGTGTCTTCGTTGCAATGAGGCCTAATTATCGTCAATTCAGCGAATGAAATAAATATCGCCGATAGAGTAAACGCACCCTCTTTTTGAATAGTCTCGCTTACGATGCCACTAACAGCCTTGTAAAGGCCAAGCATATCCAAGAAAATACGACCGAGCTGCGGCAGGTAGAAACTACCTATCGATGTACAAGCAGACACATTCGTCTTAAGGACGTTGGCGAGGATTTTAATGTTGTCGTTGCTAGAAAGCACATCCATGTTTTGCGCTGCTTGGGCCATTAACGAATCCCACTAGCGCATATGGAAATCGTAAGAACAGTTAGAGAATCAAAATGAAATAGACGTACGGCGTTATTTGGGAGGTCCATCAGCTTCGCAATCAGTTTTTCCTGTTGAGGCTTATTGGGTTGCGCAGAAATCATGTATCCAACCGCCTCATAGAAAGTGTGAACCTTTTGAATGGAACAGCAACTTAGCGTCCAATCAATGAAACCACAAAAAGGAAACAAACCTGTTGTGGAGACAAATCCACAGTGATCCTGTGCAAAAGGCGTAGAATCTCATCGACGAACGGTTCCTGTTCTCCGGATTGTTGCATAACGAAGTGTCGTCGACACTTCTGAGCGATCTTGATGAAGGTGTCGCAAGCCATGTCCTGAACACCCTCGTGCGTCTCGTGCATAAACTCGAATAGCTTGTTAACCACTGTTTTCAAGAATTTCCAATGGGCTTTGAGGAACCGAGGGTATTGGCCGACGATATACATAATGTCGGAGGCGACAACGGCTTTGTTATCCTTTCCGCGCTTTATCTCGCAAAGGCCAAGCAGGTCTTTGATGACAGTCACCAAGAATCGCTTTTCTGTTTCTTCGTCTGAAAATCTGTGTCAGCGCCAAAGGATGTCAAAATTGAGGGTGACAAAAACCCACTCATTGCACCGGAAATTGAGCCAATAGCCCAGCAAAGCGTGTTAAGGTTATTCCATGACCATTCTGACCCATCCACTTGCTTTGCAAGCTTCTCGGTAAGGATAGTCTCCGTATCCGTCACGTCAAGATGGGTGAGGTAAACAAGCAGTTCGCGCATCGACTTGTACAAAACGATGGTATCGCTCTCTTTCATAAACTCTCGGACGATTTCTCCTTCGTCGTTCTCGACAATGAGGACCTGGACAAAATAATGTAGTCAATGGGTGGACAAAGAATGTAAAGGAGGGACCTACTTCTTCCGGCTTCACCATTCGTTCAATAACCACCAGACGCAAGTTCGAAAGGACATCGCTGTAGATATTTTTGCGCAGAGACATGCCGTTCAACATATTTTGCGCGCCATTGGTTCCTCCCAAGCTCAAACCCATTAACAGCCCAGAATCTCCAATAGGTAGGCTTTGGATTTCGTCGTAGAGCTCCGCCACCAGCTTCAACCAGTACTCCAAGCAGATTTTGAAAATTTCGCGTTCGTCCACTTGGGATACTTTGACCATGTAAAGATGCGCGTTAAGCAATACATCGCGATTTTGTTCCGATTCGACGGCGCGAAGATGGTTTGACAGGAAATTCGCCAGGAAAAGTGAGAGATTCAGAACGAGCTCCTGGCCTGAATCGCCAGCATTCATGTAAGCCTGTGCGATATTTGTGCTCGGGGGGATCATTCGGTTTACAGATGTCATGACCATGGCGAATAGAATCACGAATTTGGGATCATATTCCGGACCAACATTGAGCGCAGCAATCTCAGCCAAACATTTGAGGGTAACATTCCGAAATTCCGGAGCCTCTAAGAACTAGTGCGAAAAGATAGTTAATATTGGAATTGCTTATTAAGGTGATGTCAAATGACTTACGCGATTCAGAAGTAAGTCGATAATGGTGGTCTCGAAGATGTAACCAAGAGGAATCCAGTTCAGGAAACGGAGAAGGGTTTCCAAAGTGGCTTTGATGAGCGACACCTTTTGTGCCTCTTCGAGGACTTCTGAACAGAGCTTGAAGATCTCGGAGAATTCCCCACACATTTGGTTCTTCAGATTTTTTATCTTCGTCTGGGTCATCTGTTCTGCTGAGAAATCGAAAATCTCCTCAGATAGTAGCTTCAAGATAACCATGTTGTTTTCGCAAAGTGGCAGGTTGGTCTTGGAAGATTCGACAAGCTCGGTTATGAAGGTCGGCCAATTGTGTGGCCATTCTTGTTTGAGAATCTAAAAATGGCCATAAGAAACACGAGGCACGGGCAAGTGTTATAGACACACCTGAACGAGAGCGAGGTTCAGTTTGTTGATATAGGTCTTCTCTTTTCGGAAAGCAACTTCGTCGGAGGCGACCTTGACCGTAATGCCGACGATGAAGTTCCGGATACCTAAGTCGCGATTTGGAACTTCAGAGAATATCAATACCAGCATGGAAGGTCTGTCACCTTGTCGTTGGCCATCCGGCAATGTTTTCCACTTTGTCGTGATCAGCTTCTCAAGGATTTGAAGCCCAATGTACTAAATCCTGCGATCAGGTCTGAGTTTTGAAGTAATGGGGGATAAGAACCTTTGTTTGTGGGAAAGAAGAGTTTTCCAAGATGTCTGGCACTCTCGTCCATGAGTCAGGATGGTCTTGAAACTGAGTAAGAATTTGCTGGGCCAGTTGTTGCTGGGGTGAAGATCAGATTAGCCATCGAAGAAACCGTCGCGCCATCTGAAAAAGAGCGAGCGCACCTCCTGTCCAACACCCGTATAAAACGCCATAACGACCTTGTCCATAAGACCGACATCGAATTCTCTTGAGAAATCGAGTAGACCCTGGTATATATCGGATGAGCGTCAAATGAAACGGAAATGAATGCGATAAGCGTACCTCCATGTTTGCACTATTCGTAGACTGTGCGGTGGGATGGTGGTAGATGAGGAAAGGGAGAGTGCGATGGCGTAATGAGCACTTGGAAGACGGAGTTGGGCAGAGGGCGATCGTTCAGATTCTGGTGGAGGTTATCACATCACGGGATCACGACAATGCGTAAGCATAAGCGGACTTTTAATCATCGGACCCTCTCCTGGCAGAACTAGCACTCCAAGACGTCATTTCATGCGTTTTCATCCTCAAAAATGTTGGAAAGCGCGGTGTTTCTGAACTTGACCTTGAATCACCATGACCACTGCTATTCCAAACGTTCAGCGAGCCTGGGTTAACGTTTCTCGAGGCGCTCCTGACAAGGCTCTCGTCTTCAAAGAAGACTGGCCAGTGACGAAGAACCTCGGCCCTGGCGAAGTCCTCGTACAAGTCCAGGCTGCCGCTCTGAATCCTGTGTAGGTCCTATTTGTCCGATAGCTTGAATTGCACTTATTTCAGATCCAGAGGATATAAATTAATGAAGGTCCTCCCCAACTTTATAGCTGGCCGGCCTCGGGTCCCAGAGTTCGATTTATCAGGTGTCATTGTGGATGCAAACAACACGCGTTTTTCGAACGGAGATCAAGTTTATGGCTGGGTCCCATCAAGTCAGATCTCATGGATCGCGTAAAAGATTCAAAACTGACGCGGAAATGACCTAGATCTGCTTCGGAAAACTAAGCAAGGCTCGTTAGCCCAGTACGCCAAAGTTCCGGCAGACGCTCTTGTGATTAGACCACCTAGCGTCACTCCGGTCCAGGCTTCGGGATTCACTCTTGCCGGACTCACTGCTTATGATGCAATTATCAAGAAGGCCAATATCCAGTCTGGCCAAACTGTCTTCATTAATGGCGGAAGCACCTCTGTTGGCGCCTTCGCCATTCAACTCGCCAAAATCCGAGGTGCTAGAGTCACAGCCAGTGCCTCAGGAAAGAATGAAAATTTTGTGCGTGGCATAGGCGCCGATGAGGTGTGCAAATACGCATTATGCTTGAAGGTTTATGTTTCATCGTTGTTATTATTTTAGTTCGTGGATTACACCAAAGTTTCGCTTCCTCGATATCTTGCCGAAAATAACTCTACGACAAAGTTCGACTATATCTTTGAAGCAGTCGGGATAAGCGACCCTTCTCTATACACCTGCAGTGATTCGTATTTATCCCCCACTGGGGCGTTCTTATCGGTTGGGCCGCAACCCAAGGACATGTCCCTCTCAGAGATTTACAATTTTGTAAAGTCTGTATCGGCCATGTTTACACCGAAATTAATAGGAGGTGCCAAGGCGCGTTTCATGTGAGTGAAAGTCGATGTTCTCTCGACGTTATCATGTCTAACTTGAAGTCATAGAAATGTAATGGTGATCAACGACATCAAGGACGCGGAACAATTTCAGCGATATGTTGCTGAAGGTTCATACCCTCCCTCATATATTACTCTTGCAGCTAATTCATGACCTACTCAGGATCATTGAAGCCAATTGTTGACTCTGTGTTTGACTTTGACCAGGCTCCGAAAGCTTATGACCTCCTCATATCTGGAAGAGCAACAGGAAAGGTTGTGGTCAAGGTTGATCCTTCTATTGAATGAGATGAGACTTCGGCATACCCGCAAGTAGAGTAATATTGTAAGTGTAGTTCTTTTAAGGACATGGTAAATTTCTAACTGGTTTTAAAGGACGTTGTTTGATCTTCTGCCTATTCTAACTACGTTTGCGAGCTGTATTGCTACAAATTTTATGGCTGAATTTCGTTGCACTCGCAAATAAAAAGGCGCCCAGAACATTACATAACCTAGGGCCATGGATTCCCAGTTGTTTTTTTTTACATGGCCACTCCTTGATACCCCGTGGTTGAACACCTCTACCCGAGTTCATGATGGCACGCGACTCACTAAAGTTTACCAGTGACGCTTCTATCCCGTGCATCACCGTGCGCAGTGGCAAGTACCCGCCCAATCCTGTGGTTAATTTGAATATCTGTAAGGCCATTCTTACCTTTTAATTGATGTTCTCCTAAGTATGACAACAACCCACTTACAGATATAACCAAAATTACCGGAATAAGCGCTCGCTTAAGTGTTCGCGGGTATTTTTATAAGTCAGGGTCGGTTTCGGGGATACCCTGATCGAGCCTCTCGCACGCACGTCTTTAGACCGGCTTCAATCATCCATACTTGTACTTACTGATAGCATCGAACAGCCCAGGCTGTGACCCAGCTGTTGCTTACTCTGCGCCTTTTACCGTCTTCTGTGAACTTTTTACCCCGTGCTTAAGGGAAGTTCCCATGTCAGAAGACCACGATGGCATGACAGAGATACAAGACTCCATGATGATGCCAGGCTTACAAAATACGGTATTACTCTTCCCTCCTACCTACTTACCTCCTTGCTGACGATAACCTCGCCGGCTTAAGCTTAACACTGAACGCTTCACCTTGATATGGCCAACATTCCTGACGTTCAGCGGGCATGGACAGTCGTTCGCCGTGGGACACCTTCGACGGCGCTCGAATTCAAGACTGACTGGCCCGTGCCCAAGAACCTTGAGGCTGGGGAAGTTCTTGTGAAGATACAGGCGGCGGCCCTGAACCCTATGTCCGTATTATCCATTTAGATGCTATGATGTATTGAGACTCATCTATATGAATAGTGCCTTTAAGCTCATGAGGTTTCTTCCCAACTTTATCGCGAAGAGACCTCTCGTCGCAGAACATGACTTCAGTGGTGTCGTCGTCAATGCGAACGGTACAAGGTTCTCTAAAGGGGACAATGTCTTCGGCTGGATTCCCATGGGTGTGTTTCATGCCTCGTGGAAGCAGTAATTGGTTCCAATAAAGCTTACCTTTACCCGTGTTTTCTAGATGTGCAAATGAAAACGCATCAAGGCACTCTCGCAGAATACGCCAAGGTCCCTGCAGACCACATCGTCATTCGACCTCCGAACGTCACTCCAACACAAGCCGCGGGCATCACACTGACTGCAATGACCGCGTATCAAGCCCTGGAAACGGGTGCGAAAATCGAGGCTGACCAAACAGTATTTGTGAACGGCGGAAGCACAGCTGTCGGTGCATACGCCATTCAATACGCCAAATGGAAAGGCGCGAAGGTCGTGGCAACTGCATCTGGCAAGAACGAGGCGTTCGTTCGTAAGATGGGCGCGGACGAGGTTTGTGTTATGGCTTCAGATTCGAATCCGTATTTATTGTATGGTCCAAATATAGTTCATCGACTACACCAAGCAGCCCCTGGCACAGTACCTGTCAAACAACCCACCTACCACCAAATACCAGGTCGTTTACGACACTGTCGGGCTGATCGATCCTTCGCTTTACACTTACAGTGCCAAATACCTTGCACCCAACGGGTTATTCATTTCAACTGGAGCCCTTCCCAAAAGCCTTGCGCTCTCGGAGATCTGGCTGGCTTTCAAGACACTCGGCGCTGTTACCATTCCTGCGTGGCTAGGTAACGTCAACAGAAAATACGCGTGAGTTGTGGTATATTGCTAGGTGTGCGTTGGGGCAACTAAAATAAATAAATAGGATGTATCTGGTTGAGAACAAAGCTCAAGATCTGCAGGCTGTGCAGAAGCTTTTCGCAGATGGTGCGATGCCTTGTTTCTGATGTATCGAAAACATTTTTGACTGTCCCATTTAACAGGATCTATGAAGCCAGTCGTCGACTCGGTGTTCGAGTTCAAGGATGTTCACAAGGCTTATGAACGCATTCTTTCGGGCAGAGCAACTGGAAAGGTCGTCGTCAAAATTGACCCGACTGTCGATTAATTTTGCAATCGTCAGATCTTAGATACTTGCTCGTTTCACCCCTTCGCTGTATGTGACATTCGCTATACACGTGTATTTATTTCCTTTTCATCATACATTCACTTGCTCGCTTGGGTTTCCGTAAACTCATTCTCCAATTTTTGAGCAACGTTATGGTCAAAAGAAACTTATTCAAAAAAACTACTGTGAGGTATATTAAGAAAGAGAAATGACAATGCTTGATTCCAGAAGGTAAAAATGAAGGCTATCACATTGATATGCAATAGAAGATAAACGTAAGTATCGTAATTGAGGAACAGCACACAAGGTCCGCCTGATCCAATACTTCCAACCAAAGCCAAAAATCAACCAGAGTGCTCAACGACGGTAGTCACAAGCTTGCCATTCAGCACGACCGTCTTGAACATCTCCGGCACCGCCTGCTCCTCGAACACGCCGTCCTCCTCGTCCTCGACAGGCAAGCTGATGTTGATCGCGCTGCACTTGGCCGTTGTGACTTCGGTGGAGAGGCTGTCTTTCGAGAGGTAAATCTGGCCCGAGTCGGTCGAGTCGAGCTGGATCATGGGAGCGGTGCCGGTCACTTGCAGCTGGAAGGAGGGCGAGGCGGTCACGGAGACGGAGGCGACTACGGATTGGACGAGGACGGAGGTTTTGGTGCTGTTGACTGTC
This sequence comes from Galerina marginata, assembly GCA_023014335.1. Taxonomy (NCBI): domain Eukaryota; kingdom Fungi; phylum Basidiomycota; class Agaricomycetes; order Agaricales; family Galerinaceae; genus Galerina; species Galerina marginata. The sequence goes on along the minus strand of JAECYW010000007.1, from coordinate 1,275,803 downwards.
GCATTGAATGGGTAAAAAGGCGGGGTCAGTTAGTCATAAGTACAGATTTCAGGAAGTACGCACGAATATTGACCGCGTTGACTTTTCCGTTAATGACGATAGTCGTGCCTTTGCACCCGAAGATGTTAACAGATTGGTTAATTTCGACGTTGTCGACAGTGAGGGTCTCGGTTTCATAATATTCCTTCATAGAAATATCAGCAAGCGTAAAAATAAAGCTCAGATGTGAAGAGAGACGTACAATAATCCACTTGTTACCTTCCAACGCAAATTTAGAAGGCTTCTTTCCAGCAAGAGCTTGAGGTTTTGAAGGCTTGATTGGTTTCTTGCCAACTACACCCCATTGAACATCAGATCCTCAAACACTCTTGGCAAATACTGACCAACAGGACTCGATGTCGACGCAGGAACGACACTAGTCGTTCTCAGCGCTGGATTTTTGTGGGTCATTTCGCTTTTGTCGACCTTGCGCAAACCCTTGGTGACGTCTTCTCCTCTGTTTAGTTCTGCGAAGACAGCTGCGGCACCCCCAGCAGGTGCGGATGGAGCAGCGGCGGGTGCGGCAGGCGGTGGTGGTGGGGGCGGAGGGGGAGGTGGAGGAGGCGCGCCGCCAGCGCTGGCTGAAGAGGAGGACTTGTACTGTTCCACTGTAACACCCTTAAAACATTCGATTACCGCGTAAGGATTGAGGGGAAAGGCAGAATGAAATGGGACGCACTTTGGGGTTCCATACGAGACCCGTGGTGTGGTATTCAATAACATACGCCCGCATCGCATCGAGGGTAGCCACATAAAGGTTTACCCATTCGACGTGCTTAGGATTCCTGAATATAAACAGTCAACCCCAGACGATACTTCAAAAACAAGCCTGGCACGTACTTGTCTTTATACTCCTTCTTCACCTTGTCGCCATAATACACCACGGAATCTTTGATGTCGTTAATCCCCTGGGCAGGTTTGGGCTACATCGCCAATGATAGCGGGACGGTCAGTACGCAATCACTTCAGTGTAGCACTTGGTGGATCAGCACTGACGTTAACGAGCCATCCGACGACGGGTGCGCCTTCGCTGAGTATGGTCAGATGCGAGAACCAGTCCCGGTCGCGTCTGTTGGCCTCCTTAGCGCGCGAGACGGCCTCGATGGTCTGGATGAACGGGCCCAGCAGCCCTTCCAGCGTCTTCTGGTCGGGCTTCTGGCACGACGCAGCCAGCTTCAGGAAGTCGGTGAGCATATCATACTGCTTTTGCACCAAGGAGACCTAGAGTGCACCGCACAACGGAGATGTCAGCTTGAGATGGGACGGAGTCAGGGTTCCGGCTTCGACGTACTGTCTCTACGACGCTGGGGCCGGCAAAGTCTTTGGTCAACGAGATGAAAGGCTTCAGCTTCGCATCGATGACCTGCTCCTGGAAGGCAATGACACTTCTTGGAGTTTCAGCAGATGGTGCAGGGACGGGGGGTGCTGCGGTGGTTGTAGCAACAGGAGATGCGGGATAGGAACTCGATGCTCCCGAGGCCGCGGTCTGCGACGGCTGCTGCTGCTGTCGGGGCAGTCCAGGATCAAGAATTATATCTTCAAAACGAGAAGCCGCAGCCTCGAGGCTTGAGGGTGATCATTAACATCAGTTACGTGCAATCTTAGAGTCGGGGGCGGGGATGCCAGGGACGTACCGCTTGATTAGGGTAGCGAGGGAGTGTAATCCGTTTGCGTTCACGGTCGACATGGTGGTGGTCGATGTTAGGAAGATTCAGGGATACGTTGTGGTCAACGACGAGAAGAATACCTTGCAATAATAGGGACGACCGGAATATGCCGACGCTCTGTCGTTGACACTGCTTGATACACGGATACGAGAGGGAGATATTATATACGATATATCTTATAGGTTCTTCAATAGTAATATTCAGTCAACACCCTCAGTCTCCAGACTCTTAAGTTTCTCTTTCTTCTTGGCCTTCTTCCGCCGTTGTCGCTCACGCTCTCGTTGCTTTGCAGCCTTCATACCTTCCTTCGACAGCCCCGGGTTTGCCAGTTTGTCAAGCTGGCGCGCGCAGACGCAGTCATGTCAACTCATCTGAAAAGGTTGGAAAATGAGACGGAAAAAAACACGCCTTCTCAAGTAGCCACTTCCGCGCCATCTTTCTGTTCTGCGAAAGCGAGCGCGTGTCCTGGCATGATACTCGGATGCCGGTGGGCTTGTGTAGCAGCTGGACGTTGTTTTCAGTTTTATTGATTGATTGTCCGCCCTAACATGGCAGTGTTATTGGACATGAGTAGCGAGAGTATGTAATCACGTACTGGCCCACTCCCTGGAACATGCCTTGCATGTTAGCATGTTGTCCTGTGAGTAGAGGATGAATACCTACCGCGCACAAAGCTCTCTTCCAGATCTTCCTCTCTCAATTCTGGGATTACTCGTTCTTTGTGGGCTTTCTTGAGGGCAGAGAAAAATCGGGGAGGAGAGGATGACGTCGACTCGGCCTCAGGCGGAACAGCACCTAATAATGGACTGTTCAGCGTTCCCTCCAAGCTCGTCCAAAGAGGGCTCAGGCGCACTTTTCGGATTGACCTTTCTCTTTGCGACGCATGCTGCGGCTCGATTCCATAGGTGGTGGGGTCTTTATTGAATCGTTATCACCAAGCTCCGTATCTTTCGTCAGTCGAACACCTTGAAGCATGTCAGACGGACAAGGGCAGTAGAAAGAGAATTTGACTTGCGATATAAGTCCTGGCCATGACCATTTTCTACTTTCACACCTTGCACGATGTTCTGCCGCAAGACGTCGGCGACTTCACGGATGAACTGAGTTCGTTTCTGGTAAGCTTCGGGATCCGTCAGTGGGTTCTGCGTAAGGTCGGAGCGAATTTTAGTGCGAAATGCTGCAATGAGGATGAGTCCGGGACCTGGTTCAGAGTGAGAAATATGACCTTGCAAGACTGGTCTGTCACCTGCGAGAAATAGGTCAGTTTTATTTTTCTTTGACTCCCATATTGTACGATACCTACCAGCAAAGGTCGTCGAGGCCGCTCGCAAGACATCGCGGTAAGCCGAGCGAGAGGCAGCCTTGAGGGCTGTGGTGATACTCATGGCAGGTGCAGAAACGGGAAGGCGTCAGAAAGTGGAGGACCCTGATTGGCTGAACGGAAATGAGTGATCATGTGATTACCGTGCTTGTTTACGCGTTCGGACGCGTTTGGCAATCAACAAAGATTGCCGCTGGACGCCCAGCCCATAAACACCCTCGCGCAAAGCTTTTTATCGTCGGTATCCAGTGCTGTACATTTTATCCAGCCAACCATCCAAAAAGCGCTCTGAAAAGAGATTGTTGCGAGGCCGCGGAGCGCACGACAAGCTTTGTTGATTGAAATGAGCAGTGGTCACGTGCGCGACGCGATCGTGTTAGTATAAATAGACGGATGACCGGGTATGTTATCAGACCCCCCTTTTGCGACCCAGCTTCAACTCCAACCACCGCCGCCCACCGCTCCGCCGTCCACCAAGCCCGCTCCTCAGCCTCAGCGTCGCCGCCTCAAGCACCGTCAACACTTCTATTCCCTCTACCAACATGTCCACCACTAAGAAGACTACCACCACCAAGTCCACTGTCAAGAAACCCGCCGCTGCTAAGGCTGCTGCTTCTCATCCGACATGGGTTGACATGATCAAGGTTAGTTATCGCTCACTATTGTTGTTTAGCTTCTCTGGAACCTTTCTGTGGCACGCACTGGTGTCTGCTTTTTTTTCTTGCCTCTCGCCGTCGTCGTTTGCCCGAAAAGGCAGGGCACAGGGCAAATGTGTCCGTGCGCATAACATCTTGTTTCTTTGCGCGCTCTTTGCACATTGTACCTGGTCTACTACTACTTCATGCTTCTCGCCTTGTGTTCTACTCTACTTGAACGGCGTGCTAACGACGCTTTTGTCTTCTGTAGGAGTGCATCGCTGCCCACACCGAAGATGCTCGTATTGGAGTCTCACGCCCACAAATCAAGAAGTAAGTCGTGTACATTGCTGCCACTGTTTGATCATCGTTGACCGTCATGCTAGGTTCGTCGAGACCAAGTACAAACTAGACATCGGTCCCGCTCAGACCACCCAACTCTCCAAGGCCATCACCTCGGGTGCTGACAAAGGCGTCTTTGTCCTCCCCAAAGGTAACTGACCTTTACTGTATTGTTATATCCTTGACTTACATCGTATTATCTGTAGGTCCCTCGGGCAGAGTTAAACTCGCTCCCAAAGCCAAGGCCGCTGAATCGTCCGCCGCCAAAGAGGTACGCATTTCGTTATCTTTTATGTACCGTATCTGACTCTTACATTAGAACAAGCCTGCCTCCAAGGCTAAGACCACTACCGCTAAACCAAAGGCGGCGGCCAAATCATCGACCACTAAACCCAAGTCCGCCACCAAAGCGAAGACCACCACCACTACCAAGAAGGCTGCTCCCGCCAAACCCAAAGCCGCTACCACCGTTAAGAAGCCCGCACCCAAGAAGGTCCTAGCGGGTAAGCCCAAGGCCAAGCCCGCAGCTGCAAAGAAGACGACCACTGCCAGCAAGCGTGCACCAGCAAAGAAGGTCCGTGCATTTCTTTATATATTCATGTGTTCATCAACATTTATTTTTGTTCCTCCACAGGCTGTTACAGGAACGACTGCCACATCCAAGGCAAAGACTGCCGCTAAGAAAACACCCGCTAAGAAGGCAACACCAGCAAAGAAAGAGGTTGCTAAGCCCGCGGCAAAGGTACCCAGGAAGCAGGTTGGTGTCTTGTCTTTTGAAAAATAAATTCCTTACTGACTCTCAACCTTATAGCCAACCAAGCGATCATAAATGTCTCGTCCCGGTCATATCCTCCTCCCATCCCATCTAACGCATAATTTCTTTTTGCGCTCATCCTTACCCACCTTGGCTCCCCAGTCCTTCGGTCTCGCTGGTCCACGCCGCCGCCCTTGATTCCCTCTTGTCGTATCTAGTCGCTTGCTGTCTTTTTCTCCCCTATTATCGCCCTGTGTATAGTCTTAACTTATTGGAGCAAAGGTGTAAGATGTACTTCATTTCCCTTGTTTAGCTACCCTACTTTAGTATTACCGCGTAGCCTGGCCTGGTGAAGGAGAGGGTGTTCGTATTTTGTATCTATAGCATAAAATTGAACACTCATCACCGGATTTTTTGGACCGTGGAGGGATGAGCTGTCAACGTAACGAGTGCGACGATGTGAGTGGCGAGTGCGATGGGCTTCTCCCAATTTGGGGTTAGGGTTTGCACCATCGTGTGGGCTTAGTGCTCATTCATCGTCACCGGACCACATCGTGCTGGGCGATGGCGATAGCCCACTATCCATCTCGCCCCCAATCATCTCGGCCTGGCATGTCCTCAGCGCGGTCGGCGTACCCTACATTTCTCTCTGTCCAAGACTCGGTGGTACTCCAGCTGACGTGGGCGTGGAGGGGATTGTACGATGCGTTTCGGTGGATTGTGGTTTATACGGCTGTTGCGAGGTATGTGGATGGAATATTCTTTTATCTCATCAAACGATATTCTTATCCCATCCCCGTACTTCACACTTTTCACTCCAGCGACGCCGAGATCCGCGCAAACGTATACAAGTCGCTCCTCCTAAACTCACTCTCGCTGCTCTCCATCTACGTCTTCGACCTGCTCCTCCAACCGCTCGTGCAGGGCCAGCAAAAGTGGTTCCACCGCAACATCGGCCGGTTCTACCAGGTCCTGTGGCTCCTCCCCGTCGTGGGGACGTCTTTGTATCTCAATGTGCGTGGTGATAAATTGAACGCCTCTACCCCGCCATGCCCGTCCATTATTTCCTTTCGATATATCCTTCGAGTCGAGGAATCAGCGGTACCCCGACCTTGACGCAACTATTACTTACTTTCACGTTATCTACAGGGTACATGGTGCACGATCATCGCCAAACGGACGTACCTCCTCCAACACGGTGGCCGCCCCGTCGCGCCTCAGCCCACATCGTACACGGGCATGCTCAAGGCCATCGCGACGTCCGCGTACCGCGTCGTCATGGTCTGCACGTCCGTCGTGGTGTCCTTTGCTCTACAGAGGGTACCTGTGGTGGGCTCGACTGCGGGGTTTATATTCCTCTGTTGGGTTGACGCGTGAGTACTGTGGTTTAGGTGTGAAAGGGATTGCCGCTGATTCTCTGGCGGTTGATGTTTTGTAGATATTATTGCTTCGAGTAAGTGTTTCGATCCAGGAGCAAATTTTCAAAATGCAAGAAGGGGACACGAATCTGAACATGAACCGAACTTTCTGCCTTAGATTTGTATGGATCTCCAGGGGCCTTTCCCTCTCGCGTCGAATCCGATACTTGGAAGAACGCTGGGCATATTTTTTCGCTTTTGGTATGTACGCTTTCGCATTTTGAACTTGGATCCCCATTTTGGACAGACAAAGTTATTCTTCAAACGCGTCATTCATCCGGATTAATATTGCTGTACCTCAGGTCTGCCCTCAGCCGCGCTATGCACATGGGGCTCAACCCTCGCCAACGCTGCGCTTTTCGCGCTCGTCTTCCCAGTGGTACGTATAGCAACCATACCTCCAAGTGCCAATTAGGGTCTGATATTATGCTGGTCAGTACATCATAATGGCAATGCACGCCCGTCCTGTCCCCACAGATCCATACAACCCTTCCGCCCCACCACGGATACCGTCGTCGCACACAACACCAGACGAGCCCGACCTCATCCGGCACCCCTCGCCCTTCGTCCCCATCCGCCTGCCCATCTTCGCTCCCGTCATCTGGCTGAACGACATCGTCGTGAGGGTGCTCAACTTCGTCGGTGGACGACCGATCGTAAGACACAAGGCGGCTGCGTCTATATCTACGTCAGGAGGGAGGGGGAGAGGGAGGGCGTTCAGTGATGCGAGTGAGAGTGCGGAGGATGGTAATGGGGCTGGGATGGGCATGAACATGGAGATGAAGGGGCTTGCGAGTGGGAGACCGGCGGCGGATGCGAAGAGCAGGCCTGTGGGCGGACGCGTGAAGATTGGGGCGCGAAAAAAGCTCGATTGACTCTTATGGAGAGGGCGGATTTGTTTTGATTTTGGATATGTTTTCGTGTTCAGTATACCAATTAGATACTTACTGACTACCCCATCTCTTCGTTTATCACATTTGCTTTCGATGCTCAAGCAGCATTTTACTGTGCTTGGGCGGTTGAAGCACATATAAGTCGGCGTGCCGGTGCAAACATTAGCCCATCCACAACGGCCTTATGTCAAACCAGTTTGGTGGAATCCAGGATCATTAACCGAAACCAGCCCATTCGATAGATAGATATGACACCTCCTGCTTCTCGTCATTCCAGCCGCAAAGTAGGTGAGCTTTTTTCGTGGCCGTTCCTAGTCGGCCGTGCGCGACGATCTCCATGGGTCGCAGGGACGCGATTGGTGATTCGATGACGGTGGCGGCGAAGTGAGAATGGTACCGGAGAGGATCACCTAGATAGAATATTAAATTTCAGTTCCTCGAACCCAAGAAAGAAATATGACTCGAAAAATAGAGATGCAGTGTAAGTCAAACGCGAACAGACCTGGATAGACCAAGTACTCCCCACCAAACTTGATACCTCCACCCATGAAGTATCCTTGCTTCCACAGATCCTTAAAAACACCACATCGAGCGCGCTCGACGAGGTTTTCTGGGTAAGTCCATATGCCCGCTTCGCGCGCGGAGGCAAGGGAGGTGTAAGTGCACGATGACCCCGGGGCGGAGGGGAAATACCATGGTTGTGAGGAGGCCGAGGCTGGGATGACCACTGTATAAGGCGGACCTGAGGCTGAGGCTGTGGGATCCGGCGCCGGCGTTGGGTCCCTTTCTGGCTCAACGACCAAGACAGAAGGGCCAGCAGATGCATCACCTTCAGCAGCTGCTTTCGCAGCCGCCTGCGCCTTCTTCCTCTCCTCCCGCTCCGCCCTCTTGCGGAGCGCCTCCGCGGACATCGCCCGCCCAAAACCAGCAGTGCTCTCTTTAGCTGACTTGGTTTCGGCGAACGCGAGCTGTGTCTTCATCGACTCGTTTTGCTCTGCTGCCCAGGTTCTTAGCTGCGCGGGGGTAGGGGTTTGGGAGAAGGCTAGCGGGTCGTCTATGAGGTGGGCAGCGCCTGGGTGAACAAAATTAGAAATGAAAGACGAGGTAGCAGAAAGGAATCGAACCGATGTCGACGAGAAGCGCGACTTCTTCAGGCATGAGCACGAGCGGCACGCCTAGGAAGACATTTTGTTGGGAGAGATGGGGTAGTGTGCCGGTGAGCACACCGCATATATGGTGTTTTGAGCGGATGGTGGCGATGTCTGGAGACAGTGAAGCATATTAGTTTCGCGTTGTCGCAAGGAAGATAGAGAAGGGTGGCAAACCATCTACATCCCAGACATAGGCGACTTTGTTTGCTATTCGGAGCGCGATGGGCGACGGCGCTGGATCTGAGCCTGAGCTCATCGTGGTAAACGACAGAAGCGAACAAAAGCGGCGCGGCTTGATGCTTTCACGTGTGTTTTAGTCCAGTGTTCAGTGTTGAACCATTACCATTAAGTACTACCAGACTATATAGGAAATATTTGCCCCCCCCCTGTGCAGTGTAAAGGTTTCGTACGCACAACTCAGTCGAGTTCTTTGAATTGAATACTGGAGTCTTGTTTCTTCGAATCTGAACAGGTTAAATAATCAGGAGGGAAAGCATTGGCATTTCTGAAGGTGTGAGCAGGTATTCAGGTACAACTGAGTAAATAATTCTAGTCGCGAAATTCGACTTCAAGTTTCCAGCGTTCCGCTGTCCGAGGGAACAGGCTCTTCACTTTCTCGAATGACTCCACGGGATAAGCGCTCTCGAACGCTTTAGCCTCGTCTGAATTGAAATTCCAGGGTTCACTCCGGAAAGAAGGAAGCTCCAGTATCAACTTTGGATCCTTCAGTAACATTGTTGACAATGTCTCGTCCGCAAGCACCCAATTTCCTGTCCATTTCTTCAAGTGATCGCTATATGCCAGTCCTAACTTTAGTTGACGCAGGTTGGGTTTGGCGTTTGACTTCAAGCCTTGCAGCAATAGCTTGAGGTTGATTTCCCCGATCCCGTTCAGTTCGATTTCTTGCAAGCTTGTGTTTCGCGGAAACGCGAAAAGCTCAGCGAGGGCAACTGCAAAAAATGTCAGTGTACTGGCTTACGGCAAGCGGAGGAACCTCACCCGCATCGTCAACTGACAAAGGAATATTATAATATAAAGCTTGAACCTTCAGTGCTCGTAAGCTTGTCCCTGCCGCCTCCAAGAGCTCTACGCATGCTTTGGATTGCTGCCAATGGCCGCTTATATCTATGGAAACCCCGACAATTCCACCTGTATACCTGATGGCTCTGGCAAAGAATTGGATGATCCAGAGAGGAGGAGAATAAGTGAACACAAGTTTGCAAAGACTGGAATGTATCATTTGGACTGAATCGGCGGTCCAAGAAGCCGAATCAAACGGTACACCTTCACCGACTGTGATCTTTTCCAAGGCCGTAAGGCCTGCTATAAGATCACAGAGCTCAGGCTTGGTAAATACGATCCATCTAAGCTCCAGTTCCTTCACAGACTTGTAGCTGCTATGAAGAGAAGTGAGCGCCGTCGGTGATAGCGTACGCCAATCGATCCATTCAAGGAAGAGTGATGTGATTGAGGGAAATGTCAAGTCCCTGGCGAGGAAGTCCTGAATTGCAGTGTGGTGTCTCCATGCTTCTGCATCGGGAGGTACAGCAGGATTTGCCCAGTCGATGACCACCCTGTTCTGTGCGAGGTGTAATGTGCTGAATGATACCAATGAGAGCGTCGATCGAGGTGAATCAATGAGGTGGAGAAATTCCGCGATTTGGGTTTGGTCGAGATGCAGGACCTTGGGCGGTGGTAAAAGATGGTGTCGAGCGCTCGGCAACCACGCATGGCAGACCAAGGCGCATTCTGCAATTGAAGGAGTACCGCTCAAGTGGGACAATATTGAGTCAATGAGTTCGGGAGGGAGTGAATCCGTCATGGAGAACGCAAAGAAAGGAATGAATTGTAACAAGCAAAGTGTCGGAACATCTCTATTATGCAGGGTTTTGCCAGTGCGGTCATGATCATCTCTTCTGGGCTGTGCGGCTCATGCGAACAACCTTCTCTCCTGGGCGCTATTCATTGCTTTTGTGCTTTATAGCTGTTGCTCAGGGACAGCGGGGACAGCGGGGACAGCCAGCGGCAAGCTCGAAACCGGCAACCGGCTCAGGCTCAGGTATAAAAGCCAGCCAACGTCTTGAGGTACTACTTCATCCTCTCTTCTCTTTTTCAGAGGTACGCGCTTTGTTGTTCAAAATTCTTTGAATGCTGATTTTTCTCTCTAGCGGCGTGGATTTAACGGCTGGTCCGTTATCGAATTTATTACAAGTCGACAGAGCTGCGCTCTCATCCCCACCATCCCCATCGACATCGACCTCGCGAAATGTTTGCTTTTACCTCCACTGACAACTCCCTCTTGCGCTTGGTCCTTCTGACCATAGCATTGCTTGCTGTAACCTCGACAACCCGAGCCCTTCCTGTCCAGCTTGTCCAGCTTGACGCCCGTGGAGGTTCCCAATCCAAACCTGCTCATTGTCCAACCGTCAAAGACATTGAGGCCCACATCAAGCAGAAATCTGGGGGTACGCTATCAAATACCGTCTATTGGAGCCATCCCGGAAGCATGACACAAGCCCATACGTTAGCCAAGACGCTGAGCGGCCATTACATCTACGACTATGTATCCAACGAGGACATCGCTGCGTGGGGAAAGCTGTGTACCCCGGCCGAGCAGAAGGCATTATGGGCGCGAGCCTCTTATGCTTTCGCGAAACTGAGCTCGGGAACAGCGTACGTGGTGACGACCACAGCGAATTCTGACGCAATTTGGACAAAGTATGAGTTTCCAGTGTTGAAAGGGACGGGGTTGATCAACTCGGTCTTATCTGTCGATCCTGCAAATCCCAAGAAGTTCACACAGCTCTTCACAAAGAATCCACTGGGCAATCCACCGCTCCCTGCAGAGCCGTAGAGTATATGATTATTACGAGCCTGATGGATCCTGGGGTGTCGACAATACAATATATTTTATCAAATCAAAAGCAATGTCGCACTGGCATGCAAGTTACACAATGTCCTACAGATGCTCAAGAGCCATGAACAAAGATGCGAGATCCCCCGAATGAAACCAGAAGTTGTGTAACAGTGTTATTGCGCGCCCTTCGGGGGCTGGGGACTTTCCCCAGCATATTAGACGGCTTCACCGAGTTTATCGCAGGCAACGGCGGCATAGCGGGCACTCAATTCGACGATACAGTAGGGGTGCAAAAGCAGTGCAACTTGAAGTTGGGCAGGACACAACGCTTATGCAATTCTAACAACCTATTACCCAACCGAGGTAAAGTGAAAGCGTTAGAAGGTCTTCCCGTCGATCCCTGCTTGTAAGTTTTCCCGATTCTATAGAGCCGCTGCAGTCGAGTCGTAGGACCAGGATTGTACGACTTGGACTCTGGGACTTGACTTCAACATTTAATTTGCATGAACACCAAGTTATTCTTTGATCCGAGAGCCCATTTTTTGATTCTAGGGGAAACAGTACACGAACATACAGATTACAAGCTACATTTAGCAAAAGCATCAAGAACACTGAGCCTCCCACCTTTAGAAATCAGCATGCCGTGCCATCAACTATCTCTTTGAAATCGTACTGCTCCCCAACGCACTCGCGACGGCACCCATCATCCAGCGATTGAGTAAAATAAGATGAAGGGTGTTCTCATCTGCTGAAATTATCCTCCCGTTTTCGATCATCCCAAATGGTATGCCCGATAGCCACGTTATTGCATCGAGAATAGGCCACATATGCGGCATGTTGTTCAATTTGAAAACGACTGCCAATGCGCAAACAGCAAGTGATGTTGGGAACGTTGAATACACCATCCAACGAGTCGGCATCTCTGAGCTGTCCCACCATGTTTTCTCATTTAGTTGTTGAAAGACTAAGATGCTCAAAGTCAGGATGGTTGTAGCGACAGAGAGGACGATGGAGGTGTAAATGATCCAGGTGGGTGTAGGTATGTTGGGGCCAAAGCTTAGAGCACGCCGGGTTTCTTGACTATATACTGCTCCTAATATTGCAGCCAATAACCCAAAGGTATTCATGAAGAATCCAGGACGAAATCGGCCTTCTTTTGGTGAAGAGCGATTGAAAGTCGCAATGACCATAAATTCTATTCCAGGTGAGTCTGGAAGGTATATCTTCATTCCCGGTTCTTCGTTGCTGAGCGACGCGCTTTTCCCAAAATACAGGCTATGCCAGTCAATTAACCGGCCAGCGAAGAGCGAGTTGGCAAGAGCGACGGAGGTCCATATCCCGGCTGAGGTCCCAACAGAGAGGAAGTAGCATATGATGATCTGTCCAGCGAGACCTGCAATGAAAAAGGGGATTGCTGTTCTTCTTTCAATGCCACCAGCAGTGAGGAGATTGTCGAATTCATTTACAGTTCCTCCGTTGGGAGCTAGTCGTTGGAGGACGGCATCAACTCGAGAGAGATAGGCTTCATCAGGTGATACATTTCTCGTTACCCAGCGACCTGGTAGGTTTTGAATCGTCAATCTACCAGTATCAAGAGTCGCCCCACCCAAAATAGCGACCCAAATTGTCCGCCCAACATTTATTTGAGCAATTTGGTGAGCTGAGCCGATATCTTTAGGTGCGCGCCCTTTAAGGAATTTTACAACACGGTAGTAAGCTCTTCCAAGCTCGGAGATTGTTGCAGAAACTTTGTGGTCGCCTGGAGCATAGGAATGGAAGTCTATGCTGCAAATAGGCACATCACGGTTAATAGTATCGAGATTGAGAAGATATGGACCATGTTCATGGTTGCCAATGTGCTCTGACATCGACCGGATGATGCTTTGGGAATGTGGCCGTCGCACCATGTGCGCAGCAGCGAGATAAATGGCATCCTCTTCGCTGGTAACGTCGATGACAGAAGAAGGTGGCATATCCTTGGTAGAAAAAACCACTTTTCCTTGCGAAAGAATTTGAACTTCCCATTCGCGAAAGGCATGGTAGTCAATCGCAGCGAAGAGCAGAAAGTCGCGTGCGATAGGAGGAGGGCAAGGTATTTCGGATTTGGGGGAAGCAGGTGGTGCAGCTTTCGCGTAGACCATCATGCCCGCAGGCGAAATGCTCCAGGTTTTCTCGTTGATCGGTGTTTGAGATGGTGCGTAGGTTACACAACCAAGCTGTGATAGAACATTTTCCAGTGCTTCGGCCCTTGCATTAGCGCTGATCTCGCTCGAACGGACCCAGAAATTTTGGACTCCCGTTGAAGATCGAATGTCGGGAACGAAGTGGCACGTCTTTGTAACCCAATTAACTTGTTGCATCAGTGGAATGGATATCTTGGGTAATCCGTTAAAGAGGAAGAAACCTGTTACAGGTTCTACATCCCAGAGGAGATCGGGGGAAGTGCCGAGGGTCGCATAGAGAATGGTGGCGAGAAGGAGCATTCCTGGGGGCCATGATACCAGATCATTCACTGGTGCTTGGGCGAAGGCTGTAGGTAAGAAGGAGGCGATAATTGCGGTTAGAGCGAGCGTGATTGAGATGCGCAAGGGTTCCTTGAAGTTTATGATGTATGGCTTTCGAGTACTAATCCTCCTGCAACCTTCATTTATCAAATCAGAACCACGATTAACCATCACCTCTAGCTTCTGCGATAATGCGCAATGAATTGCTAAGGAGGTGTTATCTGTTGACCCTATAACTATAACAGCTTCGATCAGCGATGATTGAGCCCGCAGCCATTACTTTTGAAGGAAATACCTCGGTATAATGGGATGTAGGACTGGGAAAGGAGCCTTGTGGTTGTATCTGACTGGTAGAATAAGTTATGAGCCTTGTTTATCAATGTAGTGTCATATTTCAGTTAGTCAAGCAATTTCTCTCGAAATATCGCGATCCGAAATCAGCGCAACACCTTTCCACTTCAGAGCAGTTTCAGGATCGTTATCCAATAGACCAAGATATGTAAGAAAGGCCTATCGAAGATATTCGAGTTGATTTTGCGCCGTGATTTGCTATTCGACATATAATTCCAAGTTGAAGGTGTTTACCTCGTCAGGAATTCGATGGGTATATTCTGCTGGTAGAGCGCCATGAGGAAGAGCCTCCAAATAAGTTGTGGGAGGGAGAGGAAAAATGATTCACTGATGCCAGAGAAGAAGCTGCAATGTAGTGTCTCTGATTGAAGAAGCCTTAGACCTTATGTCCAGGACGGTCATTTGTGCTCAAGCAAAGGAGCTCGACCACAGTAACATGATATTTCACTAATTCCCTGGGCAGTTTAAATTCTCCACTCGAATGCGAATTTCGTCCGAGTCGAGCCAGTGCAGAAAGTTGGAGGTTATGACTTTAATTTTTAGTCTATTTTGGCGGAGCACTGAGCAGTGATTCAGAAGTTCAGCACATCAGCAGAGGACAAATTGAACTTCCGATGACCGAAGATGAAGCAGATTAGGCATGCACTCATTGTGGTAGGAAGAGCAGGAGGGAAATTTTGACAATTGCTGTGGATTTTAGGTGCTGCTGCCGCTGAGTTTGATTCAAGTTTGACCCTGCCTGATGCCCAATGCAGCGAAGGGCCGGGAGCAGTTTGTGAGCAGTTGACTTTAGAAGCTCTCTTCCAAACCCCGACCCACCGTAGGCCCATAGCTATGTAGTGTTCCAACTTGAAGGACTTAGTGTAGATAGCCACCTATTATGTATAGTTGATGTACAGTAAGTTTATGGTAGTCTTTGGTAGACTAGCAGTTTCCGGCGTCCGCATATGCATATATGGGATCACGTCAGTATAATAAACTCCTACCAAGAAGGAGTAGTCGTAGTAGATTAACCGACATGGTCCGATGTATGATCTCGACCTGGAAAACCAATTTGGATTACCAGCAGTCACGCTACGACCTTTATAGCCATCTCCGTCTCTTCTTGTGATTCATCATGTTTTTTCGCTCCAAGAACCCCTCTTTTCTCTTTTTCAAAGATACCAGTAAGTATTCGGATCCGACTTTCTGAGAGTCATGAAGCGGGAAGGAACCAGAACTTGTGTTAGACACCCCGGGGAGGGGGGGGGATTTCCCAAGCATATTAGGCGCTTTCGCTAAGTTCATCACAGGCAAAGACGGCACGGCTGGAGCAGGCGCTCGAAGTTGAGCTAATCGTAAGAAACTTATATGTATAGACGGATATTTGCCGGGTTAAGTCAGGAAGGTTGTCGGTCGGTGGACGGCTAGAGGCGCCTTCGTTCGGCCCGCCCCGATTGCGAACACTGATAAACAGGGCATCGTCGCGCAAGCCACATACCCTTCCCAAGATGGCCGGCCACGTTCAAGACGTGTTTATGCTTTTCGGGGATTCCATTACTCAAGGAGCATGGGAGCCAGACCGGAACGGATTTGGGCAGCGACTTTCACGTACGTTGGCCTACTGGTGGATGTATTGATTCAAGCATTTACTTCTTGAATTGCCGCTTTCTTTAGATGTGTACGCCCGAAAATTAGACGTGTTGAATCGTGGATTTGGGGGATACAATACTGACTGGGCAATTCCTGTCTTTGAGCAGGTATGCATTGTTCTGCTATAAATGAGGTGCATGCTATTGACAAGATCCTGCAGTGCATTGCAAAGAGCAGTGACACGCACGCACCAAAGCTGCGCGTACTTGCCATTTGGTTTGGTGCAAACGATGCCTGCGTCGCTCCATCGCCTCAGCATGTCCCCCTTACCAAGTATATTGCTAACCTCAAGCATATGGTATCCCTCATCAAGTCACCCTCCTCGCAATACTACTCCCCGACCACGCGCATCATCCTCATCAGCCCACCGCCAATCAACACCTTGACCTGGGGTGCTTATCTCGCAGCGCTTGATCCGCCTTTGAAGCTGGACCGGGAGTTTGAGGTGACGCGAGCATATGCAGAAGCAGTGGTGAATGTGGCAAAGGAGGAAGGTGTTGGATACGTGAATGTGTGGACACCGCTTTGGGAGGCTGCTGGAAAGGAGGAAAAAAAGTTGGAGAAATTCCTTTCGGACGGATTGCATTTGACTGGCGAAGGCTATAAAGTAGGTAAAAGAGACCGTATTTGACGCCCATGCTGACGGTGATGTATGCAGGTGGTGTATGATGAACTGATGACGACGATCGCAAAGCAGTATCCCGAGGTGCATTATGATAACCTCAAACTTGTTTTTCCACCGTAAGTTGTTTCAAGTTAACATGGGTGTTATTTCAGAATTAAATCATGGCTCCAGATGGGACGAGATTGACTGGAAGCATCCAGAGAACTTGAGCCAGTTTGCCAAAAAGGAGGCATAGAAGTAGCACTTGGACTTTGTCGAGTACATAGGGAAAGCGGATGGTGAATACGAAGTTGTTGAGAGACACCGTGGTCGCCCTCCCTGTGACGCAAGTGCAGTCAGAGGCTCGGTTGGACCCCAGCTGATACTTACTACCCCAGCTGCAGACTGCAACGACGATCAACCTACCTCCAGGCTCTTGCAGAGTGCTGCCTTGGACATCGCCCTCCGTAAACCGACAGTGCGGTCTTTCACAAAAGTGGGCATCGTATCATAACCTCATTTTACTCCGCCATCACGGTGCTGAGTTGGGCGAGCGTAAAACCTGGGAGAACTTATTTTTTAAGGGGACCGTCTATTAGATGGGGCAACGCCTAGGGAGGTAGAATTGACAGATTTATAGAGGAAATAGGAACCGAGAAGAGACTCCTCCTTGCATGAGCACGAGGGGCAATGTAGGAATATATTTCGCTGGAGGCGGAGAATGTGCTAGCGAGGATGGGCGGCGTCGATGAGTCGCAGCTCGAGCTCGAGCTCATTGTAGTGTGGAGTAGTAGACGAAAAAGATGGACATATGAGTTGGAGCAGAGCCTCAGTGGACGAGTGTTTATCTGTCCCATCTGTTGTTTATTCTTGTAAATAACTGCCGCGTTGAATGCTAGGCGCTCAACGCCTTTCGCAAAGCATTCCCACCTCCGCTCGCTACCTTAAGATTCATGTGTGCTCTTCTCGCCGACGTCTGTGTCTCGTGTACCAACTTGAAGGGCCTGAAGCGATTGTAACCCGTGTCGTCAGATCAGCTTCTTCGATGATGCTGCTATCCTCGTCAGCAAAGGAAGGGCTCTGGTGTCTTGAGGAAGGACACAAGATGGTCGTAGTCATAATCCAGCATTTCACTGTGCACTGCACCTACAACTGAAGGATATTTTTGGACGCACAGCTCGTATTTGGTGCGTGCGAGTCTGCAAGTCATTTCACCCTTCTTGACCTCTTTCAAAGCAGGCCATTGTGATGTATAACAATAGCAATATTGTTGTTACGGGCGGCCAAGCTACCCATGTAGCTGGAGATGTCGTTCATAACTATGGACAGAAACAGGGTATGTTCAGCGGGATACTCAGAACATTGCTTTTGATCTCATTAGCCGCCCGTTGCTCCAGGCTTCGAGCAACTGCAAAAGCACGTCGCCGCAGGCGCGTTACACAATTCTGGAGAAGTTTCAGACGAGTCGAAATGCCACCCAGGAACTCACGTCGCCATTCTCGAACATCTTGAAGCCTGGGCAAGAGCGCTGACCTACATATACCCAATCATATGGCTACATGGACCCTCGGGAGTAGGGAAATCCTCGATTCTACGGACAATGGCTCAAATTCTCTTCGACCATGGTCTTCTCCTCGGCAGCTTTTTCTTCCTTCGCTCAGCAGTTGGTCGAAATAGTTCGGAACGCTTCATCCCTACAATTGCATATCAGCTGGCCCTTCGCATTCCTCATACCCGCCCATACATTGGACAAGCCATTGAAAGGGATCCATTAATATTTGCTCTTTCACTTTGGGATCAAGCTCAGGCATTGATCGTTTCCCCTATCCTTGCTGTGCTCGCCGACAATCCGTCTTACGATGTTAGTCGCCTTCCTCGAGTGATCATCATCGATGGCCTTGATGAATGCAACGATCCTGACAAGCAAAGCGCCATTCTAGAGGTCATGTGTCGCGTCTTGGAGAAACTTCCTTTCCAAATTGCTCTACTTATAGGAAGCCGACCTGAACACCACATTCGCATTGCATTTGACGTCGGAAATTTAAACAAGTTATCGTCCCGATTAGCTCTTGACAACTCTGACATCCGCCCCGCAAACCCTTTACCCCAGCGACTCCAGCCGTCCAGGCTCTGGCCCTGCAACGAGGCTACGATTCGGAAGACAATCACGATGACGACGATCGCAGACATCGACGACGAGAGTCCAAGTACCACAAGGACCGACCTCGGGACATGGAGAGAAACCGGGATAGAGAGCGGGAGCCACAGCCACAGACATCCGCCCCGCAACCCCTTTACCCCAGCGACCCCAGCTGTCCAGGCCCTGGTCCTGCAACGAGGCAACGATTCAGAAGACAATTACGATTCAGAAGATCGCAGACGACATCGACCACGAGAGTCCAAGGACCACAAGGACCGATCTCGGGACATGGAGAGAAACCGGGATAGAGAGCGGGGGCGACAGCCAGACCCGACTCGACCCCAGAAGCGTCACAGGTCGGCGTCCCATACCGTCCCTCCTCCGCTTCCCATCACCCAGAATTCATCATCCACCTCCATCTACCCCACTTACCAGTATTCCCATCCCCCCAGGCTCACCTCTGCCAGAGACTCGCGGCACTCCTCCCGCTCCTCGTCCACCCAAGTGGCCTCAGCCACCTCCTATTTCCCACCACAGCAAGTCTCTTATTCTGCTCCACCATACAAGCAGGTGCATCTACCCCCACCGGTCAGATCGCAGACCCCCCCGGCTTATGGACATCCCAATGATAAGTACGGCTATTCTACACCTTACTGGCCAAAGGATGTGTCGGGATACCCTCCCAAACCAGTCGACTTGGCCGTATGTCCATCTTATTTCCTCTATTTTCCAAACACCTTGCTCACTTCTCCATACCCTCATCAGAACGCACCTCAGTTACCCTTTTCTGCGTATCAGACAAAGCAACCCCCTCTGCTAAAGCGCCTCTTCATGGGCCTGACAGGCGGCAACAAGCAGCAATCACGCAGAGTGCCGCGGCGAAAAAGGAGCAGCAGCGTCTGAGTTCCGATTCTTCGAGATGACATAGGCTGACTGACGTCGATCGTCGTCGTCATCCCTCGTCACCTTTCATCGAGTCTCTTTCACCTTTCATTCGCCTTTCCTCCACTTCATCCCAATCGTCCAACATTCATGACTCGGGCTTGATGCCCGTGCGACGAATATCGAGTACCCACACAAGGCGCAAGGGGGTAGGATTTTCTCGGAAAACATGGTATAAAGAGCTAATGAAACGGACAAGTCTTCACTGGATCTTACGGAAATTAGAGCATGTAAAATATCTTCAAGTCGTGCTTGATAAAAAAGATGGAATCTGCAATACTCGAGTATCTCTCAAAGGGAAAGAAAATCTCGTATAAAGTAGGTAAAAGAGACCGTATTTGACGCCCATGCTGACGGTGATGTCTGCAGGTGGTGTATGATGAACTGATGACGACGATCGCAAAGCAGTATCCCGAGGTGCATTACGATAACCTCAAACTTATTTTAAATTTTCCAACGTAAGTTGTTTTGAGGTTGTATGGGTATCATTTCAAAATTAGATCTAGATGGGACGAGATTGACTGGAAGCATCCAGAGAACTTGAGCCAGTTTGCCAAGAAGGAGGCATAGAAGTAGTACTTGAACTTTGTCGAGCCGATAGGGCAAGCAGATGGTGAATACGACGCTGTTGAGACACACCGTGATGTGATCGGCAAGGGCGAGCAGCGGCTTTGACCGGCCCGCCTAGATTGCGATAACGGGTCGTTTGCAAAACTCAGGTATCCTCCTCAAGATGGCGGCCTACGTCCAAGATGTCTTCATGCTTTTCGGAGATTCCATCACTCAAGGTGGATGGGAGCCCGATCGGAATGGGTTCGGCCAGCGACTTTCACGTATGTCGTTCACGCAGGATTTGATTCGAGTTATCTCATGGATTTGTCTGTCTACGCGGACCAGACGTGTATGCCAGGAAATTAGATGTGTTAAATCGCGGATTGTCGGGGTATAACACTGAATGGGGGATTCCTGTCTTTGAGCAAGTGTGTATTTCTGATCTGCGGAGGAAAGACAATACATACGTGCTCACGATGCGGTCCTGCAGTGCATCGCAAAGAGCAGAGAAACATTTGCACCCAAGGTGCGCATCCTCGTCATCTGGTTCGGCGCGAACGACGCCTGCATCCTACCTTCTCCGCAACACGTCCCCCTCCCAAAGTTCAGCGCCAACCTTAAGCACATGGTGTCCCTCATCAAATTGCCCACCTCGCAATACTACTCTCCGTCCACGCGCATCATCCTCATCAGCCCACCGCCTGTGAACACATTAGTCAGGAGAGCGGATCTCGAGGCGCGTAATCCGCCGTTGAAACTGGATCGAGAGTTTGAGGTGACGCGTGCGTATGCGGAGGCGGCCCAAAAAGTGGCGAAGGAGGAGGGTGTAGGGTATGTGGACGTGTGGACTGCGCTTTGGGAGGCGGCCGGGAAGGAAGAGAAAGGGTTGGAAAAGGTGCTTTCGGACGGACTGCACCTGAACGCGGAGGGGTATCGGGTGAGTGGTATGACGCGCCGTGTTTTGATGCCCATGCTGATGGTGGTGCAGGTACTATATGATGAATTGATGACGACGATCGAGAAAGATTATCCCGAACTGCATTACGACAATCTCAAGCCAGTTTTCCCGCCGTGAGTTGCTTCGATGACTTCATTGGGGCTATTTCAAAATTGAATCATGTTCCAGATGGAACGAAATTGACTGGGACAATCCAGGAAACTCGAGCCAGTTCGCAAAGAGAGAGGCGTAGAGTACATAGGGGGCCTTGTTTTTTGTGAATTATGAAGCGAACAGCGAACACGAGGTGATTGAAAGACAAGGGAAATGGGCGGTCGTCAGGTACGCCGATGCAGACGCGGTCACGTGCAAGTTGAACATTGACCAACTGTGCGCAAATAAAAGTGCAAAGGAGGGAAGTGGAACGCGTCTGAATCTCCAAGACATATCCCATCTCTGCGAGACCCCACCGGTGTCCTAGTCGAGCAGTCGTCGTCGTCGTCCGCGTTGTGCAAGTACGCCCAGAGCTTCGGTTGACCCGGACCCACAGGTGTCCACAACCCTACCGCAAGTTGCTTTTCCATTCTGGCAAGCCTTCTCGTGAGAATTC
Source organism: Galerina marginata (assembly GCA_023014335.1). Lineage (NCBI taxonomy): Eukaryota > Fungi > Basidiomycota > Agaricomycetes > Agaricales > Galerinaceae > Galerina > Galerina marginata. Next base: position 1,254,454 of record JAECYW010000007.1, on the reverse strand, counting down.
GTCCCTTTGACCTTTTACCGTCATCTTGCTGGTGTTCTAATTTCTTGCTTTGCTCTTTGTCTTTGTGCAGGCGCGGCCTCCTCCGACTACACATTCGTTACGCTGCAAGGTTCGTACCACTTTCTCTTTCAGATCAAGTTCGGAGAGCGACCTCCGGTTGAGTTGGTTCGCTTTCTTATTGTTTCGTCATGTGCGCCCAAACCCAACTTGGAGCACAATGGAGCGCTCAGAGCTGAGTTCTTATTTGGGCCATTTCAACCATTTCCCATGTGCTCAACCGTATCGCCTTCCGAATGAAGCAATAACTCATTACTCATTGTTCTCTACAGCCACCCGGCGAAGGACTTTAAAACCAACCCGACTTGGTTAGCCACGAACCCTTCCAAGGCCCCCACTAAGTGGTCTGTAACATATTTGTACCATGCTGTACTTGTCCTGATCTTAACCTGCTTGCTCTTTTATCCCTCTCTCGTCACTTACGACTATACTCTTGTGCCACTCACGAATACGAACACGAACTCCGGAACACTGTATAACACCACATCAACCGCACACTGTATCCTGTACTTTGTACACTATCAACTACCACGAACTGTCGAACCGAACCAAAACTAAACCATGGCTGCTGCTCCTGCCACCGCAACCATGTCGATGCCCTTCCTCGACCACCTCATAGTCAAAGCAACACAGTCGCACAGCGCCTCCAAGAAACAGAAGCGGACCCACTCAACCCGCTTCACCGCCAACGCCAACGACATCGACATGTCTTTCCTCAACCCCCCTTTAGCGCCTTCGCGCAAGAAGAGCCAGCGGTTCCTACTGGCCCACAACAACGCCCACGACGGCGACTTTCTCTCCTCCGACCTGGAAATTTCTTTCGCCTCCAATGTCTCCCTCAACTCGCCTCCGCACGAGCAAGCCTCACTCCCAGCGTCAGATTGTGAACCGATGGATATTTCGCCTGCCCCTGCTCCCAAACACATTTCTTTAGGGCTAAATATGAGTGGGCAGAGGCCAAGAGCTTTCACTAGTGGGGCCAGGCTATTTGGAAGCGATATTAGCAATAATAACGGATTAATGCCAAGCCCGGCTATGGGTGACACTTCGAAAGCGACCCAGTCGGGCACGAAGAAGATTCAGAGGTCGGCGTTGCCATTTGAGTGGCTCACTGCTTCGCGTCCCGCTGAACCACCATCACCGGAAGTGAGTTCATATTCTTTCTAATTTATTTGGCAGGTCTCCTGATGCCATATTCCTTCTCAGCCTATCCAGCAACCATCCTCTCCGATGGACGATGCCATGGACGTCGACACGTCCTATAACTTGTCTCCAACCACCGTCGCACCTGTGTCGTTGGCGTTCTCGCCGGAACCAGCTGCTCCAGCTGCCGGCGCAACGAACTTTGATCAACTCTTTTATGACACTATGTCCCCTCCTCGCCGCTCGTTTGACTCTCCTGCTGGACTGAACCACCGGAAACGGCGGTCGCTCTCCCCGGAATCTGCAAAGAAACCACGCCACGAGCTATCCTCGTCGCCTATGCCCATGCTGCCGTCCTCGCCGTCAGAGGCCAAGCTTAACCGTATGGCCGCAAATGGCAAGCCGGGTCTGCAAGGCCTTGGGGCTGCACCGTCTGCGAGCTTCCTGAAGCGCCCACGCAGGCCTGTGCTCTCTGCGATGGTGCAGCCGTACGACCACCACATACAGTCGGCTTATCCTATTTTATCCCCTCCTTCCACTGCCCAAGGACAAGTAGAGGACGACAGCCCGCGTGGCTCCGCCCCCGTGCGGCGCGCCTTCTCTGCCTTCCTACCCCCTTCCGTATACGGCGAACAGGGCGGGCTGGGGCTTGGCATCGGGATTCAAGACGAATCCGAGTCGTCCTTCGAGCACGACGGCAATGACATGTCTTCCCCCGCGCAGGCGTATTCACGGCGGCAGCAGGTGAAGACGATCCGCAGATGTGACGGGACGGAGGACTTCCGCCCGCTAACCGGCGCGACGGCGATGGTGCAAAAGGAGAGCCCATCCGCCAAGTTGATGGCGGCGACGGGGTTGCCTGGCTTTGGGGACAACGAGAAGCATGGCAAGATCTTGCCGTGTCATCGGGTGACGGAGGATGGGCTGATGCGTATTACTGCGCAGACGGTGTGTATTTCTTTTTGATTGGCTTGTGCATTTATCGGTTCCGTCGTTGATTTTAATCTCCTTGTTTTTGGCCAGGTGGACGATTTGTTGGACGGGAAATATAACGAGGCGATTACTGACTTCCACGTGATAGACTGCCGATTTGACTATGAATATAATGGAGGCCACATTCCTGGGGCGGTGAATATCAACACCACCGTTGCGGTGGAAGAGCTGCTTCTGGGCAAGAGCCTAACGAAGCCGAGACCGTCTGTCAGCGGGGACAGCACGCGGAAGACGATACTAGTGTTCCATTGCGAGTTTAGCGCGAAGAGGGCGCCGACTTTGTACGTTATATTTTTTTGCTCAAGTCTGGATTGACGAACGGGTTTCTTGCAGTGCCAAACACCTCCGCGCCAGGGATCGCGCGATGAACAACCAGTCCTACCCCAAGATCCATTACCCAGAGGTATACATCCTCGAGGGCGGGTACTGCCAGTACTTCAAGACCTCTTCACACCGCTGCAAGCCACCAGCATACGTGACCATGGACGACCCGAACCATGCTACCTCCCGCCGCGAGGACCTCGATCAGTTCCGCAAAGCCAAGTTCGGACGTCACAAGAGCTACGCGTACGGCGACAACGGGAGCAAAGGTGGTCTGCCCTTCGGGCAGACTCAGCAACAGCAACAACAGCCGAAGAGGAACACGGCGCCGAGCGGGAGCGCACCGCTGAGCATGTTCGCGGCTGCTACCGCTGCACGCAGCCGACGGGGCGGGAACGCCCTGGTGACGCTCGTTGAGCAGGAAGGCAACGCAACCGTGGATGCGGACGCGGATGACACGGACACGGATCTGGGTGACAGCCCGTGCCCGCCGCCGATCAAGTCTGCGGGGTCATTCAAGGGCGGGAGTTTGGGGATGAAGAAGATGGGGATGGCGGGACGGGGCATGGTGCGTGCGGAAACGTATGGACCGGCGCGATTTGGGCTTGGGCTTTGAGTCGTTGCACCTCCGATATTTTTTAATGACTGGACGACGTCTTATTCGGCGCTGTGACCGAAAACTATGACTTCTCCTCACCTTCAAGATTCCGACTCGACAATCCGCACACAAAATACTTAAACCCTTCAAACGTAAAGAATTTGGATGACCCTCTATGACGACGGCAATCGTCAATCTCAAACTTCAGGAATCAGACTCGCTCAAGACTCAGGACTCAGTCTACCTATGCCCTATGGTATATGGTGCCCCAACGTTCTTTAACACCCACACGCTCGTTTTACGGTTATGTTCCTTGCTCTCAGGTCTCATGGGATTCTTCCCTGGTCCTAGCTCTGGTCGTTCGCTCTCGTTACTAGCTGGCTTCCTTGCCTCCGTTATCGAGTGTCGCATCACTGTCCGCCGGCTCCTCCTCCTCTTGGTTTTCATACTCATAGAGCTGTCGTTGGAAATGCTAACTTCATCCCATCCCGATCTCTTATTCAATCATCACCATCATCATCATCATCCAAAATCAAGTCATTACCATTTATCATCCATCCATCCATCCAATTGTACCTTTTGCCATTTACCATCAACCTTGGTACGCAGCTGTTTCACCTCATCGGCTATTCGCAGATCGGGCTGCTTCCAGCTACTACACGGACTTGTCTAAGCTAAAGACTTTCTTCTTATCAACTCATCTCATGGCATCCTTACCCAATATCCAATTCTTTATCTCTCCATTTCGTGATTTATCCATTTAAACACCGATTTCTTATCTTGACCCTCATCTCTCTCTCTCCCCTTTTCCATTTCCTCTCTGCATCATCACATATATCTCATCTCATATGATTGACCAATATACAGGTCACCATTTCGTCCTTGTGTCTTCTTTCGACTTCGGCTTCGGTTTTCTTCCTGTTTCCTGTTTATCCTTTATATCTATCTATCCCAGTTTTCTACGTTGTGTAGTCCTTCCGGATAAGCATTCACAATTGTTTTTCTCTCGTCCTCGTTCCTCATCCTTCCCAACCCTTACTTCTACCTTGAGCCTCTAATGGACGCTTACCCACCTACGCACGTACGGCATTAGCTAGCTGGTTTTATTCTGTAACCCAATTTTTCGTGATTTGCGAATTTGAATTCAATTTCACCTCCTTTGCATTTTTGTATTTATTGTTTTTTGTAACCGTCAATTAGTTTCTTACTTCTCTTTTGTTTTTTACCTGAACTCTCCGAGCATCCTACTCACGGCATTCCATACTAGTACTGCGCCTACCTTTTTATTTATTAGTATGGTCGATGTGGATTCTCTGTTTGTTTTGTCTGTTTAATTTATCACTCTCACTCAGAAAATATCCTGTTTCTGAATTTTAATCACCATATTCTCTTACCTGGATAAATTTCTCCTTCGCAACTTCGCGTCACCACTTGTATTCCGGTCGCGGTTTCTAGAAGTGACTACTAGTAACTTTCTACACTGCACGATTGACTTGATGTTTTCAATAAATTTGTGGCATATCTGCCAACTTTTCTACGCCACAACCAACTATAACTACTGCTAAAAATCACCTTTGACGTTAAACAGAACCGTGTTAACATTCTCTTTTTGAATCCGGATGCCACTGTTGGCTGAACCCACATATCCCAACCTGGAGGATCCTCAGCCACAGCCACAGCTTCCGTATCCGATGCAGCGATCTTTTCTTCAACGGGGACATTGAAGTCTTTCTTATCCTCTATTGCATTATACACGTCTTTGAAATTGAGGGGGTCTTTTGGGACGATGGGTTCGAAAGCAATCTCCAGGTCGGGACCTTCGAACCCTTTCTCATCTGTTCGTATGGCATCCAGTTCGTTCTTGAAGTTTTCTTCGATTTCATGAGCTACAGACGCTGATATTTTCCGAATCCTGCGTTCCCTGACCCGAAATAACCTGTAGGTGGTCGTCAAGTAATCAAGGTCAATTGCCATTGCCTCGTCGTCTGTGATTGTATCCCCTCTCTGGACTAGGTCGAGAAAGCCTGCAGTTACCCAGGATGAAATCCTATTCTCTCGCCCTAAAGTAATTTTCTCGATCGACGTGAGTTCTTGCATGCGCTTCAACTCCGATATCGCCATAGCTCGCAGATTTAAGAAATACCACTTCGTGGAAAGCTTAAGAATGGAGATCCACTCCGACTTTAATAATAAGAGTTGGAGCGAGATTGACCTGATCACCTTTAGCTGGGTGCAATTGCCAAAAGCTAGTCGGGAGTTTTGCTTACTTTGGATACAGCACCTTCATCAAGTTTTTGAAGTCCTCGCTGCGAAATTCATCTGGCAAAATTATTGGGTTCGTCGGACTCGATCCTTCGACATCTTCACCAGCAGGCGGCGGAAGCATGAACATTCCCCCAAAAAACTGAGACTCCTTTGTGAACAGGTAGGTCGGAATTCTAAATAACTTCTTTTCCACCTAACACGCTTTCGTCAAGATCGACGTATTCGTATTCTAAACACAAATCTTACTCACTTGAAATACAATCAAGTTGCCTTCCATGTAGTACTCGTCGTCTCTCTGCACAAGGTCTACACCTTTCCCTTTGGATGCGCCAGTCGTATAAGAAGGAAGGGATTCCTCAGCCATTACCAAGTATCAGTGGACAAGCAGAATGAGAACGACCTGAAGCCAGAAGCCTAAACTATTGGCGATCTCTGCTTTTCTAGGCCGTCTTATCGATGAAAATAGCGCCTCGTGTCCACGAAGCAACGACAAAATGCATTGAGGCATCCCTTTCAGGTCGAACACGCCGAAATATATAGCAGCCACGGATTTTGAGAACAACGTATCTGTGATGAGATTTGGAGCATGTTTTGTATTCATAACATTGTTGATTGATGAGTGGTAGGACCATATTAGTTCAGACGCGTATTGTCACGTCACATGATCGTGTTGATCGCGTTCGTCAACCTTGAACTGCGATTCTTTGCCTCTCTCCAGGATATACCGCCACGATCATGATTGATGTTCAAGAAGCTACGTCGGTACTTTCTTATTTTCTGTCCTTGAATTTCACCAAACCATGTCTCCAATTACAGGAAACTCATTCGGGACATGTTACCGATAATGGATCCTGATGAGGACTACTTGACAATAGTAGCTGCGGAGGAACAAATTAGTGCATCAGAGGCAAAGAGAAGGAAGGAGCTGGAAGAAGCTCACGCAAATCTAAAAGGTCGGGTATTGTTTACCTACTAGCCTTACCCTTTTTCATCCGTTTGGAAACAGCCTTGACACGAGTGCTGGAAGCCGCACGAGTATCGTCAACGAGACCTGGCTCCGTACCTTCAGAACAGGCACACGTCGCAAACTTGAACGAGCTCGACGGCAGCCGGCTGTCCCTCGCCAAAGCCATTAGCGATGCAGAAACCATGTTGGCCAGCAAGGATGCCGAACTTTCGGCCTTGAAGGAAGAAGCGAGGAGGCTGGAAGTCTTTGACCCGGCCCTGGAGCACGAGAAAGAACTGGATGGCAGCACGTACGCTTAACTATTTATGGCTGGTAAATTCTATTCACGAAACGAAAAACACTGCAGTCTACGGCTAGCCATATATAAAGGGATAGGCTTCGAGCCAATCGTAGAGAAAGACGGCAAAGTAAACAAAATGCTTGTTCGTGCGTATTGTTCCCTCTTTTCCGTTTGACGAAAATCAACCTTCTGTCGTCGTAGGAGCCCAATCGGGAGACATTCACACCGTTGATTTCCTCACTGGCCAAACAGATCTCGAATACACTCAACTACTTTGGAAACATGTTAATTCATGACGACCCTTCCTATACATTTAGTCCAAACTCATTTATTATCTTATAGGCACGTGTTGCTTTTTTCTCACTTTTGTATTCCAGTAGGTGCCTCCAGTAGGTGACATGTATCATAATAAAAATAATGTACTACTAATGCAAGAATGCAACTAAGCTCCAACAAAGTTCCGCGAACGAAAAAAATATAAGAAAACAATAACAGCGGAGATACTAGGTATGTCGACCTGACGGCGCAGAAAGGTATAATCCAAAAACATCCCTTACGCGGTCGCAGGATGTTGCTGCTGCTTCAGTGGTCAGTTGAGTAAAAATGAAAATACAAATCGAATTGAAAGCCATACCAAAAGCGAGGGCTTAATGACCCAAACCCTCTTCTCTTTACACTTTTCCCCGACTTCTTTCACCTTTGCCTCGATCGCAATCTTTTTAACCTTGTGCTCTCTTAATTCAAGGTAAATCGACTCCACAAGGGTGGTGATGCTTGATGCTTGCAGCTGAGTGATCTTATCGAGGAGCAGCTGCATGTAGGTGTCAGGGAATGATGCCTTGGGGACAACTGGCGCCTTTTTGGGAGCTGGGACACTGTTCACAGGAGCTCTCATGGAATAGTCGACGACGCCTACAGCATTGCCATTTACTGGGGCCGTAAGTCGAGGGGGAAGAGCGGGAACAGCAAAGACGACTTCGTTTGTTTGGGTGTGGTTCGTAGAGTTGAGAATTCTGAGGTTTTCTTTGTAGTCTTCAATGCATGTGGAAACAAAAGTGAAAGGATCAATCGATAGAGGCGTATCTAAATCAAATTGTATCAGAAAAGGGAAAAAAATTTCAGGGAATGAGGTTTCTTACCGTTGAATAGTTGGATAGCATATGGTTTGAACGGTTCGTACTGGCAATCCCCGATAGTCGACTCAAAGAGAGGCCCTTTGGCAAAAGGCACCAGAGGCACGACCACTTTGCGTTTCTTGCCCATCTTTCTCTCTTCGTCTTCAGCTTTTCGCTTTGGCGGCGGAGGGGCATTAGGAAAGTCGAAGATGGGTGGTGGCGATGAGTTCCGGCTCAGCGCCGACAGGTCAGCAGGTTCATTATCGTCCTCGACGAGCCAACTTTCCAGATCGGAGTCAGGTTCATCCGCATCCCCGTCTTCGTCTTCGCCGTCCTCTGCAACGTCTTCCCCCGCTGGTTCTTCTTCCCATTCTTCGCCGCTGTCATATCCGTAATCAAACACTAGGGTGTCTTTGGCAAATGGTCTACGGGGACCAACAACACGCGAGCTCCGCGTCCATGTCCCAAAGTATCCTGGTCGCGCATCAGTGTGGAAATGAAACGCTTTGGCTGGCAGCAGTTCTCGGTCCCCAAGTTTGGCCAGGAGAGTTCTAACAAGGTCGTCGTTGCCGCTAATCTCAGCTTCAGACAGCTGGGACATGAGATCCCGCACAGAAATTGGATGGTAAAGTTTGAACCCTGCTCTTCGTGGTTGACGACTGCGAGGTGTTGCTGAAGGCGGCAATGTTGAAAGTATATTTGTTAAATGATCTGCAAACGTTAATGTTAGCTTGTGGAATTTTTTAGGGAGAAAGGTAGGCAGAACCTCGAGGCGTCATCGTCGCGAGTGCTTCTGCCGTTGGCTGAGGATCTAGCATCTCAACATCAACCTCTTCATCGCTGTCTACGATTATTATTTCGTTGTTAGGTGAGGTCGAAGCAAACCGTCGTTTTCTTTTCTTTTCCGCCTTAAACCAGTTTGATGGTGCCATGACTTTATCCTTCTGCAACACAAACGGCTTGAAAACCTTCTGGAAATCGGAATGTGTGTTTGAAGGACCGGCAATGGCGCTTTCGGGTTCTTGTGCCGGAGATTTTGCCTTGGCTTTCGAGAAGAACTTCGCCATGATTGACTGGGATTTATTGTGTGCGTCCTTCTCTTTCTTCTCTTTCTCTTCTCGAGCCGCCCTTTTCTCAAGCTTCTCTTTCTCCTGAAACGTCGTCAGGCACAATGTAATAGAGAAAATCTTTGAGATAGGGTAAAATACCTTCGTCGCTTTTTCAGGATCTGCAGGTCTCTTCAGGGTTGGCAGTTTGCCGTCCGTTCGCTATGACCAAAATGTTTTGTTAAAAGAAAGAGGAAGCTAGTCAGAATCGAACATACATTATTCTCAGATTCTTCTGCCTTCTTCTTGCCTTGCTTCTTTGACGATTGAGGGGTTTCTTTGGTATCAACGGTTGGTCCGACTGAACCCTGAGATCGTTCCGGTTTATTTAGTTCTTTCGTTGGGAGTTTGTTAGTCCCTTTAGGGTCGATAATCGTATCGCGTTCTTCTTGAGAGTAGGCCTCGAATAATAATCTGAGATCTTCCTTGGCCTGGAGCAGTCAAATTATAAATGATATTATAAATGATAAGGTAATAATAAAAATCAAACGTACCTGCACACGTTCTGCATGCCTCAACTCCGCCTTCTCTCTGCTATTTTTCGGTAGCCAGCCCATATGCTCCGCTCTGACTTCCCATCTCCACACGGAGATCGCAGAAGGGGGTTTGACACCCAGTGGTACGTCAATACCGTAGTTATTTCTAACCAGAACGTCTAGGATCGCATTTTCGACCAGATTTAGTGGTAGCGCAGCGGACGTGGCAGACGCGATATCCTTGTCCTCGTCTTCGTCCAGAGTGGGCAGAAGTTCGCGGTGAATATGTTTCCCAAGTGCCGTCAAAGTTTTATCACTGGTTATCACTATTGAAAAAATGATGGATTGTGCCACAACTCGAAACCACGTACCTTTCGTGAGCCAACTTTGCAATGAGCGGTTTATGCTCATCTGGGAAAGCGGACAGAGGCTGTTCCTTCATGCTAATTCGTTCTTCCAGCATGCTACGAAATTTGACAATTTCTGACGCGGATTGAGTCAAATTTTGTTCTAGCTTTGCAAAGAAAACGTACCTTGGAGAGTTTCGGATTGTTTCTCAAATGAGATGGGTTTCTGCTTGAAGTAGACTTTACCATTCTTCAATTCTACAATGCGAGTTCTCTCTTGCTTTTCTAGAGGGAAACAACGCGTTGAGTACAAGATCTCGACATCCGTTATTCGCGTCCAACTCACTGTCTGCTGGCGTCGACGGCTCCTGGCTCCCTGCTGAAAACACGGTTCAGGAAAAGCCTTTACGCGACAAATGACGATTCACATTACCTTTGGTCGATTCCGGTCCCGACATCGCGACAAACGGCCTTTCGCAAGAAGAAGATGGGTGGTGGACAGGGCTAACAGAGACTCGGCGGCCACCGATGCATCAAAAGGTATTCGTGGGAGCAACGACGCGTCGTGACTACACACTTTGTCACGCGTTCGTGACGGACACCCCCCATCCTCCTCCACAATTATGGCCGCCAATTTTTTCACAGCGAAGGCGCAATCGACAAAGCCGGCCAAAAATCAGACTACCGAACCAGCATTACAGCCATGGGTGGAAAAATAGTGCGTCTCCTTGATTTTCTTCTTGATAAATTAGCTCACAATCTGGCAGTCGACCAAAAACGATTGACGACGTCTCCGCCCAAGAACATACAGTCGCAGTCCTCCGTAAGACACTGACGTCGACAAATGTGGGCACTGCATGTTTCTACCTGTTCAATTGCTAACCATTGGGTTACCAGCTACCACATATGCTGTTCTATGGGCCTCCTGGTACGGGCAAAACTTCGACGATCCTGGCGCTATCGCGACAACTCTTTGGGTAAGTTGCCGCCACTACATTTCCCCCATAAATCTAAGTTAATACTCCAACAGACCGGACAACTTTAGAAACCGAGTACTGGAGCTAAACGCGTCCGATGAACGTGGTATCTCCATCGTCCGCGAGAAAATCAAGAACTTCGCTCGTCAAACCCCTCGCGCCCAAGCGGTTGCTTCAGATGGAAAAACGTACCCTTGTCCACCCTACAAGATTATTATCCTCGACGAAGCCGACTCAATGACACAAGACGCTCAGGGTGCCTTACGACGAATAATGGAAACCTATGCTCGCATCACAAGATTTTGCTTAGTATGCAACTATGTCACCAGGTGCGAGTTAAATTATCTACGATGCAACCGCCATATCCCTGACACAGGAATACAGGATCATCGAACCCCTTGCGTCTCGCTGTTCCAAATTTCGTTTTACACCCCTGGACAACACTTCAGCAGCCCTTCGACTGTCATTCATTGCCCGAGAAGAACGCATCGACATTAACAAGCCAGTCATTGATGCACTAATTTCGACCTCCAACGGGGACCTCCGTCGTGCAATTACATACTTGCAATCGGCATCAAGGTTGTCGTCGTCAACAAATCCGCCGACAAAAATCCAAACAGTCGATATCCAAGAAATTGCAGGCGTTGTCCCAGACTCTGTTATAAACGACTTCGCCAGAGTACTTGGCATAGAGCTCGACGATGGCATGGATGTCGATGATAGATCCAATGGTCGCGGTGGTTTCGAGCCTATCAAGAAGCAAGTAAAATTCTTGATGAGAGAGGGTTACTCAGCGGCTCAAATTATTTCACAGGTAAGTCTCAACCTTTGTGTATTCTCAAATACTGTTCTCACTCTTCCACCCTCAGTTACATGACTTGGTCGTTTTCCATCCTACTTTAGATGGCCGGAAGAAGTCAAGTTGTGCTCTCGCCTTCGCAGAAGCTGACAAGGCCCTTTGCGATGGCGCAGACGAGGAGTTGTGGGTTCTCGAGGTTGCTCTCTGCATAAATAAAGCTGTCCTATCATAGGGCTCGTGTTGTATCTCCACCCTCACTGTCCATGTATCTCAGATTGCTATTGTATTATATGTTTGACATTCAAAATTCACTGTCTGAACAAAAAAATTATGAACATTATGGAAGCTTCATTACTTTTTCATCCACTTTGGAATTGCACAGCGTCTCATATGGGTAGCACTGATACCGAAGACAAATCATACACAACTAAACTTCATTTTGATATGCAAAAAGCGTGGAAAAGACAGCAAGCAAAGACTGAATGAAGTATGAAAAAGAACGGGATCTAACTCCTCCGTCGACCATACCAGCTAGTTTACCGGATGCCAGCAGTGGCTTTTTGTAGGGCACGCTTGATGCCGAGCTGGGCCTTCCTCAGCTCATCAGCCGTTGAGTCTTCAATCTCAAGCTTCTCGAGTGCCCGTGCGAGCTCAGCTTCGACCTGGGACTTGGCTCCGCGCTTGAGCTTCATGCCAATCTCTGGCGAAGTGATGGTGCTCTCGACCTGGTGGACGTAGGCTTCGAGGTCAGACTTGGCCTCGTGACGAGCAGAGAACTCCTTGTCAGCAGCCTTAAATTGCTCAGCATCCTTGATCATCTGGTCGATCTCAGCGGTTGAGAGACGACCAACGGAGTTGGTGATGCCTAAAGGAGAATAAGTATACGTTGGAGTTCCAACGATGAGCACACTTACTGATAGATGCCTTGCGGCCTGAAGCACGGTCTTGGGCAGAGACCTTCAAGAGACCGTTAGCGTCAACCTCGAAGGTGGTAACGAGCTCGGCTTGTCCACGGGGCATGGGAGGAATGCCGGTGAGCTCAAATTCTCCGAGCAGACGGTTGTCACGGCATTGTGTGCGTTCACCCTCGTACCTACAATGCGAAAGTATTAGAGATAAGATAAAATAAAAAGACAGCAGTGTGATACATACACAGGGAAAGTGACAGTGGTCTGGTTGTCCTCGACGGTCGTGAATGTTCGGGACTTGTTAGTAGGAATGGGAGTGTTGCGGGGAACGACGACACCGAAGACGTCGCCTTGCATGGCGACACCGAGGGAAAGAGGAGCAACATCGAGCAGGACAAGATCCTTGGTCTGTTCAGAGGTTTGGCCAGTAAGGACCGCGGCCTGAACAGCAGCACCATAGGCAACAGCTTCGTCGGGGTTGATAGACTTGTTTAATTGACGGCCACCGAAGTATTCGGAGACAAGGGCCTGAATTTTTGGGATACGGGTGGATCCACCAACAAGAACGATGTCGTCGACCTTCTCACGGGACATCTTGGCATCCTTCAAGACCTTCTCGACGGGATCGAGAGTGGACTTGAACATGGTAGCGTTGATCTCCTCGAAGCGGGCACGAGTGATGTTAGCTGAGAAGTCCTCACCCTAGACAAAATCGATTAGGAAGGGTCCACTTCTATGATGATTATGCGAACTAACCTGGAAGAGAGAGTCGACCTCGATAGTGGTCTGGGCAACACTTGAGAGCGTTCTCTTGGCACGCTCGCAGGCACTGCGGAGACGACGGAGGGCACGAGGGTCCTCGCTGATGTCGAGCTTGGTCTTCCTCTTGAACTCATTCTTGAAGTGCTCCAAGAGGGTGTTGTCGAAGTCCTCACCACCCAAGTGAGTATCTCCGGCAGTAGCCTTGACGGCAAAGATACCACCGCTGATGTTCAGCAATGACACATCGAAAGTTCCTCCTCCGAGATCGAAGATGAGAACGTTCTTCTCTGCCTTGGATTGGCGGTCGAGACCGTAGGCGATAGCGGCGGCGGTGGGCTCGTTGATGATACGGAGAACATCAAGACCAGCAATGGCACCAGCGTCCTTGGTGGCGAGACGTTGGGAATCGTTGAAGTAGGCAGGAACGCTGCAGTGGGGTGGGCTCAACAAGAGACAAAATTTCAGAGGAAAACGACGCACGTGACGACAGCCTTCTTGACGGTCTTGCCGAGCTTGGCCTCAGAGATTTCCTTCATCTTGGTGAGAACCATTGATGAGATTTCCTGGGGGCTGAAGGTCTTATCCTCTCCGAGGTACTGGACTTTGATCAGTGGAGATCCCTCCTTTTCGACGACCTCGAAAGGCCAGTGTGTCATATCCTAAAAAATAACCAGTTTGAACACTGCAGCTTTGAGCGTGCATCTAACTTCACTGACCTTCTTGACATCAGGGTCACTGGAGGAAGTGAGTGAGTAAATAAAGGTTGGTACGGTAGAAATTTACTCACTCAAATCGGCGACCGATGAGGCGCTTGGCATCGAAGACAGTGTTACGCGGGTTCATGGCAGCTTGATTTTTGGCGGCATCACCAATCAGGCGCTCCTCAGCAGAGAAAGCGACATATGACGGTGTCGTGCGGTTTCCCTCTGCGCAGAGAATTAGTATATACGGTCCCAAATGGAAAAATGTACGAACGGTCATTGGCAATGATTTCGACACGATCGTTTTGCCAGACACCAACACAGCTGAAGAGTAAAAATGAACCTCTGACAATGAGGCAGAAAGAGATGTTGAACATACGAGTAGGTGGTACCGAGATCAATGCCGATGGCACCGTCAAACAAATCTTCGGCCATTTTTTTAGGGGGGAGAGAAGGATGGGTGGTGGTTAAGATGAAGGGAACGCTCGACAGAAAAAAAAATCGATGGGTGAGGTAAGCAAGTGATGCCGGTTCACAGCCACCATTCTGGCTTTTCTCTAACGCCATGTCCCAGCCTGCGATACGTCCATGTCTGGCTGCTGCTCGTTGCTCCTCAAAATCTACAACCATAAGTAGAATATTTGCTCGACATCAGTCAACAGAGCAAAATAATAAACCCTTGGAGACTCCAGAGGACTGGCATGCCTTCAGAGAGCGGAGAGCAGAGCAGCGTTTACTGTGTTCGTGCCTTATGTTTTTCCGCGTCTAGTGCTCACCATTCGTTAAAATAGTTAAATTCTTCGAGCCGTACGGTTCGACACAAAATGCGGACAACACCTTTAAGCTGGGAAACGCCCTGCATAAGCCACAAGCTCACGCGACAGTTTCCGCTCTTCTAGCCGCTGGGGCTCATTTCGGTCACGCGTCGACCCGAATGAACCCCAACTTCGTTCCATATGCCTACGGGACGCGTTCAGGGATAACTATAATCGACCTCGACCATACACTTCCCTTGCTGCGCCGTACTGCGAACCTTGTGCGAGCCGTGGCGCGAGCTGGCGGAATCGTCGTCTTTATTGGCACCCGACCCGACCTCCGCCCTGTCGTCACTAAAGCATCTGAACGATTAGGAAAGCAAGGTTTCTACGTAGGAGAACGGTGGCTTCCAGGTACCTTGTCCAACCGACGACAATTCTTTGGCGAGTCTGTAGTCGATAAGACAAGAATGATTCCGGACCTGGCCATCATCCTCAATCCTCTTCAAAATATCATCGCAATCAACGAATGTGCTGCCGAGAATATTCCTACAGTCGGGATCATTGATTCAAACGTCGACCCGCGTCTAGTGATGTACCCCATTCCGGCCAACGACGAAAATACACGCACTGCAGAACTGATTGCTGGAGTTCTTAGCATCGCAGGCAGGGAAGGAGTTGCTCTACACGAGCAAGACAAATTGGCCGAACTCAAGAAGCGAGATAAAGTGTCACGGCAGAAAACGAGTCGGTATATTTCTAATAAAACCTACGATGGTAACTAATACATAGCTTTATACCTTAATCTATACATTCCGATTTGTTGCCGCTTTCTTAGCAGCTTGATTTTGCTGTATTTTGTACCAATATCCTAAACGCTTCCCTTCAATATCCAAGTGGAAGATTGGTAAAGAACAGGAGACTTACTTTCAGCCTCCTCAAGTGCCCTGACATTGCTGCCCAACTTGTTGATCGTCTCCATGTATTCCTCTTCTTCAACACTATCAAATACAACGCCTCCTCCTGCCTGCAGGTACGCAACGCCATCTTTAAATGTCATAGTTCGAATAGCTATGCAGGTATCCATTTCATCATCAGCAAAGTCAAAGCGACCGACAGCCCCAGCATATACTCCTCGTCGCTCCTTTTCTAAAGAGGAGATAATCTCGATGGCCTTTATCTTTGGTGCTCCTGAGACGGTGCCAGCAGGGAATATCGATCGGAACGCATCAAATCTTGAGAAAACAGTGAGGAAAGGTCCAAAAGAAAATAAGGTTACTTACCTTGTTTGTCCATCTCGTAGGGTTCCAGAGACTTGCGAAGTCAGATGGATAACATGGCTAAACTTTTCAACCTTCATCAGATGGTCCACCTTCACCGTTTTAGGCTGGCAAACTCGGTTCACGTCGTTCCGTGCCAAATCGACGAGCATGATATGTTCTGCTCGGTCCTTCTCAGAAGCAAGGAGAATAGCACCCAGCTTCTCATCCTCTGCCAAACAGAATAAGCTTCGCAAAACACCGATTGAGATACCAACTGACCTTCCGGTGTTTTCCCTCTCTTTATCGTCCCGGCAATAGCGTGATTATAGACTATGTTCTTCTCCACTTTACATAATGTCTCCGGACTTGCACCGACAAGCTGAAGATCGCCGCAATCCAGATAGAACATATAGGGAGATGGGTTGACCTGCCGAAGATGTCTATACGCATTGAAAGGGTGCAAAGAAGTTGGCCGTGCAAGTCGCTGGGAAGGTACTGCCTGGATTATGTCTCCGGCCACGATGTGCTTCTTCAATGTGGTCACAAAACCCTCGTACCCAGCCTTTCCGACATTTGAAACCGCTTCGTTCCCGAGAGTAATGGGGGGTTGAGGGGGTTCGGGTGTGGCACTTGAGAGGAGAAGCTTGGCTAGCCGGCGTGCCTTCGAGACGGCAGTTTGATATATGAAGGAAAGGTTGCTCGTTCCAACGACTTTTGGAACGAATACGTGTGAAACAACCTTCAAATTCTGGAAGATGTGATCGTAGATGAGGAGCGTATCCACAAGCATAAAGATGGCTTCGGGGATCTGGAGAGGATCCTGGAGATCGCATTTCGTCTTGGGCTCAAAGTGTTGGATGCAATCGTACGAGACATATCCAATAGCACCTCCAGTAAATGTTGGGACTTCTGGGATTTTGATATACTGATGAAGTGCGAGCTCTTTTTGCAGAGCAATCATTGGATCTCCCGTAATTTCTTCTCCGGGTCCGGTTTTGATCACTTTCAAAGGATCTAAATCAATCCAGAAAACAATCAGTATCCGAGTACCATTGACCATCTTTTTGTCGACCCACCAGCCCCGATGAAACTGTAACGAGCAACATTTTCTCCTGCAATTACTGACTCAAGCAGGAAACTGTATTTGGAGTCTTTGGCGACTCGAAGGTAGGCCATACATGGTGTTATAAGATCGGCAGGAAGCTCGACGTATACAGGAACACAGTTCCCTCGTTTTTCATGGATGATTAGATTCTCAACTACAGAGAGAGGGGGGAAAGCCGGTAGTGTCTATAAATCGAAAGTAGATCAATTCAGTGGTTAGTACAAAAGGTTTGTAAATCAGCTCACTTGTGTATCCATAGGTCTTCAGATTATAGACAATGTTGCAGTAAGTGACAGTAGGCTATAGATCGTGTACAGCTGTCCTGGTGGGACTAAATATACGGCTGCGAGAAATGTGTCCAAGTTATCAATGTGAGAGAGAGCCAGTCCGGTTAATTTGTTCAATGATCGGAGAAATGATTCTTGACTTTGTTCACCGACGACAACCTCGCCGACATAATTTGCTCGGGTCTCTCGTGTAGACTTCGTTCAACCGCGAAGATCGACTCACTCCCTGGTACTATTTTCTCGTCCGACATGATTACGCCGCGGTTCAGCTGTAGCCAGACGGAGGACACGATCATTGTGTCGATTTACTGCCCGTCCGTCCGTGTACGCCGCCATTCTCGCGTCTCATTAGACCGTCTAGCTCAACGTCAGGCAAAGTAGGCAGCCGAAGTCGACATCAATGTCGATGAAACTCTGGTCGCGGTTCACGTCAACCCATACTTTCTACGGCTGAATTTTTCCAAACCTGTCCTGGAAGACGAAAACTCTTCAGCCCAGTACGACCCGAGTTCAGGAACTCTTACTGTCACTCTGACGAAAGAAAATCGGGGAGAAGTTTTTGAAGACCTGGATCTGCTCGCGAAGCTACTGGCGCCGAGGAAGACAGTCCAAGAACCGCCTTCAATCGAGGTGCTTTCGTCGAATGTAGATGACGATCTGGTGGCAAAAGCGGAGGCTCTTTCAATAGATCGTGACGAAATTCTTGAAGGTAAAGCCTTATTCTCACTATAGTGACTTGACTGACCACCTTTGTAGCGGCTCAAAATGACTGGCAATTGCCCCAGGAGGTCCCATCTCCATTGCCTCCTCTCAACATCTCGCAGCAAGTGCGCTACGGGTTTCTGGACATGTACTCTGGTTATCTCAGGCATGTGACCCATACCGAAAATGAAATCAATGAACTCGGTGACGAAGCAGAAGAATGCAGCAATGAGAGACGCCGAGCGAGGAGGGTCAAACATGAAGACGAGAAATTCGACGAGGAACACTACATGTAAGAGATGATAATATGTTCTTGACCATTTTGCTAAATAATTCAACGGTGTCAATAGGGCAGATTTCATGGACGACGAATACATTCAGGAACTAATAGCGTGGGCCCACCCCTACGTCTCCGGTCAAACTGAGGTCCAGTATAGTGAAAAAGAAAACATGACAATGTTGCGTTTGCCGCGGAAAGAATGTTCGTTATCGTAACGTTGCGCCGTCTGCCTGCCTCTTCAACGTCTGAAGTCTCATTCATATTCCTGCCCAGACCTTGCCACAGACAGCCAAACGCATGATCTTTATCTGACCCTTATCACACTCCTCTTCTCTTATGTTTACGAATCGAGGACGTCACAATGCGACCCTACCCCAGAGAGCGCATGGACGATGGGCATTCTGACGCCTGCCTTCACGGCCCTGGATCCTCCGCATTCCTCCCACTATACAAGAGGACCTCAAGTTTTTCCGGCTGACGGACTCGAAGAGGCACTCGTGCCGTCGTACAGGCGCTCTCTGACATTCCCCTTATATCGCTCTTTCGCGTTGGCAGAAAAGTGTCGTGAAGACGTCGCCGGCCTCCTCAGAAAGGGCAAACGAATGGTTATACGGTGTCTTTTAGAGATAAAAGATATCTTGGACCATCACGAAGTATATTATATTTACAGCAAAATCTGGCTAGATGACTTTTGCTCTTGGATTCAGGCTCAGGCTAGGTAATTTTTGGTTTTGTGCATCTTGCATCATTAACCGGATGAACTGAAGTTCCTTTGAATAACAGTGATGAAATCTTAGAACTTCTGGGGATGACCTTAATGGAGGTTAAAGTTGATAAATGTTCTATCGGTTGGGAACTCGAAAAGATTGAAAAGGCAGCTATGCAAGCGCTCGATAGAGAGAGCGATAGCGACGACGAAGGGCTAGACGAAGGCTCTGTCTGACGGACGACCTAGGAAATAAGTATTGAAGCCTGTGTATCACTCGTGTGTGCCCTCTTGTATTTTTTTCGATGTCGGATTGTCTCATACGCCATTTTTCCGATAGTGAATAGATGTGTCTCGCTTAGTGGCATCATCTGACATACTGAAGCCAAACGTTCTTTTGTCATTCAGTACTCGGAGTCACTCATCATGGCCAGTCAAGGCCTCATGCCCATCAGTTGATACAACTGGGTCTAACTCTTTGGGTGACGCTGATACTACCTTAAAAGATCAGAGACGGGGCAAGAGTTTCGACCCATCAGCCCGATGAGAATAAACCTTGCATAACTGAACGCAGCTCTCCCATACGTACCATATCAGAAAGAATGATAAACTATGCAATTTAGCCGACCAAGTGGTGTTTTGGAATACATGTGAGAGTCCCGGCAACTTTCTTTGTTTAACCGCTAAATACCGTAGGCGTCGTGTATGAATTTCCGAGAAGCTCCCATACTCGTAATCTGTCAATAGGACAGGAATTGGAAGGAATCGGCCATTTATGCTGTCCGTTATTTGCCGGTCCATGTTATCTTTCAAACCTTTCCACCATCGATTTCCGCTCCGTGAAGGTGAAACATGCTGAACCCAGACCGGCCCAGAACAAGCACACAAATTTCGGAAATTTGACATTTATCTTTGGGAATAATAAATAACAAACATCTCTGAAGCCGATTCACCTTGAAGGCTGAACCCACGCCGAGTGCCAGTGGAATGGTGAGTAGCCGAGAGCTGCTGATGGTCTCTAAAAGAAGCAAAGAGTGCAACAAGCAACGAGAAATAACACAAAGTGATAATTCAACAGAGGGAGGTCAGGGTTCGCCTCTGAACCGAGAAGTTGTCAGATACGTCGTTGACCAGCAGTGCCTAGTGCCTACTCTGAATCATATCCAGCTGAAGCGACTAATATTGGCATGGTGGAATCCGGAGTTGATTTAAGGTCATTAAAACATAGGAATAGAAGCAATTAGAACAGCTTCCCAATCCCAGCCGAAGTCTGAATATATATGTGGAGCCGCCCATGGAAATTTGATGGAAATATAAACAAAATTGAAGACTCAGAAGAAAGGACAGTCAGCGGCGAGCACATCACGCTCGCTGATTTGTGTTCCTGTAGGCCTTGGAGCAGTAAGACACAGCAGAAAAGAAAGACCATCCCTGGGCTATCCGAGAGGCGAGTAGGCAAGTTGGCTACTCCATGTTTCTATAGCAATAGAAGAAGTTAGGTTCTGGTGTGGCGAGACGCCACAAAACCCCGTCGTTGTGTTACCATTTTTGGCACAGTATGTGTTTTGCGCACCGGCGTCACGCCGACGTGACCCTCCCTTTTGTGAGGCTCATCGCCGGAGTCGGCTTCCCGACGATCTCACATACGTTTCCTCCAATGAGGCTTCTAACTGTGATCCAGCTCCCGTGAAACATGCACGCAACATTCAAACCTTAACTGAAGGTGTAGACCTCTAGAACCGGTCTAAACGAGGTTATGTACTCTGCTGTCAGACCCCAAACCAAGACCTTTGGCTGTTCGTTGTGCGTTTGTCTTTTTCCGATATCTGTATCTGGACCAAACTTATTGTTCTCCCTATCGCTCAAGAGCTGCCTGCGTTCCTCTACTGACAGAAACCCCGCCCTTTATAATTGGAATTTGGCGCAGATTCGCTTCCGGCTGAAGCGTCTCTCAAGCCGCATCACATGGGTCTATATATCCGATCATCATCTCTCTATTACTGTATGACATCTATGGGATATTTTTCTTCCCGATGACAGATCTCTAGATCTTAAAGTCTGGTGTGAGTGAGTCCAAGTCTGTCCAAGTCTTCAATCGCACGTTTCGGAAAGCTCATGACCTATCTGTCAGGTAAAGGCTATCTCGTAATTTTAGCCCTTGCCTTGTGGCCTCGAATGAAAGGAATATGTCGTGTTCGTCTGGAAAAAATAAATATGCGATTGCTTCTGAACCGCAGGGAACCCTTCGCCTCAGTCTAGGAAGAATCGCTTGGGATAACCATATCCGTTGCATCTCCTTCACATAGCCGGCGAAGGAGAAACGTATTCCAAAAAGAATGCCTAAGTGCACCCGGACACTTCTATGCGCTCGCTGGCAAACAGGCGTTGTCCACGTTCTGGGCTGCACCTCAAAATTTCCACCCCCGAGTTGCCCACAGAGGACCGGTGAAATTATTTTCCTGGCTTCTTCTTCGATCCAACTTGACCTTCCAAATTCCTCTGACCACCAAGAGACCCAGTTCCACCGTGCTGGCCCAAGACGAATGCGAATATCAATTGACAATCAATCGTGTCACTGGGCGGCGCCTGATAATTACACAACGTTCCGTGGCCCCCTTGGTGCTCGGCAGTGTCAAGAGGGTGACAAAGTATCTACACATTCCATTCAAACGGCACATCTGGCTTGGCCACTGTCATAGGTATTTTAATCTCAACTCTCACCTCATGTACGTGGGATTACCTCTGTCTTAACCCTTCTTTTGTGCTCAGAGCCGTGACTTAATCGGTTGAGAGTAAATTCGTGTGAACGCGAAGAAACTGCGATTTGGGTCTTCGTCCGCAGTCGCTTATATGATCAATCGAAGGTTATTTTTGTTGTCTTGAAATTAACTGTCAAAATATCATGTACATGGAGGTCTGTGACCTGGCCAGAGATTTCAACGAGGCCTTCGAGGGAGTAAAGCGGCATCCTACTTATGGCGAAGGTCTGTTTTCGTCGAACACGCCATTCATGTCGGCCGCTAGGCAATCTTGGCCCTCGACCCATGACTGAGCCGGAGACAATTCTGGGATAGTCGGGCCCGGCATACTTAATTTACAAGGTGGGGTACAACATGAAAAGTCAAGCGCTAATTTAGGGGCTTGATCACCGAGGCCATGCACGTACATTCATGGACTTCCGCGGCCGTGATATACCTCTGTCCGTCTCAGCCCATAGGTCTCGCCTGCTCTGAGCTCTGCAATCCATTTTGATACAGCTAATAACGCCGAGGTATCGGGAATGCCCTATGCGATCAAATCTGGTAATTAGTAACTTATTAGTATTGGCTTAATCGGGAGCATGAAATTTCGGACCAGGATAGAGCCTTCAGTAAAAATCCCGTCGATCCAATTCCATTCAATCTGAGGATGACATATGGAGTTTTGGAGGGGTGAGTCCAACCCGCAGTTGCGTATTCGGGAGATTTCTAAAGGGATTTCAGCCTCTGGAATTTGATCAATGGACACAAGCGCCCATAGTAGTAGTTTGTTGAAAACGAGAGGGAGTCAGCAAAGAAGTTTACTTCTCGACGGTAGTTACTAACTACCTGCCAGGGCCCGTGTAGTCATTTATTTTCTGACTGGCGGTAGAGTATCCCATAGGTGCTAGAAGATTCACGCAGGACCGCAGTGGGGCTGTTGGCCAACGACATGGATCAAAGGTCGTCATTCAAGATCAGTCGAGGTAGGCCTCGTAGCCGGGTTCAATCTTAGCCGGATCTCAGCGGCAGGTGTAACGGGGAGCGATTCTGCATAATAATAATTGAAATATCCTTGGTAACGAAGCGTCGCGGGCAAGTTTATAGTAAATTAGAGCGCGTCATGCATGGCCTCTACTTCCGTCGGGGGCCACATGTCGTACGGATGATCATCCCAAGGCCAGCCGCTCATGATCAGCGCTGGATTTCATTATCCAATTATTTTCCAATTCATTATATGCTCCACAGACAAGTGACACAAAAAACCTCCTATTGGCCCATCTCCATTGGCATTGAAATAATGAGGCAAGAAAACACGGCCCCCAAACTCAATGATACCCCAGAAATTTTAAAGAACCCCCTCGTATGACGCCGAATAACTAAATCGTATTGCAAATTGGAATAGTAGAGATTGCGCAAACGAGTCTAAAATGATCACTATAGTAAACCACCACCAACAAAAGACGAGTGTCGAGTGACGACGACAAAGAGAAATGACAACCTGATGCTTGTCCAATACCATCCTTCATGCTAAACGGCTTTCGAAATCTATCCAAACGAAAGTGCGTACGAGTAGCTATAACAAGCGTGATAAATCGTGAGGCAAATAAATAGCGAACCCGACCTATTAAGAAGGCTTCCAAAAAATAGCTGACGGCTAACCAATAAAACCAAAGCGCATTGATCGTAATTACAAGGAAGAAGGGACAGCAAGCCAACTCGGGTCTAATCCGAGTGCGATCTTACCGAAGGCGTCTTTTTGGCATGCGGTGCTCTGGCCTGTGCGAGCGCATGCTGTCCTTCAGGGATGACATCGAAGCCGCTTTGACCAAGGTCGGCCGGGAGTGCCGCAGTCTCATCCAAAGGAGCCGTCAACAAAGCTTCCCGTTCCTCCTCGTCAGACACCCGCGCTACCGGCGGTTCAGGGCGGGGTACAGGCAAACAGGGTGGCGGAGTGACGAGGTTATTAAAGAGGAACTGCAATTAAACGAGCCGTGAAAGTCCATGCGTCAACGTCAACAATCAGGGACAAAATGAGGTAACTATTTACCGTGCCATAACTGTTTTCGGAGGCGCAGCACATGAAAGAAAACACAAAAATTGAAAAAAGTCAGTAACGGCCCTGAAGATATCACAAAAGCGGAGGATGGGGGTGGGTGGTGGGTGCACTTACACAAGGAGTGAAAAGCCGAGGACTTGGAGAAGGGAGATCGGGAAAACTAGCTTCTCCCAGCCAAGACCAAGACTTATGATCCAGATGGAAAGTGTTCTGCATGTATCGGTGAGCGACCGAGCCGTGGCGCTGACGTGCCGAGTGACGCTCAATCCGAAGAAGTTGAACAACGAGATGCTGAGACAAATGGCAAGCCCAGAGTACAAGACTGTTGGTGTGTATATCATCTGATACCAGCCACGGGGAAGGTCGAAGAAGGGGGACAATGCAGAGACGGAAGGGATAGCCAGAATCGGAACAAACATGAGAATCGAGATGGTGCCAAAGAGGCCCTCATAACCGACGGCGACAAGGGGGGTCACGGAATATCGGCCTGGAGAAAGTTGAGCCAATTAGAGGCAACTGGTACAGAATAGTCATTGTACGCACTCAGGATCTTTTCTGCAAACAAAACACATATGAAGGTGCGATTCGTTGGATGAGGAAGCGATGAGAAACAAACCTTCAACGACAAATTGTGTGGCAGTGCTATGATTTGCATGGGAGACATTTCAGTAAGGTGCATCACCGGAAGAAGGCTCGGACATGTGTCAAAGGAAAAAGATGTACACTCACAATACTTGTGCAAACAGAATGAAGAAAATGCCTTGAGAGGGGAGGCACGTTGAAGAGGTCAAATTTCATCAAACATCGGCTGAGAAACTTACCGACAAGAACCTTTGTGATTTCTGGTTCCTCAGTAGCATTTGTGAGTGGGGCGTGGAGGCCCAAAGCCCGAGCCAAATTATGAACGACAGATTCTTTGATTGCGTCCTTGATAAGCGATCCGCTGTACCCCACCAGACACACGCCAGACATGACGATAATAAGGGAAACCCATCTGGAGAACAAGAGAGATGTAGGTCAAAGTGTATTCTTAGCGGACGGAATCGAAGGTTCCATACTGATAGAGCCAAAGGCGGCGTCGGAGAAATATGACGCTGAATACACCCACAAACAGGACGAGTGCACCACGGGTCATTTGATAAATGGAGACGGGGGTATAGAGGAGGCCAACATTCATTAACTGAGAGAATTGGATTTAGAAGCATTAGATCGGAATGAGTGCAATGCATCATCGGAGGAGCCGATTTGTGAGACTTACCGTGGTTCCCGTTAAGTCACAGGCGGCCGGGATCCAAAGGAGGAAAACTTTCCAGCCTTGGAGGGGCTGGGGAGCGAGCTTATTGGGAGGATCTTGATCGGAGTCCGCCAGGAGCTGGACCGAAGATTGTCGCCTTGTCTTTAGCCACGTGTATATGACCGGCAGGAAACCTAGGGAAAGAGAAAGACAAGCACATGGTTAGAGTTACGCGGAGAGATGGTGTCACTGATATTTTAGAGGAAGCTGTGACTGACAGAGCATCTCTCCGACTAGTTCGGTGGGTTATTAGCAAAAGCCAAAATGGGTGAATACGGAAAGAGTGCCCACCGAACATCTGCAGAGTCTGCCAGACGGGCTGTTCGTAAAGGACGCGGTTGCTTGGATCATGGTCATTACAGTTCTCGACGCATTGCATATCCTAATGACTGGTTGGCGATAAGACACGCAGACTGCGGTGAATGGAACATGCCTGCCATTTGGACCAGAGAGAGTTGCTTGATCCCTAGCACGACGGTGAGACGCAGCACGACGATGAGAAGGGAATACATACGGTGAGGATCATCCCCGCCAGGAGGAAGGGCACATAGAGGGAGGAGGGCATGGTCGTCGGGGATGAGAGAGGGGAGGAGTGCCAGCGGCGATGGGGGGCAGCGTGACTGTGACCGGGAATAAATGAAAATAGAAAAATAAAAAATGGACAGGATATTCCCAGGAAGAAGCGGATGCAAAGAAGCTAGCGTCGACAGATCTGAGAGGAAGCAAGTGCTTCTGACGTCCAAGGCTTTTTATTCAGATGGCCAAAGATTCCTCCTCTCTTTCCTCTCCCCACAATGGTCCATCTCATCCTCTCCTCCACAAAGGGTGCGTCTCTTTCCGCCTTTCCGTTTATTTCCTGCTTATAGTATCCAACAGGCAACCAGGGCCTCCGTTATTTCCCATATTCTGGCTATCTCGGTTTGACTCCAATTCGCGTCGAAGGAAGCAAGTCGTGTCTTTCTCAGAAAATTAGCCTCTAATAACCCTCCTTTTCCCCAGTCGTGCGCACAAAACTAGACGCAGACCTCAAGGGTCTCCAGGCAAAATCAATATCCATTTCCGTGCGATGCTACGAGTCCCGGACAGGCCGTGTCAACGTTCTCCATTCCAACGTCCTCGTTGACTATACACAAGTCCTATGGACAAAACCAGACGGCGTCGACAGTGAGTCGATCGGGAACCTCGAGTTTCCCTTCCGAATATCAGTACCCGCCAAGGTGGCCGGGTTCAGTACAGCGATATTTGTGGACTACCGGTGTATATGGAGAGTGGAGGCCGGTACGTGTTCTGCCACCTTTGCACGATGCTATTGAATTCACGTCTTTCCAGTGCTCTCCCATGTACCTATTTCTGGAGTCGGTTCCCGTCAAATCCGACATTTTGAACTGCCTCTAGTACGATACGACCTCCCCCCCTTCGCTTCTGTCACTCCTTCACCTGAACCCTTGCTCAGTCAAGAGATCACCAAACCTCGCGCGCCACGGATACGATACTCCACCCATCCACCCAAAACACCCATTGGCCCCCTTGACCTTGTATCAATACCAATCCACCTCCAACCACTAGAACACGGCGTCTCAATACGTAGCGCCAGTGTCATTGTTGAACGCCGCATATTTCTCCACGACATCCCTCACCCCTCTACACCCGTTTCTTCATCATCACTAAACACCCCCTCACTGAATTCAAGTCACTCTTCGTCGTCTCTCAATAGATCGTCGTCAAGTCCTCATTTGCAACCTTCGTTTCCCAGTTCCTCTTCATCATATTCCCCCACGCATTCATATCAAGAACCCGAACCCGAACCGGCATCTTCTACGGCCTCTTTCTCCTCTTCCAATCCCACCCTTACACCCGGAACCATCTACCCGTCTGTGCTATCAATTGCCTCGGAAACTGCTAATTTGCTCCCGAACTCTCCCCCATCATCATCCTCATCAGTAAAGGTCATTGTTAACCCCATCGCAGGCGTCGAATCTTCTGGCAACTTTGCGCGTGACGCAAACGGCATATGGAGTAAGACGCTAACACTTCAATGGCCGGCTGCCAAATCACACAGTCGTTGGGCTATAGGTGAAACCATCTCTTCAGAGCTCGTGTCGGTAAAATATTTCATCCGGTCAAAGGTATTTCTTCCTCGCGATCTACTTGCCTTCCAGCCTCATCTCTCTCGCAGATCATCGTGACGTCTCCATCTGGAACCGAAACCGTAGAACTTGCCGATCAAGAATTACTAGTGGTATCCACTAACGAAGCAGAACGACAGCTCGCACTATCCAAATACAACGAGATGCAAGACGCCATGGTCATCGACGGCAACTTACGGTCCAAGTCAAAATCGCCACGCCGCTCACGGCCGGAGCGCGAGGACGCTATACCACCCTCGCCAGGGGTGAACAACGCGTCGTACGGCAGGAGCAAATCGAGCAGCCGGAGACCGCACACCAGCGCTGGTCCCCGTGATAAGCCGGTCAATTTTGCCGGAGGCGCATATGGGCGCCCACGTGGACAAGAAGGAGAAGCGTCCGGGCAGACGTCCTCAAGTACTGGCACAGTTGTTGGTGGTGGTTCCATGCTTGCTGCGGCGAAGCGACGGTCTGAGCTTGTGGTTTTGCGCACGACGCGACCGGACAGTAGCCATTCTGTTTCCAAGCAGACGCGCGGAGGGCTGTTGAGTGGCAATGGGCCTGGGAAGGCTAGTAGCAACAGCTTCTGGTCGACGGTGCATTCGAATGGTGTGGCGCCGCGGATGAAAGGCGCCCCGAGTGGGAGCAGCACGAGTACGACGGGCAGCTCGTCGAGCGTGTCGAGCAGCAGTCACGGAAATGAGTCGGAGCCTTCTGATCATATGCGGGAGTGGGAAGAGGAGCTGGCGAGGATCGAGGTGCGGAGTCGGCGGTCGAGTGACTTGTTGGGTTTTTCAGGGAAGAGGAAGCGGTCAGCTGGCGCACCGAGGGTGGTGGTCCCCAGGGTGGACACATAACTTTCGCCTTTCTGGTTTTCTTTTCGTCGTTCTGCGTTCACGACCCGTCTAGATATTATGTATTTCGACCTGCTTTCGTTCCACGTTTTGACTGTCGTTTTTTTATTTTACATCCACACATTCTCTTAGCTGCCGTCATTATTTTCCTGCATCTCTTGGATCTGCTCTGCATAGTCGTCTCACTCAAGTCTCACTCACTCCCTCACCCTTCATTCATCGTATACTATCATTCGTGCACTTTGCCGTCCTAGTCAGCCTCCAAATCGCATCCATTTTTGACAGGGAACCCAATGCTCTCGAACTTGCATAACATCCAGCCTAATTCTTCCATGCAGTCTGAACTTCGACTTCGATTTCGCCGTGTTCGTGACTGTGACACAGACGTTACGGTTCGCGCGTTGGACCGTGTTCTACCAGTTTCTCTCCAATACAGTCATCATGTCGACCGTGGCCACCTTTCCATGGGCCAGATTTACCGGGTTTTCTTTAGGTCGTACGTGATATATTCTACTTATTAATTGAACGCCTCATCTTATCGATCCTTTGCTTCTTACACACCAACCCATCGCCACAACCCCGACTCCGAACTTCCAATATTCTACCCTTCTCAAACCCCTCGTTGCTGATGCATATCCCATAACCACATCGTCTTGCTTCTATTCGTCGCTTGGCATCTACTATGGTTGTGCGTGTGTCTTCATGTCCTGCTTCACCGGCGCGGCTTCTGCTGGATCTGTCCTTTTGCCGGCGCCGTCAATTCCATTCGATGATCATGGAACACCGCTTGCGATCTGTACGCTGGAACCCGACTTATCAATTTCTCAACGTCACTTTGGTATACCCATCTGCATACTCGTGGATTACATCACATTCCGCCTATTTTTTGCCTACGCCCGCTCAAAACCTTAATGCGGCCTTGCCTCGCGTCGGCGTCCGTGTACTGTAGTGATGGGCATAGGTTACGCACTTATGAAAGGTTCGTCTTTCTCGGACTAGCGCGAATACTCGACCTTCTGGCCAAGCTTTCCAACTCGTGTAGCTGTGGAACGCTAGCTCGTTCTGATCGCACCTGCTTTTCGCTTTACACTTTGTCTTTCGTTCTCTATTTGCTCTACTTTAGTCAGCGACTAACAAATTATGCTTTACAGCTACGACGCCCACAGAAGAACAATTGTACAACGTGAGTTATCTTTCCATCGATTACACTATCTCGCGTCTTCTTTTTATTTTTCATTTGTTTGCTTCACCTTTCTATACACCCTCGGCTTTCGTGCCCTCGTTCTTTCCATTTTTCCATTTATTATCCCAATTCTTCTATGTTCAAATTGGGATCCGACCGTATACTTCTCTATCTTGTATATTGCATCTTCGTCTGCGATGTTCACCCGAGAGTGTTTGACGATCTCCGCATGGCCTGGGCTGCGGATTCCTTTCGATCCTACTGTTGCTCAGTAAGCAAGAGCACAATGAGATGCGCTTCCATTGGCAATCGTCATCAAGCTTCTCCCGAGCAGCGTATTCTTACTTTTCCTCTTCTCTTCCTTGTACCGCTTCCCAGGACCATATTCCCCAAAGGCGGGTGTACGACGCGTTTTAACGGAAATGTCACGCTGAAACCACCTTCTTTATCACCTCGTCGTTCATACCGTCATCACTTGCTCCCATGTCCTTTTCACATAACTATTAACGCACCTTCTTCGTGGTTATTTTCTTTCACATTATAAATAGGTGCTGCTTCTGCTTACATTCACTTCCTTGCATCATCGGGTCAAAATAACTGATTAACCTTCGCTTTCTGCTCTATCTCTTCATCCCCATTTCATTTCTGGGGTTTCTGGAAAATAGGAAATGTCTCCCGATTTGAGGCGCAAAGTTGACGCTGCCCGAGCTAGCCGTTTAGCCCGAGAAGCGGATATGAAAAAACAAATCGACGCGCAGGTGAGTTTACATTTATTCATTTACAGTTAGAACTGGCCAAGTCGGCCTGGGGTCAAGCTGGTCCTATCGATATCGGCAAAATTTTCAATTCTCTCTGCCATTCCGTCAGTGGTTATTGTTTATTTAGATTGGCCATCCTTCTTTCCATTTCTTTTCCTTCCTCGACTCCATTGGCACTTTTACTAATGTGAATGTTTCCCCGTCTAGATCGTCGATGAAAAAGCAGCAGATTCGGTGAAACCTCTCTGGGCGGCTCCGCCCTCCCTTAAAAAGTAATCGTGTGCCATGAGTATACCATGACACTCGAATCCTTGGTTCCATGTCGGTTCCATCTCTTGGTCCTTTTTCGCCGGAGAACAGCGGCTATCTTTCTCTATTTCATTAACTGTCACTCTCATCCCCAAAACATAATTATTGTATTTCTGACTTCTAACCCAAAACAAATGCATCTAGACATGATAAGATCCCAGCAACACATCATACATTTCTTCGGACATACTTAGGCTTTTGACTGGGACGCTCCCCCCCCGAAGTTGGAGGATCAGCGCCGCGTTAATGGTATGTATGCCTGCGCCCGTCTGCCTGTCTGTTTGTCGTCTGCCAATCATCCAACCCAAAAGACTAGCAGGCAGTCAGAGGCACTCAGATTCAACCGGGGCATGACATGAATTCCCTACACAATGAGGCAGCTGAACCGGAGATTATCATCAAAGCCAACCGGTTTCTTTTGCGCAGATGTTTCAGCCTATCAACTACTGCGATATTTTAATTCTTGGGGCAACTTGGCTGAACGTTTCTTCATGCCGATGCTCACCGAAATAGTCGCACTAGCATTTCAATTGTATTACATATCTATGTCCTATTGAGTCCGATTGCTACTGCAAGATTGTACACTAATAAAGTACTGCACAAACGCATCATCAGCCTCCTTGAATACCTCCATGAATCGTGTACAGCTTTATCACCAGATCTCACCATTTATTGCTGGCTGTACTCTAGAGATCTGAAGGTCAGACACCTCAAGCAAGACCGATCCATCGTATTCTCTCCGTCTTCCCGAGCTCTTGGATACCTCCTTTGACCTTAGTACGACCTTTGTTTGGCCGTCTGTATGTTTTCAATCATTTCAGCAGCCTCCCTCCGTCTTTAGCTCTGAAACAAATCAATTTCAATAGGAAGCTGTGGTCGATGGGGAAGAGGAAGAACGTTGAAGAGCGGATTTGCGATACGATTGTGGTATTGATGCCGCGCCGTTTAAAATTGGAGCTCTTTTCGATCTCGTGGTACAACATATGTTTTCCGTTCCCATTCCTGACTTTAAGCGATGCGTTTTATAACCTATAAGAGGATTGGCTTCGGTTGAAGGGTCGTCGGAATGATACGGCTAACGTTCACAGTGGGCAAGCTGCTTCTTCCCAAATAAATGCGTCGACCGTGACTCGGACAGGTTTCCACAAATTCCAGCCCTCTTACTGGCTCTTAAGCTTTATGTCGCTGATAGCTGATAGAATTAGATACCAGGAGGAAACTGCGTACTGTGGACTTGGTATTCAGCACTAGCACATACTTAGTAACAGATAGAGGCCAAGTATGTCAAAATTTGACGGAATTCGGACGGAGTAATACTGTAGCGCGGCATAAGTATAAGTAGACTCTTAGTAGAGGGTTGGCAGACTCGAATAGAGAGAAGGCTTATTGGCTGTCATCGATAATGCGCTATCTCGGCGCCAAAAATTGGGTAACCCATAGCTAATATGAGAATGAAGGAATTGAGAGAGTACTCGGACACGCGGAGCGTAATCACTGGGCTTCTCGCCGGTAGAGTAGGAAAATACTGGGGGAGTAAATAAAAGACTCGTTGCCTCATATGCTCGTTCGAATATATACTGGGATGCAGGTCGACGGCAGTAGTCGAACCATGGAATGAACGAGAGAATTTGAAGCTCGGTACTGACGATGAAACCAGCGCTTGAAGCTATTAATAATAACATTCAAACGCGATGGGAGAAACGTCGACGATAAACAAGTCTACATAGATAAAATAGGCTACAGCAGCAAGCGAGTCGTGGTATGTATTGGATGGGAAAGATAGTGTTTGTGAAAAGTTCATTGATTCCTTGGAATGCTGGGAGAAGGGGCGTGGCATGAGGTGGGCGTGAGGAACGTAGAGGGTAAGGGCAAAGGGAGATAAATGTACAGAGGTCTGCAGTAGGTGATGGAAACCCCTTGGAGTTGGGTCAAGGAGGAGACATTGCATCGAGCAGAATAAGTGCTGTCCTTGCCTGTCTAAGTGCAAAAATGCAAGGTGTGTGTAGTGAAGGATTAAGCTAATCAGCTTCCATTGGATGGATCGAAAATAATGACGGCGAAATTTACCAAAGGGACTAGGTAAGGTGTAGGAGGGCAAAGCAAGGTGGAAGGATTGAAAAATGCATACAATAGAAGAACGCTCCACACAAAGACCAGGTAAAATGAATAGAGATCTACAGTGCCTCACCTCGACGCCTTCCCTAGCAAGCAGCTCCGGCAGACTGACCGCCCTTCTGGATCTGAGTATCATCTACTTTCTTCTTCGATGCGCTTAACAAGGGCTCGCGCAAAGTTTCAGATTCAGGCGAAGAGGCAAGGTGACTATATGAGGAGATCTCAATCCCAGAACCAGACTGTGTTTCGCTCTCCAGTGTAGTTATCGAGGATCTTGGCGAAGATCCCTGTGTCGTACCGTTAGTGAATGGAATCTCGTGAGATCGATGAGGGGCAGAATGAGAAGGAACGGGAGAGGATGTAGACGCGAAGTCCTCAACAGAATGGGAAGCACTTGCAAGTGGAGTCGCTGTCCCCGAGTGAGTGTTGCTCTCCACTGTGATCGTCGGTATCGAGATATCCGCTGCCTTTGTTCCAGAACCTTGAGTAGGTAAAGAGGAGGAGGATGTTGTTGCCATACTCGCCGAACCAGGCTCAGGGGTCGCAGACCTCGAAGATCTCTGCTCGCTCGAAGAGGCAGGTCCTAAAAATGCAGCGGCTGTCGACGCCGATGTCAGCGCAGCGCTAAGGGTACTGAAAGCTGGCGGACCAGAAGTGCGATTGCGCCATGCAGCCTGGTTCTCCTCACTCTGCGGAATATTCGGCACAGGATTTGCGGGTGGCGGCGGTGTCCGGCTATGTGAACGGGACCATGACATGCGTCCTGGGACCAGAGAATCTTGGGAGTCCACTTTGCCATGCTTCGGAGAAGGACTGGAGGAACGAAGAATTGAAGACGACGACGGTAACAGATTAGAAGAGCCCGAGGCCTGGGGTGCTGATCGTACTTCAGACGGGCCGGGACCAGAAGAGGCTTGGGATTGTGAAGTACTCTCCACTTCACTCGACGGAGCACCTGCACTGCTATTAGCAGCAGCAGCAGCCTCCTGCTTCTTCTTTTCCTCGGCTTCCTTTTTCTGATGTTCTTCGTGGTCCAATAAAGATAGTCTCATCGCTTCCATAAGCATCAACTACACGACATTTGATTAATCGAATGATTGTCGGTCGACAAAAGGAACATACTTCTTCGAGATCTTGGCCGCCCATATTCATAAACTGTTCGAAAGTCGCATTCTGAGGAGGTTGTCGTCGACGAGATCTTCGACTGCCCGTAGGCTCGGCACCAGCAGCAGCCGCTTCTTCCGGAGTTAGCGCGTGAACCCGACCGCTTGTTACGCCAACTGGAATGAGGCGATCTCCGACCTGCCGCATGATGATCCTTCTGTTGGCGCGTCGTGCAACTGCAGCGCGAACGGCGTCGAGTTTAGCTTCCCAATCAGGTCGTATTTGATCTAAAAGTTGTGGTCATAAGTTCGACATTTCTTTACGATCACTGAGTTAAAGCACCTGTCGTTACGACCTCAGGACTGTCGGCCCCAAAGCTCTTCTGACGTCGTTTGTGCGTGGGTGGGGTGGTTGGCTCTGACGACACTCGTTGAGAGTCAGACCAAAGACTATTCTAAATTATAGTAGGGTAAATTTCGTGCGTATTAAGAAGAACAATGACTATACGCACAGAACCTTCACTGCCAAGTCCGGCTCGCCAAGGTGGGGGATTATATACGACTCCAAAGTTCTCTTGAACACAATATGGGCATGCTGCGTATTCGGACACCAAGTGGGTAGCAGTCGGTTCCGCGCGCTTGATTTGAACAAAGCATTCAGTACATATCGCCTGGTCACAACATCTGGAATGGTTGATATTTGGCGGATAATACTTTGCAGACCGAAGACGTAATCAGATACAAGGAAACAGGAGGTAATATACCGACTGACCAGGAAACATATGGGACATTCTACTGCACCCCTATACACCTGAGCTTCCGGTTTAGCTGGCTCCTTCAAAGAACCTGGTCGTTTGGATTTGTACGAGCTTGCAGTAGTGGCAGTGGCCTCGATTCGAGTGACGACATCACCACTATCAGGATCTGGGAGCTCCTTCCTAGCTGCCAAGATCTGGTCATCGTCCCAGGATTCCTCATAATCCTCTAATGGGCGGTAAAATGGGGCGAGTTTCCGGGCGACAATGAGCTGGGAGACGATGGCCTGATTCCAGTCTCGTGAACCGGTATAAACGCCCTGGGGAACGAGGGAGCCGTAATCAACGGATTCGTCGTGATGGCCCCGCCCCGACGAGGAAGAATTGCCCATGTTGGCGATTCAAAAGTACGCCAGACCTGACGGTTTATATTTAATAAAGAAATGGAAGAAAGAGGAGGACTTTGTGATAGGGTCCGAGTCAATCCAATTGCCCGTTAATTGTTGTTTCCCTTTGTTTGTAATGTGGCGTTTACTTATCTGGAAGTTCACTGTCACTTTCGACTTGACTTCGATGTACATAATCTGCTAGTTTGTTGCCTAGGTTCTCTCGCTGTGCTTTCGTTCCTCCTATAGTCAAGCCTTCAGGTCAATTTTTCCCGACTGAGTTGGGTGCATCTGGAACATGTTTCTTTCCCGAAACTGAGGTCAAGGCGGGCACTCTTTAGGCTCCACAACACCAGTCAGCGCCTCAGCTCGCAGGAGAATAAACTAGGCTTTTCTTGGTCATAGAATCGATGAGTTGACCTTGGCCTGTCTCACCTGGAAAGAGATCATTTGCTATCGTCTAGCGTCTCTTCAGAATTATTATTGGAGACCCAGCTTACTCCAGTTTCTGGGACTTTCCCAAGAATGGGCAGGCCCATGCTCACCGTGGTTCCATGCGCATGTAAGATATCTAATGTTAGAATAGTACGGGCGAGTCGAGCTGCTGCTCCTGCTCAACATCGTGTACATTCAGACCTTGCAAACATAATATATTTCGGGTGATGGTGTATACTACAGAAGCTTGAACCATTCTTGCACGTAACACGTTTTCATGAGAAATATAAAGTCATCTGGCCACTCGATGTTGCGAGAAAAGTGGGTGAATAATGTGCGAATGCCTGATTGGGCAGGAGTCGTGGAACCCGATAGCGTGATTTTGACGATTCCGTCAAGAAACAAAGCTCGGGTCCTCTCGAAGAACTCCCATTCCGAGACTGAAATTGACCTCGCCGACGCTGTTTCTTTCATCCGGTTATCAGCCTGGGATAGAGTTTTAGAGCTTCAGCGAAAACCGGGACGGGATCAAAGAATTTCGAGGAAATCGCCACGTCACCTTTCGCACGTGTTGCCAATATTTTTACTGGCAACAAAATTATGGATCGCGCGGCCTTCACACATACCCTACCTTCCCCACTCTCTTTCCTGTTCATCACAACGTATCCTCCACCTTGTGTACTCCCTATTTAATTTTCTCTTCTTCTGACCCGGACGTCCATTCATGGAGGCTCCTTGGACACAAAAACCACAGGAGATACTCGCCCACTTTGGTGTTGACCCTAATCGAGGTCTTTCTACAAATCAGGCTGCCAAACATGCTGAGATATACGGAAAGAACGGTATGCAGAGTCTAAGTGTATTCTGATAGGTTTTGACCCGTTATTACTCGTCCAGAGCTACCTGAAGACCCTGCAACCCCTCTGTGGGAACTCATCCTCGAGCAATTCAAGGACCAGCTAGTGTTAATCCTGCTCGCTTCAGCGGTTGTTTCTTTCGCATTGGCGTTGCTAGAAGACTCTGAGG
This sequence comes from Galerina marginata, assembly GCA_023014335.1. Lineage (NCBI taxonomy): Eukaryota > Fungi > Basidiomycota > Agaricomycetes > Agaricales > Galerinaceae > Galerina > Galerina marginata. The sequence goes on along the minus strand of JAECYW010000007.1, from coordinate 1,218,401 downwards.
GCTCTACCTGGTGGAGTGCCTTCGTGGAACCGGTCGTTATTCTTCTTATCCTCGTGGCGAACGCAGCCGTTGGTGTTATCCAGGAGTCGAGTGCAGAAAAGGCAATTGACGTCAGTAAATCCCGTTCGCGCCGGCTTGTAACGTGCTTATCTTCGTAACTAGGCGTTAAAAGAGTACTCTCCCGACGAGGCGAAGGCCATTAGGAATGCTCAAGTCGCTCGTATACACGCTTCGGATCTCGTACCGGGAGACATCATTTCAGTAGCAGTCGGTGACAAAATTCCGGCAGATTGCAGATTGCTCTCGGTTTCATCGAGCAGCTTCCGAATTGACCAAGCTATTCTTACCGGAGAAAGTACGAGTGTCCACAAGTCTGTGGACGTCGTCCCAGATGCACAAGCTGTGAAACAGGATATGACTAACATTCTTTTCTCTGTGAGCCTATTTTGCTCTTAATTCGGTAAAATCGTCTGCTGATAAACATGCACAGGGAACCACTGTCGTGAACGGAAATGCCAAAGCTATTGTCGTGTTTACTGGCCAAAAGACGGCTATTGGTGATATTCACAAGTCTATCACCTCCCAAATCTCGGAGAAGACACCTTTGAAGAGGAAGCTTGACGACTTCGGAGACATGCTGGCAAAGGTTATCACTGTAATCTGCATCCTCGTGTGGCTGGTAAACATTCGTCATTTCTGGGACCCATCGCACCACGGTGCGCTCAAGGGTGCCATCTATTACTTCAAAATTGCTGTCGCCTTGGCTGTTGCCGCCATTCCAGAAGGTCTGGCCGCTGTCATTACAGCTTGTCTTGCTCTAGGAACGAAGAAGATGGCCCAGAAGAATGCGATTGTCAGGAATCTTCCAAGCGTTGAGACACTTGGATGCACCAATGTTATCTGCTCCGATAAAACCGGTACTCTGACCACCAACCAGATGAGCGTATCCAATGTATGGTCCCTTTCAATCACTCCTTATTCTTGTGGCCTAATCCTTTGCTTCAGTTCCTTGTAATTGATGGTAACACCGGCGCCCCACGCGAATATACTGTCGAAGGCACAACCTTCTCGCCTTTTGGGTCGGTTTATACCCTTGATGGCAAAGAGGTCGTTGCTGAACTTAGGTCAGACCCTATTCAACGGCTTGCAGAGATTAGCTCCTTGTGTAACGACGCTAAGATCGTATATCACCCTGTAAGTCTATGGGCCTTCTTTTCGTGGCGGTAGCACTGACACTGGATTACTCGTAAAGGAGAAAGACGCCTACAGCAACGTCGGCGAACCCACTGAAGCTGCTCTCAGAGTTCTTGCAGAGAAGATCGGCTGCCGCGACGCTGAAATCTCCAAGTCTCTCGGCGACCTTTCCCTCTCGGCACGTGCAAATGCTGTCAATGAGTACTTTGAACGCACAAAGCCTCGTCTCCTGACTTTCGAATTCTCGCGTGATCGCAAGATGATGTCGGTTCTTGTTCGCCTTAATGGAACCGGTGCTCTCTTCGCCAAAGGTGCCCCAGAATCTGTACTGGACCGGTGTACTACGGTTCTCGTCGACGGCAAGACCATCCCCTTAACACCATCTCTCAAGGCAACTCTCCTAGAACGGACACTCGCATACGGGTCGAATGGTCTGAGAACTCTTGCATTAGCCTATCGCGAAGTCCAAGATATCGATTCGACGCACTACCTCTCTGACAGCTCAAAGGACTACACACGATTTGAACAGAACCTCACGTTTGTCTCGCTCGTCGGCATGCTCGACCCTCCTCGTCCTGAGGTGCGCGAGGCGGTAGCAAATTGTCGCGCGGCCGGTATTCGGGTTATTTGCATCACTGGCGACAACAAAGGCACCGCAGAGACGATTTGCAGGCAGATTGGGATCTTCGGCGAGAATGAGGACTTGACGGGCAAGAGTTACACTGGAAGAGAATTAGATGCGCTAAGCCATGAGGAGAAGGTGGCCGCTATTCAGAGGGCAAGCTTGTTTTCGCGGACAGAGCCTGGCCATAAGAGCCAGTTGGTGGATCTTCTACAGGGATTGGGTTTGGTTGTCGCTATGGTCAGTAATTTCATGTTGGGCATTTCCTTCAACTAACTCGAGTCCTCTAGACCGGTGATGGTGTCAATGATGCACCTGCACTAAAGAAAGCCGACATCGGTGTGGCTATGGGAAGTGGGACCGATGTTGCGAAACTTGCAGCAGATATGGTCCTCGCTGATTCGAACTTTGCTACGATAGAGAAGGCTGTAGAGGAAGGTAGACTTATTTATAATAACACCAAGCAGTTCATTCGTTATCTTAGTAAGTTCGTGTCCTTCTTTATGTTTTCCCAAGCTCATCGAACGTCATTAGTTTCATCAAATATTGGCGAGGTCGTCAGGTAAGTTGCTTTTAGTTGGATTCTGAAATAATATTTCGTCTAATTTGCAATGCAGCATCTTTTTAACCGTTCTTTTGGGCATGCCAGAGGCTTTAATCCCTGTGCAGCTACTCTGGGTCAATCTCGTCACCGACAGTCTACCAGCAACTGCTCTCGGGTTCAATCCTCCTGATCATTCCATCATGCGAGTACCCCCGAGAGACAGTCGCGAACCTCTCGTCGGTAAATGGTTGTTCTTCCGTTACATGGTCGTTGGAATCTATGTCGGCTGCGCAACTGTGTTTGGATATGCTTGGTGGTTTATGTTTTATACCGGAGGTCCTCAAATATCATTTTACCAATTGGTATGCACTCTCTTTCGTGCTTCTTTTGCGTCGTTAATGTGAATTCTATAGACTCACTTCCATCAATGTGATGCACTGTTCCCGCAAATTGGGTGCGGCATGTTCACTAACGAGATGTCCCACACTGCGACGACGATGAGTCTCTCGATTTTAGTCACGATCGAGATGTTCAACGCTATGAACTCATTGTCGGAGAATGAGAGTTTGCTCCGGCTGCCTTTGTGGAAGAACATGTATTTGGTTGGTGCTATCACATTGAGCATGGCCCTACACTTCATGATTCTTTATGTCCCATTCTTTACTGTAAGTATAACTTACCATCTCGGCCAATTCATATCTATGACACTAATTGCGAATGTTTAGGCCATATTCGCGATTACCCCCTTGAACTGGATAGAATGGAAAGCAGTACTACTGATCAGCGCGCCTGTACTCGTCATCGATGAAATACTCAAGTTCATCTCGGTGAGAGTCCCTCCTTCCGCTTTTGCGTTTCTGGAATGCTGATATATTTGCCCGTTGGTCAGACGACGATCATTGACCCACCTTCAAAAGTCAAACTTGATTGAGATTGTTACAACTTACAATTATCTGGGGAAACCCCAATGGCGTCTTTTGTATAACGAGATACCTCATTCGGCATCATGGGACAAAGAAACGGAAAAGAAAAAACATTGAATAGAAATTATTATTCACTGATTCTAAGCGTCCGGGAATTCTCTGGCATGAAGTACAATTTCGATGGACATCTTGCAAACATGGATTTGCACCGTCCTTCAACTTACAGTCTTTTCGATTGTGAACTTGAATGTGACCCTATCATTTTCCATCAATTTACCAAAGACGTTTTGGTTGTCTTCCAGGATCGGAATATCTATGGCTTGATAGGCGCGTCTTAGTTTTGATTGTGAACAAAACCTTTTCCATGACTGGAAACTGAAGGGCGATTGCAAGGTCATGGAGCTTCGTCCAATTGTTAGAGTAATAGGTGACACACACATCCTTGTGGACGTTAATCACGACGACCATTTCCAGGATGTTGTGCCCACTTATCGGGTTCGTCCGTCAAGTCTTGAAGCGGGTCTCTGATGAATCTGGCTGCATTGATATAGATGTTCGTCTTGAATACTTTCAGCGTCTTCAAAATATTCGCATTGAATATGTTACGATGAGGATCAATGTGCCATCCCGGCCATTCCATACTGTCGAAGGGTCCGTTGGCCCGCCCTTCTGCATCAATATTGAGGGTCATCTGGGAGGAGAGGAAGTTCGGACCCAAGAAAACGGTTAGAAGAAAGAAAACTTCAAGGCTAGAAAAGAAACAGGAGATTCATGTGGAAACAACTGCCTATTCAGCTTTCATCGGTGTGCTTTGAATCGGCGAACAACCTGACGTTAATGGAAAGGTAGGTGAGTCACAAGTGTGGTCTCGAGCACCCTAAGACAGTCTGCCAGATGCCGATACTATTCAGACACCTCATGTCGACGAGGGATAGCTTTTTTGCAGGTGGGCGCCTCCTGCGTCAGTCGTCTCGTCAATCACCGAATTCGGCAGGCTTAGAAAATGGGAAAGAAAGGAATCGAAACTGGGAGGCCGTCGATCAGGAACACCGTAGCGTCGTCAAAATATCCAAGGAGCGATTACCAGAACGCGAATCAGACTTGCCGAATTTCGAGTAGAGAGCTATGCCGTTGGGACAATATGCGGTGTCGAGGTTTGATGGAAAGATCGAATAGGGCCGAAAACGGTGCAGGGGGGAAGTTGGTCAACTGAAAGCTGGGAGCCTAAGAGGACCCCGGATAATGCCTTGGAGGGTCGGATGTGAAAATTATCAATTCACGGGCTTGTTGGGTGGACATAATTTCTGTGATTTTAGCGCGATTTTGGGTGGATTTTCACTCTAACCTCGTATTTTTTCCCCCTGGTTGCGGGTGGATGTGGGTATCTGACCTCAATTTCTGGGCCAACTTGCTAAATTTGGGGCTGTCGGAGGTAAAAATTTCCTCCGGTGGGCCAAATGGCCCACCGTTTGGGTGGATAATTATCCAACCTTGACGGTGAAATTTGGCCATTGTCGGGTGGACACTGTTAAAAAATATCTGACTTTCGCAGCCTTAGGACCACATTTTCGGGTGGATGCTAGTCTTGTTCAATTTGCCGGGCTTTTGGTGGGGGGGTCAATTCGGCCTTCTCGGGTACATTTTGAACATCATGTGAAGCCAATGTCGCAATCCGATTTGATATCACTCATCACGCTCAGTAAAAAGAGAAATTTTGCATTAGTCGTGCGAAAGTCACAGAGTCGCACGCTAGTCTTGCTAGGGTCAGGATCAAAAGTCAGACTTCGTGCAAGCAGAAAAATGTGATAAAAAGTAACTCCCCCGGTTCTATTTCAACGCAGAAAAAGTGTCAAATCCAAGAAGATATCCCTAGCTGCAATCATTGAAAAATTGGAGGTCATAGCTCTTCTCCTCGCTGAGCTATTTAGCAATTCAAAACTAGTCCTGAAACTGCTTGTGATGGTCGAACCGTCGAAGTCATTCAAAATTCAGCGCTAGTCAGGCAAATCCTCTACGCGTTCACACACCTGTCGTTCCTTGGGAATTCAGTGTGCCTGAAATTGGGGTTGGTGGGAAAGTTGACTTTTCTTGCCCAACTTAAGCGCGACTTTGGCGTGACTGTCGGTTAGGCCTCGTTAGGCAATGGTCCTGCCGTAGTCAAGCACTGCACAAAAGCTGACTTTCGAAAATGAGTTTTACCTGACTTTGCTGACTACTACATGACTAATGCAAAATTTCCGTTTTTACTGAGCATCACGTGTAACCTTTGCGCGACGCGTTTTTGGAATTACATATTGTTTAATCCTTTGTCCTCCCATCCTTATGGACGTCGCTCGTGTCGTTGAATCCACTTCTAGGTTTAGTTGGCTATCTCTCGAGGGTCGTACCATCATCCGTGAAATTATCGAAGCACGATTGCCATTCTGAGAGCTGCTCTCAACGTCATTGGAGGCGGATTTCGCGCCTTCGTGATGTACGGAAGTCTTTTCTTGCATGATTGCTGTTAAGATTTACGGGCTTCTACGTTAATACACGATATGGGAATTGAGGGATGACGCAAATTAAATGAAACAAGTCTTACCGCCCAGACAGCCCCAGAGTTGAGCGCTTGAGCGCGGAAAGATTAGATTAGATCAGTCAGATCTAATAGCACGTGATGTTGAAAATGTGTTGATTTGTCTCCGAGAACACCGAATCGACCCTCCCACCAAGGGGCCCGCAAATTGAAACAGACCTTATATTATTCACAGATCGATTTTCATCTGATATAAGGTCTGTCGTGAGAGACTAGGTGGATGCATATCTGACATATTAGGCTATTTTCCGGGGTCCTAGCCTAAGATTAAGCCTACACCGTCTAACGATATTCTATTGAGATAGCGTGTCTTTCCATCTAAGTATACTCTAAATAAATTAATATCAGTACCCGTCCCCGTCATGAAGCTGAACTGAAAACTTGAAAGCAAGCTTATCGCTTTCAATCAAATCTTTAAATATTTGACGTTGTTGGCTGTCCAGCTCGTCTTTGACAGTTTGGTTGGAAGACTCTTCCTTTAAAAGGCTAACTGTTAGAGAGACGGTGCGCAGGTTGGGGAAGTGATTGCGGATAGCAAGGCCATTAAGCCTGGCCCACGCACTGGCCGTCGTCGGAAAGCGGACAGCTTGCCCTACGCATATCTTCATGTCAATTCGTTCTAAAATGTTCCTTTCGGCCCACTTATCAAACTCGTCAGGAAGGGAAGATAATGGATCAACGACCATGGACCCGAGCCATGGTGGGATCACAATAGTGGCTGAGAATGTTTTTAGAGTTTTGAGGGTATTCGGATTGAGTATGTTGCGGAAAGGCTGGTTAAAAGTATCCCAAACTATTCAAGACGATAGACGAGAGTCGACGGTTAGCGATCGTGAGATGTATTATATATTACGCTTGACAGAATATCGCTTACCGGTACAAGTAATCGACTCTAAACACGTCGAAAGATCTAAGAGAGCAATGACCACCATATGTCCTGTCTTGTCGAGAGAATTAAGTGCTGTAAGGCGAGAGAAATCGACTATGGAACGATTTCCGGCTTTCGCTCCCATGAGGCTTTTAATGGCCCCAGACGAATAATCCATGAAGGTCAGGGTATTCAGCTGCAGGACGGAAGTGGATATCTCCGCATCAGAAACCACATCATCTTGAAAGTCGGCCGCATCGATGGTTAGGTGGGAAAGGTTCCTAGAGCCCGCTAGGATTCTGATAGGGAAGTTGCTAATGTGATCCAGGTGTAGTTCCATGAAGTATGGGGAATGCAGGATGCTCGCTAGGGCAGCGCGTAGGCTGGCCGATACGTTCAGCCAGTCGACAGAGGTTCTATAGGTGCCGGCATCGTGTATTGTGCCCCTCAAAACCAGTGTTTTGACCCGAGAACAACCCTTTAAGACAGAGTGAAAATCCTGGGGTTTGTCGTCAATCCGGCGAATCATATAATACACTTTTCGAACATAAAAAGTAAGGCTGGGGTTGGACGCGAAGACGCGTCTGAGGTTCTCGAGAAGACGAGAAAACGTGTCGGCCGTGTCATCGCAAGAATTGTCGAGACCTTGAATAGGAACGAGGTCGAGCGTTGCGAAGATATGGGATCGGCAAGTTGGAAGAATGGACTTGCAAGTCCGCGCCAATATTTTCACAGTTTTCACGTCTCCTTCTTGAGCAAGAATTCCGACAATAATGTCATGGATCTCTGTCGGAAGGGTGATGGTCTGTCGCGCCATATACGCGACTCCGACACGGACCAAGATTGGCTTTGCCTGAACCCCTGTTTGAAGAACAATTTGTGAAGTCAGTCCTGCAAGACCAGATAAATCAGAAGTATCCTGCCATAAGACGTGTTTTTTTTTTTTGCGAAAATAAAAGCTAGGGAGAGTTGTGTACAAATCCAACCCGGTGTCGTGGCGACACTTGGCAGCAATGTGCTCCCAGTGACCTTGGCGAGTGGGAGTGAGGATGACTAATCATAACACCAAATCAGGGTTAGGTTTACGGGCTTCCGTCGCGATCGATTTGCGAGTCAAATGAGATTGCAGGAAAATATTATCTACGATCTCCTTGCAATCTTTCCTCCAGTCCATCTTCACCGACAATGTCTACGCCTAACGCTGCTACGCCTTCAGTCCAGACTCCTCCTATTCCTCATGGCGCCGGAAGCGCGGCGGTTCCAAGCCCTGCACCAGCACGGGCAAGTGCTGCTCATAGAGAAGGTGGCAACAGCCTTGGAACATTCGGTGTATGTCTCTTTCTTACATTCTTTCGTTCTTTTTACAGATCACTAACCCCCTTTGACAGGTAAAGTCCGGTTTGGCACAGATGCTAAAAGTGCGTCGAAGTTCTTCCGGACATTTTTTATAGTTTCATGAATCAACTGATTTGACTCTGTAAAAAGGGAGGTGTTATTATGGATGTAGTTAATGCAGAACATGTCAGCACCTTCGTGTTTTACCGGTCTCTCGCCGTTTAACTGTTCAACAGGCTCGTATTGCTGAAGAAGCTGGTGCATGTGCCGTAATGGCGCTTGAAAGAGTACCCGCTGATATCAGAGCAGAAGGTATATTTCTATACAGCCTTAAGGAGGGCCCATCTAATCTTATCGCTCATAGGCGGCGTTGCACGAATGGCAAGGCTTTGCGTTGCATGAAACGTACCCTGCACTAATTTAAACTCGTTAGAGTGACCCCGAAATGATCAAGTCGATTGTCGACGCAGTCACTATTCCTGTCATGGCGAAAGTGAGAATTGGTCATTTTGTAGAGGCTCAGGTATGCCATTTTCCCTCACTAAATTATTTTCTGTGCACTGAAATTTGTCTGTCAGATTCTTCAAGTCATCGGGGTTGACTACATCGACGAATCTGAGGTGTTGACGCCGGCGGACGATGAATACCACATCAATAAACATGGCTTTAAAGTTCCTTTTGTTTGCGGTGCTCGAGACCTTGGCGAAGCGCTGCGTCGCATTTCAGAAGGCGCAGCGATGATTCGCACAAAAGGTGAAGCTGGGACAGGAAATGTGGTAGAAGCCGTTCGCCACCAGCGAGCTGTTATGGGGCAGATCAGGAAAGCAAGCGTCATGACCGAGGAGGAGCTCTATGTATTTGCGAAGGAAATCCAGGCACCTTTCCACCTCCTGAAGGAAACTGCGAGACTAAAGCGACTTCCTGTCGTTAACTTCGCAGCTGGAGGGATTGCCACACCAGGTACATACTTCCAAAGATTGCATTTGACGAGAACGAGAATAACGAACATCTTTTCCGTTATGTAGCCGACGCTGCGTTAATGATGCAACTTGGGTGCGACGGAGGTGCGTCGATGGCTAAACGGCGTTCAATTAATCCAGCTCACGAATTGATGTGTCTAGTCTTTGTTGGATCTGGAATCTTCCATGTAAGTCCCCAAGCTATGTCAGATTAGAGGGCACCATTTCATATTTATTTCCAGTCGGGTGATCCCGCAAAACGCGCCCGTGCAATTGTACAGGCCGTAAGAAAATGCCATTACTCTAGATGAAATAGAATTTTGATTTTGCTCATCTAGGTGACTCATTTCAACAACCCAAAAATTCTAGCAGAAGTTTCTGAGAGTCTTGGCCCTGCTATGGTTGGATTGACCATGTGAGTACCTCGTCATGTCGTAATATTTGCGGCTCTCACCCCTTTCCAGCGACTCCAATCTGAAAGGCGGAAACTTTGCAGCGCGCGGTAAATAAAACGACTTGCGATGTATAAATGGTAAATTAAGCGAGAGCTCAAGAGCTCTCCTATTTTTTTGGGATTTGTTTTGCATTTCCTTCCACCGTTTTGTTATATCAAGCGGCATTTTCAACAATGCAAACTTCTGGAGTATGTAGTTTATTTCGTGGAAACCTTATTACATTACATTGGCTTAGAGACTTGAATCAGGGTGGTACTCTATGACGTCACCTAGATAAATTTGGGCAGTGATCACATAAACTCCTTTACCACTTGCCTCATACCGAACACTCTCAATACCACTCGAATACCACGAATCAATTAGAAATGCCAAAATCTCAGCAGAAAGTCGACAAGGCATTCAAAGAATTCATAAATGTGAGTCGAATGTGAAGTTGTGAACTGAGAGCCTGAGGAGGCGACTGACTTGCATTCATTTGGTTGTATTTCACGTAGCATAATCCTGAATCACAATATACCTTCGACAGCGAAAGGGAAAGCTCTATATCAGAGTTGTGTCGACAGAATGGGAAAAGCAATCCTGACTGTATAACGGTGAGCTTGTCCACAGGGAATAAACATGCATCCGATTCTGACTCCACTCAGTTGCAAATGAACGCTAAACGACTCTTCGAGGCTATGCAGGTGGGTAACGCGTCGTCTTCGGTGGAACACTCTTATATTCGAATGCAGGACCAGGGCTTCTTCTGTTCTCTTCCTATGGATCCTGGTCGGACATACATGGAATGCAAACCACTACCCAAGTAGATAGCCTGGTAGTGCACCGCTTGCATTGAACTGAATCGGATGACGCTTTAATTCTTCCACGAAAGTATCTGAGGCAATAAGGAGTGAAAAAGACGTATTCAAAGGAGTAGCCTCAGAAGGACGTGCTCAACGTCAACGATGTTCCCCGCCTTCGACCTTCAAGTTCAATGGTTCCGCGAAGGTCACGTGAGCATCTACGCCACGTCGCGCCGCGAATATTGACAATTACTTCTTGAGGGAGACAGCGACCATCAACACCTGGCACCGACGAACGAAATCTACGACTAAGGCATCCGACGGAGCAGGTTTGCGCGCAATGCGGCTTGCTTTGCTACTCCTTCTACCTTTGGCCCCATCGGTCTTCTCACAACCTACAAATGATACTTTGTTATGGGGTGCCTACAGACCGAACCTTTACTTCGGGCTGAGGCCAAGGATACCACAATCGCTTATGACTGGCCTCATGTGGTTTGGCACACAAGACTATCAGGCTGTTGGAAGTGAGTTGTTAAGAATGTCGGCTCTTCTGAAACTGAATACCGTCGTAGAACCACGGCATGCCTGTGACCAAGGAGACAACCTTGATAGTTATTCGTGGACGGAATATGATACCAGGGAAGGAGGGGTACAGGTCCTGAAAGACAGCTTCAACAATGTGAAGATTACCACGGAATTCTTGAAGGTGGCAGGAGGCGACCACGGCGGCAGCTGGGCTGCCCGAATTAAGGGAGAACCCATCGACAAAAGTGCGTTGTTTCGCCTACTTGTTGTGTCGAATATATTTATCTCTGGGAAATAGACAAAATTTCCAGGGTATCGCCTATATTTTATTTTGGTTTGGAGGGCCTTGGTGGTTTGGACATGGAAACGGAAGATGACGAAAATGTGCGTGCATACCTTTCACCAATTTTTAACAACTGAGGCCATTCGACAGGGTGTCACCGGCGAAGTCAAACTTAGTGGTTCTACTCCGGCACTTGACGAGTTTACTATTCGTATTGTTGATAGTAAGCACCGAAGAATGTATCCAGCTTTCGTTTCCTAATACATGCCATGTAGGTGCTGAAAATCGTGCTATCGTCACCGGGCGTCATGCAGACGCGTTCCAAAAGCGCATCGGAAAAACCCACTTTGCTGCACGTCCTGTCAAAGAGGGAGATATATGGCAAGCCAGTCGTACGTTGACATTGAGCATTTTTCTTTGGATTCCGGTATTAATCATGGTTCCATCAGAGGTCATAATGAAATTGGTTATTGATCACGCTCGTGAACTCATTGGGCCGTACCAAGATCCAGCCGTCGGAGCACCAGACCCTTCATTCCTTCTACAACTTCCTGATGATGTTTATACCAACAGCAACCTCTACGCTGTCCAGAAATTCTTCGACGGGCCATTCCAATTCGACATTTTCTTTGACAGTGGAAGCAATAAACAAAAACTGACCTGTATGTGATCTTCATAGTTGCCTATCCACGCTAATGTCAAGCCGTCCAGCATCTACATTGGACCAGGGTATCCCAGCCCTCGTCGAAGCCTATGGGAAACGTTTCCGAGAAGTCTTCCCTTATCCCTCAGACTTCCCATCTGAAAAGAGGGAGTCATTGGAAGCATTTTCCAAAGCGGTGACGTCCAATCTCGTAGGAGGAGTTGGGTACTTTTATGGAAATTCTATCGTGGATCGTAAATTTTCGTACGAGTGGGACCAGGAAGAAGACAGTATTGATGATGGTGCAGAAGGCGGCGCGAAGTTGACAGAACCCAAAGCATTACTAACTGCAACACCCAGTCGGAGTTTTTTCCCTCGCGGATTTTATTGGTGCGAATGAGGTTTATCCAGGTCGAGGACTTATTGCTGAAACCACTGTACAGGGATGAAGGCTTCCATCTTTTGCACATTGGACAATGGGATAACGACTTTAGGCAAGTCATAATTTGTTAATTCGATATCTACGGTGAAAGTCTTACAGTTTTTCTTAGTCTTGAGATTTTGAAGGATTGGATTGGCCTTATTGACGATGATGGATGGGTGGCTAGAGAACAGATTCTAGGAGAAGAGGCTCGTAGCAAGGTATGCTACTCCGTCGCGTGCTCAAAGTGTATGACTTACATCCCACAAAGGTTCCATCTGAGTTCCAAACTCAAGTACCCAACTTTGCCAACCCACCGACGCTTACCATGGCAGTCACAGCGTTTATCGAGCGCCTTAAAGCAGCATCCTCTAATCGCGGACCGTCTGATGCAGAGCTGGGCATGGATATGGGTATGGGTGCCAGTCAAGTTCCTATGGGTATCCCGCATGGACTCCCACCAGCAGTTGAAAGTCAGTTCGTTGAAAATTCAGAGCTTGCGCTTTCTTTCCTAAAAGGGATCTACACGCCGTTGAAGAGGCATTACGATTGGTTCAGGCGCACTCAGCGAGGGCAAATCAAGCAATATGCGAGGAAAGCTCGCTCAAGAACAGAAGGTTACCGCTGGCGTGGACGATCTGAGCTCCACGTGTTAACGAGCGGCATGGATGATTATCCCAGAGGTCCTCCTCACGCTGGAGAACTGCATTTGGATTTGATCTCTTGGATGGCATTTTTCTCTAGGACCATGCGTGATATAGCTGCTTTCGTTGGAGAAAAAGAGGATGAGGCTACGTTTGTGAAGATTGAGAAGGCCATTGTTGACAACATTGATGGTAAGCTATTCGTACTCGCCACCATTCTTTGATCGCTTTCTAAACTCTCTGCCAGACCTTCACTGGAACGAAGAGGAAAAAATGTATTGCGATGTCAATGTCAACGACGAAGGCATGAAGGGAACTTTTCTTTTGTTCCTATCCTTCTGACTTCTGTTTGTTGCAGACGAGTCTTACCATGTCTGCCACAAAGGCTATCTTTCATTATTCCCATTCCTTTTAGAGCTACTACCGCCATCGTCGCCGCATTTAGGTCCCATCTTCGACATGTTGCATGATCCAAAACAATTATGGTCACCCTATGGCATTCGGAGTTTGTCTGCGTCACATCCTGAATTTGGGCAAGGAGAAAACTACTGGAAAGGGCCCATCTGGATACAGATGAACTATCTCGCACTGAAGGCACTTCACAAGGTCTGTATCACTGCAGGTCGCTCTTCTTTTCTCTTTCTCACACTTAGTAGACATATGCTGCCCAAGAAGGTCCATACCAGGAGAAGGCCAGGCTAATCTACAAAGAGTTGCGTAAAAATATTGTGGACAATGTGTTCCAGGTACGTCAGCAGGGTATCACTGAATATCCTGTGTTCTGATTATAATTGAGCAGGAATATGAGCGGACGGGCTATGTGTGGGAACAGTACGATGCTATTACAGGAGAGGGTAAACGAAGGTGCGTTGTCCACACACAATCCGACTAATGTCGTCTGATCCTCATTCTTTCGATAGCCACCCTTTCACAGGATGGACATCGTTGACAGCATTGAGTAAGTGGTCCAGCTCAATATGGTTCAGGTTTATGCTGAGACTTGTCCTTCAGTTCTCGCTGAAAAGTATTAAATAATGAAAATTGTATTTTTTACAACCTGCGTGCAATTTTCCAAAGCGTCGCGATTAAAGCATGCCCCCCGCTATCTTCGCTCACCTTTTCTCGTTTGAGTTTTTGCATCATATAGCACTGACTGAGTGAAATAAACAACGAACATTGACACAGGGGATGCAAATGAATATCCAACTTTTTGCAGCAATGAAGAATCCCCGTTCGTTGTGGAGTCGGCTTCACTGTCATGGGCCGTTTTGGGCAGCTTTTCAGCTCAGCCGTTGGGCGCTGTTTGTGGGCTTCCCTAGGACCCTGGCGACTTTTTATTGAGATTACATAACGAGGAATTGGCAGGCGCGTTGTTCGCTTTTTTGTGGTTTTGGGCCCCATGTCTGCATCTTCCGTGCTTGCTTCAAACTTTACTTGCGAGCATGCGACCACTGATACTGGCCCAGTGACGCTCACTATGGCCCCCAAAGCTTTCGATGCTACCGCTTGGGAAAGCGAATTTCGCGTCGCCCTCGACGATCCAACCGAGTGGGCGAAAAATTGTATGAACCTAAGGAAAATCATGGTGCGTATGATCGCATTATCCGTGGCCAGCTGTATATACTCATCCCAAGCCAGCTCGAGTTCGTTGTTCCTAGCCTGAAAAATGGGAATGAAATACCTCCCTTCATCGTCGTTGTTATCAAGGCTATGTCTGGCTCCAGTCTCACAAATAACGCGGAGGGAGTTCGCAAAAAGGTTCTCCTAGCTGTTTCGGCGCCATCTCGTTCGTCTTCCTCGGGCCAGACCAACGATGCTTTCATCACTAAACCATTTCCTATTGGCATCGCTTCTGGACCAGCACAATCCGCTTTCACGGCTCACGACGTGCCCATTACGGGCTTGTGGAAGACGAGTTTATCCCAAGCAGCGAACGCCTTTCAAGAGAGTCCCGAAACTCCGGCCAGCGGTGAACAAACTCCCGAGATGAAATCTGTTGCAGAGCCACCTCCGTTCAACCAAATCCACCAAACACGGGCTTCCTCTGCTGTTGCGTTGCCTCTCCAAAGTGCTGCAACAAGGCTACACGATATGTCCGCCATGGAACAGGAAAACCTGGAAGATATAACAGGTTTCCTCGACCTCGGTCCATCCAGCCTGAACGATGACCAACCAGTCAATGAACCGGTGCAGCCCCAACAATTCAGTCAAAAAGGAAAGGGGAAAGCTGTGACATATGAGCCGGAGCCGAGTCAAGTAAACCCAGGGGAGAAGTTGTCGAGGGTAGAGCAGCTAGAGCTCGAATTTTCCAGAGCTCGTGACGAGAGAATAACCATGAAGGTAACAGGAGAGCGTGGCAATAGGACCGAGAAAGGGAACAGGCGGATGGGAGAACCCACAGAGGCAAACTCAAACGCCATATTTGTCAGACCGAGGAGGGATGAGAAGCTCTTTGTCCCTGCCGCACTACAGATCGTCGTCGGAGATCCCGACGAAGCTTCGGGAGAGCCCGCCGAAGAAAGTTCAACGGATAGTGACATTGCCGCTGTTAGACAGGGGAAGAGGGATAAGAAGCTCAGGGTGGCACGGTCAATGGTAGTCTTAGGTCTCCACGAAGGGGGTACCTGCGAGAGGTGTAAAAAAGCTGGGGTGGCTTGCAAGGCGGTGAAGTTCAGCCAAACGTGCAGCAGATGTAAGATCAAAAAGACTCGGTGCTCTCATGTCAAGAATAAGGGTCGCATTGGTCGAGCAACTAAGCGTCTCAATACCGACGAACTGGACGACGACGGTGAATCATCATCCGAATCATCAGCCGCTCCAGCAGCGTTGGTTGATGTGACTATAAGGCGTTCCAAACGCACCTCTACACTAAATGGCTACGGTGCGCCAGCCATCGAGAAGGGGAGGCCGGTAATCGGACGCACAGCTGCAGTGGAAGATAACGGTATGTTGGCAACACCGAAAACCACCACAAAGTCCAGAGGAGTTCAAGCTGAGACAAGTAAGCACCGTCGCTCATCTATTTCTTTTCTTGTGTGTATGTTGATGGTGATCCAGGTAGCGAAGACGAGGACGAACCCCGCGCACCAGATGAACTGACGTTTACTGAGCCCGTGCGCCAGGCCGATCAAGCCAATGTCGTCAACGAACTCGAAGAGGCAAACAGGCAGCTCAGAAAGGAAAATTCGCAGCTCAAAGAGGAAAACATGCGCCTCAAGAATGAGTCAAATGGACTCAAAGCAGACATCTTGCGCACAAAAAGGTTTACCACCCAGTGGGCTGCAAATCTCTGCGAGAGAAATGCTATAGCCACTGCGGACCTTGCCACTGTTTTGAACGGCTGGTCTCCTGAGCGCTCCCTATTCCTCGGTGACGAGCCTAACCGCGCTCCGGCGCCGGTTCAGGATGTTCTTCAATTCGGCCATACGCCAGGAGCTTCGGGGTCTGGTCAGACTCACCAACTTGAAGCGGCCGCAGCTGCGGCTACTGTCAATGTCTCTGTTGAAGTGCCACTTCGTGGGTCCCGTTTATCTGTCGTTGCGCCGTTGTCTGAGCAAGTTGCGACGCCAGTGCCTAGTGAGGGCATTCCTGTTGGACTATCTGCAAAGCGGAAGCCATCTGGATCACCAGATGCCGCTACTCCTAGAGGCTCTAAACGGCTGCGAGACGATGCCACGTAGTCTTAAGTGTTTCTCTTGTCGTTTCCGTGCCTTGTTGTACCACCTCCTTTTGTGCTATATAGTATCTCGATTGTGCTGTCGTTGCTTTGATGCTTTCATAGTTGGCATGTACCATGTACACGATTTGGTGTCCTACATGACCAATATATCTGCTCTAATTTAGCGTCGTCCTCGCAAGTCGTGTTGGTCTATCTCCTGCACCATCAAAGGAAAGTATCGCAGGAAAAAATACAGATAGTAGGCAGTGCCGACTATCGATTCCCGCTCGAGCTATGGTTCGTGGACTCAAAGAGCCTAAATAAGTACGACCTTGACTCTAGCGTAAACCAACGAGAGCTGGCTTGGGACCTGGCCGCCGAAGAGAAATATGAAGGCACGTATGTGTGTGTAGACGAATCCCCGTTAAATGGAATCCGAATTCAACGCATATCTTCCAAAGGAGACACGACCAGAAGAAGCCACAAGTCCCAAGAGCTTGACGGTACCGTTTAACTCGATCCCATGTTTCCCACCACTGAGGAACGGCACTGGCGGGTCAGATCCGTATTGAAAGGTAGCCACGCGCAGTTATAGTTGAAGCACAGTCAGGCACAGTCATCGAGGAAATTTCCACAGCCCGGACCCCAAGAGTTGCATAAGAAATGTTGGTTGCGTCTTTCTCTGGCTGAAGGGACGCGAGGTAAGGTGTTGTGGAGCGCACGTCGTCGTCAAGGTCCTTTGGTCCTCTGAGCTCACACGACTCAGAACTCAGATATCGCGTCAGGCGAGGTATTTCCGCAATGGTTCGCCAAATGGGATTCTCTTTGAGCCTTCGCGGGAGAGCGAATTATCGAGTCGTTGATAACGGTCGTTGAAGACAAAGGATCGACACAACACCGTCGACACGTTGAATGGTCTCTGGCAACTCCCGGCTGAAACGACTCGTCACGGAATTTTCGAGTGCTCTTATCTCAGACTGATTATGTTCTTGCCATGGCCCCTCTCGTACCATCTAACAGCGTATATACGAGCTGCTACTGCGAAGAAAACATCTATCTCCTATGCCAAGAATATTTACGGAACGAGCTATCGAGCAACGCATGGGAGAGTTTCGTAGTCTTTATTTCAAACGCTCATAAGACGGTCGGTATCCCACATCATCGACGATTAGCTGAATGTACCCTTATATCAGGTAGCGTTATGGAGCCAAAAAGCTGCGCGGCTGGAGGATAACCCAGTGATTTGGGATTACCATGTTATCTTGGTCCTTCGGCCACGACATAAAGATACCACCGAAGTCAATGAGCCTCATACTAGCTGGGTCTATGATTTCGATACACGGTTGTCGATGCCATGCGAATGGGAAAGTGAGTCAACCAAGCGTAATGGCTAAAAGGTATGCAAATTGATGCATTAATCAATAGGGTACTTGTGCATGACTGTTCCGGAGGGCATTTCACCTCCAATCTACGAAAGGTGCGTGTAGGAAGCTTGGAGATTTTGTATTCGTTCGTTGAAAATATTGCATAGCCAGTTCCGGGTGATTCCAGGAGAACTTTTCGTGCAGCACTTTGCGTCTGACCGAACGCACATGGTAAGCGACGGACTATTATCCAACAGAAGGCAGATGGTCCTGAATCTTGATCATAGCTGGTGAAGAAACTTGACCAGGAAACGGACGCAGAGCAAGGACCATCGCAGAGTGATGGCCAGTACTCATCGCCTCCCCCAGTTTACGCGCCTATCTGTGGACCTCTGGCACTTCAAGGAGGTATAACCAATAACCTGATGTTGAATTACGTCTCCATGAACGGGAACTCCAAGGATATTTATGGCGTTGTGGTTGATAGAGCCGGGGTTGACGACATTTTTAGTGTATAAATTAGATTCCGCGTATACCTTCGTTAAGCACGGAAAGAACACAGGTGTGGTTCGATGCAAAAGCAAGGTTCCAACTTTATTATCGCGTCGTGACAGTGGAGAAAAAGGGAAGAGCGTGACTGTTGTTGGACCTTTTGTCACGTTCATTGTGAAGGCTGTCTTGTTTCCGGAGTGCCGTTCAACCACATCCATTTTCTCGTTTCTTTCTCCTGACCTCTGTTCTCAAAAAAAAAGATGTCTTCTGTTCCATCGACATCAGGCTCTGTGAACGGCCGTTCTCCTCATCCCAACGGATCAACTTCTCACAGCGAACAGTCGGCTGACTCCTTCAACGATGCCAACGGCAGCTCACCTTCATCATCGAGCTATCCTACCAACGGATATTCTCAGTGAGTTGCACATCTCAATATCTTACCCATTCGACCCAGTGTCGCATTTCCTGGGCTTGTCGCGCGTGAATTGCGCGGAGAATGAAGTCCAGAGTGGCACAGTGTTGATATGATCGTTTTCTAGGCCACCCTACCAAAACTCCCATAATGAAGAAATCGTGAGCCATCTGTACCACGCAGGTTTTCAGACAGGTGTAAGTAGCATCCTGTATCCTAATTTGGCGCGTACTGAGCATTTTATGTATAGAATTACGCAGATACGATTCTCGTATGTCTTCCTTGACAGCAGTGGCATGGCTGGCGCCTAACATTTTACTGGTACAGCATGTTCATCAAAATGTATATCGCCTTCACGCTATTATACTATCTCGCTCCCCCTTTCTTGCCCATCTTATGTCCACATCCCCGCAAACGAATGGACCACGCGTCATATATGTTCCCCTAGATCAGGAGCCGGAGGTTACTCAAGAGGTAGGCCTCACGTTCCCGTCAGATTCCCAAAAGGGATAACTCATTTCGAAAATCTATAATAGGGTTTTGCGATAGGTGAAATTTTACGCGCTCTAGACCCTCATTATCTCACCAGTCTTTCCCTACAGCCCTGGGATACCTGTACTCAGCCATTTCTTTAAACCTCATTCGACCTGATAACGCACGGGCGGTACTGGCGGCAGGATGTCTGTTGGGCGGGATGGATGAACTTTGCCAGTACTCCTACAATGTGTGCAGGCAATCCATGTCCGTGGAGACGATCGGAGGATGGGTCGAGTTCATCGATGCCATGCCTTCGGCCACGGATGGGACGGCGACTCCAGACCTTCCTTCAACGTCGGTCTTTGGACAGTATGCCCAAAGATTGCGAGATGATGTCTTCCATTTCCTCGTGGTCACGCTTCCGGAAGTCCTTGAGGTCCAACGCCCACCCCAAGAACCATCCTCAGGGCCAAGCGGCCGTGACGTGTTGCTACAGATATACTCGCGTGTGCCCTTTGAGATGTTCAAGAGCGCCGTTGAATCGCCTACTTTTGTGATTGGTTAGTGGCAATCTGTGAGGACTGGAGCCGAACCTGACTGATTTCATTTTGACAACAGGCACCGACCAGGCTCGATTCAAGTTTGCGCGAGACGCGATAGAATTACGCAAGCGGGGCATCGCTCGGGGTCTCGAGGAGACGGTGGTACTGGCGTTCGGGCAGAGCAACTTTGGAACGAGCACGGTGCACGTGACGCGGAAGATGCGCAAGAGGAACCTGTGGAAGGTCAGCTCGTAGGATTGTTGTATTGGCAATATATATGTGTTGTGAACGACTCTCACCTTGAGGAGCTCTGATGTGCAAAACGTGGTCGAAACGTGCGCGTCGTGAGACGGCGGACGGGATATGCCCAAAGAGGCAGCACCTTCCATAAAAGGGAAAGCTCCGGGGATTGCCACTGCGTTTTTAGGCTTTGAGTGGCAGTGGCAGCTTTGACATGTCTTCCGAATAGTGACGAGGAGCGACGTCGGGAGAGTATAAAAGCAAGAGAGATAGATGCTCGCAGTCGCAGCCAATGTTCTCTTACCTCCCCCATGCTGCTTCTCTTCCTGCGCCACTATCGATGGAAATGTTCCCATGGACCCGAGACGCGCTAATCACGGGAGCCAGGGCTCGATAAAGTCCATGTTATAAGAACACGAGCATGCCTTCGTGTCTAGGCGCAATTATTCACCGGGCCTTCTAATGGCGTCCACCACCTACGATCTCTTTTTCACCGGGCGCGACGATCCCCGGAGCTGTGTTATCATCGGGGAAGCCACAAAGCCCCTCTACTTTTGCTTTGAGACCGCTGAACGAAATCTCCTGACGCCCAATGTACGGACTATGGTCAGTCCCAAATTGGCCTTGGACCTGATGACAAACTTATGGACGTCCAATTCTCCCCTTCTGCTCCCGTATCGCTACCAGGTTTACAGAAATAACAAGGAGGTCTGCGCGAAGCTTGAATGGAGTCCGGGCAACCACCTAGGCGGCGCCACCATTGGGAACCGCCAGATGCCCATGTCGCAACTGGTTCTTCCCGGCACATCCACCAGGTAATACCCGTCCTATGCATTCTCGGTGGAATTGCCACTGACTGGTGCACGAAATCCGATGTTTTCCCCAGCGCCCGCACGTTTGTTTCCGCGGACGGAAAAAAGTTCGAATGGAGACGAAGTCGAGATAACCCTACGTCGTATGATGTTCGCATGACATGTTGCTTTTTGTCGTCCACATACTCAACCTCCATGTGCACAGCTCTATGCCTCTCAGAACATGAGAATCGCGGTGTTCCGTCGTTACACACAAGCCACCGCCATTGGTCCATCACATGCCGTCCTGCAGTACACCTTCACGCAAGACTGGCTGCTGACTGAAGCCCTCGTCGCGCTGTGCGTGAATCGATGGATAGACCTTCATGGTGTTTAGGATCTTTTGCTTTCTTTCATCTTGCTTTCGGGTTTTATATCGCTTCGCTGTGATTATTGGACAACCATATTTATCAACTACTGCATTGGAAGGGTGGATGGAAGAAGAAAATTAGGACATTCAAACATACATCTCAAAGCGCCATTCATTGGATTCCAAATTAGCATGCCACAGTCAGAAAAAATCAAGACTACAAAAAAAATTCAAATCATGAGGCGTTCATTGCCCCTAGCATTCGATCTAGGCGTTCTTCAACGGTCCAATTGATGTCGTTGGTGGATATAGATGACGACGCGGAATGGCCTGGACCGTGATTTGGCAGGTTGGGCAGGAAATTAAATGATCCCGCGTCCGCGCCTTGCGAAAGGCTCTCTATTAGTTGACCTATTCTCGCCGAGGAGCTGTAGAAAACCTGGAAAGAATTTTTGGGTATCTGTCAAAGAGACAAGGTTTGATGAGAGAGCCCTCACCTTGGTCTCAGGACGTATTTTCCCTTGCAGTGGTTTCTTCTTGGAAACGAAAGAGGAAACACTGCCTCTTGACCCTGATCGGGCGTGCTCTTTCATGAAAGACTGGAGACCGTCATTTCCATGCTCACGGCTAGAATATTCTGATGCAAAGCTGGTGCGACCGGAATATATAGACTCATCATCACCGTCACGCAGTCCGTTTACGATGTTCCTAAAATTGTGTGAGAACGACGATCGTTTATGGGGTACAAAATACTCACCATATGGTCTCTCCGTTGGCCAACTCAATGACTTCCAAGGCGGGTCCAGGCTCGGATGCGGCGAATGGTTCACCCTTTACACTCTGCTGGTCCGCAGTAGCGCTAGGATCATTCGCCAATGCGCTGGTTGCTCTACTTTCCCCAGCGTACATGTCATATCTAAAAAACCTTCTCAGGATTGGATTAGAGGACAGATAAACGTACTCACAGAGAATCGTATGTTGAATTAGACTTTTCGATGGGACCGGCTGCTGACGTGGATGGCGCGTTGAGCATCTTATCTGCTTGGCCGAGGAAATTCGGCATTTGAGGCATAGGAGGCAGACCATCAGCAGAGAAGCGCTTCACCGTCGGTGATTTCGGGGGCGGGGGTGTAGGAGCACGGTCGTGGACAGACCGATTCGACGTCGATTGCACGCTGGCGCGTTTTCTCCGAGCAGAATTCTTGCGCTGGACAAGCGCAGAGAAATCAGCCGTTGACACATCGTTGGCGTAGATGATGGTCCTGCGAACGACAGCGTTTGCAGCGTTTTCTGTTTGCCCCTCCTTGGGCCGTCGCAAGTGATCGGCCTTCCGGGTAGAAGGTTTTCTCGTCACCGTTTCGTCTGGAGTGACAGGCCGCACATCAGAAACACTGGGTTTAAGTTGCTGCTCCTGAGAGGCATTTCCATAGTTCGTGGGTGTCGCCGTCTGATCTGACCCAGTGCTTGCAACGTAGGTGACCGGCTGGGCACCCTCCGAATCTGTCCAAGGGCCTGGCTTTGGTGCAGATGCTGCAGCCGACGTGTTCCGCGACAAGAGATTACGAGAGGAAGTAGACCCTGAACGGGCCAACAGGTCGTTCAACGCGTTCTCATCAAGACCAAGATTATTTGCAGCTCTAAATAACTGTTCCAACGCGGCTGCAGACTGAGAAGCGTCCATCTCAGCAGGTTGTGCCTGGATCTGCGGTGGCGACGCGGGAGCTGGAGCCGGATTCGCGGGAGGGAATCTGGAATACATCGGTCGAGGCTGGCCAGCAGACCTGGGCGTCAAATTGTGAACCCTGTCCGCAGGAGATAAGAGAGGCTTAGGCGTCGTCGGCTCAGCTTGACGTGGAGTCACAGGCGTTGTCGGAGACAAAGGTGACAAGGGCGAGGTCGCTCGAGGCATTGTACGTTCGCCAACGGACGGCATCTCCGACAGCCGCTGTTTATTCCTGAACCTCGCCATGAACCCTTTCAGTCCAGGACCCGCAGACGCAGGTGGGCTTGGCAATGGCACCTTGAACCTTCCAGTCTCGGTGGCGCTCGAAAGCTTCGGTGCTCCAGGAGGGTTTAATTTGGCAGGGTCATAGTAGGCTGTTTGACTCGCAGGCGGCGTTTTGATAGTCTCAGGCGTAACAGTTTCCTCGCCGGAAGAAACGATATTCTTTGCACGCAGAGATCCACGCAGTTTCTTGAATCGCGACCCAAGCTTGGAAGGCCCGGGATTGTTAGTAGAAGTTATCGAAGGAGAGCGCAGGGGTATGGTTTCGACGCTGGTGGTCGTAGAAACAAATTTGGGCGTGGATATCTGGCTTGTGTCCACCCGTCTGCTGCGAACAGAGGGGGCATGCTTCAAGCTATCGCCCAAATTAGTTCTGGAAGGGTTCTTGTTGAGCGCAATCATGGCGGCGTCAGTCTTTTCTTGGACTTCGCGAGCAAGTTCTGCTTGCTCTTCTGCTGTTTGGGGTATCCTTGGCATTGACGGGTTTCGTAAAAGTAGATATGGAGATGGCGATGAAAACGGGGAAGGCGGCTCTAGAATAGTGGGAGGCATAGGGGGGAGAGTAATCGGCGCTGGTGTCATTATAGGCTGTGTAGGATTAGAAGTAGTCGGGGGTGGAGGTGTAAAGACTGGCTCAGGCTCTGGTTTGGCCTCTTCTTCAGCAGGAGTATCTTCTTTGGCGTCGTCTTCTGTGCCGAACAGCACATGCGCCAAATCGCGATTGCGACGAGTGTTCGGAGAGATATCCTGGTCGTCCGGAGAAGCAACCGGAACTGCAGCAGTGGTGTTGAGGGCCGCAGGCTGTTCCTTGATACTGTCGACGACCGAGTTGAGCAAAGCACTCGCTTTTGAGAAGTGGTCATCGGCGATAAAGGGGGATGGAGAGGCGGGGGTTTGGGTCTGCGGAGGCGGACTTGCGATCTGAATATTCTCATATCAGCAACCTTGCCGAAAGGCGTCATTCCAAAAGAAAAAGAAACCAAAACGCACCCTAGAATAATTCGACTGCGACGTTGACGGCCTCCGCCGTCTCAACGCAGAAGGCGCCCGGTCCATATTCGCGAGCTTCGCAAAAGCAGCACTGACCAGCTTCTCCTGGACAGCCGCAATATCCGCCTTCTTCAACCCTCCATACTTCTGTATGACCTCCTCCGCATCCCAGTCCTCTTCATCCGGCGACCCACTGCCCCCAGGAGTGACGGAACTCGTCAGCTCGCGGTCAAAGTCGTGCCACGCCGCAGGCTGCTGCTCCTTCGCATCCGAAAACACGCTCAGCACTTTATCGGGCTCGTCCCACGAGTGGAAGCTCGACCCCAGAGAATCGAGCGACGACCGGGACGAGTTGGCGCGCGGGGAGAAGCCGAGAGAGGGGAAGGAGCTGATGTTGAATGGCGACGAGGGAGGGTTCTGTCTTGAGGACCGCCTGCTGCCACCGCCGTTCTTCCCCGACAGGTCGAAGTGGGAGAAGGTGGGTGAGATGGGCGAACGTTGGGCTGTTTGTGTTGGTGTGAGCGACCGCGGGGCGTGTATGGCCGCCAGAAGGGGCGAGCCCAGTTCAACGTCGGGAATGTACGCATGTGGCTGTTCGGAGGACGCTGTCTGCCCGTTCCCATTCGGTGCAGGCGGGTTCCCACCGAACGTGAACGACGAGGACAGTGCACCCAGCCCAAAGTCGAGCGTCGGCGACTCTGGCAGTGCAGGAGACCGCAAGGACCGCGGGCCAGGCTTACTATTGTGGTGCCCATGGTAATCCGAGCTCGACACGCCACCGTCCGTCGTCCAGCTGTTGTTCCTGCTATGTCCGCTGTGATTGCTCTTGTGGGCGTTGTTGTTGTTGATATTCGGGGTCCAGATGACATTGGACGGCGTGGACGGACGCGAAATAGGTCGGTTCGTGACGGCTGCTGCCATCGGCTGATACGGGGGTCCTGAGAGCGGGGACGCAGGCCGGCGCCTTCCTAGAACAGATGAATTGAGGGATGAATTGAAGGATGAGTCAAAGTCCATAGAGTCCCCCCCTCCGGAGCGGTGGCTGTCGTCGGGGGTGAATCGACCATTCGTGCTCCGTTGCAAGAATAGAGGCGTGGAGACCGGTGTGATAGGCGATGGTCTGGCTGTCGAAGACGTCGACTCGCGTCTAATCTTCGTCGTAGAAGAGATATTGGCCAGTGCAGGTGACGATTGTGGGTCAAATAGAGGGGATTGTGCGCGGGGCGTGGTAGAGTGTGAGCGCTGTTCGTCAAATTCAAAGTCGCGGGGCGTCATAGGGCGCGGCATCCCAGGCACATACCCAGGAACCGTCCGAGCGGGAATGGGGGACTGTCGGCGCTCGCTGAACTCGTCGTGAATAGTCTGGTCGATGGAAATGGCCATGCCAGCTTCATAGACGGAGGAAGTGTTCGAAGCATGGCTATTCCTCTATAAAAATATAAAATGCAAAATGCAAATCACGACTGTGAGATGCGATCAACAAGAAAAAAACCAAGCGAACAACGCACGACTTCAGACGTAGGCTGATCCAAACTGCCACGAGGGACGGGCACAGACCGGGGTAGCAGAATCTCGTCCTCGACCTCATCTTCTATCTCCTTAATAGCCTGTTCGAGGGCTAATGACGCACGTTTGAGCACAGCTGGCCCAAGAGTTTTCTGCAGGCGGTACTCGGCGGCAGATACGACTTGTATCGTGCTGTCGCCGAACGGTGCAGGGGGTACGAGGGGCGCAGAGCGTACGACGTCCTTCTCGTTCGGACTGGGTGGAAGGGAGACGGAGACATCGCTGGTTTCGGGGGTGAGAGGTCGTAAACTAGAAGACGACACATCCCGCGTCGTGGCCATGGATGCTTCGGTCGGCGTTAGCGAGACGGTGCGGGTGCTGCTGGATGACCCCTTGGAGGAAGCGACACTTCTTAGGTAGTTGTAGTCCCTCAGGCGCCCGGACCCAAATAGATTGTTGCTGTACCGTTTCGACGGCCTGCTGGGAGACGATGTGACGCTCGAGGTCGAGGTCCCCGTCGACCGCACCGAGTTCCTCACGCCGTCCTCACCCTCAACCACATGCTCCTGCGAGGCCCCCGGCGAAGGTGACGGCGAATTGCGCGACCTCAGCCGACCCAAAGTTTCCAAAAGCATATCCTCCTCCTCTTCACTTATTTGGTTCTGCGCGCCGCGCTCTCTCTGGTTTGCGAGCCTCGTGCGGAGGAGGTCGAGTGATACAGGGTCTCCGGTCGAGGAGCGAAGGAGGGAGAAGCGGCGCGAGAGACTGGTGGCAAGAAGCGAAATTAGTTCGGTCACGTCAGGCAGCAGCAGGGCCGGAAATAAAATAATACAAGGAATGCAGACGAGTACTTACTCTGGTAGGATAAGCGACGTGCGAAAATCGTTGGGCGAGGGCAGCTCTGGGAGGCCTTCGTGGCCGTCGGTGGCAGAGCTCGGGAGGGCGCTGCGCTTCGCGTCGGACTTTTTGCTATAGTGATTTGGAAAGAACAAGGATCGCGGAGGTGGTCAGTCGGGACACGACTTGGACGCCGAAAAGAGTAAAAGCGATAGGGAGTGCTGCTTACCGGAAACGATGCATTTCCTCGCCTTTTACACGTTGGGACGAGTATTTGGATCCAGACAGCAGGCAACGTGGTAAACACGAGTTTCAAGTAGAAAAGGAAGGGACTTCGCAGGCTTATACAGGCGAGAAATATCAAGCAAAGAAATGAAGCATAGGTGAAGGAATGGAAGAGGATGGAGAACAAAACCAACCGCGCTCTCAACATCACTTTCAGGAACCTCCAACGGCTGCCGCCTGATCTCAACACATGTAAATACGGCGTCGAGCATAAATTCATCATCAGTACTAGTATTACAGAAATATCATGTGCTACGATTCAAGCGTACCTGTAGATTGGTGAGCTAGGTCTCAAGAACAAAGAAAAGTCCTACTTTTTCGTCCATTCTTTTGCTGTGGCTAAGAATTTCGTCTTCTCGTTCTTTAATTGCTATTGGCACAAATCAAAATCAGTTGACCGAAAAGCTCGAAATTCACCCACTGCAGCGATTTCAGGCTCAAATGGGTCATCCGGACTGGGGTTGTTTACCTTCTCCTGGATAATTGCTAGGACTGTCAGGTGTGTCAGTATCTGTCAACCGATACAATAAAGAACGAGGCTACCAGTGGACAAGGTGACCGCCGGCTTCCACTAGCGGAGGGGTTAAGGAACCAACGAGACATCCGTGGGGATAGATGGTACATACCTCATCTCTGAGGATGGGAACACAGATGGAGCCCTCATCGTTGATTCCAGGATGATAAATCTTGGTCGTAAATGTCACCTTGTTATAGACGCCGGGTGGTCAGTGGCCGCCTCGAAAGGTGAAGATCAAACGAATCACAGTTGGCGCTTTGAACGGATAATTTGCAGGAAGAGATAGGTTAAAGTTGAAAGTTCCACCCTTGTAGGGAGAGTCTGACTGTTCGTCGACAATTTAGATAGAGGACTTAAAGAGACAACCGAGACTCACGTCGGCCTTGATAGAGCATTTCCATTCGAACACGTTATCATCCTTGGGCTCGACAACAATGCCCTGCGACGGAAAGGTAAACAGAGCAAGAGCTACAAAGACGCGAAGAAGGCCGTACGGGAATGGGATTACTGGAGATGTCCTTGAGTTCCTTGAGGATGGTTAGCACGCGATAGGATAGGCGAGGATGATGAGAACGATTACCCGTTGGATTCGTCTAGATTGATGCGTCAGAGCTGCTTCAATCTCATATACTGCTCGAAACTCACCTGAGAGCGGTCATTGTGTAGATAGTAGTGGTTGTACGAGAGTCATTCAGGCGCTGCAGGGACGGAGCCATTGATCGGAGAGTCCCAATTAGGAATGTTGATCGGGGTGGCAATCAGAGCTCGTTTCTCTCCTCCAGCCATGCACGCCGTCGAGGGCTCGTCACCTCCGCCGCCAGACTCGGTGCCCGCTTCCCTGCTCAACAATGTCTCAGCTGCAGCCACAACCGCGCCAACGCGTACAAATAAGCGGAAACGAGCCCCAGCAGTCGCAGCAGCGTCCCCGGCACCGTCAGACCTAGGCAGCATCGCAGGAAACAGCACAGAGTCAGCAGCAATTTTCTATAAAATGGCCAACTAGCACTGACTACCACTCAGCCTTCTCCCAACATCCCGTGCAGACCTCTCCTCCAGGCCCATCCTTACCATCTCCCGCGGACCCATCTTCGTGCCCACAGCTGAGGGCTCAGAATGGTTCAAAACAGAGATGATAGGCGTCAACCGCGTCGGGTACCGCTACATCCCCGCCGGCATCAACCCGCCCGGCCACGCCACCCCATGCCGCACCATCGAGAGCAACCCTACTGCTTTCCGAGTTAGCTGGGAGGACCGCAGCCCCTTCCTCAAAGTCACCAAGGACGGTTTGGGCATAGCTGGCAGCAAAGGCTTCCGCAGCGCCCGCTGCAACGCACCCATCCGCGAGGGAAAGTGGTACATGGAAGTCAAGATCCTGCACGGCGGCGGAGAACGCACCGCCGACGACTCCAGACGCGAAGGTGCCCATGTCCGGCTGGGCTGGGGCAGGAGAGAAGCGCCTCTCAATGCTCCTGTGGGCTTAGACGGGTACAGCTACGGATACCGCGACAAAACCGGCGAAAAAGTCACGCTATCCCGCCCTCGCTCCTATGGAAGGCCCTTCGGCACTGGCGACGTCGTGGGGATGTACATCTCCCTCCCGCCCCGCCGTCAGCCGAACAAAAAGGACCCCCATGACCCCGCACACCTTAAACGCGAACGTATACCCATCGATCTTAAAGGCCAGGAAGTCTTCGAGATCCTCGAATACCCCCAATCAAAAGAAATGGCTGCTCTCATGGACTATTCAGGCAAAACCACCAGCTCCGCCTCTGTACCCTCTGCCACTAAGAAAACCGCCAACGGAAAACTCCCTGAACGTGGTGGACCAGCCGTTCCTGGCGCAAAAGCTGCTTTGCCTTCCTTGCGTCCTTTACCCATCCTCCCCAATTCTCGCATTGCCTTCTTCGTGAACGGAGAACCACAGGGCACCGCCTTCCAAGATTTATACGACTACCTCCCCCTCCGCCAAACTGACACGCAGAAAGCCAACTCGCGTAAGCGCACACGAGAAGGCGTCAAAGAGCACAGAGAAAACCCATTTGACGACGGGACTTTAGGCTATTACCCTTTTATCTCACTGTTTAATGACGCGAGCGTTTGTCTAAACCCAGGACCGAACTTTGACTTCCCTCCTCCAGACGATATCGACGCTGTGCTCGATGGTAAAACCTCAACGGACACCGTCAATGATGCACCTCCTCTTCCCTCTCCATCAAACCTCCCGCTACCCATGGAGGTAGATGTAAAACCTATAATCGATACGCCCACAACCACACAACCACCCACACAACCATCAGAGGTCCGCCTCTCCCCCCCGCCGACCATCACCATCATCTCTTCCTCCAACCCAGACCCCCAAACACAAGCACAAGCACAACCCCAACTTCCCACCCCAAAACGCTCCTGGCGCCCCGCCAGCGAGCGCTACCTCGAATTCATGCAAGAAGAATGGGCCTTCGACGCCGCCGAGGACGAGCAGGCTAACGCGGACATGGCGAAGCACGCCGCCGCCGAAAAGGTCGAAGAGGAGAAGCGCAAACAGCGCGAGAAGAAGCGAGTGCAGGCCGAGGCAAGGAAGAAGGCGAAGAAGGAGGCGGTGGCACAGCAGCAACAACAACAACAACAGCTGGCGGCGGCGAATGCGGCTGCTGCTTTGGTTTTGGAGGAAGACACCGGGAGAGGACGGGAAAAGGAGCGGTACGGCTCCCTACCTGCCTCGAGCAGCGGGCTCTACGTGTCCAGCATACACAGTCATACCTCGCACCAGCCGAGCCCAAGTCCGCTGCGCCATTCCACGGCGTACTCGTACGAGCCGGAAGGCTCGGCGGAGTACGAGGGCAACCGCGCCTATGCCCACAGCTACAACCACGGCCTCGGCCCCACTCACAACCCCAATTCGCATTCGCATGTACACTCCCAGTCCCATTCACCCGCACCTACGTACGCGTCGGTCGGTGACCGCGAACGCGAGATGCTCCAGGGCGGGCAGAGCGGGTATACGTCGGAGAATACTCATGAGGGGTATCATCGTGACGAACAGGAGCAGGAGCAGGATGATGGGATGGATGTGGACCAGGATATCGAGGCGATTATGGGTCCACCGTCGAGGCCACGGACGCCAGCTTGATTTGGTTTCTTGGTTTAGTCCGATCCCTTAGGTCGCGGTGCGTCTTACGCTGTGTATTTATTTTAATGTGTAATTGTCAAGTTAATTTTTTTGTTTTACTGCCTGGAATGTTGTGTTGAATACAGGCGCTTAAATTGCATCCTTGAAGTAATAAACCTATTCTCCTCGTAATCCTTTTGTTATGGTTTTTTTAGATCACCTTCGTATCTATCCAGGCAACAAGGACGTCGACATAACAATAACAAAGACTCTAATACTGTCAACAACCCTATTGTCTTTTGTTTACCCTCAATGCGCCACACTCCGATCAGCTTTGATTGCCTTAAATATCCATCATAGACAGCTCGAGGTTAGTACCTCCGTTTACCGAAATTCTCCCAAACTAATCCCAGAGCTGACTCGAGATCTCGGGCGTTTTCTGAAACGTTACGGGCTGTTGTTGGGCGGCGATCACCACACTGCTCCACAGCCCCTCCGACTCACGGTCGTTTCTTCGTGCCATTCTAGGACGTTTAATGTGTGATTAACTTTTAGGCAGCAAAGATTAGCATTTTATGGATTGGGTTGCCCAATGTTCGAAAACTCCATTCCGACGCTACTTTAAATTGCCGAGTTGAAAGCCCATCGTTTCGTGAATCGTCTGGCTCAATGATCTTTCAATCAAGCACAGGCAGATTACTTGCTAATAAAACACCTCTGCTTGTTTGTTCCAATCTTGAGAGAGGACCGGCTCCTTTCTTATGACATGGCCAAGACATGACCGCATACTCTAACTAAAGCCAAAACAATCCTTGTACCGCTGGAGTAAAGTCGGCTCCCACTTCTAGTTAAATCTTCGAAGGCCACATAACGCGGCTTATATTACAAACCATTGCACTTTACCAAGGGAAGTATCGAGATTGAAATTGAGACAAAAAAACAAGGCGGGGCTCGACGGAGTTTCAAAAAAGCGACCCAACCGAATCCTTCTTTGGCCGAAGCCTATCATAACTTCCCCGTCTCATGCAATTCCCTCCCAAGGTTTGACGGTTACCGTTGAAAATGAATCTTGAACCTTCATGTCTTCATTTTCCTGAGGATCTGACGCGTTGCAATTGTTTCTTTTTAGTACTTGGAAAATTGTTACATTTCTCGTTTGTGGAGTCTTGAACACTTTATATCGGTGTTGCTACAGGAGTCGGTAAGGGTTATTCACTCTCTATTACATCCAAGAATTAACGTGGCATTGGATTTCAGAGATATCCAGTCCTAGCCTGAGGTGAGGCTCAATAAACGACCTGTTGACCCCAAACGCGGAGAGTTTACTGTCAGAGTAGACAATGGGGGTTGTACGGGCATATTGTCAGAAAAAAGTTCTATGTCGGAGATAAATTGCTCACGTATGTGAGTAAATGACTATTCTTTCGATTCTCGGCTCCTTCTTGGTGTCGAAATTCTTTTGCAGGACTCTTCTGTCAACTCTGTTCCTGAGTTACACGATTTGTGGATCAACGGGAAGGCGACCTCTCCACGATTCAGACAACAATTAAGGAGCATATAGCAGAGATAATTCACTTGTTCCAGCAGGTCGCGCCGCTGTGCACAACATCGCTGAAAAAAAGGGAGAAAAAAGCCGTCCGAAGGCTGCAAGCGCCAATCTGTTCTTTGCCATCAGAACTTCTGGGCAAGATCTTCGAGAATTGCCTCCCAGTTGATAACTATAGAGCTGGCAATTGCAACGCGCCTCTTCTGCTGTGCCAAGTCTGCAAATTTGGCGACATATCGCCATCCATAATCATCGGCTCTGGAATTCAGGCAGGAAGTCTCCATGGTCGCGAGATAACCAAAACTATCTCCCGAAAAATGCGCAGAGATGTGGAAAAATTGTTTCGCCTCTCAATGCAGCAGATTATATCTCAACCTCAGCACTTCGGCATGCTGCACTCGTTCATCCTGACCTCATGACGTCGACATTTGAAAATTTGTCCTCTTTATCACTTTCTTCCGAGCTCGTCGCCGATCATGATGTGGAACCTCTGGCGATCCTTCGAGTGCCTTGAAACTAGAGAAGCACCACAAAACCAGCTTCCTGAATAAAATCGAACTACCCAAGAGAGTTGCGCGAAATAATTTTTCGCCACACTGCTCCTTCGGATCCATTGCCAGACGTCGATGCAACATGTCTATCTTCAGCACGTCAACTTACAAGCCAAAAATCTCCATGGTAAATCCGACGTTGTACTTCAAGGGCTCTCTTTTCCAAACCTCCAAGAACTACATTTGGAAGCAGTTGAAGAAGCATTTGAAGAATGTCACTACGTTCTTCGCCCATGTGATGAACTTGTCTATGCTAAATTACTTTGGCTGGTCTGCTAACCACCGTCGCTCGCTTGTCTTATCTTGCTCCGCATATCCATCCAAGATGTTGAATTTTTCCCCATCTTCAGCACGACTCCGTGTCTTAAATATCTCAAAATCCACAATACCGGGCCTCAAAGTGATCGGAAGTTGGTCCAACTTCTAACTTAGACTGGTGTAACGGCAACAACCTACAGCTAGAGGAAAACTATCTGTTTCCGAGGTTGCTGGAACTTTACCTGGTCTTGCAAAAAGACCAATGGCCTATGTTGCACTGATGAAAGCAGACGGCAAATTGAACCATACTACAATTCACACCTCAAACTGCGGGATCATCCTACACCAGAATACGAGATTTATTTCGCACTTCGGGTTACTCACACGCTTCATGACCTCCAGGTTGATTTGGGTCTACTGAAGGACGATATAAAGAAGGAAGCACCTCACCACGATCCACACACGATAAAGCCGGCGATCACAAGTATCCGTGGATGTATTTATTATCCTCCGAATGGTGTCCTTGTCAGAACCCAAACAATTATATATACGTCGAGCAGTCGCTTGGAAGTTGGAGTGTTCGCTAAAATCCACGGAAGTATCTTCAAAGCAAGTCTTGTCCGCAAACATCCATTGCCAGCGACAACGGACATTGCAGACTCTCGACAACTGAAAATGTGGTCCGATGCCTGAGGAGCTTATTTTTCTGAATCACATCGGGACTCACTAGACTTGGTTCGGCCGTATCTTATCAAATATCATCGCTGCTAAGCCCACCTGTCGACTTCAAACCCCTCTCAGCGTACTATCTTTCCCGATGACTCGGAGTCAACGTGCATTGCTCGTTGCGAAGAACCCGGTATATCTCACAGAACTCACTTACTGTACCTTGCTGCTTCATTTCATCAGATTTCATCTCCACCGCTTTCTCAATGGAAAACTAAAACGTTTAGCCTTTTGCCTTTCAACTCAATGAGACTCAGCTGGGCTCTGACATGGCTCTGGATCAGGTGATGGGGGAACTCGATAGACCGATCTCGCTAGACTTGGGGAGTCTCTTGTATATTGCAGTACCAGTCTTTGACATGCAAAAAACACTGGTGCTGCTTTACTTTACGAAGTTATTCTATTATCCGCCTGACTTGGACGTACATCTGTTTGTGGGTGCTGCCTGATTCTGATGGAAAGCACAGTACTGAATCTCCAATGTTGCTCTGTACCTCTAGTCTTATCTCGCACACATAAGTTTTCACTGCTCCAGAGAATCAGCGTACTTTGTCCTGTCGTAGGATGAAATGGAAGCCCAGGCACTTGAACAATAACGGTTGCCCCAATATGTCGAATCGTGGGCTGGGCTCGAGCCGGGCTGTCAAGCCTGAAATATCCTTGCAGATCATGATCACGACCCACTTGTCGACGCCAAGTTCGACTGTACAGGCTGCAGCAGTGCCGGTGGCGTATATGCGCGCATGTGCACGAGCCGTGGCTGCGTCTGGCCTAGCCCGAGGTTGAAAGCGTCCAAAGGAAGACTGGACTTGCTGAAATGTAGTCAGTAGTTACTCAGGCTTTCTGATGATCTATGGGCGTGCAGCCTTAATTGCCCTTAATGTCCGCATTAATGTGGAGGTGAATGGAATCGATATGAAATGAAATGCCACTGGGTCTCAATAGCACTCACGCTTTGCTCACACTCATACTCACACACCTTAAAATGAGGAACTGGATATGAGATAAAGTACTGGTGATAAAGTCGTCATTGAGGAGATGAAATTACGAGCGTGTGTATACAACCGAAATGTCATTCCTCCGAGGAATTGGCAGTCGTGCGCACGCACACCCGGAAGCTCTATTTAGTTGACACCAGAATGACGTTGAGGCTGAGTACTGAGGGCCGAGGGAGCAAAAAAGGGATGATGCAAAGCTTGTGGTCTTAGCGCTGCAATTGGCGATAGGCGTTCTGATAGCGGTAGTAGAAGAACGGAACACGATCGATTCCAGTGAAGGGGCATAACAAATAATCATAGAAATAATGATAATACGACATGAAAGTAAGCAAGTAATAAGTGTAGGGTCGTGATCATGAAAAAGTCGTATCGGAAATGAGGTGAAATGAAGACGGAAACACGTAGAGTAGGCGTATCGTGAGCCTGTCTACTACTATACTTTTAATATCGATATCGTGGTGAATCGTGAAACAGATAAGACGGGGACATTGCCAGGGGCGCTAATTATAAAGTAAGGTTCATCGGAAAGGGGTCAAAGCATAGCAGGGGTATAGAAAGAAAAGAAGAAAGATAACCAAAACAAAAGAACTGAGAAGTTGAGAAGAGGATGACGGCAGGGCGATGCCATCGTTTCGAATCGGTATAGCAGAGGAGGATGTGGCGAAAGAGGCAAGACTAAAGAGGATGATGTGGAAGTGAGATGTGATTGATTGGCAGGGGATTGTGATAGCGGCTCGGAGCTCGCCTGAAAAGCTCTAAAAATGAATGATCCATGTATAAACTGGGCGATGAACGATTCCGCTAAGACCGAGCTAGAAAGAGAACAATGAACAAGCACTAGAATCAAGAGTCTAAATGAGTACATAGTAGAATGGTGGAGTGGAGGGGCGTTCCGATACAAAAAGCACAGGACTAAAAGGGAAAGAGGGTACGAAGTGATGATAGCCCAAAAAGGCAAGGGAGGATGAACAGAATCTCAAGACCAAAAACCCGAGACCCAGGAGCAGCCGGCAGCCTGCAGGAAAAATAGACCTGAGCAAGCACTGCACCTAACGTAAAGCGTAGCACGAGCATCTGCCTGATCATGAAAGGCTGCATGGATCATGATCAACGGATAACACGGCAAACTGGAGTCCACTCCTCGAGCCTCGAGGTAAGGGCTGGGCTGACGCTGACGTCGAGTTGACACGACAATGGGAATCCAGAATATTTTCGACATTTGTGGGGTAACGCGTGTGCGAAGCGGATGACCCACTGTCGTTGATATCGATGACCAAGCCCACGGGGTGACCTCGTCCCCTCCCATTCACGACGCGGGGATTTTAGGTTCTAGAGCAGGGTGCGTGTGAGTCCGGATAGGAATCGGACGTCCGTGTCCAAAGGGCCCTGAAGAGGCAAATCCGGGGGGAAGCATATGACCTATCTTCTGCCATAAAAAGTCGACTATGACAAAAGGTATGACCCATCCGTGGCGTCCTGAACGCTCGTCCGTCCCGAATCCGAGTGTGCGCGATGGTGGTGTTGAGGTGTTACAGATATCAGTGAGGTAGAATGTGTACTGCAGTTCGGGAGCGGGATTCGGAATATCGTCGCAAGTAACGAAGCGCACCGTCCTGGATGGACATCCGAGGCCGAGGTTTCGCAAACATGCCTGGTGATATGTCGGTCCGATTTGAGAGTTTCCGCAGATATTAGACATAGCATAGCCGTGGATAATGGAGAATCGGAAATAGAAGATGGAATATTGGGAAGTGGGAAGTGATACTATGAGCGTCGTCGGACTTGGTTTTGGTGCCCGTAACCAAAGTTGTGGTAGATGGTGCTGAGCTTCATGCTGCGGAGCTGAATGGATGTTGGACAAACGGCACTGCTATACGTAGTCGAGGCTCTGTGAATAAATCAAGTAAGATGAATGTGTGCGGAACCAAGTCGAGAAGAGAAGAATTGGGGGAAGGCATGTACGTTAGGTGGGCGAAGCGCAAAAAGAAAACGGGGGCGTATCAACGATGAGCCTCGACGACATCTAGTGGTAATAGATATATCGATACAACAAGCATACAATTCTAAGTTAGAGGCAAAAGCCAAAAATCAGAACTCAGCCAGGAAGGAGGGGAAAGGGGGAAAGAATGCCAAATGATATTACTACAAGCGTGACAAGCAAGGGGATATGATATAGAGTATATGGTATAATGAGATTTGTATAGTAGCGATGTGGGATATGATGAAGCGCTGTAGATGTAGATTGAGATTGAGTGCGGCGTGTGATGTGGATGTGTCGCTGAGGTGGGGCGTGTCGCATAACGGTGTGAGTCCTGGGTACTCGATATTCGTCGCACGGGCATCAAGCCCGAGTCATAATGTTGGACGATTGGGATGAAGCGGAGGAAATGTGAATGAAAGGTGAAAGATGACTCGATGAAAGGTGAGGAGGGATGACGACGACGATCGGCGACGTCAGTCAGGCCATGTCATCTCGAAGAATCGGAGCTCAGAAGCTGCTACTCCTTTTTCGCCGCGGGACTCTGCGTGATTGCTGCTTGTTGCCGCCTGTCAGGCCCATGAAGAGACGCTTCAGCAGAGGGGGTTGTTTGGTCTGATACGCAGAATGGGGTAATTGAGGTGCGTTCTGATGAGGGTATGGAGAAGTGAGCAAGGTGTTTGGAAAGTAGAGGAAATAAGATGGACGTACGGCCAAGTCGACTGGTTTGGCAGAGTATCCCGACACACCCTTCGGCCAGTAAGGTGTAGAATAGCCGTACTTATCATTGGGATACCCATAAGCCGGGGTGGTCTGGGATCTGACGGGTGGGGGCAGAGGCATCTGCTTGTATGGCGGAGCAGAATAAGGGACTTGCTGTGGTGGAAA
Source organism: Galerina marginata (assembly GCA_023014335.1). Taxonomy (NCBI): domain Eukaryota; kingdom Fungi; phylum Basidiomycota; class Agaricomycetes; order Agaricales; family Galerinaceae; genus Galerina; species Galerina marginata. The sequence continues at coordinate 1,181,091 of JAECYW010000007.1, read as the reverse complement.
ATAGGAGGTGGGTGAGGGCACTTGGGTGGACGAGGAGCGCGAAGAGTGCCGCGAGTCTCTGGGAGACGTGAGTCTGGGGGGATGGGGATACTGGTAGGTGGGGTAGATGGAGGTGGGTGATGAATTCTGGGTGATAGGAAGTGGAGGAGGGACGGTGTATGTGCGCGAGGGCTCTGGACGATGTGTGGTGGCGGAATGGGACGCCGACCTGTGACGCTTCTGCTGGGGTCGAGTCGGGTCTGGCTGTCGCTCCCGCTCTCTATCCCGGTTTCTCTCCATGTCCCGAGGTCGGTCCTTGTGGTCCTTAGACTCCCGTCGCCGATGTCGTCTGCGATCGTCGTCATCGTAATTGTCTTCTGAATCGTAGCCTCGTTGCAGGGCCAGGGCCTGGACTGCTGGGGTCGCTGGGGTAAAGGGGTTGCGGGGCGGATGTCTGTTTGTCTTGTCGACCCAGCGCGCAATTTGCTGCTGCTTGTGGATATGCGCCTCGAAGGCCTCTGGAGAAAAGTCGTACTCAGTCATCGGGGAAGGGGAAGGGTGCGCAGAGAGAAAGAGGAAAGGGGATTAAATATTTATTTGTCGGTCCCAAAAGAAAAAGATGTGCGCCGCAGAGGGACGGAGTCAACTACCGTACACACGACCAAATAGACCATAATGACGTCGATCTCGATTGAGGGTGCATACTCCCACGCTCAGAGGCTGTTCTCGATCATCCTCAACGCTTCTCTCTCTTTCGCCATGGACAACCCAGGCTGGCACGCTCAACGCCGCGCTCAAAAGGTTATTTATTCCCCCTTTTATTCTGCCATTTATTCACTCCCAAACAGGAAAATGAGGCGTACAACCGCGAGTACCGCAATTCAGGCTACCATGTTCCCGTCGAAGAACTTGGACCCATGGACGAGAGTTTCATCGGTGGTTTCAAAACCCAGCCACCGCCCTCGCCGCGTCCACCCGCCCCGCCACCAAAAGACTTTCCTGCTCCAGTCAATGCCCCGCTCTACCAGACACAAAGTTCCCGGAGCACCATCTCAACTGCTCAGCTCGCCCATATGTCCGCAGTCGAGAGATCCCAGATACTGCGGGTCGTTCGTATGGACCCACACCTCCAGGTATGGCCGTCCAACCTTGTCCTACCAATTGAGTTGTAAAGCTTAATGGCTTTCGGATATAGTTCATGTGTGGACCTCTCTTAAAGTACGCTTCTGTGTCCTATTTTTGTTCCAGGTCTCGTACCCACACCACACCCACAGATATGACACAACAGATGAGCACGGAATATGGCACGGTGCTGCCCTTGTCATCAGTCAGTGCCCACCTTTTTCCTAACTCTCATCCACCTCTCATGCCGATCGACATCTCTCATGTCTATAGCTGCCGACAGTGGTTCTATCTACGAACCACACCCGACGCTTACCTACACCTGGGACCCAGAGCAGCCCGTCCCTCCACGCCACCACCGCCAGACCTCCCTTTCCATGTCCAACACCGCTAACCCACCCTTCCCGAACCCCACTCCGACCAGCAGCCAATTCTCATCCAGTCCTACCGAAATGAACGGAGACAGTTTCGCCGACCACGGGCGTCCAAGCGGGCTGTCCCAGCTTCACAGTGCAAAGTCGTACGAGCTCGGCCCGCATCCCGCAGACCCTCATTCAACTTTCCTGGCTGTCTCGCCGACGATGGGCTCCTTTGGATTTAATCCGAATATGCCAATACCTAATACCACTGCCAACTCTAACGGATATCGGAACGGCACCAACGGTGATCGAGTTTCGGAACATGGCTCTGACCATCTGTGTAGCGAACGCGTGCCGGGTCAGGAGATATGGGTGTACGGCGGTAATGGAGGGTAAGCTTATCTACCTCAGTTACTCGGTTCATCATCTCAACCAATACTTTGCCAGTACGTTTACGTTCTGGCGCTTCCTCATCAAGGTCCCGCTCGCACAACACGAAATGTCGATCAAGTATTCTATCAACCGCGGTCAACAGCTCGAATTCTGGGTGCCAGGCCGAGCGCAAAATATGCGTTGGGCTGCGCATTCCGTTCGTATCATCCACTACTTACATCATATTTTCATGCTTGACTTACGCAACGCGTGTTTTCTATTTTTATCCCCATATTCCGTCTGGCCAATTTCAATTTCATATCTCGCACCGCCCATCCGCTCCCTCGTTAATTAATGTCCACAACTCCCCTGACCGCATCACAAATACCACCGACACAGTGTAACGGCTTCTCCGCTGGTGTCAACCCGGACGATTTCCGAGGACCAGGCTTCAAATCTGGATATGACCCCGTCTGGATGGACCTCCTTTCCAAGCACTCGGAAACGCCGTTCCACGCTCTCGTTGGAGGCGGCGACCAACTTTATTGTGACGTGTGCGTCCAGACTTTCAGTCTTCCTTTTATGCCTTAGCTCATCCAACTGGCGTCATACAGCTTAATGCGCGAACCTGAAATGCAGGAATGGGTCTCCAAGTCCAAGCCAGAGGAAAAGAAAGCCTTTCAACTATCGGAGGAAATAGAGCTGGCGATCGATAGGTTCTTCTTCAACCACTATTGCCAAGCCTTTAGGTCCGGTGCATTCGCCAGGGCGAATAGCTCAATGTGAGTCTCGCTGTTGGCTGTTGAGCTCGACAGCTCAACCAACTCTATCTTACCGTAGACCTATGGTAAACATGTGTGATGACCATGGTATGTGCGTTCAGGGGCTTGATTTTGAAATAAGCGCTCATTTACATAACAGATATCGTACGTCCTTCAAACTAAGGCTTGGCTCGCACTCGCTTGACTCTGATGCCGTGATCATCACATCCGTAGATTGACGGATTTGGGAGTTGTAAGTCCAGTTGTCATCAAAAATTCTGTATCATGAAATTATGATGAACGGTCTCTAATTTCTGCTTTGTCGATTCTAGATCCCGATGACCTACAAATGGCACCTGTATTCCGACAGTGCGTGCTTTTCTTCTGTGGACGCAGGACCACACAAAACATTGAATCTCTAGCATCGGCGCACGAGGATATTTCTTTTTCCTGCTCTTCCAGTGCTTCATCAACGGTGCGAATCCGTATGCATAGTTGTGTTTGACCTTTTTCTCAATTATGCTTGGCGCGAATAGTCGGGATCGATGGCGTGCAGGACACCCCAGGGCGACATGTCTTCCAGTCGCTCGTCGTGGGCCAGATGGGGCCGTACGTCCGCCTTCCGTCGCATTCGTTCCTGCCGCGTCTTGGACCCAAGGTCTACATGCTCATGCTGGACTGTCGGTACGTCGCGTGCATTTCATCTTCGCCGCCGCTGACCTCGCGTTTTCAGAGCGGAACGAAAGAAAGACCAAGTCTGCTCGCCAGGGCAGTACAGACACATCTTCGACCGTCTGAACAGCCTGCCGGCAGGCGTGGAGCATCTCATCGTGCAGCTCGGCATCCCAATCGCGTACCCGCGCATGGTGTTCCTGGAGACCGCTCTCGACAGCAAGTTCAACCCGCTCGTCGCGCTCGGAAAGAGCGGCAGCCTTGGGCTGAGCGGGTTTGTCAACAAGTTTAACGCAGAGGCGGAGTTGCTTGATGATTTGAACGATCACTGGACGGCGAGGAGTCATAAGGTTTGTCTGGTCTTTCTTGCCCTTGACCGCGCATGTGAACGAATTTGACCTTGGCCTGGATTTTAGAGGGAACGCAATTGGTTGATTGAGCAACTCCAAAATTTTGCGCTCGTCAAGCGTATACGAGTGACGTTCCTATCCGGAGATGTGCACTGTGCCGCTGTGGGAGTGCTGAAAACGCTGAAAACGAAAAACCGGCCAGAGGTCGCGCCTCGGGCAGATCACCGGTATATGGTTAATGTGGTTACTAGTGCGTTTGTTCTTCTCTGGTTCCCTTTCCAGGTGTAACTGACGATATTATGAAGGTGCGATCGTAAATACTCCACCGTGAGTCCTTACTGGACAAGAATAGGCTCGAGCTTCCTATTGATTAATATATTTTCCACGCTAGACCCGGCGGAGTGATTACGATGGTGTCTTCACTAGCTACGAAAGTACACAAAACATTACACACAATGGACACAGATGAAACAATGGTGCGTGCAGTGTGCTGCTCCTCTTCCCACAGACTCCACACTGACTTCTGTTCCACTCACACCAGGTGCCAATATTCGCAAAAGAGCCTACGGGGCAACCGCGGAAGCAGAAGTACATCATGGGGAAGCGGAATTGGTGTCGCGTCGAATTCGACGAGAGGAATGGGGAGATCACGTTTGACATTCGCGTAGAAAGGGAAAAGGGCGGCGGTGTAACGACCGGGTGTGTTTGCGTGTTCAGTCCTTTCACGACTCGCGATGCTGATGCCTTCTTTCGCCGTAGTTACCCCATGATTGTGCCGCCTCCTGGATGGTAGGACCTGCCTGTGCGCTGAAGTCGACGAACTTCACTTCTGTGTATCTGCGCACATTTCTCTGGCGCTCCGAAGCGCCTGATTTCGAAATCACCGGAGGCGACGCAACGAGACGATGGCGAAGTCGAGTCCAGCAGACTGGACGCCTGAAAGGGAGGGCTTCGCCGTTCCAGCCTGCCTTTATCTATGCGACTGCAGATTCCCTCAATCCATATACCCATGGCACTCATTGTTTGATTATTTTATGATACCTTTTGTGACGTCTCAATTTGGTCAGGTCTTATAGCTGGGGCCTATTCGCGGCCGCCTTCTTAAATTATTATAGTTCGATTTTCAGACGGTTTGAGAATATAATGACAAGAAGGAGAAGTCATTACTTGAGTACTGCTACAAAAAGGTATCGAAAATGACCATAAATGCGATAGCTGATAGATGCGAAAGATCGTATAACAATGAGCAAATATTAGGTATCGGGGATAGTATGATAAAGAACTAATCGTCAGAGGCGAAGTTTAAATCCACTCTTTACACCATGTTTTGCGCCCCTTGATGGTTATTTGTGTGCCCAAGATTATGGCCGACACCACCGGTATGGCCGACCCCGCCAGCATTGTTAACACCACCATTTGTATATCCAGGTTCTGTCGCATTCGTCATGCCGGTATTATTGAAGGGCTGCCCGTGTCCAGTTCCATTCAGACCGAAGCCGGAATTTGGTCCTCCTGCGCTGCCACCAATGCCAGAACTGCCCATGAGCGCGGTGGCATCACCGGGAGCGCCAACGGACTGCTCGCCACCTCCGTAACCCCATCCGCCTTCACGGGTGAATGGGAGGTCGTAAGAAGTCATCTCAGGCATGGGCTGGTAAGTAAAGAAGGGCCCTCGTCCAGCGGTTGGCAGGAATGGGCGGCGGTGGAAAAGGGATGAGGCGCGCGGTAGGAGTAGGTGGTTGAATCGGAAATCGAAAATAGACGCGAAGGTCTGGCGGAAGGCCACGAGCGCAGTGCAGATGCCGATAATGGCTCCAGCCAGGACGTCGTACCAGTTGTGAACTAGTAACACACATTAATTTGACTGCGAGAAAAGAATTTAAGGCATGATACGTACATTCGTCGATGGTCAGCGCTCCAGAAATGAGACATGCTCCGAGCATTGGTGCAAAGAAGAGTATCATTTTCCAATAGGCAGGGTTATGCGCGCTCATAACTTTGAGTTGGGCATTGAAATATAGCGAAAGGTACAACAGTCCTGCCCAAGCTGCTGTCGAGTGGCCGGAGGGCATGGATTCCAACGAATCATTAATTTGTTTCTGGTCTCCAGTGCACACCGATCGGTCGTACATCAGGCTGGCAAAGCCGATCCCTGACGGGGCGCCTGGCTGGACATTTGGTTGGCAGACTGCGTAGAAGTGGGGTCGAAGGCCACCAATCAACCATTTGATGAAGACTTGGAAAACGGCGGCAGTTATCAGACCTAGTGAAATATTTAAGAACCATGTTTTATGCCAGTTAAAATCTCCCAACTCACTCTTCAGCAGCCCCAGATTTGTGGTTAGCCAGTCATCAAGACTTCTTCGTCGAACTTGGAACAGAGTGAAGAAAAAGAAGGGCACGATAAATGCGATAAGGGCTGCGGCCCAAATGGGGACAATCTCCTTCCGTAGAGGGTATGCGAATTCTGGATATACGACCTGACCATCTTGAAAGTAAATCGGGAAGCTTCGGTTGGGTGCAGGATCTGAGAGCGAGTAAGTAATTAGAGGTTGTAAAGCCGACTATCGCTCCGGCTTACCAGCGAAGTAGACCCCGAGACCAATGGCACCCATTACGGCCATGGTCAAAATGTCGAAGCCATGAAGCCTCACCCAAGCGCCGAAACGAAAAGGAGCGCCTAAAGCTCGGCCGGCGCCTGATTGGTTACCAGCGAGCTTTGCGTCGTTTGCGTTTCTGCGTCTACCGAAGCGATTCATAGTAACTGAAGGGGGTGGATGCTAGCTCATGCAATGGTGGGTACAGCACATTATATAGCAACGGCATTTGGAGTTGCATCGTCATTAATGTCATTAACAAGGGCTTGGCGTTGACGCTTGGATGTCAATGGATGAGTCCTATAAATAGACAACTTTCCCCAATGACGTCACTCAACATTCAGGTTCAGCCTTAACGTCAAATTTCCCATCCATTCTTACGCTTGCCTAGGTTGTTCCAACCCAATGATGGGGGAAGGCTCTTCAAGCGCGTTGAGGAGAAAGATTTGACTAGTCGTCTTGCTGATTCGTTATCAAATCTTGACCGTTATTGCCTTATCAGAAATATTGAACGACGAGCCCGCTTGTAAATTGCCCGCAAATTGCCCGCGGGCTTTGTAACGAACGAAGGACATGTTGCTCTTAAATAGATACAGTCGTCTCTGCCTTAACCCATACCTCTCCGTGGACAGCTCAGGGTATGGGGTATTGGAGAGTATGTACTTTGGGAGTGAGGCGAAATGTTCAAAAAATCACAAAAATAATAAAAAATGCCCGAAAAAAATCAGAAAAATGCGGACTATATGTTAGTAGTTAGAAGTTATGACTACTGATTAGATTTAACGCTTGTTTGAAGGAGAGAGTATATCCGCCCATTGATCTCGATGTTCTCACGATTCTTGCTTGCTGCGATTTGGAGATTTTGCGGCCACGATAGGGGTTGATTTGTAGGAATTGATTTGTTTTGCGCGGCGGAGCAGCCACAAGCGGCACACCACCTTGATCCATGCTCGGACAATTGAATTATTCAGCTATGTAGCCCAGGGTCTATGGTAATACAGCACCCATACCTATGGGTTTTCCTCTGGGAGGGGTATGGGTTATGGACTATCACAGAGTTATGGGTTATGGCATGCATTTTCCTGCGAACCAACTTGGTGGACCCAAAAAAGTATGGACTTTAAGAGAGTATGGTTTATCTCAGGTATGGGTTAAGGCAGAGACGACTGTACGTATATCCTGACATTTCCGAATGAAAAATGTGTTGATTTTCACATCAGATGTCAAAATAAATAAAGGTTGGTTTCCGTTTCGTCATTTTTTCACATCTCAAAATGCATAACTAGGAAGTACTTTGTGTCCGAAGGCTTAGAACGTTAGCAAGACTGCCTCTGTCGCTGAAATCATCACACCGTCTGCAACATTTGCAGATGTGGTCTTGAGGGTGCCGCTAACTTTTGCGTCGGCAGTTTCGTAAGTCTGACCACCCCAGGTCAACCCAGAAGTGTCGTCAGCATGGCTGTTTTTTTTCCCCCGTTAAGTAGAAGCTTTCGAACAACAATAACGAGGGACTTACGCAATGGCCAGTCGCTTGACTACCATCTTGGTCGGTGCACCACTCCCAGTAAAGGCGAGCTTGACAAGGGTACTGGGTCGGGTACCAGTGGTTGTGGCGAGATAAGCTTGTGAATTAATAAGGACAATCCGCGCCAACTTGTTACCAGAGTAAAAGGCGTATCCTGAGATTCGCTCATTGTCGATGGTCAGCTCAACTGCGCGAGTGGTACCTTTCCCGATGGCCTCAGCTGCAATAATTGCGCCGTAGTATTGGGGTTGCACGTGGGGTGGAAGAGGTTTCTGGAGGGGAGTGCCGTCTGTTGTAGAGACAGTCAGAGTGACGGGTTGGATCTGTCAAAAATACGATTGAATTGGACGGTTCGTTATTGAAGTTTGATGTACAGAAATACTGACCAGGTTATATTTGAAGCCGACGCCTTCATGGAAGTACAAACGAGTGATGCCAATTTGGGAACTGAAACCATAAAAGAAAAATTAGATCATTTTGCACGGAAAGGAACAAAAAAAATCGCGTACGCGTGTAACGCGTGGTCCAGTGTCCAGAGAGCAGCTCCAGCTGTGTTGCTGACCCCGGGAATTCCCTGATAAACGGGACATTAAGTGGTAGTTCAAAAGAAAGAAAGAAGATAGGTATCGCACATGGCACGAGTCACTGTTGGTCTCGCCAAGGTAGTACTCAAACCCCTTTGCACGGGTAGCAGCAGCATCGTCAATCAAACCCGTTAGATTACTTCGAATGAGATTTTTGTCCATCAGGTTTTGCAGCAGACCAGCAGCTCCGGAACAGAAACCACCCTCGTACTTGTGTTGAGAGTATCTAATAGGCAATTAAAATGCTGCATCAATATTGGATGGGTCGGGGACTGGTAAAAATTGCTCACGCAGTGACCAGGGAACCGGCATGAGACTCGAGAATACCCCCACTCGCAAAAAGGTCCTGAGGGGTCCACATAGTGCCAGCGAATGCACCAGCCCAGAATTTCGTGTGCGACGTTGTTGACGGAATGCCAAAAGAGCCCGTTATATTGGTTGCGTAAGAGGTCCACCTTGAGAACGACAAGTTAGTGGCACATATTGTAGTTCAAATATTAAGGAACCACACCTAGATATATAGTCTTGTAATGAAGAAACGTGCCTAGGTGGGTCGCCCAGACCGACTTCATTGCCAATTTCGATATAATCGAGCATTATTCCGGCATTCGTCACAGCCGAAGATGTAAAGGCCTTCAGTAACGACTTCGCTTGGAGATACAAGTCAGTCATGTTGCCATTTTTGAAGTTCACACCCCAAGTAAAGTGAGTGTCTGTTAACCAGCCAAACGAAAAGGTCAGTTCAGAAAAGGTGTATCACTAAGCTGGGTTTACTGGGTGGGAGGAATTGAGCAGTTTGGTAAAACTCATCACCAAGAATAATATTTGAACCTTCCGGGTATGGGGTGTTGGCAGTAGGGGGATCAAATGTAGCAGTAGAAAACTTGGGTGGAGTTAGCCAGATATTTGATCACTAATTTAAAATACACTTGCTTTCATAGTCGGACTCCAGTCGGTGCGGTCCTCGGTGTCTCCACCTATTCTGAGCCGTGGAGGTGCTCCCGTAATTTGGCCCAAGTTGTTTAATGCATTGAAAGTAAATGCATTTCGTGAAGTAGTTCCGGACCAGTCAGTCCAACGGTCAAGTTCAATGGATAGTGACACCAGATCAGGTGCTATTGTCGGGGCCGCCGAAGGAGCAGCGACTGCAACAGTGGCAGTAACTTGACATAGCACCTCCCTGGTAAGGAAACAGAGAAGGATAAGCGGTTGCGAAAGCCGTACACTGAACATTGCCGCAGGTTGTGGTCCAGCGAGCAAAAGCGACGTGTTTATATACCCATCGTTAAGGCCACATTCGGAAATGTCCCGAAAAACAGTGCCGGAGGATGTTAGGATATTCTACTCGTGGAAGATATATGATTGACATAGAATTCAATGGCGAACACATATAAATATGGAAGAGAACTTTCGGTAGTCGGACCTGATAATTCCCAGTTTTAAGAAAGACCTCGTACCGAGGCTGCTGAAAGCATGGGACGCACTTTTGGTCTTCGAATATGCTGTCAGTTTCCTCGTTTGCCTAAAAGCTAGCCATTGTAACGGACCGAGCACCGGGCGCTTCCTTCTCGCATGCTGCCTCTTCCAGGTTCCATGTTTCGTTCCAAGTCCGAGTCGTTTCCAGATCATGAGTTGTAACCACGTTAGTTGGAGCTTTTAATTATTGAATTGCAGAATCACAGCGCGGTTCTGGGTCGCGTGGTGCGATTGAAGGTCCTCCAGACAGTAAATGCTGATGTAGCATAGTGTCTTCAGGATGTCGAGTAAAACATGCGTTGATCGAGAGCAGTAGCAAAGGGCAGAAAACAACTCTGGCAAGTTACTCAAAACGACTGGTCACAATGGTGAGCTAATTTTAGTTTTCCTCGGGCCGTCGTCCGGTGCGCGTGAGCAAAGGACCAACTTGAAGATTCCCCACCGCCCGGGTTTCTAATTCTAATTCTAACAGTATTTGAGCTCTCCAGCAGGAATTACTAGCACCCCTACAGGCACATGGTCGACGCCACATATACCTTGAGCTTTGCTTCTGTTTATGGAGGCAGTATTTGCTTCAGCACGCCGTGCCGAAGTACCTTGGAATCATAGGCCCGTGTTGGCTCTGAAGCTTTCACCGAGTAAACTACTCTGAAAGAATATGCAGCGTAGAGTCTCTTTTTGACTTGGCGACTAGCTCATATTTACTTGCATGGGAGGACACTCGGACTCGACGACAACATCATCAGGCATCGCGTTGATCGTGGGTCCAACGCCGCGCTAGTTGATGCACAAACGTCACGGTAGCTGCCTTTTTATCAGTCTGTGGGGTCTGGGTGCACCACCCACAACGGTGGTGATAAATTCAAAATATGCCAGTTAACAGAATACGTGCGCCCATTCAGAGAGGATCTACTACACCTAATAGTTGCCTGAAAAACTTCACTCCTGGACATGGGCATTGGCCAACGAACGTCACCTACACACTGGTTGGGTCAACTTCTGCTGGGAAAATTGGGAGTGCCGAACGCAACGAAGGTAGTTCGTTTCGCCTTGTAGTAACAGTTTCTTCCCAAGCTCTCAGAACCTATTTCAGACCACGACATAAATCTGTATTGTGATTTATCTACTTGGACGAAGTACTTAGCATATAGCCTATGCTCAACCATGTACCATCAGACACGCCGGTTGGCAGTACTATAGGGTAGTACATAGTAAATTGTAATGGTCGTTCAATTCTACCCAGGATTATAGAATGAAGTCTTTCAGGAGGTGCCTGGCCCACGGAAAGATTATCTTGGCCGTTGATAACCATAGGCGTTATTGCCCTACAGATTTCATTGGGCCCGTTATAGGATCGTGAAAAAATTACAATCAGCTCCAGCTTTCAGCCTTGCTGCAATGACCAAGATCTGGTGGAAGGTAGTAAGCCTTTGAGCCGTACTTGGGCGCTTCTTTAATAGCCTAATCAGGATATTACTTAGGTTCGCGGGAAGCTGCATGGGTAGTGACATTCGATGAAAAGTCGGCAATGTCGAGGCCTTGAGATAATCATCTCAACGTTAACAATCGAAAGTTCTCCACCGGAAGTCTAGGAACAACAGCGTAGAATTTTGAATGAAGCATGAAGCACTTTCGATGTAGGTCGGATTAGAACAAATCAACAAGCAAACAAAAAGAAGCTGATGCTATTTGTCTCCTGGGTACCCTTATGAAGAGGTAACAATATGCATTCCCAAGAAGATATGGGATTCCACGCTCGATATGTACTATCCAAAGCCAAGACAAAGTCTGACTACGTATGTGTGGGGTCGTCGAGTAAAATTAGAGTCGTCCTGTGAATATGACGATTGTTGTGTCATAGTGAGCATTTGCGGAGCAGGTTAGGGAGGAACATAGCTTACACTGTACAGGTGGGTATATGGAGTCTCGGGGTATCTGTCTTTTATCTTGGACGTTGAGTTGCGTCAATATTGCTCGTTGGCAGCCTTTTCTTCAACACCAAGTCCGGCGACGACGTATGTTTTCGACAAGGAACGAATATTTGTTGAGGAGAGGCGGAAGTTGTTTTTGGTGAAGCAGGGCTACATCGCTGTGGTCGAGGTGAGTGCAGTCGAGGCGGCGAGCCTTCTGTCGACCTCGTGCTTGTAATGGAAGACGCGGAGGTAGAGAGTTGAGGATATTGAGAGAGAGCTTCCAAGTAATATCTCCTGTATGTGTTCGTTGATGGAATGGGGACTGGGTACACTGAGGGTGACGGTGGCTGAGGGGTAACACCAGAACCGTTTGTAAAAGGGTGCGTTGCGAATGGGTCGAAGGATTCGAGAAGGGGTGAGGAAGCCATTTACTTCAAGTTGGAGGCTAGTAGTGCCTTTCGTATACGGGTGACACTTGGGGCAAGATAATGTTAGATGTCCAGGGTTCAATCTTATATACGTCTCGGTCCCAGGGAAGGCATGATTCCGCTCATATCCGGCGATTCATGAATCACGATACTGATCCAAAACCCCACCTAAGCCGACAACGAGAGGGAAACAGCGTATTGGTGGATGTTGGATCCGCAAAGTGTCACATGTTATTTCCCCGCCATGCCAGTGACGGCACCAGCATCGATCGGTTACCGGATCAAGAAAGGGCAGGAAAGCCCTTGCCAGACCGCCGTTCCGCGCTTTCCTATAGGGCCAGAAATATTATCAATATAGTATATCTTGCTGTCTGATTACCCCTTGGTAAGTCTACTTTGTTGTGCGCGATCCTCGCAGCATACACATTTGAGAGTATCACCCAACCCCATGGTTCATGGGGGGTTTTCAACGTTGCTCGCATGACCTGCGATGGAAGAAACATATGTTGCTAATTTTTGAACTGATATCGAAGGTAGTCAAACAATGTCCAGCCTGAGCCTATTCAAATAACACAACTTTAGCGACAAGAGGCGCAGAATAGCAATTGTATGCTTACAGGAATTAATGGTGACAGACTTGAGATGCGTCCTTGGGAGACCTGGAAATGTTGATACAAAAGAAGACCAGACGAATGCACACAAGTAACAGCTATATTTCGGTACTCGCAGTCACCGAGTCCTTTCAAGCCTACAGTAACAAGCTTTCGACCCAAACCGAGGCCAAGATGTCATTTTTTTTTAGTATGCTGGCCGGGGTTAAGGTGATTCGGTACACCGAGTGAAGCTGTTCTTTGGTAGGAATTGGTTGTTGGGTAGAGAACGTATGTCCCGAAGTCAGTTGTAGTGGAAGTATTACGGTCCAAAATGGTACACTGCGGTATTGAAGATGGTCGAGGACGTGTCTTGAGTCACACCTGAGTTCTCTTTTGTGTAGTCGATACCAGTCGAAGCGTATTGGTATGAAATTATACAGTGGATATGAGACACGCAGCGCTTCCTAACTGCCTCCTTACGTCCTGGTAATCTACATCATGAGCTATAAAATGAATTAGTAAACAAAGGAAGAAGAAAGAAATAGAGTAGAAATAGACGCACTATCTTCTACTTCGCCCCACCTTTCGATCTGGCTATTAACTTCCACAGTCGCAGCCAAAGCGGCATCTTCAACAGACATGTGCTTCTTCACAAGAGCCAAGGCAATAATGAGGGATTTCGACGCGTAAGTCGCACGTTCCAAAGCTGTTGGAGTTTCCGAGTTTATTCACAAAGTCAATTTATCTTGCTCACCTGCCATTTCCCAATGGTCTAAGGATTTCATGACCTCTAATAGTTTATTTTGGGTTTCTACCGGCTGGCGCACAGACATGATGGAGTTCGACACGTCTATCTTAACATCGAAGGTGTCCCTGGCCCAGTCCAGCAGAGGAGTCCAGTGTTTACTTTGTAATTTCTCTAAGGGTTCCGGATAATCATGAAAAAAGCTACATTTTTCAATTACTAAAACGTGAATAGGAGGGAAAGACGACATACCAAACTGTGTCCGTGTGGATGTATTTCACCAAAGCATCCCGAACTTCAGCTCGCGTCTCCTCGTCGACCATCGCGTCAACGGCTCTTGAAACAATGGATGTCTACATCGCGGGTAATAAGGAGGATTTTCTGGTGTGTGCAAATATCATCGTACCATGGGCAATGCGTGCGGCTTCAATAGAATTTCTTGGTGGTCCCATTCCGCGGCAATGAGCGACGCAGACAATGTTTTATCCACTGGTATGAGGAGCGTTTTTCCACTAGGAGTCTTCAGAGCACGCCTGTCTAACGTTACCGCCAGCAAGTCACCACGACGTTCTATGCCGACGTCTTTCCAAAACCTCTTTTGGGTTACCTCGGCACCTGAGTCGACATATGAGTTTCAAACACCTCTGTCCGGAATAACGACAGTACGATTTGTGTCGGTAACAGGAAGCCCGTCCGCTGTTGCACTTGATTGCCACCGGGAATTGGAGCATTGGAGGTTAAACGTTGTCCTCTTTAAAGAACGACAAGCCAATCTCAAAGGTAGATGCCGGCCAAGTTGTTCAAGGAGCATTTTAGTGGAAAACGAGGAAGACCTTCGACGTCAAACTTAGAAACTTACCTGGCACGCCATCACGTGTCGCAGTATTACTTCAGTGTCAGCGTCAGTGCCAAATTAAGCTTGACCACCTAGCTTCTCCTCCATAACTCATTCTACTGCCAGTGCCACCTACGCGTCGCGTCCAACTTGATACTACTCTGGAAAGTGTATTGGAATCTATACCTTCAAGTAGGAATGCCGCGTTCTGCGCCTTCACAGTCCACTATCTCTACTTTTTTCAAATCCACTCCACCACGAAAGTCGGGGAAGCGAAACAGCTCGCCAATTGACCTGACAATTGACCGGGAAGATGGAGGGCCGCCTCTTAAGAAAGCCCGTTTGAGTGGCTTCGAGGATATTGGTCCTTCCAAGTCTGCTAGTTCAGCTGTTGCTGACGGTTGGCGCTTTTCTCCTGAAAAGTCGAGGGTGGCAGGTCCATCCAAACCGCGCACCGCAGCTGACAGAGAGCGCCACGAGGCTTTTAAGAAAAAACTATTACAAGACAATAGTTGTTTTCTACAGAAGGAATCCACAGTGGCTGACGTGGACGAAGATCAGGCTATGGACGTTGACGAGGGCGAAGTTAGCGACCATTTATCCGATTCTGACCGCTTTCAAAGGTTGAGCGAGATGTTTTCCAACAAGGATAAAGGGAAAGGGAAAGCAACGGTTAAGATTGCGCCACCTGCTAAGCGTAGCAAGAAAGTGGTCGAACTGGGTCCAAGTGGGCAGCCATATACTCCGTTAGAGCATCAGGCAAGCACCACCCTCAAGGTTGTGCTTAGTGCCGATTTAATCTACACGACAGGTCCTGCGATTAAAAAAAGAAAATCTAGGAACTGTTTTACTAGTGGAAGTTGGTTATAAGTATAAATTCTTTGGTGATGATGCCAAGGTGCGTGAGCAATTAGAGACTGACTCTTTCTTAAGCCATTAACATGGAATCCTTACTACTAGATAGCTGATAAGGAGCTGGGTATGGTTGCTTATATGGATCGAAATTTCCTTGTTGCCTCTATCCCGGTTCCTCGAAGAGATGTCCATCTCAAGAAGTGAGTTTGAAATTTTGAATGTGTTCTAACTCATTTTATTGTCTTACAGATTACTGTCACGGGGCTACCGCGTCGGCATAGTTGACCAAATTGAAACCGCTGCTTTAAAGAAGATTGGCGACAACCGGAATGCACCATTCGATCGTAAACTTACTCACCTATATACCGCGGCCACGTAAGTACCTCGCATCTTTTTTTTTTGCCTTATTAAAAGTGCCTCTAGTTATGTTGAAGACTTGAATTCTGTCGATGAGCTAGAAAAATATACTGCTCCTCCTTTTATGTGTCTTGTAGAAGTCAAGAAAGAGGGCAAAGAAGCTGATGTCTCTATCGGAATGGTTACCATATGTCCAAGCACCGGAGACGTTGTCTGGGACAGTTTTGATGGTAAATATCCCATGTTTTAATAGACTATTGCCAATTTAATGTTCTTTAGATACAATCATGCGTTTGGAACTCGAGGTTTGTGTCGGAATAAGATTCAGGAACCTAATATAACGGAATATCCTAGACCCGGCTTGTTCACACACGGCCATCTGAACTGCTGGTCCCGAAGCATGACTTGACCGAAGCCACGACTAAAATGTTGTACCACTTTACGGGGTAAGTCATGGACGGACATTCTGTATAGTTTTTTAATATTGAACCAAAACTCCAGCATCTCGGGTGATGGACATCAGATTCGAACAGAACAATTTGGGAAGGTTATGACTTATACAGATGCATTTTCAAAGGTCTCAGAATTTTATACGGACAAACAGAAGTTCGGGGTTGCATCCGATAGCTTCAAATCAGGTAATTCTATTTTCTTCCTGGTATGGGTTTAAAGTTGATACCACTTTTTCCACAGGAAAGTTGATGGCTGCAGTAACGGATTTGCCCAATCAAGTGGTAATTGCCCTTGCTCATGCTATCAAACATTTGTCTGCATTTGGCATCGCAGACGCTTTTCTGGAAACTCAATTCTTTACAAAGTTCTGCACTCGGGCTCATATGCTTTTGGCAGCGAATACATTAACAAACCTGGAGATTTATAGAAATGAAACTGACAACACATCGCGTGGTTCGCTGATGTGGGTGTTGGACCGAACAAAGACCAAATTTGGAGCCAGATTGCTTCGGAGCTGGGTAGGACGGCCCTTGGTCGACAAACGGTATGGGTGTCCTCTTGTGCCCATCATCTCAGTTGACTGATATCGAATATGAAGTGTCTTAGAGGACCGTGTTTCCGCCGTAGAAGAAATCATCGAGAGCCCGTCAGAGACGTTGTCAACGCTTCGCGGTCTACTCAGAGGCCTTCCCGATCTTGCAAAAGGCTTATGTCGAATACAATACGGACAGGTAAATTAAGTTCTCGCAGAGGGTTCGATTAGGTTAACAAGCCACCAGTGCACACCAAAAGAAATGTCGATCCTCCTTCCAGCCTTCAACAAAGTTGCCCTTGCTTTTCCAAATGTGAATAAGCCTGAGGACGTCGGCCTGAATTCTGCTATCCTGAACGAAATAATTGCATCTTTACCGAAGCTACAAGAGCCCGTAGGCGAACTCTTGCAAATAGTGAACTTAAAGGAAGCCGCCGAGGGCAAGAAGGATTCCATGTGGACTGACGAGGAAAGGTATCCAGAAATCATCAACTCCGCCATGGTATGTGGAAAGTGATTAAGCTCACTTTCACTGGTTATTCTAATACGTCTTTTAGTCACTCCAGGTAATTGAATTTGAACTGACAGAAGAATTGAAAGCTGGTAATACCATTTCATAGTTATAATTGCTCACGTCTTGATGTCATGTTAGTCCGGAAACAACTACGAATGCCATCATTGGAATGGACAACTGTTGCGATTGATGAGGTCGGTCCGTTTCCTACCCTTGGACGTGGTTAACGAACCCTCTTTCAAGTGCTTGGTTGAAGTCAAACTGAAGGAGAATAGACCAATACCGAACAACTGGATTCTTCATTCCAAGTAAGTCTATCTTTTGGTACTTGATGCAAGTCTAACGTTATGTATTTAGGACGAAATACTACGCACGATATCAACCGCCTTCGGTTCGAGAAAAACTGGAAGAACGTTCCCAACGTCGCGAGACTCTTGAGGTCTGTCAGTGTTCACATCGGATACCTTATACTGAAATGTTAGGTATAAGGCAGAGGCCAACATTGCCTATCGCTCTTTTTTGACAGAAATTTCTCAAAAGTACTACGGAGTCCTCCGGGATGCGGTTAACAAACTCGCCACTGCAGATTGCTTGCTAAGTTTAGCGCACGTAGCCCTCCAAGAAAATTACGTTAGACCCGAATTCACTGATGATGACACCCTTGAGATTGTAGGCGGTCGCCATCCCATGATTGAGGTCTTTAACGAAAACCCTTACATACCCAATTCTATCGACATTGGGGGCAGCGATTCAAGAGCCAAAATCATCACCGGTCCAAATATGGGGGGGTTAGCATCCCATGCCCTCCTCAGCCTTCATTATATCTAACCCTTGTTGATTAAGGAAGAGTTCATGTGTGAGGATGATCGCCCTCATTGCCCTTATGGCTCAGATTGGGAGCTACGTACCAGCGACGTCCGTTAAGATGGGACTTCTGGATTCAATTCTCACCAGGATGGGAGGTAGGGAGCATTCTATCGACATTTCGAATTCGTCTTTCTGATAACTTGGAAGCCTCGGATGATTTAGCTAGAGGTCGTTCAACCTTTATGGTCGAGATGTCTGAAACTAGCGAAATTTTACAAACGGCAACTAGCAAGAGTCTTGTCATCCTGGATGAATTAGGGCGGGGGACCTCAACTTTTGATGGCGTACATAGCTGTTCTTTTTTCCATTATCGTCACAACTAAAACCCTTCACTTATCCAGATGGCAATTGCTGATGCGACATTGCAATACCTGGTGCAATCAATCAAGTGCAAGACCCTTTTTATAACGCATTACCCACTTCTGGCCACGAAACTGCAAACAAAATTTCCCAATGATGTCCAAAATTTACATATGGGATATGAAGCAGAATCCCGAATAGATGGTACTCGCAGTATCACGTT
The DNA here is from genome assembly GCA_023014335.1 of Galerina marginata. Taxonomy (NCBI): domain Eukaryota; kingdom Fungi; phylum Basidiomycota; class Agaricomycetes; order Agaricales; family Galerinaceae; genus Galerina; species Galerina marginata. The sequence continues at coordinate 1,162,679 of JAECYW010000007.1, read as the reverse complement.
TCTGTATCGTTTAACCCCAGGTCTGGCAACAGGTGCGAGGGTTTTTTTTTTGGCTAGCAGGTGTGTCATTGACTGGATTTAAATCTTCAGAGTCCTTCGGTATCGAATGCGCCCGCTTGGCGAGAGTTCCGGAAGAAATACTTTCACTCGCTACGGAGCGGTCCGCTGCCATGGAAGAAGAGGTTCGAGATCGCGCCCGGAGAAACAGGTCAGTAGAGCAATCTCTCGTTGTAGTGGTAGTGATATGTATTTGCTCAAACTTTGCTTTCCAGGTTGCGAAAAGCACCGCATCTCATACAAGAGTGCCTCAATAGCTTTGGTATAGTCACAGATGCAGCATTGGAAAAATTGCACACAACACTAGAATCATTATAACATCCTAGCATCTACAATAGATGGGAATCTAGTCTTGATTTACTTTGTCCTCCTTCACTTTTTTGCGCTTGCTAGGTTTAGCTAATGCTGTTTCTACGTCAATACCATTGACCTCACCCGCTTTTCGTTTCGAGGCTGCCTGCTTCGACGCGTACTTTCCGTTGGACAAATCCGCCAAGCGAAAAACCTGTTCAGACATTTTTGGAAGGGTTGGAGAGCTCTTGAAACGACAAGTCTTTAGCTTTTGTTCCAGTGCCTGCCAAGCTTTAGGCTCCCATATCGATGGGGTTGTTGCAGGGGACAGTCGTTTCGTCTGCCTGACCGCTAGCGAGGCTAGTTTGAACAGCTCTTTCATCTGTGCGACTGACAGTTCTGCCTTCTCGTCGCAGGAGTCGTTTGCAAGCTCTAGAAGAAGATCCTTTAACAATGGCATGAACTTGATGGCCAAGCTATTTTGTTCGCTCTAGAAAATCAATATGAGAGAGGTGGTATAATTGGCTGTATATGTTTTTGACACACCATGGAAGGTAACAGGCTGACGAGGAGTTCGAGAAGGTGTAAAATCTGGGCTTGACGATATGCATTGACAGCTTTCCTACAAGCATTCAGAAGTTCTTCGCGAAGACGCCAGGCTTGGGCGGGATAACGCCGAAAGAAGTCTTGGAAGAAGTGTAAATTAAGTGCAGAATTCTTCCTTGTGGTGAAATCTACGAGCGACTGTTTGTACAAGTCGCCCAAGGCTTCTTCCGCTTTCAGGTGGATTAAGATTTTAGACAAGTATACGCTGCACAAGCTGAGGATTGAAAGGAGTTCGGAGGAATGGGCTTTTCGGGCCTGGGTGTGCAAATTAGAGGCAATAAGGAGGACCTGTTCAACGTCAACCGCTGTGGGGACTTCTTTTGCCTTGAGGAACCGGGAACGAAGAATGCCTCGTGCTTTGTCCGACAACTGCCTTTCGTCTTGGCTAGAACTGGCGACGATATCCAGGAGGGGGATTATTAAACGCAAAACAAGAGGATTTGAAGGTTGTTTCTTCAAATACGTATCGACAAGATCAAGAACGCGATTCTTGAAATGTGTAGCTTCTCGCTGAGCATCGACGTCTAGGATCAATCAAGTAAGATTTGATACAGAAAGAAACAGAAAGAATTACTTACCTTTTCCTGGTTTTCGCTCGTTTGCGCGAGAACGGAAAACCTGAGCTAGTTGTTCGTCTATCGCCATCATTTGATCATCGTCCATGAGGTCCTCTTCTTCGCTATCGGTGTAGCCGGTAGCTGGCTCAATGCCGTTGACTCGTAAAGCTTCTTCTATTTTGTTTCGTAGTTCCAAATCGGCCTCTTCGTCATTACTATCTTCACCAGAATTGTCACCTTCACCAGAATTGTCTTTACTTTCCTCATCAGAGTCAGATTCTTCCCCCTCCTCTTCCTCGTCGCCTGATTTATGGTCCTCCATATCTTCATCTTCAGCCTCGTCATCAAGGAGTTCAGACGGATCCCGTCGTTCCAGTTGCTATCAAAAAATGAATTTGAGGTGTACCACTAAGAAAATCGTACTTACTGTCACAATGAGGTCAATGGTTGTGTCCTTCACAGATCCAGAGAGCAACGAAAAGACCTGATTGCCGACCGTCCGCATGTATGCGGTCGATTTCTCTAAAAATCCAATGACTGTGTCGACAAGGACGTCAACTGGCTCTTCCGACGTTTCTTGTGCCTCCTTCTCGCTGTCGGACAAAAGCATTCGCGAAGCAGCATCCGTACATGCCTGAAAAGAATGTGAACAGCCGAACTTTCAAGGAAAACTGCTTTTTTATACCTCTAGAGCGTCGGAATCGACATTTTCGTCGTCATCATCATCGCAATAATGTTCGAGAAGAGTTCCGAGCAGAAGTAGCTCAGCTCCTTTCGCAGAGTCCGATTGGTCGTTCGAGACCTAGAAAATGAATTAATATCTCTGGCCGCTTAGCTTGTGGAATAATTGCCTTCCGCAATTTCGTGATGGTTGCTCGAGCCTTGTTACGCAGTGTAATCTCTTCTTCATCTATCTCGGCCAGAGACTTGACATGCTTCTTGTCTTCCTCGAGGAGTTCAATGGTTGAAAGTACTTTGGCTATCCAGAATTCTCCATCTGACGCGACTGCTGGCACTTTTGTCAACTTATCATCTGCATTTCTTCGTCAAGCGATCCTCGACTAGAGGGCAAGGCAAGGAACGCACCCTGCTTTATCACAGTTGTCTGATTACCAAGGTCGCTGAGAGACATTAGGAGTCGACTACGACAAGCTTGCCGCAGACTGTCCGAGAAAGCAGGGCTAGGGATTGTGCGTATCTGCGAATATTCTGAGCTCAGACAGACATGCGAACGCAAGGGAAAGTACTTGCAGGCACAGGACTTTTGGAAGACTTCTTCTTGATGATGAAAATGCCATGAACGACAAGCCAGTTAAGGATGGACAGGACCCATCCGTCCTCCTTGGGTATCCTTCCATTCCGAATTAAAGAGCCTAGTTGCTCTATGACCCAAGCCCGTCGTGAATTTGTTGCAACAATATCAGTTCTTAATTACCAAGGTCATCAGCCACCTGGAGGCCAGAAGGGAGTCGCATGGCTTACAAATTAGCCTCGGGCTCGTCGATTTGAGACATGAGATGGTCAATATAATCTTGGATACCCTTGGAATCGAGAGATGATAGTATTGACTCCACAGTTTTTGTTTTCGTTAACTTGTCGAATTGCTGGCTGCCATTGGCTCCAGTCAGTTGCAAGATGAGTGCAAACCCTAATTGGGGCTTGCCCTGGACAAAAGTTTGGACTTCTGTGGCCTTTGATTACGAAGTATCAGAATTAAGCTCGACTTCGAAATAAGAAACCAAACCGTTTGTTGGGCGATTTTGTGCAGGTATCTATCCTTGTTTGACAAATGATTGATCCAGGAACGCATAAAGTTTTTCGTAAATAGCATTGGCATAGTATCTTCGGTAACTCGTTTCAGTGACATCTGAAAGACCTGGAAGCCCCAATATTTCCGCTGAGGGGAAGATGTTGATGAAAATAGGGATTCTAAAGGCACATGAGTCATTAAAATGATCGAGATTATTTGCAGTACGAGCTCACCGTCAACTACAACCCTATAAAAATCCTGAAAAGAACCTTTACCAGACCTTTTACCATTGGGTCCAGGCAACATTTGGTCTAAAATAATTTCCCAAGCAAAATTCAGCTGGGGTTTCCATGTTCCACTTGGTGCTTTACTGGCATCTTTGGTGCCATCTTCGTCGGTCGTCGATTCCTGCATGAGATTAACTATTTGATTAAATAACGAGGACTAAAATCGAAAAACAAACCTTCAGGATACGTGACACAATGGGAAGATTTCCTGAACTAAGCGGGTCGGGAATTTTAAAGGTAGGTGAAAGGAGCTTTTTCCAATCACATTTTGGGTAGAAGTCTTGCAGCTTCAAGGCTAATGCAAGTTTTTCAGCGGACCAGGCCGTGTTCTCCACAAAAAAGAGATCGAGTGTCTTTTCGACAGCATCCTTTTTCCAAGTGGCATCTGATTCGTGCAGCGCGTCGACTGCCAAACTAAGGGCAAACCATGCACTCTCACGGAGCCAGGATTTCTGCTCTCCTAGTTCAATAAGTTGGGAAATAATTTGTTCGTAGCTTTCCGACGATGAAGCCAGTGTCGAAGACGATGCAGAGGCGGAGAGGGGTGTTGTTCGTACGGCAAGTCCAGATTGTATGATAGATATAATCCCAAATAGTTTCGCGAACAAAATATCCCTCTCTTCTTGACCGTTCATGGACCCTTGATGCTTCGTACTCTCGACGTTTATATTCAATATTTGAGAGCACGTTATAGTATCAATGCGAGACAACAACTGTAGCAGGTGCATCCGTGGTATAAATAAAAGATGGAATATGGGAAATAAATATCGAGAGAAAACCCACCTCCGTAAGAGCAACCGCAAAACCCAGCCGACTGCTCTCTCTAGCACTTGCCAAGCCTCTGATAAGCCTTCGTATCGAGTAAGATACATCTTGGGCATTCAAGACGTCCAGCCCATCGGATTTTGAGGTAACATCCTCTTCGTCGTCTTCGTCGTCCGTCCCGGAGGTGCCTGGTATGGCTTTTTGTGTGAATTGTGATTGAAATTGTTCAAGGGATCCAACTAGTTTAACCGAAGCATCTATGCGTTCCTTCTTCGACGCCGATGAAAGGTGCCAGAAAAGAGGGAGGGTGGTGGTCATTAGTTTTGTTCGGCGTACTCGCTTAACTTTTTTTCGAAGGTGATGGAAGTGCTTGGTCGTGCTTGATCTTCAAGGCTAAACAAAGAAGTTCAATCAAACGCGCCAATATAACAAATCAGGCAGGTGCTTTCGACAAGCTTTCGAGGAATAGGAGAGGGCGAATTTTGAGAATTTCTTTCAATGGAAAATAGGAAAATGCGCGTATGGATTAAACAATCATGGAATATTTAAGATTATGTAGAGGACAAGGGAGAGCACGTTGAGAGCAATGATATATATAAGAAAAGAAAAAGTAGTTCCTTGTCCTGGCTCAAGCCTCAGTTCGGATTCCGTCTGTCGGGTCAGTAGAATATGTATGTGCTTCAAAGATCACTCAAAGTGGATGAAATGCCGTTCCCCAGCCTTGCACTTCTCACAATTCGCTCTGGGACCAAACACGACGCGTCTTTTCGAAGTCGTCGGAGAAACGACCTGAGAGAACGAAATAGTGGGCGAAATAGCCATGGGGACTGGGCTCGAAGGAGGAGGAGTCGAGGGCTGTGGCACTGAATACATCAACTCATTAGGACCAGAATCATGGCCAATCGGCTGTGGGTGATGCATAGCGTTCGCATGTACAGGTGTGGCTTGCAAGATGTTGATAAAAGGCGGGATTACAGAACCTTGTATCTTTTCTGAATAGCGAGTTCCATAGGTATGTCGAGGGATGTTCGGTGTGGCTGATTGTGTGTGCAAACTTCCAACCGTGTCTGAAGCTTGGAAAAGAGTTGGCGACGTGCGAAGAGCAAGCTGTGGCCTTTCGGGCCTGTTCATAGTGTTGTCTTCCGAATCCATAATCTAGAGTCACGAAATGAATTCAATTGGCATTTGGAAATTATCAACGCTGAGGCTCGTACCATATCAACATCTCCAGAATCCCTGCTCGATCCACCTTGAGATGTAAAAAGATCGCCATCTTCAGAAGGCGGGTAAACAGGGCTATCAATATTCAGCCCCCCAGTTTGCTGGACCCAGTCCTCAGAGGTTTGCCTACTGCTGCTTGCAGAGCTCACAGCGCTCAAACGGCCGTACACAAGTCGCCTATTGACATCGGCCACAGCCAATGAAGGCCGTTTCTACACCAAAAGAAAGGAGAATTATTGAAGACCTGACCTCAGGTGCGACCGATAGAAGATAATACATAATACATACCGAAGGTCGATCCCTAGGACTTCCTCCAACTTCTGGCGAACGCGCTCTCTTTCCTGGGTTCATTGATATGCGGCGTGGGCTTCTGAAAGATGGAGAAAAAGAAGAGTGGGAGTCGTCTTCAATCATGTGAATCATGATGGCCGGGAATAACTCTGCCACTGGAGTTGAAGAAAGAGTCTACGCGCAGGACATGTGTCCGAGTTGTCAAAACTAAGGAAGAGACAAAGAATTTGAAAGAAACAACATTTTCGCGGTCTTCACGGTCACGCCGACGGCTATCATCACGGCAAATGCAGAATTCGAATGGGGATCTAATTTTCAACATCCATATTTCTACAATAAGCATGAGCAACAAGAGATTTTCGTGTACAGACAACTACAGCAACGACGAGGGAGGGTATTACAACAACAATCTACAGGAGATCTACAGCTTACAACTTACAGAGCAAAAAATGGTACAATCTTCTACGAGATCTTCTAGAAAAACGCCCAGATGATGAAGTAGAGATGATCGTCGTCGGAAGCGCGTTTATCCTTGCATCTGCAGACCGCCACGGGGTAATCTAGGTTCGCCCTCCACGTACTCCTCACCAGTTTCCGCGCGCAGCATGTCGTTCAACCAAGCACCGTTGGGCTTGATCTTGATGCCGCGGTTGTACATGACAGCGAGATACAACCAAGCAGCGGCGTTTCCGACGGTGGAGACTTCGTCAGAGACATGAGTTTTGGCGTATTGACTCATCTCTCTGTATAGTGCCTCGTCGGTGTAAAGGTCGTAGAGGTGTCCGGCAACAGCAGCGTTGTCCCCGGGAGTGGTCAGATATCCTGACTTGCCGTCCACAATCTGGAGAGGGATACCACCGGTGCGGCAGGCAATGACGGGTTTTCCGGCGTGGAGAGCCTCAGAGACTTTGACCTCAAAGCCTTCGCGGGTAGAAAGCTGAAGAGCAATCCTCGAGTTGGCCATCAAAGCGTTGAGCACTAATTCAATTTGTTAGGTGACGCCTTATAAAGTAGGACGAGGACCCACGTTGGTCGCTGGGAGGGAGTCTCATTACAACAATATCCTTGGCGTAGGTGTTGTATGGTGCTGATGCAATCTGTTGCATTACTTGATCGTAGATAATGCTGGCATCAGGGTCATCGACTGCGCCATGGCCACAGAGTAACAACTGAGGATGCTCTTCCTCAGACAAGTCCGCAGACTTCTCCTTCAGGAGGTTGCGGAACTTGTAGTAAGAATCGATGACATTGGGGATACCTACGGTGATGTCAATAACAACGATTCAAACAGGCCAATTCGATTAATCAAGACGCACCCTTGGCAGGATCGAAGCGGGCAACCTGGACGACATAGTCACGCTCTGGCCACCGCAGCTCATTCATTTTCTCCTTGTTGCACAAGGTTCGGAACTCTCCCATATAGAATTGAGAATCCCTGGCAAATATTTGTAAGACAGAAAACTTGAAAACGATGCGGTAGGTATTCACCAAGGATCAAGCTCCTTGTTAAGACCATCAAGCCTACAAAAGTTAAGTTAGACTGCAGTTGATTGAGCCCCAGTACAATGGATCCTTACCAATCAGTAGCGGCACCAAGAAGAGCGAGTTTTTCAGTTGGGACGTCACTGGGGACAAATTTGCTGACAGGGTGACCTGTAACAGATTAATATGGTCTTGGCGGGAGTCGAGATCATGAACCCTCACTGATGAAGAGGTCGGCCAGTTGGATATTGTTCCAGAGGTATTTCCAGACCTCTTCCTGAGGAGATCCGGGTACATGGACAAGGTCGCTTCGGATTTCAATGTGAGAACGGTAAACGATAGGGAGTTCGGGTCGAACTTTCTTGATGAGAGGAATAAGGCCAGGCATTTGCGGGTCATCTTCACGGAGGGGTCAGAGCGGAGATGCAAAAAAAGTTTGAAACCACTAACCAATGAAAGCAATATCAACACCTCCTGGAGCAAGGGGACCTCCCTCAGCAGTCCAACGTAAGCCATTCTTCAAGATCCAAGCATCGAAACCATCTTTGGCTTCTTGAGTAAGGCGAAGATCCGGAGCAGCAACACCTTGCAAGATGTTGTGATTGTTTTTGGTCGTACGGAATACGCTTGGCGATGGGTTTGGAACATACCTAGTAGACAGTTAATAGCACAGTCAAAATAGTGAAAGGAACACAGACCAGGCGGCGTCTACGTCAAGCAGCGCCAAGAATCTGATTAAAGCATGACGCATCTGGATAAAAATAGATTTAGGCTTTTATCTAAACTTATTTTTAGCACAAAACATACGAGCGCGACACCACCTAAATGTTACATTGTTTAAAAACTGAATGAAGGACGCGGAAAACTAAAAACAAACCTCCTTGAGGAGTAGAGGAGAAGAAACCAATCTTAACTTTCTTCTCGCGTAATTCGTCGGCGAGTTTGATAACCGCGTTCCAAGTCCTGAAGAAGGGATCAGAATCGGAAGGTTTGTCGAGGAGACCGCGGGATTTACCTAGAACCAACGGTGGCCTTGTATTCATCAAGATCATCAAGGAGATGAACTTTTCCACCGGCATCAACCATGACCTGATTGCGAGGGCCGATGGTCAGTCGGGGATTGTTACCAGGTCCGAAGTTCATTAGGCATTTACGCGCCGCGGAGTCGGCCTGCTCGTCCAGAGTACGAGGGATGGGAAGCCGGTCGCTCACTCCCGTTTGTAATCCAGACATGGCCTTCAAATGTGCGGAATCGACGAATACGGTCGGAGTTTCTGCACCAGAGGGAACATAGGAGCCAGTCGTAGACGAGATTCGGTGCTTGACATTGGGTCGAGTGAGGGAATCGGTGTGGAAAGGCTTGATGTTGAAGACATATGGTACGATGTCCATGTCCATCCAGAGACGAGTGCACAGGTTTGGAGACTTTATGACGCGTGTAAATTAAGCGATCAAATGGCGATCGTGACGACAATTACCTCCTTGAGCAGCGCCAGAGTAACACCAGCGCCGAGGAACTTACACAAGTGCCCGATGGAGAACTTGCGCAGGGTTTGGAGGACGTATTGCTCGATTTCCTTTGCATTTTTGTCGGGATTGTTCACGTTGTACGGAATGACCTCGGATGCGAAATCGGTGCTGTAGACCGAGTCGTGGATAGAGACTGCGATCTCGTATTGGCTGTTGTTGTTAATAACAGCACCCGCAACCGCAGCCCACATCGGCTGATAAGATAGCATCCATCAGTGGGGTAAGGCGATGAAGATAAAAGTGCAATCTTACGGTCAAACTGGCGAAAGTAGAGGTGACATGGGGCCGTTTGGTGTCGACGCTGGACGAGAGCCTACGCCTGACTGCCGCGGAGGGAACCGATTCAAAGGGAAAAGAGAGATGGGCCATGGGAGTGGTTGGAGAAACGAAAAAAAGGATGGGGAGTGGTTATATAGCAAAAATGGAGTGGGGTTTTACCGCAAATGGTAGGGGGCATGTCGACCACGACCCCGCATCTCAGGTCCGCATCCCATCCCGATCTGGCCAGAATCCGTGCCATTTTTATCCACGTGATGCGACTGATCGTTCACGTGCCTGCTGCACTTTATAACACCTCGCATCGGTTTCCGGGTCGAGGTTGCAGCCTGGCTATCTTCTCTCACATAGCGTCTCTCGGATCACAGTCCTGAATGTCTGTGAGATGCACGCAATGTGGCGCCTCCACGACTTGGGACGACGACGTCGGTTCGGCCGTATGCACGTCTTGCGGTTCGCTGGTGGACCCCTCGCAGTCCGTGCTGACATCCTCGCTGTACGGTCATCAAAACGATACCTCCGAACCTTCTCTTTGGGATTCCTCTGCTTCCACGACCCTCAAGAGTTTCCGGGTAGGCAATAACTGGGATCTTGCAGGGCAAGGAAAAGAATCGAGAGACAGGAAGAACGCAGTGAGTACCTTGGCAATGCTTCTCACAAATCCCCAATTGTATGACTTTCAGTCTCACCCTTTATCTTTACGCTCTCCTTGTCCCACTATCACCGTTAGAACATCTTCTCATTATCTATTTTTCTAGTATGCCATGGTCGAGTTCATTAAATCTCTCGCGGTGTCATTCAACGCTCCCGGTTTATCACCGCGCGCCATCAACCTCTTCAACCAAGTAAAAGCCGCCAGCAACTTTCGTTGGGGTCAAAAATCAAGATCCGTGGCGGCTGCCTGTTTATCTATTGCCTTGCGCGAGTCAAATCGTCCAGACTCGCTTCGTGACATCGCTTCAGTCCTCAATGTGCCTCCGGCATCTGTCATACGCGAATTCACGCACATCAGTTCCACACTTAATCTCACATCGTCTCTCATTGATCCTTCCGTGCACATATCCACGCTCCAGGCCCATATCACTTCTGTGCTTAAGGAACAGCATCGAGAATCTCGTCTTCCCGACATTCTCGTAAAATCTCTCCGAACACTTTGCTTGCGTTCCGTGGCTAACACGGCCACTTCATTAAGCGAAGTTTTAGCACGAGTCAGTCCAGACCATGATGTATTGCGTTTGCCCGTGGCACCAACCGCCTGCGGTATATTTCTATTGGCCCTAGAAGCCGAAAATAGAGCTGTGATGAATCCTTTGGGCGATCTTGCTCAATGCCTGGGTACTCGCTGCCACGTTTCAAAGGCTGTCGTAATGTCGCGTTACAAAACTATTCAAGATGAAGTCGCGTCTTGGGTGGAAAAAGTCCCCTGGCTTGACAAGTATGACAGTAAGAAGGGTCGGGCCAAAGTTCCTAAACGTCTCGTCGTTGCTCGAGGTTTAAAAGACGTGATACAATTTCAGGAAGAAATCTGGCAGCAGCAACCGAAGCCGTCTCTCGAGCTCGAGCTCACCGAAGATGAAAGAAAAGATGATCAAAGCCAATCTTCTCAGTCTTTGGAACTGGCATTGCACCCACCCAAACGACGGAAGCTAAACCATGCCGTGGCCCAAGCTACGCAATTCCTCCTAAATCCCCTAGGCACCCCCGTGACGATTTCATCCAATCAGAAGAATTTACCCTCTACTGCTTCGTCTTATCTTCCTCTAGCTACCTACATCCTCACCAATCCATCGACTTCTGTAACCTATAAGCCGCCCACACGGTTACAATTGCTCGCCCTTGATCGTGGCGGCGTACAGGAGAACCAGATACCTGACGACGAACTCTTTGCAGAGGGCGAGTTTGAAAGTTTGCTTAGAGGGGCAGATGAGGTTCAAATGCTTCGAAAATTATTTGGGTGGAAAGAAGGCGAGGATCAATCTGAAGCAGAAAAAACTCTCGCGACGAAAAGGAAACGGAAGACAAAAAGCGAGGAAGATGCCCTTGCTGAAGATGATGATATTATTCGTGGAACGGCTCTTAGTCCACGTAAGAAGTCACGACTGAACATGGAAGCCCTTGCCCAGTTTATGGATGGCCACAATGATGACGACCTTTTCCAAGTAGGCGGTTTTGATTCCAGCCTTATGGGGTTGGAGGAAGTGATCCACAGTTCAGACGTCGACATAAACGACACGCCTTACGACAACTTCGATATGGACGACAACGACAACTTATCCATCACAGTTGATTCGTCCCCTCCAGCCCGTCGACGACGTTCAGGCATGATGCGAAATACCAAAGAAGTGGACCCAGAAGAAGAAGTCATTATCGACGGCTGGCGACCGCCAACGCCTGACCACCTCGCAGCTGATTCGAGATACGAAGAAGAGTACGATTGATTTTTCCCTCTCTCTGATGAGATTTTTTCACCATTTGCAGGCGTCCTCCCTGAGCGGCGTTACAAGCCATCACTCACTCTAGGAGGATGATTCTTGGCTTTGAAAAACCGTTTATCGCGCTTCCTTGTCCAGAGCTATGTCCCATCTTGCCCCCAACGCATGTTCACTGCGTAAGTCTCATTATCGCCAAACTTAAACATATGAAATTAAACTTGTCTCTTTACGTCGTTGTGACAAAAGTCTGCCCTTCAAGCCCAGCGCCATCCAGTACCTCCAAGAGCATTCTTCTATCCACGACAAACTGGTTCGGTTGATGGAGCTCATGCGATTTTCTCTGAGTAACCTTTTTTTTTTCCATTCATTCGGTCGGAACATCAACCTTTCTCTATTCCGTCTTTCACGCATCGTTTCGGACAAGCTGGATTTTCCACACTCGCTGCCGAATTATCGGCTATTGGCCTCATCCCTTGTCCGAGAAACCGACGATCCAGCTGACCAGAGCTGGTGCTTCTCTACCCTGCTTCGCACGGAGGCTATCAACTGCAGTGCTCGGTGTGTTCCATGACCTTCCATGACGCGCTTATTTCCTTTGAGTATTTTTGCGTCTACTTAGGAAGCTTTGGGAAGCCCATGGTACTTTCCCCTTCAAGCGTTCGAAAAAAGCCTCGGATACACATACACTTAGCAAAATGAGTTATAATCTATCCATGTTTCCAGCCATTCGCGTTGGGGTGACGGGAATTATTTCCGATCGGCTCATGGTGCGAGTCCAAGCGTGCCATTACGCGCCACTATCTATAATCTCTAGGCCGAAAGTGCCTGCAGTTCAGAAATCAAGGTCCCGTGGCTTCCGTACTGGTCTATATATTTACCGTTTCTGTACAGGTTCCTCGTACACCGGACCGAGCGCGTTATCGCATCTGCCATGGGTGGCATTTGCGTTTCTGTCACCCATTCCCCCCACCGCTGAACAGATGACCACGGCATTAGTCGTTGGAACAACTTTCGTCATTAACGTGTTCCTAGGCGTGCCAAAAAGGTGGCGTCTACTGGCGAGTTTCAAGATTTAAGAGTTAAGGTACATATGTATTCCTTCATTTTAAGACTTGTTCCCCTCACTTCCACGAAAGAGAATGCAATTTTGGCGGGAAGCTCAAATAGACCTGACCAGATCCAATTCCCCAAGATCCTCACACGCGCAATGGTATTTACAATGACAAGTGGCAAGCGCCTTGAGGCACTAGGGATGCCCTTAGACTCGAACAAGCCAACTACGCCTCATTCCAACAAAAAATCATTATGGGCTGGACCTGGCTGGTCGCCCAAAATCATTTTTTTCGTCACTTCCGAGCCTGTGGAGGCATTTTCCTCTCTTACACAGTAGGCTTCTTGGGTCTGGTGCGCAATTTGGGTGAGCATTCACCAATCTACCTTCGGTTCAGAATTCTGGCGGCTCTCCCTTGCCGCTTATACGCCTTTAGTGGCTCTATTTACCCCTCCTCATTAAGGCCTTGTCATTGCGTACTTCGTCTCTGAATGTACTTGAAAACTTTTGTACTATGGTCCACTCTTTCGTCCTTGAGACCGCCCGCCGCTTCTTCGCCGCTTACGCGCTGTATCTTCTTGGTTAATGCCCAGTACGGTGCTGAAGAGTAAACATGAAAGTTGACACGGAGATTCATCGTACGCCTCGCCGATAAATCGGGCTCTGAACTAATCACCATCTCGGGCGGTCAATTTCGTCCCCACCTGCGATTATAATTCTACTACAATCCGTACATGGGTATTATCATGCATTATTTGGGCGCTAATTGTGATTAGATTACCATACTGGAGGACGAGGAGGGCGAGTTATGGTGAGGCTCGAACGTTCCAGGCTCCAGCAGCACAAATCAAAGCGCTTCCATAAGTTCCATTGGAAAGCATCGTAACTTTTATATGGCCTGTTAAGGACGGCATAAGGTTCCAGTGGGAGCTCAAGGGAACCCAGGGGACCCCAGATTCGGCCTGATAAGGACTCGGACCCGGAGAAGTTCGTGGTCCGAGACCACGCGCCATCACGCGCCTTGCTATCTGCTGCTTGCTTCTTTCCCTGCAACGCTATTTATACGACGTTCTGCAATGGTTTGCACGATGTACTGACTCCATTTAAGTCCCAAGGACCGAGTCCAGCACGACAAACATATTCGAGAAGCACAGTTTACATTTTTTTGGACATCCAATTGGTTGGGAGCGATGTGGGATAACTAATCAACACGCCGTCATTTTTTTTTGTCCGAACAATGTCCACCCTTCCAAGGGACGTATGAATATGAATTCATATAACGACTGCGAGCACGACGGATAAATTCTATGCGCTCCATTCCCCTTGACCGCCGACTTCAGCGCACTTTCAGATTGGATCCACTTGTTGCTTAATTTCAAGGCTCAGCGCACCGACATTGCAGACTGCACTTGGCCACTCCTATACCCACAATGGCTGATTCACCGCTCACAATCGCCAGACTGGTTTTTGCAGGCTTTTCAGTCGTTTTGGTGATGTATGGTCAGCGATTTTCACTATTCTCCTCTGGAAATGTATTGATTTGGGTCCACGAACTCAAAGGGGTTTATTTCATACTGACGGCGATATGCATACACTATCTCTTCACGAATCGCACCAAAAATTGGACTGTTCTTTTTTATCTGGGCGTCTCACTTCTGGTCACGACGATGTTTCTGGCAGCAAGCGCAAAATACACTGAGCTCCTCTTGCTGGAGAGTGCGTTTGATCCAGTAGGATCCCAGAGACTGTCTCTGCGCCTCGATCTACTGCAGCAAGTCACTTATTCGGTGAAAATATGGCTGGCGGACAGTTTATTGGTGAGTTCCAACAATTAGAATCCTACCAAAGAACATTCCTTGAAATTATGTTTATTTGCAGATCCACCGCCTCTGGATAGTATGGCTTGGATCATACCTAGTCATCACTATCCCTTCCATTCTTTTCTTTGGATCCTTGTGTACATGCATTTCATCTTTGTATTGTCTCATTTCGTACTTACCACCTTACTCTCTAGCCACTGGAATAGCAGGCCTCGCTCTGTTTCGCCATCTAGACAAAGCAAAGCCCATTCGCGATCTTGGAGTAGCTTTCCACTCCTTCTCGGTCGCTCTGAACGTAATCACAACCTCATTAATTGCGGGACGGCTACTTTACCAACGACGACGAGTCAAAGAACTTGGAGAGGGACATGGTCAACAGTACCTCTCTCTGACGGCTGTCTTCGCTGAATCCGGGGCTATTTATTCTATCGCTGGATTGATTTATATACCACTATATGCTCGGAACAGCAATTTGGTGTTCGTATTCGCAGCAATTGTTGAGGCTGCTTCCGTAAGTCCTCTAAAATTCTTCCAACCAGTTCGCTAAATATATATGTCATATGATCAGGGAATTGCACCGGCCCTTATTATTTTGCGCATGGCATTAGGAGTGGCCGTCACCAAGAACCGACAATCGCAACTCTCAACGCTGCGTTTTGACAAAAACGCACGGGGAAATGGCCATGACAAGCTGACCAGTTACGGCGACTCTCCTAGTACCCTTGCTGAGACTCGCACTTCTCGTCAGCAGGACAGCCATAAAGATTTCTCAGAGAACAAGATCTCGGGATTCGATGTGCATGAACTGGTTGTACGTTTTTCCTCAACTTTGATTGACAAGATATTTATACCTGATGACAGCCTGTTGCAACTGCGGACACAGTGGAAGAGAAGAGAAATGCGTCTATGGTTTAATGAACTGAAACCTTCCATCACTATTTTGTCACCAATACTAATTAATGGGAATATATACCGGAGACTACTCCTAGACACCTAACTCTTTCAGAACTTGTTCTGTCGTATCAAATAACTCAGTCGCCAGTTTCTCGTTAAGGGCAGATTTCGAAGGCTCGGATAATTGTGCAACTGGAGCGAGATACGCGCCTTTATAGAGATCCCTATTCGAACGAACTTCAGTCGAAGCCGCCGCAAAGACCGACGTAAAGGCCCCTTTCCGCCAAGGAGCGAAGAACCATGGGCCTATTATTGAGGTCAATCTTCCAATGAATGGCACGCTTGCAAGAAAGCCTTTTGACCCATCAGTGAGGACGGGGCCAGGATGGACAGACATGCAGGTTATAGCAGTATTTTCGGAATCCAGTCGTCGTTGGAGTTCTTTTATATGCAGAATATTGGCAAGCTTGGAATACCCTGCAGAATTGGTGGTATTGTTATGTAAACCTTTCGACAGTGATGAAACTCACCATAGGTGTCTAAATATCCGTTAAAGGAATCACCGAACTCTTTGTTCAGGCTGTCTTTGCCGACAAATGAGTCCACTTCAATTCGGCTATGAGCCATCGATGTAAGCTAAGAAAGTCCAGTTTGCCTCCTTAAATAATAAACGCAAAGGAATATACTAGTACGAACGTTGACAATACGAACGTCAGACCCCTCTTCTTCAGATGTCGTCTTCATCAATGGCAAAAGGGTATCCGTGAAAGCGAAGTGACTTAAATGGCTAGAGATATATGGTAGGTCAACTATTCTTGCGAATACGGGCATAGACGCACTTCGTGGTCATGATGTCCAGGAACCCGTCTTCTCCCAGCTTGAAAGGGCCCACAGCGCCGCTGGCAAATAATAACATTATAAATCAATAAGCAGTAGAGATCTTTGGTTCGCGCACATAGCAGCATTGTTCACTGTATAACGCATCGATTACTATTGGATCCTTTGAAGGGCAATATAAAGACTGACCGAGAATGTCCAGTCGGGTTTCTTTCCTCAGAAACTCCTCGGCAGCTTGCTTTGCCAGACGGGGGCTGGAAAGCTCCAATTTCAACCATTCGACACTCCCGTCTTCCATGCCTTCTTTCTCAAGCTGCTTTATTGCGTCGAGTGCTCGTTGCTCGTTGCGTGCGGCTATATACACCTTCATGCACAGTTAAACAGCATACTCTTACAGCACTGACGCTCCACACCTTTGCGCCTTTACGGACAAGGAATTGGACAGTACCATAGCCAATACCTGTGCTGAACAACTGTAAGGCCACTGAGGTGGGCAACTTCAAGAGATACCTACTTCCCGCCAGTGACGATGGCGACCTTGTCGTGAAGGTCCACGAGGTCATCTTCAGAAATTGAGCTCCTAGAAGGCATCACCTGGATTGAAGGGTGGTAGGCGAACTACAATACTGTGAGAAGGTGTTTGCATGATACTTAGTCTGGTTGGTTTTGTCAGTGCTGCCACCACGGCACTCGTCATCACAGGCTAAATCTAAATATAGACTCGCTCAACAACTCCTCCGTCACCCAGAAATCCAGTTGCAGGGATGAACTTGGTACATATAGTTTCCTTGACTAAAGCATCGGCCTCGGACAATATAAAAATTTATTTTCATTCGACTTCCAAAGCAGACGAGGTGCGGTTTCCAGCTCTCCGGCCCTTTGACCTCGCCTCTTGCTCGCCATTTTTCTTTACATTAAATATTCATAATCTAAGCCATAAACACAATAAATTAATCTAAAAAGAAGTCCCATTTGCTCACGCAATATTGGTATGCCAAAATTCTAATCAAAAGAGCGAAATGCGGCAAACAATCACCTTCAAGAATTTATGGTAATTGTAGGTTGGCATGTCTTGCAGGACTCGGAGGCAAAGAAGCACCAGGTATTTGAGGCGGCGAATAAGTAGTAGGCCCAACTCCTTCGATTAGATTCGGCTCGCCGTCTCTGTCTTTCCACACTTCATGTAGTGGCCCAGGTCCATTCGGGCGGGGAACCGTCCCAGCCAGTTCGTAATTCTCGTCAAGGCTATCGGTGTATTGGTGTCGGCCACCATTCATGGGGTGGTGGTCGTGGTGGTCGTGGTTGTGTGTAGGGAGGACATCATGAAGTTCTTCTCGCTTAATACGAGGAGAATATGGACGGTGGGCATGTTCGGAAGAGAGTGGGGGATAGTATTGGCGGTAGGTGAAGAAGGCGAATAGGGTACCGACGAGCGTCCCAACTGTAACATCTTGCCAATGGTCTACAAAATAACATTTATGTCACAAAGAAAAATATAAGAGAACATTTGACATACGGCGGTAGTCCATGGTTCGTGAAATGGCTACGAGAGAAGCAGCCATGAAAGGTGAGAGTGCTAACCACGATTTAGTCTATTTATCATGAGCCCGCCGTTCTTCAGCAGAAGGAACGGAGACAGACCGCGTGACCCCTGTGATCGAAAAGGTGCATTTTCCCTGCTAGGTAGAACGACAGAAACCCAAGTCCAGCAAAAGACACTGGGAAATCAAGGGAGTCAGTATCATAAGAGGGTACGACTAAATGCGATGTACGCACGGCTCGAGTGTCCGGAAAAGAAACTTCTGAAACCGTCCCGAAGAATCCCTTCGTCCGTCTGTGTGCAAACGGTCCAACTTGTAAGTGAATAGGGTGGGTCTGAAAGCCCTGGAGGCGGTTGACACCTGTCTAGGAGATCTAAACATGGAATCTAATGTTAATCTGCTGAACATAAAAGGAAAGCTTTGCCAAACCTGGTCGAGGACGGCCAACAGTAATTTTGACGACTTGGGTCATTGCTCCCGTCATTGATAGACTGAGTATTACTAGAAATGCCGTTAATAACGCTCTTAGTGATATCATCTGAAAGGCATACATCCGAGCCAGCCTGTGATACGGCAGCAAATGATCTGTAAGTAGAAGCTCATTGGATAACGTATTAATAGACGCTCACTGTTATGTAGGTCCCACCAAGATCGCACGGTGATAATGTTGATAACAGGCATGATGCAAAACGGCGAAACAAAGGCGATCATGTACAAGGCAAAGTTCTGGAGAGCACATATAAAATGATCGGCTAAATAGATGAAGAGAGTCACTCACGGGAATGCGTTCATGAACAGCATAGCTGCAAACGAGCCCATTCAGTTGCTGTGAACGCAATTGGTGTTGAACAACTTTTAACTCACGGATGTCGGATCCTATAAAGGTGATCATGGTGATGTCAGTACCGGCGGGAAAGTCGATGGGAGTGGGAGGCTCACGAGGACTCTTCCAATGAAAAGACCCTTCGATATCCGTTCACCTCGTCTAGAGAGAAAAACGCAGCGCTATAAAGCTCAAAGTGAGTGATTGCAAGTCAAATTAGTCCAGGCGATACGTACGCCAAGAAGATGGTTACAATCCTACGAAAGCAGTGAATGAGTTTTCGGCTCGTGTGAGTAGAAAAAATAAACTCGCCAGTCGGGAGCATAGGAGCGAATGAGCAGTCTTCGTCGAATGGCGGTGACTGGACCTGCTTTGTGTTGGGGGTATATGGCGTTGAAAGGAAAGATCATGGTGGTAGCGTTGGTGGGGCGTTGACCTGGGATAGGGGTATCGAGTCTGTTATATGACATAAACTGGGTCTTCTAAGGCCTCTAAGGCGAATTAGTATTGACCTTTTGAGGTACAGGAGCGCTGCGGAATGTCACTTTGTGTGAGGGAAGCTGCCAGTGCGTTCATCCAGCCGTGCTTTTATTGGAACGCCTGTCAACGGAATATGGAAAAGTGGCGAGCCGAGAGTGGACACCAACTCGGTTTACGTAAACCAGCATCCTTCCTCCATGGCCGACACCACCGCGCAACCGACATCGCCATCCGGTTTGTCTTTCCAATGCAATATATAGCTCTCAGACTTACCTGACGTGTGTATTTAGAGGAAGATGCTCTCCTGGAACAAATTGCGTCGACGGATGAGATAGAGTGCGTACAACGATCGAAATCATCCAGCTCTTTGCTCACAATCTCTCCCAGCACAGACTGGGACAAGCTTCGCGATGTTATTAAATCCAAAATCGAAAAGGTGGACTATAGTTCTTCCTGCACGCTAGCCGTGCTCTGATCACTATTTACTCCAGAATGTCTCTGTGTTCTTGACGACGACCCAGAAGCCACCTTTGCCCGCGCCATACACTGCAATACAGACTCCCCTCGGCGGTGTGAAACTACCTCCGTTTCTACCCCGTAAACCTGAACAGATGCGCACAAATGACGCGCCTGTGAGTTATATGAACGAACAGGAGGCATATGAAATGAAGGAGAGTATTTTTGCCCAACTAGATCAAATCGATGGGTGCGATAGATGCTTCCACTTGTTTTGCCCATGCTAAACCATTCCAATATAGAAGCCCTCCATTTACAATCCAGCGTCTGTGCGAACTCTGCTTAGAACCCAAGAAACAGTACAAATCTGTCGGAAAATATTTGCGAGCTGTCGAAAAATCTATACTAGTGACATCGACATGGGAAAGCTTCCCTCCGCTCACACAGAGCGAAATACAGTCGGCCGGGCGTAGTGCTATCATGCTCGGGTCCACGCTACAATCCGCACCAAGCACACCTCTTTTTTCTCCAATCCCATTCCTACACGACGATGCACGAAGATCAAAATCCCGCAGTCCCCCTCCGACGCCTTTGACTCTGAACCCAAGCGCATCCATCGGTGAGGAACCGGGGGAAATAAAAGCCCTTGGACTTGTTGACGAACTGGACGATCCCGGTCCTGGCCATATGAGCGATCACCCAACACCGTTGACCTCTGTGACTACTGTCTCTGATGCACCTTCTCCTCGACCTTTCCTTGGTAGCCTGGAGCAACGGTTCGTGAAAGCGGAAGACGACATGGACACAAGCAACGATAGCATGGAGTTAGATGAAGACAAAGAGAATACCAAAACGTAAAATATCACGCTACGGTATTTCTTACAAATTTTCATTATTTAACGAGAGACCCATCGCATAGATATAATATAACTATGGGCAATGTCGGTTAATTTTTCCAGCTTCGCTCTTACCACCTACGGTAAAGCCTAGTCATTCCGCGACTCATGGACGAGATAACTAGTACTCAGGCAAACACCCTCGACATCAATCACGAGCAACTGAAGCAATTTAAATCGCCTCTCATTAATGCCACAAACTTTCCATGGCTCAAACTCATCTCATGCCCAAGAGTACCTGTTTGACCAATCCTTTTTCAGTACGTTTGTGTGCGGCGAATCCCATTTTAGCCCAAGAGTACCTGTTTGTCATGCTGGCTGGTAGAAGACTACGTAACTTAACAAAAGGGAAGGCAAACGTTATCACGAAACTTAAGAAGATACAAATGCCATTTTATAATTGGATACCCATGCACGCTTGTGTACCTACAACACCCCAGATTATTGGCCCAAAAGTAATCTAAGCATGTCGCTCTTGTATCGACACCACCAAAGGTCGCGAATGCCGCGTCTGACAACAACAGTTACGCCTTTCTCGAGTGATATTCTGCCACACAAAAGGTTGCTTATCTGGAGGATTAACATTCCTCAGCAACCTTGCCAAAGACGCAGCAGGAGATGTGGCATCAAGCGCCATCTTCCTTTTAGTGCAAGAATTCTGGAAGGAGACAAGATGATTTCCTAGAATAGGTGGTCAACTTGCGTGTACGGACAAACCATGAAATAACCTATGCACATACCTGGTAAAACATCTCGCTCTCGTCAAGAAATCATGGTGCATAGTCTTGTTTGATTTTAGCAAGCATTGCATTCATCCGTAGCTTCATGTTTGGCTGTCCCCTTCCTGTCTGAGGTTGCCCTCGCGCTATGTTGCTGCCTTTCCCGCCACGGCTAGAACCAGACTGTCTCTTCTTCAACGGGTCGGACTTGTAAGTATGCAACGTCGACCGCGAGTATGCTTCACGCGCCAGATCGCGGACGGAAGGCTGTTGGGCAGGTTCTTTCGATTCCTCCCGGGATATCCGTGCTTTCTTTGCGGGTCTAATCTCCGGCTTTGCATTTGGCTTCTTCGTTCGTTTGACAGGTAAGTCTGGGTGAATATGTGCCCGGGAAGGGTGCAGATGTGGTCGCGGAGGTTCGCTTTCAGGTGACGGTGGACGGGGAACGCCTTCCATCCCTTCGCTGACACCTTCGGAGTGATCTGTCTCATGGCTTTCATTCCGAAGGTCTTCAGCTTCCCTGTAATCGGGCAGTTCTAGCTTGAAATTTGAAGCTAGTCCTTCCTTTCTTTTTTGAGCTTTCCATTTGCTTTTTATTTTCGTCTTTTCCACCCATGCCTTTTTCAAGATCTTCGCTGGGGAAATATATCGATAAAAGTCGCCAGAAAATGAGAAAATGCACAGTTTACCTCTATTAATGGGAAGATGCTGAAAAGTCGGCGGTTTCTTCCTCTTGGTAGCGGCAGAAATGGAGTCGGACATCGTCAACGAAATGTCTGAGAGGAACTGCCGAAGAGGGCAATGATCGGAGCTGTGTAGCTTACCTAATGCACTGCGTTGACCCCGCCTGACTCCACTGTCAGCGACGGCTCTATCTACATACCTCCTTGTCTCTCGCCTCCATCTTCATCGTTCGTTTTCAGCAAACCACCACTCAGTCACCTTTATATTCATCGCATGAGCGTACAAAACCTCAATTCTTACGGTGAGCTGCTTTTCCCACCTCCGCTTACCCAGGGTGCTCCTGTTATCGATTAGCATGCAGTTCTGACAATTGGCGCCCGATAGATCCCTTTGCAGACGAAGGGGACCCGCTCGGAGACAGCGCAGACGTTGGATCCACTTCCGATTATATTCATATCCGTATCCAGCAGCGTAATGGACGTAAAACTTTGACCACCTTGCAGGGTTTGCCAAAACGTTTGTAGCTTTGGACTCATGATCCTATCCGTATGCTGATGATTTTGTTAACAGAATATGACTCCAAGAAGCTTTTGAAAGCGTTCAAGAAAGTAAGTACCGCTTCGTCATATCCAGTCAAGGATTAAGTAACATTTTTCTCAGGAATTTGCCTGCAACGGGACTCTTGTCGACGATGAGAAGATGGGACAGGTTATCCAGCTTCAAGGAGACCAGCGCGCTAAGATTTCGGCATTCCTCGTCGACAATGGATTAGATAAAGCCACCATCAAGGTGCACGGATTCTAAACTTGACCCACCATTGCATCCGCTGGGTTATCTTGTAGAAGGAAGAAGTGAGAGTGTCCGCTATCATTTTCGAATTCTGTAGGCGTGGCCTCGCATACGGGTGAAGTCAATGCCAGGACGATTTTGCACAAGCTTTCATAATAATATTTGCAGTTCTTTTCCATTGTTGTATTCGAGATTATTTTTTTCCCCTTACCCAAATTGCTTGCACAAAGATCATGTACCAAAGCGTCGTTTTCCATAAATTTAGACATGTATTCTGCGAGACATGCAAGCAGATGAAGCTATATTGAAGGAACAAAAGGAGACATAGGTCATTGAAAACGTAGTGGGGCGAGATTCGTAGCCATCCAGAGCCCTGCATAATGGAGGAAGTGAATAGTGTTGGAGTTTCAAGTCAGTGTACTTAGCTGCTGTAAGACAGTGTAAGCCACTTTCCAATGAGAATTCAATGCGCAATATGTATTATTTGATTTTGTCGAGCGGCCTGTAGTTATCCGCGTTAGAGTGTCACGGCACTGAGAAGTAGTTGAACATACCTGTTGAAACCTCCTCGTCTAAGGACACAAAAATACATTGAACAAAGCAATACACGGTGATAAATGAAAAATCTGACCTATTCATATATTGACGCCAGGTCCTTTCCTTCTTTATATCGACGGCACCTTCTTGATTTCCGGATACATGTTTCCCCTGGATGAATGGTAAGCTTTTAAAAATATGGTACTAGATTGTATGAAACCTTTGTAGAGCCAAAGCCACCTACGCCCATCATAGCCATCATGGCAGCATCGTCGTCATTGACGTCGTCCATGGCTTCTCCATCCTCGTTGGGTTCATCAGGAGCATCCGGATCAAGGTTTGGTCGGGTAGAGGCTGGAACCTTTTTCGGGGGTTCTAAGAAAGTGGTTCAGCTGGGTGTTGTTGGAATTTTCAAAGGGGGTAATCACCTGGATGAGAAGAAGGGCCTGCGTCGGCCTTTGGAGTAGAGCGATCTTTCGTTTCTCCGTCTCGCGCATATTTATCATCGCGATTGGGTCCATCTCTTTCGTCTTTCCGATGAGGCACTCGCCTGTCATCATCGCGGTCCCGTCTTCGGTCGTCCAAACGTCGGTCCCGGTCCTTGTCACTTCGGCCATCCCGACGATCATCGTCTCTTTCGTGCCTGTAATCCCTGTCTCGACGGTCTAAGGAAGAGGGAAAATTAAAACAATAAAAAGAATAAAGGACGACAGATCATCCTCACCATGTCCCCCACGCCTGTCTCCATCTCTGTCTCTGCGCGGACTGCGCGATCGACTGCTACGCCTCCTCGGTTCGTCACGGTAGGATCCACCGCCTCTTGATCGACCTCCTCTCCCACCGCGGGGATACCTGTCCCTATCCCTGTCTTCTCTTTCCCAACTTCGGTCGCGTCGCCTGGGGTCTGGACGTGAGGACATGATGGTAGGAGTGTAAGCTTGACGCGTCGTGACTGTGTGACTTTCTTCCTCTTCCACTTGCTCAAATATTGAAATAACTTTGCCTCAGTATACGAACACCGTTTCGAGCCTGGAGGCCTTATAGCGAAGTGTAGTCCCGACATGAGCGCCAAACAGGCTCAAAAGCTTGGTCGCCGTGCGTTTTTTCTCGCTATTTTTCCATGAATATATTAAATCTGAGCTTTCAGTTGTCCGAGAAGCACAGCACATTGTGGTGCGTGGACTGCCATTGTCGGCGACCTCTCAAGATCTTCGGAGAATGGTCATGCAAGCAGACTTGAAAGGTGTTAATGCCGGTGAGCGTTGCAGATTTGTATTTCTGCAAGTCCTGACGTTTTCAACCCATCAAGTATCTTTGTATTACCGACACTTTAGGCCTACCGGGAAGGCCATTCTTACCATGGCGCTTCCTGATTATACTCGAGACGCCCTTCGTGGAATTACGGACATCATCGTCCCTGGACACAGATTACGAGCAGACCTTATTGAGCATCCAGCGCAAATGTACATTCCTCCGGCTAATGCAGAAGGTCCTCCAGATCGTGATGCCTTGGGGAATGGACCTGGTGCTGGCGTGCCTGAGGGAAGGACAGTGACGATAACTGGCGTGCCCGGCAAAAGAAAAGTTGAGGATATTCGGCATATGCTGAAAGGTTTTCGCTTGGCAAAGGACCAAAAACCTTCTGTGCAACTTGCAACTCTGTACGTTTCGTTTCATTCAGGCCCGAATAGCGGTTACTCATACACCTTTTGTTTGCTCTTTGGTAGGCCCGCACGAAAGTATACCCTCTACTCGAGGTTTACTGTCTATTTAGAGTCCGAATCCGAAGCGCAAAGACTTGTTAGAAAGCTCCATATGACCCGATACAAAAACATCGATGGCGCTCCCTTAATCAGAGCCACAATAATTTCTTGACTTCAGTCTTTAATATTACACATAATAAAATATGCTGCATTTCACCGAGTCGCCAGAGGACGAATGCAAACTACAAGTAAATTAAAACACCAAAGACACAAAATATAAAACAAAATAGGATTACGAAGGAAAGTTCTACATGGGCCTTTCGGCGATGTCTTCTTCAATCTTTGCTTTCTGATTCTAAAAACATCACAGATTAGGCAACTGAAATGAAGTTCATTGCTCGACTAACCAGTCTCGTATCTCCTTCGTCGTCTGGAGACCTCTCTCTCTTGAGCTTCTTCTCTGTACTGGCACTGTCCTCTTGTTTCCAGTCTCCTCCCCCACCTGCCACCGCACCGGGACCATCCTGTGCATCAGCATACCTCTCCTCGACCTCGCGTCTCCTTTCGATCTCTATTCTTTGCGCCTGGGCACCCCAGCCGCCACGTCCTGGATCGTAGTCCTGCCGGTGTTCGTCTCTTACCTGGCCACCGCTTTTTCCCCGTCCGAATTGCCGTCCTTCCTTGTAACCGAGGTCCAAGTCGCATCGAATTATCCGCTCGTCAAGTTTTGTCCCGCTAACGTAGCGCATGCTTGCAAGAGCTTCTGCATGCGTGTAATACTCTACAAAGCAGAATCCACACGGTGTTCTGGAAAAGTTCGTCAAATAAACGCGTGTAAAGGGTGTAAGCTGGCAAGCTACCTCGTATTTCTATCCAAACCCATGATTATTCGTTTGATACCTCCACCGTCTTCGGGACTGGCGCATTTCGTGAAAAGTTCATATATCTGTTCTTCTGTTGTATAGAAACTCAAGTTACCAATCTACAAGTTGAAGAACTGTCAATTTCTTCATGGCAAAAGCTGTATCTGCTTAACCTACATAAAGGGTTGTTGACTTGGCCAGGAGATCATTTTGTCTCTGACGATCGACACGGGTTTGTGAATCTTTGTAGTTTGAAGGTTGGTCCAAGGAAGAGACTACATGAGCCATTTTGATTTCGGTGCAATAGAAAGCCTGCTCACCAGCGAAAGCCGGATTGTCCATAGTTTAGTTCTCACGATGTATATACCAGATTGGGAAGTAACGCGTCCAAGCCGCGTCAGCTCTGTTCCACCACAACTAATACCTCTCGACATCGCCATGGACGAAATTGGAATTGAAATCCAGAGAAATGTTAGTTTGCTATAACTAATCTCGCAATCCCAGCTCACCATCTTATATCTTTGCGTAGGAACCGACCTTTGACTCTGTTGTGAGCGAAAAGTCGGCACTACTTCATGAACTCCAGGAGGAGGATCTGTATATCAAGTACAAGAAGCTTGCGCGTCACCTAGAGATGCTTGAAATTCAAGAAAGCTACATCAAGGATGAACAAGCTAATCTCAAACGGGAACTCATTCGTGCGCAAGAAGAAGTCAAACGTATCCAATCTGTCCCTCTCGTCATTGGCCAATTCCTCGAACCTATCGACCAGCATACAGGCATCGTCGGCTCAACGACAGGGTCCAACTACGTAGTCCGAATTCTGTCTACACTTGACCGAGAGTTACTCAAGCCCTCATCCTCTGTGGCCTTGCACCGACATTCAAATGCATTGGTTGATATCCTCCCTCCAGAAGCGGATTCCTCCATCGCCATGCTTGGAAAAGAAGAGAAACCGGATGTTGCGTATGCAGACGTTGGAGGGATGGACTCTCAGAAGCAGGAGATTCGGGAAGCCGTTGAACTGCCGCTTACGCATTTCGACCTATACAAGAAGATTGGTATCGACCCACCGCGCGGTGTCCTGCTCTATGGGCCTCCTGGTACGTTCAAGTCTCTTCTATTTACTGAGACTAGTGTCATAACCTCTCACAGGTACCGGAAAAACCATGCTGGTCAAGGCCGTCGCACATCATACAACGGCGTCTTTCATTCGTGTGGTGGGAAGCGAGTTCGTGCAAAAATATCTCGGTGAAGGCCCTCGTATGGTTCGCGACGTATTCCGGCTGGCACGAGAAAATTCACCCGCTATTATCTTCATTGATGAAATCGACGCCATTGCCACAAAACGTTTCGACGCGCAGACGGGTGCCGATCGGGAGGTTCAACGCATTCTGCTGGAACTCTTGAATCAGATGGATGGATTTGACCAGGGTAGTACAGTCAAGGTAAGAGAATCTAACATTGGCCGTGAACTTTTCTCACTTTCGTTCAGGTCATTATGGCAACAAATCGTGCCGATACACTTGATCCTGCTCTCCTTCGTCCTGGTCGCCTTGATCGTAAAATCGAGTTTCCTCTTCCATCACGGAGAGAGAAGCGACTGATCTTCCAAACCGTGACGAGTAAAATGAATCTCGGACCTGATGTGGACTTGGAAGATTGTGCGTTATGTTTTTCCACCCGGCCTTGATAATAATTCCTGATTACTTTGGCCATGGTAGACGTTTCGCGACCCGACCGATTATCTTCAGCAGAAATCGCTTCAATTGTACAAGCTGCAGGTCTCCAAGGCAATTTTTTTCTGTTGTTCCCTTGTCCTTGTAACTGATAATAATTTGCAGCCGTTAGGAAGAATCGCTATGTCATTCTGCCAGTGGACTTTGAAGAAGCGTGGAAGGTAAGCTGTTTGGCTTTGTTTGCCCCTGATCTCCTTCAAATTTCCGAAAACTCAACTCCCTTTCTTTCCCGCCACAGCAAACGGTCAAACGGTCAGACGAGACCCACGAGTTCTGTAAGTTTTTAAGACATCTTCTCCCTTTCTTTCGCTTATCTATATTCATATTTCCAGACCGGTAGTTGGATTTACGTTGTAGTGAGTGCCATTTTATGCCACGTCGAACATTTCAAGTCTGACACCCTTTTATAGCTTTCCTACCTGTATCCCACTTCTCATTTCTTCATCAATTTCACCGATTTTATTCGTATGGCAAAAGCGAAGCTACCTGCAGTCCACGCTCTCCTCACTTTAGCGTCTTTCCGATTCTTCTCGACGGATTGGCGCCCATTCAAAAGAGCTAGAAAGA
Organism: Galerina marginata; assembly: GCA_023014335.1. NCBI lineage: Eukaryota > Fungi > Basidiomycota > Agaricomycetes > Agaricales > Galerinaceae > Galerina > Galerina marginata. The sequence goes on along the minus strand of JAECYW010000007.1, from coordinate 1,134,735 downwards.
TGTCTTCTGTTCCAGGTTCTGTTTAACTTTGCTTCCATCGCTATTGCGTCGCCTTTCTGAGACCTTTAATGGTCACAGTCAAGTATGGGGTCAAAGCAGATCGAATTGGACACAAGCCCTATTTCTTTATCAGAACGTTGATGAGTTATTTCTTATATTTCACTGTCTAACCACACTTTCCTACAAAATAGATTATTGTCAGTACGATCGTGAAAAACATTCCGTGATTATTCAACAAAGCCGGTTGTCTTCATTACCTAATCCCGCTTCTCGACACTCTGGACGGCGTTGATTGACCCACATGCACGTTCTCATTTTATAGAAGCTAGAACGATATACCGCCGATCCTATGCAGGAAGAGTGGATGCCTGGTTTTATTCTTCGTCTTTCTTGAACTAGTAGAACCACGAGATGCTATACTAGGGGACAGATTAATTTATTGCAACCATATGTGAATTCGTAGTCGTTGATGAAGCAATTTATTTATTCAATATCTCATTTATCTGCCTACCAACTGCCTACTCAGGTCGAAGAAACCAGCCAGGATGGATAGGATGTTTACTTGTGTTGTCGTTTTTGTCTGAACCCATTTCGGCCGATTCGTTTTATTTTCTCCTCGTACAGTAACATGACCTTCCCTCTGCCGCCTCCTTCTCCGCTTTATCTTGTCGAACAAAAATGGGATATTCACTCTGTGTCCTAGGTCGGTCCTCCGATTCGTGCTCCTGAGGATGAACTAACGTCTTTCTAGGATGTGGCACGATGGGAATTGCCATCCTCTCTGGCGTAATAGACAGCCTTGATTCATTATCATCAAAAACCCAGAACGGATTTCAGAAATGGGAGTCGCATACGCCAGGCACTTTAACTCCTGTGCCCGATGCTTCTGTACCGAGCCGATTCCTTGCTTGCGTGAGCAGAGAAGAAACTGCACAGAAACTGCGAAAAATCTTCGCTGCCCTTGGTGGGTTGGGCCCAACTGTTGAGGTTTTCGCTTCAAAAAACCTGGAAGCGGTTCAAAGTGCAGATGTTGTCATCCTATGGTGGGATCTTCTTTCTAAGTGGTGTGCCTTTCGTCCTGAAGCCCTTTCAAAGCTGTAAACCTCAGGTTGCCCACACCATCCTCGCTGAACCTGGAATCAAGGAAGCGTTGGATGGGAAGCTTTTGATCAGCATCTTGGCTGGTATTACCATGCGCCAGCTGACGGGTTGGGTACTGCCATCAACGAGGGTGGTTCGTGCCATGCCCAATACTCCATGCAAGGTCTGATTCTACGATCGGAGTGCAAGTTTCATCTGACTCACAACTTCTGTTTAGATTCGCGAGGGTATGACCGTTGTCTCGAACCTTCTTCCGTCTGCAGACGAAGAAACCGACCGTGCTCTGATTCTTCAAATATTCTCTTCCATTGGTCGATGCCGATTCCTTGACGAAAAGCACTTTGATGCGTGCACGGCCTTGTCTGGATCAGGACCAGCCTTTGCTTGTATTTTTATGGAGGCGATGGCAGATGGAGGGGTTATGATGGGTTTGCCACGGGCCGAGGCTCTGGAATTGGCTGCTCAAAGTGAGTTTCTTTCTCCTGTCCAAGTGCATAGTCTGATACAGCGATCCACGTAGCACTGCAGGGGGCGGCCAGAATGGTTCTACAAGGAGGAGCACATCCTGCCCAAATTAAAGATTCAGTCACCAGTGCGTTTCACGATATATATAACCTTAAACATTGATTTATGGGGAGATATGTAGCTCCTGGGGGTTGCACTATCGCAGGTCTTTTGGCCTTGGAAGATGGAAGAGTTCGATCCACCATTGCTCGAGGCATCCAGATTGCCACTGAACGGGCGAGTGAACTGGGCCAACCTCCGAAGTAAAACGAGCGAACTTTTGCTTCAAAATAATGGTCTCCAATGCTTCTCAAACTTGAGAAGCCCCTCGAAATAAAGTGGATTAAAAGATTTAGGTGTGCAAGTATTTGAATATGCATTTTGTAATTTACAGGACGGGTATGAATTCAAATCCGGTCTATTGGTTGGGTTAGAAACGTCAGTCATTCTGTGAAAGACAATGTCTTGCCTGTCAGCCACATGCTCCTGGGTTACCCATCAACAAGAACCCTGCCAATTGTCGATAACTTTGCGCCCTTTGAAGATATTTAGCAGACGATACAAAATGTCGACGACGACGACGACGAAAACCTCAGCAGGTTCGTGACCTTTGAATGTCGTGGACCTTACAACAATTAAACTGTTACTCAGCATCAGTGACAATGTTAATCGTTATTGGCTCAGCGCTTATCTTGACTACTCTCATCGGCCTATTCATCTGTACCTGCTATCGAACCCCACCTTCGCGATCACATCGCCACCACCGTACCATCGCCCAAAGAAATCCCTTCCAGCCCGACCTCGCCGGCCACCGCAGACACCGAATCTACTATCTCGAAGACAGTTCTCCTTTATGCGGCATCAAAAATATTTTTGGTCGGCGAAGCCTTGTAGGCTCGAATTCACTCCCGGAATCGATAAGAATATCCCCTTCACAACCCACAATTTTTGGAGACGGCAAGGACATCGAACTCTCTGTCAAGGTTGTCCTTACGCCTCCAACGCCAGCCAAAGCAGAACTCCCACTATTGCCATCGGACGAGGAGGAGGAGGAAATGGACAGAGGCATTGTACCACGATGACCCAACATTTTTCATTCCGAGCAATTTCACCCCTTCCCTAAGCTCCAAATGATTCTGACGCGCCTTCGATGATGTCTTGCTTTCATTCAAGAACTCCAGCCACATATTTGAGTTCTTCTCGGTACAGCTAGACTTATGGAAATCTTTAATACTTCAATACATTGTACTCCCTCGTTGAAAGCTCATCGTTGAAAGCCATGTAGTATACCACTCAGTGATATCGTGGTCACATGACGAACGCGTCGGTCTCGGCCTCGGAAGCAAAATTTCGACCTGTCTTACACCTACTCGTACACCTCACAATTATGGCCATCTAGACGTTCTCCACAGCTATAACCATGCTCAGAGGAGCGCGCTTTACCTGCTATTCTCGCCTGCGGGGAATTCATACGTCGTCTACGGTTCGCAGTGTTCAAGGACGTCGCATCGCTTTAACTTTTGTTTCCACTGTTGTGGCCGGATCTGCGCTTTGGTATTCAACTTCCAAAGTGCATAATGATGCTATCCTACGACCTCCGAGCACTGACAAACCGAAAACAACGGTAATACCGGTTGAAAAGTCAAAGGATACAGATGTATTGTATTCCCTAGTCTGGGGGTCCAACGTGTGAGTGGACAGCCATATTCTTCTATACCCTCCAACATTATTTTAGAAACAAGACACTGTCACCAGATCTTCCAGACAGTGACAACCTCCGCACGCCAACTGTTGCCCAATGGCTTAATGGCGTCGCCCTTCGAGATCTACAATTGCACCAAAAGCACGCCGCGTGTGTCGATGCTAAAGGGGATGTATATCAGTGGGGCGACAGTTTCTTTGGAGAGGCCCTCCCAAGGGCTCACCATCCGAAACTTACGTTGAGAGGAAAGGTATATCCTCTCTCAACAGGACAGCTAAAATACTCAAATTATTTGCCCTGTAGAATATCGTCGAGCTGCAGCTCACAGACGACAAGATATATGCTCTGTCTGCGTCTGGGAAGGTCTATACGCTTGCTGCAGATGTTCTTAGACAGGAACTTGGCGCGGGGTCCCCCACGCCTTCCAGTGACTCGTGGTGGGGTACCGGCTGGCTCTGGGGTGAGGACGAAACTGTCGACTTTGTAGAGCTTCAGCCTTCTGATGATCTTGGACGGCGAGAAAGGTCAGTCAACTTGGATTAAATCTACAACCATTCTTATACTCTAGACTGTAAGGTTCACGTCAATTAAGGCGGGCAAGAATCACCTCCTTGCTCTCACTTCAAAAGGACGCGTATTCTCCCATCCAGTTAACAAAAAAGCCAATTACTATGGCCAGCTAGGGCGGATCAACATCTCTATACCTGATCCTGCATCACCCGTCACCATAAGAGAATCGCATTTGCATGTCCAGCTCATTCCGAAATCTTTAGCAGACCCTTTCAGCAATACCTCCCGTGCTGTTCGTGTAAGGACTCCAGATGTGTTGGATAACCTCAATCATATAGACGACAAGTCGATTAGGTTCTGCGGCCATCTTTTCGAGATTCCTGCATTACGTGACATCGAAGTTGCAGAAATTGCTGCTGGCGAGAGGACGAGTTTTATTCGCACACCTACAGGAAAAGTACTGGGCTGGGGAGCCAATGAATACGGGTTTGTTGCTGATCCGAAGTCTTCCTTTCTGATAATCTTACTCAACCTTCATTAGACAAATTGGGCTGGGAAGTAACATTACTCTCGACACCATCACCGTTCCAACAGAAGTAATTCTTTGGCGCTTGATGCCAAAAGGTGTCCAAAGTAAATGTTTGGATATAACAGCAGGTAATTATTTTATTTTGTGGCGAGTGCGATTAAACGATGTTCAATTATGTCCTGACTATAGGTGGAGATCTGACTGCATTCACTGTTCAACGGGAAACCGAAGATAACTCACCGACCACGATCGACGTCCTTATGTCCGGCAATGGCCAGTATGGTGGACTCGGAAATAACCTATACACGACCGCACAATCAGACCCTGGTCGCGTGAAAGCCATCAGCAGTCTAGTCCAATGTAAGAGAATGCTTCTTCGATGATGATACTTTGGATACCTATTTCCTCTTACAGACAGCGATCGTCTTCAACGCCTCGAGCCAATTCGGCCCGAGGAGATATCTATCTCACCCACTGGCCATGTTCTATTGGCGCTGAACAGTTCGGCGGACTCGGGTGGAGTTGGAGGACGCGATCTCATGGTCTGGGGCAGGAATCAGGACTCGGAGTTAGGAAATGGGAAAAAGTCTAGTATGGCGACTCCAACTGCCCTGCAGACTGCTGACGGCGACAGATTAATGCTTATGAATAAGAAGGCGAGGGAAATTAGGGACCTGCACGGCAAGGTTTGGAAGAAGGGGGTGCAGGTCGAGCAGCATGTAGCCGTTGGCTACGGAAGCAGCGCGATTTATTGGAAGATTGCCTGAGTCGCGCTTTATTTTACGTTTGATGAGTGGCGAGCGGAGGGGATGATTGTAATTGCAATATATTTATTTCCTAGATAAGAAATACGCCCCCTGTCTTCCGTTGTCTTCTTGACTGCAATGCGGCCTCCGCCTTGCTTGCTTCCAAGCCACCACCATTTCCATTTTTAACCCTTTAAAACCTTGTCGTAGCTTCACAGGCACTGTCAGTTCCCAGTCGTAACCAAGTTGCTCTGATTTTGTCCTGACTTGGTCGCGCACGGGTATGTATCATTTATGTCTATCAAGGCAACCAATGTAACCTCGGATCGCCTCCCTAATTGTCTTTTCAGACCTGTACGCTACCACTGTTCTCTCCACTCTACCGACCTCGACCTGGCGTCTAGCGCAAGATGGCTACACCATCCACCACTTTGCAATTGATGACTTCACCCACTCTCTCAGCAGTGTCCTACGATATGGTCTCGGATCATTCGGGGTCGTCGAGCATGTCTCAATCATTGCGATTGGTGGACGACGACGACTCAGACGACGAGATCGTCTGGAGTGTCTCAGAGGGGTCGTTATCGCCCTCCTCTTCTGAATCTGACGAAAGTGCCCCTTCCGATGAGGACTTTGTTGTGCTCAGCAGGCCTCGATCCCCCGCTGCGCTCGTTACTGGGCTTTCGACGCCGATCGACGACGAGACCTTTGGCCTTCACACACCTGTCACTGCGTCCATATCTTTGGTGGAGGCCATGAACAGTCTCAGTCTTATGGAAACCCGGAACACCAAGCTCGAAATTCACCGTAAGCTCGTTGCCAAACACTTCCAGCCGATACTGCCGTTATATTTTAGGGAATATGGACCCCAGAAACCTCTCACTGCCATGTGGAGGGTACTGCACCTTTCTTACCGCTATTTAATACACATGTCATTAGATGCTGTGCATTGTTTTAGACTTAAACTAGTAAATGTTTGGAATATGTATTTGGTCTGCTGGGAATGGACAAAGGAACTCGATTCATGAACAATGCCAATATATAGACCACTAAAACGGGACTGTCTGTGAAGGCAACCAAAATTCGTGTTGAGGGGCGTTTACCTAAGCTCCAAAATGATGAGAACTCGATTCTATTTCTTAATAGCTATCGAATAAGCTTGAAATCTCGATCGTAGCCCCGAAAATCACTACCTAACGCAAGACTTATGCCCCGCGCAAGCGGAGGCACTGACGCGATCACGTGCCACGCATCAACATGTTCGCGTCCAAAATAAACGAAATCCTCCTGACGTCGTGTCCACTGCATCTCCTCTTTTACACCACAGTCCATTCCCATGCCAGAATCACGCGAAGAAGACGGAAGTTCTTTGCTTTTTACTGACAGCTTCGAAGCCCTCAAGGGAAAGACGTCATTTAATCTTATTAGACTTCATGCCGACGCTTCAAAAACGGAGGAGAGGGATTATAATGCCCAAGACGGACATGTCATTGGCCTTACACCACATTGCAGAATCATGAGGGGCACCTCTGGCTCCCAGACACCTCTTTGGCCACCAAAATTTGCTTGCACCGCAGAAAATCCAAATCCACTGCCCTTAACCACTCTAACTTTGCGAGGATCACACTCAGCCAACCGGGCGATTATTTTAGATTTTGGAACATATTTCTTGAAGGTGCTTTCTTTCCTTCATTTCTTCACCGCCTTTTGTCCTAAGAGCCTATTTCATCCATTGTTCAGATTGCATACCTCACACATACGTCAATCCAATTCTATAGTCGGCAAGTTTGGACTGACTCAATCCTGCCTGTCAGTAAACATGTGAGTAAATGTTATGTAGATATTTAAGACATTCTCACTGTTGAATTTGGCTCTTAGGATCGCGGATTTCACATTGGCCTGGCCCTCGAGTTCCCAGAATATGTCATTGCCTTCCTTTCAAATGATCTTGTATTCCAGGTACTGTTGCCTCTACCTCTATAACTCTTTAGTAATGTCTGACACATCCATGAAGCCTGTCTGGGGCGCCTCTCTCAAGGAGTTGAGGAATGGATATATTGATATATATCAGGATTATGGCGCGTTCTTGGAACTAGTGGCAGAATGGATCAATGAACGCGCGACGTCATCCTCTTCCCGACGCGGTCTTGTCTGTGAGGTTATGCGAGATGCCAATCATGTCTGGTTTGGCATTGGAGTTTACACAATCTGTGAAATCCTTTTCATGGCAGGTTGGTGGTGCTTATGCCCTCTCATTATGATTCTTTATGACGGTCCAACTATTAGGTGTTTCCCCCTTCCTGATGGAGATCGAGGTTTTCAACAACCCATCCCGCACCTGCCGTATCTGCGAATCGTTCTGGGCTTATAAGCACAAATCCGTCACCGATCTTCCGTATGTGCAACGATTATCTTACCTTTTAACTATCTCCCAAGCCTGTTACTATCTAGATCGCTTTTAAAGCCGTGTATAAGGAATGGTATTCTGGCCCCGACAAAAGAGCAACGCCTTACATATAAGAATTGGCTACATGTTTATGCCAAGGACAAGTCTGCCATTACACTTCGTATGGCTAACCTTGTTGATTTATATGAGGCAAGTAAATATTACAGTTCGTTCTGCTTTCGATCATTTTGACCTGAGAATATCTACTTCAGTTAAACCTTCAAAACCTCGCAACTCAGGATAACACCTGGTACCGGTATCCCGATTGCGAGACCAGTCCTCCCGCAATTTACGACGTATTTGAGCCAAACTACCTGCGACCTGCTTTCGAGCTGAAGGATGTCCATTTGGGTGAATTAATTTTTGGGCATGATGAGTGGGCTCGCTATGGATTGAAACCTGGAAAACCGAACGCGTTAACTGCAATGTTTGCCTATGAAGGTAATAATAAATCCCATTTACAGAATGACTTGCTGATAACAGTGATCAACGACAGGCCTTTTAGACGAACCAACATATCTTCGGCCAGCGCATTACCCCGACATTTTTGTTCCCTATGGACCTACGACTTGGCGACAACGCCAAACCTACACATATCGTGTTCCCACCAAACAGGTTTGGTCTATAACTCCTTGCTTTCCTGAAAATTCGCATGTGGCACCTACAAATGCTATAAGGTATGGAAGGTGTTCAATTGACAATTGTGACTTTCCCTTGATCATTAACTCTTGTCTTGTTTAGATCAAAAAAGAGGATTACCCAAGTGACTGGGCAGAAACGGCATGCCATGCTGTTCAGCACCATTGTCTCTGAGACCCGTGGAGTCGCCATTGGGCCTCTTGAATATTGTGGCAACGGAAAGGTGATTAAACTGCCTCATGGAAAGACAACGTAAAGTCCTTTCTTTTTTTCGCATTAGTCTTGGCTTCTAACATTGAAATAATCAGAGTGTCAATTGTCCGTCATGATCCCTGTGTTCCGCAGTTCTACGCACAGAGGGAAATGATTGGGCTTGAAAGAAAGTCCAATGGACTTGATCGAAGTGGGACAGCAAAGAAATCCATGTCACAAGCATGCAAGCAAAAACGCCGTCAAATTACAGCTAAAACTAGCTCGCTGTCTGGTTCGTCACCTGCACCACCTGACTTATCAGCGCTTGCACCCTCTATTTGTGAAAATGTCGTACCAGTAAAGAAGAGGCGACTTAGTGCTGATAAAGCACTTGTTGTGTCGGTTGTAGGAACTGAAAATATCGACATTGACTCTATCTCCTTGGGAAGGCGGAAGCGATAGGTAATATTGATTAGTAGTATCTATATAATATACAATAATTCTGTGCAAAGAGCTAATCAAAAGTGATGTTCATCAGTGAGGTCAGGAAGTCAGAAACTCGGCTAAATTTTGTAGTTGAGGTTGAGGACAAATGCCGTATTTGTATTGGAGAAAGATCATTACGAGACCCGTTAGGGGATCGTTCTTGTACCACAGTTCAGTTTTCGTTCTCACGGTTAAGTACCTTAGCCCCCGTTATGGTAATGCATGCGCACCATGTGTTTGGCATTCTCTCCAGCAATTCTCCGAGCTGTTGTCGTCGCCCCGACTGCCCCAACACATAATTCCAATGCCTTCTATAGCCTATTAGTTTGATTAAAGTTTTTGGGGTAAGAGAAGGAATGATGCAATCGACAAGATCTTGGAACGGAAGGGTGGGAAATGTTTACCATAACAATTTTCCAGAAAATCTCTTTGTAAGCCCGTACCCATATCATATCTAATCTATAGCTTCAGAAAGGGTAGCTTTGAGCCCACCCGCTATGGCGGGCTATTTACAGGTACCTGAAGGTTTACCTACGAACCATTGAGATAGACACGTATATTTAGTGCATAGGCAGTGAAACATCGATAAATTTACAAGAAATTACGCAGAAAAAGCTAGTCTCCCGTAGTCAGACTACAAGATTCGTAGTCTTTTTTATGTGTACTGATCGACGACTTACTCATCTGTAAGAAAAAGCGCTAATCAATGATTATAACATTGGAATAACTGTTCTTACCTCGGTTATGGCCCCTAGTTCCACGCGCCTCTAGCGAATAATGAAGCGGCGTGTGGGTTGGAGAGTTTGTGTCGTTATCGGAAGCCGAAGTGATGCGCAGCGTGCCAGCGCCGGTCGTCGGTGGGTACTGTTCATTACAAGTTAGTGGCTAGTTGTGCGGCGACAAGGAGGGAAATAAAACGAGTCGCGTAGACTCGTTTCACAACGTACTCAGTGGGTCTCCGCTTGTTCTCCGTCTCCCTGCCTATCCGTTCGCGAATCCAAACTTTGACCCAGCAATGTGGTGCAATTTGTTGGTCATTCGCGTTCACGACGTCGTAGTGGGGTGTACCTGGCCTCGATAGGTGACTTACGGTTAGGTAACAAAAAAGAAGGAAATGAAACGAGTCCTTATGACTCGTTTCATGACGTACCTTGTGGGTCTTCCACCACGAGTATATCCTCGTGTTTTGGCCGCCCCCAAAGCGTTCGGGATCGTAGATACAAAATGTCGGCCCACATCCTTCAAGTTGGAAGGGCGCAGGGCGCACAACATGTTGTAGATTGCTATTGTTCGCGTCGTGAAGATCTGTAAAGTTATAAAAAATTAGTAGGAAGCAAAGGAGAAAATAAAAAATACTTACAGTACACTAGTTGAGGCGTGAAGGGGGTGGACCTGTGAAATAAGATGGTGGCTGCTGCTCATCATAAGTGAGTTGCGGGTGGGCGGCGACAAGGAAGGAAGTGAAACGAGTCGCATAGACTCATTTCACGACGTACTCAGTGGGTCTCCTATACCTTAGGTCTCCCCTTGTGTTCCGCCGCCCCGCTTATCCGTCTGCGAATCCAAATGTTAGCCCACAGCCTTCCAGTTGGAAAGAAGGTGCACGATGTGTTAGGTTTACGATCTTGTTGTGGATGGAACTGTTAGGACTGGGTAAGTTGCGGGTTGGGCGACGAAAAGGAGGGAAGTGAAACCAGTCTATGCGACTCGCTCAGTCACGACGTACCTTGCGGATCTTCTACACCCTGTGTATCACTTCCTATACATTTCTTGAGGCGTCGAGGGAGCGGACATCCAAGGTCTTAAGATGGCGAAAGTTGAACGTTGAAAGTTGGAGGCAAAGCTCAACAGAATTAATCAGTTGGTGGTTTGCCAAGAAACGTGATAGAGGAAACCCGGTCCGGAAACTTGGCTCTCGGTTAGTGCATGTTTGGTGAGTCGACTCGGGCCCAAAGAGGTCTCGTACATGCCGCGCACTGCGATGGCCCGCAAGGCAAGTTGAAACTTGCATAGAGGGGTGTTTACCTAAGCTCCAAAATTATGATAAATATAATCTCCTTATTAAGAGCTTCCAAATGCACCCAAAATCATGAACGTAGGTGTAGAATTGAGTGCAGAGCAAGAGTTTTGTCATTTTGGACGGCGAAGGTGAGGGGCAAAACTCGGAAGTGGATGAGTGGTAGGACCACTCTGCTCCTTTGTGCGACTTATAGAGTTAAGCAAGATCCTATGGGAAACATTGTCATCTCCCTAAAATTAGAATGTATACTGGCCTTGAATCGTAGCTGTGGTTGAGTTTTCAATGAGTCGAACTTGTGCAGAATGGAAAGTGGAGCCTGCCGCCTCACAAGTGGCTGTGTGACCGCGATGATTTGGGTCATACAAAAAGAAACTCTTGCCTTGCACTCAATTCTACACCTACGTTCATGATTTTCAGTGCGTTTGAAAGCTCTTGATAAGGGGATCATATCTACAATAATTTTGGAGCTTGGGTAAACACCCCTCTACATGAATTTTGGTGATCTTTCGCCAAATACAAGTGGCTGTGCTTCCAGCACACTTTGGGTCGTCCAAAACAAAACTCTTGCCCAGCATTCAGTTTTACACCTACGTTCATGATTTTGCGTGCATTTGGAGGCTCTTGATAAGAGGATCACATTTATCATAAATTTGGAGCTTAGGTAAACATCCCTCTAGGTGAATTTCGAAGATCTTTGTCCAGACTACTATTTTTGTAAGTCGGTGCTGCTCCTTTTAGAGCTTAGTACTGAATATCCCAACGCAAAATCACAGGTGCCAACTGGGCTATGCAGTTCTACTTTGTAGCTACCTTAAAATACACTTCAGTCCTAAGACGCTCAAAGCGTCAGGCAAAGTCTAAAGAACACCTTACTATAAGTTACTACTTGGTATTTGAGATTTTGTATACTAATACATGGTGTGCATCTTCGTTCTGTACTTACTGTAGATACTTAATATGTAAGGCAAACCTGCATGGAAGGGAAAGTCGGCCTGGGTCCTAGTTAACTGGGAAGATGCTTTGGCTACCCAGCAACAAGCTGGCTCAGGCCTGGCCGCCCGCACGATTGCTTCACATGAAGGAGAGGGAAATCACTCCGCCAAACGTCGGATTAACGGCCTGGTGCATGAGACTGCAGATGGAGCAGGTCTTGAAGAAGACAGTTCTTCCAGGCTTGCGACGGACGGACGTCATTGAGAAAGGGGCTTAGGCCGCTGGAGACTGCGAATGAGGGCTGGTGAAACACTCATACGCCAACTACGCGAAAGCGCAGCAAATTCAAAGAGCTGAATGACAGTTTTCGATGCTATGAAGCATTGGTTTTATGGGTGGATGCTACCAAAGAAGTGTTAGTGGCTTTCTGAGCACAAGGACCCACAGGACGACTTTACAGACCTGGTGGAGGCAGTAGTTTTGGCTTGAATCGAATTTTCGAGGCAGAGGGAAATACTGTGGGTGGTAATAACGAGCGCGGCGTAGTGCTAGTGCAATTGAATGCGCTGAGTCTCAGATTTAGGCAGTTCAGGATGTGCTACACACCCGCAACAAAGCCAGCCTGTCCGCCGCAACGTCATCCATTTCGCGTTCATTGGTTGGATATCGACTTGCAGTGTTCGCGGATGTCGACGACGGCGTCGTGCGGCAAACCAAGGTCTTTGGACAGCTACAAGTCATTCAGGTCAGCAACGTTCTCTTCTGAAGTCTGGAAACAGGCTTACCTCATTTATAACAACTTCTTCCTCTGCCCGCCGACTTTCTATCCAACCTACCGATGCTCAACATCCCGAGCTGCCGCCATCGTAGACTCGAACTGATGGTTTGCAGACTTTTTAACGGGTAAGTAAAACTTCATATCTTCATCGTATCTTTACTCGCCTTGTTTTCCAGCCCACTCAAGCTCAGGACTGAGACGTTCCAACGTCAATGTCCAACCTTGCTGCCACCCACCACTACCTCCTCGACTCCCAATTTACGATCCCCGCCTTCTACTCCTCTCTAGTCGCAGCATATATCTATGCGCGGAGGTTGGTTGAATACCCAGGAACGGAATCAATGCAAGAAACTCACCGCAAATCGAGCAACAAGCCAGCATAGTCAACGCCACCCTCCCGCTCTCACTCGACAGACACCGCCATCAACTATCCAGTCGTCGTCGCCGTCCTTATCACTGCTGTTCAGGATCCTGGCTCCTGGGTCGAGTCAACCATCGTTCATGCGTGCTCCCAGAGACGCTGGCGACATAACATGAGGGTGTCAGAAACAAGCAGCTGGATGTAGGAGGTGGGAGGTGGGACACGGACGCGGAAAGCCGGGGAACGGGAGTACTGAGACAGCCGCCGTTGCACAGACAGCAGTCTTGACTATTCCAGTCGTTACTGTCGTATTTCGTTTTGCGACGCAATTGGGCTATTTGAACAAATGAACAATGTAAATGGTTGGGATCTACGGCACAATTGAAGAAGCCCACGTACGTACTAACAGTGCAATTAGTGGCATTGACCATATCCACGGTGGCTGAAAAAGCGGACACGAAGCTGCGTTAGCCACGTCGACGCAGGTGGAGGAGGCAGTAACGGCGGAATGGCGTGGAGGAGACCCTGGTAATAGGGAGGCACCATCCTTGTCGACGAGGTGGGGATGGAGCACATTCACAGCGGTCAACAAGGCGACGCGTACATGTATTAGGAGGCACTGGCAGTGTGCCCAATCGAGGAGAGACGGTGGAGGCGGGAGTGTGAATGGTGGTGAGAGGAACACCGACAACGAAGCCCTATAAATAGGACTCGTAACCTCGATTTTTCATCTGGTAACTTACCTGCGCGGTTGCACTCATACGACTTTAATCTGCGTACCTCCCCCGAATATTTAACGACGGGCTGGATGGAGCTGGAGCTGTACGGATGAAGTAGTGAGAGGTCTTCGGGGTCCACTTTGACAAAAACATATCGGCAATGTCGGCTGCATATGTTTGGCAACGGCCCCTTGCTGAATTTCGAGCTTGGTGTTCCGGGTTTCCATATAATCTGACCTCCTCGGGGCCATCTCCGAAGAAGTCCAAGAAGAAGGCAAAGAAGGTCAAGGCGGCAAAACAGGCTCCCACTACTCCCAGCAAGCAACAGAAGCCAAAGACGAAGAAGAAGGCGGTTGCTGTGCGCTCTGCAGGAAATGCGTACCCATCTCCCGCGCCTTCACCAAAGGCAGCAAAGAGAAAGCCCGCTCCCGTCCACCCGATTCAGGAGAAAGGCGGAAAGGATTGGTTCGAGGAGATGTCCGTTATGAAGTTTACCGGTCTCGGTGAACGCCCAATCGTCGACGACTATTCCGACAGACAGTCAATCATCTCCTACGAAACCGAGTCTGTTGCATCTCCGACTCTGTACGAAGAGGCCTCCGTTTTCATTTCTTCGTACGTATCTTTTCATCCAAAATTTCACTCCGAAGGAATAAACCCGTCTCATACCCATTTTTATAATTAGCTTCTTGTCCAACCCTGACGCAAAGAACGATGCCGTCTGCAAGCTTGCTCTTCTTCAATCTCTCATCATCGAACTTGGGCTCGCAACACCCTCCCTCCCTGAATCGCTCACGGCGGCCAAGGCCTTCCTCAAATCCCGCGCGTTCCTCAATATTCGGGAATACCTCGCCGTCCGAGGGCAAGGCCCCGAGGCTGTGCAGGGCTTGCTCTACCCGAGCAGGAGCGCTCTCATCAAAGACATCAAGAAGAAACGCAATCCGGCTTCCCTCAAGTGGGTGAAACAACACGGGCTGCAGGTCCTTCTCGTCGGATGGATGCATTGACACCCAGTGATGCACCTCATCTCAATCGACTGTGGCCATGACCGACGATCTTGCATGATAGAACCTCCCTCAAACCCATCATATAACTTATTTGGTACGAACTTGCATTGATGAATGTTTTGATGAAGATGAAGATGAAAGCAGTGATGATGTACAGTATGTATATATTTTTTGTTGTACTTTTTTTTAGATGCCTGGGTCTTCACTCGGGTGTCTTGTCTTGTTACCGTCTCGTACATGCCTGTGTAGCAGGAGCTCCTTTTGCTGTTTTCCCACTTTGCTTTCGAACTGTAATTACTCTATCCTACCGTACTCTTACTTTGCCCTCTCCCGTACACGCTTCTTGATCACTCGTTGCCTTCTCCCTTTTACATACTGTAAACAGGTGTACACGTTGTTGAAGTTGGATTTAATTGTGTCATAGATGATTTTCATGTTTTTAAATCCGATGTGGACTTCAAAAGTGTTTGCATGTCCTGCGCACGCGTACGCCGCCACGATGCTTACTTTGATGGAGAAGGATGAAAATCTACTGACGCCAGGTCTGCTAGAGCGAGGTAATGTAGACACTAGTTATATGGAAGTAGATTGCATATCGAGATTTCTTAGGAGCAGTTAGTTACGCCACAAATCATCGCTGATGACGTCGAACCACTCACCTACAACAACGCTATCATCTCAAAGATCATAAGAAAATTATTAAAAGACGAGTTGCTTCGCAATGCTCGAGGATATATTTAAAGACCAGCAATGTAGAATCAGTGATGAGAGCGTAACGTATGTACGTGAAAAGTAAGAGCAGTTGAGCAGCATTGAGAGGGTAATACACCACTCAATATCCAGGCTGCTTATTCCAGTTTATCCATTAAAAATAACGAGTTAGATGTTGTATGCTGCCTGAGCGATGCTTCCAACCGACGAACGCATGGTAGGGGGCAGCTGTGGCTCAGCCGGGGAAGAACCACCATGATCTGTGGCACTACCGTCGACGTTCGTTAAAAGAAAGGGGTATCATTAAAGCAATGTGAACACTGCCACCAATCCGGCGAAGGCCATAAGAGGTGTGCTGGCTTGACTAGCAGTGATGGCACCATTGGAGAATGGGTTCGTGCCAGCATTAGCGGCACCAATCGGCGCGGCGATGCCCGAGGACGAAGAATCGTCACCACTGTCGGTACTGGAGAAGCAGGGAACTTAGTATAAATCCTCGAGGGAAAAAGAGGCACTTACGGGGTGTTGTCAGCCGGCGTGCTAGGGGTCTGGGCAGCGGGAGTGGGTGGAGATGCGGCAGGCGTAGATGGGGCAGCGGGAACAGCAGGAGGGGTAGCAACGCTTGACGGAGCCGGAACTGGCTTGGACGTAGGTTTTGGTTTGGGTGGCTGGCTGGGGGTGTTGCTGGGAGGGGGAGGTACATGCACGACCGGGGTCTCCTTCTTAGGGGTCGGCGAAGGAGGGGGTGGCGGCGGCGGCGGGGGAGGTGGTGGCGGAGGTGGCTTCGCCTTGGTGGGTTTGGGAGGAGGAGGCGGCGGCGGCGGCGGGGGAGGCGGGGGTGGAGGCGGAGGTGGTGGTGGCGGCGGCGGTGGAGCACCGCCATCAACAAACTCCCATTCACCATAGATGATACCAACAGATTGCGGAGCGAAGAATGAGAACAGGCCTTCCGTAAGATCGAGACCATTGGGAGGGCAGCCAGGGCACTTTGGAGAGCCATATTAATCAGGGTGGCATGACTGCAATAAAAGAAAAATGCCCACCGTGTCGGTAACGCTAGCTGTAGTGGTCTTTCCGTTGTATGTCATCCTGATGGTCTTGAAGCATAGACTAGGGTTCATTTGCTAAAAGGGGGGATACAGTTCGTCAGCATAGTCCCAAGCCGTCATTCATGGAAATACACACCGCTTGGTTCATAGCAACGGTCTAAAGAGAACCAGAGTTCAGAGGCGTTAAACATTCTTACAGGACAGTAAAAAACATACGAAGTCACTATTGACGTGGAACTTTCCACAGGATCCCCTAAAAAAAGACAGCTCGTCTATCAGCACCTGAAATAGTACAACGAGTCTATTTGAAAGAACGTACGCATTACCGGTCTCGACGTTGTAGAAAGACCATCTGGCATTTGAGACACGTTTAAAGAGCTGAACATCTCCGTCTGAACGCTTGGCAAGCTCATGGTGACGCCCAACAAGGTGGTTGGAATGGGTCGCAGCGTGAGCGGTGATGGGCAGCAGAGCCGTTAGAAAGGCAAGAGTGACGAGCATTCTATTCCTCTAGATTGCGTGAATGAGTGTGGGGGTGAGCAGAAGAGTGCTCTAAAAGAGCGACGGGGGAAAGGAAAGAGAGATGGTGGTGGTTAGAAATAAAGGAATGGTTTCGCTTAACAACCAAACAATGCCTGGAATTTGCCGCCATCACCCTTGTCATTTTCGGGTGACTTTCGGTCGGAATTTCCATGTGGTGCCTTGCGGCCAAGCCCACGTTTCCACCCCGTTTTTCTTTTTCCACAGGCAATTTTCTTGCATTTTACATAACCTTCTGAAATGAGGTTTGCGTAAGGACTTCACCTTTGCACGCCTCAAGATCCTCGTGTCCTTACCACAGCCTCGAGGCTCCAAAAAAAGTGCCTGGGGTTCATGGATTTAGGCTTCAAACGGACGGAAGCTCGACGCCGACGATCGAGGAACAACAACGTGCACTGCGTTGAGGCGGCTGTCTTTGGCCGTCTTTGTGTCAAACATTCATCACCGTAACTAGGTGTATGTTCAGCGCGGAAATTATGCTAACCAAACAACGACAGCCATTGTACAAGGTATCGCACGATGCCTGTCCAAGACTGGTCAATCACTGTCGAAAGTCATTCATTTAGAGCGCTTGCACACCACTGCATTGTGTGACTTTTACGGCAAACTGGTCGCGACCTATACTTGGTGCAAACATACCCAGATATGGAAAAATCCTGCGATGAACCATCCAGAAATAAAATGCTTTAAAAAAATGTCGACCAATAGTATACAAGGTTTGAAACAGTCATATGCCAATATGAATGAAAGTACTCCAGGATTCCGGAGGCAATTCCCGCTGCCTCATAAGTGACGTTGCATTGTGCAAAGCCTGAGCAGAGTCGCGAACATCGACTTTATCAGGCCCGTTTCGTAGCATGTGTTCATAGAATTCGCGCGAAAGCTGAGGTCCAGATGCATCCGGCATCGACCACAACGTTCCAATAACACTGCGAAATCCGCAGAATTGAAGGCCAGCTGCAAGACTCAACGCTTCGTCCTCCGCGCCGGCGCCATCTCCTGCGGCGCTGTGACATGTGGCGAGGTACGCAAGCTCAGCATTTGGCATCTGAGCTCGCGACATTTGCAGAAGGCTCATTCTTCCACCGTGGAGCAAGAATGATGACTTAAACGGCTGTTGCTCCACTAAAGCGCCGTGGCATGAAAAATGAACCCATTTGTGCTGCTGCAGTGATCCCAGGACTGTAGCTGGGGTAGCCTCTTCATCGAGGTAAATGGTAGCGGAGGTTTTGAATAATTTAGCCGCTTCGTCCAGCTCTTGCTTAACCTATCAAAGCACGCATTAGTAGATGTTTTGTCGATTAGCGCAGAAAGACGTACGTTGGGAAGAGCACCGATACCGATGCCAGGCGACTTTGACAGACCCACAACCAAGGGACGGGGTTCCGATTGAGAAACTTCGGAAGCACTCTCCCGCGCACGGATTAGTGAGGTGAGATTTGGTGTGTACGATGAGACGAAGAGATCCGCTAAGTTTTTCTCTCCGGGACGATACGGACCAGCGGCGTGAATCGGTAGCATCGCCAAAGTGCCAACTGGGCACCACCAGATTCGCGATCCAGAAGGAGTCCCTTTTTCCAGCAAGCGATCAACGACTGGTTTGGCTATTTGTTCCCAAAGTATTCTGAGAATATTACGCATGTCGTCAGAGCGAGAGTGTCCTTTCCGACGAGGCTTCGAATGGCGCTCAAGTCCCGATGAATGCACGATTGCGAGGCTGTTGGAGAGATTCGACACGATTTGTGGAACATTCAAGCCTAGAGGTACGACATCGACATTATTGGTACTATCGATGATGAGGGCATCACTACGATAGATGCTGACATTTACAATTATGACCGGGCCTTCCGCACCAACGTTTTGCAGCTTTGAGTAGGAGTAAGGCAGAAGAAAAGTCTCAAATCCAGAGATGTTGCGGATTTTCGCGACAGTGTCGTTGTATTGCTCGGAAAGTTGGCGTATATTGGTAAGCATGCTGTCAGCTGCAATGGCACGAATTTCTGCATCAGTCCGCCCGTTCCGATGATAGAGACCTGGAATATCATCCAGATGGGTGATTCCAAGATTTATCAACCCAAGACTGGCATTTTGGAATGCTTGTGCGAGAGCAGGATCACTTTCATCAAGTTTACTGGTAGAACCCATTAGCCCACGCCATCTGGACCATATCCGCGTTCGTCCATTTTCGAGGATTCCTAAAGCTGCTTCGATGTTGTTATTCTCGATGTGATATGACGCAACGATAGCGGCAAGAGAGCGAATTTCTGGCCGAATGAGGAGACCATGCTGCCATTCTACGCTGGGACGCATCTGCATGCTCAAATCGACCAAATCGAGGGAGGTGATATATGCATCTCGGGCAGAGGCATGGCCATACTGACGCGCAGTTTGCGCCCATACCAAGGCAGCTTCTAATCGAGCATCTATGTTTCCCGGACGATGCATTGATGCCTTTTGAAAAAGGTACATAGATCGGCTAATATTCTCTTCAGTGGGCACCTGGAACCATACGGCGGCTAGAAGACGCCAGAGCCGAGTCGCATCAGTATGGTACGCAAAAATTCCGTCGTTTGTGTAGATCGGATTATTGGCGAATTCCAGGAGTACCTTTTGCTTTTCTGGGGTTATATTTGGTTGCTGCAACCGGGTCGCGACAGAGACTACGAGATTGTGTAATGCGCGTATGTGGAAGTTTTGAGTCGGTGGATAATGATCGAGGACTTGCAGCTGATATTCTATTGCCTGGTCAAGATCGCTGGTGTCAGCTGCATCCCCTAGTCGCTGGTATCGGGCCTGGAGTTGAAGAGCCAAATCATGGAGTATGAGAAACCGATATTCCGGATCCGGACAAACCTCCAGGGCTTGTCTGATATGTCGAATCGCTTCCTGAAGGGTGTCCAGACGTCGTGTCGACTCATAGGACGACCAAAGGGTAGTCGAAAAAGTGCGAAGTGCTTCACCACGTTTTGGGTCTGTTTCGGGGACGAGGTCGACAGCTTCTTTGACATAAACTATGGCTTGTTCCACGATTTCGTGTTCACGAATTGTTTCATAACGAGTACAAAGGTTCCTTCCAAGAGCGAGCAGGGTATCAGCCCGCCCCGGGCCGTTTGATTCCCGGGTTCGTATTTGAAGTGCGTCACGGTAACAACGAATACTTTCGTCTAGATCTTCCATATTCCCAAAAAGTTGGAATCTGTAGGTAAGGTGCAAACCCATGTGGTGAAGTATGAGGGGATATGAAGGATGATTAGGGGGATAAGCAGCGATGGCGATGCGGTCGAACACTATCATGTTTTCAAGACTTTGCGGGGTCTTGGAACGGCGCAGGTGAAAGCGGACTAGGGGCATGAAAATACCAAGTACAAGCAAATAGAGCCTGGAACGGATGGCGTTG
This sequence comes from Galerina marginata, assembly GCA_023014335.1. NCBI lineage: Eukaryota > Fungi > Basidiomycota > Agaricomycetes > Agaricales > Galerinaceae > Galerina > Galerina marginata. The sequence goes on along the minus strand of JAECYW010000007.1, from coordinate 1,114,365 downwards.
GGAATCACCCGAGCAAGAAAGCGGCCTGCCGTGTATAGAAATTGAGGAAAACGACCTCCGTTGCCTTTGGACCGCATTTCTTCCCTAAAGATTTCCTCGGATCGTTCTGACGTTCCGTACAATGCAGGTCTGGGTGGCACATGCCCGTCCTGAATATCGGTGGGAGATGCCATGCCTTGGTTTCCCTGTCCATGAATTCATTGTGTAAGGAATGCGGACGATAATTGTGAGAATAAAGAGCTGACTATGAGACTAGCCTCGCGTGTTCTTCGTGGATCTCCCTCCCCAAAGGATGTTAAAGCTAGCGAGAGCGTTGGGGTAAATTGTGAGAAATAAATTGGATAGTAGACGTCTGACTGTAAGAACAGGGATGTTAACGCTTGTTTTAGTTGTTTTCAGCATCACAAGTAGCCTCAAGGATACCTCAAGGCATGTCATGTCACAAACAGCGGGGACATTCTAAGTTGACAGAAACTTGATTGCCTGACAGCATCGTAGCGGCCATGGCGTTATGCTGCCACAGATTGACGAAAGATGAAGCATAGATGAGGGTTGAGGTGAAAGCGACGCCGTGACGGACCCTGTTCACCCGTACTGCTCCTGGGAATAATATGTACATCTTCTAAAGAGGAAACTAATATTAGTTAGTCTTCATCAACCCATGGGCACAACAAACTCATGCACTGGCAGTTTCATGCAGACGCTTACTCGCTGAAGATTGGGTGATGGGCCTCAACCAGCATCAAGCCATGCGCCTTACTGGCGCCTTGTAACGTGTTTTAGGCTCCCCTTGGCACGATGCTATTACTCCGGATGCTTTGATTCTATTCAGAGTCCCTTCTCTGTTTTCCTGCTTCCTAACTGCATTTTCGGCTGGGATTTTGTTTTGTCTTCTTGATTACGCCTTGTTTTGTATTCTGGCTTCTCTGCTCCGTCACGATTCGCCGGATGCTGAAACTTTTTGAATATTGTTTTGGGGCCTTACTTCCCAAAAGGAAAACCATCCAGCAGAACACAGATCACAAAGATAGAAAGAACGAGCCAGCCGACGGTGGATTAGCGCATAAAAAAGAGGCCGAGTAAGTTGTTACTTACCCGCTTCGTTCTTGATATGAACTGACGATCCTACCGTAGTACGTTAGTGAGTTCTAATTTAGGATAAGTTTTGGGAATACTCCTGCAATTTGTCTAACTTTCCGAATGTTGAAGGTCCAGCAATTGCACACAGCAGGGAATGTCCGCCTTTTTGCGCTTCTGATTGGCATAGACAATTACGTTGATGAAAATATCCCCAATCTGCGTGGTGCAGTAGCCGATTCGGGCGCTGTCGAATCTTTTTTGCAAGACCTAGTACGAGTCCCACCGGATCATATCCAGCATCTTCGAGATCACGAAGCTACATCGGATGCTATGAAATCTGCCATAAAGGCTTTTGCAGTAGATGAGAGGATTCATTATGGAGATCCAATTCTAATCTACTACGCTGGTCATGGAAGCGAAGCGAATGCCCCCGAATCATGGCCTCCGCAGCAACGAAACAAAGTCCAGATGATCCTTCCTCACGACTTTGTTTTCCAAGGGCAAGATTCAGCTCGTGGACAGGGTCTCATTGACCGGACGCTTTCTGTACTTCTTGGGGATGTTGCGAAGGCAAAAGGCGATAACATCGTGAGCTTGCCTTTTATTCTTTCTAATATCCGGATTGATCTTGACATTGCTTTTAGACCGTTATTCTTGACTGTTGCCATTCTGGGTCTGGCACTAGAGACGCACAACTCGACTCGACCACCTTCTCTCGCGGAGTAGATTTACCAGCCTACTACCAGCTTTATGCCCGCATTGATGAAGACATTGTTTCCATTGACGAAGAATCTCGAGGCGCTGCGATAGCAAAAAATTTCGCGCAAACTGGGTTAACCTCTCACGTTCTTCTTGCGGCGTGTCGAGAAGACGAAAAGGCAAAAGAAAGCAAAGGACGCGGCGTATTTACCCATGCCTTGCTCGATACTCTGCAACGTGTCGGGTTGGATAAGATAACATATAAGGACCTTGTCCTGCGTTTGCCGGACCTTGCACTAGAGTGAGATATACTTCCTCTGGCATCTGTGATGTGTTACTTAAGATATGACATACGAAAACAGGCAGCACCCACAGTGTGAAGGCATAAATCAAACGCGGCTTATCTTCAACTCTGTGGTTCCCAGCCAACAAAAAAAATTCTATCCCATTGACATTGGACCCAACCCAACTCGTTATACTATCCCTGCAGGTGAAGCCCACGGCATATCAAGCGGAGCTGAATTTACGATTCATAAATCTCCTGGCTCTGAGCCTTTGGGAAAGCTATATGTTCATTCTAACACAGCGTTTACTTCTCTGCCGCGTTCCAGAGATGAAGAACCCCAAATCTTACTCAGTCATCCATCATTCGCTCTGAAAACACGCGAAGGCGATGAATCAGCAGTGAGGATAGTTGTCCAGCCCAACTTCCTTGAAGATCTGCACCTTACGAACAAAGAACGCGAGCAGATGGACCAAGAATTGACTGGGGTTGTGTTTGTTGAAAAGCGGGAAGGCGCAGACTTGGTACTTCTCCTTGATCAAAATTTTGTGGGCTTCGAGATTCTAGACAAAACATGCGTCGACTATGGATTGACTCACACCAATCGCCGTCCAAGGCGCTCAAACGAGGACGTTTTTATCGTTCTCAAGGCTGCTTCTCATTTTTACTTCCATCTCCGGAGGTCCAACAAAGGCGGAGCAATCGCGAGCAGGGTTGAACTTGAATGCACCAGGGTAGTTGATAAACTTCTCGATGGCTTACCTGTTACCGTTCCAGATGGCGAGGACCTCAATACCGATGGGTTGATTACAATCTTCATCGACGACGACACCATGGAGTCAGTTGCATATGGTTTCAAAATCACGAGTCGTACACCTAATCCACCGCTCTACGTTTCCGTTTTCTACTTCGACATCAGTAATTTGAGCATAGGTGATCTCTTTGCCCCAACCTAACCACTTGGTCTAAACTTTTTTTTATTAAGCTCCTTATTACCAACTCCCCATCGCACGGACAGTATCACCGCCATTACCTCCAGGCGGTTCCATAACCATTGGATACGGTACCAGCGGAACCTCTGCACAGGAATTTTCGATCAGTCCAGGCCAAGACGTCGATGTTGGCTTCGTCAAACTATTCTTGTCGTCAGAGTATATTGACTATTCTGCAGTGGAAGAGTCATTTGCTTTCGACGAAAATGACGGTCCTGCGCGGTCTACTCGACCAGTGGAAAAATCCCGTCTAGCTTTGTGGGACTCATCCATCACCACGATCTTACAGAAAAGGAAAGCGATTGACTGTTGAGGTTGTTCGGGTGAAATCCATACTTTTGGATTGGTATTTACCAGCACTTAGGATCCTTCCAGATCCTTCCTGAGTACAAAATCAGTACAGCAGAAGGTCACATGATATCATAATATAAGGTTCAGAAAAGGAAACTATAACCTCTTTCGATTCTTGTTCCCTGCCCGCATCTGGCACAAGGCGACTCTCTTTCGACATTCCATTGTTCACTCAATTGTTGGAAAATATAACTCAAAGGCGAATGTACATCTGTCAGAAGCCGTATGACCGGCCTCATGGCTCATGCGGATGGCGGACGATTGCCCACGCCTAATACACGCCTTGCCTTGTGGCGTCTGCTTTGGTTCAAGGTTTAACAATTTCCTGGCTTCTCTGCGCTTGTTCGTCGCTCTATTAGGCTCGGTCTTTCGGGAAATTGGCTCCCTGATTTCCGGGCAGAGGGCTACTCACGACAAGCAAGATGAAGACCCTGCTATAAGAGGCAGTCAGGTGCTGAGATAAGGATCTTCTTCCCAAAAGGATGCCGGCCAGCCCAGATTTTGCGCCTGATTTTCAGCCGTTTGGAAAATCTGCGAATCGATTACCCCTGCGATGTTTTGATAACGGAGAAACAGTTCATTTCATTCCTTCTCCTCTTACACCAGCACATGTCGTCCTTCAAGTTGCCAGCATCTGCGGTACCAATAGAAGAGTTTGGCCCAAATCCTAGGGAGATCAAGCACCAACGCCGAGAGAATAGGTTGAGGTTGACATGCCAATATTGCAGAAAACCAGAGGAACCTGGACATCGACATAAATCTTGCGCTAAAGTGAGCATCGGTCTTATATGGGAATGCTGTAATTCATTTCCATCTTTTCGAAAGTGTAAGGTGCTGTACTGTTCTCGAGAGGTGAGCTTACTTCCGGTAAAGATGGTTGCATGGTCCCCGGTTCAGCTAAATCTACTTTCGATTCCCACCTTAAAGTGTCAGAAAGTCGACTGGTGCGTTGATCAATTCTAAGGACTAAAGATCGTTTCAATAATCCTGCTTAGGCCGCGACATAAAGTCAGATGTATAGGAGCCTTGAACGGCCTTTTCCCAGACTTCAACAAAATCTGCCAGAATCTTCTGGCGAATGAAACTCTACTTTCCCAACTTCACATACTCATCGCACATGAACTGGACCTGGCGAACACTCCGTACTTCGGCAAGAGGTTCAATGTGCAAATATTCATACATTTCGAGCCCTTGCATGACTCCGACTTTCTCAAGATCATCGATCCAAAGTTCAAAATCGATGATACCCCGATGAGAGGAATGCTCCAAATTGGTGGCATAACCTCCACCAATTTCCTGGAAGGCAAAGATGGCATAACCATGCTGCCCTCTCCCACTGACGTTGGGCGGACGCGTACGCCATTACTGGCGGATGCCCAGGATCCTCTTCCGTTTGTTTGTGTCCAGTTTGTGCGCATACTCCCATCCGGGAGTTGCCAATTCATGACGACTGGCCTTGTTCTACCTCTGGAATCGATTCAGCAATATAGGATAGGTAAAACCGTCCATTTGCCTCTGAGAGCAAGAGGTGTATTCTGTAAAGTACCGGCTTCAGCGATTGCTTACCGCGAGTACGATAACTGATTCCCTCGCGTCTGTAGAGACTGATTTTGGTGCCTTTATAGTTTTATTAACGAGCACATCAGATTGAACGTGGATAATCGATGGCTCTTGCAGATGGACATGCTGCAAAAGGACAAGGAGCTTTGCAGGGATTCAGGTGCCAGCAATCCAACCTTGCCTGATTCACTTGCTCGGTTTATCAGAGACACAGGAATGCGACGTTTATGGGCAATCTACACTCCTGGGAAGGCCGGGACCGTTTACCAGGTAAATCCGCCAATTGAACGAGATGGGCAACATCCAGCATTGCTTTAATCTTAACAAAAGCTTGAGGAGACTAAGACGTCGACATTGTATCTGGTGTTCGAGGCTAAGTGATTATGTTTGGTGCGGCTAGTATACCATTTCCCAAAACTGCTTCACTTTGTGTTTCACTGGTTGTCTACGAAAGATCACTACTTCATCTCTAGACTTTAAAATAGATTCACGCTTTGGTCGACGATGAATTCCGCGGTACCTCCATTGTAAGTAGGTGAATTTGCTCACGCGGCATCGACTTTTCGTATCCTTGAGGTGATTGGTTGCTGATTGGTAATTCGACACCATTCGAGATCTCATGTTCTTGAAAGGGCTTCTAGATTTTCTGCGTTGGCCAGATTCAGTGAGGGTGAGTGGGCCTTCGTTTGCGATCTTGAAGTCACTAATGGATTATTAAATCTCGAGATGCAGCACCAATAGAGTAGAGGAATAATGGTCCAGATGGCGCGCGTTATGCCAGTAACTCAAAAGAGCGCCAGACTGAAAAGGTAGAGTTTAGACCAGATTATCTGCTCTGCTAGGCAGACGAGCGACTCCGACCTGTGAGCCTCGCAGATAATTCTATAATGCAGTTCCTTGCGGTCTTTTTGAAAGCATTGTGATTACGTGAACAGGTTAAAATTCCTTGATTGTGAGGGTGACTATGCAAAGCTACTAACTACGTATGACTGCAATAAAGCTATGTATGATATCTGTAATGCTATGAAAAAAGAATGAATGCTGAGTCGATCTATATACGTGCGAAACCCATTGAACAGATGCAAATTATCGAATAAAGAAAGAGAGGAGAAAAACACTAAGCAAGCTTGCCTGCAAATTAGACAGGCGGTTTAGCGAATGGGTGATCTCGACGACGCAGATATCGGCAAGCTCTGGCACCGCATGACATCAATATCCGCATGCAGAACGAGAATTACCATATTCCGAAATCCTGTCCAGATATGGAACGAGCTCTAACCGGACGCATTTGCCCCGAGACCGGCTACAGCCAAAGAGCCAATTTGGACGAAAGCAAGATACATTTGCTCGAGATTGTTCACCGGAGGGGGACCGGCCGAAGTCGTCGCTGCGGTTGCGGCGCTTTCTGACTTGGAAGTTGATGGTGCTGATGAAATAGAAGAGGAAGCAGCCAGGGTTGAGCTTGGAGTCGGGGTATGTGTGGACTTAGAAATAGGCATAGGAGTCGGAGATGGCGGTGGTGGCGGGGGCGGGGGCGGGGGAGGCGGTGGTGGAGGTGGCGGGGGACGAGCGGCTCCTCCAAAGTCCCATGAGCCAGTCAATACACCAGCAGATTCAGGAGCAAAGAAGTGGAAGAGTCCGCGAGAAAAATCGAGACCCCCAAAAGGGCAGCCGGGACACTATATGCAAGACCATTAGAAAGGCTAACACCACCTGTCTAGAGACTGACCTCATCGACGATTTGCGCCTGAGTGCTTTTCCCATTGACGGTGATGGTGATGGTCGCGAAGCAGTGAGAACCACCAGAATATTGCTGTTCATATACTGTTAGTACGGCCTGCACTGACAGGTCTAAATTAACATACAGCGGAGTTTAAGGCGACGATCTGGAAATCCAATAAGCAGACAGCGCATAGACTGATGAAAGGGAAGCTCACGAAATCGCTGGCAGAATTGGTCTTGCCACAAGCACCAAGCCCAGCATCGTAGTAGGTGAACCTCGACCCATCAAAGGACCTTGACGTAAGGTTGGTCTCGACAGGCGTGCGTTGGATTTCGGACGGTGGAGAGTGACGTCTCGACCACGATCGTGCATGAGTCGAGGCACCGACAATATTGGCTAGAAGAGCCACAGAGACCACGAGGGTCGAGAAGATACTCCGCATTTCTTCGAGGAACTTGAGTAGGCGGAGGGGGGAAAAGGAAAGAAAAAAGCAAAGGAATGAGGGTGGCGACAACAAAAATTGCGCGGGGTAACAGGTGGTAAAGGCGTGGAGAGAGGTGTGGTCACAGAAGCAACAGCTTTTCTATATTTTCGTCTTTCGACTTTTGCGCCATCCTGTTATGGCAAGGACCCCAAAAACCTAAATATAGATGCACTTCCCTGCAGGTCCGTCAGTTTTCCTGCCTGCCCCTGCCCGTTGGCAGCAATAACAACCATTGTTCAACCCTCTCATAAAATTTCTCTGTATAACATGTTTCGCAAGACAAGGGCCTCATGCCTTTATTTGCGCAACGCCTAGGAAACTTTAATTTCTTTCATCAGCGCTGGAATTATCAACTGTTGGTCACCAGTTGTCGGGTATTCATGATGAACATCTAGTGACGTGAATGAATAATAGCTGGTTCCGCGATTGGACCATGACTGAAGACGTTGATGGAAGATTCCAATCCGACAGTTCAACAACTTGAAAGCACGATGGAACGGAATTCAGCATGGTCAACTAACACGATGGATGATGACAGTATCATTTCGCATTATGAATCGACGTTTGGTGACAATCGAATCATGATATAGGGGAAAACATTCGCGTTCGGTGCAGGTAGCAAGTAGGCGATGTAAAGCCCCAGAGAGTGGGTGACGGAAGCCATTGATCAGACGCTGCTCCGAATGGAAGACCTGGCAGTCGGCAGTAGTTTTGACGAAGTGAGTGCAAAGGCTTAACCATAGATGAACGGCGACCTTCCAAAGCGACCTTGCGTCCACCACGCCATAATTCACGGTGGAACGAGAAAGAGAGGCGTAGTCTTGCGTGCACGCGCTCGCATCACGTTGAGGTGGTGGGGGTGGGACAGTTTTCCTCCAACCACCTCCGCACCTCCTTCTTCGTCACCATCCCCAACAACCTCCTCCTGTCCTCCGGCGTTCGCTCCCTGTACAAACGCATAATATACCCGCTCACACTCCACACATCCTCCCAATCCGCGTCGAAGACCTCCCACCAGGACAAGGGTTCTTTCGCAGGCAGCGGGATCTGCAAATGCCGCGCCGTCAAGAGGATGGCAGCGCAGATGATGGTGGGTATTTGGTATAGTGCATATACCGGCGTTTGAAGTCTGCCGTAGAATATAACTCAGCTAAAGTCGACAGTATAACTTTGTCGTAGAGAACTTACGCGTCGTTCAAGTAACCCCAAGCGCGTGTAGAAAATTCGGTATTTTTCTCCAATCCAAGAAGCCGCAGGTAGTTGATCAACGATCCGTAAGGGAGCACAACGTATACATTGAACCCCAGTCTCTTCAGGATCTGCATCTCAGCGAGGACTAGCGCATCCTTCAGGTCGTAGAACGTTGACCCGAAGTAAGACATCGGGTGATAGTGGAAGTCCTCATCGGGTTTGGAGTTCGATGCGTGTGCAGCGCGTTGGAGGAGCAGATCGTATACGTTGATGAGGTCCCGCATTCGCAACGGGCATTCTTCTAGCTTTGAAGCTAGGTATAGGGCTCCCATTCCGACATCCTAAGAGTACAACGAAAATAAGATCCTTTCAACATGAATTGAACTTGGTGAGGATCAATTTAATGTACCCACTCCAACTCCAAATTGTTTCATGGAAGTAACATACCAGAATCGCTGAAACAGTATCTGAGCTGCAGCGACAGCGACCTGCTTTCTTTAACCGAAACTAGCTTTCTCTCAGCGAAAGCAGGCAGATAAGACGGTCACTTACTGCTTCAGCAGAATCCCGGCTTGGTGTATCAGTTTGCACCCGTAAGCCCGCAGGTCTTCTTCCAATTCTTCAGGAATGCCGTCATCCCGTGAGGGGGTTTTCTCGATTTGCGATAGAGAGGCTAATGGATAGAGCATAACGATAGTGGGTGTTATCAAGTCGGACGCGTATTTTTGCATCCTAGATGTTTGTTCATGCTTGATAACCTCGGTCCTCGGCCAATTTGATCAATTCCTCCTCGAAGTCCACAAGTACAGAAATCATTGGGAAAGAATTCAATTAAGCAGTATAATTTGTACAGGCGTTCTTTCCAACATAAATAATGTCCAGTAATATTAGCACGACCCATCAACATCTGGTATCAAGGATGGTATCAAGATGTGGCCATAGGACTGGAAGACCTAGGTAGATGTGTGTATCGAGGCTCTTGTCGGCCAATTGAGTACGTGCTTTCGCGCACTTCCTCATCCTGGAAAGTGCTATGTCAGAAGTGCTTTGAGCCGGGATATAAAAATGCAAAATTCATACACGGTAAGGACCATTGGAGTCTGAACGACCGTGTGAGGTTGCCTCCAAGAGTGAGTTGGACCGGTCTCCCAATGGTCGAGTGCTCATTGAGGTAGGAGGCCGCAATGTCCCGTACTGAGCCATGTACGCCGCAGAAGGAGCCATTCGCGAGCGGCGCCGGCGAGCAATCCACCAGGCCAAGAGTCCGACCAGGGCAATGAACAGGATTAAACCGACGGTAGCACCACCGATGACGGCGCCTCTATTGTTGTTGGACTTGATCCCAGACTGTGGAGAGCTGGTCTGATCGGCGATTGCGGCGGAGGGACTGCTGCCTGCTATTCCGATTGCCGTGTTCCCTTGCGCAGTGTCAGAAGAATAGCCAGCACCGATAGTGCCCGGAAGCGCTGTTGTCTCACTAAGCGACTTTGTTACTTGAGCTGATGATATATCGGGCGTTGCATTAGGTGTTGTTGTAGGTGAGGTCGAAAGTAGGGTTTCAGAGGAAGGGGATGGTAGAACTATTGGTGGTTGGGGTGTCGCATCAGGCGCCGATGGTAGTGGGCCTTGTTGCGCTATGGCTTGGGCGATGTTGGGATCGAATTTAGGTTTCTGAAGGGGGGCAAAGTCAGGGAAAGAGCGTAAAGTGAACAGTAAGAACTTTACCAGGACAGTGGCCCATTGAGGGATAGAGAAACCAGCTGCAATAAAGTTAGTGGAGAATAAAATGAATGTCGTAGATTCCAAAAAAAAAAACCTGGTAAAGGTTTTGGAAAACTATAATAACGAAGCTGATTAAGTATACGAAATACAATGAAAATGCTGCCGTACCTGCCAAAATAGCGATGGTTACAGTTGGCCGACCAGTCGTCCCAACTTCATAATTATAATGAGCCACAAGCAAACTAGGGAACAAAGGTAGGAATTTACGACAAGATTTTCCCGCTCTGACAGTCAGCACAGGCAGAGACCAATGCATAGACTGGGAAGGAGCAATCACAATCATCCTCGGCCGTGGGAGGTTGATAGGATTGATAGTCGAGAATAGCAGGCAAAACCGCGTCTAGCGGACGCGTTAGTACTTGGGAGTCAAACGAATACCTAAGCCTCTACCTGGAGAATTGCACATTTCTCTCAACTGTGAAGCGACTGCACAAGGATCCAAGCCCTGGGCATTCCTTGCCTGTAATGGTAAAAAATCGACACCAATCAGTCAAGGAAACGACTTGGCGAGAGCAGGTAAATGACCCAGTCATAGTTCGCAGGACAAGAAGCCGTCGCCATGATCGGGACAATGCTGCGAGGGCACCAGCACAGAAACAACTAGGAAGAATGTGGAAGAGATGAGAGAGCAGTGCTCTTTGGCGTTCAGGTTTGCGTCGGGCAGTTCCCAATGCCTATCAATCTTCAAGGGTTGGCCAAATGTTCCATCACGACATTGACTAATGGGGCGCTAATGATACCGTACGGCAGAGGACGGTGTCAGGCTGTGTATGATTGCTGCAGTCCCGCTTTGCTCGCAATTCGCCTAAAACTGAGACTGTTTGAAGCTCAATAGCCTCCAAGCCATAAGCAGACATTTCAGTGGGCAGTGGAGACTGTATTTCAGTCGAGGATGTCGTTGATGTGTGCGGGAAACAAGGAATGAAGCGCCTGCCGGATTTGGAATATTTTGTTCCCATCGGCAACCGCGTGGCGCGTGGGACATGCTTGGTCAGACTGTACAGTTCAAGCCACCCCGGCCAGATCGTCACTGAAGGCTACGCCCACAAATTATCGTCGTCCTCAAGATCCCCAATGGCCCCGTCCACCACGTACGTTCGCCGTCTCGATGTCATGAAATGGAATGCTGATACCTTGCGCGTCCTTCTTGCAGCGTCCCGAGTGCTTCGGTCAGTCGAAAATAATGATCGTTCGAGTTCTGTCGCTAAAACCAGTTCAACAGGCAATTGAAGTCCCGGAGACTCTCCTCAAGAAGAGAAAACAAAACGAAAAGGCACGGGACGAACGCCTCACCGCCGCTGCAGCTGCCCGCAAGGTGAGAAAACGTTCGAAAAACTCGGCGCATTTCCTTTGCCACTTCTTTATATATGATGCATACGATTCATTCGACGAATGGCTAGGGGGCTCACGCCTCACTATGCTGCCCATCAATTAACCATCTTTCGGGACTGATTCTATCCGCCTTTTTGAATCTTAATCAATTATTTAAAGGGGTCCTTTACTGACTTGTTAATTCTCTTAGGCCTCAAAAGCCAAGCGAAAGGTCATCTTCAAGCGTGCAGAGTCGTATGTGAAGGAGTATCTAGCCAAGGAGAAGGAGGAGATTCGCCTGAAGCGCACGGCACGGTCTGCTGGTGACTTTTATGTTCCCGCTCAGCCCAAGGTCTACTTTGTTATTCGTATCAGAGGGTGAGCGATGACTTTTCCATATTTACTCTACGCGAGTTTGACTGTGTCATAGTATCAACGAGATCGCGCCTAAGCCACGAAAAATCTTGCAACTACTCCGACTCCTCCAGATCAACAATGGTATTTTCGTCAAAGCTACACGGGCTACCCAGCAAATGCTCCGTCTCGTCGAGCCATACATCACATATGGGTGCGTTTCTACCTACTCTGACCAGTGTCCCAACTCGAACCATTGCCGTTATCAGTGAACCCAACCTGAAATCCGTACGCGAACTCATCTACAAGCGCGGTTACGGCAAAGTCGACAAGCAACGCATTCCTCTTGCCAACAACAGCGTCATTGAGGAGTCGCTCGGCAAATATGATATCCTTTGCGTTGAGGACCTCGTGCACGAAATCATCAACGCCGGCCCCAACTTCAAGCAGGTTTGTATTTTTTTTCTTAGCCAATGTTATGCAACTAAATTTGGTTGTCTAGGCTTCAAACTTCCTCTGGCCCTTCAAGCTCTCCAACCCCACTGGAGGATGGAGGACAAGAAAATTCAAGCACTACGTGCAGGGTGGTGACTTTGGTGACCGGGAGACCAACATCAACAAACTCATCCGACAGATGAACTGATTGGCGAGTTTTTTTTGGCGGTATGAGGGTAGCATTACTACAGGCGCATGTTTTATAGTTGAACCATTTTTCTGATATGCCTATGCCCTATGCCATGGCTTCGTGTGTGCCCAGCGCAACAATGATAAAAAACCCGAACGATGTCGCGACTTCTGTCTCCGAACTGACCGTTAGCATGTCCTTCGGACGGTCCCGGGTGTTATCGCCAGGCAACTAAGCTCAGACAGGTTGAGACCCGAAATGACGGACCGGGGAGAGCCGCGCTGGTATTTGAACACAATGATGAGGGTCTCAGTACTGCTCAGACATCGAAAATCCCTCTTCTCCACCATGGCTGCACTCGACCGTATACTCGCCTCCAACGCCCAGTGGGCGGCAGACGTCGCCAAGCATGAGTCTACGTTCTTTAAACAGTCTGCTCAGGGCCAATCACCGCATGTATGTGTCATATTCGCTTGGGTTCGAGGCCCTCGGTCTGACGGTGGTCTAGACACTTTGGATAGGTTGTGCAGATTCTAGAGTCCCAGAGTCCGTGGTCACTGGGTCCAAACCAGGAGACATTTTTGTCCACAGAAATATCGCAAAGTGAGGGCTAATTCGGATCTGTCCGTCGACGAGATGCTGATAAGGTTTTATCTAGCCAGTTCCATGTCGACGACGGCAATGCGCTCGCTGTGCTCAGATACGCCGTCGAGCATCTCAGAGTAGAACACGGTGCTTTCTTTCTTATCTTTGAACGTTAATCATCATCCCAACCCATGTTCCTCTTTTTTCCACCCGGTGTGGTGGGATTACAGTCGTCGTCGTTGGCCACACGTCCTGCGGAGGTGCGGGCGCCTGTCTTGCCGCTGCTCAGTCTCCGACGTTCTCATCCAACGGGCCCATTGCGACCATCCCTACCTTACCGGCCGACGCAGACCTCAACAAGTGGCTGGACCCGCTCACCAGACTCGCGGCGTCTCTGAAACTCGCTCCCGACCAAGGCGACGCCGTCAACACCCTCGTGGAGGCCAACGTGAAAAAGCAAGTAGACAATCTTGCCAAGACTGAAATTATGCGCAATGCTTGGGCGAAAGGACAGAAACTTTCCGTTCATGGATGGGTTTATGAGTTGGGCACTGGTTTGTTGAAGGATCTCAATGTCACTCGTGCTTAGACTGCAGCGCAAGAATCAAGTGAACGGTATTGTTGTAAATTTGCAATTAGATGAGATGAATTGTATTTGAATACACCGTAGGAGTGTAATGATATCATACATTATTGACGGCGGCTGTTTTTCTCCTTCAACCACCAGCTCACAAAGATGGCGGAAGTCTCCTCATCCGTGCATCCCGACCGTTTGCTGGTCCAAATTGCATCCTACAATACCAACCTGCAAGGTGTTCTCGGCTTACCGCAAGACTTGGTCGACTGGCTCGCCCCCACGTTGCAAGTATCGAGCTTCCTGTCGCGAGAACGGCGTGCCCCAGATATCGTCGCCGTTGGCTTCCAGGAGCTTCTTCCACTGCATCTTGGACGTGCGTTCAGCTGCCAGTCGTCCTTGCAAATTACCAGTTCAACTAACACTGCACCACAGTTTCAGGACGATCCAAAGCCGTCATTGACAACCGGGATGCGCTCATTCTGTCGCAGATCGAAGAGCACGCGCCGAATAAGGAGGCGTATTCCCTCATAGCCAAGGTCGTCAACGTCGGCGTTGCACTGTTGGTCTACGGGCTAGACAACGGTATCGCGCGGCGGGCGTCTGACGTGCAGACCGCGTGGACGGGGTGCGGGCCTGGGTACATGGGCAACAAGGGTGCCGTTGGCGTGCGATTCCGCGTCGACGGACCTGAGGGCACAGCTGGCGAGACGTTCACGTACGTATATCTGTGGGCGTTTGGTTAATTACTGTGGACTCACAACTTTCAGATTCGTGAACTGCCATTTGACACCGTTTGACCACAAGCTGAAGCAGCGCGTAGCGGACTACCAGTACATCGTCCGCTCGCTGCTCTTCCCGCCTCTGTCTGGAGGAGATGGAGATTCGAAGTCACAGTCAAAAGTCCCGAGCACGATATACGATACCAGCCACCTCTTCCTGCTCGGCGACCTCAACTTCCGCCTCGAGATCCCCAAGACGCACCCACTGTCCGCGAAACAGCTGACGCAGGATTTCGCCCACGCGATAGAGTCGGAGAAGACGCGGGAGGAGCTGAAGGAATTTGACCAGCTCACGCTCGAGAAGCGGAAGGGGACTGTTTTTGTGGGTCTTCGCGAGGGCGATTTCTGGAAGTTTAAGTGCAGTTATAAGTACCTGCTTGGAGAGGTGGATAAATACAGGTGTGTTATTTTATCTTCATTTTCTTGCAATTACACATGTTCATTTTCTTCCCAGTACGAAACGCACACCGTCATGGACGGATAGAATTTTATACGCGACCTATACTGACTCGCCAGACACTCCCGATCACTCGAATGTGACGAACCTGTTGTACACCAGCATTCCGTCATATACAACGTCTGATCACGTATGTGTATTTATTTTGTCCTGGCTGAAGACGGCCATTAACATTCAATCTTTAGAAACCTGTGGTCTCATTGCTGCTCTTGCCTGCTCGAACAGAAGGTGCACCTTCGAGCATACCTACCCTCCGTCTCCCAGCGACATACGCGCCTACACCAGACCCTCTAGCTTCCGTTAAGCGGTACACAGGTCGAGTTCTTGACCGTATAATTGGAATAATCTGGTGGTTGTTCACTCTACTCGGTGCTGGATCAAGTCTTGTTGGCATATTCAACTTTTTCCTTGGCTTGGGTGCTTGGACCTGGTGGAGGGTGAAACCCGGCACTCTAGAAGGAGTGGTTTGAAGTACTGTGTTTCGATCTATCTATTTCTCGTATGTATACTTTACCTTACGGTACTATGCTTCTAACACGATACCAACGCAACGGACATATGTAATACGCTATAAAGTAATCCTTACATTATCCCAGAAACCTCCGCGTACCACACACGCCGCGGAGTCGATTCGGGCGAGCCTTCGCTCGAGATAAATAAAGCAGCTCGAGGCAGCGGCAACCGCTGCCCATAGATAAAGCCGGTGCGTCCGCAAAATAATGCGCGGGCGAGTACAAGAAGCAAGGGCATTGTCGGTATAGCGCACGGCAGGACAAATTAGCGTGCGATGCGTCTCGCACGCTAATTTGTCCAGGGTTATCATATAAACGACGTTTATGAAACAAGACCAGGTCTGGCATGAGTCTGTAATTAGTCCGGGTTATTCTGATAGGAAGAAGCAAGCTGACCAGTCCGAAATGGAATGTTCTCTCTATTATGGGCCCCCAGATGGCTCACTAGGTCCGAACACTTGAGTGGGACCGTCGGGAGATTCGAAAGATGGCTCGGATTTAATGGCAGAAGGTTGAGTTTCAGAATAATATTCTAGGGGCAAAATAAGATGGTTTTAGTCGATCCTCTTCGATGAAAATATTGCTTTACCATGATAACCAGAAAACGAATACGGAGACGACGTTTGAATTTCAGAGTCGGGAGTTTGCGAATTCGTTTCTGTAGGAGCTGGATATGGCAGCGCCTTCGGATCGTTATTGTACAGGCTGAACAGATACTCTCGGTCTCTCGCCAAGCTTGAAATAGTCTCTTGCTGGGACTGGATCCTATCTTTGTCCCTGCGAACTTGACTAGCGAAGTTTTCCAAAAGGATAGCCAGCTCTTTGGGTGTGACTCGATCGTTCTGTGAGAGACCCCGGTCTGGGGCCTGAGGGTCTTCAGAGACGTACTGGTTCCATAGCTGGAGCCACTGATCACCGAAAGACAACGAGTTCGCACCCCAGAGCCATATGTCGTATTTTGCCAGATCCGAGACGAGATCGACAGAGGCCGCAGAGGCCATCCTCTGATCATTCAACGACGAAGAGAGTTCCGTGTGCAGATAGTCGCGCTCCTGCTTGAGCGCCTCGATCTGGCCGGCCATGCTCTGTATCACCAGCTCATCTTCCGTTTTCAGAGACTGGAGGTGCGTGAATTGCTGCTCGAGCTCGAAGACGCGCTGCTGGCTCGCTGCAAGCTTGACTGCTTCGTGCGCCTGGTTTTTTCCCGACCATGCCTTGTACTCCTCGAGATATTTGGCCATGCTCGCGAGACGAGCTTCAGCACCCTGGCTGGCCTTGGCCCGTTCGTTGGCGATGACGGACATGATCAGCTCTGCGCCGGTGTGTATAGGGCTCCCAGAAGGGGGCTCGTACGGCTTCCCCAGTTCTTGCTCCATTTTTAACGCGACGAGTGATTAGTGATGAAGGTGCTAGTTAATAATACTCGTAGCCTACCATTATGTAATCCGAAGTAACACAGCCAAGCAACACAGAGTTGTCATCAGCTCAGTCAGTCAGTTTCTCCATCGACCATGGCTGCTTTGGCTTCGTGAGTTATTCTCTTTTATCGAAAGTCTCCTACTCATTACTCCCCAGCCTCCTACCACAACCTCTTTATGCTCCAGCCGTCGAGGACGATGAGGACGACGTACAGACTCGCGTCCATGTCATCTCCCAATCTACCACTGTCATTACTCGACCTGTCGTGCCTCCTTATGGGCAGCGAAAGGGGTGGAAGCCGTCATCGTTAGAGGATTTTGGTCAGCCGATTCGGTCTTTCTCTTGTTATTGACCACAGTGTTTACCTTTCCTTGACGCAGGTGATGGCGGTGCTTATCCAGAATGCAATGTTGCACAATATCCGTTGGGCATGGGCAAGAAGCAGGTGCGTGTTGTAATATATGCAGGAATGCAGGAATTGATACCTCTTCAGGCGTCGTCAGGGAACACTCTTGCCTTGCAAGTCGACAGCGAGGGCAATGTACGCTACGATGCCATTGCTCAACAAGGCCAGCGCGAGGGCAAGACAGTACAATCCCAATTCAAGGACTTAGTCCCTCTAGCACACCGGAAGGATCTTGACGATACAGAGAGAACGATGGAGCGGCCATCCGAGGATGAAGTCCAACAAACCGCTGAAAAGACCCGAGCTGCCCTCGAAAAGCTCGTCAATGGCAAAATCAAAGCTGCCCAACCCAAAAACGTCCCAGACAGTCAAGGGAAAACATCTTTCATTCGGTACACCCCGGGTCAGCAGAGTGGTGAAGGGGGTCTGAAGCAGCGCATTATCAAGATGTCGGAGGTTGTGGAGGACCCTTTGGAGCCACCTAGATTCAAACACAAAAAGATTCCCAGAGGTCCCCCTAGTCCTCCTCCGCCTGTTCTTCGCAGTCCTCCTCGGAAAGCGACCGCTGCAGAGCAGAAGGAGTGGATGATCCCTCCTTGCATTTCAAATTGGAAGAACAACAAGGGTTTCACGATTCCGCTGGACAAGCGTCTAGCTGCTGATGGACGAGGGCTGCAAGATGTGCGTGTCATAAATGTCCAAACTTTTTTCTGAACTGAACTTCATATTTTAGATTCATATAAACGACAACTTTGCCAAATTTTCAGAAGCTTTGTTCGTTGCCGACCGCCATGCTCGAGAAGAAGTCCGTCAACGCTCGCTGATGCAACAGAAATTGGCACAGAAGGAGAAAGAATCGAAAGAAGAAAATCTTCGTCTGTTGGCTCAACGGGCGCGCGAAGAGCGCGGTGGTATAGCACCGAAGCCCTCAGCGCAAAGTCAAGCTGCTTTGAAATCTTCCTTGGCTGCATACGGAAGTGATAGTGGAAGCGATGACGAGTCAGAGGCGTCTGACGATAGTGCAGAAGACGAAGAAGCTCGCAAGGTCCGCGATCAAATGCGACAAGAGAAAAGGAGAGAGCGTGAGCGCGAGATGAGGATGAACAACATGGGTCAGGAACAGCGCGCCAAGATGCTTGCTCGCCAGCAAAACCGCGATATCTCGGAGAAGGTCGCGCTCGGACTTGCCAAACCAACAGCATCAAAGGAGTCGATGCTGGATTCTCGTCTGTTCAACCAAGAAGCTTTGTCTGGCAACTTCGCGGACGATGATGCGTATAACTTGTATGACAAGCCACTCTTCCACGGTTCCACGGCGGCGGCTGCCATCTATAAAGCGAGGGGCAATATTCAAGAGGGCAACGAGGACTCGTTTGGAGGTGGTACCGAGGAAGGGATCGGGAAAGCCCTCGACGTTGACCGTTTCAATCTCGGTCAGCCCAGAGTCGGCTTTGAAGGCGCGCAGGACCAGGAGGTCAAGGAGGGGCCTGTGCAGTTCGAGAAGGACACTGGTGATGTGTTCGGTTTGAACCAGTTCTTGGATGAAGCCAAGACAGGTAAAAAGAGAGGGCTGGATACTGGAGCGTGAGTGTCATTAATTTGTTCCGTTCTCCCATCGTCGTTGCTAAGTGTTTATTTGTAGTGGTGGTTCGCGGAAACGACAGCAGCTGGAGAGGGCTACAGAGCGAGAGTGATTTTCATACCTGTATTACTTACATCGTCTTCTTATGTTGTTGCGCATAATATAGTCTTGTAATTTGTAGAAAGCCCGGGCCGAAAGCCGGCCTTGCAGAGCTGGCGCCGTTCCAAAAAAAGTTTGTAAAGTCTGCACTGACCATTGTGCAATGGCGCCTTGGTCCGCCCAACTGCCTCCTGTAGCACCTCGCAGGCAGTCAGGAATAAAGACTGTTCTTCGCTATACTGGAATACCCCCTTCATGGCTCGACAAGCGACCAAAGCTACCCTCGAGAAATTGGCTCATCTTCCTCTCCTTCACGTCCTCTGTCATTGGACTCTACGTCTATGACCGGCGACAGTGCAAGCAAATTCGCCAGTCCTATGTCGACAGGGTAAAGCACCTTGCGGAGGTGCCCGCGGGCCCTCTCGACGTTCCACGTAGAGTGACCGTCTATGGCGCTAAATGGCCTGCGGACGAGGACTACGACCAGAGCCTCAAGCACTTCCGGAAGTACGTCAAGGTCGGCGGCATACACGCTTCTTACACGTATGGATTTGCTAACCCTTTTCTTGTCGTTTGCTACAGCCAATTCTCGTGGCAGCTGCTGTGGACTACGAGATGGTAACCGGAAAACGACACGGCGATATCGCGAAACGGGTCGCGGAAGACGTGCGTGTGCGGAGACGTCTGGAATTAGGCCTGGACCGAGATTCCGAGGTGGTTCAGGCGCTTCCGACATACAAACCTCTTGCTGAGCGACACAAGTGGGAGCTCGAAGGGGGCATCGTCATCGTCGGCCGTCCAACGTTCAAGGAGTTCATGGCCGGCCTAAAAAAAGGGTGGTCTGGCAGCTTGGACAAAACGGACGCTGATGAGGAATTGGCGCGTGCATTGGAGAACGACAACCACTTTGACGAGCCCGAAGACCCCCGCGACTTTGCCGACCGCGAATCGTCGCCAGACTCGTACAAAGCATCACCGTTAGAGGCTGCAAAGACCTCCCCCGTGTTTTCACCTCTCCAAATGCGCACACCACCACCGCCTTTGCCCTCAACGCCGACTACACGGAGCACCTCTCCAATATCCGAATCCTCAACTGATATTTCTCCTTTGCCCCCGCTGCTGTTTGTGCCATTTACAGATCTCATTGGCATAAAACACATCCCCCTCATGATCTGGGGTTTTTTCAATCAAAGGCATAAAGTTCGCTCAGGTGCTGAGGCTGGTTATCGCCTGGTGATGAACAACACGCGGCCCATCCACGTTCCTGACATTGCCGATACCCTAGAAGAACCCTCCCCCGACGGACCTACCGGAAAGGAAAAGGTTCCCAGTCTCGGTGATCTGGACTTCGACAAAGAAGCCGAGAGGTACTACAAAAAATCCATGGACGAATTCCCTGAGGAAGTCGAAAGGCACAGGACGAAATATTACGAAAGTCTACCCGCTAAACTGGCCACCGCACGCGACCTTGCTCGTGGTACACGGGAGCCAACTAAGGCTGAACTTGAAAATCCCCCTCCAACCGAGGTCGAACTTCGTGCAGAAAGGTTCAAGAAGGAGCGTAGATGGAGAGATGACCTGGAAGGGTGGAATGTCATCAACCCGTCCCATAATATTTCCTGGGATGCCAGATTGAAAGACGCCTTGCGAATCTTCGTTGATCCCCCTCAAGATGAAAGGGACACGTCTTCGCAAATCCAGTAGTTCTTTAACGTCCTTCTTTAATCTATAGACTAATCTAGTACATCCTCGCTTGATAACACAACATGCAGGCTATAATAATGCAGGTCCAGGAGATGGATACGTCAATGAATTATAAGATATCGACGGAGCCACTTTGAAGCCAGGCATCTAGCTCCTCGAACTCGTCATAATCTTCCGTCTTCAGGTTGGCCGTCGCTTCGCCTTGTTGCTCGTTTTCAATGTTCGTCGAATTGTCATGCCTCCATTTGGGACTTGGAACCAGACGTGATTTAGCGGTTGCCGATGGACTCTCCGTTTGGTTCTGGCTTGTGTTGACAGGAAGTGCTAACCTTCCAAATGGAAGGAGTGTTTTGTCGATATCCGATTTCTTCGCATCCTTGGGGTTTGGTGCAACCTCCAATGGTGTCGATATTTCAACGGAGCCTTCGCTCTCAGAAGACTCCAAGAACAGGACTTCCTTTTTCGTTCGGCTTTTCTTCTGAACCTGCTTCTCATTAGACAATTACAGCAGAAAGACTGGCCCCCCACTCACAGTAGCGACATCACTATATTTCAGTCTTTTATTTCGATATTCGCCGCCGGTTTTTTTAATTTTGGGCGGAGAAGGGTCTTTTAGAGACCTGGTTTGCGAAGAGGTAGGTGCCCAACTATGGTAACCTAAGTCAGTATCCTCTACTAGTTGACAGGCAACTGTTGAAGTTGGTAAAATTGCCTCCGGAAGATCGTCGGAATCGTTATCGGGTTCTGGGAACTCCGTCTTGAGATTTCTGAGTTCTGGGTCGGCGAGGTCGGTGAAAGAAATATCATATTCGCCAAGACGTCGCCTTTTGTGTTTGGATTGGGGCGGTGATTCTAATTTCAACCTTTTTCCTGCCACAAGATTAAGGCTATGGGCAACCTGCGTACGCTCATGGATCAAGTCAAGTGCTTTGAGGGTTTGACTCTCTTTGTGCGTCGTAACAACTGCTTTTGACGGCCCATGAAGTCTTTGAACCGTTGATGGTCGTTGGGAGTTGGGTTCTGGTGGGTTCTGCAGCTTTCTTTTCGAAGTATGTGGCGGATCCTGGAGACCGTCGCGACAGCTGCAGTTTTAAAGATACTTTAGGAATAGATATTGGAATGATTAATATGCATGTACCATAAATGACGGCACTTTGTCTTGTCTTTGCAGAAGTGGTTGCATTCGTATCGTCCGTCAAAGCGAGTCTTCGGTTCGGATTTCTCAAGATGCGACTTGCTATCCTGAGGTTTATTGCTAATTTCTCTATTCGATCTCTTGTTGTCGCCTGCAAAGTTACCAAAACACTCTAGTTTCATCGAGAAATAGAAAAAGAGAGTTTGATCTACGAACCTTCAACTTTCGAGGTGGAAAAATGTTCAGATTTATCGCTAGTACCTAGCTCCATGTTCCAAAAGTCGGGATCATCGTCGAGTCCGACGAGATCCATATCCTAAAATAATCTGTTCAATCTTGAATATTCCAGTTTTATACTCGCAAACTTACCACTGAAGAGATGGGACGGGTGTCAAGGGTTGGGTACTCACTTGCAGGAACACTAGGTTTATAGACGTGTTGTAAAGCAACTCCTGCTATGGTTTCCTATGCAATGTTTGCTGTGAGTAGACATTCCATCGCGAATCGAAGCCATACTGACAGATGTGACAATGATGATAACACTCTGGCTTGGCTTCTTAAGTTCCGCTGTCACTTCGAACGCTTTGGCACTTTTGAGGGACTTGGTCCTGGCGGAAATACTTTCAGTCATTGCACCTCTATACACAAATCAAACATACGGAATACGACGGAGATCGATCAATTCCATGTCAGATGTTAAAGTCAACACTGCGGTCATCTGAAAAGCCCGATTCCGTTGCTTTTTTGGTTTGAAAGAGGCGACGACTTCTTCTGTCAAACCGCATTCAACGAGGAGATCGATCTTTACGGGGCTCTCTCCGCCGTCTGATCGTACTGCAGTTTCTTTGATCCTCAGAACGTACTGAGGGAAGTCGGCGACAGAAGCAAGGACCTCTAAACCAAAAGGATGCCGCCGATTGAGCAACTGGATGGATACCAAAGTTAGGACTTATATGTGCTAAAAGAAAGCCTCGACTTACGGTTTCTATCCTGAGTGGAGTTTGTTTTCGTAATGCAACGAAGGAGGTAATTCCATTTTCGGCCAGGACCTAGTCCATTGAGTACAGGACGCATATTCCAAACATTTCAAATCACCTTTATGCTATAGGGAATCATGATCAATATTCCCCGGTTCATCGAATCCCTGACACTCACGACTTCTCTCCGATCTGCTCGATCTGCCTAAACACAATTGCCCTGTCTTCCCAAGCTTTGGAAGAGAGACATCGGAAGCTGTGGCATATTCAGCAAATGGAGCCCATACAGCTGGCTCAACGTTACAGTTCAAACCCGTTTTTCATTTGAAGACCATCCTTTTTGACGACTGCAACTTCCAAGGCGGCTGTTGGGTGCATTGATGTTTTTGTAGGGTGGGTGAGATTAGACAAATGCAGCTTACCTCGCGATATCCTTGAGATGTGCTTAAATACTGTAAAGGCTTCCATGTGAGGTTGGCTGTCAGGGCTTCTATACTCTGCACTGTTCAAAGAAATGCCCCCTAATACGGCCTATCGAATAAAGAAGCTTTTAGGTTGCTGTCCTAAGTGGTTTAGCTTACTTGTACTAGGAGAAAGACCTTATCAGTGGTCTTCTCCACTTTCTTGACTTCAAATCGAATTTCGGTGTCCTTTTTGAGGGTATTGTATACCTAAATAATTTATTGATTTTGAGTCAGAAGTTCGAACAAAATGACTTTTTGACTCACACTTTTTTCTGAACCCCTCAGTTTGACGTCTTGGAGTCTGGCGTCACGTAGCTCTGGTAGGAAAATGATGCTCGAGACAAAGTAAAACGTACTCTTCTGCTCCACAAATCGACTCCAGCTTTATGATACCGACATAATGTGTGAGAGTTAAGGAGAATATCGTAACATGACTGACGATTTCTCTCAGACTGGCACGACCAGGTAAGGCTAAAATAATGTCCATCTACGAATGATTAGATAAAGGGACAGAAACAAAAAGGAAGACACAGCACTTGCAGTGGCTCGTCGAATATAATACTGTGAACTGGTCAGATACCACTCAAGTATACCTGGCAAGAAAGACAAACCCTGCTCATAATTTCCCCGTATTGTGTGGAGCTCAATTTACCGACATCCTCTCCGGTTTCGACGTGATCGATAAGTAGCGTTTTCTTCAACTGAGATATACTCTCCATTACCACATTGTCGAGGTCCTCACCAGAATTTTGGGTGTCGACAGGATTTAGAGCATAGTATTTTGGATTTTTTTGCATTCTCTGATACAGAAACGAGTTGCGAAGCCAGGATTTTGCTGACCCCACATCGGTGATCGTCCCGAGCCCGATTTCGGAGTTCAGATGTTCAGCTAAGTTGGCATGAAGAGAACTTTCCAGGATGGTCTTGCCCTGAACCAGAGCTTTGTATTTGTTCTCCAACTCGCTCTCACAAAGGATAACTGCGATACCCTCTTTATCTGGTGATAAAAAAAATTAGCCCGCTAGTCCAATCGGTTCAAGGACGGCCAAGTTATACCAAACTGAGGACGTCCCTACATTACATGAATTCAGCAAATAAGGCCGCGAATCTGGATCAACGACTTACCGCACGGCCTAGCATTTGCATTACATCTAGGTCAGAATATTCTTTGGAAGCATTGTTCTGAAATGTTCGGACGCCTTTAATGACGACCATATGCGCAGCTGATACAAATTAACCACTTGTTAGTTTACTTCTGGTGGTGGTTCAAGAACTCACGCAAATTTACGCCAACTGCCAAAGTCTTCAAAGCGGGTTATCAACCAAAAAAAAATTTAATCCGAATTTAATCACACACCGAGGTAGCCACGAGGACCCGCAATACTTTTTTGAGATAGAGTTGCTCAGTTGCCCTCCGGTCGTCCATCGAGATACCTGCGTGATGAACACCAATGCCAGCACAGGCCAGTTCTATTAAAGATTCAGCGACGTAGGCAGCGGTTCAAGCCAAGCGACAAAATTATTACCATCTAAGCGTTTATCATTAAATAAATGCGCAATCCTTTAATTTGGATTAGGTTAAGCGTTATGTTCAAAGCACGTAAGTTCAACCTAGCTGGTCGGGACCAAGGTAAAGAAGCTTTCCTGCCTTCAGTATCGGTATATTCTTTCATTAACTGTCCTGCTGAATCAAATACTCCTGAGATAATAAGATCAGTCATTGCATGATACAAACCAACAGACTTGCGTACCTTTTCTTGTGGAACAAAAGACCAGAATTGGTTTCCCCACAGAAAATTGCTGCAATACAGAGAACAGTTTGAAATCAAGAACTTTAGCAAACTGAAAGTCGTTATATCCATTTCGTCGATATACGCCGACTACATGTCTCGTTAGTTGACAAGGCCGATATGCGTCCCCAAACTGTGAGATTTAGGAATGAGTGTGGTCCAAGAAAGCAAGCAATGGTGCTACTTCGAATACCTGAGCAGCTTCCGACGTCCCAGAACCGCTGCCAATCCAACAGGCGACATCCTGGATATTGGGCACTGTGGCTGAAACCAGGATAAAACGGATCATGTTCGCTCGAAGTTTCATCCTTGATGTGACAACTTCGAGGGTACTGCCACGAGATTCGTTTAAGATGTGGACCTACCAAATGACATCCGTCATCGATCTATCTTGAATTCAAGGTCGACTTACTTCGTCTACTAAAAACAATTGTATTTGGGATAAGATGCGGTCATGATCATGCCTTGAAGAATTCAGATGAAAATCGATTGAAAGATCGTAAAACCAATCACCAGTTGCGTGTCAAGCTGTCCCATTTTTCGCACTATGGGCGATTTTAATAATGTTCAAGATCATGTCGGAAGTCCTTACTGTCGTTACACTGTGCATTGTCGATTAGTAAAAGGGATGCAAGTAATGAACGCGAAACAAACATAATAGAGGCATTTTTTGCATCGCCCCAGGTGTTTTGCCCTATGACGACAGTATCCCCCGTCATTTCGCAACCTAATCGAAAATATTGGTTCAAAAAGATATTGGGAAAGAAATATCATACATTTCAGTCCAATGGGTTCAAACTTTGTGACCCAGTCTTGGAACTTTTCAGAGCACAAGGCCTGATAAGCGTATCAGCGGAACTGGATGTTTGTCAGGAAAAGGGTGGCAATGACTTTGGTAGGTGCAATGTAGACACATTTGACTTGCTTCCCGCTGACTTTACTCCGTTCTACCATTCGAATGATAGCCAATTCGAAGAGTACTGTTTTACCACTTCCAGTGGGGGCTATGGATCAAACGATCAATAGGAATCGACTAATATCATGATATGGTCCTACCGCTTACAACCTAAATAATATGGGAATGAATAATTGGGTTAGAAGATCGAGAAAGCGATGAAAGATGTCTAGCAGCATACAAGATTTTTGTCTCCGGAAAATACCTAGGAATATAATGAGTACATTTGCAACCAAATGGCAGACGATTTACCTCGTCGAAGCATGTTGATTGGACTGCGTTGAAAACTCCAAATTTGAATATGCCCTTGTATACGTCAGCTAAGGGCGCCCAGTGAATATTTTCACATGCTTGAATTGTGGATAAGGTAGATTCTAACGCAATTCCGAAACTGGGCGCAGTCTAATACCATGTGCATTTCTCGGGTTGGGTTGGGGCATATTCTGCGACACGGAATCGTGCATGTCTGGTCGATTGTATCTGGCATGAGGTCCTTTGTAGAATGTTTTTGTCCCAGGTTGTGAGTTTTGATTGTTTGTGTCGTTGACCATGGACGTGCCTTCGGGGTAGAATGGAGAGAATTCGGCACTGGTCATCAGATCCAGCAAAGAAGCTTACTAGGAAATCCATTTGGAGCGTAAAGCCTTCCAATGGGGGGCTCTCGATGGTAGAAAGGAGGTTCCGTTATATCAGAGTTCGCAATCGACTGCGTATATTCTAGTTCATGGAGGTCAGACCGTCTATATCTCGGCTCAACCCTTGGCACAGGAGTCGGAGAGGACGGTTCTAAAGAATATTTACTTCAGGGCAGCTTTTCACAGCGCATATACTCACCAAATTCGATATCTCCGCCGTAGTAATCATCGGTGAACGAACCGCCAGTAACATTTTGGCCTTCGAAATGGGTATATTCAGTATGATAGCATGGACTTTCGTCAGATTCATATGGCACAATAGGATCGTTAAAGTAGTTGGCATTCATCGAACGGCAGCCTGTGGTGTGGAGGAACAACTTCAATTTCACAACAGTCACGCAAAGGTTCCATTGACGCGTCTGGTCACGTGATGCCAATGTTGTCGTGTGACCGTGACTGGCGCGTATCATCCACCACCAGAACTCCAGATTACCACAAACTTCAATCCGACATCTCCCACATCAACTCGTTGGACTTCATTTGACCTCTACACACCCCGTCTTTAAATTGATGGCAACACTTTCTACAACCCAGCAAACAGCCCAGCAAAAGGAGTTGGCTCGTAAGCTGGAGGAATACATCGAAAAGTGAGATCAAACGGCTCATCCACAAGCAGACGTCTAAATTCGATGTCTAGAATCCACTATTCAGAGCGATATTCGGACGACGAGTTTGAATATCGCCATGTTATTCTTCCCAAACAACTTTTGAAGATGGTTCCAAAGGATTACTTTAATCCTGATGACTCGGGTATCTTGAGGTTGCTCACTGAGCAGGAATGGAGGGGTATCGGAATTACCCAGAGTCTTGGTTGGGAACACTATGAGGTCCATGGTAGGTGCAGCTGCCAAATTCAATTCCTCGGTATTGACTCTTCCGTCAGCTCCAGAACCACATGTACTCCTGTTTAGACGCGCTAAAAATTTCGGTGCACCAGTTCAACCACAACCTCGATTCAAAGATGCAAGGCGGAAATAATCTCGATGATGTTATTACGCTCATTGTCCTACGCCGCGTGTAGCGCATTCTTACTTTCCTTGATTGACTCGGGTTGGACTTGAGTAATAGATCATCCCCGATGAGCTTTGTATCTCCTACGCAAACTGTCGTTGTTCTCCTTCGCATTCCCCGCTATGATATTGTAATTCCAATTTGCATGCCCCACTTGTTGCAGCTTTTGTTCGGCTCATACCCTTTGTGCATCAGCGATCGTCGGAAAGCAAGCTAACAAGGTACTCGGAGTCAAAATACACAATTGACCAAGTGCTACAAAATTATCAATAGGGAAAGGTGAATTAAAAACGAGGCACTGGAAGATCATTCCATTCGACCATGGGACCTGGATCCTCGGAGGGTGTGAGCCCTTGTTTGAATGCCTTCTTGTCCTCTATGTAGGTGACATTTGATCTCGGATGATCTTCATCCTCGCCTTCTACTAAGTGTTGGTCCACGAGGCCAGGTAACTGGGCCAGCAGTTTCTTCCCATCTTCCGAATTCAAGGTCTTCAACCAGTATTGGCCGAATTCAATTATGGTCGGGTTATTATTTTCAACGGCTGATCGCCACGCCTTTTCATCGATGTCGGGGAATGCTTCATGAACAAGGTTTTCGAATGCTTCAGCGGCAGAGACACTGACTCTCTTCGGGCGTGACTTTTGCGAAATCATGTGCACCGAAAGTTTAGAACGGGTCTTGGATGACGGGTGAACCCTAGTGAGGAAAAGGTGGAGGATATCGTTCTTAGTGATCCCTGTCAAGAACGCTGCGTCTTTTTCATCTGAGGTTTTGGTTGAACGAATGAATCATATAGGATATATATAAGACACTTACTTCTTAAGAAATCCCAGTGACCGCTGTTGACGTGTACAAGGAACCTGCCCACCTCGTCGGCCAGGTTTTTATCTGCTTCGAGCCATTTCTTCTCTAGGCCATTCTTATGTTGATGAAATTCGTCGTCAGTCATTCCTTCCAGTTTATCTTTCATTTCATCTAAAAAGGCTTCGACGCGTTCTTCAAGATGACCCGGTCTTTTTTCGCTTTGAACCACGATACGCAATCCTTTTTCACTCGATCCAGGCAATGTCCAAGAAGAACAGGAGACAATGTAGCCCAGCTGTTCCCTGGTCCGCAGAATATTGAAAGCAGGCTCGCTAAGGATCTGGGTGAGGAGGGCAGAAGTGACCCGTAGCTTCTGGTCAGCGACAGGGCCATAATAAGTGAAGTAGGTCAGAGCTGAGTTAGCTTCGTTGGGATTTGGCAAAGGTGCAGAATATATGTAATTTGATCCTATGCCAAATGTTCGTATGTAAGGATATCTAAAGATAGACAGAACACAGAACACACCTTGTGGTAGGAGGAGTACCCGCTCATTCAGTTCAGTGGGTGAAAGAGGCGATGGCCCGAGACCATCCTCCGCCATTTCGGCTATCTTGATTGCTTCCTGCGAAGATGTAGAATAAACATTGATATGTTGAACAGAAAGCCTTACATCCTTATACATGTTACCAGCTGCGATAATCCGAAGGTTGACTTTCGAAAAGAGTTCTTTCATATGGGTTTGAATGTCGTTGGCAGAGACGGCTACAGGAAATTGATGTGATATACTCTCCAAAGGAACACCAAACGCTTACAAGGGAGTTCGCTAAGCTTTTCCTCCACCGTCCACTGACGTTCGGCCATCAGATAACGACCATAGTAGTCCGAGAGAGAATATGACTGTCCAAGGAAAAAGTTCTCCCATTCCCTCCGAGCCTTTGAAGTCAATTGAGTATTAGAGGGTCACTCTAGAAAAAAGTGTTGCCAACCTCCTCTTTGATTACGGCAAGTCTTTGAGGATTGACGACCAAGCCTTTGATCTTCTCCAGAACATGTTGTACTAGGACCGACATTTTATCATTGTACCCGTTCATTGACACAAACATTCCGCTGGAATGGGGCGAGAAACTGTACGACAAACCAGCAAGGTCTGCATCATAGGAGAATTCGGTAAGGGAATCGTTAACAATGTCCGAGTAGAGTCTAGTGGAAGTAAGCTGTTAAAACACGAGGTAGAACATGGAATGCAAATTACGGACTTTGTAAGAACAGATGTTCGCGCAGACGCATTGGCTACGGGGCTGATTAAATAAAACAGGGGTTGGAGGAAAACAAATGTTATTATCATCTGGAAAACGGACCTTCGTATATCAATCAGGACATGTGCTTTGGGAACCCAGAACCTATCATCTTTCTTATGCCAAAGAGACGATAATGGTGTCTGACGAAT
The DNA here is from genome assembly GCA_023014335.1 of Galerina marginata. NCBI lineage: Eukaryota > Fungi > Basidiomycota > Agaricomycetes > Agaricales > Galerinaceae > Galerina > Galerina marginata. The sequence continues at coordinate 1,084,529 of JAECYW010000007.1, read as the reverse complement.
AAGCTGAGGTCGTTTCAAAGGCTGAGCAGACGACAGGGAATAAGACAAAACGATTAGAATATACAAACCGAGGACACAAACCTCTATTCCTTCTTTCTTTTCGACTTCAAGGTTGGTGGGGATAAACTCGTTCGGTCCGGGCAGGAACAACTCAGGAATGACATTCAGGTTATCGATCTATTCCAGATTGAATTTCTGATAATATGGGGATGACGCATAACTGCCCACTTACTTGAGCAACGAAATCGTCATCGAATCTTTGCACGGCATACTCAGTTCCATACCAAGGTTCCTTTTCCCACTTGAGTTCAGGATGGACCTTGAGATGGTCATCACGTTTGGCCATAAGAACAGCACGACTATTCTCAATCGTAAATTGGTTGAGGTATTCCGTGACCTTCGCCTCTCCTTCTTTCTTGTCTGTTTCGTTGTCCCAGTCCCAGGTGAGACGAGGAGCAGCAAGCAAGAGTTCTGCAGGAATAGGCCAAGCCATGTGTTCAGATATCCACGTAGCGTAATCGTCAGGACGCCTCTTCTCTGCAAACCGAAATCGTGTGGTGGAGAGATTGACTACTTCTTGATGATGAAAATCTTCGAACTTGGACGACCGCAACAGGCCAAGGTATTTGTGAACCGCCGAAACCACAGAATGATAGTTTTCTGCAACGGCGTGGTCAATGGCCTGGGTGGCAAACTAGATCAATGATCACTTACCAAATCCTTCTGGAGTTAGATGAATTGTGACTTTAAACATGGCAAAACCTCTACCAAGATTTTGTGGTCCAGAACTCAGGGATGTGACCCAGTGCTTGTTTTTGAGGTAAGAATGCAAAGAACCAGGACCTTCGTGGCCAAGGAAGTGCGAGATAAAATTGGTCGGCTTGTGACGCCAGAAAGGAGGTTGGTATTCTAGCGGAAATGATATCTCGATTGCATGGAAGGCCATAATCGTTTGCACCAATACGAGAGTCTGAAATAGAGGATATCAGGTTCTCGAGCCCACTACACTTTTAGATGACAGACCCCTTTTTCTTCAGGGCCAAATGGGTGCTCGTAGATCATCGGAAGTGCCTCTTGACCACGATTAAGGACAGGAGAAAACAGGGTATTCGCAAGATCGGTAAGGTCATCCAATGACTCTGCAAAAACAGCATGAAAATTAGGAATATCTACGAAGGCAATAGTGCCTCACCTTTTCCAACGATAGCCACGCGCATTCTACTGGCACAGTACTCCTTTGTCCACCATTCCACCAAGCGTCGTCGAGTTTCACGGCCGATTGCGCCGCCATCAGCGTCCGATTCACTGCTAGTCGACGTAGTTGAGGGAGCTGGGGAAGGTCTTCGCGAAGGTATCGGGGTCGCCGCGAGACGAACAGAGGCGTGATCAGGTTTACCTTGTTCCTTGAGTTCTCTAGCGGCTTTCGACAGACTGTTCCTATTTCCGCTTCCGAATTTGGACCACACATGACCAGGCTTGCTGAGATGTTTGTTCAGTTGAAAGATTCGCCACATGTCGGCTTGATGATTCTTTTTGTGCTCTGAATCTACGGCATTAAGTTCCCGGGAGGTACAAGAAGGCGCAAACAATGGACAGTGGAAGAAAGCCGCGAAGCGTTCTAGGGCGCCTGGAAGAGCGGAGGTGGCGACATTAAAGTAATAATTTGTGTTCGACGTTGAAGTATAAGCGTTGGAACTACCATTATTCTTGGCAAGAAACTTGCAGGAGCCAGATGAGCATTCTTGCTACTTGATGACAAGGAAAGTCTTACTTCCGAATATTCATTCTCCTGGGGAAAGATTTCGGTGCCCTGGAAGAGGGTAAGCTCGTGTCGACCGACACTAAGGCCAGCGGTCTTGTGTTTTGAACTTACCATGAATAATAGATGCTCACAAAAATGAGCCAACCCTGGCATATCAGGCTGGAGAAAAAATTGAACCAATATCGAAATTGAGCCATATACAATTGATGAGATCTTAAGGCAACCTACGGGGTCATAGAGGTGGCCGACTGCAACGTCAAGACTGGCTGCTGCCTTGTCTGCTTTCGAGTCGTGCACTAGTGTAGCCTGCAGGCCATTCTCCAGTTGTATGATGCGATAATCTCTATCATCTTGCTCCGATTTAAGAACGGGCTTCGTAAAAACACGATAAGACTTGGCTCCAGGCCTGTCGATTAGTTTCCAGTTTCCCTCTACGGTGGTAATCATGGATCGTTTCGACAAAACAGGTATCGGACGGCAAAACTTTGGTCGGTATCGTGCAGGGAGTGGGTTCCGGAAGATGCTGGATGGTGGTCTAGGAATGAAGTTGAACATTCAGAACAATGCCCCGGCTACTATACGGAGCACTCGAAGTCCAAATAAGTCAATCACTCTGAACCAGATCAGAGGACCCCGCCAGTCAACTGATTACGTAATTTTGTGACAAATGTGACTTCCAAAATGACTTCGCGATCGAGTTGTGTTTCAACTTTCGGTTGGTTTCGGCCAGAGAGAAACCCAAAAATCCTTCTTCAAGTTCAAGGTGAGGCAAATTTATGTCCTTGTTGGGCTGTTCCATTTTCTGGCATATTAATAGCCCGCGATCCAACTGCAAGGCATTTCTTCTCTTAACAGCCACATTATATATGTAACGTGTGACACGGATCCCCTATTGCTTCAATATTTCTTCGATTCTTTTTTATTTCATCTTTAGAATCTCTTCATTATGCAACGTGCACCATATTTATTCCATTCATCATTAATTTAGACTTTACAGTACTCACTTTGAAGTCGAACCAAAGGCAAAAGCAAAACTGATACAGTATCATCGCAACAAATGGCTGATTTGAATCCGTAACAAATCCGTAACCTCTACAATGTCTGCACAGAAACACAAATACATGGTAATGACGAAGTTAGGATGAGATATTGATACATACAAAAAAAAAAGCAAAATCCGGAATATATAGGGTAAATACGTCAAGTAGCCTCCAAGTCTTATGGAGGATCCAGCGGGTAGTGATACACTTTTCTAAAGATGTTCCAGACAACTTCCATTGTTCCCATGACCTTCTCCAGAGCACGCTTCAGAGCGTCGGCATGCTCATCAGACCAGGTAAACGTAAAGAGGTTTTCTATGGGCACGAGACCGTAATTTTCCAATATGGATCGCGGTGGCGTATTCGCCAGAGAGTCTTCTTGCGTGTCGTCGGTGAAGTCTGGTGGTTGCCGCGTTGTGAATGTTGCTGCAGGCTGGATATTCGTCGACGAGAAAGTTGAACTAGTCGTCCTCGTCAGCATCTCCATTGGCACTACGGTGGGGGGTGGCCGTGTCTCTGCGGGTGACTCTCCAAACCACCAATGTGTCCCGGTATTAGTGTCGAGTGTTGTCGTAATAGTTACAGTTGGAATGTCGGTCCAAGAATCGACCGGGTTGAGATAGCCATCACCAGCTTTGGAGTTTTGACGCACGTCAAGCATGAGGCGATAAATGGAACAAAACGCGACAAGAAGAATGGACCAAGTCAGCGCGAAGTACCACTTCAACCCGGGTAAAGCGACGCCGTCTTTATTGTTTATTTTCTGGATCGTTAGTGATATATGCGGTTGGGAAAACTCTGCCACAGAGAACCGGAGAAGGCGATTACCCTCTGGCAGTGCATGATGATAATCAAAATTTGAATGAAGTGAAACGACTTTAAGACCTAAGCATACAGAACATCAGCGAATTAAAATTCATAACATGAGAAAATGAATCTTACCGGGGATAACGTCCACATAGACTTCTAATCGTCCGATAGAGACAAAGAAAGTTGGGAGCAGAATGTTCAGCGCCGACGACCCTTTCCATTTCCTCCCTTTCGAAGATATCACATCTTGCTCTTTCACGATGTAATCTATTACCATCGATCCTCCGACTGACGTGCCAGCATAGACCTTACCCCAACAGAGCCATTCTTTACCACCAAGTTCCTCGAAAGGCGCGGCACCGGCCGTAGCATCTAAGTCCCCTTTTGCAACCATGGTGGTTTCCGACTTCACTGGCACCCCATCAATGCTGGCGCAGATAATATGAACTTTCCGGGGCAGGGTTTCATGAACCCTCAGCTCTTGTGCAGATGATGGGCCGAGAGCCATGCCAAAGTCCAGCCATTCCGAGTCCAATGATGAAGGTGTTTGCAAGGTAAGCCTGACGGCATATCCGGTGGGGAACATGTTGGGGTCCGGAGCAAGCGTTGTTACTGTCGCTTTTACCCAAGGGATAATAGCTGGGCCGTCCCATTTATTTCGTGAAGGAAATGGTATACGCGGGATAGGAGAGTTCGAGGAAACGCGATGCATAGCATTGTTACTTGGTGTTCGCGGACGACTGATAGGTCGAGCGCTACCATTCGGACCAAATGCATTGAATGTGTCCATGTATTTGAGGCTTATTCTTGTGCCGTCTTCACTGCATCTAGTGAATCCGTTTTTCTGCAACACTGTCTTTCTTGCCTGGGGATCATGGCTAACGTCACCGGTAGGGTTAAAGACTTCTAATGATGCGCCTTCTACCTCATTTCGAAGTATAATCGGCGTTGATTCAGAGTCGGCGGCGAGAACCGTAAAACGGGGTAGCACAAGTGGCTCATGATCGCTGGGTTTGTCACTTACGGATGAAGCAGATCCATTGAGACGAGATAGCGTGGCTCTCGGTGTCAACAAAATGGTCCCAGAAATGCTAAAGGTAAAAGTGGATTTGGCCGGAGGTTGTAAATCATTCATGTTGAGGTGGAGTGTAATAGGAGAGCCAGGCTGGTTTATTGGGGGAAGAACTGGTGTCGAGGAAATTGGAAGCGATGAGATCGAAGACATTGTACCCATGGGCGAGGAAGGTAAAGCCCCATTTGCAGCTTCGAACGAATAATCGGCGACATTCTGAACAGGAAGAGGAGCACGTAGTAGCGAAGACATGGACGATCCGGAGTTAGTCCTTGCCGTTAGGTACGTAGTCGATACCTGTGTTTGGCTACTCGAAGAGGGATGCAGAGGACGGGTACCTGTAGAGTCCAACGAAGAAGTCCTGGAGCTGCTAACAGGTGGCGCACTTGACGAGCCGTTGTCGAAACCGGTATATCCATCAGATCCATAAACTTCCCATTGGGTAGGATGACCTTGAGGCCAGGAGACATCTGAACCCTTGGCTTGCAGACTGACGTCCAGGCCAAGCAGTGTTGCGACGCCTGGAAACCAAATCCCCTTGCATTGCCCTTTGAATTCAACATCCATCAAGATACCTTCAATCTCGGGGTTGCTTCCACTTTTCCCTTTGCCGCGTACGGTACATGCCATTTCTCCCTTGACCTCTTCAACACCGACTCTCCGCCTGCCACCTTCATCACCAGGGATATTAAGAACTTTCGTTGGTTTAGCCCATCGAATTCTTATACGCTCTGCACTGGGAAAGGATCCTTGTATTACACACCCCTCTGTCAGATTGCTGGCCGACGAGTCGGATGATTCGTCATCGGCAAAATGAGTGTAGGAATGGGAACGTCTGGTCGATACACTCCGTGTAACATGAGGATCAGAGGTGAGATCCCAGCTGGAATTATCGTCTTCTACAGAAGACAATGACGCGAAAGATGAAGAAGTGGGGACGGGAGGAAATATACGAAGCTTAATCTGGTTGGATAAGCAACGTGGGGTTGGGATGGAAAGCTGACGGTCACTCAGAAAACAGGAGGGGTGCAAAGTGGGTTAATTTACTCACCAGGTAGGGGAATCTTGGGGGCTTGCAAAGGAAGGGGACCCACATGTCGATTGCGGCCATGAACTGCGCTTGGTTTCTATCTCCCATGGACAACCGTCTTCTCGAAGAGGGGGTTCGGGGGGTGGCTTCTTCCGTGTCGGACTGTCCCTCGTCCTTTTGACGCGAAAGAAACACTTTCGGAAGAACAAAAGATATGCTATATCCACTGACAAGGATATGGCCAGTGTACTGAATGTCAATCGGGGGCACGCTCAACTCGCCATTTTCCGGTTTGAGAGAACGGCTCGACATCGAGTTTCCGTTAGACTTGGCCAGATTAAATGCAGAGTTAAAGTTCTCGTGGGATCGGGGAGGAAGGTTCAATGCTCGTGCCGCGGCGTGAAGTAGAGGAGAGACTGTGGACGAAAAATTAAATGGGACCGAGTTCTGGTCTAACGGATGAACTTGAGAAGTATGGATTTTGACGTTTTCCTCTATTATCTGGCATTTCAGAAGGAACAGATCAACTTGAATCAAATAACCGACCTGGAAAAAGTGGAATGGTTGAACCAGGTGACACGGCGTCCACAGGTATACAAATCTATTGGCAATGGCATAGCAGATGAGTTTGTGACATGCGGACAAACGGGAAAGGACGACGAGCCTTAAGAAACATCCTTATGGATGCTCCATCCTGACCGTGCTTCGCTCTGCCTTCCATAGCCAACTTCGTAACAACATTCAGCTTTTGTTGGCCACCACCAGTGACCGTCGGCGAATAACTCGAATTATTGGTCGGCGCGCGGAGATAGCTTGACCGCGACGACGGCGTCGACATTATCGAAGGAGGACTCAGCGGTTGTTCATATCTTGCATTTGTAGGAACTGGCATAATGCATGAAACCTGGTCGATGAGTGGCAGATTGTGGTTGTTAGACGCGTGAACAATAAGGATATTCGTCGCCAGGCAGCGCAGAAGCAAAATAATATATATGTGGAAATTTAGAGGGCCGTCACTGGGAGAGAGGGTGTGCTGGACGGGCTGAACGGCGGACAGGAGAGCTTTCGAGAGCCTCGGGTTGCCAGGCGTCTTGGCGCGACTGCCAGTAAACGACGCGTCGATGACCCTTGTACACAAATGCAAACAACCGAATTCATATTTCTCGGACGCGGCGGTGCATGCCACATGGTCGATTCGATGGACCATTGCATTGAATTGGAGGATGTGCACATATGGAATCGTATTATACCTATTGTACAACGATGATAGCAAGTAAGCATACCAAGGCGCATCAGTACCGCCAATCTCTCTTGGCCTGGGCGAGTACAGCAATCACGCATCGCTATCTCTCCTTTCGTATGGGTGCAAGGGATGCCATGTCTGATACAGACGGCCTCCTACATCATCGGAAGACATTGGGGGAAATATAAAAATAATGTTGGCATGACTTTTAGTGCAAGTGTCCTGTTTGGCGCGGCACGAGAAATTAAATGTATTACAACTAGCTCTGTGCATAATCGAATCGTACTCGGCGGGATCACGTCCCTAAAAGCAATGCAAATCAGAGATGGTGATGCGTAGATTCATGTTATTGCACACCTTTATCTCCAACAACTGATTCGCAGTCACATTGAAAACAGTCGTCCCAACATGATCGAAATTCCGGGCTTGACCAGAGTAATCAGCAACAGCCAAAAGCATGACATATATATTAGCTGTGAGGTTTCGGGATCAGGTCGACAGGTTGACAATTTGTGATAAAAGAAATCTAACCGATATAGAGGTGCAGCGATGGCCAATTCCCAGGTTTCCTTGACCTCCAATACTTTTTTTAATCGCAGTTCGGTGTCGGGCACGCAGTGGATGAAATACTGTCGGATATGATTGTCGCGCGAATAGAAGTTTCGGGTGTCTCATACCGAGTTTGTTGACTTCGTCCAAGCTATGGATTTCGGCGCAAGGGAACCAAACGCCGGAGAGTGCACCGCTTGCGTTTGAATGCGCCTTGAAATCTCATCCGATCCCGAAGAGTCATACCAACCCCAAAGGGCAAAGCATTCATCAGTGTCAGGATTTATCTGCATTGTGCTCGAGCTACAAATATAAACGGCCTGCGGAAATACTAGAGTCAAAATGAAATTATGGCCGTCAGTTAAATTAAAACAATACCTCCAAAATCTCCAACTTTAACTCCTTTGAAAGCAGTAACAGGGTTTGGGTCGGCGGTATTCTACTGTTCCGCTCACTTTCCCCAGAGCGTCACGCTAACGGAGAATCCCGACTTGTCGACCAGCGTCAACTCACGTTTAGGAATCTCGGGACACGTTAACGAAAAAAATAGATGACAGCCATTGAATGATGTACCTGTCGATTCTGCTGGTCGATATGATTTCAGTCAACGGCGAAGTTTCCTTTACAACACCGATGACACCTACAATGATACTTGAGGATTGATATAGGCCTGACAGACGAATAACGTACCGCAAATAGCGTCTTGCTCAATTCTTTGAAGGCACAAAGTTGTACTCGACCGTGGGTACATCGGTGACTTCATGACTCTGAAGACGACACCGAGTTCAGTGGGGATAAAGGTATGATGGAGGTGCATGGATGGTCTACTTCTGTGACTTCCTCGAGACTGAGCTCGTAATCATTATTGAGATCCAAAAAAATCTTTTTGGTCCGTGCGTTGGAGTCATCGTACACCTTTCCCTCCTTCAGCTTCGGATAGAGCTTGTCAACAAGAAGATAAATCCAGTTTCCCGGATCTCGCCCGAATCATCCATGAGGGTGACATTAATGAGTTTACTTCACCACGAGGGTTCGACTAAGTCTTGATGTCAGACTTCTGAGAAACGCTAGCTTGATGGTCCAGTTATTTTGATATGGGCTGAGAGCTTCAATTGGGTACAGTTCCCATGGCTCTCTCTCGGTGGGAGTTGTTGGAGAGGGCTGGGTGGCATATTCGCAGGCGGCAGGAGCAGGCTCGGGCATGTGCGAAGGCATAGCGCTGGACGGACGGGACATGATCAACAGGGAGATCATCAGCAGCGCCGTGCTGTCGAGGAGGGTCAATATTGATATGGTGATCAAAGGCGTGGTCCATCTAGTATGTGGGGAGCAAGCACAACTACAAGGGTTGAGCATACAGAGCGAAGTTGAACGAGACGTGTTTCCCCTGCAGAGATTTGCATTTCAATTTCTCGCCGAGTGCGATGGTCTTCCTGGTAACGCCATTGGAGTCTACGATGCCATTGATCAGAGTGGCTAATATCGCCTGCATTAACGGACTATCGGACAGGATATCGGGTTTGGAGGTGTCTTGAGCGTAAGGATGTCGAGAAATGAACTTTGTCATGGAGGTTGACTGCAGTTTCGCGGAGAACAAGATAGTCGCGTGACGCAATGTGACCCTACGCGTTTCTATGTCAGCGCAAGAAAGAAAAAGACGCAAGTCCGTATCCCCTTTGTCAAACGCCCGGCGGAGATTGTCTGCTGCTTCTACTGGCACGGGCCTAGCAGTACTTCATCGTTCCTTTGCCCTGGTTGACAGAACTGTAAACTTCGGCGGTTCCTTCGCCTTTCCGAAACTCAGGTGTCGACGATCCGAATTTTAAGCCACTATGTGGAGTAATGATTTCTCGGCTGTATGTATGGTACGTGTAATTACATCCCTATGCAAATTATGTAGTTCATCTGTCGCTACTATAGTATATATGTATATGTAACTATGGAAAAGCAATTGGCAAGTGTCAATCGAAATCGAAAGCAAATAAAAATCATGTCACAGCAAGAAACATCTGACGTCCCGTGCATCTCCTCTGGGTTTAGCGTCAGTTCGCCTTCAAGATGGCCCGCCTGGTCGCGTCGCGCCCAGCCTTGAGGAGCACAGAGAGTTCATTCCCCCCTGTTCCACGGACAGGGCCATTCCCGGAAATCCTGGCAGCGTGAAGGCGATCGATCATAGCACTTGCGGGGCACCCGCCCCGAGCGCCAGGCGTGGATCGAGACATTGTTACAACATACAGACAAGCAATGCGAATGTGGTTATCTCGAAGCCGCTTCAGTGCTGTCACCGCGGAATCGTAGGGGTCACGAAGGGCAGGTATCGATTGAGCGACCTCGCGAACAGAACACGGGGTAGCTGAAAGCCGTTTGAGATAATCCTGATGTTTCCCCGGCATGTATCTTCTCATTCTCTCCATGAATCCAAGGTCGGCTCGCTTATTTTCTGGTGAAGGCGTCGGATAACGCCTCTCGCGCAGCTTGTGATCAACGGCCAGGAAGATATCGAGCGCATGCATCACGCTACTTTGGCCAGCCGATGGCCCACTGAGATCTAGAGGTTCAGACGCGTCAACGCCCTCGTAAATCCAGCCAGGTTCGGTTGGGCCTTTCGCATCGCTACCTTCGAACCACGGCCGAATGTCCCAATAAAAAACGTGTGGGTCGCATAGTGGGCGAACGGACTGGATGATTTCACCGATGCCTTCTATAGTTCCTGCTAGGCGATTGAGGTCTCTCCCAACTTTCGAGATGGAAGTCAGGTCAGAAACGTTTGGGAGGGAGTTATAATCATCTATGATGCGCAAGATCTCTACCCCACGTAATTCGGCCCTTGCAGAAGTTTGATAAAAATTCCGTTCGTCATCTGTTCCTGAAAACAAATTAAGAAATCGCATATTGTCGATGGATAGGGGTTGCTCTGGATTTACGAGTTCCCAATTCCAAAGAACAGTGTCCGCGAATGTCAGGACAGGAGCGAAGCCCAGCTGACGGGATATTTGGACCAACGGGACCGCCAAGGTTTTTGGGACGATGGAAGGGCATCCTTCGGCCCGTGGCATTGAGTGAACATAAAAATTGACGAGCCATGCGAGAACCATATGTGCGCGTTGTAAACGACGCAGGTCATCGTGAAGGGGTGTCGTATCAAGAACAGGCCACTATATGAAAGAACGCGATGGTCAAACACGGTCTCATGGAAACGTCACAAAGGGAAAAAAACTAACCGACACAATATTTGATCTCCACTGTTCTCCGAAGGCACGTTTCTCGATAGCCTCCTCCGATTCATCTTCGGCTAGGCTGAGATTCCCATTGGCGTCGCGGAGCGCGTCCTCCCAGATGCTGTACTCCGCAGACAGTGGCTCCAGAGGTTTGGGAGGGAAGAAGCCGGAGCGCGTATCAATGTCATAGGAACTCTGTGAGCGCCATTCAGGAGCGACCTTGTAGTTGACATTGATGGTCGAGTTGAAGAGGGAGAGGGCGAGCTTGAAAAAGAGGCGGAAAAAGATGGGTGGTGTCTGCAGGACGTTGACGATATCCATCGCGTATGGACACTGGGTGGCGACCAGGAATGAGCTGTTTAAACGTTTTGGATTAGGTTCTTATAGAAATAGAGAAAAAAAGTTAACGCCACATCAAAGAGGAAAAAAAGACGATTCATCTTCCAACGGAACGGCTCTGGATCCCTGGATTGTATTGCCCCTTGTCGGACAAGATTCCGTTTTGCCTGTGTCCGGGACCCGCCATTGGAGGCAGCGCTGAAATCTAATCTCAAGTCTTAGCTCCGTTGACTGGATCTTTCAAAGCAGAATGCTCGATATATCTCGGGTTCCCACGCACCTCCATGCCAATCAATTATCTTCTTGATTGACTGGTTTTTCTTTGCTGGTAACAACTCTGTGCTGCTGCGCTATGTCAGGCTGTCACTCGTACTTGTATCTAGATCCAATATATATCGGCGATATCTCGCCATTTCGTTTATTGGAGATATGACGACGTTTGTTTTCTTTGAATAGCCATCTTGAGTCTAGTGCCTTCGATGGTTTTATTTTCTCGGCGATTTGCATTTTCGCGAGTTGATGTGCTTGTGCAAATATGATCGAACTCAGGAACAGCGCACTGCGATTTAGTCTTGCGCCCACAACCCGTGAAACCGATCCGGAGGTCCATCTACATGTGCAGGGCAACGTGCCCGACCCTTGTTGCCACAAGAGGATCTCTATTTTCGACCGCGCTCCTTCCCGTTTCGATCGCGTTTGGGCCTCACGTCCTAAAGGGTCTCCAGCGCTCATCCTTTTGCTTTGTTATCTGTGGATCTCTTGACTTTTTAGGTCAGTCACTCCGAGCCACACTTGATCGGATATTTCTATTCCCGCCAATAGTTGGCGCAAGGCTTCTACACCCCAGTGAGCAGTGGGCACTCATTTCGCTTGGTGCTTCCACTTCAGCCACACCCGATTACCATCCTGGTTGTCTGTCAATTCGCACCTTCGTTGAACAACTTCCAACAACTTTTCCTTGACCCCCATCTTCCCCGGACGCAGCTCCGCAAATCTAGCCAGTAACTCATCGAAACGAAAGGCCAGTCCTCCGCCGGACGCGTGAGAACCGGTTACCACTGAACCGATCTCTTCTTCAGTAGGCAAGACGTACTTGAACGGGTTTGAAATGGTGCCTGAGGTCAGTTCCGCCGGGACGCTGAGGGAAGGGGCCGGTGTCAAGAAAGAAGACTTTGGGTCGAAAAACCTTGAAATAATGTCGGGAGTGACATCCTCCAATGTGGAAGGAGACCATCCAGGTCTCTCCTTAAGCTTCTGGACAATCACAGCCTGAACACCAGTAATGAAATCTGAACTTGCACCTCGCTATTAGTGGAATGAGTGGAAGTCAAAAGGTACAATATAGCCTAGTAACTCACGCAAAATGCCGTCGCTATTTTGAGTTCCATGTCCAGCGCTTGAAGAAGAGATAATTTCGATCCTCGACGAATGGCCTCCAATGCAACCTTGAGACTTGTGGGACTACGCAGATGAAGCATTGTCAAAGTATTGGTGGCCCATTGCGCGACTTCCATGTCCTCACTCTGAGCGAAGATCTCAAGGTCTTTCACAATTTCCTCGACGGTGTTGTGACGGAAGGCATAATCCAGTGCTACCCGCTTTGCTCCCGTGAGTGGGGCAGGAGGTTCACTCGGTTCGCGTTCTGCCGAAAGATCTTCAATAGTACGATCTACGAGACTTGCATGGGGTTGGTCTAGCTCAGCAAGCCGGTCGAGGAGGATAGGGATTCTCTTTGATGGAATGAAATGTGTTGCAAAACCATGCTCGCTGGGGAAAAGTATTGAGGTCGGAAACCGAGGAAAGATTGCTCATCGGCTTACAAAACGGCTCTCCCAGACAAGGTGTCCGATGTAAGGGCAAGATATGTTCCAATTTCGCCGTCCAACCTCGAGAGAAAAAAGCTGCCGCCAACGTCCGGACAGTAGCCTATTTTAGTCTCAGGCATCGCAAAGACGGTCTTCTCGGTGGCGACTCGGAATGGCGCATTTGCCGCAAGTCCAACCCCCCCTCCCACTAATGGTCAGGGTGAGTCAGAATCGTATGTCAATTAAGATAGTGACCGGAGACTCACTAGTCATTCCATCCAATATGGCAACGTAAGGCTTTTTCAGAGCCGCAAGAATAAAGTCTAATTCAAATCTGTTTAATGGAAAGGTCCCTCAATTCAAAAATAGCAAACAGAACAACAAAATAAAAACCCACTCTCGTTGGAAGAACTCAATCGCAAGGGGAAGTGTGGCAGGATCTGCCGCGTTCTTGACGACACCTACGTCAATGTTTAGACTCGTCTCTTGCCCAAGGAGGTCGTTTTAGCCAAACCTGCTACGTCACCCCCGGCGCAAAATGCGCGTCCAGCCCCTCGCCCAACAATAGTCCCGCAGAGATCGGAAGTGCTCCACTCCTAATGCCATTCGAATCAATGAACCTCTAAAGTCAAATAATTTTTTTTTGAAACGAACCTCAATTTTTGGTCGTAGGGTAGATAGCATATTGTCGTTAAGTGCATTTAGTTTTCCCGGTCTGTTGAGAATATACGTTCGCGCAGAAGAGTTGGATTCAAACAAAACGGTTGGCTGCAAGTTTCATATGGACGTGAATAAACAGGGCTGGCATTTCGGTCTGACCCTTACCTCGGATGGGTTGGATGGAGTGGTGGTGGTTGACATCATATGCTGGCCAATGGCTGTTGTTCGTTGAGTTGCTGCGCGAACAGCACCGCGAGACATCCTGCCGCGGATAGCTGTAGCCAACATATAGAACTGACTTCACTGCGATGAAGACGTGATTCGACGCGGCTTCCGACGGAGACGAATGTTGAAGTCGGGAGCAAAAGGTGGCCAGTCGGAGCTCCGCTATGAGGTTAGGGTTTTCCCATCAACGATCCTAGTCAGCGACGAACATCTTTCTTATGGACACCCATATTCCCTCTGTCGGTACTCGTATCAGTTACAATGACCATCTTGGAACAATTAGGTATGTTGGCCCTGTCGACAACACTCGTGGGCAGTGGCTAGGCGTCGAATGGGACAACCCAGAACGCGGCAAACACGACGGACGCAAGGACGGTAAATTCTATTTTACTTGCCGGTAAGCCCTGGGCTACAAATTGCTTTCAAATCCTTTTCCGTACCCAAGGTGATCCTCGGACTGCAGATTTAAAACTTCAGGGTCATTCATCAGGCCATCGCCGCACATTCTATACGGTGTATCGTTTCTTCAGGCTCTGTCAGCAAAATATATTGAAACTCTCCATGGATCGGATACCCAGGAAACAGTCACCCTCGGATCTTCTCAAGGTGCCATTCAGGTCGAAGCAGTGTCTCTGGACAAAATCAGGGAGAAATTCTCCCGTTTAGATCGTTTGCGCGAAGTCAGTCTGGATATGGCCAATATCGTGAAGGGAGATCCTCCAGGAGAGATATCGAAAACTTGTCCTAGTGAGCATCATCATTCATCATTAAAAATCATTTCTTCAATTTTAGAAAGATGTCCGGGGTTTGGATCTTTCTCAGAATCTATTGCCCAGCTGGGAAACAGTGGCACAGATTGTCCAGGAGCTGCCTTCACTGCAAAGACTTTCGCTGAAGTGAGTCGAACTGAAATATCTTTTTCTCAAGCTGGATTTCCGCACCAACAGTCGCACCCGCCTTCAAATGCCTACGACTTATGATTGGTTGACTGCCTCTTTTCGGAAGCTGACAGAGATCCAGCTAAATGACACCTTAATGGATTGGACAGATGTGCAAACTATCATGTCGTTCATACCCCAGCTTCGAGTCATTGAATTGGGCTATAATCAGCTTACTCGACTTTGCGGTGATAAGCCTCAGAACCAACTCAACTCCGTCGTCGAAGTTTTCAATCTGGATACCAACCACTGCTCCGACTGGACGCATATCTGCACTGCTCTAACAGAATACAAATCGTATGTCGTCTGTTTTAATATCGCTTATTACAATATTATCATCATTACCATATGTCAAGTTTACAGCGTGTTGTCTTGACGTCCAATAATATCGAAAATATCCCCTTCCCCGAGTCTCCTTCAGACTGCCTACACGGTCTCAAATATCTCTCATTATCAGAGAATCGCATCAATTCGTGGGAAGCAATAGATGCGCTGTCGTGCTGGCTTCCTTCTCTGGAGACACTGATGATGACTGGGAACCCACTCGTGAACGGTAAAGACAGATGCCATTGTCCTCTTTGAAACTGTTCGTGCTGAGGCTATCTTTATCTTTATGGAGATGGCGAACTCGGAAAGCAAGCGCGACCTTTCTTGATTGCCAGGATTCCATCTCTTATGACATTAGATGGCGCCTCTGTGAGTCATTAAATACTGCTTGGTTCCTCTTGCTGGACCTTTATCTAGATATCCTCCCGAGAGCGGGCCGACTCCGAACTTTTCTACATGTCACATATTATTCAACAGGGAATCGTTCCAGACGAGGTTAGAAGCAAGGCTCACTACCATTGGGACAACCTGTGCAAAAGTCAGTCCGGCTTTTGAATTCTCTGTCAGGGTATTTACAGGCGGCAAGGGCACGGTAAACCCGATGAAATACAGAAACAACAAAACATACAAAATAAACTGAGCAACCATCTTATAGGTTTGTGTCTTCAAAGCTTTTTGCGAAACCCATGACCTAGACCAAGACCAGATTTACAACTTTTTCGTTACGACGAGTCAATGGAGCAAAACGGAGAAGCATTTCAGAGCCCTCCCGAAACTATACTTCGTGTTCTGCCGACGATGACCCTACGTATCCTGCGTTTGAAACTATGCAAGTCTCTCAAGTATGATGTACGCTCTACAAAGATCACATTTTGGTTGCGCATGGGACATAGATTGCTCTCAAAGTTAGAGACAGAACAGGATTCTAGAGACTTAGATTGGCTTGGCGTAGAAAGTGGTTCACAAATCGTATACCAAGTACAATAAAAGTACAACATGAGCACGACTGAACACGATGGATTGCAAAACAGATTATTGTATACCTTCCTTTACTTTGTTTGGTGCACCTGGAAATGCAAATCTATGCAAATGCCCAATTTCAGGTCTGTCGTGGACTTTCGGCTTGAACTTACCCGTGGATAACCAAAAACCGCGATCCGGCACAGTTTGCTCAATGACCATACGGGAATGTGTGGTTCGCTCTTTAACCTTCGACCGGGGTAGTTGCGTGGTCGCCTTGGGACGGGCCTCGTCTTGCACAAAGATCGCCAATTTTTCCTTATGCCTCTCCGAGCGGTGTTGACCAACCAATAGAGAAGTACACGTCCGGGTAAACGACAACACCACAAAGATCGGAGAAGTCCAGTATAGAAGGGAAAGAAAACCATTGGACGCCATCCGTTTTCCTGCACATGAACTTTGCAAATACGCCTCAACGCGACCATCCTTCACCGGCACCATTGGCCGCATGCCTTGGCCTATCGTCGTAACGATCTTCTTTGTCGTCGCGTCTTCTATCGTCTCTGCGGCGGTCTTGATCGTCCCTACGTCGGTCATAATAAAAATCAGGCGCTCTGCGGTCATCATAGCCTCCGCGCCGGTAATCTTCGTACCCTGCAGGCCTTTTATCATCAACCTCCCTCCTGGAAGGTGGAGACCTGGGCGGACGACGATCATCATGTTCTCCACGGCGAGGAGGGGACCTCGAGCGGTCCCGACGGTATCTGTCATTGCGATCATCCCTGTAACGGTCATCGCGACGATCGTCTCGACGATCGTCACGGCGATAGTTATCGGGCCCAGAGCGCTGGGGCTTTTCTCTAAGTCTTCACTGAATAGAATAATGGCAAAAACTCACTGAATCATCGAATGTGACACGAACAGGCCTCCCACGAAGGTCCTTTCCGTCAAGGTCCTTAACTGCACGGTCAGCATCCTCTCTGGATAAATACTCAAGTATTCTAAACCCGAAAGGTGAGCGGAAGAGCGACTCAGTTGAAATTCTAGCTTACCCTTGCCCGGGAACATCACGGTCGATGTCAGCGAATGAAACGCTGCCTGCATCACGGCCGAAGTCTTTCAAGTCCTATGGGCAGTAAGGAAGTGTCAGGTCCATCCAGGTGTACGATTTTCAGGGTCGCCAAATGTGTGGCCAATATAACGAAGCAGAGCAGGAAGTCCATGATAGTCGGCAGATATCGACGCCTCCGGTAGGTATTACGAAGGGCACGGATCCGGGACAGGGCCACGCAACCTATTCATAATGAGAAACCAAATGAAAATTCGTACCTGCCAGCTTGTGTCACGAGAGACACCCGAAACAATCAGGCGGATCCCAGGGGGTCTGCGAGACCGAGGAGCTCTGTCGCAACAGTATGATTAGTAAAGACTTCACTTGTCGCACAATACCTTACCCATAGGCCCCTCTGTCTTCGTGAACCTCACGACGAGGACGACTTTCTTTCGCAAACTCAACAACAATGCTGCAGTAAGTAAAAGGTTAGATATAAAATTTCAAAAATTTGAACCGGCGCACTTGGTGCCCATGAATGGCTTTCCGTTGAAGTTGTGGACGGCGTCTTCAGCGTCCTTAGATAGGAATGAGAAAACACGTTTGATCATAATACACTAATATTCACCTTAGCATTCTCGAATTCAACAAAACCAAAACCTAACAGTGTGATTCTTAAACCATCGCATTTAGTAATAATAAAAAAGGCAACGCACCGGTCATGACACGACAGTCGATGATATGGCCATATCCATCAAAAAACTTGGACACGTCTTCGGATCGTGCATCAGTAGGGAGTCCTAAAAAAGGGTTTACATATGTTCAAGGCAAGGTTTGGAAGACGAAGGCCCTTACTGCCAAGATAGAGACGCCTGGACATTGTGGTAAGAGGATAAGGTGAGTGGGATTCAACTTGATCTGAGTTTGAATTTCGATCAATACTCTGTGGCAAGCCTTCCCAGGGGGCACGGACCATCCATTACTAACTTTGACTGGCTAATAGTAATATTCATATACATTGAACGTAAGAGAAACAATGAACTAGTGTTGTGCCTGCGACCAATCAATCGAATTAATATCAATTCCTTCCTGCACCATCTCCCAAAGTGGGCTTCGAAGTCGGTCAGCGTCAACCTCTGAACGACAAAAAAGCGAACCAACCTCATTTCACGGAGCTTGTGGACGGTCTTGATGATGTGTTCTACTACAAAGTCGACTTCGGCCTCCGTCGTGAAACGGCCGATACCAAATCGAAGCGATGAATGTGCCATATCTTCTGCCGCACCTGAAATCCAAGCAAATCAATTTGTAGATATGTACGGAATGAAAAACAATACACACCAAGAGCTCGTAAAACATACGACGGCTCCAATGAAGCTGAAGTACAAGCACTACCCGACGACAGTGCGATATCCTGGAATCCAGTGAGGCGCAGTTCATAAGCTGTGATGGAGAGACTGACCTTCAACGCCATCAACAAGCTTTCACCTTCAACATATGAAAAACTAAGATTCACACAGCCTGCATAACCATTCGGATCTCCATTTCTCACAACGTGTTCGACTTTGGCGTTGATCTTCTGGATCAGCCGGTCAGATAGTTCTTTCACATGTGCGTGATCTGTCTTCAAAGGATGAAGGGGTTCAGTATGAATATGATGTCTTGCTCGCGAAAATCAGCACCCCTGCACGGCAATCATAGCGGAGCTGGTCCTACCTGGACAAAAAAATTGCCAGGAAGGTTACCACTCAGCTCGACGCTTTCGCGTCATTCAAAGTGCAAATATCCATCATAGGTGTATCACAAAATGTTCAGTACTCACCGTCATTTCTTTTTTTGCGATCCGAGCGGCTTCACCAAGCCCCACCACCAAAGCTGCGGGAACGGTGCCACTACGCAAACCTCGTTCTTGTCCTCCTCCACTAAGAATGGGGTCTAACCTGACCCTCGGCCTTCTTCGAACATACGCAGCTCCAATACCCTTTGGCCCATACAATTTATGCCCAGAGATGCTCATTAGATCAACGTTCATCTCATTGACGTCCAGTGGGATTTTTCCAACGGCCTGAGCGGCATCTGTATGGAAGTAAACCCCCCGGTGTTTTCGAAGAATGGCTCCAATCTCTTTTAAAGGTTGGATGACACCAGTTTCGTTGTTTACGGCCATTATTGATACTAGAGACGTCGTGGGTCGAATAGTGGCTTCAAGCTCCTCCAGAGAGATAACTCCGTTTTTCTGGACCGGCAGGTAGGTTATTTCAAAACCCTCTTCCCCAAGTTTCCTGCATGAGTCAAGAACACATTTGTGCTCCTGATGTACAAAGGTAAGGTCCCAATCACAAAGAGAAAAAGTCAAATACCGTCTGCGTAGTAATAATATGCCGCTTTTTCTCTTTGTGAAATCGAGCAACGCCTTTGATGGACATGTTGTTAGATTCAGTGGCGCCAGAGGTGAACACAATGTCCTTTGCATCTGCACCAATCAGATCGGCCACATGCTAGAGCAACACAATCAAAGGGATGCAATACGGTGGTCGTATTCAACACGAACCTTCCTCGCATCCTCGACGCCCTGTTCAGCCTCCCACCCATATGCATGGGTTCGACTATGAGGGTTGCCGTACTGATCCGTCATGTAAGGTAACATGGTATCAAGTACGCGTGGGTCAACTGGGGTTGTGGCCTGGAAATAGTTGTAAGTAGGCAGTTCTTCATCGCAAAAGTAGAACAGCAACCTGCATGTCAAGGTAAATGGGTCGTGTCTTGCTTTCCGTTGCCCCTTCACGGCGAGGAGCATCAAGTTTGAAACCAAGCATGTCTGTTATTAAGATTAGCACGTAAAATATACTGGAGTGCCAAATTTCTTCACCTGGGTGTGGCGTAAAATGGTTGTCTTCTTGATACTGTGAGGGAACATCGACAACACTGGCTCTGTCGGCTCCCGACGGTTGAACAAAAGTTCGGCATCCATTAACAGACGAGACAGAAGATACCACTGATCTTCTGGCCACCGTTCGAGATATTCTAGAGAACATTACAAATAAGAAGAGGAAAAGGGAACACAAGGAGGGCGGAGATATGGTAGTGTGGATGAGAGAAAATACGGGCGTGTTGCCGATGACGAGCAGCGGAATGCCGATAGGTGAATAACATTACACGTGACACACGTGACTGGTACATAAGTGGTACTAGAATTTCACACGCAGTCAAGCCTGGTCTTAACCTTCACTAGCTTCACTTACCACAGCTTTCCACCCTTGCGTCAGAGAAGAACTAGCTGCGTAGGATACTATCCCAAATGGTGACGTATAATAAATTCTGAGCCCTACTTTCGCCTAGGAGCCGCGCTGTCCGATGTCGATATCCGGGAGGAAGCGTACTGTGCTCAGTCTGTGCTCTTTGGACAATCCCAACACTTCTCAAATTTAGGGAAACTTGGACTCACAACTATGGGAAGAGGGGCTTGCACGCGCTTGCTCACTATAACAACTCCTTTGTAGCTGGCCATTACCATCTGTACCCTATCAATCGGCGTACAGCAACTGGAACGATACACTTCACTTTAGAACGCTTTATTCTAGAACTCTTTGAAGAACAATTATCATGAGAAGACGATGTTGCACCGAAAAATCTCATCGGGATTTGGTGATGTGCTAAGGTGACGGCGACGTGGCCACGATGCAAGGAAATGATGCTTCGTTGCCAAGTCGGCGCACCTGTTTACTGCCAGAGGAATCGTAAGCCTTTCATGTTTTGTTACCTGGTGGGTTTTATCTTCCTACCTACGTATTATGGATGAGGCAAAGTGCACAACCCAATCTCTAATTCTACACCCCAAGCGGGTCGACGTCCAAAGAACTCTAATGTTACCAGTTGCCCGTGGTCTTTTATATATAGGTCCATCTGATTGAAAGTTGTGTCTGAGACGCTGACCGCGTTGAGGTGATTTTGACTTTGTCATGAATGACAGGTGACAGATTCTGCCAATATAAATTCAGTGTAATTTGTGAACTCCGTAAGATTTTTGTCGATCATACAAACCTAGTTTGCTTCGCAATGATGGTCTCTACGATCGGCGCTTGAGATGACCAGAAATTTCGATTCAATTGCTCGCTTTACAGACCTAAGACGACCATTTTATTTTCTACACAAATGTTATAAACATTTTTAGTACGTCTAATCGAATTCAGGGTCTCAGAGAGCTGGTACGGCGTTCTTGACCAACGTCGCGAAGTATTCCTAGCATGCATAAGTTAGGATCTGCAAAAAGATGATGTAGTGTAAGATCCTCACCTGGAACCACGAACCAGCCTCTGGAGCAGGCTGGTCAGCGTCACTTAGACCACAGTGAGAATCGTATCTCGGTGATGAGGTGTTGGATGTGCCATCGCATTCGCCTCCAGGCTTGACCCAAACAACAGCATCGATCAGACTAGAACCGGTGTTGAGAGTGGGGCGTGTTCCGAAACCAGCGCCTTTCACGTTGCACCAGTCACCCCATTGTTGACGGAGGTTTTGAACACCAGAGCGGCCCTGATCAACTATGAAATGGGCTGGGAAGCCTGCTGAGCTGAGCATGGGAGCAAGGGCCTATGATCCACTTGATTACTATATCATCCACCCAAAAGCAATTTGAAGGCCTACATTGATATAGTGTGATTCATCGTAGTTAGGGTTTCCTTGGGTAATCGGGTCGGGGGACGCAGCAGCTTTGAATACATGAACACGAGCACCTGGCAGTGGAATATGAGGACTCACTGATAGCATTGTAATTCGCGACATTGGTAGCTAATCCACGGACGAAACTGGGGGAGCCTGCGCTTTTATACAAATTGGCAAATAATTGGGCGGCCGGGGACAAGTTAGCGGGCCATCCGAGCCATCCAGCATGTCCAGCATCGAGGTACATGTACACACTAACAGTGTTGAGCTGTTGGATCGCGTATGTAACCGCAGCCTAGTAACAAGGTGAGAAAGCGCCAAGTTAAAAGGCGGGATACATACCAAGTACGTAGTTTGAGCGTTAGCGCATTTAGCAACATTAAGGTTGGTGACCAGATTTGCCAATGAATCAGGTTCAATGACTGCGACGACACGAACATCGGGGTAAACTAGAAAAAGGCAAAAAATAAGTATTAAACTCTCCAAAACATTTAGCAAACTCACGTTTGATTTGGGCGACAAGTTGGTCAATGTATGTCTTGTAGTTGGCCAGGCCATTGTTGGCAATCGTGAACTCTCCATTGGACGCAAGAGCAGCGCAATCACGATCGGGTAGATCGTAGACTACAATTTGAACAAGGTATTTCGTGTTAGAGGCCTTCCCTTTGGCGCTAGCATCAGCAAGATATGTTCCTAGTTGTGCAGTCTTTGCGATGACATCGAACCAAGTGAAGGTTGGAATGTTAGCAATGCTCAATGCCTTGGATTTCTGGGTGGCGTCAGTAATTGATGCGGCAGCAGCGGTAACTTCGTTGGCATAATAAGGGGATAAATATATCTTTGAATATAAAATGAGTATGCGATGTCACTTAATTTGAAGATACGTACAGTGTAACCCGTGAAAGGGTTTCCAGCTGCCGGCGTAGTGGTGGGGGTTGATACAGGGGTTGTTCCACCTGTCGTTGTGGTCGATTTCGTGGTTGGGGTCGAGGTCGGGGTCGTAGTCGTCGGTTTCGTGGACGTCGAGCTTGACGCCGCTCCTGGCCTGGGTATATGTAAGTTAGAGAAATGCAGAGGACACATGTAAAAGGACCTACAAGCACTGGGAGTAATATGGGTTCGAGAAAACGCAGGTGGATCCAGTAGCACAAGTCGTGTCACCAGCTAAAGGAAACCTCGTTAGTACGGAGGTATAAGTAATGAGAGAAGCATCTGCAGCTGACTCCAGCCCTGTCCTCCACACTGTCCGTAGATGGGGCTAACTGCCTCCACAAAGGCAGGAATCAACGACGCCAGAGAAAGCAAAGCAGAAAATTTTAACATATTGAACGATAAACCCAAGGGAAGAAAGCTCTGAGGAACACCGCAGTGCTGCATTAGAGCCTGTTTTATAGCGTTCAGTATATGGAAAATAGCCCGGCGTTGAGCCGACAGAGCATGGACGGAAGGAAGTCGGGGTCCTCGACCTGACTATAAGGTGACAGTCACAAGACAATATTCATCCGATGGTCGTCGAGCTCACGGGGACCAGGGATATAGGAGAGGATGTTGGTTTTCTTTAGGCAGGCGGCACAACGTCGGACACGTAGACATGGAGAAAACAGTCAGGCCATCTATGAGGTAAGGAGAACGACATAAGACCATTCTAGAGAAACAAGGCTCATTCGACGACCAGAATAGTTCCGGAAAAATCGCGTGGCTTGCTCGATAGCACAACGTTAACAAAATATTGCTTCCGTTTTGGAGCAATTGTCTTCGGGTATGCCAGCAACGGTCAACCACAAGATCGTGGCGTTCAGGAAAAGCTGCAGGAAAATGGTATACATATCATCCTAAACCTCGATGCTCGATGAGGCTCGTGATCTTGCAAATCGGAACCTGTCGTAGTTCTTTGTCATTTCAGGCCATCCACATGCCCCATAGCCTGGGACTTGGTTTACGAGCTAAAATTCGGACTTCAAGTTGGCAAGAATGCATTCGATGCCTTCGTATGGCAGTCTGTCGTCAACAATCGGAGAAATGCGTACCAGCCGCATAATAAAGCGACAGCCCAATGAGATCTAAAAAAAGATATGTAAGCCGCGTGCTTGGCCACCAGATTTGTCTGTTTGTCGAATATAATTAGAAAATAGACTTCATGAGAAAACACATGAACTCCTGTAATTCTGAATTAAACTTGGGGAGGCCTGAGAAGCTCTATCAGTTGAGTAGTTGTAAGACAGAGAAGGACATACCCCTTTCTCGGATGTAAGGAGATCCGTCCGGTAGTTCAAAAATGGACTTTTGAAAACCCTTCAATCCAGGACAGGATGGTCTGGTCTCGCTTTCAACAAATCTCGCATCAAGCAGAGGGGATCAAGTCAGAAATATCTTCTCGGTAACTTATCAAGAAGGTGGTCAGATATCTTCCGGAGCTTGACCGAAGTAACGACATGAAGGAGAAGCGAAAGGCGAAATCATGTCTGGCGAAGCAGGTTTCGTAGGCACGGCGAAAAGGACAGATGGCGCTACTGCCGAGCGTTGAGTTATCCTAGAATAATTGGAAATTCAACAACAGTTTTTGGCAAATTGATCACCTTATTTGGACGAACAAGGCATCCTCGTACGTAACGAAGGCGCAAGGTAGATCCGAAGTATAAACCGGTTTATCAACGGACTGGCATTGGGTCTAACATGAGGAATCGTAGGGGACATAACAAATCAACGCCTCTTAGCGGCACTCGGCGGGGGAGGGAGTAGGGGAATAGTAGAGGCGTTGGCGGTAGACGACGAGGTGGTAGATCCTAGGAGGTTGTCACTTGTTGCTGCCTTCGCGCGTCCTGGAATTGAGATCGAAAAGGTTTGTCCCTCCTTCAAGCTGTAGTCTTTCTTTGGCCCAGCCGGAATATGCGGAGATACTTCGTTTGAGTCCGATGTTGAGTTTAGAGCTGCCCGAGTGCGCCTATTTAAGAAGTAAGATATGAGCTATTGAAGAGTGATATGAAGAAATGCTTGACTTAGTGTAGTCTTGTAGAGCGACATCTGGCCATTCCATGTAAATAGATATAGCAAAAATGAATGGTTTACGACCTACTGAAGTCGAAGCTATCCGTCCGCTCAGCAAAACCAAGTCCTATGTATGCCTTTTTCCCAGAATCCTCCACCCGAACTACAAAGTAACGCGAGGAATCCAAGACAGCCTCGACCGACGGCCGGGTAGGGTCATACTCAGCTCTGGCAAACACTACCATGCGTCAAGATAAAGTAAAAACTTAGGCAGAAGCCCTACATTCTCCTGAAGTGAGGAGATGATCGTCAGTATGTATCGACGGACAAGCGCTGGGATTGCGAAGGTACCTGTCTGAGCATCTTCTAAATTCAGAGAAGCTCCTTTGGAGTTCTCGATGATACGAAGTCTTCCTTTCCATAGCGGAGACGCGAGATCGCCCCAATCATTGGCCCGATAACCTTCGTTTGCATTCAAAGGGGGGATCTTGTAGACTGTGGGACAAAAATGACGATAGGTCATCATAGACATCAAGGAAAGCTCACCAGAGATTTCCCGGGCAATATACAAGATGGAATCGATATCGTCCTCCACGTCCATCTGGCTGAATATACGAAGACAGACGAATTAGATCGTGGACGAAAGCAACATGCAGCAGTTTACCTTGTGACAACATGTCAACAGCTTTCCAAATAGAGTATAGACTCAATTTGCCTGTCTTTCATTTGCAACATCCTGCAATACACAAAAGGACCCCTTTCGTCTTCTCGTCTACTACTTTCGTCAATAGATATCTACCATGGTGAACGGACCGCCTACTCCACCGGCAACTACTCCCGCCGAACTTCAGGACGAAGCGCGAACAGCAGCCTCATCGATTGCAGCTTCGTCTGCTCCTACTGTGCAAAATGTACCTCAAAACAGACCAGATATTTATCAAAGCGTGATACCCTTAATGGCTGAGGCTATTGCAAGGAATGACTATCAGCGATTGGTGCGCATTGCCGACGATGCTGACCGAAGTGTACGCGTTTGTCCAGCTTCGTTATTGTCTTCTGGCGCTCGTCTTTTCACGTTTGATTGTTTAGAGCGTGAATGATCGTCAGCAATCGCGATTTTTGATTGTCGCACCTCTGGTACTTGGTCACCTCGTGCTCGACGAAGTGTGAGTAGTCCCGCATCGAGATGGTCCTCACATTTTTGACCTTGGTTCTATGGTGGCACCCAGGACTCCTGCTCGTTATGCCCTTATCAGATTACCAGACAACCTCGCTTCTCATCCGCTTTCTAGAGCTCTCACAGGACTTGTTACATCGACAATAAACAGGCAGCATACCGTAGTCCACGATCAAGCAGCTGCCTTGCAGAATCTTGTTTCACAACCTGACTTTATCGACAAAGATCTGGCTTCCGTCATCGTCACTCTCCTTTCAGCATTTATAGGTAATTCCAAATCCTCATAAAAGTACTTCGACTAATGAATAATTACCCCCAGACTATTTCCGCAGAAGGACATTTGCCTTGTTATCAAAAGCATACACTTCTTTGCCTTTGTCACTGGCGTGTACCTATCTTAACATAGGCCCGGACCAAATTATCAATGGTAAGTAAAGATTTTGCCATTGCCATTCTGGACTCTGGGCAATAATGAGCGCAACCAGTCGCACAAGAGCATTCGTGGTCCTACGACCCTTCTGCCCAGATCCTAATTCCTAGCGCTGGCCCCAAGGCCCAGGGTGCATCTATCACATCCGGTGAGTCCTTCGAAGAGCCCCGAAAGTCTATATTAACCCTCGTCTGTCAGGTTTCTCTTCCTTGACCACTTTCCATTTCGTGGCGGATAGTGTGGCTAGGTTGGAAGGATAAGGTTTGAACAGTGTTGGCTCATTCCCCAACCGTGTCTTGATGCAATGTATCCGTTTCTTCCTGCAAATGATTTTAACGTATAAAGTGTCGAAATTTTCGAATGCTAATTGGCAAGCACGATGCATAGTGGGGTTTGGGAAAAGAACCTAGCCAAGGCGCCGGGTGGTGTCGGTGAACTACAGATTGCGAACCATTAAGATCTTGATTAAGATAATGCAAAGGCCATTTGATGTCGTTACGGGCTGGTGGTACTTTGATGCGCTTGGGCTTAGACGGAGAAATGGCCGAGGAACGACCGTAGAAAACTTCCATGACAGTGTCGTCCTCATCTAATGTTATCGGGTTCACCTTTTCCATCGGCAAAGGCTTGAATTCATCTGTGTAGGGCGCTGGCGCGTATTGCCTGTATAGGTGCTGATTCCAGAGGGATTTTCGAATTTCTCCTTGAATGTGGGGTAAAGCCTTTATATCAGATGAACAATTAGACAGCTGAGCAAGAGTCTGCAGCATTATCAACTTACCTTTATTTTCATGTCTGCGAACTGCCGCAGTCGCTCTAATTGAAGAGGGGGCAGACGAGTCAGAGCAGGCAGGTTGGAACGCTCGATAATTTGGACGGTTGGGAGCGCAAAAACAAAGCTTGCCTTATTCCAGCCAAGAATGGGAGGAATAGTGGTAAGCCCGGGGGTATCGTCTATCCATTGCGTGCTTCCCATTGGCATACCAAAATAACGGGCGATCAAACCGAGTTGGTCCAAACTTTTGGCTCCGCCGAAGGTAGTTAAGAGAAAAACCTCATATTTTTGGTCTGCTATATGCCTGTTCACAATGCAATATCGTTTCGGCTTCTCAGAGTCCACAGGCATCTCCCTGGGTCGCAGTTTGACGCCTGTGTCGACGAGATGTGAATAAAAAGCCACCTCGATGCTGCCACGACAAAAGGCGATGTGCCCTGGTTGGAATATCAGGGTTCTTCTGTAGGTGTGTTGGGCATTATAATAGAGCTGGACATGCTTGAAGCGAATTTGTTCCCAAGCAGGATCAAATCCAACAACTAGAATTCATGTCGATATTAATGTCACGGCCAGCGTCAAGGAGGGGAAGTGCCTACAAGGTGTCATAAAGCCCTTTAACAGCCAGCAAGTCCAATTTGTCGTATCACGGTACCTAAAATACCATATTAACAAGAAAAAGCAGCAG
Organism: Galerina marginata; assembly: GCA_023014335.1. Taxonomy (NCBI): domain Eukaryota; kingdom Fungi; phylum Basidiomycota; class Agaricomycetes; order Agaricales; family Galerinaceae; genus Galerina; species Galerina marginata. Next base: position 1,056,786 of record JAECYW010000007.1, on the reverse strand, counting down.
GGTTGGAGGCCACTTTGGACGTGGAGGTTGTGGGCGTTCAAGTTTAAGAAGCGAATTGTCGATCAAGCATCAGGGCTGACGTAATATACTGAAGGAGTTCAAGTTGTGACTTCCCCCTACAGTACGCCTGTGTAACTCCCTTGCCTGTCCCATTCTTGCCTCTGTTCTAAGCCCACAATAAATATCAAATCTAGGACTCTAGGACTTGGACCACCAACATCTCAGTTTCTCCCATACATTTGACCTGCCGCCAGCATGGATGTCGCAGAAACCTCTCAAACCATTGTAGAAGTCCGTATCGGAAGAAATTTATTGCAGACCTGGCTCATTTTATCCAGGAATCTAATGCAGCCATAATTCAAGAACGTTGGACTGAGCTTCAATTTACTTGGGGTGGCAAAACTTACAAGCTAGATGTCGCCGATTCAGACAGGTATACCTACGCGAATTCATTACGTTCAAAATAGCAAACTGACATTGCTGAATTGTCTGAAAGACTTTTCGACCTGAAGACAGCCATATACAACCTCACGAAGGTCCCAAATGAACGCCAGAAAATTCTTGGTTTCGTTAAAGGGAAACTCCCTCCTGATCAGAGTAGAATGTAAGCGGCGATCTTTTTCGGTGCTTGTGGAATCTTCGTTGAAGATATCCTTTGGAATCCGGCTCTATTAGCTCTGAGCTCCCCATAGTGCCCACAAAAAAGTTTACCCTGATCGGAACTCCTGAAGGCGATGAAATCAAGGATCCTGCGCGTTTGTGTAGTTTTAGGATTGTTGTGAATAACCATCTGATATCAGAATTTCAGAGCTCGGCTCCCTTCCGGACGTTGTGAATGACCTTGACGTCGATTTTACGGAAAATATGGTAGCCAGTAACCGCTACCAACATGACGCGAGAAATATTCGGAAAGTACAAGAAGCCACGAAAAACCTACAAGTGAACATTATTCACCCACTTCGCGAAGGCAAAAAACTACTTGTTCTTGACATTGATTATAGTAACACAATTCGTAACTGGTACTCCTAACAACAATTGAACCTTTGTATAGCGATCCTAGATACCAAGCCACTGACTTCTGGAAGCCTCCCACCTGCAGAATGCGCAAGGCCGGGTCTCCATGAGTTTCTAGAAGCAATTTATCCATATTATGATAGTACGTATGATTTATCCAGAGTTCACAGTGGTGGCCCCTTACCTCTGCCCCAGTCTGTATATGGTAGCCCCTTACCCGTACCTCGCAGAAAGACGAAGTTGACGTAAGTATACAGGTCTCAGACCAGCTGGATATGGCTGGAGACTAAGCTGGTTGAACTTGGAATGGTTGGAGCTCACAGAAACTATGAGGTGTTTTAATATCCTATTCCAATCCTACTTGTTTGACACTTTTCCAGATATCTTTCGGTATTAGCAATCCTCTCAGATTGTATACATGTGGCTTATCATTTACTTCTTCCCAGTTCTCGACAAAACCTGCATGTTTACTGTGTTCACAGAAAGAGATAACAAGCCATGGACCCATTCTGTTAAGGCTCTGCAAATTATTTGGAACCATTTTCCTCAATTGTGAGTGAGGTTCCATGGTAAATGCTTCGCAATCTACGTATCAACGGCTTTTTTTTGAAACCAGCAATGCCAGAAACACTATTCATGTCGATGATCTAGTATGTTTTAATGGTTCGCCAAGTCCCGGCTTACCGAATTCTTTATCAGAGCCGCAATTTTGCTCTAAACCCCAAAGAAGGCCTTAAAATCTCCGCTTTCAAGAATGCTCACACTCCTGAAGCTTGGGCTGATAGAGAACTCCAAAAATTGTCTCGTTATATGGTTCACATAGCAGGTGTTAATGATTTCACCATGCTATCTCACAAGGTCTGTCCCAAGTTGTTATAGATTTTGACTGTTTCTAAACTCCCCGCCAACAGAACTGGAAGAATGTTGTGAAACATCTACCTGGGCCATAGTTACTGGCGAATGACTTGGTGGAATTCGACAATGATCTGATCTTGAACCCTTTTACTTACTTGTTATTTAATGGCTTGGTTCAAATATCCTGTTGGTCTGATGCCTGTAGCAATACTTAATAAACACGTAGGAAAAGCTGATGAAAAGACCTCAGTGTTTTTCTGGCTTGACGGTCTTACCCTTCCTGGCACTGGCAAGTAAGTAGCTGGGGGCAGTTGGTGGGCAGCATACGCCGTAACAGGTAACCCCGACCTACCCCGACATTTTGGTTTCTGTTTACTGTCGTGCGGCGGCCCATTGCGCATTGTGAACATTTCTCTTTCCTCACACTCTGTCCGCGGTACGAAGACTCCTCATCTTCTTGAGAGCATATTAGAACAGAGCTGTGTCAGCGCTCGTAAGCCTATTCTTGGAACGATGGGATCCCTGTCATGTATTGTGTGTATGGCCATTTCAGGACAATCACATTCTCTTCAACCGAGCTGAAGGCACCGGTCCAAGAGATGCATTGTATCCGCCACTTTGCATCAACCAAAATATCTCCAACGGTTGTCACTCTCGGCACAATTTCCGTGATTTATAGGGCTCTTGCACGGGTTAGTATGTCTACTGCTCCTACGTCCTCTATGGCGTCTCCAAAAACACCCACACCACGTCCCTCGGCCAGCTTGGTGATCGTCAATGAACGGAACGAGGTATTGCTGGTCCACCGAAACCCCAAAGCAAGTTCATTTGGTGGAATGCATGTACGTCTCCCTTTTCTGATCCACATGGGCTTGTATTAATTTTTTGCTTATATCAATCTAGGTATTTCCGGGAGGAAATCTTGACAAGAAACAGGATCAGTCTCTGGCCATGACTGCTATCCGGGAAACCTTTGAAGAGTCTGGCTTGTTACTAGCTTCATCTGGAATTTCTTCACGACATGGTCCCTCTGATTCAGTGCTGGACGAGGCACGCCATGCTATCCATCAGCAGAAACTCCGGTTCCAGGACTTCCTTCAGTCACAGAACCTCCAACCTGACGTCGGTTCATTATTACCATTTACCCAATGGATAACTCCTGTAGGCCCGCCACGGTAAGCCCCTTGGCAGTCACGAGAAAATGTGCGTTCAAGCCGGATATCCAATACAGTCGATTCCATACCCAATTTTTTGTGGCATTCTTACCGAAGGCACCATCATCGGGTTTTTCGTCTGGGGCCAAGCGGGACAGGATACCAAAGCACGGTGAGTATGGATTTCTGCACCTCCGTTTTTGGTTACACCATGCGGAATATTCGGAATATGCTTGGAGTTCTCTCCGATGGCTGATATATTTTTCTACGCATGAAACAGACGGTGGGCAGGAAGTGATCGAAGCACGTTTTGTGCACCCTAAGATCGCACTCGATGAATGTCGTGAAGGGAAGATCAATGTGATGCCCCCACAATACTACCTTCTGTCAACTCTAGCCGATATACTACAAGGGTCCATGAACACTACGGATCAGCAAAAAAAAGTGGAGTTCCTCTCAGGAAATTTGTTCGGACGGATGTGCATCAACCCTCGCCGGCTGGGTGAAGATTCAAACGGAAGGACGATCCTTACATATGAGGGAGACGAAACGCGCGGCGGGTCGAAGGGGCGGTTCCATCGGGCGCTCGTGAAGATGAGTTCTGCGGTAAGTGAACGAAATCGTTGCTTATGCTTTTGTTTGTTTTACTTTCATAATGTTCATTGAAATAGGCTCCAAACGAAATTTCCCTGATACGGAACTTCGACATTTTTTCAGAGATCGAAACGCAGGCCTTTTCGAGCCTTGTAATCCCAAAGCTCTAACGCCGAGAGTGCTTTGGTGATCCTGCTGGGTTTGCATAGGCCTGCATGGGTTGGTCTGTCCGCTTGTAATCAGTATTAGGTCTACGACCCTCTAATATATCATGTATTAGAAGAGTTCAGGACTAGTCCCTATCTGGGCTCTGAAATTCTGAATATCGTACCTTCAACTACCTTTAATTAGCTTCAACCCTGCATGCTTCAAACCTTGAAAAGAGTATACGGAGGGCCCATATCGGAATGTCATTACTGCGGATCTAACTTGGCATTGTGCCATCTGGAAATGCGTCATGGTCAGCTGGTGAGGACAAGTCATGGGAAGATTGAATAAAAGGTGAACAGACGCTCATCATCAGGTCAAGGTTCATCTCGCTGACATCACTGATGACATGTTATTGCCAAATCACAGCGCGCGGTACAGATACAGTAGGTGAAGAAATTCCGTAAGTATAGCTACAGTTATGGGACCAATTAAAAGACGTGGTAGATAAATACTAATATAAAGAAAGCTCGGAATCGATTAGTTTAATGGGCTGAAGATCTAAGTCATTAGTCTGAAGGCATCTACGCATCTACTCGTTGTAGAATTGGTAGTCGTATTGAACACCCGAGCCCCAAAAACTTTGGACGCAAGCTCCGACAGCGGCTTCGCCAGATCCCCCTAGGCGAATGGGATGAACATTAGAGCTGGTGGCTGGTGTCCATGTGGGAACGCCAGCTACGTTCGGGTTGCCGGTAGCAAGGAACGCCTTGTATCGCTTCTGCATCTCCGCGGTGAGCGATGATTGGGCAGCAGTAGGATTTGACACGGTGCCAAACTAAATTTTTTGAAAAAGACAAGAATTAGGAACACAAGCCTGACGTGGGACGAAGGTTCAGGGAAGAGAGTCTTACCACTATTTGAATATCGTCCTGATGACAAACGATGCCAGGTTGCGTGCAATACGGAACCACTTCGTTGCCTGGGTAGGTAGCACCAACGACAAATTGTCCAACATAAGCTGTACCACCATGTTGAACCCAATTCCTGGCAAAGGTCCAGCCGGAGCACTTCCATAAGTAGTCGGTCCCTAAAGACTGAAGTTGCACTCGAGCATCGACAGAGCCGTCGAGGGCCGGAACGCTGGGGTAGAAGGGGGACGCGACGATAATTGAAGTACGATCCTCTCCCAAGGTAAAATCGGAAACGCCCGCAAACCCGTCAGCGGGCAGGGGATTTGCATAATTGAGATAAATAGCGAAACCAGCTTCCTGGGTAACAGAAGTGATCAATACAGGTTTGCTGACAGAAGGGAATGCAGCAGTAGAGTCCAGGGGAGAAGTGATGAAGGAACCATCTAGGACGGGGCGGATTGGTTGGTTTCTGCCCGCAGCCGGATCGAGATCAATGGCAGAGCCGAAAAGATCGTCTTGAGCGGTCAATATGGTATCTAAAGACAAAGCGTTTAAACAAGCCGTGGCAGTCGAACCACAACCTATTTGGCCATTGAAATAGGTCTGAAGCGTGCTTTGGGTTGTCGTGCTTAAGAAACCGAAGTTCTTTAAATTAAAAAGTCAGGTTCGTCTCATAAAACAGTGTGAACGGTGTGCTGGCACTTACCATGGGATCGGAGTGCAAAATGGTGGATCTAAACAGAGAGGAAGCTGAAGGTACAGCTAAAAGAGCCCTGATCATGTTGGCACCGGAGCTTTGACCAGCTAGGGTTATTTTCGACGTGCTACCGCCAAATGCAGGAACAACTGATTTCAAAAATTTAAGGGCATTGACGAGATCCTTGACCGCGAGATTAGTTTGCCCGCTAGGCGCCATGAAGCCCAACTATTGCAAGGGAATGCTTAAGTACAAAAAGAAGCTGGATTAATACCATGAGTGGACACTTACGACTCCTAGACGATACTGTACGACTGCTACAATAGAGTTTGTGGCAATTGCGAGATTGGAACCATCCAACCCCGGACCAGTGGCTGAGCCGACGACGAACGAACCTCCGTGAATCCTTGAACAATCATGAGATTTTATTTTTCGGAAATGAAAAGCAGACACACCAGACCAAAGTTGGAGCATTGCTGACTAGCGTCAGAGTGGGAGGAACATAGATGACCATGGAGAGACAGTCTTCAGAGTACGCGGAAGGGTCGGCACCCTGTGGGCAGGCCAGAGGCAAGGCAGTGACATTGGTAGAGCCATTACTGTGATGAATATTTTTGTTTAGCATCAGAGTATCTAATCATCTTAGGGGGACGTACGGCAGGTTCCATGCAGTAGCTACGGTGGACGGTGCCCATCTGGTAGACGAAGCATACTTGACGGCAAATCGATAGGCGCCTGTGGGGTCAGTAGTTCCTTGAGCAGTGCCAAGAGCGGTCGACCTTGTCAGAGCTGAGGATCCGCTTGGTGGACAAAGATACTTCTTAAGAATGGGAAGTTGGCAAAGGATTCTGTTTGCATCGGCTGGGGGAACAATGATAGGCTTGAATGTAGGAATAGCGAAGGTTGGGAGGAAAAGGGAGCAAAGAGCGATAAAAATGATATGAACCATGGCAAAAAGAGAATGTGCCAATGAAGGTGAGTTAGCGATCGACGCTGCTTTATAGAAAGGAAAGAAAATCCATGTATTCCTGACATTGGCTGTTCGGGTTACAATGACAGGGAAGACTGTTCTAAATTAGGCAAGCGAGCATCCACAACCGGACCGTTTGCTTCCTCCCGCCTTGTTCCTTTTCAGGTCTTTCTTATTTTGTATCCGCCATCCTTGTTCTTCATCGATGCTTCATCAATCCTCACGATTCACTACCGTTCTGATTTCTCCAGAAATTCTTGGGCTCCTTGGCTCCCCACATGCTCATCTGTATCAATTTTCGCAACAAACTGCCCTGAGACCAACATGCGAGAGTTTACGCTGTACCTGCTCAGGCCGCTCAGCGTCCTCAGGTTCCCTTTCATTCTTTGCCGACTTTTCGTCGGCATCTCAAGCCTGTCGCTCTTTTGGCTATGCATCTCCGCGCAGTCACGATTTCTGATGCGTACCCCTTGAAGGACTGGCGTGGCCGTGAAAATCAGATCGGAGTGGAACTTTCTCCCGCCTTTTGATGTTTATCCTTCTGAGCTTTGGGTGACTCTGGGTTGTCTACGTACATATGCATGCGCGAGTTCCTTCTCGGCTCTTTTGGATCACTCACATCCACATACGCCCCTTCCTTCTGTTTCACTTACAATATTAAAAGATTTCCATCCCGCCGTCTTTTCCCCGACTCCACATTCGAGTGGGCGTCCCAGAAAATTTTCTCGCGGAATGGCCAATTGGCAGTCAGCGGTTGTACCCCTTCGGGATTCCATCGCAAGCAATTACAGGTGCCTGAGAAACCCTAGGAATAACACACACATCGAATGCTTTCCGTTGAATCCGTTTAATTTGGTTCTTTGCTTCGAAATTTCAATTCTCGACCTCTTTTTGATGTCGCGACTTTATCTGATTCTCAACTGATTCCACCCGATTCCAACCGATTCCACTATCGAGCTGTTGAAGTTATTAGGACCAAAAATTCGGCACTCGAATGTCGCGGATATGGATAACCGACGCAAGGAAAGCTGCGGGGTCCAAGCAGGTGTCTTTGTGCCAAAAGTGACTTGAGCACACATATCTCATTTTCGATGTGATTCCTTGACGTTCGATCTTATCTTTCCGATGGACGTTTCTAGTCGGTGCTCCCCGCTCTCCTAAGGGTGAACGGCAAAGAACAAGACGAACAAAAGCTTTTCGTCTGCAACTGCCCTTCATTCGTGATTTTTACTTGGTGATCACTTGGTGATCACTTCAGTCGCTGACCATTGTGTGCAATATCATCGTGGTACTATCTCCGTTGTCATCCACGGCGCTGGGGCCACTAACCGGAGCCTCTGGTATCTCGTAATTTGTTATTTTGGACAAAGGACAGCACTCTCTGTTCGAGTTGCCCGGAATACGTATATTAAGGGTGCGACACGACCAGATCGCATTCCAAGTCACCGTCGTGCCTGTTTCTCAGACCGGACGTAGAGGAGGGGGGCATATGCTTATCTATGTCCGGTCCTGGTGTTGAAATCAGATCTGCAAACTCGTGATCATCTCAAGATCAGATGGAGGGAAGCAAGATAATAAGATTTCCGGTTGGCCTCTGTGACGGCAAGAGGGCAAACGGATGGGGGGTAGAAACAAAAGTAGACTACTTTATGTACTGTAGACTACAGAATAATCACCTGATAAATAGCACGCGGCGCGCGTGTACCCATCAGCGCATTGCGCATGCTCGCACAGCCACGCAATATTCCAACACCTGGTACGTCCAGAAATCAATGGTTTTATTATTTATATAAATATTACTATGCACTGCGGCCAAAGCGGTTGGGAAATTGTCTCAGTGAGGACCCAATACGGTTGGTACTCACTAATTCCAGGGTCACCACAAATTTGCGCAAAAAATTGCTCCCAGCAAATAAGTAGTTGAATTCGACCCGAAAGTTTGCGATAGAAACTCGGAAGAGTCAATTCATCCGCGAGAGGTTGTGGTCACGTGCTGGCGGCAATATTGCAATCTGCTTGGCAGTGAGTTACTATCCAAACACATTGGGCGTCACGTCAGTAAAATACTCTATGCATTCGAGTGAACAACCAAGAAAGTGTTGAGCCATTCGCAATGGCGACGATAAAAATGTGAGGACGTACACCAAACAAATTTAAATCTATTGTAATCCTTTTGTCTAGTTTGACTGTTGGATCAGCCACAGGCTCAATCCAGGATCTCTTTGCAAAGGTCAAGGCCATAGACATTAAACACGGTAAATTTGATCTAGTTCTATGCACTGGCGACTTCTTTGGGCCCATAAAAGAAGAAGGGAAAGAATCTGAAGGAGCAGACGAAACCTCCTTGTTGTTAAATGGAAGCCTAGAGGGTATGCTTCTGGTCATCTTTCATTGCACGATTATCATTAAATCCCTCTCCTATTCTGTGGCACTGTAGCACCCATTGAATGCTATATAATGCAAGGCGAATATCCCTTACCTTCCAGTGTGGTTGAAAAATATGCCAAGACAGGAGGAGAACTTTGCAAAAACGTGTTCTTGATGAGTGTGTCCGCGTTATGCTCATTATCACTCTGTGTTACAGTATTGACAGCTTTCTAGGTAAATCTGGTGTAATCACCACTGCAAATGGACTACGAATAGCCTGTCTTGGTGGGATATATGATCCCAATATATACGCCTCGGCTGAAGCAGCCCCCGTAAGTGTTTCTTGCGGTTTTACTCTTCTTGGTCGGACTTCTGAACTTGGGTTATCAGGGATTTATTTCTCCTTTATTTTCGTATCACACAGTCGACCGCCTGCTGTCAAATACATTGGCAAAAACTTCGACCTCAAGTCAAAAGAGCTACTCTTCGCTCGCCTCTATCCAAGCCACTGCTTCGTCTTCTCAACTGGTTGACATTCTCTTAACGAATGTATGGCCAAGATCCATCACCCAATTCTCCTCGGCCCCACTCCCAGACCCCCAACTATCATCTATCGGTGCCTCTCCCGTGAGCGATATCATTCGGAAAACGAAGCCCAGATATCACATCGCAGCAGGTGGTGGCCATCCTCCCAAATTTTGGGAAAGGGAACCCTATACATGGGAGGATGAGCAAGGTCGTGTCTCAAGGTTTGTCAGTCTTGGGGCTTTCGGTGGAGAATCTGGGATAGGAAAGAAGCCGAGAGTGGGTTAATTTATATTTATTACGACGAAAATAAACACTGAAAAAGCACAGTGGTTTTATGCATTTAGCATAGCGCCTAATTCCTCTGCTACCGAGCCCCCAGTGCGCCCAGCAAATGCTACGAAAAATCCATTCCTTGAATCTGCTTCTCGGGCACCGAAGCGAGCATTGGACATGGACGGGGGAGAGAATTTCATCTTTGGGAACGTCCAGCAGCCAATGAAACGGAGTCGGACTGGTGTGTACTCTGTTTATTGCGTTTTCTAGGAATTTAAATCGGATTTGATTGATAGCTCTGCAAGGTGAAGCCGGAAAGCCACCGCCTGGATACAAATGCCGACGATGCGAGTCGACAGAGGTAGTTCTTCCTGAAACTCAATAACTGTTCAATTTTGTGACAACAACTGTGCAGCATTTTATCAATGACTGCCCGGAGCGTATTAAACCGCCGGAAGACTACATTTGCAAGATCTGTAACGAGGTAAGTTTTCTTTGTATCCAAGCTCAATATGCAATTCACAGATATGGCCAGCCAGGTCATTTCGTTCGTGATTGTCCGACTAAGGATGCAAAGGGTGATACAGGCGGCCGGAAACCCAAACCAGGATACTTGTGTCGTGCATGTGGAAGCGAAGGCCATTATCTTGAAGATTGCCTAGTAGCCAACCAACGTCCGCCACACGGCGAACAACGTGGTGCAAAAAGAGGTCCGCCAAAGGAGATCGCCCGTTCGTCCAATTTATGTCCATTTTTCCCTTCCGTAGCCGATGATTCACTTTTAGCTGATGAGTGCTGGTTTTGCTTGTCTAATCCCAATCTTGCGCAAGTTTCATTTCTCTTGCAGCCTGTTTTATGTCTAAAATGTCTCATAGCAAACACCTCATCGTTGCCATTGGTTCAGAGTGTTATGTTACGCTTCCAAAGGGACAAATCATTCCTACCCAATCATCGGCAGACCATGGCGATGTTCCTGGTGGCGGTCACGTGCTCATCGTACCCATCACCCATTACCCAACATATTCAACGATACCGCCTGATCTCGCTCCGCCTATCTTCGAAGAAACAGAACAGTAAGTTTGGTCCACAAGTTCACGGTAAAAAGCGGCCTAACTGTCTACCGTCGTAGGTTTAAGTCAGCGCTGAAGGCAATGTATGCTAAATATGGATCAGTACCGGTGGTCTTTGAGGTCGGCCGCCTGACAGCGAAGGGAGGGCATGCCCATGTCCAGGCAGTACCAATACCTTTGCGACTGAAAGACAAGGTGGAAGAAACCTTCCTGAAAGAAGGTCGAGCCCTTGGTATTGACTTCGAGACAGACCCCAATGCCGCCATGGTTTCATGCTCGAACGGAAGAGGCGGCTACTTCAAAGTTGATCTTCCTGACGGGCGTAAGATGGTGCACCTCTTGAAAGACCATGTCCCTTTTAGCATCCAGTTTGGCAGGTTTGTTTCTATTTTTATTGCATTACAACAGTCGCTTCCTAATATAACGACCTTTTTCTGTTATCTAGACAGGTATTGGTCGGCCTTTTGGGTACACCAGATCGATTAGACTGGAAGGCGTGTATGCTCTCAGAGGATGAAGACAAGGCCGATGCTGAGGCATTGAAGGTTGCTTTTGCTCCTTTTAATCCGGCGGCCTGACACCCTAGATTTCTTCGTGGTTTTCCCGCCTTTAATTTATTTTAAAACATCAGAACCAAATACTTAAGCCTTACAAGCAAACGCATCCAAGATATGTGTTACAGATTTAGCCAAATTTACAATCTGGGCTTGTGCTACTGCCGTTTGTCCGATGTACCTTTGAAAAAATCAAACATGAGCGGGTTCGGTTACCTCGATGGTCGTCTTGTATCTGTGGACCAAGAATTCAATCGACTGTGCTGTGATCTTTGTCAAGGACAATTCTGGGCCTACCCTTGTCCAAAATCTTTCATTCCGCTATTCTTTGCTTTCTTCAAAACACGATCAATAGCATCAAGTCCTATCAAAGTAAAAATCAGCAAAATATCAAACGGTATTTTGTGGTCACAAACCCATATCAAGATCCTTCAGGGGTGGGCCAAAGGAAAGGCGGACAAAGTGGTGGCAAGGAGAATTGAAGAGGTTTCTACGATGGGCTGGGTTGATGTCAAAGAAAATACCGGGAATGACAATGGTCTGTTCCTTGAGCAATTCCTCGAAGAATGTCTGCTCAGACCATTTGTCAAGCCGACTGATCACGTTAATCAAGGAGTGGGACGCACCAGGCCATTGTTGAGAGGAGCTGGGAGTTTCTCGAGGTTGAGCCAGATGTAGAAGGTGCTTGTTGGGGGTATATCGACATCAAGGTGAAGTGCTTTAAGCCGCGCGAGTACATGGTCCCGCTTGGCCTTAAAATGCTTCTGGAGGGCAATCTGCGGACAAGAAAATGAAATTAGAAACTCGAGGGTAGAGTGAAAGGGGTGGGATACGGCGGCTGACCTTTTCCTTTTGGACGTGAAGTGGGTCTAACAAGGGAATTGCGGCCAACTGGAGTCTGAGAAAAATTGGTATTCGAACAAGGTCACGATAAGACTTCGCTTACGGGTGATTCGCCCCGCCATCAAGGAAAGAGCCTGACTGGGAGAGGGCTGTGACTAAATTCTTTGGTCCGATAACCCAGCAGACTCTCCATCCAGGAAGGCGCCAGTTCTACCACTAGAATTAGTGTCTGTGATATAGTATCAATATCGGCGTTACCTTCGTAAGCCCGTCAATGATGACAACAGAATCCTGTTACCGCTGTGAAAATCTGGGGTACAGTGGCAATTCTTTAGAACACGCACTTCGTTCACGTCTTCAACATAGGCTGCGGAGGAAATAGATTTGCCATAGTCGCTGCTATTCTCTGGGTAGATATACCACGAATAGAACTAAGCGTAGAGTGAGAATAATCAACCTGATCTTGTAACTCAGTAAGGCTTACCTCGTCAAGAATAACAGTTGTGCCTTCTTTGGTGAGTGAGACAACTTCCTTGAGGTCATTGCCCCTGGGATTGTTAAGTAGTGAGTGTAGTGAATTACTTAAACGGAGCTCACTTGATAACCTAGTGTCAAAGGACATTAGCGACTTCACGGGTGGAGCAAGAGGTAAATACTGACTTGGCCAGTAGGATTACGAGGATTAGAAGCCAGGACAACAGCCAGCCCTTGGGTACGAATATCTTTCTGTGTGATGTTGAGCGTGGGACTTAAGAAAAGAAGAGGTTGTAAGCAACCCTGGTTTGTTCAACGTCAAGGTGATATTTGTCCTAAAAACTTGGTTAGCCACATCGTTCGACTACAAATAAATAATGCACACCTTGTGTTCAAGCCTGAAATTGTTTTTTGAAATTCGGGTTTAGAAAACGGGGGAAAAAAGATAGTGGATAGCGTACGCAGTAGGAACAGGAACCAATCGTTTGAAAGCACTCAGAACTTGATCATAGGCAGTGTAGTCCGGAACTTGATAGCTCTGTGATGGTGTCTAGAGGTTATTTTCGGAATTAATTAAATGTCGTGCATACAGTGTAGACATCTCCAATGACGGCTGCAACTCTGGACAAGCCGGCTCGTCCTCCTGGGACAATACAGACATTTTCATACGTATACTGGCTGGCCTTGCCTTGTCGGTAAGTGTGATTATACAGCTTGGCGACAGCCTCGCGGAGGGCTAAAAATAAGTTGAGGTAGTTTATTTTTGTGAGGCACTGATCGTCATACCTTTCACACCGGTGGTTGGAGCATATTCAAGTGAGTCGAGAGGAAGGGGGATGGTGTTTGGGCGTTCGGGGGCATCTGGGATTGGTCCAACCTCAGGCGCCCCTTGTCCTAAGTTTGCCCATTCGTGAGAGCTTGTATAGCTGAAGCCGTTCGCCATAGCGCGATCCGAGCAATATATAACGCCAGTGCTTCCAGGATGCTCGATCCCAGGGACCGTTTCCTCTTCCTGTAAGTCCTGTTAGAGGGATCCAAAATCTTTGATGGGAAGTGGTAATGTACTGCGTTCACTATTTCAGGCAACCCCTTAGGCTGATGCCCACCTGCATTGCGGAAGATCTAAAGCCATTGTCGTCAGATTTATAGCGCAAGTGAGCAAGATCTAAATACCTGGTGAGCCTCCGACTCCTTCTCGTGTTTATAGTGCTTCATCACATCTCGAACCTGTTCAACGATGTGAGTAAAGGACTGGACGTGCGGGAGATGGAAATGCATCGGATTGGGGAGAAAGGGAAGTAGTGCGTACCACATCTCTGAAAGATGGGGTGCTGGTTCCTGAAGTAGTACCCTGGGGTGCGTTTGCCATGAAGCTAAAGCGAGGACAACAGGCAAAAAGTTTAGCGGAAAAACACGTAGAGAGTTTATCGATAGCGATGAGAACCAGATAATCGAGCAAGCAAGCACAGAAGGGGGATTCCAACAGCTGCCTGGACGGGCCCCATTGTTGCAGGGTTTTCACTATTTTTAGACCCACCGCAAGCAGTGGCTGGCTGTTCAACTCCGCCAGCAAGGGCTGAATGGTACAAGACAAAGGCAAGACTTACTGGAAGATCTCAAGCTGTGGTGATGTTCAAAGGCGGAACTGGCTCTCGACTGTCCAACAGAAGGAGAAGGCCATGTCGATGTCTGAGGGTTACCTGGATCCATGGAGCATCATCGTGCCGACTGCCGCTTGAACTGGGGGCGCGCTGTGAAGCCCGACGGAAACAAAGATTCAACGACGTCGAAACGAGGGCATTTTTCCTGGTAGCAAGAGAGAGGTCGTTGGATTAGGACCACCTAGCTGTCAAGCATCGGGCAGTTGAATTGCTTACCGTTCTTCAGGTTCCGTCGGGAGGTGCCAGAAGGTTAAATCCAAGCCCGGCTTGCGCGCTTACCGTTGCTCGGATCTTGGTTCCGACGCCTATATAACAGAAGGCGGTAAAACAACTCCTGTATCTTTCAGCTCTTTACATGGCCTCTCAATCTCGTTTTATTCCTGAACCCAAGACGGCCGCTGTGAGTACACTTTCGTTGATGCGTTCCTTACTTACACACGTTGTCAGATTGTCGGCTGTCCCTTCAGGTATGTTTTCCGCGTGCATTACATAGACTCCAACACCTGACTCTCGTTATCTTTAAGCGGGGGTCAAGTGAGTGGGAGCCTTCACCATCAAGAGTTTCTTCCTAATATATCCGATAGCCCAAACCAGGCGTTGACCAAGGGCCCATCCATCTTATCCAAGCAGGCCTCATTGGTCAATTGGAGAACCTAGGCTGGAAAGTCCTATTTGACGGCCACCACCAGTTCGAAGAGATTAGCGCTGTCCATGACCCTCCAATTGGTATCCTGAAAAACCCGAGGCTCGTTTCTCGCGTTACCCAGTCAGTCGCTCAAGCAGTTGGTGGCCATGCTGCCAGAGGAGAATTGCCCGTTACGCTCGGAGGAGACCATTCGTTGGTGCGTAAAGCACTTCCACCACAGATTACCCACAAATTAACGTACTTACGAGCGAATAGGCTATGGGGACAATTTCAGGGACCTTATCGTAAGACGAATAATGTCCGGTTAAACGTCCTTCATCATGATTCACGGAATCATAGGAAATACCCAGATGCATGCGTGATATGGATTGACGCCCATGCGGATATCAACACTGCTGAGACTACGGAGTCTGGTAAACCTTTTACCTTCTCCAGGGACGAATCAGGCTCATAGTCCGTTCAGGAAATATCCATGGCATGCCCGTTTCATTCCTCCTGGGTCTTGGGCCCAAAGTTGAAGAATTCTCGTGGCTCCAGCCTCTTTTGAAGCCGGAACGACTGGTGTACATTGGCCTGCGAGACGTCGACAATGGCGAGACGAAGATTCTTCGTGAAAACAACATCAAGGCTTTCAGCATGCACGAAGTTGACAAGTACGGCATTGGCAAGGTTGTCGAAATGGCTTTAGACCACGTAAACCCGGCCAGAGATAGGCCTATCCACCTGAGCTTTGATGTCGACGCTCTAGATCCTAGTGTGGCCCCATCGACTGGCACCCCTGTGAGCAATCAATCATATTTTTTTGCATCTCTGGTTGACCATCGTCATCAGGTTCGTGGGGGTTTAACTTTTCGAGAAGGGCACTACATCTGTGAAGCAATCTATGAGACTGGCCTACTAGTTGCTCTCGATATGATGGTATGTAAACGTTTGGCTTGTGTACGCGAACTGATTCTGACCGACTTACAGGAAGTGAACCCTTCTTTGGCAGACGAAGCCAGCGTGCAACAAACCGTCGCGGTCGGTTGCTCTTTGTTGAGATCCGCCTTAGGTTAGAGACAGGTTTCAATAAATTTTATTGCCCGAAAGTACTGACAAAATCATGATTTAGGTGAAACTCTGCTGTGATTATTGCTGTATGCTATATAGATGTAGACTAGCGACTGTATTCATCATTATGGACCTTGGATCACTCTGAAGAGTCTGAACAAACTCCAGCACGACTTTCGTCTGTTCCGGCACCTAAATAGGTTAAGTACCAGGTATCAGGGTTAAGATTTTGAGGTAAATGACGAGAGCTCATGGTTACGGACGACCAGTCACCAGGGCATTGATGCACGGTGAGGTCGACAACCCGCATGGTTTCACTGTGCTGTAAAAGGCTGTAAATTTATAATTGGCCTGATCCGGAATAATAATAATATAATCGAATCCCTGGAACATTGGGAGGTGAAACAAAGAATCGAATACTACACGAGAGGGCGGAGGGGTCAACGAAGAGAAGACCCGAAAGGAATAACGATATGTTTACCGAGGGAAATTGATTACAAAATGAGGTGCGCGTATCATTCGATTTTAGGGCCGAGGTTGATTGAAAAATTTCGCTGAATCACCATATCTGAGCATGAATATAGAAGACCGTCTAAGAAGCTTCGTATCGCGGAAGAGGCAGAGGGAGACGCCAGTCAAAGGTTAAAAAAAGCCTGAAAACTTAGCCAGGTAGAATGACAAGAGGAAGAACCAATGTGTGATCATCTGACAGGGGTCCATATGTGAGAAATACAAGGAATCCGGCAAATGCCGGCCTCCTTGATTTGTGTGAAGGGAAGGCCAAACTTGAGGATGAGAAGAGCAGCCATGGCCCCCTCGAGCTCGTCGTCCTCAGCGGCGACCTCGGTACAAGTTGGTGCGTATCAGGTCATAGATGCCCTCGAATAATGTTCTAATCCTTCTCAAGCTCTTCGCATCCGTCCCCCAACCACCCAAGACTCGACTTCGATCCCCGCTCGTTTCCAACGCTCCGTAATACAGACAACCTCCTCCACCTCTGTCTCTATAGAATCACCCTCAAGTGCCTTAGCAGGAGCTGGCGCACCCGCCCAGCCCGCAGCTTCTGCGGGGTCAGGTCCCAAAAAACAAGTCTTCACATTCGACCAGGTGCACCCTCCACCCACGACGCAGTATGAACTCTACGAATCCACAGCGCGTCCTCTCGTATCCCGCTTTATTGAGGGATTCAACTGCACAATTCTTGCATACGGTCAAACCAGCAGCGGGAAGACATTTACCATGACCGGGGTCGACCTTGACTTGGACCCCTCTGACCCCAACAATGGCATGGGTATTATCCCAAGGGCCGTCTCTTCCATATTTTCTAGCGCAAGACAACTTAAAGAAGAACGCGGGGGTTCCTGGAATTACAGCTTGAAGGGGTCTTTCATCGAAATCTACAACGAAGACTTAATCGACCTCTTGTGTTTGGACGACCCAAGTGGTGCCAGGCGAGAGGTGCAAATTAGAGAGGACAAAGAAGGTCATATTATCTGGGGCGGGCTTCGCGAAGTGAATGTAAGAAATGCCAACGAGGTTATGGGGTATGTTAACTTTTAAATTTATACTGGAGCCGAAATATTGACTGCCGTTTTCAGCCTTCTGAAGAAGGGGACTTCCATTCGGCGCACCAATGAAACAGACATGAATGCGCAATCATCGCGATCGCATGCTATTTTCTCTCTCACTTTAACTCAGAAGAAGTATACAGGTTCTGCGCATCCACCGAGGTCGTCTTCCCCCCTTCCGCCCGGTGGGCGTTCACCCTCAAGGCTTGCTCGTCCTGGTTCTATGTATGCCGGTGGGACCTCTCCTGCAGCCACCCGAGTTGGTTCTCCAACTCCTGGCCGTCCATCAACTCCCAGCTTTGCTTCAGCGATGGGTCGAGGCGGTGGTCTTCGACCCGCAAGCGCCCTTGGCCACATGAGCGATCGATCAAGTCTTACCGTTGATGATGACCCGGGAGACTGGGTCACGATTGTTTCCAAGTTCCATTTTGTTGACCTTGCTGGCTCAGAAAGGGTTTGTAATGTTTTGCCATCAATTTGTTTGTCAATGTCTAACGTAATGGTGTGTTTAGCTCAAGCGAACAGCAGCGGCTGGCGAGCGCATCAAAGAGGGTATTTCCATCAACAGTGGTCTTCTCGCCCTTGGAAATGTAATTTCTGCCCTTGGTGACCCCTCACGCGCGAAGTCCAATACTGCGAGTCATGTCCCCTACCGGGACTCAAAGTTGACTCGACTCTTGCAAGACTCTTTAGGAGGCAACGCCCATACCCTCATGATTGCATGCGTTAGCCCAGCAGAGTGGAATGCTGGGGAGACTATCAACACCTTGAAGTACGCGAACCGTGCGAGGAACATCAAGAATCGTGCTGTCGTCAACGAAAAGGAAGATGGGTGGGACGATGTGGAGTGGTTGCAAGGCACTGTGAGCCGTTTGCGAAAGGAGTTGAAGGTCATCAAGGAGAACGGTGGCATCCCAACAACTGATAGAGAGCCTGAAGTACTAGAAGGCGCTGGCAAGAAGGTCTTGGCTCAAATGACCGAACTTCAAAATAACTACGAAGACTTACGAGAGAAGTTTGTGGAACGGACCGAAGAACTCACTCGCCTCCGGCGCGAACTCGGAGAGAAGCACCGGTCCAGTACCTCTGGTGCTGTAGGCGGGACCGGGAAATACGAGGAGATCGTTGGGCCTGTTATCGAGGAATACGAGAAGACCATCAATGCCATGGAAGCTGAGCTCAGCCTTAATAGGGCAGCTTTGAGGCACACAAATGAGATGGTTGAAGAAAGAGAAGAGGAGTTGTCGGTTATCACTGAAAGACACGCTGCCACTGAGTTATATGTGGAGGAACTGAGGGCTAGAGTTGCGAAGTTGTCGGAACGAGAGGCTTCAACTGAGGTAACATATTTGCATCATTTGTGAAAACAACTTTTTTCAACGGATTCATGCACAGGCGTACGTTCGGGACCTTGAAGAAAAGATCAAGGCATATGACGAAACCTCAGTTACATCCAGCGAATCAATGACGGATCTAAAGCGCGAAATTATTCGATTCAAAGACACTGAATCGCATTCCGCCAAATATATTGCCGATCTCGAAACTCGTCTGTCGCGCTCCGATGAATCTGTTCTCGCTCTTCAACGAACGGTCGAATCGTTAGAGGGGGAGTGCGACCGACGTCGCGATGAGGCCGAAATGTTGAAGGGGCGCCTGGAAGCCTTCAGACAGGACGGCGAAAGCTGGCGCTCGGACCTAGAAGAGAGGGAGTTGAGGGTAAAACAACTCGAAGAAAAGATGCGCGAATGGGAAGAGAAGAAGAAGGATGCCGGCGAGACTCGGACCCGCCTCGGAGGTGTTGTTGAAGAAGTTGAATCAGCTCGGAGGAGTCTAGAAGTCGACTTAGCACACGCTCCAGCTGTCGTTGTTCACAATGGTCCTGCCGATACACCGACAAATTCAACATTATCTCCGGTCAAGGCCAACGGCGATGAGACCCCTGCAACCACACCGTCGCCTGAACTCGAGACGCAACTCCTCGCCCTACAACAGACGCATACTGCTACCCTAGCTGACCTCTCATCCATCACCTCCAAATACAGGGATGCACTTCGCGAAATTACTGACCTTGCGGCCCAAATTCAGGAGCTCAAACTCAACAGTCCGAGTGTTGTAGAAGTCACCACTGAATCACCTGGTTCTGACAAGTTGCAAGAGACGCCTCCTCCATTTAGGAGAAGGATAACAAGCCCTCGCAGGGAGACCACCGAGCTACCTTTGAATCCCTCTGGTCGACGGCTTTTTTTCCGACAAGCGGCCTCGTCGGAATCGCTACACACGAGGTAGGTCAAACTTTTACTTCGTTATTTTGATCCCAGCTGAGTCTTCCCAGGTCGCTTTCGCAATCGCAATCGCTCTCGCAGGAGCTATCCTCGGTGCACTTGCGCAAGGCTTCCTTCTCAAGCCACGGAACGGGTAGCTCTCATTCTCCATCAAACTCTCACTCTCATTCCCAATCTTTCGCGACTCTTCAAACTATGGGTTTACGACCCAATCTCTCTATTTCGATGCCTAATATCTCTCCGTCCCATGAGCGATCCGTTGCTTCTCTAGAGAAGGAAATCATGCGTCTCCAAGAGGTGCTCAAGGAACGCGAAACCGAGATATCCTTGCTCGAAGAATCCCTGAAGGAGAACCAACAAGATAAATCAGTCAATGGAGTCGATGCCGAAGGACATGGCACCGTCGAAGGCAATAGCACCCCAATCAATCCTGATACGACGCTGTCGCCTAAAACAGTCAATCGTTTCGACCACATCCGAAAGGCAATGGAAAATGGCAATGGCCATGCTACACCTGCTGAAACTGGCTCATCGTTCTCAGAAGATGAATCCTTGGACAGACTTAACGAACTCATGCTGTACGTATGGTTTCTTCTTGTTGTTTTTGCCAGTTTTGAAATTTTTGTAGGTCCATGGCCCAGAAAGAATCTCATCACCGTGAAGTCGTTGAGTCATTGAACTCCCAATTGACCTCGACTCGTCGCCAGCTTGAAGATCTCACCACTCTCTCGCGGGACCAGGTACGCTTACTATGACGTCGAGTATAAATTAACGACATTCACGACCTTTTAGACCCTCAACATGTCGATGGAGATCGAGGTCCTGCAGAAGAACCATAACGATGACCTTCTTCTTCTGGAAGAAGTTCGTAAACATGAAGCGGAGTTGGCTGACGCCCTTCAGGAAGCAGAAGTAACCTATAGAACGGAAGTCGAGAAACTTCGTGCTGAGCATGAAGCGGTCATGAAAACGAAGTCCCAAGAATTGGAAAAGCTCATGAACTCTTTGAAGAACGACCATAATGTGTCACTTGCATCACTTCAACTTGACATAGAATCAGCGACCTCTACTCTCCAAAAGGCCCAGCAAGACCATGAAGTCTCCTTTGGCAAACTCAAGGCGGAGCACGAAAAGGAGCTCCAGTTCAAACTTCAGGAAGCAAACAACATGTTTGAGGAAGGTCGTCTACAGCATGAAAAAGCGATAGCTAAGGTTCAAGCCGAGCATTCTGTGGCTCTGCGTCAGAAGGACGAAGAGGCTGCTGCTGCCCTCCAAGCCACCGAAGAGGAGTATTACAACGCCCTTACAAAGTTACGTGGTGACCACGCTGAAGCCATCAAGACAGTCGCCGCGGAGACGAATGCAACGATCGAGCGTCTTCGTCAAGAGCATGCCAGCGACTTGAGGATGAGTGACATTGCCAAGGAAGGCTCGCTTTCAGAGAGCGAATCGGCTCGTACTCTGGCGCTAACGACGCTCCAGGAGGAACACGCTGCTGCAATTGCGAGGAAAGAGGCCGCTTTCGCTGAAGAAATTGAAAGTCTCAACGCTGGACATCTTCGGACTTCCAAAGCCAAGGATGATGACCATGCTTTACAAATGGACCGCCTCAAACTGGAGCACGAGACAACGATCTCCAAGATGAAGAGTGACTGGCGAACAGAGGTTGAACGAGTGACTGCAGAGTTAGCGACAGTGAAGGACGATCACGCCACTGCGTTGCACAAACTACGTCAAGAAAACGAGGCCGCCATACGAACCGTTCAGGAGCAACAAGCCTCGATCCTTGAAGAAATCGAACGAAGCTACCAAGAAGATACCCTCGCTTTGAAAGCCAAACACGATCTAATCGTGCAAGATATCAATTCCATACAGGAGCAGGACCGTTCAACAATTCTGCAAGCTCACGTCGAGGAGGTTGGCAAACTAAAGGACCAGTACATGGAAGATGTGTCGAAACTGGAAGGTGAACTTGCCGGCGTTACTGAGCGACTAAGCGAGGCAGAAGAGCAAACTCGTGCTCGCAGTGATCTTACGCATCAGGAAGAGCAGAACCGCTTGTCGATCATTCAGTCACACACCGAAGAGGTTCTCAAATTGAAAACTCAACATGCTCAGGATATTTCGAACTTAGAGGCAAATCTTGTCACTCTGCAAGAGCAACAACGCCAGGGTCTAGAAGAGATTCGAGCTCACAACAAGCATTTGCTTCAGGCAGAACAAGATCGCCTCTCTGCGGCCCTAGCAGAGCTGGAGAAGCAGCATGCAGATGAGCGAGAAACCTTCCGCAAGGAACGTGATATGCTTGTTCAAGAAATCGAGGCCCACAAAGTCGCAGCAGACGAGTTTACTCTGCTTCGAGAACAAAACCGCTTGCATCACGAGACCGAATTGAGCCAAAAGAATAGCATAATCAATTCCATGGAGCAGAGTTTGTCTGCTGTTGGAAGTGAACGTGATGGGTTGGAAAGTGAAGTGGCGAGGTTACGCGCGGAACTTGACAGGACTCACAACGAACAATCCCAGCTTATCCAGGAAGCGTCAAAGCGCGAATCTCTTGTTATCGAACTAGAGCGACATCGTTCAGTCCTTGCTGATTTACAGGAGAATCTACAGAAGGTGAAGGATGAAAAAGATACCCTCCAGACAGAGAAGAACCGATCGGATGCCCTTGTACGCGATCTACAAGCTCAACTCGCGCGTAGCGCTTCCCCGCCAAATGTGCGCTCTCCAGAGCGAAATATCGGGTTCCAGCGCGGCGCAAATCTTCCTGCCATTAAACTACCCCCTCCTACCCCTCCTCCATCCGTACCGCCACCGCCCGCACCTCGACCTGTTGTTGCCCAGCATATAAACGGAGACTCAAATCTCAGCACTTCATCTCAGGGCTCTGCTTTTGCATCATCAGTGTCATCCAGAGAATCCCAGCTCGATTCCCCCTCAACATCTGTTGGGCACTTCCCTCCCATCAATGTTCCCCCGCCTATGGATGCCAAAGTTGGTGTCAAGATCGAACAGCAAGCGAAGCATATTGAAGAGCAAGAGGCGATGATCAAAACGCTGAACAAACAGCTAACGCATTGCGAGAGCGACCTGCAGACTCACATGGACATGGTCACGTCATTAGAGACTTCTTTGGGCGACTCCGAAAAGAATTGTATGCTTTCTTTTTTCCTGTATGTTTTGCCTCTCATTTCTCTGTGACATAGTGCGGAAAGCGCGTATGCAAGCAACGGAACTGGCCAGAGAGCGGGATACTCTCAACGTTAAGCTCGAAGCCATGCGCAATGAACTATCGGAAGCCAAACGGGAGGTCGTGACCGTCCGACGATCGATTGTCGAGGAAAAACAATCTCTAGAGCAGCGCCTCGACGAGGAACGTAAGGCCAAGGAACGAACCCGCCAGCAACTTGATTCTCGGATGGAGGAGCTGCAAAGACGGAAGTCTAAATTTGCGTGCCTATAATTATTTTCTTTTTCCTTCTGTTCATGCTTAATTGGTTAGCTGTTATACTGTCTTTTTATGATTCTCTGGATTATATACCAGATCCGCTCTTTGTACAATTATTTTTTTTATTACTTTCGTACTATAGATACCCTTAGTCCCTATATCTTCCGTTCTATCTTGCATGATCCATTATATCGATCGATCTCCTATGTTGACACGAGCGCGTCTGTATATCACGGATCGTCCAATGCTACATCCCCATGAACGGTTCGCTTATGGTTTGAGACGTCCACGATTCCCCCGGCTGCATTCCCGTTGGAGAGCGTTAGGAACTATTTCGGGCCAATCTTCCCCACATCGCCCCGGCGGACTATAAGTCTTTGGTCTGGCTTCTTTCATTTCCAGGTCCTTGTCTCTCCCCCACTGAATCGAAGGACTCCTGAGGCACTCATGGACAATCGTCCACCTGCACCCATGACGCTGCCATCGTTCTCAATGCAAGACAAGGTGAGCACCAAATCATCGTCTTGCGCATCGAAATCAGTGCGTTACCCATGATTTCGAGGTGTGTATGGTGACAGGTGCAGCAAGAGGTCTGGGGTTTGAGTTCTGCCGGGCTTTCGTTCAGTCGTATGTATTTCTACCAGGATAGTGGAACGTTCTTTAGGTCTACATTCGCAGTGGCTGTACCTCATTGGCGATACTTGACCTCAAGGACACGGAGACCAAAATAGCTGCAGCTGAGCTTTCCCTTTTCGCAACTGGTTCGCGCAATTCCCTTTATCACTTGGCTCATAACTGAGTCGATTAAAGAGCATTGCAGTGCAAAGGCCGACAGAATCAAGATTATTGGTATTGAATGTGATGTTTCCTCCGAGGTATCGGTCCAAAATGCATTCTCAATAATCATCAATGCCTTCGGACGGATTGACGCCGTTGTAGCATCAGCTGGTAAACGGCTGCTTCATGAAATACCCTCCAGTCGACTGATGACGATTCCTGATCTAGGCATCGTTGAGAACTATTCCGCGCTTGAGTGTGTTCACGTTTCCTCTCATCTTTACGTGAATTAATTATATTACCGCAGCTATCCTGCGGACCGCGTCAAACGACTCTTCGATATCAACGTACATGGCGTGTTCTTTACGGCGCGCGAGGCAGCACGCCACATGATCCCTCATGGTGGAGGCTCGATCATCCTGATCTCTAGCATGAGTGCTAACGTTCGTTTTCCATTGTCAGAGAGATAATCGTTTTAACATGGTCTGACATTCAGATTGTCAACATCCCTCAGGTTGGTAAAAATGCGACCTCCAAGTGTTTCACGATTAACCGGCACATTAGCTTCAAACACCTTACAATACTTCCAAGGCTGCTGTCAAGCACATGGCCGCCAGTTTAGCGGTGGAATGGGCCAAAGAGGGTGTGCGCGTAAACGCTCTGAGGCGGGTGGATCGATTCATGCGACTCTGTAATCAGTCACCTGAACTATTTGATACAGTCCAGGTTATATGTTGACGAAGCTCACGAAGACGATCTTAGAGAAGGATGTCGAACTCAAGGTTTCATTTCCGTTTTGGCCATTCTACAAAAGTTGCTGATAATATGGCCCAGAATACTTGGGAAAGGTTGACACCGATGGGTAGAGTGCGTTCCTTTACCTTCTCTCATCCAAATTCATTGCTGAATTCTAAATTGCACTTGCAGATGGGTGAACCCGAGGATCTTGCCGTGGGTTGACCGCTTGCGATTTTGCATCAATTGGCTCTTACCATGATGTCCTTTATGCAGGGTGCAATTGTATTCCTAGCCAGTGACGCCTCCAAATTTATGACCGGGTCAGAGATCCGAGTCGATGGAGGCTACTGTGCCATTTAACTTCGAGGACTTTCTTCAGATTGCTGTGGACCAGTGGTTCTCATGGACAAGTATATCTCACAAACTTTTATGACGGACTTTCATTTTCTGCCGTGTGGATGGAGTCAATAGATTATGCCCAAGCCCCTATTAATATTACTTTGAACTTGTTTGAACTTCGAACGATCTTTTGAGGCTGAGTTTACGTCACCTTTGCCCGCTCATTCCTTAACCATCATGCCCGCCTCTGGTACCCAAGCCCAGTCTTTCGGAATCAAATCTCCTCCCGCATATGAATTTTCGAAAAGGAAAAGATGGGCTGATTTGCTATTGACAGAACTAGTTGACAATGTCGCCTTCGTTTTGTCGCCCGCGTGTAAGATTTGGTTTTGTGGAACAGCCGTGACCGAGACAATTGGGTGGAGGGATGCTGATTTGCTAGACTTCGATTTCATGGAATTAGTCGACGGTAAGGTGCGGTTGCTCTCATTTTCCCTTCACAACACTGACGGAAATGCAGTGACTGACCAAGCCCGCTTTCGCGGAGCATTCGAGGAGGCCATGAAAAACAATTCTGAATTTAACCTATCAATCAAGTTGAAGGGCAGCGACTCTCCTTTATCATACCCAAGTTCAAATTCGTCGAAAAGTGCAGTCTTCGATATCAAAAGTTATCCCTATACAACTACGGAAAGCGAATTAGAAGTCAAATGCCTCATCGCAATGGTCGCACCATATCCCAGTCGTAACACAGCGATGTAAGCTCAATTAATTGTGTCAAACCGCGACATTGACCCACTTTGACAGGTTACATACCATCCTGGATCTCAAGGCGCAGAACGATCGTTTGCAACGCAAAGTCGCCGAGTATCGAGAGCGTGCATCTCCCGATTCCCCAATTACAGGACAATCCCCTTCGCCTCAAGCAGGTCCGATGTACGCCACGTCGTCCCTACTAGTACATACTACAACAAAGCCTCCAATGTCGGGAGCCGGACCAATTTTCCACAGACCAACAGACCATCCGAATACTTACCCCTTGTTATCTCGGCCTGTAGGCGGTCTTAAAGGGAGCACCACAGATTCAGAAGTTGGTTCTCTTTGTGTGTCCGGTTCGTCTAATGCAGAGGACCAGAGCGAAGAAGGCGCAAAGAAGAAGAAAGTGAGCAAATACTCAATTGAATTACTATTTTCTTTTCTAAATATCCCACCTTCAGCTGAAACGCTCACTGAACATGGAGCAGCATGTCTGTGTTACATGTGGGCGCACTGACTCCCCGGAATGGAGGAAGGTCTGTCGATTTTACTTTCATTTTCTTATGGCTCATGCCTACCCACTTAAAAAACAGGGGCCTGGTGGTCCGAAAACTCTGTGTAATGCCTGCGGCCTGCGATGGGCAAAGCAGAATCGTAAGGCGGATGACCCGCTAGAAGGAGCATCTTCTTCTGCAGATGCCTGATTTTATAGAGATTATTGGGACGTTCTTCCTACTATCTTCGGTCATGTACCAGACATATAAGTATTGTAGTATTTATTTGCACAGAGTATCGTGGATCAATATGATGTCTTTATTTGGGCTGGGTATATCACCCAAACACTATTTTCTTCTTACTTGCAAACAATCAGCGCAGTAGTCGACTGCTAGTCCTCTGCAGTCTCTTACAATCGCATATCATGCCTGAAGTTTATACCTTGTCCCAAACGCCAATTACTTCCCATTCTTTCAGCGCTGATCGTTCTCGTGGGTATCGCCAGACCTTGCTCTAGAGTCACGTACTGATCTGCCCTATGAAGAACTCGCGGTCAGCTTGAATAGCAACGATGCGCAGATCCTCACTCGGCAAGGATCTGAGTGGGTACCGACGGTAACATTATCCGAGGTGCGTAGCTCTATGTTATCTCGGGCAGATGGCCCTCATATTCACTACCCAGCACGACAAACTCATTACGTCGATCGATTGGGCCCCTAACTCCAATCACATCGTAACCTGCTCTCAAGACAGGAATGCATACGTGTGGCAAGAGCAGCCTGACTTGGAAACTGGAAAGCTGGTTTGGAAACCGACCCTTGTGCTCCTCAGGATCAACAGAGCTGCAACCTATGTCAAATGGAGCCCCAAGGAAGACAAGTTCGCCGTCGCCAGCGGCGCCAGGTGAGTTGGCGACCGGGATAGGTATCTCCACTCCACGACCTTAATCTGCTATTTCACTATGCAGAGCTATCGCGATCTGTTCTTTCGACCCCGAGAACAACTGGTGGGTATCCAAGCTCCTGAAGAAACCTATAAGGTCCACCGTTCTTGCCGTGGATTGGCACCCGAACAACGTCCTCCTCGCCGCTGGGAGCGCTGACATGAAAGCTCGGGTCTTCTCTGCGTATATCAAAGAAGTAGACGACAGGTGATTATATTGCAAGGTTGATATTTATCCATGGATTGAACCTTTTTAATTTTGAGACCTTCACCCACAATTTGGGGCTCGAAGTTACCTTTCAATACTATTTGCGGCGAGTATACCAGCCCAGCCGGTGGATGGGTGCATACAGTTGGCTTTTCGCCGTCAGGCGACGTGCTTGCCTTTGCGAGTGAGCGACGATGTCACTACTTGGGAGGCTTAAACTAAGGTTTCACTTCCTTCAGGTCACGATAGCTCCATCAACATTGTGTATCCTAATGGACCCGTCATTTATAACATTCGGATGCCATCTCTACCCCTCGTGAGCCTCACCTGGACATCTGAAGACACCATCATCGCTGCCGGACATGACTGCCGTCCTATTGTCTTTTCTGGTTCGGAAGCTGGGTGGCAGGAAGCTGGCACTTTGGATGACGCCAACGCACCGAAATCCCCGG
Source organism: Galerina marginata (assembly GCA_023014335.1). Classification (NCBI taxonomy): domain Eukaryota; kingdom Fungi; phylum Basidiomycota; class Agaricomycetes; order Agaricales; family Galerinaceae; genus Galerina; species Galerina marginata. Next base: position 1,028,967 of record JAECYW010000007.1, on the reverse strand, counting down.
AATCTCGCTCTGGATTTGGTGCGAGCAGCAGTGTCGGCCGCCTCAAAGCGGGTGCATTCGCCACTTTTCGTGATGCAGACACTCGCGGACAGTCCTCCATCGCTGGCTCTGCTTCTCCGACAGCAGATACTAAACTTTTAACAATTCATCAGAACACGATCACAAATGTGCGGCCGTACGAGTACTCAGGAAGCAATGTCAGCAAGGTTAGTACATCCGGGGTAGATGGCATGCTGATCATTTGGGATGTCAATGCTGTTGTCGCTTTGACCGGCCGTTTGGGTGCAGCACACTTGAGGTAGACCCTTTTATAAATTGCCAACCGAACGCTGTACTGGCAGGAATATGCATAAGATAAGATACAATAATCGTACACCCAGGGGACAAATCAATGTCGTATTGTTGCATCGCCCGAGTCACTGTAACTTTGATTTTGCATAGAAGGTTCTGGTTGCTCGTTTATTACGCCCCACACGGAAGCCTTAAACTATCGCAAATATTTAACTAGAGTAACAATGCAAATCGAACAAAAGCTACGTACCAGTGTCAATACAAGTCCCATTTTCTTCTCCAGGACACGCAGCTTGGCTAACATTACCCTGTCAGGTTCTTCATTGAGTAGACGCGCCTTTTGTGTAACCTTGAAGAACATAACATTAACCCTGGCGATCTCGCGAGGGGGAGACGGAAATGGTACCATTCGAACATTCTGCGCAAGCTTCGCATACTCCCAGAGTACTGCAGCCTCTAGTGGAGTCAAGCTTGGGTGCGATTCGTACGGATTGGAGGTCAGGATGTCATTCGACGAAGCTTGGCTTGTCATGGCTCTGGGCGAAATCGTGGTCACGGTCATCAATATTGAACGCGAACTCAGCACGTGACAACACGCGTCGTGCGCACCTGGAATGCTAATTTGCTATGAACAACAGTCACCAAAATGATTGCTACATCCGGGTGTTCCGGTACATGGTAATGTCGACAATTTTAAATCTAGGCTAATAACTAGCGGGCGGTACATCTTGCGCAGCCCATTTGCTCCTACTTCGTAGTTGCCCACCGTATGTCCAGAGGACCCAGCTCCCTGGGATGCCAGCCAAGCTGATGCCGGCCAAAACAAAACTAGCGTTACGCATACCCATCGACTTGTACATGGGTACGGCGAATGTAGGAAACCAAGTCGCCAAAAAGTTGCGAACAAACAAGTTTGCTGCAAGGGCGGAGGCACTGAGCTTGGGGTACAGGTCGATATAGTAATTGGATAGAGATAGTTGAAACAGTGTCATTCCGGCACCGATAGGAAGGCCTGAAAGAATGGGTACTATGTAATGGGTATTGGGATGCGAGCATGTTGTAGCGAACCAGAACATCCCTATGGGCACAAGGACTGCAGCGGTCAGAATCCCTGGTAGCCTCGCTTCGGGGTTTAAAGCAAGGTCCATGACTGGTTTAAAAGAGACTGATCGCCTTTCTTTATTCCTTTTCTGAAGTTCCCGTTGCTTCCGCTGGTAGGATGGCTTGAAGTATCCAAAGTAGAGTAAGACCCCCAATACATTGCCCATGGCAGGAGACATAAAGACTAGTCCGTTTTCCGATAGAGTAAAATTGTAGGTTTCTGAGAAGACATAAGGATAGGCCTACAAAAAGGAGTCAGTGAATGTAAGATGAAGCTATGGGAAATAAAACCTCGAGTAAGAGAAATAGCAAACTGTATACAAATGCGTGATACAGCGATGTCGCTAGCACAATCGGCTCGAAGGTGAGCAGCACTACGGTTAATAAAAAAAGAGTTGAATCGAGCAGAACAATCCAGAACAATTGCAATATAGGTGCAACTTACCAAGAGGCGTTAGTAGAGCCTTTCCCCATAAGCTCGTTTTGGAAATCCGATCTTCGCGTGGAAATGGCTGGGAACCCCGGACCTTTCGAAGATGCAATTTTGTAATTGTACCAATCTCTGTCTCAGGTAAAAAGAGAACCGCAATGGTGACAGAACCTGCCCAGATGGCGGACAGCCCCATGATCCATCTCCAGTGCGTGTATTGGCCGAGAAAGCCTCCTGGGACAGGGCCAAGTGTAGGTGCACCCTGAAGAACGAGCGTGAAAAGGGCCACTAGAGGACCACGTTCATCGGATGTAAACATATCAGACAGGGAACCACCAAAGTTGGAGAATACAGACGATCCGAAAAGAGCAGCAAAAAACCGGCATATCAAGAGTGCTTCAATGCTCTGTGACAAAGCTGCTCCAAGGGAAAAAGCTGCCAGCATATTGAGACGACAAACACCGTGAAAATGAGGTAGCTTACTGGTGAATGTGATCGCGGAAAACATGTACATAGGCTGTCGACCGTATAATTCGCTTACAGGCGCAGCCACAAGAGGTCCAATTGCGATGCCCTAAATGAGAATGAACAATTGTAACTCAAAGAAAAACTGAGGAAGCATAAAAGGTGTGTAACGCACAAGATTTACGAGCCCAACACCCAAGGTTGCGACAAACTGCGACACACCAAACTCCTGCTGTATCTGTGCTTGTCCGCCAGACTAAAAAATTCATTGTGAGAGGGCCTCGCGCTGCGAGTCTGTGTTCGACACACATAAAGCGTTGAAAACATATCACTGGATAGAATAGGGTAGCTTGGTATCACAGCGGTTGCACGAACTACACACTTACATTGGCGCAATGAGATTGCCAATGACTAGGGAAATAAACCACCGTTTCAGGGTATTCCATTTACGGGGATTTTTGGCATCAGGGAGGTCATAGCCCGTCGAGGGTGGGTATGTTGACGATGGATCAGATAATGGAGGGTTTTCAATGCAGAGTGGTTCCGGCGTCGAAGCCATGTTGAGTATTCGTCGTCGAAGAATGACAAGGAAGCTTGCATCCTACCCAAAAATTCGCTTCATTGCGCAATGTTGGAACGCCCGTGCAAATGGACATAGTTAAAGCTTCCAGTCATTGAAACGAGAAATGAGACCCATCAAGGAGGCAGACCAGTGGGTATAAGACGGGAATCACTTCCATGTTGCAATTCACGACCTGCGTACCAGTGCAAGCTTACTAAAAACTCTGGTGAATGGCTGCGTAGGATGTGGATTACTCTCAGATCCGAGAGGCAGGGACTTAATCTTCGACAGTCGGAGCATTGTCAACCGATGACTGTTGGACTTATAAAATCCAGATTTGACGGCTTGCCAATGCCGGTGGGATGATAGAGAGTCCGGATGATGAGCTCAGCTCAAACCCATCACAGTACGTGGTAGAATGCAGAGCAAGAGAAGCCCTTGTAGACTGAGTCGGGTTCTCCGTGGAACCCGGGCTCAAACATCAAAATCGCCTATCATACTTATCATAAGTAAATTGAAATTCCAGGATTGTACGTACTGGTTATGGTACGTATCCCTTTAATAATTGCCAGAATTTAATGAGAACTGAATGGGAAGCATATCGAATGGCCTCCGTGGAATTTGCTTGAATCTAATATCATCATGTTGTTAATTGTGCCATGTTCTGGATATTAGAACTAGAAGGAAAGAATATTCCACACTAGCACACTCACGTCAGTTTCCAGATGATTTCAGTAAAGGTTGAGGTTGGAACACAACCCAACTGTATTCGAGAAAGCATAGGGGCGTCACAATAATAAAGCGTCCCCGCGTCCCCAGTGAGGCACTGCGACTTGGAAGAATTGAATCGACCATCCAACATCAGCGAAAGCGCCAAAAGCTCGCCATGCAATGTGACCCTTTCAAGCTCTCACGGGACTGGAATGATCTCGGAAGGGGTAGGGATAGTAGCCGTAAGATTCTGCCGCTCTTTGATGGTCGCGAAAGGCTTGGGCGAGGTTTGGATAATCGCTTGGAGATTGGCGCGCTTTGAATACTCACAAAAAAGGTGATACTCATATTGTATAGTCCTCAAATATTTGGCCGTCACTTAGAACATTCCGTCAAGAAATGGAGAACAGATGTATTGCGCTAGCTAAGCTTGTTGCCCCAGTGGAAACTGGTCCAAAGTTGGCCAGGACAATGAAAGGCAGGGTAAAATTGGGCAACTATGTATGCTCGGTGCAAAAAAGGATCGCCTACGTATGAGGTCAGAAGTATGATGTCATGTACGCATCACAATGCGTGGGGTGACTCTCGGAAAGGCGATCGGGCGTGAGGGGTATAATTACAGAAGATTCCCTATATTATTTACGTTCTGCGTGGTGCAGCGGTTAAGATCGTCGCACGGAATGGTGTCTGTCGTTCGACTCCCGGTGGTGGTGGTAAGAATTCTTTCATGTCGCCGTACTTGTAAAGTTGGCATGCTATATTTTTCCGCTCGCTAGTGCATTGGATATTATTTTCAGCCATCAATTAATCAGCGCTCAGCGCTCGACCCGAGTCATTATCTATTGAAATACATTGGTTCACAAACTTAGGGGACCTTACAAAGTTAACCAAAGATGCTTGGAGAATCCAAAGTTCGCCAAAATTGACATTTTAACCATAATTGCCGAGCCTTACAAGGTCCTATTGTGAACCTAATCCGATACATAGTGGCTCAAAAATTGATCACCTTACATGTCATTGTGGGGCTTCCAAGGGGTATCTATTGCGAGGTATGGTTGGCGCGCTTTCGCTGATGAACATTCAGCGCGGTCATCATGAAAGCACAGGGGACCTTGATCCGTCTCGGAGATGAACAGGATCTGCTCCAAAATATGGAGGGGCGCATGGTATCTGCGATACACAAAGTGCCGCAGGAAGAGTCGGGGCGATCTGGCGTATGTCCGTGATTGGACTTGCTAGTGTTTGGCTGAGAGTTGGGAATACTTCCCTTTCACTCTGCACGTCGACTTGTCATGTTGTTAGAAACTCAGCGAAGATTCGCGGACACAGGAGCGATCTGATGATCGTTGTCTTCATCACTTGACGTGAGGTACAAAGACAATAAGAAGTGGACGAGCGCCCGATTTGGGAACCGGAAAACAATTAGAGGCTCGCTATGTTCCTGCCAGCTGCTGAAATTTGTCTGTAGCTATCCCCTTCTTCATCCGAGGTATAAGGTTCTGCCAGGATTCCGCGCTTCGCTCGCCTCTTTTTCTTTCCCTCCATCAAGGTTTTCTCGTTTTCTCCGTCCTTTGCAAATTATATCCCGCGCACCGGGTCCGGCATACCATTCTAGGACATCTACACCTTCACGGAACCATCCAATGTCAACACACAATAGCTTCAGTGGAGTTTGTGATGTTAAAAAGGCGCAGGTCGATTCTCTTTTGTTCCAGTGCTGCCGCGGGTCTGGCCAATCTATGATCCCCTGTCTCAATATATCGGCTCCAGCTCAAGACTGCAAGCCATCTCTACCTCCTCCCCAAATGCCTTCCTTTGAACCAAGAACCTTCCCCCCTCCTTCCTTGACTGATGTTCCCATTGAATATATCACCGACCAACTTCATAATATGGCGACGGAATTCTGGGATAAACCAGACACAGCCGACTGTACAATAAGTCTGTTACCTCGCTGCGCGTCTAATTTTATTGCTGACCTTCTTGGACTTCCTAGTCGTTCCATTTCCTCACGCTCAAGGCATTCCTGAGCTGCCTGCATTTTCATCGACGTCCGTCCTTGAGCCTACCTTTTCATTCACAAGCTATGACCCTACGAGCTTGGGACGGAGAGTTACGCAGCCTCCATTGAACGCTGTTCCCCGAATTTCCCTACCAGTATGTTCTACTCTTGATAACGAAATACTGTCGCGCTAATGCTGCAAACAGCTCCACATCGACTATCTAGCCGCCCATTCGAGCTACCTCAGGGGACTTTTTAGCGGCGCTCTACCACTGGACTTGATGTACTCTGCAACCCCGCCTTCGAGTTCTTCTTCTGTTCCCGCCGACCGTCTCCCACGTCTAATGCCATGCTCCCCTGACCATCCTATTCTTTTCCTTCCGGTTCCAGACCCAACGACATTCCATCTCATTGTCCACTGGATGTATTTTGGAGATTTCAGATACATCCAGGATTGTCTGCATCAAGGTCTCATCCAGTGGGATGGCATTGCTCGTAATGTCGAATACCTCGGTCTCAGCGCCGAGATTAAAATCTTCTTGGGTAACTGGTATCACGCCTGGCTGAACCCGGATCGAGAGAGCGAGATTTGCAGTGACGGCGAGGACTCTGATACTATCTTCACTGATTCGGACGACGACGACGACGGTTATTCAACCATATCCGAATTCGACGATATCATCGAAACCGACAACGAAAAATACAGTTTGCGTGGACGAGCTTCGGGAAATCGACCAATATCATTTCAATCCTTCCAATCACTCGCTTCACCAGGCGTTTAGCTTTGTGAAATCGATGACCTGGGTGGACTATATTCTTTCGCCACGTCCGTTTCTTAGGACTTTTGCTTCCTCCATTATTTTTATTTCCCCTTGATCCCTTTTTTGTTAATCTGGGGTATATATCACATTCCTTTCGATCTTCGAGCGTAAATGTTTTCTGGAACTTTTTTTCACCAGGAGCATACGCCTGACGCCATTCTTTGATTCGACCTTCTTTCACGTTCAATATTCACCACGCCGACTCGGAAATTCTTATCTGGTGAGTTCCTTGACGTTGACGGATCGGTAGTACTGGTCTTAAACAAAAACACATCTTGTACAATATTTTTATCGCGAGCTTTTTCCTAGTGGACCTCCCGTTGTACATATGAACGTCTCAACAGGGCACTTCACAATTGCGTGGGAGGGCCTTATATTGTCGATTATGCGCTTCTGAGAATCGACCCACCGCCAGGCGCTCGACTTATTGTTTTTTGGTTGCGATGGCAGCAGCCTGTTATTTATTTGCCCATGAGGATGGAAATCCCAACAATGGAACTGACAGCGGACATTGACGAACCTACGATGTCATTCACATGAGATGTGCACCTCATGTACAAACGTCGCGTCACCGCCTTCAAGACCCGAAAACAAAAGACGAGGCACGAAGAGGCTTAGAGCAGCGAAGGGCGCAGAAGGGAATTCGGAATTTTTAGCCGACTTTTTGTTGTTTACAATTGTTCTCGCAGGGGCTAACCCGATCAATCTCAGGAAGCGGTACCGAGGTGAAAACGCGGGAAGCCCTACTATTAGATATCAAGTGCTGCTCGACAAGAGGAGTACATTGCATCACGATTCGCAGAACACAATCTGTACAGAAGAAAGGTGTGAGACAAAGAATAAGGTCGTTGAAAATCCATGGATCCACGGAGCCTACTATCAGAGGGCCCGTTCACGTCTTTCGGGATAGCGGTTGTCGTGCGCAAGGTGAAGGGGAGGCTCGACCGTCTTGAGACCAGGTATGTGCTCCTGTTTTGGCAAAGGTGAATCATGCCACAACTCTGACGGGTCGATCAGCTTCGGCATAAATGGCGCCTAAGAGATATAATTTTGCAGGGTTAACAGGTCGAATTAAATCATATGGACGGTTTCATACCAGGTACTTTCTCCTTTGCATTTTCGACCAGTCAATGTTGGAGAGCCAAGGATCGCATTTAACATGCTCCGTTTCCTGGCCAAGTCGAAGCTCTGGGTCTAACTCCAGCAAACTGCTTACCAGCGCTCTAAGATTCTTGCCAGCTTTAATATTCGGAGGCCACTGAACAGCGGCCATGCCTTCAGCTGACTTGAATTGGGTAGCCAGACTTGTCTTCCCAAAGAAAGCCTGCGGGATCATGGGGCAAAAGTTTGATGAGAATTTTCTTATTATATGTGTGCATCCCTCACCAACTTCCCGGTTATCATTTCATATAGAATGCACCCACTTGACCACCAGTCGACTGCCATCGGATGGTCCGAGGGATGATTTACCGAAGTGAATTGGCACTCGGGAGCCATGTAAAAACTTGTGCCAACCTCTTTTGACTTGGGGTCTTGATATTTGAAATATGTGGCCTCACCGAAATCGGTTAAGCACAAATAGCCATCGGCGTTGACGAGAATGTTTTCTGGCTTCAGGTCACGATGTACAATGCCAAATTGGTGCAGGAATTCCAGAGCGCAGACGATGTTCCCGAAATAGAAGTTCGCGTCGCGGGGACAAAGTCCTCCGTTGGTCCTTCTAAGGAGAGAACGAAGGGTCCCCCCTGGGATGAACTCCATGGCCATGTACAGCATATGAGCGTCCTCGAAGACCTGAATAAGCCCGGCTACAAACGGGTTCCACTCCAGATAAACGAGAGTATTACGCTCACGATCCTTTGCGAACAAGTGCCGATTAGCCAGATCACTGGTTACTTCGGAATCATCTTTCGAAGGGTGGCAAGCTAGAGCTGCTGCATCAGTGCGATACCCCTTCCTCGAAGCAGCTTTCAGAGCAAAAACAGATCCACTATCGGGCCTATAAAACTTCCGTTTTAAGGAGACCATTAACACTTGGCCTTGTCCAGTGCCTGTCAGTGCAAACAGAAATGTGAGTGATGGGAGTATTGGCGAGTAGGTAGAAAGTAGACCTAAAGTCCTGGTGCACTCGAGGTCTTTTAAAGACAAGAGTGGAGGACGAGGATTTGTAGGCATAGGTATCACCTTCGGATCAGGACTGATTATAAACTGCAAAGCATGAAGAAGTGATCACGATGCTGGATTTGGTTGAATGACTTACCTCTGGATCCTCGGTGTAAAAATCCTTGAATGGTGCCCCAAATTCTTGACCTTGTATTAGTCTATACCAATACTTCCTAAGCTTCTGTACACCCGGAGCAGACTTTCGCTGGGCCTGTGATGCGTCGCGAGGATCGAGAGAATGAGGCTTAGAGCGCGTAGACCTAAGAGCGGGCATAGCAGACGTTGGAAGTTTGAAGACAAATCCAGGAGAGATTGTGGTACGAGGATGAGCAGATTGTGAAAAACAAGAACAAGAACAAGAAGTTAAGAAGGCAGGCGCTTAAGCAGTGGCCATGCCGCATTAACTGATCGTGTGCCACTCAACCTGTATGGGATCCAAAATGCTATTGTTCGGCATGGCCAATCGCATGAGCGTTATAGGAAGAAATAGAACATGGAAATAGCGTTTGTGTTTGAAAGAGGAGAACAATGGCCTGGCATTGCACGTCGCGTCGATGGATTTGGGAACTGGTCACGTTGCCGTATTCAATATCCGGTTTGAGACTCAGATTAGAAGCATATTCTCATCCATCTTTAAGTTTCGGAAGCCTAGGCTTAATGCGTTGTAATGGCAGATATTGTGCAGTCCAAACCCAACGATTGGGCGTATGTTTCTGAAGGCGGCGCAACTATTGTTTTCTCTTACAGAGGGCCCCCACATCCAGACTTTTCTGGGACCGTATTGCGTCTAAGAAAATCGGCAGTGCTCCCAACAGGATCTGTAAATACAACGGACCCTGGCCGAACCCGCGATGAAAACGAACCGGACGACCCAACAATCGAGTACCAGACGAAATGTATGCAGAAGCTAATACCGCTGGAACACCTCCCTCGATTACAGACCGTTCGTTTGGATAGGTCATGGCTGGAAGCATTAGTCCAGCTCCAGAATCTTGTTAGACCGGAGGGCCGAAGAGAAAAGGATGAGGTAGATCTGAATAGGACGAAAGGCGTACTGGCGACCGATCTAGTGGGCGGAAATTGGCTAGCAGTCGAAATCAAAGTGGGTTTTCATCATCCTTTTAAGACCATTCCAGAATTCAACCCAAAATTTTTTTCCTCTTTTCAGCCAAAGTGGGCCTTCTTGCCATCACCCATCCACCTTTCGGAAGAGACAAAACTAATTAAGACACAGACTTGTCGGTTTTGCATGCATTCTCACTTGAAGGCCCAGAAAGGACAGGAAATTCCAACAGATTATTGCCCTCTTGATTTGTTTTCCGGGGACGAGAATCGTATTACCAAGGCTATTCACGGCTTGTGGGATGCATGGGTCGCGAGCAATGCAACTGCCAATAACCTTAAGATCTTTGCCCGAGGAAAGTTTGTGTCACCTTCTGAAGTCAGTTAAATTTTTACGGTGCCAACTTCGACTTCAAATGATGACCGGTTTCTAGGCCCATCTAATGTTCAAGGACGGCCTCACCGGGGGAGAGAATTTACTGGTGATTCGTGATGCATTTACGATTTCTCTGGTGCGGCCATTGCTCCATACACCGGTTCTTCGCATCCTCTCCAAATTACAACGCGAACTCGACGTTCTAGACATAGAGGGTCTTTCTAAACTCTGGCGATTGACCGAGGCGTCCTCTCCTTTATACCAAACGGCATTTTCGTCCTTCATCAAACAACCGTCTGACGGCTCGCAGTCGACGCCTTCTTTCACTTCAATAGGCGTGAGCTCCCCCTTTTTACCAGCTCCCGAACCAACTATTTCTGATTGGGTCGACTTCTTGGAGACATATGTGTCGCCTGACAAACGGAAGCTGGATCATGCAAAACCCTTGCCTGAAAACCTACACTATTATCTTATGTCCTACCTTCTCTCTGCGACTTTTAAGGATTGTTCCGTCATCATCAACTTGGACTTCCTGGAAGCTTCGCATCCCCGTGAGGATGCCATAAAGCCCGAGTCGGTGACTATCATTGATTTGGACCCGAAAAGCATGAAGAAACTGAGTACTTGGGAAAAAATGGATCAGGAAATTGCCCATGCATATGCAGCTGCTCAACGGAGAGTGTGCATCGACAAGTGGCAAGTTCCGAAAGCAAAGTCTTCGTGACTTTGTAGACTAGGGAATTTTGCTGTTTGTTTCAAGTTCAAGGTTCTCATTACTTTGTCCGAGTCCATCGCCGCCTTTTCTCGCACTTCAGTTGAATTTATAAACTTGATAAATTTGTTGCCTTCGATCTATTTGAACGGCAAAGGGTAAAGTGCAGTTCAACTTGAAGGTTCAACTTCATGTTGAGAGAAGTTGACGTCATACTAACCCTAAGGTCGGGTTGAGCTTCATGTGTTTCTTTTGATCAACGACGGGTTAGGTCCGATTGTGTATTAGCAGAAGGGGCAAGCTACAACCCCAAACCTCTTTTTCTTGGATTAGATTTCGACCTCACTGTCATCAACTATATCCTCTTGCTTCAGTACCTTAATGGCCTGGCTTCGAGCTTTCAATCTAATAAGGAATTCAGGACGTGGATCCCTCGCATGTTCCGGGAAGGTTAACCTGGCAAATGCCTTCAAGCATCAAAGACGGAATGCTTCATTCTATAACACCGACATCGCTGGTCTTTCGGAAGAAGAATCTGAGGCATCTATCTTGTTTATTGCTATTCAGGCGACAAGACCAATGACCACTGTCTCTCGTCCAGTTCAGGAATGCAGTAGTGGAATTTGCAGAGAAAGAGATTGCTCCTCGCGCGGAAGAGGTGGACAAGACGAACACATTCCCTTCAGTATGTTGTATAGATATGTCTAAACCTTTCGCTTAAGTGTTCCTTTCATTTCACATAGGACCTTTGGGAAAAGCTTGGATCTATGGGACTTCTCGGTGTCACCGTATCTCCAAAATACAACGGGCTGTCGCTTGGCTATCTACATCATACCCTTGCAATGGAAGCACTTTCTACTGCTTCAGGATCAGTAGCCCTCTCATATGGCGCTCACTCCAATTTATGTGTTAATCAAATCCATCGGCACGGAACAGAAGAACAGAAGCAGAAATACTTACCCGACTTGGTTGCTGGCACCAAGGTTGGAAGTTTAGCCATGAGCGAAGCCGGAAGCGGCAGTGATGTGGTTAGCATGCGTCTAAAAGCCGAGAAAGTGGAAGGCGGTTGGTTGTTGAACGGGACCAAGTTCTGGTATGAGTCCTTAGGGACGCTTACAAACCAGTGTACTTATAATTCAACAGGATAACCAATGGCCCTGTCGCCTCCACCCTTGTGGTGTACGCCAAAACCAGTCCCGGAAAAGGCTCGAAGGGGATTACCGCCTTCGTTATTGAGCGTGGTTTCGAAGGTTTTTCCACAAGCCCAAAACTAGATAAATTTGGAATGCGAGGAAGCGATACATGCGAATTAGTGTTCGAGAATTGCAAGGTACCAGATGGTAAGGCTACCGTTACCATTGGTATCCACGTTCCACTCATCCACGGTACCACCCAGAGAACGTCCTTGGGGTTGTCGATAAAGGGGCTTCGGTGCTCATGTCCGGCTTGGATTTGGAACGAATAGTCTTAAGTGGTGGACCTCTTGGGTACTTTCAATCCTGACTCTTTGGAAAATCTATTCCGACTCCTCTTCAAGGTTAATGCAGGCTGCATTCGACTATGCAGTTGAGTACGTACACCAAAGAAAGCAATTTGGACAGCCAATCGGAACTTTTCAACTCATGCAAGGTAAGTAGCCAAAGATCCTTCCTTGTGTCCCTAGACTAACATTTGCCCAGCCAAGATTGCTGACATGTACACAAAATTGAATGCTAGTCGTTCTTATGTTTATGCTGTGGCAAGAGCATGCGACCAGGGAAAAGTCAGCAGAAGAGTAGGTGTTCCTTCGTCGTATTCGTTGTGCATTGTCCGGTTCACGCAATGGGTGTCAAAGTTGGCTAATTATTTTTCTTTGTCGTAGGATTGCGCAGGTGCGATCTTGTATTCAACAGAGAAGGCCGTAGAAGTTGCATTGGAAGGCATGCAATGCTTGGGTGGCAATGGCTACATTAACGGTTCGTATTTATCTTACGGTTTTTCAGCTTCGAAGTTGACTCTGTGTCTTTTGGCATATTTTAGATTATCCGATAGGTCGCATTGTTCGCGACTCTCGACTATATACAGTTGGAGCTGGAACGCAGGAAATAAGGCGCATGCTCATTGGACGAGAGTTTAACGAGCAATTCAAAGGTTAGGCGCTTAGAATTTGTTCGGATGCATGGTCTACCGTATTTGGTAACATGTGAGTTTATGTTTTCTTCCCTTTTCGTTTCCATTTGCTGAGAAAGTAGACCGAGCAGAATTACCACCCTAAATATTAATTAAAGTGGAGAACACCCAGTTCGCCGTGAGCCATATGTGGTGACTCTAGTGGGTGCCGCGGAGTGTGAAACTAGCCCGATTTGGGAACCAGCTGTGCAATTCTCGATCTTTTCACTGTCGATCGCTTACACTCTAGGGTCCTCTTATATGCGCGAATATTATATAGCGTTCAAACTTTATAATATGCTTTCTCAGCCAGATCATGATCACTCGCGCTTATATCAACCAGACTTTTCTACTCGTCCAGTCCAAACGCAAATTCGCGTCAGCCCTTTCTTTCATCTTCCCCTCGTTTATCTGAGACGACTTGTGTTATGTGCTTCCCAGAAGATGGTTGCGTCCTGTCTCCAACTGAACCTCCCCGTAACACCTTCCAGAACTCCAACATCAATTATGGAACTGCAAGCCGTCGCCCTTCGCCCTCCGAGCAGGTTGGGATGGCGGAGGGAAGCAATGCTCCTTGCAAGAAGTCAGAAAACTTGAAAGAAGACCACGTCGCGCAATTCACTGGTGCGCGCTCAGTTGTGCCGCCATCGGTTCGACAACGGACCTCTCAGGCTTGTGATAAATGTCGAGAAAGGAAAACGAAAGTGCGTCGCTTCTCATTAAGGCTCTCAATACACTTCTAATAAAATTTAGTGTTCTGGCCATCGTCCTGTCTGCTTGCGCTGCACTAATCGAGGTCTCATATGCGAATATTCGATCCGTGAAACAAGGACACGGGCTCCTCTAAGGCGGACCCATCACGTCCCTCGGGTGGATACTCACAACATCGATTATATCAGTCAGACCAGGCCCGCTCCAGCGCATCATTCACGAATGGGAGGGGGCAGGACAAATGCATTTATCCCAGCGCCTACTGACTCTCGAAATCCGGCTCGCTTTTACTTCCTTCCACAAACTGGAACTACCGATGAGCCCAACCAATCCGCGAACCGGGGTCGCCGTTTACCTCTGCACCAGCAGGCTTCCACTTCTTTCATCCAACGTGCCAGCTACGCATCCGTCCCTATTAGTCGGCCATACGTCTCAGCAGGTGCTTTGGGAACATCGGAGGTGTCAGGCGTCCCTCTTAACTATAACTCCTCGTACAGTGCGCCTGACCAGCCATCCCACCCGCCTCCGCGCATCAACGAAGCAGATAATAGAGTAATGCATGCCAGCTTCACCACCATGTCTTTACAGGCTTCCCTCCGTCAATTTGATTTCGGGATGTCCAGGTCAGTCTATTATATTCAGTTAAGGTTGCGAGTTGACTGATTCACCAAAAAAAACAGTCTGTCTCAGTTGCCACCAGTCCCACCACCACCACAGTACATCCAAAGTACAAATATGCCGGCTTTTCGACGGGCGATGCCCTCAAGGACGGAGTTTTCTTCCTGTACCACCGGCGACAGTCCATTCTACATCCCACGATATACTGGAAATAATGGTGCAGCATATTTGGGTCGAGTCTTTTTCTTCGTCTCGACACGATAAATTACTGAGACTCTCCCTTAGATTTCAGCGAAGGGCGTTACCCCAGCTCGTTAGTTAGCGACACTGACCACTCGTCGGTCTCGACGATTTTATCCGAATCCGATGTAATGGAACCTCGGATAGAACTGGCATGCCCTACCCCGTATATTCCAATCGACTCTGATGCTTTCATGGCAAAAGCGTACGATTGCGACGCTGGAATCGATCACGAGCTCTTTGATATGGCTCGCTCTTCACCGCAGGCTCATGGACCTCATTATGACATTGCTCCAACTCCGAACAATGATGGGCATTTTTGGTAATGAAATTATGTGTCTGTTGTATCATTCTTAATTCGGCTGTCTTGCTATCTGTACATAACACTTAATAGTTCCTCTTTTTTAAAATTACTTTGCTAGCGTTTGCATATTTTCTCTGCTGTAATCACCATTAAGTGGCATTTGGTCATAGGGCTATTTTCAATATGTACATACTTCTTGAAGTTCTTTTTCTGAGATCGTCATTTATATGTACATCTTCTCGAAGCCAACCCTGAAAGTACTGCCCACCAAAAAAAATCTATTTACCTTTATCCAAAGGCCTGTGAGGTGTTCCCAAATACCGAGCCGAAAGGTCCTGAAATGGTCACATCCTTTTGAACACTGAATAGCCCGGAAAACATGAGGAGTTTTGCCTGCCGGGTGAGATTTTGGTTATTTGGAAAGAGTATCAATTCCTGGAGATACGCGCCCCCGTGGTTAGTAGCCGTCGTCAGATGTCTGTCTGAACGAATCCTGGCTAATTTAACAATGGGTCGCACGTCCGAATCTTGAAGACCGGAAACGGTGATGTGCTTTAATTTTGGGCAAACCCATGCGGAGATACTTTTTGGGTTATGCGGACAGAGAGGCACAATGAAACGGTCTCCACGTTGGCAGTTAATGATCTCTAGCCTTTCGAGGGCGTTAGCTTCTTGGAGTATGGTCGTCGACTCGTCCTGCGTGAGGAGATTGCAACCTGTTACTGTGAGAGAGGTCAGTCCTGGTGCGGACTGGATCAGACCTTTCAGAGAAGAGAGCGTGTGTGGGGGAAGGACGAGCTCGGGTGAAAGGTGGGTAATATGCAGCGAGCGCAATCTTGGGGTTCGCAGTGCCCGAAATATAGGACACGGTTCGAATAAGAATGGCCATTCGAGGGTTAGCGACTGTAGTTCAGGCAACATTATCGGCGCGAGCTCAAGGAAAAAAAGCCTGACAGGGAATGTGATACTGCATGAGCGTAAATCGGTGCATTTGGCTAGCATGCTTGGAAATGCGGGAGCGAGTTTCCACTTGTGACACTTGGCTACGGTGAGAGTGTGTAACGACGACAATGTATTTTCCAACAAGTCAACGAAGGGCGTCATATCACGGACATGGAGAATATGCAGCTTGGGCGAATCAAGTAGCGCCAACTGGGAGGCGCCAACGTGCTGGTCGTCGATGAGGAGGGACAATTCTTCGACCTGAGGCATCTGGATTATCTGCCTCGGTGGAAACAAGACAGCTAAGATCTCCGTTGCGAGGTGGGCCTTGAGAAACTGGACACGGTTGAAGTACGGAATAAGCAGACGGATTAGTGGCAAGACTGAGCCATTCATCTTCTGTGGGCTCAAACCCATGCGCAGGTTTGCTGGACAGATAGTAATAAAAAGGGGCATATCAGCCGAACGAAGAAGGAAAAGCCGGGCTCTCTTCATCTCTGCTAGGGCATCTGACGTCGGACGAAGATGCAATGTGGTCCACATACTCGGATTACGCACAACCATAGCACGCCATCGCTGACAGACGCTAGCCAGGACAATGGGATACGATTTTTGAAATTCACAGTGTGATGCACTGCAGCTCAGAGAGCATTCTGTCTCTGTGCAGAGGGCAAATATAATGCCGCATAATTCAGGAAGGAGGTCACGCATGGGCGCATATTGGACGCGCTGGACTGCGATATTGGCCGCGAGTTTTGCATTCTGTTCCGCCAAAAACCGGCGTTCGCCCTGAGGACTGTGAGGTGTTTAGCTTGATTCATGAGGCTCATGTTATACCTTGAGTAACTGGATCCTTCTGTCGACCTGAAAGATACGGTCCTTTATATCCATTAGACGGGCCTCATCGCGGTGGATGTCCATTGGGGGAGTATTGTCTTGGGGTCTGGGATGGCAGGGCGGCGAAAAGCGGATGAAGCCGGGAGTGTGCGAACTTTAATTTCTACGTGTCGAGGGTTTTCGTTTTGCACTGCTCTCTACCTTTCTCATCCATCGTCCACCATGCTCACCACCCGCGGTGCTGTTGCTCGCCTCTCAAAGAGGGCCTTCAAGAGCGCAAAGCAGACCAACGCGTTCTTCTCGTCGTCTGTCCTCTTGCAAAAGGCTTCTCTCCCCGTTGCCAACAACTCCCCCTCCCGCACGTCCACCCGTTCTTCCCCTGCGCCTTCCGGTGTGTTCATTTTTATTTTTTTCCTCTATTCTCTCTTATATATTCCTGCTCAGCTCGCACCTATGCGACCGAGGCCAAAGGCGCCGTTGGCTCCGTGAAAACTGTCATTGGTGCCGTTGTTGACGTCCAGTTTGAAACTGACAACCTGCCACCTATTCTTAATGCCCTCGAGGTCCAGGGCTTCAGCGGCGGTCGTCTCGTTCTCGAAGTCGCGTCCCATCTTGGTGAGAACTCGGTCCGCACCATTGCTATGGACGGTACCGAGGGTCTCGTCCGTGGCACCAAGGTCGTCGACACGGGCAACCCCATCATGGTTCCCGTCGGCACTGCTACTCTCGGTCGCATCATGAACGTTATTGGTGAACCCATTGACGAGCGTGGCCCCATCAAAGGTGTCAAGCTCTCGCCTATCCACGCTGAGCCTCCTCCCTTCGTCGACCAGTCCACAACCGCGGAGGTCCTGGAGACTGGTATCAAGGTCGTCGATCTCCTTGCTCCCTACGCTCGTGGTGGAAAGATTGGTCTCTTCGGAGGCGCCGGTGTCGGAAAGACGGTGTTAATTCAAGAACTCATCAACAACGTCGCCAAGGCCCATGGTGGTTTCTCTATTTTCTGCGGTATGTATTTTTCTTCCTTATCGGGTCACGTTCAATATCTTATTCTACTGGCTAGGTGTCGGTGAGCGTACTCGTGAGGGTAACGATCTGTATCACGAAATGATTGAGACCGGTGTCATCAACCTTGAGGGTGACTCCAAGGTCGCTCTTGTCTTTGGTCAAATGAACGAGCCCCCTGGTGCCCGTGCCCGTGTCGCCCTTACTGGTTTGACCATCGCCGAGTACTTCCGTGACGAGGAAGGCCAGGATGTGTTGCTCTTCATTGACAACATTTTCCGTTTCACTCAGGCTGGTTCCGAAGTGTCTGCTTTGCTTGGTCGTATTCCCTCCGCCGTAGGTTACCAACCCACTCTTTCAACTGATATGGGTGGCATGTGAGTAGTCTCAACTTTTCGGTCTTGACCGTCTTTACTCATGTCGTTGGCCAGGCAAGAACGTATCACCACCACCAAGAAGGGTTCAATTACCTCAGTGCAGGCCGTCTATGTACCTGCCGATGATTTGACAGATCCTGCCCCTGCTACCACCTTCGCCCACTTGGACGCCACCACTGTGCTTTCCCGTGGTATTGCTGAACTTGGTATCTACCCTGCCGTCGATCCCCTCGATTCCAAGTCACGTATGTTGGACCCCCGTATCGTAAGTTCACAACCACCTTTTCTCGGGTAATTTCTCATATCTTTATAGGTTGGACAAGAGCACTACGACGTTGCCACAGCCGTGCAAAAGATCCTCCAGGACTACAAGTCCCTGCAGGATATCATTGCCATTCTCGGAATGGACGAGTTGTCAGAAGAGGACAAACTGACTGTGAGTATCTGTCATTGATTCCCACTCGCCAGTTGCTCAAGCTTCTCTAGGTCGAGCGTGCTCGTAAAATCCAGCGTTTCATGTCGCAACCTTTCCAGGTCGCGCAGGTCTTCACTGGTTATGAGGGTAAGCTCGTGTCCCTCAAGGACACCGTCCGCTCGTTCAAGGAAATTCTATCTGGCGCCCACGACTCCCTCCCTGAGTCGGCATTCTACATGGTGCGCATATATCTTTCGTAAAATTATATCCTTCTCAATAAACCTTTGTCAGGCGGGCACAATCGAAGACGTCAAGGCCAAGGCTGAACAACTCGCCAAGGATATGTCCGCTTAGATTTCCTAGGACACGAGAACTGTTGGCTCTTTATACTTAATTCATTCTTCGTCGTAGAGTATATCCGCCTCTCAAAAATCAAAACTGCATTTTTCATTGCTTAAATTTTTCATGATTGGGGTGTAAGGAGAGGTCTGAATGGGCATAAGTTACCTAATTAGGGGCATGCTTACATACGAGCCAGACAGGTCTGACCGGTTCCGCTCCTTAGCACAATGCCATCGCTGGATAATATCGAGGAATATCTTGCGTCGGTCGAAGAGTACTTTCACAGTTCTCTTACTTCTGTGACGCACAGTCTTCCCGATGTCCACGAGGTCGTCAACCAGCTCTGGGTCGATATATCGCGATATGGCCCTGGCATGCCCGCATTTCCGGATGTTCACATCCCCAGCCTTGGCGACTTTCAGGTTCCACCTCCACCCCCGCCTCCACCTCCAGTAACGTCGTCTTGGATTTCTCAGTCGACAGATTTTATTGGCCGCCATCCTTGGAAAACATCAGGAGTCGTGGTCGGCATCGTTGGTGTCGGCTTGCTGGTTGGCTATCGGGATTCTTTTGTTAGACGACACCATAGACATTTGCGTACAACCCAGAAACCTCAGCCAAAAGAGCCTCTTCAAATTGTTGGTCAGTGCATCCAGTACCTATGGAACTCCAAAAATTGATTGTGATCTAGTCGTCCTTGGGGGTGATACGCCATATGCTCTGCCACTAATTCTTGACCTCGAGAAACAAGGTTATATCGTTATCACCAGTGTCTCCACTCCACATGCAGTCGAAGTCCTCGAGTCCAAGACCCAAGGATACGTCAAGGCACTTGTACTTGATCCCTTCGAGGTGTGGATTAGTCCACTTTCTCGGCGTGTCCTTTTCTCAATACTTCTTCCTAGCCCGCTACTGTCCCAATTTTCCTTCGCTCCCTCTCTGCAACCCTTTCTCGCAAGTTTCCTATCAAATCCGCGGGAGATCCATTTGCCTCCCCTTCCTCCATGCCATACATCCACTCCATAATCTCCCTCCTCACATTGTCGGCTCCTGTTCCTTCCGTCAATGCTCCCTTTGAACACATCTCCCTCCAAGATACATATTTACCGTATCTCACTGCAACGCAAATCACCCCTCTGCAAGTCATTCAGGCACTCCTGCCTTTACTTCGGACCGTCTCAGCCCGTAGTCGAGATGTAGGCAAAAAGTCAATTGTCATTTGCCTACCAGCCACAGACGCTCGTATCGGTCTGCCCTTTGCCTCTGTTCAGGCTATGAGCGCAGCGGCGACCCTGAGAGGGATTGAAGTTCTCCGGAGAGAAATTCGTATCGCCTCTATGACGGAGATATCCGAGTCAATGCAAAACATCAAGATCGTTGTCGTCGATGTAGGCACATTCAATGTCGGAACACCCTCCAATAATCTTCCACCAGAGGGAATATACAAGTCAATGGAGGACTGGAGCGCTTCCGAGAAGGTGATCTATGGCCCTGCCTTTGTGAATGTTATGGACGAAAAACCCCAGTCAGTATCCCGCCTAGAACGCGTAAAGTCGATATTTAAGGAACCCTACCACTACGGCATACCCCGCAAGGCGACAGATTTGTCTCTGTTCGCTGATAGTCTCGTTGCAGTTGTTAGTGGAGGGCACCGCGGACCATCCCTGTTTGGCGTCGGGCTTGGACTAGGTCGCATTCGCTACTGGATCCGTGGTGAACGCTTTTCAATCGGTGCAGGTGGTAAGTGACCTCAATTTCCGTTCGTCCTCGAACTCAATGTTTTTGATTCTAGCATCCACATACGAATTTGCGTCGCACCTACCAAGTCTTGTCCTCGAGGGGCTCTTGAGCCTCCCCCACTTCCTCATTTCTCTTCGTAATCGCCTCTTGCCAGTCCAGCCCTTCCTAGATCCGCCAATCAGCCTCCCTCCACCTGTCACTGCAAAGCAAGGACAGGAAAAAGAAACACTGGCCCAAATCAAAGACGACACTTCTTCTGAAAACTCTGATGCTGATGTGGAGAGTAATACTGGGGACACAGTCGACAGCAGCTGGGTCAGCCTGCATAAGAAACCTTCCGAAGCATGAGAAATGGCTTGGCTCCTAAACTATTTACAACTTGGGACTGTAGATTCATTCCTCTCCACTCCGCATCCACCCCCATGACTGTACTATTTTGTACTTCCTTTTGTTGTATTACTTTGTAAATCTATACAAATGAAAGTTTTTCTATGCTTTGCCCAATTCAGAACGAGCTAAATAGGATGACATCACGAATACCTTCCCTGGTCCTTCTGGTTTCTCATTATGGGTACGCATGAATGCTCTCTCTTGCCTCTTGCAAGATGCTCACATCCAAACCTTCTCAGGCTTGTCTCTTTGGGTCGTCCCCGATGAGAAAGACGCAGTAAAACTAGAGCACTTGATGAGACTGTGCCAAAATGATCCACCGATCTCTCTCACATCTGCATCCTATCCAAACTTTTATCCTCATATAACCCTCGCATCTTTCCCGCTATCTACGGAAAACGATCTGGATTCCATTGGATTCTGCATTCAAAAATCGGGCGGGCCAGTGCGTTGCACATTTGCTTCAGTGGACATAGGAATCCATTACTTCCGATCTGTGTATGTCGCAATCAAGGTGACACCAGATCTCGTCAGCTTGCATGAACGAGTGCACAAAGAACTCGGCACAGAGCCTCGAACCCCGGCTTTCCCCCACATGTCTCTGTGCTACATCGATGATATCGACGCAGCTGCAGGGGAAAGAGAAAGATATCATGAGGAGCTAAAAAAGAATGGGAAAATCAAGAGGACCAGCCAGGATGACGATGAGAAAACAGTTTGTTTAAACTGTGGATCGTCCGGGACCATAGATTGGATGGACAATTTCGAGGCTCATGAAGTTTGGGCAGTTCGCTGTGAAGGACCGGTTGAAGGATGGGCGATCCTCCGAAAATTCTCTTTGACAAAAATTTAGGCTGGGAAGCGTAAATCCAATCAGCTTTAGTGGGCAAATGTAGCGAGTTCAAACGTTCAAATGCCAGTGTTACACATGATAATAGAAAAAAGATTGAAATCCAAGGTCACAGCTCAAAATAGCACGTGAACGTTACAAGTCGTGTAAAGTGTCACGTCCGTTCTGACAAACACTTTGCCATGGAATTGTTAAGAGAGGCTTCCTGGACTCGTATTGTTGCCGCTACGTATCTCTATTTTTATCCCCTTATCTACTTCCGCATTTGTTATTTACTGCCTATTATAGCGTACGCCCTCATAGCCATTCGGCTTTATACCATACGCCCTCTCGTTCATCTGACCACCCTAGTTACGCCCCTTCGGCCGTAGGCCAATTCACTCCTATCGTATTTCTCACATATACACGGACACTTTCTTTCTGCCACCTCAGCCGTCATTCACCTTTCCGTGACTGACACTGAGGTGAGCATATTCATATCTACATTACTTACTTTGGTACTGACTACCTTTAGTTCATATTCTATTTACTCTTTCAGGTAGTCCAATATACAGCCGTCATTCACCTTTCCGTGACTGACACTG
Organism: Galerina marginata; assembly: GCA_023014335.1. Taxonomy (NCBI): domain Eukaryota; kingdom Fungi; phylum Basidiomycota; class Agaricomycetes; order Agaricales; family Galerinaceae; genus Galerina; species Galerina marginata. The sequence goes on along the minus strand of JAECYW010000007.1, from coordinate 1,006,771 downwards.
AGTTCATATTCTATTTACTCTTTCAGGTTATGGGCCCCGGGCTGTAACTCATTGGAAGAACAAGTCACCGAGCTCGACGGCTCATTACATTCATACTTTCCGCATCATACATTACACGCACTACTATGGCGAGCACTACATCTAACAACCCCCCTATTTTTACGGACGAGAACAAGTTCGACGGCACGAACTGGCTTGGATGGAATAACGCAATAACCATCGCAGCTCGCCTCCGCGGCGCTCGCGGATACCTCGAAGGGACGATTACAAAACCACCCACAGCACCCACTTTACCCACAGCCAACGCAGAAAATATGCCCTTGCCTCCTGAACCGACTGCCTGGATGTCTAAGACACCATCCGAAGACGAATGGGAAATCCGCGACGCTTGGACGATGGGATTGATCATCTACAACGTTAAGAATCCCGTCGGTTTGGGTGTTAAGCTCAATGGAACAGCTGCGGAAGCCTGGAAGTCACTTACCGACCAGTACCACGTAACATCCGAACTCGCCCTTGTAAACGCTCAGCGCGAGCTCCGAACAACCATGCTTCCTGAGGGTGCAGACCTTCTTGCGCATATTGCGGACCTCCGTACGAAGTGGACCAAGGCAAATGCAGCTGGAGCGAATATTACAGACGTTGATTTCCGTATGATTCTCCTGTCGTCGCTGCCAACCTCCTGGGATAGCACCGTCGTAACCCTATATGATGCTAAAACTTCGGCTGACATTATAACCCGTCTTACGATGCATTGGTCCAGACTCACCCGAAATGGATCCGTCACGAATCCCGCCACTACGACTGTAGCACTCCAGGCCAATACACACCGAAACCAGAAACCCCGTAGCCCTCTTATTTGCGTCAACAAGAACTGTGGGCGACGCGGTCATCTTATCGATGATTGTTACTGGACAGGCGGCGGAAAGGAGGGACAGTTTCCCCCAGGTTTCGGAAAAAGGGGTGGAGCTACTGGGTCTTCGTCGAATGCACCTGGTATGCCCTCAACAAACACGGCGGCAGTCAGCGCGAACATTGCGACAGTCGATCAAGCCTACGCACTGATGGCCACTCTCCCGCAGGATGTCGAGGAACTGAACTGTGGCGGGGGGATAATTACAGTCAGAGAAATAGGCGCCCATCTTGCGGATAGCAATAGCGAAGACGATGTAATCGCCTTGACAGCGCAACCGAATGGCATTGACCCAAAGACGAAACCCACCTATGCAGACTCTGGCGCCAGCGACAATTGTTTCACCGACCGGCAGGATTTCTCCCAGTACACCTCGTTCCCTAAACCGCTCGAAGGAAAGGGCGCTAACCAAAGCTCAAACTTTAAGATAGACGGAAAAGGGGAAGTCAGTAAAATCTTCGAGTCGAATGGGAAGCGTACTCAACTCACTTTCAACTCTGCTCTACATACCCCCGACCTATCGGCCAATCTTATATCCGTTGGAAGGTTCGACGACGCGGGTTTCTCAATTGTGTTCGGGGAGCAGAAAGTCCGATTCCTGGACCCAAGCGGCAAGGAAGTCCTGACTGGGAAGCGAAGTCAGGGGATGTACATTCTTGACGTCCTTGACACACCTAATGCTATGGTCGCAAAATCAATCGATAAACCTACAACCTTCGATGTATGGCATAGGCGATTTGGACATGCAGGCATATCGGGACTTCGCGAATTCGCCAGCAAGGGATTGGTAGATGGATTTGACGTTATAAAGAGCGATCCGTTGCCAGGGTTGTGTGAGGATTGCATTTATGGGAAGCATACGACGCGCCCATACGACGCCGACGTCGAACCAGAGGACGAAGTACTGAAACGCGTCCACATTGACCTCTGGGGGAAAGCACGAGTTCGATCCTTGGGGGGAGCCTATTACATGATGCTTTTCACGGATGGGGGGAGCTCCTACCGTAAGGATTATTACCTTTCGGAAAAGTCAGGCGATGTCCTCCTGAAAACAATCAAGGCCTACCACGTTGAATCAGAACGTCAAACAGGGAAGAAACTCAAACGCTTACGTTTCGACCAGGCTTTCTGCACAGAAGCCATCAAGGACTACTGCCGAGAACACGGCATAGTCATCGAGTCAACTACGCCGTATGCTCACTCCTCAAACGGCGTCGCGGAACGTTCGAATCGGACTATAATCGAAGGTGTTAGATGCGCACTATCCGATGGAAACTTACCTCCAACCCTTTGGGCTGACGCCGCCCACTACCAAGTCGACACGAGAAACTTGATCCCCTCCGCGAGGCATCCTGGGGTTATTCCTGCAGAGAAGTGGACGGGAGAAAGGCAGAATGTCTCGCACCTTCGACCCTTCGGATGTGATGCTTACGCCAAGGTGCCAAGAGAAACCGAGCCATCAAAACTCGATCGCGCATCAATTAAATACGCCCTAATCGGGTATTACGGCCGGGACGGATACAAATTATACGATCGGAATACAGGAAAGGTAATCCGGAGTCGTGACGTAATTTTCGAGGAAGGCACCGGACATCGGACTTTGTCCGACGTGCAAACCAACGACGATTTCGAAGTCTTTCCCGATGCGCTGCCCGCCGACCTCGACGTTCCCCCCACTGGTGGCCAACTACTCCATGATGCCAACCCCATTGCCCCTCGAAACCGCACAACTGATGTCCCGCACGCAGAACTCCCTGCCAACATTATCCCTGCACCTGTAATTCCTCACCAAAACGTGCCAGCTCAACCCCCACCTGTTCGACGATCCACGCGTGTCTCCGTACCGACAGCCGCAATTCGTGTTTCGCGTGCTTCCGAACAAATGGTGAACCAAGCCCGTGGTTCAGGGGAGGACTGGGCAACGAACTCACGACGCCCGCGTGCTATGCTCTCAGATTTCGACGATCTTAACGCGCAATTGGATGGGTACCTTGCATTCTTGGCTAACTCTACGGAGTCCTACGTACCTCGGAACTACAAAGAAGCTATGGAACGTCCTGACCTTTGGCGAGGACCCATGGAGGAAGAAATGGCGACGATGGAGAAGATGGAGGTTTTCAGGCTCGTTCCACGCCCAAAAGATCAACACGTTGTTGGGTCGAAATGGGTTTACGCGAATAAGTATAACGCCGATGGGAGCATCAAGAAACGTAAGGCTCGGCTCGTGGCTCAAGGTTTTACGCAGATTCCTGGCCTTGAATTTGACAAGACATATGCTTCGGTCCCACGTCTTGAGTCTATGCGCATAATTATTGCGATAGCGGCGCACCTTGGTCTCCACCTCTGGCAGGCCGATTTCGTCTCTGCGTATCTCAACACCGAGAACAGGTTTCTTGTCTACATGGAGCAGCCTCCAGGTTTCGTCAAGAAGGGGGAGGAAGACAGCGTCAACATCACCCTCAAGACAATTTATGGCACCATGAATGGTGCGTACGAATGGGCGGACATCCTTGGACGTGCGTACAAGGACCTAGGGTACTATGAATCAAAGGCGGACCCATGTATCCGACACCGCGTCGACGAGAACGGTTTTACCCTCACAGGAACGCATACGGATGATGTTTTGGGTGCTTCGTCAACACGCGAGGGGAGGGACATTGCAAAGGAGGAGTTAGGAAATTGTTACGAGATCAAAGATTTGGGGGAGCCATCTTATATCCTTGGTATTGGTGTTGACCGCAACGAGTCCACAGGTGAAATTTCGATTTCGCAGCGCGTTTTCCTCGAGCAGATCCTCGAGCGTTTCGGAATGCAGGACTGCAACCCAAAACCCACCCCCTTACCGGCCGGCATAAATCTTTCAACTCTCAATTCCCCTCGGACCGAAGAAGACCGTATTTTCATGAAGGACAAACCCTACAACGAGGCTCTGGGATCTATTATGTGGGCACAAGGAGCTACTCGGCCTGACCTATCTTTTGCGGTCAACCTCCTTTCGCGATTTCAGGCAAATCCAGGACGCGAGCACTGGAATGCCATGCTCCACGTTTTCGCATATATTAAGGGTACCCTCGACTACCGAATCACCTACCGCCGTGGCTCCAAGGGAGGACTCAAACCGTTTGGATACGTCGACGCCGATTACGCTGGCGATCTCGATACTCGTCGATCAACATCTGGTTACATTTTCAACATGGCCGGGGGAGCTGTATCCTGGAGTTCAAAGCGCCAGCCCACTGTATCTCTCTCGACGATGGAAGCGGAATACATGGCACTCGCACGCGCCGCGCAGCAGGCGATGTGGATGTTCTCCTTTATGAGCGAGGTTGGACTACCCCAGGAAACACCGGCCAAGCTCTATGGTGACAACACATCGTCAATTGCACTCACAGAAAACCACAAAGGGCATTCGAAGGCGAAGCATATCGACATCCGCCACCATTACATTCGGGAACGTGTCGACGAGGGAGATATCGAAGTGGTCCATATCCCATCTGCCGAAAATCTCGCCGACATCCTCACTAAGCCTCTACCTCGAGTTATACACCAACAAATCGTTCGCAACATTTTCTCCAATGCCTAGGATTACGGAAGCCTGGGGGAGTGTTAAGAGAGGCTTCCTGGACTCGTATTGTTGCCGCTACGTATCTCTATTTTTATCCCCTTATCTACTTCCGCATTTGTTATTTACTGCCTATTATAGCGTACGCCCTCATAGCCATTCGGCTTTATACCATACGCCCTCTCGTTCATCTGACCACCCTAGTTACGCCCCTTCGGCCGTAGGCCAATTCACTCCTATCGTATTTCTCACATATACACGGACACTTTCTTTCTGCCACCTCAGCCGTCATTCACCTTTCCGTGACTGACACTGAGGTGAGCATATTCATATCTACATTACTTACTTTGGTACTGACTACCTTTAGTTCATATTCTATTTACTCTTTCAGGTAGTCCAATATACAGCCGTCATTCACCTTTCCGTGACTGACACTGAGTTCATATTCTATTTACTCTTTCAGGAATCCCTAGAAGAATGAATAGCGGTTATTCCAGTTCCTGTACTCTTTTTTCAAGCAGTGAACAGTCTCTCCGCAGGTGCTACAGGCCCTCGGCACGTCTTCAAAGGCCTCGGGAAGGTCGTCTCTGTTGAGCTCATATCCTCCTTGCTTGGACGGATGGTAGTCGCCCTTGTACGGCCTGCCGCCCTTCCCAAAATGATAAGTCTGAGGCTCTGGAACTAGCAATGAGGGAACGCGACATGAAAACAAGCTACATTGAATCACTTACCGCGGTCACAGTACTTATACCCAAAGTTTGAACTTTGGCAGTAGCACGTTCCTGCAAGTGAACAACCAAGCATAAGCAAGAATTGATTTGAAAACGAAAGATGAAGTCGACCTTTGGAGTCATGGCAGGAACAACTCTCACATGTTATATACCCGCAGTCAGGGCACTCCTGGTCGACTTCGAGCCAGTCCTCCTTGAATTTACCATTGCATCCCGTACAGTGCGTCTTGCGAGGTTTCTGCACAGGTTTCTTGGCCTCCTCTTCTTCGTGTTTCTGCTCCATATCGTAGAGCATGCGATTGATTTTGCACTCTTTCTTATGCAATGGCCACTGTTCCTTTTGGCAAGTAGCACCGCTAAAAGTCATAGGGGATTAGGAGAGCATCTTAGTCGCTTTGGAGGTAGATGAAATCAGTGGCACCTCACCAGTAGAATGCTGTTTTGCATCCAGAGCATTTCTGAGTCGCTTCTTGCAAGCAATCGGGTGCCGAACACATGCCGCTCATTTTGTCGAACTGTTTTACGTGGTTTGGATGAAAAGATCGACAAGTGAGATCTGCAAAATCTGGAGGTGGGGTTTAAACTCACTCGATAGATGGGTTTATCGTGTAAGGAAGAAAGGCGTTTGTTGTTGTTGGACGTTCGATGTTTGTTCCAATTCCAATGCAACCCCAACACTACTTACTATATAGTCGGGCTCAACTTAAGTACTTCCTCTAGAGTGTTTGCAAGGATAAAAAGGGTGGGATCAAGAAAGACAAGTCTGAGAAGATCCCAATTGATAGGATGACCCTCTTTATTTATTAAAAGTTGTATTTTACTATTGTGACTCCTAGAAATAAGTAGACGGAAATGTGCGATAAAAAGCTCTATTGCATTGAAATACTAAGGACACGTAGAATTACCATAACACGATTAGGATTTGTAAATACTATCCATCGCGTACATGCTCGACGCTCGCTCAGACTTGATATCGTTCCCGTAAATCCTGTCGACGTGATACATTGAACTTGACGGTGGACTTGCAAGAGCTGTCTTTGACGAGGAAGGCGCAGGAGTAGCTGGCTCTGTGTTGACAGCTGGTGTGCCTGCCTTGCTAGCTATTCCAGCTGCTCGTCCATCAGGGATCTTGAAGAATTCAGGCTGGCTTTTGTCGTTGTTATCGTAGATGTAGTATCCTTTTCTCTCGAATTGGATTATGTCTCCTTTCTGTAGTTTTAGGATGTTAGCATCTGCGTATGCGTGTTCTTTGAACTCGGTGACTGGCGTAGCAAAGTCAGCTACTTTGTCGTCCTCCTCGAGTTTCTTCTTTGTGATCAAATAGTCAAAATCGACAAGTGTCACGGATGGGAGTGTGTGGGTGTCTGTCGGTTGAGCGAGCCAGGTAATCTTCTTCTTGGTCTTGCGGAAGTCTCCTTCGAGGTTGAGATCCATCGTCATTGATGTGATGACGCCGGAAGCGTCAACTTCCTTGGATCGCAGGATGGCATTACCCCAGTCCATGAGAGTAATCTACAATCACATTCAGGGAAAGAAAGAAGGTGGTAAGATTGATCAAACATGCCTCTTCGTTATCCTCGAAAGACGCTGCATCTTCTTGCTCGATAAAGATGCTAGAAGAGTATACTGTATCCTTATCGCCTATCTCGGCGTTCTTCTTGTGCTTTGGAACCGATTTAACCTCGGGAGAGGACGGCCCACCATTAATGACAACTGGGACACTTGTCATGTGGTAAGTATTATGTCAAACAGCGGGAGAAATCAAGCATACAGTTGTTCTGTGACAAGGGCCCAGTGACGGGGAGCAATAGGATCGATGATCTTTTTATTGTGGGACCAGATGGAGTCCCATTCCAGTAATACCACTGCTTGAGAAGGGCCTTGCGACAACATGAACTGGGTGAGAGCTTCGACGGTCATGCCGCGACGGCGAATTCCTGTTTAGCTAGTGAGTACGGACTTCACACAAGACATCAGTATCACTCGCACCGCGAACGGTAGGGAATCGCGGGTCATCCCAGCCTGCGACGAGCTTTTGATCTACGAAGTCGCGCAGCTTTCTCTTGGATAGCAAGGTGTAAACGAAGTTCAGGCGGCTAAATGGGGGCATCAGCTTTGCAAATAGTCATTGTAAGAGCTTGCAGCTACCTGAAGTCCCAAATATTGACTTTGCGAAGACCTGTTGCCTCGAGCATCCACATATATTGCGCATTCCTATCTCGGTACTCATTGGTTCTCAGAGCATGGGTCACGCCTTCTATCGAGTCGACGACTGGGCAAGCAAAGTCGTAAGTCGGGTAGATCTTCCACTTATCACTAAAATAACATGTTTCCTTTCAGTATTGAGGTGTTAAGTTGATTGAAAATTGCATACCCAGTTCTATGGTGGGGTAAAGGATTGCATCTGTAGATAACTGGATCTCTCATGGCTTTGTTCGGGTTATCCACGCTAACTTTTGCCCGGAGACACCATCGTTGGCCTTCGGTGGTACCGGCCTTCATCTCATCAAAATGCTTCAAATTGTCCTCGACATTGTCGTCTCTATGTTTTGATGCAATTCCATCCCACCTCTCCTTTTGCATCTACAGATCACATTTTAGAAACAAGAAGAAAAGGTGGCTGAAGCCAGTTACCTGGAGCTGTAAGGTATCGTCTGTATAAGCTTTGCCCTCTTTGATCAGTTTTACTGCATAGGTGTAAAGGGTTTCGAAGTGATCAGAGGTGTGGGTCACTAAGTCTCCCTGGATATTGAGCATCCCCAGATCCTCTAAGATTGTTTCCTCAAATTCAGACTGTAAATCGCGTTAAGGAAAATTAGGACTGGACAAAAGACATAACTTGCCTTTTCTTTTGAAGGATTTGTATCATCGAAGCGGACGATCAAACGTCCGTGGTACATATTTGCGAAGTATTGATTTAAAATCGCGGCCTTGGTGTGGCCAATGTGCAAATAACCACTTGGCTCTGGGGGAAAACGCGTCACAACTTGACCGTCCACTGCATTCGGAAGTCCAAGGGCAAATCCAGCAGCGGTTTTGTTGGAACGAGTTCTATCGGCCTTGGCGCTTACCAGATCGGCAAGGAGAGTTTGCGTGGATTCAAGAGAATCAAGGTAGGAGTACCAGCGAAGAAGGTGAGGGTGCTTGTTGTTCTTGATTAACCCCAAGATTTTGATATTTCCTGTCAAAATAGTCAATGGGGGCCGAGACGACCTGCGCTGCATTAGGCACACCTTTCATAGAACCCCAAACAATCCAATCTGCAGCAGAGACTTCATGACCAACGAGAAAGGTCCGAAAGGCAAGATGATCATCTAGAGAGTCCATCGCGGAAACAATCTCGGGAAAGAGAGCCAGAGTTCGCAAATTCTTTGCTAATTCAAAAAATGCTGGTGTCTAACTTGTGCTCTGAGACTTGCGAAGGAAAAACCAGCTTATAGGACTACCTTTGCACTGTCATCTGCCAGGCCTGCTTCTTTCGCGAGATAATGGACGATGGTTTCTTCATCGTCTATTGTCGATCCGTTCGCCGACAAGGAGGCAACAGCCGCGGTATCGTCGAAATCAATGTCTGCCTTGCCAGTATATGCGGCAATCGCAGTCGCGGCGAAGGGAAAAGGGGTTTGCTTGGTGGAGACGACCAACATGTCGAGGTACAGGGAAGAGCAAAAGCAAAAGCCGAAAGTGCGATTAGATCACTTTCGGACTTCGAGTCATTCTTTCAAAATTTGCAGTCACATGTTGGCTATAAATTTAAGAAATCCTGTCATGTTCCACCGCAGAGAGTACCCTTCGGACTTTCGCTTTTCTCCTTTTCCAATCCCCCAACATGCCTATGCTGTGAGTCGAGCAGTTTTTTGAGTTGCTTGTCCCAAACTTACCCTTTGCGCAGAGCCGATCCCTCCCAAAAGTACAAGCCGTACACCCCTCTAAATTTGACCGATCGCCAATGGCCATCCAAGACCCTCACAAAGGTCCCTGTATGGCTGTCGACCGATTTGCGCGATGGAAATCAGGCTCTTGCCAACCCCATGACGATTGAGCAAAAGACGCTGTTCTTTAGACAGCTCGTAAAATGTGGCGTAAAGCAGATCGAAGTTGCCTACCCCGCCGCCAGCGACACAGACTTTGCCTTTGTCCGTGGCCTCGTGGAAAATAATGAAATCCCAGACGACGTATGGGTACAGGTTCGTACATCGTCAACATCATTGCGACTTCTGAATAACTGAACGTTCCAGAAACCAGGTTTTGACTCCTGCGAGAGATGACTTGATTAGACGTACAATCGATTCAGTGGCTGGCGCAAAGCATGCTATTATTCACATGTACAACGCCACGTCTCCGACTTTTCGCAATGTCGTTTTTCGAAATTCAAAAGAGAAAACAGTCCAGCTGGCTGTCGAACACACTAAAATCGTTCGGCGGCTAACTGAGGAGTGCACTGCAAAACACGGCACAGTTTTCAAGTACGAGTACAGCCCCGAAACTTTCACTCAAACGGAGCCCGACTTTGCGATTCAAGTGTGCGAGGCCGTCAAAACAGCTTGGGGAAAAGCCGGGACTGGCGAAGATCGGATTATCTTTAACCTCCCAGCAACCGTTGAAATTGCCCCTCCAAATCATTATGCTGATCAGGTTCGTCAAACTACTATTCACACCTTTCTCATCGCCGACGATTACTTTAGATCGAGAACTTCTGCCGAAAGATAACTGAGCGAGAAAAGATCATTGTTAGTCTGCACCCTCATAACGATCGGGGTAATAATTACGCTTCTTGATTATGACGTATGACTTATTGTGGATTTCTCAAGGCACCGGTATAGCAGCAACGGAATTAGGCCTGCTTGCTGGAGGGGACCGTGTCGAAGGCTGCTTCTTCGGAAACGGGGAACGCACGGGGAATGTGGACCTTGTCAACCTAGCCTTGAACTTTTACACACAAGGAATTAATCCTGGCTTAGACATCAGTGATATTCAGTCTGCAATCGACACCGTAACACAATGCAATGACCTCCCTGTCCATCCACGTCACCCCTACGCCGGAGAACTCGTCTTCACCGCATTTTCCGGGTCTCATCAAGATGCGATCAAGAAGGGATTCGAGGCTCAAAATCTCAGACATGCAGAGGCAGCTGCGCAGGGTCTGCCTCAGTATTGGGATATTCCCTACCTTCCGATCGACCCAGCCGACCTCGGCCAAAACTACGAAGCTGTCATCAGAGTCAACTCACAGTCTGGAAAAGGTGGCATTGCTTACTTGGTCAAGCAACATTTGCATCTGGATCTTCCTCGCAAGATGCAAATTGCTTTCTACCAAGTCGTACAGGCCGTTTCGGACCGAGAAGCTCGCGAAATGACAATCGACGACATTACGACTGCATTCCGTTCTACCTACCATTTCGGAGGTCCAAATTACCAGGGTCGACTGGCTCTTCGGAACTTTAAAATTTCTGCAGAACCTTCACTGGATTCTTCAGATTCGGGAGACGAACAAGACGAGCGTCGTAGGTTCGATGGAACCCTTGCCGTCGACGGAATCTATCGCGTTATCAGAGGAGATGGCAATGGTCCTCTATCCGCCCTGCTGGATGCCCTTCGTGTGCATCTGGATGTCGATTTCACTATTCGAGACTATACTGAACACTCAATTGGTGAAGGAAAGGAGGCCAAGGCTGCCTCTTACGTTGAGGTTGTACCCGCAGGCAACCGCAAATCTACCCAATCGTGGTGGGGCGTCGGCGTCGACTCTGATATTGCCGGCTCTGGTCTCCGTGCTTTGCTGAGTGCCGTCAACCACGCCATTGGAGATCGCCCTCTGCCTGAACTCAAATTGAGCGTTGGTTTCAATGCTCGTTCCGGCCAGGCAGACATCGCCAGTGTCATCGTCAACTCTCTGGGTCTTGAACTTCCCAGACGTATGCAAACAGCATTCTTCGAAGTTGCACAGAGAGCCGCTGGAGATCATGGCGGAGAAATATCTCTTGGAGATTTGACTGACCTCTTCCAATCGACGTACGGGTATCACCCATCAGAAGGACCCACTGCAAGCTTCTCGTTAGGCAACTTCAAGCTGGAACAAGTCGGTGACGGCAGTCGTCGTCAGTTCGTCGGTGACATCATCGTGGAGGGCGAGAAGCGAGCGGTTAATGGAGAAGGAAATGGCCCCCTCTCTTCTGCACTCTCTGCTCTACACAACTTCATTGAAGGCGTCCTAACGATCCGTGAATACTCTGAGCATTCAGTTGGAGAGGGTGCTGACGTCGTGGCTGCATCCTACGTGGAACTCAACTACGAAAAGCCAGGAAGTAAGAAGACACGCACATGGGGCGTTGCCACTGACACTGATATCACCGCTTCTGGAATCAAGGCGGTCTTGACTGCCGCCAGCAATCTGAAAGTCGCTATAAAAAAGTAGAGGCTTAGAAGCAAAACAAGATGATAAAAGTAACTATAGTAGGAAGCATTTACTTGAAATGTAACACTTTTTTTAGCCATGTTTACATCATACATGTACAAATGATCTACCTTTACAGGCGAGTGAACTTCGCATTGACTAACCTCTGCATTCGGTAGAAATTCAACAAGGCTGAGAAAAAAATTCGTCGAATCAAACTACGCAGATGACATGTCCACTAGTTGGATAAGTCTCGAACAGAGGGTATCACAGAGACAGCGCTGACGCGCGGCTCTGAAGGGTAGTCGGCTCATCTATTACACTGCCAGCCGTGTCCGGGCATCGTTCGAAGACTATAAAGTAACCCGTGGGTTCAGCACCATGCGATTAGTACACATAAAAAAAAGACCAAGAACTCTGTCATTCTGACCTCTGGAGACTAACCTCTGGCTCTCACTGCTGCTGCGGGCCGACAACCAAATATATGAGTCACGTGTACAAATTCGCTACGCGAACTGACAAGCTCTTCAGTTGGGCAAGTCTCAGAAAGAGGCCATCACAGAGCCAGCGTTGACGCGCAAATCTGCGGCACCCATCCTCTTGGTCCACACCACCAACCATGTCAAATTCTGGGTCTCGTTCCAGACGGATCCCACCCACCTCAAAGGCCGCACAGGGTTCCTATTCGTCTCCTTCTGCTGGCCCATCGACATCGCGCACCTTCCTAAGCACAATGAACCCCATGAATAGCAATTACCGTGGTTATACACAAGCCAATCAATCCGTCTTGGAGGAGAACGAAGATGACGAGGGGCCACACGAGGATGTTGATTTGGAGGCTGGTCGGAGCACCATTTTTCATAGCTCACATGAGGCTGGACCCTCTGCTCACGCTCATGGAAAGCGACGAGTGGCTTGGAATCCTGGGGCTTCGGAGATGAACACTTTCTATCCTAACATACATAAAGAAGATAAGATTCAAGAGCAAGACTCATCGGATGACGAGGTTCCGGAAAGCTTCATGGTCGAACCCGTTTCGCGTCCAACCGTTTCGCCCAAATTCACAGAAACAGAAAGACCTCAAAACTATGGGCGGACCCAGGCTTTGTATTCCACTGATGGTAGAAAGTTGCCACCAGTGTTTCCCTCTGTCAATAAATCGCCTTCCCCTGTTCCTCCAGAATTCGACGAGATAGAAGACGAAAGAACACAGGATCCCCGTGCGCCAACACCCAATCAAGGTTCTAATTCTTCTTATCGAAGTCGGCCAGCTATGCGTGGACTTGACGACTACGAGAAGGCTTTGTGGAACTGGGTTAATGTCTACAACCTAGACGCCTTCCTACAAGAAGTCTACGCATATTATGAGGGCAAGGGAATTTATAGCATCGCGCTTGCTCGAGGACTTAATTTATTGTTAGTGACCGCTTCCGCACTTTCTTCATAAGCCTTATCAAACCTGAATCTTTAGAACTGTCGGTTTTGTTATTGGATTCTCAACATTTCTCCTGGGATGCATAGATTATTCAAGCTTACGACGCCACAGTCACTCGCAACTCTCGGATGTCATCGTTCCTCATTGTGTTTCAAGGTCCGTGAAGGCTTGCTTGGTGAAAGTTCTAGAATCTCACACATTTGCCAGATTTTCAGGATTCACGTTTCTATTTTTCTTGCTATTCGCCGCATTCTATGTGTGGCAAATAATATCTTTTGTCATGGGCGTCCAACGGCTTGTCCATATGTACAACTTCTACACGTATCTACTCAAAATTCCTGACGTAAGCGCCTCCACGGTATCGGGCTAAATGCATTTAAACATTATTTGGCAGGCTGATATCCAAACCATTGCATGGTCCGAAGTCGTTCGCCGGATAGGCAATATTCGCGAAGAAAACCCGTTGACTGCCTTGTCATCTAACAAAGGCAGGACATCGGACGACACTGCGACCGCCAAACTCGATGCACATGATATTGCCAATAGAATTATGCGGCAAGAAAACTATTTAATCGCACTATTTAACAAGGAACTGCTGGATCTTCGCGCGCCCTTACCAAACTCCTTGAAACAATTCGTCGCCGAAGAAGAAGGAAAAGGGAAGACACTAACACAAGCTTTGGAATGGAACCTTCGGTTTTGTCTGATGGAATATCTGTTTGACCAACATGGGAAAGTAAGAAAAGTATTTCTGAAGGCGAAAAACCGAGCGGTCTTGATAGAGGGGTAAGATCCATTTTCATTTTATGCAAGGAATAGCATTGAATTGTTGTTGTAGGTTGAAACGTCGGTTTATCTTCATGGGGATTCTCAATGCGATTTTTGCGCCTTTTATCGTGCTTTATTTCCTCATGTACTCTTTCTTCAGGTACTTTGAGGCAAGTCGAGCGACCCCTCCACACGAATGTCTAATTAACGCTCATCATCAATAGCAATACCATAAAGATCCTTCAGCTATCGGTGGGCGAAGATACACCTCATTCGCCCAATGGAAGTTTCGAGAGTTCAACGAACTCCCGCATATTTTCACACGCCGACTGGACGAGAGCTACCCTCTTTCCAATATGTACATAGGCCAATTTCCTAACGAGAAGATCACACTGGTTATGCGGTATGTTCATCACTTTCATGTTCTTGAATCTGGCGCTAAGTAACATGCATAGATTTGTCGCTTTCATTGCGGGGTCATTTGCCGCTGTTCTGGTCCTTGCCACAGTACTTGACCCCGACCTCTTTATCAATTTCGAGATCACGCCACGCAGGACTGTCTTCTTTTATCTGGGAGTCTTCACCGCTATTCTAACCGTTGCAAGGGGAATGATTCCTGAGGACAATCGCGTCTTCGATCCTGAACTCTTGATGTCTGAAGTGGTTAACTATACCCACTACATGCCTGACAGCTGGAAAGGGCAGTTACACAGCAAGAAGGTAATGCTCGTAATTCTCTCAAGGGGTTTGGCTTTGTTGTTCTAAAATAAATGGGGAGTGCAGGTCCACCAGGAATTCGGAGAATTGTTCGCGATGAAGATCCTGATCTTTGCTCAAGAGATCGTTTCGGTCATCCTCACACCTTTTGTGCTCTGGTTTTCACTTCCGATGTGTGCGCCTGCGATTGTGGATTTCTTCCGCGAGTTCTCGGTCCACGTCGACGGCCGCGGGTATGTGTGCAGTTTTGCAGAGTTCAACTTTGAACGGCACGGAAATGTCAAATTCGGAGCCCCTTCTCGTGCACATGATACGAAGATGGTGTCGAATGAAGGGAAGATGGAGAAAAGTTTCCTTAATTTCAAGGTATCTCTTTTCGTGCTACTAGTTGTATTGTTACTTCGTTTTTGACGCATATCTTAGGCTGCCAATCCAGACTGGAACCCAGCAGACCCATCTGGGTCGCTTTACCTAAGCCGAATGGCGGACCTAAATTCCCACTTCCAATACCCGCATTACCGAAGACGGTTTGGACCTAGCTCCGCCAACATCAACCGGGACGATGGCAGTGGATCTGGCGCGGGCACGACGGTGCATTTTGCCAACGAAGGCGGTAGCAGTCAGACTGAGAGCATGTATATGGACAAGGCGCAGGAATACGACCAGGCATTAAGGCAAAGCAGGCTGGCTGCTGCAGTGCGGAGGCGTGGGCCCGGAGGAGGGAGCGTGGCAGGTCTGTCGAATCTCTTGGCGGCTAGCGCAGCGGGACCTTCAGCTTCTACCTATACTATTGGTGCTGGGGCGGGTGGAGGCGCAGCGTCGGTGTTTGGTGCGGTTGAACTGGCGGCTGCTCCTAGTGTGGTGCTGGGTGATTCGCAAGGAAGTGTGCAGTTGCGTGGGGCGTCCTCCGGCGTGTCGAAGGGGAAGGGGGCTAGCAGTGGATCTGGGATGTTGTCCGGGGATATGGCAGGGGACGGTGGTGTTGGCAGCGGGTTGGGCGAGTCGTATGTGGATGGTGGGAAGCGTTTTGGTGGGCGAATGGAAGAGGAGGAGGAGGATATAGAGGATGGTGGCATTTTAGGATTAATGGCTCAGATTTACGGACGGAGAGATGGACCTGCTGTTGGCTTATAACAACGCTACTCACAAACATTTGCACTTTGAAGATACCGCGCTCTCTTTCCTTGTTACGATTGTTGCATTATCATGTATATACATGCATGTCAATCTCATACATCCATGAGTTTCCACTTCCATGTACATCACCTTCATAGCATCTTTGATTAAGTACAAGCATCGAATGATATAAATTTGTGTAATGCGGATGTGTGATTAGCGTTTGGATCTATTCTACATATAGCAAAAGATAGGAGGAGGGTCTTGGTGGGCAACTTCAGGCTTCAGGTTCAACACAGGATATCGCGTGACCTTTGTGGAATTTTAGGTGCGGTGCGAAGATTGTTTGAACGGTAAGACGTTGCGAACTTAATGGCCTGCGTCTGCGCGCGTCTCAGTTCCTCATCTATACGCCACATACCCTTGACGAATGCATCGAAACCAAGGGCACCTTTACCTGTTACATCGCATTCATTCCTTGATATGAATACAATCAGAACAACGGAAGGCATGTAAATTGTAGAATACATACCAGATGTCTGCGAGTTGTGCACTCTCCAAGCCTGAGCGTTTCCATATTAGTTTAACGATGGAGCCCTCCAGCTTTTCGTCGCTCCCAACTGTCTCATCCGCTTGATCACCATTCATAGGAGCTTGTGGATGGGCATCATCACCTGTGATCAAATCCACCGACAGACCACGCCATCCTGCTGCGCGCCTCCCTCTGGCCTCGACAGGGCTCAACAACATGGGCTTCTCCTCCTGCCTCTGTTTTTCGGCCCTACGGCGCTGTAGGACATTGGCATTGAATACAACCTCATACCGTTTTCTGGCCGCGAGAGGGACAGGTGTCGGTCGTTTCGTTTTGAGACTGAGTAACGATGACCGGTGGGCAACCTGAGATTGGTGGGAGTGGGAGCTCGAGGAGTAACTCGTATTGCTCCGGATGGAGGAGCGATCAGAAGAGCGAGAGGGCGGTGGTGGAGGAGCGGCGCGGCGGGGTACATAAGGGGTTGGAATGTTGCCGTTATTGGCCATCTGGGCAAGGGTGCTGGAAGAGGAGGCTGCGGAGATCGTGGGTCGGACGATGGGCGATGCTGGCGTGGAGCCTGAGGCTGAGGCGGCCCGAGATACATACGAAGATGGCGGCGGGGTTGGCTTGAGGATGGGAGATCTGGCCGAGCTTGGCCGCTGGGGAAGCTTAGGAGGCACCTGCTTGCGCTTCGCCATGGCTTTTTCCCAGTCTAGTGTGATGAGGCGCTCTGTAGCTGGGCTGGCGAGCGACGAGGTAGAGACATCCTCGTAGGACTCTGTAAGACTAATAGAGTCTGTGTCTCGTCCGGTGGCATGATGCTCTTCGTCCATAGGAAAGGTGGCGATAAAATTGGCTACCGATCCAGGGGTACTCGGATCTGTGTCAGAGGAGAGCGAGACGGAGTGGAACGACGATATTGACGACGACGGGGCGTGGTTCCGCGGCGAGAGATCAAGAGCCATTGGTGGATATCGGTGTGCATGCTCGACGGTCAGGGAGTCGGCAGACGATGACGCCACTGATTTGAGCGACGTATGCGACGGTTTGCGCGGTGGCAGCTTAGGGGGAGGCTTGAACGATGCCGCTGAGAGATTGGTGGGCTTCGGCTTCGGTTTGGGCTTGGGGGGAGACGACTCGAAGCTGATGAGGGGCCCTTTGAAGGCCTGCTGGGTGGGGGTCTTGGTCACGCGCGGACCATCGTCGACGACCCAGTCCTTGAGGTCGATGAGGGACGTCTTGCGGCCGAGGTTGGGGGGCGACGGCGACGGCGAGGGAGGTGGTCTAGAGTTGTAGAGGGCGAGCGACTCGAATGCACTGATGCGAGTCTGCAAGGTGGTGGAAGGCATCAGAGCTGTTCTCTTTTCGTCCACAATGTCGGACCTCTATGCTGTGGCCGGTATGCCCATCCACCCGCACTGGCTCCTTTCTTTTCTCACTCCCTGCTCCCCAGATTTCTGTCTCATTCCAATAGGCACAGGCTCGACTTCCGTAGCTACTGCTTCTCCCATTTTGTCACTTTCTGTCACCGACACACCAACAGGTCGCCGAGGAAGTTGCAGAATGTCAGCGCATCCTCGCCCAGACCGGCCTGAAGTACAAGGTACATACGTAACGTCTTCTGGCTGTCGCTCTCCATTGACCCTGTCTAACAGATGCAGTGAGCCTTTGACTTGTTCTTCTCGCCTCCGAACCAACCGCTCGCTTGTTCTCAGCGGCTACGGCACTAACATCGGTCGGTCTCACTCCTGCCATCACGTACCTTTCTTTCTCATCCAAAGTTTTAGAAGGTCCATGGTCCCAAGTATCCCAGGCAATCCACGACTGCCATGCTGCAGTTCACGCCAAAGGCGCGCAGCGAATAGCGACTGACATACGCATCGGCACTCGCATCGACCGCGATATCCCATTCGGTGAAGGAAACAATGGAAAGGTGGCCCGTGTAGAAGGTATTCTCGCCCAAGACAAGAAGTAGAACAACAATCGAGGTGTGTTTCACGTCTACACATGCATCTACTCAAAATTTACCCAGCATATAGTGTATTTTACCTCTTGACTATTTTCTCAATACTATCTTTCAATACCCTAAACAAATACCTCTAGGTATCCTTAACATTGATTCTCGTACAGCTGTCAAGCTGCTGGCATATTCCCCTGAGAACAGTGGAACATTCGGAGCTCAGTACAAAGCCCATGACAAAGTCGGCCATATGCCAAATGCCGCTATTGACACAGGAGCCATGACCGCGCTCAAAGCAATATTTCAGGATCATGCTCGACTTTGCTTGTGGTTGACCAGCGTTCCATCGCAATTATATCCCGAGGGAATATCTGATACTTCGAATCAGAATCCATATCTTGTTTAAAATGCCTTCGAAGCTCTTTTATCGATCGGATTCTCACATGGAACCACCCAGGCGACTTCACCTAATCGTATTTCGTGCATTTCTTTTGGAACTTAAATTAATCTGGCTGAAATTTGGCAGATACAAGAACTTCAGTGCCCGATACCGAAATGACCTTCGATACTACTTCAATGCTAAATTGTTACACGGAGATAATCAGTAAGGAACCTCCGATGCAGAACTGAGGCGACTTAGGCGTATGCGCCTGAGATTTTTGAGAGTATAAATAATTGCTGCTCTCAAACAGCGACCCCCCGGAGTCCAAAGGAAAATGTCTGTTTCCACCCCCGCCTCCGTCGACAATGAGAACGGTAGGCATTTTTTGCTTTATCTGCTGCGTCGTCCTTCATTTCTTATTTCCCCAGTGCGGTTCAGACTGGGCCCAAACACAACCTTCCAGATGCAGCCACTGTCTTCACTAGGTTGCTTGAGCGATCCAAGACCGAGGACACTGATTCAGTACGTTATTCACATCACTTCCACGGTTTTTTTCACTTATTATAATCCTATGCTAGCTTGTCAAGCATTCAGGCGGATTAAGCTCTCTTACGTTCGCGTTCGGAACCCTCGTAAATCACTCTGTCTTCAACAGCGAACATTCGACTGTAAACAACAAGACATTATCTTATTTCACTTTGTCTCCCATGCTGACCATGAGGCTGAAAGAGGGCCAAGTTCGCGGCGCAGCCCAGGGACGTGGCGTGCTGCACCCTGACGCCTTTGTTGATGCCCGCGTGTTGTTCCTTCCGCCCGTCGCCGCCGCCCTCTTAGTCTTGTTCAACAGGAACCACAATGTAAGTTTTTTTCTTCCTTCCCTTCAAGTCAATAACTGAGTCAACACGACACTTTGTTCAGTATATCGCAAAGGCGCTGCTCGAGAAAAACGAGCGAGGAACGTGGAGCAACCCGCCCCCAACAGATGCTGCAGCTCGTCCCAAACAGGACAAGGAGGTTTTCGATACTGCCCGCCTCGTCAAGTCAATATCAACTCCATTTCGTCTTGGTGCCGTTCGTGAACTGATGAATCGTTACTCTTAGCTGCCAGCATTTTGTCAACATTGTTATTACCGACTACGTCGGTGGAATCATGGGTAAGCAGAGCCAGACTTGTGCCGTCTTTACCTAAAACATTCCACTTTCAAGATATGGTTGCCAATGGCGGAGGTTGGCCAGGAAACGCTCAAGTTCTCGGGGTACGTCACTTGCCTCATCTGCTCGTAATTATTGCTCTGATCTCATTTTTTCGTCTTCTAGGAAATTGTTGTCGACGACAAGAAAGTCAGCCGTGGCGAAGAGAATCTTGTCTCTGTCGAGTGCGTCGTGATTCGGTGCGCACGATGTTTCAGTCGAAATAGTTGACCAACTGCATTTAGATTCAACGTGCTCTATCGTTGGCACGCTACCCTTAGGTAATACGATACCTTTCGCGAAGCTTTTTTGCGCGGTATCCAAACGACCTTTCAGTAAGCTGGATATCAAATGGATCGAGGATGCCCTAAGTAAGGCCACTGGAAGCAAAGACTGGACTCACGTAACTTCCCATTCGCATCGTAGCCCACAATCCAACGGCTAACTTGCTTCTCTTTTCACTAGATGGGCCCAGCCGACTATGAACGTGGTAGAAAGAAAGTGGTGCTGCATGAGCTCATCAAGGACCGTACGCTTGCAAACAAAAAAAACCACTTCAGCTCCTGAATAGCACTAAATTCTAATGCGGGGTTTAGATAGCTGAGAATGCAACTGCATGGGGGTTGAATGATGTTGAACGAGACCCCGACAACAGGGCATTCGGTGGGCACAGTAAGTCGTTATCGTACATAGCCTGAGTGGTATAAGTAACTACGCTGACATACATCACAGTCCACAAGATTCTGACCCGTCTTCTGCCTGCCTTCTACCCCGACAGCAGCATCTACATGTGGTTCCCAATGAGCACTCCGACTTTCATGAAGTCTAACAAGAAGTTGCCCGAAGACCCAGGCCAACCTTGGAGCTTCCGCCCTAATGCGTCCTTATGAATCAAATTGGTGGGTTCTACATTCTCTTCATCATAACCTCCACCGACTTACTACTCTCAAGTAGAGCCTATAAATTTACAGTTATTCCTGTGGTTCGTTTTCAAGCAAACAGTCTGAGTGGTGAAGCTAGCGGTGAAGCGTCTACCTCCTAAAATAGCATGTGTCTCTGAACCTATCTGTAACACCATTTCGTGAATGTGACGCGTTAGTTCGCATCGAAATGACAGAGAATTGCTCATAGGGTATAGCGTAAGGTGGAAAGACATTTTTTCACCCACCAGTATCGACTGCTGCCAGTTGTTTTCAGGCAAGAAAGTGTTGACCTGTCTTTCACAATTCCTTGCCTAGCCACTCCCAGATTCTGTACCTACCCAATCCATTCCTTCCATGTTGAATTCTGTCCACGAAATCTAGTACTGTACATGTACAAGAGGCGTAGACGGACCCGAACCGGCAACGTAGCAAATGCAGCAAACAATTGACTTGTTCTTCTTCTAACTAGCCAGCCGGCGCATGCATGTTTCAACATAGGTCAGTCTCAGGACTACCCGTTTCACAGCAGCATATGGGATTTCTTCACATATATTTAGAAGAATATACTTGTGCCAATTGCATCAGTCCAACACAACCTCTCATTTGGCAAGGACAGTAGAAGTTGACTGATTCTCGTCTGTACAACAGGTTGCATCCAAGACCAGAATTTACATGCCTCTACAACAATTTAATACACTCGCTCCCCTTGTTCTATGTTCTTCCAAGATAAAAATAAACAATCACAATGGGATGCTTCCTTCCCGTTCTTTCTTCTCCCATTCAAGAATCATAGCCTTCCCAAGCTCCTTTCCTAGTGCAAGTGCAAATGGAACAGCAACAGCATTCCCTATTTGCCTCAATTGCTGGGGGTCAAACAAATCAATGTCTTATCCCATCCACATAAATTACACTCACGTCCTGGACAATTAAACTTGGTGAGTTGTTCACGGATTCGAAGACATAATTGTCTGGGAAACCTTGTGATCTAGCTGCCTCCCTGACAGTGATGATCCGCTTTTGCTGTTACAAAGCCAGGGCTTGAGTTCAGATGTCTTCACAGAAATAGGTAAAAACATACAGAGGGATGAACAGGCCATTGATTCTTCAAGGTTGGAGAAAGGGTTGTTACAGCGCACTTGAAATACCCATTCCCATCCATCCGGCCATAGAATGCTGCAGTTAAACATTGTCAGACACCAGATACCCATTGCTGGCAATCCACTTACTTCGATTCTTCTTCCTTGCATGGGGCTGTGCATGGTTTGGGAGCAAAATTGCAGGCAGGGCTATGAAAAACAAACAATCACTGAATTGCTTGAGACCAGATGCATAAACTTACATCGATGGTCCGCTAGCGGTTCCAATGGGACATTGACTGTCCTATATCATGGTGACCTGATAAATGCCAGCTTGGAGAACAAGGAAATGAAGGTACTCACGCCTCTACAATTTTGCTTGAAAACCTAGTTGTGTATTGCCCAGTGACTTGGTCACCCTCCTCCATATCCTGCCGCAGCCACCTCTGGTACTGATTATGGGGTGCAATTGAATATAGCACGCCTTTAGGGTATCCTGGCAAGCTCTCAAACTTTCCATCGCCCTCCTTGGCCACAGCATTGAAGCGGGGGATACAAAACTCATCCTGCCGCTTCCTAGCCTCCTTGCGGTCTCGGTTGGTCTTTGAAATGATGTAATGTGGATTTTCCCTAATGGCAAAACATGTTAATTGTCAGTTCATTACACCCCAGAAATATAACCATGTACCAGTCAAATGGCGGCTGGGAAACAACGTCATGTGAGTATTTTGATCCCTAGTAATACTACTAGTAGTAGTAACAAGGCACATACCAGGTCACTGATAGCATCATACACAGTTCTTGCCCTGAGTGGGGCAAAATTATGATAGTCGCTGGGGTTCTTACTTCGTGTTGGTGGTGGAAGTTTGCCTCCAGTTGGTAGCTTGACAAAGTATGCTGGCAGTGGAAATGCATACACAGGTACAGGAAACTCAGGCAATGATATCCCTCGTTTTGCACCCCAGAAAATAACTCTTCTTCTACTCTGAGGGGCACCATACTGTCCTGCCTGGAGTAGTTTGTAGCTGACTTGATATCTGCAAAGTGGGATTAGAATATACAAACAAATTCCATGGCATTTCAACAATCTTACCCAAGGGCAATGAGTGTCCGCAAAACAAACTTGACCATTCCACAGTGGATTTCACTTTCAATTTTCTTTCCATCTGTAGTTTCATGGGCAGTGTAGAATTTGTGGTCTAGGAAGCCAGCAACATTTTCCAAGAGGAAATAGTTGGGTTCATAATGCTCAACATAGCTAAGCATGTTGCATGCAAGGGTAGACCTGAGAAGGATGTCATTAGAATAATGCAAAGTCTCCAAATAGCCACTGTAAATACCGGATGTCATCTCTCCTCTGATAAAGAGTGGTTGTTATTTAGCATCAAGCAATTCCAGACATCATTGTACACTGACCTTGGAGTGGTTTGCACGAGAAAAAGACTGACATGGAGGACCTGGACAACATTTCATATATCATCCAAACATTATCACATAGATTAGCATACCTCCAAAGATAAAATCAATTTGGTCCCTTTTTTCTGGTAAAGGTGGGCAAGTTGTTTTGTGATCAATATTTGATAATAATGGTTCCTTTGTTCCATCAGTGATCATGTCTGCTCTTGCAGTCTTAAGCAGGGAGCTTGAATCCTGGCAATACATTGTTGTGTGGGGATGATTTTTCCTGCTCAGAAGCATAAGTATAAAAGTCAGTACAAGTAAATCCATTACTTACATGTATGTTTTGGCAGCCGATGGTGAAAATTCTACTGCATATCTAATGTCCACAAATCCTGACATCTCCATGCCAATTCCTAACCCACCACAACCTAAGGGTCTCTCAGCCTATTGTTTTGAAAAAGGAAGTGAAAATCTTGCCACTGAATAACTCCATGCCAACAAGTTTGCTATTGGTCTGTAAAAAGCTCTTATGCCTGGACTTGACTTTCTTGTCCTCCATGTAGCAATTCTTGCAGTAGGAAAAATCCCTCTTGTCTATTGAATGCAGATCCATCTTGCTGCCTTCTTGGTTAAGATAGTAGTGATCATCTTCCTGAATCCACTCTTTGATCTTGGTTTCATTTGTGAGAAGTTGAACATGACATAAACCATCAATTTTGTGGGCTGGGATGACATCAGTTCTTTCTGTAAGGAAAAGGCGCCTCTGGTAAAGAAAAGTTAAAAAAGTTAAATAGAAAGATTTGGATGCATACCTCATCGTGCATTATATCAGAACCATTATCTTGACTCTCCTGATATTGGACAAAATCATCATAGCGACCCAAAAATGTAACATAGACCTGGAGTTTGTGGATTTTGGTGATTTGAACAATATCAAGGACCATGGTGTCATTAGATGGGTGAATATAGACAAAATCAAAGGTGTGGTAGTCAATTCCATGCACAGTGATTGTGTCAGGTCCTGAATGATTGACTTCAGAGAGTCGGTCTTGATCAACTTTGAAGTCACAAGCATAGCATGACTGGGATTTGTTCTTCGGATCAGATTTGAGAGCATTGGTTGGAATGTCTAAAAAGGCAGTCTCTTCTTCATCATACATAAGACTAAGATAAAGGAAAGAAATTCAGTCTCAGGAAGTGAAATCAAGACTGTTACACTCACCCACAGTGAAAGTCATTAGAATCAGGACTTCCATCATCCTCAATCTCCTCATCACCTGGTCGCATAATTTTAACATTGCATTTTTTGATGATTGATGTAATAGGATTATCATCACAGGATTGCAGAAGGTATAAAGCCTTTGAATGGGATGTCTCTTGAAGCAAGGTCTTGCTGCCATGAACAAACCAGAGGCCATGGAACATCTTGATTGTCCTGCCCTTCACGGATTTTTCATAGAAGAATTGAATTTGGCAGAACCTTGCACAGATATAGGCAAATACTCCAAGAATACTAAACAGGGGACATACCAACATCTATTGCCATATTTATTAACAGTGTGTGATGCTTTGAGACTATTGACTGAGCCATCTTTGATGTCATTTGGCTCAACCATGATAATATCCCCAATCTGGAAAAGTAGTATGAGATACAGACTTTTAAAAAGTTCTAATACTCACATCATAAGTAATACCATCTACATCCACACTCTCATATATCCCTGCAGGTTTTTGTTTACCCATCCATGTGATTTTAGATGGGTTTGAATAATGGCCTTTGTAATGAGGAAGTACAATGTGGGTGGTGTTATCAGTGTCAGTATCAAGTGATGATTTTGCAACCTCAAGTGGTACTTCAAAGAGATTTCTTGCTATCCAATTGACAACAGGTGTTGAGAAGGTTTGATTGCGATGTTTGAGTACCTCCTTTTCCTTGTTCTGGCATTTTTTTGTTGAGCACAGAATTGCTTTCCTTGGTTTAGGGTGAGCCTGGGCAGAAAAGCCATCATCAAAATAGTCGTGTGTTGATCCCAGTAATTCGCGGATAGCCGGTACCCGTGATATTTTGATTTTATTGTTAGCACAGATATCAGGCAATGCTGAAAGCAAATAAGCCATCTAGGTATGTTGTCAGTAAGTTGGAATCCTGTTAAAACTTAAAACTCTAATTACCGAAGGCTCAGCTTTTAAATCATCTTCATTAAGCTCACGGCCAAGAATCACGGTGGCTGTTGCCACAGTGTTGTCAGATTGGTCAAGATGTTGCAGGTTCTCCACAAAGTCTTGATATGTTGTTCGGGCATCTCCTATGCAGGCATTGACCAAGAGGTGCACTAGTCGTTGCTGAATCCAGAATTCCACAAAATATGAGGCATAGAAATCTGATGGTTGTCGAAGGATATACCAGCCAAACTCAGTACGGATGTAGATTTTCCTATCAAACATGTAGTTGTTTAACAATTCATAGACACAGAATGGAACAAGGTAGTCACCCATCAAGGCATTCCTCATCTTCTAGTAAATTGTGGATAGAGAACTCCACAATGGTGGACAGGCATACACGGTCACAATCTTCATCAGAGGTGCTGCCATCTTGAGTGTCCTCATCAGTGTCATCCTCATCAGGGTCAATCCATGATTTAACTAAGCCGGAAGCACCGTATTTTTCAGTGGAAAAGTTCATGTGCAGCAGTTCAGCGATGGGAACCAATTGCATTGTGCTGGCTTTGTAGACTGTGAAGTCTGAGAGAACTCTAACTGGCACATCAAAGTTGTCAGATTCGTCATCATCACCAGGAGTTTCCCCATCGATTGTGAGATCTTTGTCTTCCATGATCTCGTTTTCAATTGTATAGTAGGTCATGCCTGAACAGTAAATTTATATTAAATGAGGAGAAAATGAATGTTGACCAAAGTCTCACCAAAGTCCACTGTTTTCCCTTTCAATGCCTTTCTTGTATTTGAGGAATCACCCAGGCTGGGTGGGCGATGCAATGTCGTATCTATGCCTAGGCCTGTGAGATTGTTCCCAGAGGACTGGGATGCAGAATCAATGTCGATTGTATCTGAATCCAGCTGAGTAGGAATGAGCTATATAGAGATTCTAGGATATTATAGAACTTACATTGAATGTAAATTCTGAAGCAGTTGGCGACAGTTGCCTTTCGAGATTTACTTGTGCAAGCTATGAGGGCCAAAAAATAATTCAATGGCTGGTCATTAATATCACTAAGGGAACGCACACTAGAGGCAATTCTATCCTCAGAGTGATTTGTGTCATGGTTGAACCTCCTTTTTTTACGCGGGGATAGATCAGGATTTGGGAGTTCCGCGACAATATTTGATGAATTTGATGAAGTACTTTCTTGTGAAGGTTGTCTTCGATGCTTGTGACTGAACGGTATGACGATGTCAACATAGGGCACGAGACGAGAGGTGCTCATTCTCCTGAACAGCCCGAACCAAAAATGTCATGAGCTTGAGCGACAGGACTTGAATTGCTTGATTTACCGAGCACCAATAATCAGTCAGGGTGGGAGGTGTGTTCAACGTTCGAAATCTCGCTTAATTTCAAACACCGACAATAGCCCTTCCTTTCACACCAACATGTCGCTGCCGGTCGAAAACATCGACATTAAGTATGAAGACGAGAAAGGTGACTTGACTTCTCGTCTGCATCACAGACTTATTTAATATATGTGGCAGACCGAATCAACGACTTTCTATCGAAGTTCAAAGGAAGCCAAGAGAAGGATTTGGAGCGTGACTTCGCCAACATTGCCTTCGACGAGGAAATCGGTCTCGCAAATGCCGAAACACAGTCTCGCAAATACATACAACAACTGGTACGCGTTATTCTTTTGTTTGACGCGTCGAGAACGCGACTAACCGCCAATTTAGCAACGCATAGCCAACCGCGACCAGCAGATGCTTGTTATCGATCTAGAGGACATTTTGGCGGTATGGATAACTTTCATTTCGCGCGAAGCAAACCTAATTCACGCGTAGCACGAAGGAACTATCTCCGAACTGGTGTCGCGGATCCGAAACAACACCCGGAGATACGTCAATCTCTTCAGCGAGGTTGTGGACAAGCTCATGCCACAGCCCACAAAGGATATCAGCGAACAAGACGAAGTCATAGACGTCATTTTGCATCAGAGGCGCGAGCGTAACGAACAGATAGAGGGCTCCCAGGATGGATTTCCGGAACACTTACTTCGAAGATAGTAGGTCTTCACCACCACCCTCATCGAGCTCTTCTCACAAGCCAATAGTAACCTCTACTTCAAGCCTTTGGAAACCGATATACCAATAGCCGTACGAGAGGTGAAAGGCGCCTCACTGGGTCGATTAATCACAGTTCGCGGCATCGTGACGCGTGTATCCGAGGTCAAACCACTACTTCAAGTCAACGCGTATACGTGTGATGTCTGTGGCTCAGAGACCTTCCAGGACATATCAAACAAAACATTCACACCGATATTCGACTGCCAAAACGAGAATGAGTGCAAGAAGAATGGCATCCATGGTTCGCTGCATATGCAAACAAGGGCATGTCGTTTCAGTCCGTTCCAAGAAGTAAAAATCCAGGAAATGGTGAGTCGTAATGTAATTACCTCGCACAGTTTGTCAACTTGCTCTAGCCAGACCAAGTTCCCGTAGGACACATACCGCGGTCTATGACCGTGCATGTTAACGGCAATCTTACCCGGCTTATGAACCCAGGCGACATCGTACATCTCGGAGGCATATTCCTTCCTATCCCATATACCGGATTCCAAGCCATCCGGGCTGGACTCCTTACCGACACATACCTCGAAGTCCATTATGTTCATCAACTCAAAAAACAGTATAACGAAATGGAAGTCACCCCCGAAATCGAAAGGAAGATTGCCGAACTACAGAGGGATCCAGCTTTGTATGAAAAACTGTCGCAGAGCATCGCGCCTGAAATCTACGGCCATGATGATGTAAAGAAGGCCCTCTTGTTACTCCTGGTAGGCGGGGTAACAAAGGTGACCGGGGATGGTATGAAAATTCGCGGTGATATCAATATCTGCCTGATGGGCGATCCTGGTGTGGCCAAGTCGCAGTTGTTGAAATACATTTCGAAGATTGCTCCACGAGGTGTCTACACTACGGGTAAAGGTTCCTCTGGTGTTGGCTTAACAGCAGCAGTGATGCGAGACCCAGTCACCGACGAGATGGTGCTAGGTGAGCCTTTCACTTCCGTTTTTTCCTCACCGTACTTATTTGATTTTAGAGGGCGGAGCCCTTGTACTCGCTGACAACGGTATTTGTTGCATTGATGAATTTGACAAAATGGAAGAATCGGATAGAACCGCTATCCATGAGGTGATGGAACAGCAAACCATCTCGATCAACAAAGCTGGAATTTCGACAACGCTGAATGCAAGAACCTCCATTCTTGCAGCGGCAAATCCGTTATACGGGCGATACAATCCCAAGGTCTCTCCTGTGGAAAACATCAATCTTCCTGCTGCTTTGTTATCGAGGTTTGATTTGTTGTTCCTGATTTTGGACAAGCCTTCTCGAGATGAAGACGAGCGTCTGGCTGAACATGTTACATATGTGCACATGCATAACAAGCACCCCGAGCTTGACTTCGATGTAATCGAACCGACAATTATGAGGTATGCAAATATGTTTTCCTAAAGGGCCTTTCTCATCTTTATTACTTACTAGATACTACATTGCCCTTGCTCGTCAGAAGAGACCCACGGTCCCTCGGGAAGTCTCTAGCTACGTGGTTGATTCCTACGTTCGTCTCCGCAAGATGTCAAAAAACGAGGAATTACAGAACAAATCCCACACCTATACATCTGCTCGTACACTTCTCGGCATCCTACGTCTGGCGCAATCTCTTGCTCGTTTACGATGGTCGGACATCGTCGAACATTCCGACGTTGACGAAGCACTACGCCTGATGGAATGCAGCAAAGAAAGCCTCCAAGATGAAGAAGACCGGGAGCCCGAGATCGACAAATCGGCAATCAGCCGACTCTTCCGACTGATTAAAGATATGACTGGGTCTGGAAACGTACGACCTAGGAGATTAGGTAGAGGACCCGGAGGCGAGCGGGACATGGACGTCGATTCGGAAGAAGAAGATGGAAATGTATTGTCTATGATGGACATTCGTGCCAGAGCATTGAGTTCAGGGTTTACGGAAGCTCAACTCGCTGAGACTATTTCAACGGTAAGGCCAAATTTTTCATGTATTGTAGTGTGCCTAACAAACTGTTGCTTCAGTATGAAGACTTGGAGATCTGGGTTCGTGTTGCTGGAGGATCCAAAATTCAGTTCCTCTAATGTTCTTCCACTCTGTATTTATCTTCAGTTGTTGTCTTGCTATCGCCACAATGTACGAGTCCATGTGAAGAGCCTCAATCCGATTAATGTCCTCTATATATATGATAATATACAAATGTGTCAGTGAATGCGAGATCATTCCCTTGAAGTGTGCTCCCAGCTACCATCCGCACTTCCTACAGGACTAGGTGTGCCTTCTTCTGGTCCTGGTTCATCTCGCAGCAGGACTTCATGCTTGTGGTTATCGTCAGGCTCATCTCGGTATTTTGGCGTCACGCCGCCTGCAGTTGGTGGGTCATCGTCATCTAGAAATCCGGAATGGAACCCTAGTCCTCCCGTCGACCGAGCCAATGGCTGCCTCAAAGCTGTGGTCTCGTCGTCGTCATCATCATCAGACACCTCCCCGAAAGCATCATACAACTCCCTCGTTGTACGGGGTCCTCCAGTTATCGACGTGCCTAGAGCAGTCATCGACATTTCGTTTTCGTTATTCAAGGACGTGTAATTCGAGGCATTCCTCGCAACGCGACGTCGCCAAAAGAATATGCCGACGCCAATGCCAAATAGTGACACTGCTCCAAGAGCGACGAAGAACCACTTTTGGCCTGTAACAAGGGAGGACATGTCTGAAAACCATCCGAAGTCGGGTGTGCCAGAGATTGTCGCGGGGCTAGTCGTCGGCAAAGAGGTGACAGTAGGTGCCATTGAAGTAAACGCAGGCTTTGTCTTCTCTCCAGTGGCAACTCCGTGGTCCGTTGGCAGATGGTCAGTGGGTCTCGGGTGCTGCTTGGAGGTCGTTGCGGAGGCCGGTAAAACGATCGGCCTTACTGGTGCTTCGGCAGGCGGCAGGAGGTCATTGACCAGAGGAACTTCATATTTAATGGCTTGCGACGGGTCTATAGTGGAACCCCATAGAACCATGTTCCATCCCAAGAAAGTGCCATTACTACCTTCCTTGTTCTGGTCCTTAACCTTGAGGGTCCAGTCGCCAATTGGATTTTCGCCCCTGTAACTATATGTGAGTTAGATTTCAAGATTTTGAATATTAAAACTGACCAATGTTTGACAGACATAAAAGTCCAGCCAGGATAGCCGGTGCCATCTCTGTCTCCTGCTCGATGACCACCGAGTACGCTCTTGATGCCGTTTGGGCTAATGATTTCAACCTCAACTTCGCCACGAGCGGCATGGTTAATCCAGACTTTGACGTTGATATGTTCAAGTGTTTCCAAATTGCTTTGCTCAAGCATGACTTTCGTGAACGTCATCTTGCTCTCGATACCGCCAGCTGGGATGAATTCACCACCTTCATACTTCTTATCGGCGCCGAATGTACCGTTTGCGAACTGGATGGTTTTCGATTGCAGCCACGCCTGTGGTTTGACGAGTTTCCATGCCTGTGCCGCTTTTACGTAGTTGTACCCGTCCAACACACCGAAGCCATATTTATAACTGTACTTTCGGCCAGTGGCGATAGGCTCCCAATCAGGATCGTCTTCGTTGATTATCACTGCAGTTTCAACACATAAATGTTGAATATCCCGCCATGTCAGATCCGGTCTGATGGTAAAATGTCAACTGAAGTTCATTTGAATCATGATGACACGTACCGGGCATTCAGCGCTAGAGCAAAAACTCCGACGGCATTGGGCGCTGCAGCAGATGTCCCACCGTGTGTCGTGGCGCATGCGTTCTTGCCTTTGTCGGTTGTCACCTAGGAAGAAATTAATGCAACATTTTGGGAATAAATTAGGTGGACTTACAATATGACGACCGCTACCTGAGCTGTAGGCGACGACCATGTTAGCCGCGCAGGGTTCAGAATAGTAAGGGTGTAGGCCCTTGTAATCGACAGAGGAAACAGTCACTGAGTAAATGCTGTTGGTATAGCCGTCAAAGTTGCACTGGTCCCCATGAGCAGCGCCGTTACCGCTCGCGAACACAAAAATGGAGCCTTTCCCACCGCGTCCGTTGTTGATCCCATTGACGACTGCCTTCTGGATCAAATAGTTGGGACCCTCCATCGATTGGCCATTATCGGGAGGGCCCCAGCTACAACTGTAAATCGAAACATTTTGAAAACCGTAGTTTAGTGCAGAGGCTTCGTCGACGTCCGTTATAGGTCCAGATAGAATTCGAACACCAGCAACCTTTGATTCATAGGCAATTCCGATACCACAGGCGTTGTTCTTCTCAGCTGCAATTTGACCGGCGCAGCGCGTTCCATGGTGGTCATCGTAGTTTTTCGGCGTTGGTAACTTTTGATGATCGTTGAAATCATAAGAGTCATCGGCATCCTAAAAACCAAGTTAATTCGATGGTAGTGAATAACTAATAATAACGCACAAAATTTGCAGACAAGTCTTCGCTCTCATAGTCCAGACCATCGTCCACCAATGAGGAAATAATGCCTTTTCCTTTAAAGCCCATTTCCCATACACCCGTAACGTTCATCATATGTTGGGGGAATTCGTCGTTCACAAGGTGCCATTGCTGCGGAAACATTGGATCTTGAATGCCAAACCGGGTCGCTACGCCACGGGAAGAGGTCGAAGAAGGCGATATTGGAGGCGGCGCACGTTTAACGCGCCGACGGAGGGTTTGAAGAGAAAGATAATCGACAGACGAGACTACTCGGCGAGCCAAGTGGGACTCCTCTGACCGTGAGCTTAGTGGCGAATCTACCTGTGCTTTCATTGCCTCGAATAACGAAAGGACTGGGTCAGACATATCCCTCTGAGCAACGTCTCCCTGCAACTTTGGGTGCCTGACGACCCAATGGTCCTGGAGCTCTCCGGCCTGTTCAACCAGTTCGACCTCGAGTGCTCGAACTACATCGTCCAGCGATGCCCCTGACGAGAGCGTTGGGTTGTGACGCAGAACATAGTAGTTGTGGGTATTATAGCTGCGTCTTGCAGGTATAGCAGCTGTTGCTAGGAGGAGGGAAGAAAGGAGAGTCCAGACGACAATCATCGTCGTCGCTGACGGAAAGAGAACGTTGAAAGTTTTACCCACTGTAAAGTCCTGACCTGTCCCCACATCGCATGGCCCAATACGGCAACTCTTTCCCCCTTACCATTTATCCTCTGCCACTGTCGTCCACAACCACCAGGTCCATCGCATTACCTACTGCCGTCATTATGACTTCATGGGGCTTGGATCTCGAGTTATTCAATACGATCATGACGACACCCGCCTTGAATTCGAGTTGAAACAGTGGTCTAACACCACTTGCTATATATTGTCGATGCCCATCTACATCGCCTGCAAACGAAATGTCTTCTGTTTTTTACTACGAGCCTTTCTACGACTTTGACCGCTTCCTCGACGATGCCTTAACCACTCGTCTCGGTGGCAACGAAGGCTCTGTCCAGCGTCGCATCACCCACGAGAACAAGCCTGGTGAAGGAGCGGTTCGAGCACTGAAACCTAGGTGTGTACGATTCACATAAAACCATTTTTTCTGAATAGCAACCGAAAGTCACCTCTCAGGATGGACCTCCATGAGGATCCCGATAAAAACCTTGTTACAGCCACGTTCGAGCTCCCCGGACTGAAGAAGCAGGACGTTCAAATTGACGTGAACAACAATCGCTTGACCATCTCTGGCGAAACCAAACTTTCGGACGAACATGAAGAAGGCGGTTATGCTGTCAGAGAGCGTCGCTACGGCAAGTTCTCAAGGACCCTTCAACTCCCTCAAGGTGTTCAGGTCAGTCATTTCTCCCCGGACGAGCGCTCTCTCGGTCCTAATTTCCATCATAGGAAAACCAAATAAAGGCTACTTTAGACAATGGTGTTTTGGCCGTCACGTTCCCCAAGGCATCGACGGAGCAAGCTCCCAAGAGGATTGCTGTAAACTAGCCGAGGCGACCATCTAGCATTAATAATCGTCGTCCGTAAAAAGAATGTGGGTGTGGCAGATCAATCTTCTGGCACATCGCTTGCTTATTATCGATCAATTCTGTACCTTGTATTTTGTTGTACTTTCTTGAATTTGCCATCCCGTGTAACCCAGACCAGGTGGTTTCTTTTGTTTGTGTCGTCGCGTGTCCGCGGCAGCAGTCATCAAGAACAAGGATTTGAAGTTGATTCGAAACAGTAGCTGATAATCAAGATAATCTTTGCTTTGAAGCAAGTTCTCTCTTTTTTACTTCCATGACACCTGTAATTGAATGGATTAAATCTTCATTGCTTGTCTTGATTCCTGAATGCCATTTCGACTTGTGCGCGCGTCAATTTACCGGCTCACGTCATGCGCCAGCGTCTGTATTCCCTACATCTGTATCGAGCAAGTAATTGACACAACCACTATATACAGCCCCGGAAGTTACAGAACCATTTATTCCTCCAAGTCCAGTGTCGAGTCTTAAAGAAGAAAATGCACCGCCTCGTCTCCCTGGTTTTCCCAAGCCGACGAGGTTCAACGTTCCATATGACGACCCAACCATTTTCCGTTATGTCCCAGGAGCAGCATGGTATCCGCCAATCGCACATTGGGAACCTTACCCTGCATACTATGGGAAGCCCATGTTCCAGCCACCCCCGCCCCAACCCCCACCTCCACCGCCACCCATGCTGCACCTGCAGTCACAATTGTCCTATAACCTACATGACATCAACAACCCTGACCTTGTCTGGGATATCATCCACCCTCCAGATTATGCGCGCTTGTGCGACCGGCGCTACTTCAAGCGGTGGATACTGCCTGACTTCGACTCTCCTGCTTTCGAACCCAGTGTTCAATCGGCCTGGGTGATGTCCGATCATCCTGTGCTCTCTCATTGGATCTCTCGCTGGGGCCCTGTGTCCATAAAATTAGAAAAAATTACAATTAAAGACCTCTTAGACGGGATCTATTACTACCTCCGCACACCTCTGACAGCCCAGGACATGGCGCACATAAAGTCGATTCCTGGTAACAGGGATGCTCTACGCTTCGCACGCGCAAGGCGCGCAAAAGAATCTCGTGAGGTCGAAGCAGTCGTCATCAAGCAAGGTTACAGACGCGTTGATGTCCTTGGAGGACACAGACGGTTCCAAGGCTTGCGCGTCGAGATCCTTCCCGATTATTCTTGGAGACTTCACCTTGGTTTGCTTCCCGGGCCCGTAACACGACTCTTCTGACCACCCGCGTGGCCAGTCTATCTTTATTCTCGGAATCCATATCGCTTTCATCGTGCTTATCGATACCACTTGACCTTGCACTTGACCACTGTTTTCTTCACGTTTTCTTCGCTTTGCTTTAGTCGTTCATGTGGACGTGCCGGCACGTAATCCTCA
The DNA here is from genome assembly GCA_023014335.1 of Galerina marginata. Lineage (NCBI taxonomy): Eukaryota > Fungi > Basidiomycota > Agaricomycetes > Agaricales > Galerinaceae > Galerina > Galerina marginata. The sequence goes on along the minus strand of JAECYW010000007.1, from coordinate 972,051 downwards.
CCGCGTCGCATTATGTTTTGGTCCGTAAGATAGATTATCGAGGGATAATGCGCCACACTGTACTACATAGTGTAATATAGGTAAAAGGGGTCACTTCAGTGATTCCCAATATTAATAAATGTACGCCTATACAACCCTGATAATATGCACCTTTTTTTCAGTTATGAAAATGATCCCTATCATAATTACATTGCACTCGAATCTAAGGGATGGACAAGGGTCATCTTCACCTTCCCTCGTTGAGTATTCCTGTCTTTCTCTACCTCTATTCGCACTGTCACCTTGTCGAAGACGGCAACGGTGGTCGACCCAACAGTGATCGTGTAATTGTCCGCATCAAATTGCATATCGCGCTTGAACATCACCAAGCCTTCAATACCCAACCTAGCCAATCATTAGAAGAGAGCGGTCAACAATGAGAATGGCTTACTTTGAAACAAACACGCCAACACCATTTCTAAATGTTCTTATCACAAATGCTTCTTCCGTGACTTCCGCAACCCCGCCTCCATTTTTCTTTTCTCTCTCCCCGCGGCCTTTCAATGCCAAACCAACATAAAATTCAACACTCGCCCGTCCTGCCATTTGGGCCATTCGATGACGACGGTTGACCACGTCCAAGACGCGCTCTACATGAGGTTTTGAATGTAATGACGCGTGCAGAGGAGAGTAGCCAATGGCGGCCGACAGCTGACGATGGGCTAGAACATCTGGACAAGAAATGAACACGCTTGAACCAAAGAATAAAGCAGAGGACCGCACCTGCATAACGTCTTATAGGGCTTGTGAAATGCGTGTAGATTGGACTGGCAAGACCATAATGACCGAAGGTGTCTTTTCCGACACTTCCGGAGCAGAAGTATTCTGCAGATAGCATGCATCGGGTTGCCATGATCCGGACGAGCGTGTTGAAGGCAGGTTCTTTTCGGTCCTGGAGAACGGGAAGGGATTGGAAATTTAAGTCGCAAAAAGAATTATCTCACAATGCATTGGTCCAGAGACGCCGCCAAGGCTCCAGAACTAGATACATCCAGTTTCATTCCCTTTCTTTTCAAAAGTATATCTTGGAGTTTCTCAAAGTTCGTTCGAGGAGGTGGTAGATGCCGCCTGAACATAGAATGAGGGCTCATTAACAGCAGGAGAGACAGAAGGTTTACCTCAGCACAGCTGTTTGCGGAAAAGTTTCCTCAATCTTTCGAGCGACACTGATGTTTGCGAGCAACATAAACTCTTCCACTAGGCTGTTGGTTTCCCTCATCTCTTTCTGCTCAACATCGATAGGATCGGATGACTCCGAACTGTCCAGATGTATTTTGACTTCAGGAGAGGCAAGATTGAGGGCGCCGGCGTCCATTCTCTTGGCTTTGAGCTTCAAAGCAAGAGTATTGAGGAGGCGGATGCTTTGAGTAAGTTCATCCTGACGATGCCTAAGAAAACAAAAACTCGAAGAAGACTTATATGGTTCACAGGTTGGTCACATACGGGTCATCTTTGCGGATTTGGGCTTCCTCGTATGTAAATGCGGCCTTGGATGCGATGACAGACTTCGTGAATCGTACATTCACGATCTCCGCATCGGGTGTCATTTCCTATGGAACAAATGACGAACTACAAAAGCGCGAAAACAAATGGCACATACCCAGATTGCCGAAAATGCCAGACGTTCGACAAAAGGTCGGAGGGAGCAAAGATTAGTTCCTAAAAGTGCTGGCAACATATCAATTCGTTTGTCTACAAGATATACAGTTGTGCCTCTTGAAGCGGCTTCACTGTCCATGGGTGTATCGGAATGAACGAAATGAGACACATCGGCAATATCTAAGCCCAAGGTGAGGAAGGAGGTTAAGATGTTTTGAGAATCAGAGACATACGGACGCCAGCTTCAATATTACCATTGGGTAAGTTTCTTGCGTGCAACGCATCGTCAATATCTTGGCAACCTAGAAACATGAGAGTGAATCTCATTGAACATCACATTCTAAAAGGCAATTTACCAGGGGGATCAATGCTGCAGATGATTAAATCCCTAAGATCTTCTCTATTCTTCCACTCGGGGCTGCTGTGACTTTTAACAGGAACCACCCACTGTTCGCCTTGCTCGGGCAAACAATCCAAAATCGCTTTGCCAAAAGGCCGGTATGGTACCTCGAACTCCAGCAGCAAACTCTCTTGTTCCGCTTCCTTGCTCTCGACTTTTCCCAACGCCCGAACGAAATGGCCTTCTGGGTAGCGAGAAGTGACATCCCACCGATCGACGGTAACGAGGATCTTTTGCCCAATCAAGGACGGCGCTTGGCGGGTGCGCAGTCTGATGCGTGGGAGCAAACGAGATACAGGTGTAGCAAACACAGTTTGTTGAGAAAGCGAGGTTGCATTGGAGGACGTTAGTGAGGTACTGTCAATGTGGCATACGTAACTGTAAACACCATTCGAGATAATCAGTGAAGAGCCGAAGCAAGCCAAAGAAACAAACTTACGCCCGCCAGTTACGTTTGATGATGCCAACGATCCGTCCCGTAGGCTGTTTCTCCGAACTTCGCTTCTCCGATTGCAAAAGCTTGGACTCCCTGGCGAGAACTTCATTGCCTTCAAGATCTCCTTCGTCTGCTGAATCCTCAGCGTCATCATTTTTCAGCGTGGCTATGGAGTATAGGGCTTCAGAAAAATAAAAGTTTGTTGGCCAAAACTGCTTACAATCTTGATCCACGACTTCATCCGCCGGCGCTCTCCATTCCTTCTGATCGAACACCTCTACCACAACTACATCTCCGTTCACTGCTCTGTTCATGTGTTCTCGTCCAATAAGAAGCACGGGTTTTATGAAGGCCGGGACAATGACGCTTCCTTCGAGATAGTTGTATTGATTCGCATTGAAATGGCCTTGCTGTAGCTCCCCTGCCTTAACGCCTGCAATCAAAGTTGCTGTCGGAAGGTACTAATCATAAATCAGACGCCAACCCCCACAAAAAGGAGGACAATAGAATTTTACCTCTGGATATAACGCCTGGCGTCCTGCTACTGCTTTTGTTGGTTCAATTTCATTGGAGCCCTCAGTAGCCAAAAGGTCCAATAGTTGGGTGGCATCTTTCATTCCTTCGACATACTTCCTAACTGTAGATAAGGAATTAAGATACACGAGGGTAAGTTCAACACGCGTAATTACCTGAGATAGCGGGAATGCCTGAATTTTCAGCCTTTTGCCGATTAGCAGCGTCTTCGGTCATCAAAATGACAGTGGGGTGTTTTCGAGCGGGTTGACCACGAACTGGAGGTCGAGTGACTTGAATATGTGAGTTGTACCAGGAGGTAGCCTTTCGTATGCCTGAAATTTTGTAAGGGAGATGTGACATTGATTTGGCTAGGTAAAAAAATACCTCTATCGTTCCTATCGTTTGGTGTTTCTCCGCCCTCTCTTATTATTGCTGTCTCGCTAATTTTGATATCAGTATTTGAGATAGGACAAGGAACCGATAACGCACGATCTGTATTCGTTGTAGAAGACCCATATTCTCTTTTCGTCCATTTTTGTTAAGGCTTTGAGGCGATTGTAGAGGGGCAAGGAACGATGCCGTACTTCTTCGAGCACGGTTTGAAGCAAGATAATAGGCGGTGTAAATAGAGGAGACTCCACAAGGTCCATCTATAAAGACTGGTTAATATGTGCCGTCAATTGGTTCAAGGGTTTGTGGGATTGTAGCTAACCTGGGAGAGAAAAACATTTGTGTCTGGTAAAATAAAATGACCGTTTGGAAAAAGTGGGTGTCCTTTGTCGCCAGAGACAGGAAGCGCGTTTGCTTCACATTCTCGGCAATGTTCAATCCCACACGATACATCGTCGCGTAAATATCGTTCTCGAAGAACTGTAGGTGGAGGGTGGTAATCTGCCATTTCCGCCATGAAGAACCCAAACTCACCTTTAATTACTTTCCCTCGAGCTGTCTTTTTGAAGAACTTGCGTTGAGTAACAACTGCCTCCGTCCTGGGTCTTTTCAAAATAGAAATTTCGACACTCATCGTGGAAGTTGAAACGATAAGACGAGGGTGTCGATTTACGTAATTCGGCACAAGTTAAAGTTAACTCCTTCGACGTCACCTCCACTAGATATCCACTCATGTCGGCTCCTCAGAAACAGAAAGAAAAAGCCCCTGAAATAATCGACACGACTGTCGAACCGGATACCGACAACGAGTCAGATGCCGATCTGGATGCTCGAGAGGATGCCGATGCTGCTATGGACGACCCATCCGCACCCTCCACTTCCACCTCTCAGAAAAAGAAGAAGAAGAAGAAATCCAAGGCTAAGAAACTTTTGAATGCTCTCCGGGGGAGGGACGACATTCCACAAGAGGTCGTCGATCAAGTATTGGAAAAAGTGAGGGCAGAAGGAGGGTCTGCATCCTTGGATGCCAATGCCGAAAATGTTCGAGAGGCGCTACAACAGATGAAGATCATGGACGTCGTTAAAGGCAAAGCTGGAATTGGCGGTTTGAACAAAAAGGATTTGGGCGAACATAAGGTACGTCCTTTCATTCGATTGCTTCTTGGACGTCCCTAAATAGCGGATATTCAGTTCTGGTCAACCCAGCCAGTTCCACAGCCAAGTAGGATATACCTAGCTCCTATTGATTTGCGAATACCTACTCATGTCCTTCAGACGAGGGCCCTCCGGTAGAAGATGGGTACATAGAACCTTCAAAGCCTCGCGAGGAAGTTCGTCAGGAGCCGTACCCATTGCCCAAGGATTTCGAGTGGTCTGTTCTCGATATCAGTGATCCTATCCAGGTTTGTTTGATTCACTGTGAACCTGCTCCAAGCAAGCTGACTGTTCAATAGAACAAGGAAGTTTATGACCTGCTATCCCTTAATTACATTGAAGATGATCAAGCAGCGTTCCGATTCCAGTACAGCGCCGAATTTCTGGCTTGGTGAGTGCGTGTCGCGCAGTAACTGTTTATCTACTAAAACACGTCCAAGGGCACTGATGCCTCCTGGATATCACAAAGAATGGCATATCGGTGTACGGGTTTCTTCTAACAAAAAACTAGTTGCGTTTATATCCGGTGTCCCGATGACACTACGGGTCCGTCGAAAGTGAGTACCACCCTGCACCAAACATTTTCTGCATCGTAATTGTCATTTCAGCGTAATATCAGTCAGCGAAATCAACTACCTTTGTGTGCATAAGAAGTTACGATCTAAACGACTAGCACCTGTCCTGATCAAAGAAGTAACTCGCCAGTGTAACCTCAAAGGTGTATTCCAGGCCATATATACGGCAGGAGTCGTCATTCCTACCCCTGTCTCCGTCTGCCGTTACTACCATCGGTTATTGAATATCCCAAAACTTGTCGATACCCATTTTTGCTTTGTTCCCCGGCACATGACCCAAGCGCGTATGATACGCGTTAACAAAGTGACAATTTCTACAACCCTTCCCGGACTGAGGGAGATGGAAGAGAAGGATATACCAGAGGTCGCGGAGTTATATTCTAAATACATGACGCGTTTCGATATGGCGCCGCTTTATGATGTCGACGAGGTCAGACATCAGTTTTTGAGTGGCATGGGACGGGGTGAGGTGGGAAGTGGGGGTGTTGGTCGAAGGCAAAATCAAGTGACATGGTCATACGTCGTTGAGGTTAGTGTGCTCAAGTCTGTCGCCTTCGTGGGTAACACCTTTCATAGGGTCCTGAAAGTGGTAAAATCATTGATTTCTTCTCGTTCTATTCATTGCCGTCGACTGTGATTGGAAACACTACCTACCCAGTCCTCGAGGCCGCATACCTGTTTTATTACGCATCCGATCTCGGTCTGAAAGGAACAGGTGCTAAAGAAGACGAGGATCTGAAGAAACGACTTACGTCTCTGATTGGCGACGCCCTCGTTATTGCAAACGGAGCCAAGTTCGATGTCTTCAATGCACTGACCCTGATGGACAATATGCCTATCTTGCAGGACCTGAAGGTAAGAGAAGTTAGAATAAATTTCAAGAACAGTGATTTACGACAAAAACAACAGTTTGGACAGGGTGACGGTTTCCTAAACTTTTATTTGTACAATTGGCGGACTTCCCCTCTGGCAGGGTTGAACAGCGAAGGCGGTGTTCCTCCTGGAAAAGGTGTTGGTGTTGTAATGCTATGACGATACTTTAGTTTATCTACAGTAGGAGAAAGGTGGAATAGACGGGTCTGCATTTAAGAGTATTGATACAACATAAGAAGAGTTAAAACATGCCATATAATACTAGTCGCTATCAATCATGATCACATCATCGTCATCATCAACGCCCCAATCCTCAGGGGACGGACTGCGCTCTATCTTCTTCTTATTGTTGCGTTGCGGAGGTTGTGGGACTCTCGCGCCCCCGACACCGACAGGACCTTGCGGGGCTATGGGTTTTTTCCCCAATGCTTGACCTGATGAACCCCATGTATGGGTAGAAGTCGAAGATGTAGAATCCTGCGCCTTTGCTTTGCCTTTAGCGTCGCTCGAAGTTGATGGCTTCACATTGGAACGTCCACTTAACGTATTGCCCGACCCAGAGAAATGAGGAGGTGACTGTGGTTTAAGTTGATATTATAACTGATGCTTGGAACAGAAAGCCTTACCTGCGGGGTAATCTCTGGAGACCCAGGAACAGGTTCTGGTGGCGTGTATGCCTGGACATTGAAACCAAAGAAGAGTTGCCCAAATGGCAGGTTAAGTGAAGCAGGGACTTTGACATCAGATTCTAGAGTGTTGTTCGAAACAATCTTGTGTTGGCTGGAAAAAATAATTCAGAATGACCCGTCACTGGGCGGTGTGCCACTTACTCCGTGCGGATGATCTTGCTACCTTCCGAAACTTGTTCAGCTTTGCGGTGGGAGATGCCCTTCCCTTTCGTCTTTCTTCCTCCGAGGGTTTCCCCTTTACCTTTGAAGCTCTCCCATTGATCACCTCCTTTGCTCACAGTTGTGGCGCCTGTATTTGCGCCCGCAAAACCACCACTTAAAGATGAACCAGGTCTGGAAGATCCGGGGGAATGTGAGTCTAGGTCGATCTTTAGCTTTGACGCCATCGTAGACGGTGGTGCGGCTTTCGGTCGTTCAGGTTCTACGTATCCCACTGGGGGCGCAAAGTCAACTTCAAGATCAGTGTCAACAACGTTGATGCCTTCTCCCCCCGGTTTCGTTTCCATTACTAGGAGGCCAAATACAATCGAGTTGTAGGAAATCTCAATGATATCGCCTTGAGTTAAAGCAGAAAAGTTTCGGAGAGCTTGCTCAAGACTGTCCAGATAATTAGAAATAAAAATCAACAGGTTTGGAGAGTTGGCACTTACACCGCTTTAGGGTCAGAAATTTCAAGGAAATGTACTGATTGCGCTTGCAGTTTGACAAGTTTGCCTTTGAGTAATTCAGCACCAGTGATACGGATTGGGTCGCCTTCGTTGAGTCGCAGAGTCTTCATCATCCAATATGGCAAATGAACGACTCCTTCCTCGGCGATGAACTCTAGGACACCTGCATGTGTGGAAGCAGCAGGATTGGCAGGGTTACGCAACTGGAACATCCATGGTGATTCAATGTCGAGGTTCGTCAAATTGGCCAAGGAGGATTGTGGCATGATGACTATTTAAATATATATAGGTGAAACAAATAATTGAGCAGGGTGACGCGTACTTTTGCCACCATACGAAACGTTCTCTCTTTCTCTTCCGGGAAGCATTGCCATGCTGTAGGCTTTAAGATATTCATCGTATGATCGAGGATTTGCACGACGGAGAGGACCATAGCCCGCAGGAAAACCCCTATATTGTGTGAGGATCAGATAGAGAACATGCCAATGACGCGTCGCCATACCCAGCCATCTGGCCCAGAATTCCGCCAGGACCGTTGGGGTCGAACTAGTAAGAGATTAGGGTAACTCGGATTAGTATAACAAGTCCCTCACAAAGTTCATAGCCAAAAATGAAGGAGACGTATAAATGCTGGAAGTAGTTGTGGAACAAAGTCAATTAGTGTCCTGCTTGATTTGGACGATGAAGATATCAGTCACGCGTCACGGGATCTTAGGACGCGTCTTTTTAAATCTTCGTGAAGTTCTATCCAACTTGAATCTTTACAATGGCTTCAAATCAACCCACTCAGAGCCAGCAAGGCGTCACAAAAGTCCTCTCAGGTGCTAATGCATCTTTCAAAGATAAAGTCAGTTGTTCCATTTTTGCTGATCGATATCTAAAATCATTTTGAACAGGGAAAACCCATGGAACTGCGCCTATCGAATATGGTCGCAGCAAAAGGTGAATGCCCTTTTGTTTGATAATTTGTAGGCATTTGTCTTATTTTATATCTAGCCATTAGTGATGCCGTTCGAACGTCTCTTGGACCACGAGGAATGGACAAAATGGTACTCCTCTTCGATCTTGTCAAGTCACCGATTTGCCCACTCACTTTTTCACCTTTTTTTAATTTAATTTTTACAGATCCAGACATCAAAGGGAGAGGTCATTGTGACCAACGATGGTGCCACTATTCTTAAGAGTATACAGGCTCTGCATCCCGCTGCAAAAATGGTGCGCTACTTCCTCTGTTTGATCAGCATATCTGATTTCCCTTTACCCAATCAGTTGGTAGACCTATCTGCTGCACAAGATATCGAAGCAGGAGATGGAACTACATCTGTTGTTGTTCTGGCTGGCAGTTTTCTGGGTGCAGCGGAGAAGATGTTGGAGAAAGGCATCCATCCTACGATTGTCGCTGAATCTTTCCTCCGAGCTTCCACCAAGGCTGTCGAGTATCTGACCGAGATGTCAACACCGGTTGACCTAAACGACAAAGCCAGCCTTCTGCGTGCCGCTAGTACATCTTTGAACTCAAAGGTACGATCTTACATTTTAGCTTACCTTCCTCCCGTCAATGTCATTTTGCTCTAAGATTGTCTCACAATATTCCTCGACGCTAGCACCCATCGCCGTGGCAGCTGTGTCGCGACTAGTCACGCCTACTTCATCGAATGTGGATCTTAGAGACATCCGTGTCGTAAAGAAGGTTGGAGGTACGATTGAAGATACCGAGCTCGTTGAAGGTGTTGTCCTCAACCAAAATATCGTGGTCTCCGCTGGAGGGCCTACGCGGATGGAGAAGGCTAAAATTGCCATCATTCAATTCCAACTGAGTGCTCCAAAACCTGATGTAAGTTGTACGAAACCTAGTTTCTTCATTGTTTACGATCTAGTCAGATGGATAACACTGTCGTAATCAATGACTACCGCCTCATGGACAAGGTGATCAAGGAAGGTCGGCAATACATTTTGAACCTTGTCAAGAAAATAAAGAAGGCCAACTGCAATGTTCTATTGATCCAAAAATCCATCCTCCGCGACGCTGTGGACGAGCTGGCACTCAACTATCTCAAGCGCTTGAACATCTTGGTCGTCAAAGATGTGGAACGCGATGAAATCGAATTCCTTTCCAAGAGCTTGGGATGCAAACCCATCTCGGACATTGAAGTGTTCACTGAGGACAAATTAGGCTATGCCGATTTGGTAGAGGAAACAGCCACTGATTCTGGCGTCAAGGTTGTTCGCATAACTGGGATCAAGAATCGTGGTCGAACAGTGAGCATCCTTGCGACAGGAAGCAACAACCTCGTTGTCGATGAGTGCGAGCGCAGTTTGCACGACGCCCTGTGTGTTGTTCGCTGCTTGGTGAAAAAACGGTAAGCCGGTACGCCCTCGAGTTGATCTGCGCCTTCCTGATAATCTTCAAGTGCCCTCATTGGTGGCGGTGGTGCTCCTGAGATCCATGTCTCTCGTCTGCTTTCACAATACGCACAATCACTAAAAGGCATGGAAGCTTACTGTTTCCAGGCCTATGCCGATGCTCTGGAAGTTATTCCAACCACACTTGCTGAAAATGCGGGCTTGAATCCTATAGCAATCGTGACAGAGTTACGCAACCGCCATGCTTTAGGAGAGAGGAATGCTGGCATCAATGTCCGGAAGGTAATTCATCCATGATAGTCCATACCCATAGTACTAAACAAATTCCTTCAGGGTTTGATTTCCAATATCCTTGAGGAAGATGTCGTGCAGCCTCTCTTGGTTACGACTAGCGCCGTAGAGCTTTCCACAGAGACTGTTTGCTTACTCCTGAAGATTGATGATTATGTCCAAGCACGATGAGTCGGGTCCATCAATTACGACAATGGGATTGTCATCTAGTGTATATTCACCCAACCAATAAAATGCAAATTCAGAAAACCAAAGTTATAGCCCTTTAGATGCAGGTTGATGTGGATAGTGAGCATATGTGAGGCTTATAGACATAATTATTTTGCAGGGTTTATTCTTTGTTTTGTAGCCTTGAATACTTATGTTACATATGATGACTATAATTTGCCTATGCTACGGGGAAATGAATGAATAATGGTAGGAGCAGAATGCCAGAGATGGCATTGATTAATATTGTTCGTCCCTTCTCGACGAGGGAGGTAGATTGTCGATATAGTGTGCAGTCATGTCAAACAGTGTCCACAACAGGCCGTGTGTCGTGATACTTCTGAGCGCGCTCACTCCAAGTCCACGGTAGATGCGCGCGATGCCTGCTAGAATTGGTTTAGGTGCACTAGGGTCGGGCCCTGATATTAGAGATTAGATCAAGATCCAGGTTTCTCGTCGAATCTATAAATACGTACCTCGAACAAGTCGATATAGTGTTTCCCATGGCCCACGGTAGCGTTCTCCGGCCAGCGCGCGGTTCTGCACCTTCGTCTTGACGCTAATGTCCATTTCGTTTGGTTAGCCAAATGAAATGAGGGTATTAAGCGGCCTTACACATCAAGTGGGTAAATCAAGGCCCAGGAAGTAACCTAATACCAAAGAGATGTAAGTTCGCCAAGAACACTGCTAAGTTGATAGACAACACACCCCAGATAATGACCCGCACACAAATGGAACCAGCGAGGGATGGATAGGTAGCCAGGTGGGAGTTGGCCCTTGTTCTCCAGATCTCTGCCTACCCAATAGATGTCGCATTCCGTCATACTCGAGGAAATACAATGCAGTCCCAGCCGTATCACGTACTAAAGCAAAATCAAACAAATGATCCAGAGAGAAAAGTAAAGACGAACCAAAATGGAGTCGGAATCCAGTGTACAAGCCTGCAAGACCATTGTTTCGGTATATCTCTTTAACTGCTTCCAATGTTCCAGGAGGCTTTACCAACGAGATTCCTTTGCTTGCGGCGATGGCATATTCCAGCTGTCTACGGACCTGAATTCGAAGACATGGTAAGTGCGTTTCCCCAATTCAAGTGACAAACGACTAACTTTGACGAGTTCGAATGCTAATTTGGCGGGGCGATCATGACATATTTACAAAATGCAACGAAGACACATACGAGCACTTCCGAACGAAATTAGAGCCCCAGACATAGCCCCACTGATCCCTCCTGTTAATGAGACATCGACTATGCTATCACGACATAGGATATGGTAGTTGCGGAAAACCTCCTTGGTACGCGAATAGATAGTGAAGCTTGCAGCGCCTGGGTTCCAATTATTCTCTTAAACAATGCAACGGTGAGGTAGTACTCACGAACAAATGATATGGTCATCAACGGGATCCATAGCCCTCGATAAAATCCTATGATCCCTTCTTCGCGGTAAACAAGCACGGCAAGGTGAGGAACGGATATCCTGGTCTTCGTTGTCTGTAGTCTTGATTTGAGAGAATCCAACTAGAAAAATCAGCATCTGTTGGTTCAATGAATGCTACTCGCAATGACTGACTGGATACCCCGCGAATGTCGATACATAGCTGGCTGAAAGGGCGCAGACGACTGCCTTGTTGCCTGGAATCCTTATTAGGTCTTGCGCAGGAAAAAACACAATAGATAAACATACGTCGTAAGAAGCTATGGAATTTATCTGGGTCATACACAGGATTAGGTGTCCTGGAAAAGAGAGCGAAGCTCTTCAGTGGCCTTTTCACGGTATGTCGGGAGGTTTGTCGTTTACCTTTTTCCATCCATAGAGCAGGTTATTGGGCTGGCCCAAAGTCCAGCTTCGTGCTCTTGCACGACAAACTGGTATTGTTTTCAGACTGAAAGAGCACCAGAGAAGGAAGACGTTTGTTATAAGACCATCCAAGCCTGAAAAACTGGTATCCGAGAATGGGTGAGGCACGAGGAGAAAAGAAGCTCTTCCCTGAGATCACGCGAATATCACTTGACCCGAATTGTCGCGGTTATAGTCAAAATCAAGTCAAAATGCTTCAGAAAATAAATCTTCGTAAAATACCGAGGAAAATCTACAGTCTAGTATACAAACGGAACTCGTCAAAATCCCCCCAAGCGCTTCTTAGTCTGTTTCTTCTTAACCCCCGGACGACCACCATGTGGGCCGGGCAAAACCTGAGTACTGACAGCTAGGTCCTGCGAAAAATCTGTGGATTCACCAAGTGGAGTTTGTCCAAACCCAGCATATGAGACAAATGGGTTTTGGGACTGTACTTTGGGCACAATCCTTCGCGAAATTTCAGGAGGAATGGTTACCGCAGCACTCGAAGCCATGATTTGTGGCGGCCGCTGGTTTTGGACATATAAATTACTCCCCCGTGGTGCTGCCAGATTCGGGACTTTAGACGACTCCAAAGACGTCGTCCCATTGTACGGATCTTCATAAATATATTCGGAAGGGTGGCCGGTATCCCAATCCTTCAGCAGCAGGCGGACGCCTATTGGCACCTCATAAGTCTCAGAACTTTTCTGTTCTTCAGGAACTAGAGCTTTATCTAGCGGCCTTAAATAGCCAAATCCAACAGGGGGTGGTTCATCTCCCAGAGATAATGCTTCAGTCATGACTTCAAGGATTTGATCGATTTCCCCGGCTTTCGAAAACGAAGTCCCTGAATAGACGTCAGACGATAAGGCAAGATCCAGTGTCAATTGGTGGCAGGCATCCAGTTCATATTGATGAGACTTGCTTGGACGGCTTTCACTGTTAGCAAGATCGAACATTTGTAGGTATTCCATCGATCGTGCTGGGTCCTCCGGAAATTGGCTGTCAAGGCGTCGCAGAACGGGCAAGATTGATCGATGCCATGGTGTTTTGACCAGTTGCGGAGACAAGCATCCTTGCTTTAATGCCCTGTAGCCTCTCTTCGTATTGATGAGACTTTCAGTTAGAAAATCTGCTCGACTGTGGTGTTCAGGTTCAGATCCGGCTCGAAAAGCTATGTCATATCTAGCAGGTATGGGTTGGACTCCATAGACAGGCAGTTCATTGAAGGCTCACGTGGTCAACATGTGCTCAAGCGGCGCCTCCTTATTTTGTATATAAGAGGGGAAGTAGTCGATGAGTTGGTATACTGATTCTGCAGTCTTGTCTTCAAACTCCTTTACCTCAAGGAAATGTTGGCGAAAAAGAGCTAGAAACGGTGATGTTAGATATCGAATTAAATAGAAAGTGGTATAATACCATCATAAGCAGGATGAAAGTCGACTTGACTAAATTCCTGACGACCCAGTGGGCCAACATCTGAATGGAGACTTGCATTTGCGGCCGCCAAGTTTTGAACCTCCTCGGTCGTCTCGACTGTACAATGGGCCCGTGACTCTATTTTTGGTGATTGCAGCTCACTATATTGGACCGCTCCTCTTTCAGAGAGGCGAACAAGTCCCATGGAACTGCCATGAAAAACAAACTGTTGACCGACATGTTGTTGATATATGCTAGCCTCCGAGGCAACGGCATATGGCAAAACATCAAGCTGCACCAGCCCATCAACAGAGCGAGAGACATCGTATACGGTGGTCAAGGCGTTGTTTCGGGTAGTTAAGAAGGTCAAAGCTGGTCTCTGTCAGGAAGAAGAGTCTTGTTAGACGAGGAACACTTACTATTGTTCAACCCACGATCAACTGCACAAGCTGAGAGATACCGATCATTCTCTCGTCCATGAGAATAAGCAAGTAGTGGTGTATTTGGAAACCTCGGATCGATCCAAATGATTTGCTTTGTAGAGGAAAGACGAAGGATGTTGTCATTTCCGCAATCTTGAATCGAGGTTAAAAGGTGCTTTCGACTCGAGACAGAAAGGAGGTCTTGTGCAGAACTTGACTAGAAATCCGTTAGAAAAGAATTGGACGCTTTGGAATGATTTGTACCCGAATGTCATGTTGCCAGACTTTCTCGCTCGACATTACAAAGTAGGTATTTGGATCGGTGGCGGTGGCAAGGCGCCAAAATTCAAGATCACTGAGAGAGGATGACAGGTGACCTCCATGAAGGGGGTTCCTAGATTAGAATTGAGGTCAGTGTGTTTCGAGATGAAAAGAAAACATATAAATATTGACACTAATTCCTTTCCATTTCCTACTGTGCAGTTAAAAACTGTCCCGCCGTCACCAACAACCAGCAGTCCACGAGACGATGGTAAATCTTTCATATCAACGATCACTTGATCAGCCATGTCTGAACGAGAAAACGACCCAAGACTTGTGATGGCAAGCTTTGCAGACGTGTCGAGGTCCTGCATTAGACTGAAGAGTTGAACGGAGCTGTAAGTTCGGACAACAAGGTCTACATCTAAAGAACTGTTAATCCTTTTTTTTCATGGAAAGCACGAAGAGGCCAAGAACTCGCTGTTTTGGTATTTCGACACAACAACCTGTTGAACTGGTGTGGAAAATGTATAAGACGGAGTCGCAGAGGACTTGAACACAATATCAGAGTCATTGGGATAGCTTATCCTGGAGACGTCTAGTCTATTCAGTCAAACGAGAGAGATAACCATTAGGAATGGTACTCGCTCAGATCTTGGTTTGTTTCGCCCACAGGAAAAATCAAGAAGGCGGAATCCGATGTATTCTGGGGCTCATATACTTCCAGGAGATTCCCAGAGTATGGATCAAAGCGTTCTAGATCGCGAACAATTGTTGTCTCCTCGACGAGTTGATCGCGAATAAGCTCTGATGTTATTTCAATATCAGGAAGAAATGTACGGAGAAAATTGGCCTGGACAAGTTATCAGCGATTGACGGTATGATCTGAAAATCAATATACCCCGTGTTCTGCGCGCTTTTCAATGGTACTTGGAGCATTCTGAATTGGGATTGCACGAGTAGGAGGGAACACCTCAAATTGCCCTCCAAAGCTTAAACGTGTGCTCGGATCTACGCACCTTGAGTACTCAGGAAGCATAAACAAGAGTAAAAGCCACACCTTCGACCTTTTTTGAAGGAGTGTTGACAAAAGCCCACTTGAAACGCGTGTTTTCATCCTGTAGTAATGTGGCCGCGCCTACCAAGCCTGGCTCTAGGTTGGGGTAGTTTCGATTCTGTTCTTTAACCAGTCCACTACGCTTGGCAAGAGTAGGCTTTTTGATCCTTTCATCTCTCGGCCAGAAAGCCATTCCATTGAAGCAACAGGAGATAGTCGAATTCGGGGTGAAAACGGTGACTCCCAAGTTCAAAGTCAAGGGTCACAAGTCACGTCCAACCTCACTCACTTGCTTTCAACTTCTGGAAAGCCCATGTTGGGACTTCGTACAATATGCAGGCGCAGAAAGCTAACCTTTGCGAGGAAATTTAACTCCTCAGTCATTACGAATGGCTCCTCCCCGGACTCAGATGTGACCTCTGCCAGTTCAACGGCGACAAAATTGGAGTCTACAGGACCCAGTAAATGGACCCCCAACTCAATTCGGACAGGACTCATAGCTCGTAAACGGGGAATGACCGCTCTATGGAATGACCAGGGGGTCCGAGTTCCTGTTACTGTTTTGCAAGTATGCAGGCCTGCACCATTTGCGAGTCTTTTTTTCCTAATTTGCTTCACTGTAGCTGGAAAACTGTCAAGTTACTGGCAATGTCAGAACAGTACGAAAGAATCACACAGTATATCACGCCGTTCAAGTCGCAGCCTGTGATCGTCCCGCGAAAACAACGACGCGCCAAATGTTGGGGCACTTCCGGAAGGCCAAAGTTCCTCCAAAAAGAATTGTCAAGGAATTTCCCGTAACACCTGATGCGCTTGTTCCTGTCGGTGAGTAATATGTTGCTATTTGATGCTGGAACGTGATTGTGACTTTGTGTATGCTATGAAGGAACCACGTTATCTGCAATTCACTTTGTCCCTGGTCAATTTGTGGACGTGGTCGCCAACTCGTAAGTAAACCCAAAAATACCTGCCTACACTCGTTAACATGCGACATAGAATTGGAAAAGGTTTCCAAGGAGGCATGAAGCGCTGGGGGTTCCACGGTCTCGCCGCCAGTCATGGCGTCTCAATATCACATCGTTCATCAGGTTCTACTGGACAGCATCAGGTACTAGAAGTCGACTGGGTGAAAATTTTTGAAGTTGACGAATATCTTCTACAGGACCCTGGGCGCATCTTTCCTGGAAAAAAAATGGCAGGTCGTATGGGGAACAAGCGTATCACGACTCAAAATCTTCCCGTTGTCCGTGTTGATACCTCACTTAACCTCATTTTCGTGAAAGGGACTGTACCAGGTGTAGATGACGCGCATGTGCTTATACAGGATGCGAAGAAAAAAATGGTTGCCCTCAGCAGCCATAATCAAGCGAAAGGGCTTTACGAGAAGGTTCTGCCTAAGGGCGTGGATGATTTGCCTTTCCCCGCAGGAACCGCTGAGCTTGCAGCGACACTACCGTCTGTAATCGAGGCTCCTGCTTATCGTAGAAGTCCATTCCTGCCCCTCGAGTGAAGTTATAGACGAGTAATATAATAATAACAATTTACTTATTTATTGTGCACTAAAATATTGATTCCAAGTTGTCCACCCACCGCTTGTCACGTTCTGACATTGATCTCACTCCACCGACCATGTAGGGTTATATATCCGAAATCTGGATATCTACAATATCTTGCTTGTCTCTGAGTCTCAGCAGGATTCACTGCACTAATGTCAACCATGCAGTCGAAAGACTCCCGGCAAGTCAACAACCTCTTGCACAATCTGCGGTAAGCTCCATTATGGACCTTGAATCACTGACTATCTTCTGACGATTAGAATGGTAGAGGAGAGCAATTCCGTCAATCGAGGAACGTCAAAAGATCACGCGCGCATCTTTCGACGATATCAAGCTATAATGCGCCAACTCTGCCTAGAGGACTGACCATTTCTGACTACGATGATGTTCGGGACTCCAATACATTACCGGCCCCAGCCCCACCCACGCCCTCATATTCTGGACCAGCTCCTCCAAAAAGCTGGAGGCCAATTCCCGAGAAAGATGTTCATGAAAGTGAGGCCTGGCGTGCGAAGGCGCTCAGTGTCGTGGCCTTACGTTTGGATAATTTCACCGATTCCTCACGAGTTCCGTCTTTGGCCTTAATCTGCTTAAAGATGATACTTGAAGATTGCTCAAGCAGTAGGGAATTTCGCGAGGAGGTGGTACCCTTTATACCACCCCACTTGCGAAGGGATGTAGTGCGCTACTGCGCGATACATTCGCCGCTGCCTGAACGCAAGCTCTACGATTTATTCAACACACATGGACATACCGACGGTGAGATAATCATTATGGGTCCCTCGGCTACTCTTCGCGAAAACCATTTCCTCCGCGCTATCCAATTTTCAGAAGATTCTATTCCCTGCAGACGCATGGGTCCTACGCAAGAGGTCCTAGACTGGGAAGCAGAAGATATTTCGGGGAGCCCTCTCCATTCACTCATCCTTGTATCAGCACGTTTGAACACGTCGACACTACTGACATTTCCACCAACCGTGACACACCTAGCACTCGTCAATCTCCCGACACCTGTACCACTTTACAGAATACCGAAGACATGTCCTTTACTTATAGTATTGGACATCTCGTATAACTTTTGGCTTCACGATGCAATAGAAGCTGCAACCGCCTTGGACAGAATTGAATGGTCCCGCTGGGGTCATCTTGAAGTTCTTGGATTAAGAGGTTGTTGTGTTCCGCTTGGACTAACAGAGGAGCTCAATAAAGGGAGATGGGATGACGTAGAAATTATTCATTAGATTTTTGTGAACAACAGTAGAGAATCGAGTTTGATAATATCGTTAAGGGAAACGGGATTTTATTGCGGTGTTCGTGAGTATCGGTAATAAACAAAAATCAAGAGCATTATGTCAGATTTCTATGGTTTTATTTCTAGAAATTGGTGCAAATCAAAGGTCGGTACAAGCTGTGAGATAGGTGATGAATGCAAAATCGGGAGAGGGAGATAAGAGCTCAATTCACACCTCGCTTTCCCCTTCAGTCGTGGAAGTCACTTTGATACTCTTAGGAGGCAGTACCGCGCCTGGTCGCGCCTTCACGCCATGTTGGTGTGCTGCTTGCCACAGCAAATGCGTATGCCGTGTTAACAGCTCTAAAGTCGAGACCGGCTGTCGACCAGTCCTCTCTGGATGTTCAGAGCCATTGAAAAACAGTATCTGCGAGGTGAAAACACGGCGACTTACTCAGGATAGCACGATTAATTTGGTCGGCAACAGCCTCTCGTCGTTCCAATGTCAGATATTTCGCCATGGAGCTCTTTTCGGGAACTTTATACGCGAGCAACCCGCCTACATTCTCCAATTCCTTGAGATACGTCGCCCGATCTGCGGGGTTCGGTAACGTATTCGAGAAAGCATACAACTTCTGCGCTCGGGCGAGGAGAGCCATCTGTTGCTCGAGGTAGTCTGGGCTATCCTCGGGTTCCGAGGGTGATGCTGCAGGGCGGGAGTCTCTCTCCATTACCTCCGATTTGGGCGGGTAGTCCAGTGGTATTGTTCGACAAGCTTCACTGAAAGCAAGGATACGCAGGTTCAAGAGGAGATGTGCGGGTTCCGTAGAAGTGGATGAGATGTATTCAATATTACTCGTCGATGGACGGGATTCGGCGTCGTCTGATGCTTTGGTGACAACATCCTCTGAAAGGACTGCGGGGAAGTGTTCATTGAGGAGTGCTATTGCTTCGTCAACCCGGCCTGATAATATTTCATTTTGGATTTCTAGCCGAGAAAGAGTGAAATAAAAAGTAGCTCAAGGAGAGTAGGACTAATCTACCTTGACGAAGTTCAACCTGTTTCAGCAACCTTTCGAACCTATCAAATGGACCACTCTCGCTGCTGGTTTCACTGGATCGTGTCCCATCGGAATTCACAGGTTCGACTATTTCGTCGCCATCAGCATCGAGGTGCCGAATAGTACTATCTCTGTTAAACGCCCTGGCTGTGTTAGTATAGCAACTGTGGCACAAGTAATCGAGAACCAGCGAGCGCTAGCAATGGAGCCAATCAATTCCCCTTTCAGGTTCGGAAACCTGCATCAAACACACACCAAGCGATACGCCCTGGTGGGACCCGCAGCCGCGGCCGAGGTTGAGCTCGACATCGGCGCAAACAGCTTCAGCGTCGAGTTCAGTTACGTGAGAGGGAAATGCAAAGGCTCGCTTCCGGTCCTATGGCGGTCCATTCTCAAGCCGCAAACGGAAGGACTCTGCCCATGGAGGGAGTCGAGTTCAATCCACCACGTGCACGATAAGTAGCTTGCGCCAATATAAAAAGGGCATAGAATATTAGGCAGGATCGTACTTGGGGTACCTGTGCATATAGTCCAGGGTAATCTACAGTTGGACGACTCCGACGAGCCCCTCAATGCCCTAATCACAGCAAAGAACAACAGGATAACAACTTCAAACGACACATTCTAAGTAACACTGCGCGTACGAGATGTCCGACCTCTATTCAGAATAGCGGAGTCACTAGGAGGGTGGGCTGACAACGCATCACCAGAAAGTAGCCCAGCCTCTTCTTCATCTAGCACCCTACTGTGGGTCGAATGGCGTCGGTGTCGAGGTCGGTAGATGAATGACTGTGCTACAATGGTGATATCGAACATGAGAGTACCAACGCTGCCGAGAAGGTACCTATTGAGAAATGCTATTTGTTCAGGACGCTGGAAGACCGCTGGAAGACCGAATGGGCACGTACGGTATACTTTCTCTTATATATTGAGTAGATTCCGGCGGCGGGAGAAACCGTCTTGGGGAAACGAGGATCGAAGACGCATAGAAGCTATTGCCCAGAAATGCAAATACAAACAAATACATGGAAAGGCCCTGACCAGCATTAGCGCTTTCGAATCTTGTCGTTAGTGAATGCCAAATTCACCTCTACTGATTTTCTAGCATACTGCATAACCAAGGTCAGTTAGTAGGTGCAGTAAGTCAATTGCGACAACATACATTTTTCCAGATTTGAGGCAGCCGTGAGGTGAGATATAAAGTAGTACACAGCCAGGCAAAGATTCGACCGAGGACTTGTTCAGGCGACGGCTCGTCTGGGTGAGGGTCGGCCTGGGGTTCATTTTCTATAGAGATATCTGAAACGAGGGACGGAAGCCGAATACCAAGAGCAGCAACCTTTTCGATGGCTTTATCTCGCGAATAAATCCCATGCTCAGTAAATGCAATAGGTATTGGACTGGTAGAAAGTACGCGTCCAACATTTGACAGCTTCGTCGATGGTATACCGTGTCGCCCATTTGTTAGAGTCCCGAAACCGAAGAGTGCCCATGCGCCTAGAAACACCATGGTTGATCCTTTCCGAGATGCTCGAGAGCTGCGACTATTGACGACAGGCGAAAGAGATTCGGTTGAACTGATAAGCAGATTGGAATCACGTCGTTCATTATGTAGAGCGTCGGGACGTGTAGTAGCTGCTGGTGATTCATTTGAGATGATGTTGAGGGCTGGCGTGGGTGTCGTGGAGCGGATGGTTTGTCCGACGCTTGACGCTCTACCCCGATGGCGTTCAATACTCCAGGAAACCCGTTTGGGTGCGAGATCCCGTCCACCCTCGGAGTGGAAGCTATCCATCATTGCGGGAGGAGGGTCGCTTTCGCCCTCTTCCCCCATTCCTGCCGAGGCAAGACTACTCGACCTTTCATATCCTAGTCGTCGGCCTGTTCGTCTCGGATGGCGCGTATTCGACCGTCGTGAATCGGCCTGTTCGTCTTGTTGTGCAGCAAGTGCAGCTGCGGCTGCTACATTTGAAGCAACAGCCGATAGCGTACGATAGCGTGATGCACCTCTGTCAATAGACATCCGACGAATCGCTCCTGGAGAAGTAGCCGAACGAATCCGACCGAGAACGGACGGGGCCACTTTTGGAGCCTTGTAGTAGTACATGTATTGTGCGACCAGCGTAAAATCCACGAACACAAAGTATGTTGCTAGCCATGTCTGCAAATGTGTTCAACGTCGAGGGGGATGTCAGGAGATAAAGTAAAGCTACCTGGAACGGGAGTTGATGGGTCAATATACAACCGACAAGGTTGGAGATATCACCTGACACAGAAGGTAAATTGAACAAGCGATTGAACAAATATACAGTGGTCTTACCCAGTAGCCAGTTGGCAAGAAATGGAAGAGCGAGGCCTTCACACGACTGTAATTTGATATTTTCAATTACCTGGCTAACCTTTGTTCAATAAGAAAGAAGACGGTTCACGAAAAACTACTCACGGAAACTGTGCTCCTAGCCAGCACCCTATCGATGCATATCCCAGGATATCGCTGAGCGATAGCATCTCCAGCATTATGAGTAGAGGAGGAAGAGCCGAAGAAGCGATTTACAGCGGTCACTCCCTTTTTGGGTTACCACTACCGGTCCGTGGATCCTGGCCCTGCCTAAATCTCAGCACCACTCCGACAACAAGGGAACCAGGATATTCTGAGGCGAATCCTTGCAAAAAAATATTGGAAAGGTCGTTTGAAATCATCGGACATCCAGATTCCACGGCGCTACTAGTATGGTGTATGCCATTGATTCCCAACTTCGTTAGCGTACAACAGGCACAAATACGTCATGTTTAATATTCCATCACGTTGAATCCTCCCACTCTACTCTAACTATGGCCAAGAAACGCGCAGCAACACACAGCGCGGAGCCCTCAACCTCCACCAATCACAAATCCAAGAAAACCCGTTTCGTAGATCCATCCGAGGATACCACCAACTTTGCCGAACAAGTTGATTCAGCGCTAGAAGGGCCATCACGCAAAGGAAAAGTCAAGACCGAAGGGTACGACTCGGATTCCACAGACGATGGAGAGGGTGTTGTTCCAAGCAGGAAAAAAGGAGGCGACAACGACGAAGTTGATGATATGTTTGCTCCGGAGCAAGAAGACAAGGAGGACGCGGACAGTGCGAAGAAAGAAGAGAAATACATGCGCCTAGGAGATATCGAGGGTCAGGAATTCCAAGACGAGTCAGACGAGAACGGCGAATCAGACGAGGTCATCGAACCCGAAGACGAGGACGAAGTCGAAAGGAAGAAAAAGGCTGGTATGGGATATGAACTGTCATCGTTCAATATGCGGGACGAAATGGAAGAAGGAAAGTTCACAGAAGACGGGAGCTATGTTCGAACGTTCGATCCTCACGGCGTCCACGATCGTTGGATGGATGGCTTAGATGACAGGGAAATCAAACTTGCCCGACGCCGGAAACGCGAACAGGAGAAGAAGCAAAGGGAGCGTATTGTGGCGGAGGAAAAGGAAATTGAAGAAAGCGGGGGGAAAAGCGCCATGGAGCAACAACTTTTGCGCTTCCTGAAGAAGGGCGAGACTGTTTTGGAGGCCCTACAACGCCTTGGTGCGCGGTCCAAGAAGACGCAGCCCTCCAAGAGGTGTGACTCTTACCTTGCGTATAATATCATTTCTCATTTACCGGGCTGTCCCCAGACTGAAGCAAAAAGCGGCGGGTGGCAATGCAATGGAAGTCGACAAAGCTTCAGAACATACCCCAACGGACATTGAAACCATCACCCACTTAGCTTCTAATCTCATGTCCTTGGGAGATACAGATATCTACTCGAAAACATATGAGGAGATTGTGAGGACTATCCGGTCATCGGGGAACATTGATGCGACTTGGGACCCACCATCCGCCGACATGAAATACGAATATAAGTGGAGTTCGCCTGAAGCTGGGCAAACGGAGGAAACCTTTGGACCCTTTGGAGAGGAAGAGATCAAGTCTTGGTTTAACGCTTCATATTTCGGTACAGCAGGCGAGAAGGTTAGAGTTCGTCCAGTGGGGGGAGATTGGGGAGACTGGGAGGATGTTGTACACTGAGGATCGATATATCTGCATCTGTATTACTCTTACACGGAATTGTTCATATCTAATGCTACAATGTCCCTGTTTATAATCCTTGCTCCTGTAACCAATGTCTAATGGCTGATGTATTGAAAGACGAATGACACCTCCGGCAAACCGACTTCAGCACGAAGGAGATCATCGTGATTGTTCTTTAATTCTGCATTCGTGAAGTGGTTCCATCTGATATGACATTCATTAGCTATCAAGGAAGAACGGCCAGAAAATCTGCACTTACGTGCTTGCATCTCCATATAATAGTGCAGGTGCCTTGACTAGTTGTCTTCCGTCTTTGCATCTTTTGCATTTGAACGTGTCATGGGTATCACAGGTCGTCTCCTGATTAAATGTGAAAAGTTGGCGAAGAGCATCAACCGAGAAATGTCGTTCCGTATCCTCTTTTTCGTCTACGACGGCCGACGAAAGAGCTTGCTTATTTGCCTGTCGCTGGAATATCTTCTCTTCTATGGTCCCTGTTGAGATGAACCGATACACAAAGCCTATGGGATAAGGTCAGCCACGAGCTGAGATAGGGAGCCAAAACCTCGTACATTCTTTCTTCTGACCGTCACGCCAAACACGGGCCAGCGCTTGCTGATCGGCGGCCGGGTTCCAATCTGCTCAGGTATTAGTACAACCTGGCCATAAAGGATGTGGCAATACGCATACCCGGGTCAAAAAGAATGAGCCGATTAGCACCAATTAGATTGATACCACAACCACCGGCCTTGCTACTCAAAAGGAAAATAAACTCCTTTCCGTTAGGATCGTTGAACTGGTCGACAAGCTTCTGACGCTTGGAGATAGTCATCGTTCCATCAAGTCTAAAAAATCCATATCTGACAAGAGAGTCAGTCGAGGGCGATCTTGGAATTAATTATTAAATGACTACTTCTTTGAGCGACAGAGCTTTTCGAAAAGGTCGAGTGTCTGGGTATAATTACTGATCAAAACAATTTTGTCGTCTGTTTGGGTGTGGATGTGATGTAGGAATCTAATAGAGAGATTGAGCTTGTGATAAATAGCGAGCTGACGCGGAAGATACCTGTCTAGAACCAGAAATTTTCCACCCCAGTCGCATCGTACGGTTTGGTTCCGTCCTCGGTCCCTGGCACTCGCTCCGGCTCCGTTGAAGCCTTCCGGTATCAAGTGATCGCTTCCTTTGAGATCGTCTGGCAGGTTGAGGAGTTCAGGGTGGTTGCATAACTTTTTTAAAATGTTTATAGCTTTCAGAGGTTGAGAATCTTGGCCACGTAGAAGCGCCTTTATCTCAGGAGATGTAATGAACAAGCGGTACAGGGCCAGTTGAAAGTCAGAGAGCCCGCAAAATACAACTTGCTCGTACTTGACGGGTACTACAAAACCAGGATGACGAGTTGAGTATTTTAATCACCAAGACTGGAAGAGGATAAACGTACGGTACTTTGACAAAAGGTCATTGGTTCGCCGGATGATGAATTTCGTGACCAGTCCGCCTAGCTCTTTCAACTTTTTCTCAGATTCAGCTTTGGTCTTATCGCTGGCCATAGAATCTCGTCCACGAATAATAGCGTGTTCGAAGTTTTTTCTAAAGTCGTTCTTGCTCCCGAGGAAGTTCGGATTTGCAAAATTGAGAAGTGAAAAATATTCGGAGAGGTCATTCTAAATAAAATACATCAGCAATGGAATAATTGCCGTGTACCAAGCACACCTGAATGGGAGTTCCAGTCAAGATGACTCTGCGCGACACCTTTAAGCCGTGCAACGCCTGGAAGGTAAGGGAATCTAATCACACAAAACCATGATTAAAATTGCAGAGATTCGAATGAGGATGGTGCCTATATCACCTGAATTTTTGAGTCGGTGTCCCTCGTCACAAAGGAGCAGCCCTATTTCACAGTTAGCGATATAAGCGGTCAGAGTGCGAAGGGTTTCATATGAGACAATCATAACTAAAAATGCGAATGAGAAGGTCGGTAAAGAAATTCGGGCTGTAAGTATTTACCTGGCTGTGTTACATTCCTTCCACGAGCCGCAACCCACCTGGCAACGGCCTCAAGAAGATTGGCCTTTGTGCCTTTTCCGTCAACCGCAAGGGGGGATATCGCATCAGGCCCCAGCCATTTAACTAAGAAGAGAGTAAGAAGGAGACCAACTCATCAGGCAACCATTCTTCCTCTTACTTAGTTCATTTGCCCAGTTTTTTACTA
Organism: Galerina marginata; assembly: GCA_023014335.1. Classification (NCBI taxonomy): domain Eukaryota; kingdom Fungi; phylum Basidiomycota; class Agaricomycetes; order Agaricales; family Galerinaceae; genus Galerina; species Galerina marginata. Next base: position 946,731 of record JAECYW010000007.1, on the reverse strand, counting down.
AGCTAGACGGGCAGGCAATAATGCATTTTTCGATTGTGGGTTTGCTGGCGCGAGGAGATTGTTTCAGTAGCGTCCACAGTAGTGCAATGCACTGCAGAGTCTTTCCTAGTCCCATCTCGTCGGCCATGATGCAACCATATTGGTTGTCAACAACCATGCCTGTGGTGCATTTATACAAGAACTAGCATAGGTCAGGACCTTCCGGAACCTTAAAGAGAGGTGTACACACCTTTACACCTTCGACTTGATGCGGTCGTAGAACCTTGGTTAAACGTGGATCGATTACTACAGGCACCTTGCTGATTTTGACTTTGTCGGTGCCTTCGCCCAGCAGGGATTTCAGACTCTTATGAGGGTTGTATAACCCAATCATTTTCTCCTTGGCTTCTTTGACTTCCCTCTCTTTGGCTTCTTCCTTCTCCCTCTCCTTCTTCTCTTCATCTGTCTCCCGATCGTCGATTGTTGGATCGTACAACACAATGGCGTGGTCCTCCATCGGATCAAACAGTGGCCGGGGAATGATCTTCGCTGGTGGTCGCACTCCGAGCGACGCATGAGATTGTAACAGAGCAACTGATTTACCGTCCTTGCTCTTCATACTCGGCAAAGAAAATCTGCGAGAACCGACTTCGCTAAAGGGTTTCACAGAATAAACTGGGTACTTTGGAATTGCTGCAAGTAGTTCCTCTTCGTTATGATAAACGCCGTCCTTGTCCATCGATTTCTTTTGCTTCTTCTTGGCCCGTTCTGCCTCGGAGTCCGAATCGTTATTCGACTCTTTGCATGAAACTCGCTTCCGCTTTCGCAATGACTGGATATGTTTTGAAACTGCTAGAGTGGGTGGCTTGAAAGGACGATTGATGCGCGTGCTTTCCTGTAGTCGATCGACAGCCTTTCCATCGGTCGTAGTTGGAACCCGGCGAAGCATACTTTTAGCTGAGGGATAGGACTCAGAGCAAGGTACTTAACCAATTGTGCTACTTTCAAGTCAGCAACCAAACTGAAGCAAATATAGGATGTGCTTGACGCGTCGCGTATTAGTCACGTGAGCGCGAACGATCGTGACTTCATCAGATATTTTTAGAGTGCAGTTATACTAGGCGTCGCCTTCGCCAACACACCACCTTGCTTCCAGTAATAGATACAAATAATGCCTTAGCCAGATCTGAAATTGGATTTGGTCGCGGATTGCTACTTTGCACAGCAAAACTCGTCCCCAGTAAGTTAATTTACTCAAGCCTCAGTACATACACATCTCCTACATATCGTTCATACATTGGCATGGGCGACAAGAAAGGAAATATTCCAGCAATATTGCAGCTACCCTGCTCTCGCCGTCATCTGTGAGTGTCAGCACAAGCAAAGGAAGGCTGCTGGGAGTAGAGGAGGTAATAATGTGATATTGGTTGATCAGCAGCAAGCTGCATGGGTCGATAGTGCTCCCTGTATCGTGGAGCCGGAGCCGGCCTTGGCATAACGTGGCGAGGCGAGTCGGTACCCAGGCAGGGAGGTGGTTGGGTCGCTTTGAAGCAGCGAGGGTGATGTCGCCGAACCTGTCACGGACCGGATAAGTGGCTCGTACAAAAAGATGATACCAAAACGACGCAACTTACCTTGGCGAGAGATTGAACCATGGACGCCGCCATCGTTTCTCAGTTTGTCCATCTTAAGACCTTCCAATGCCGGCCTACATGCCTTGAAGTGGCGAGAGGCACTCGGCGAGGACCTCGTTTTCTTTGCATAGTAGATTACCTAAATTAAGTCAAGTATTTAAGTATATTAGCGAGAAAATAGTAATGGAAACAATATACCTTTTGTTAAAAATTTGAGGCGTGAAAGACGGCAAAGTGCAGAGAAGCTGTATGGTGGTAATTGAGGCAGTTGTTGTCACGCCTTGGCGCCAGTCTTTGCCGCTTACAAAAGCCGATTTCATTGGCTGTGGACGACGCGCCGCTCGTCGCCAACATACATGGTGGTCTATCGCTGCGGCCGAGTTCCGCAATGGTCTGGTCGTTCAATATGTGGATAACCTTACAGACTGAGCAGGAGGAATTTGGTGATGATCGATCGATGACCGCTGATTGGATCAATGATTGCAACATTCGAGGTTTTAAGGAACGGGGATGGGTAGTAGAAATAACAAGGGTAAACATTGCATTAGCGTGGATTGCAAACACGAGCAATGATCAAGAATAATGATTGCAACAAAGAATTTCCTTAAACGTGAATTCTGGGGGGTACATGGACCTTGCTTTCAGCAAGGTGATAATTTATTTTCGCAAAATTGAAAGCAGTGGACATATAGAACAGAATACGGAGGCGATGCCAGTATGGAAACTCGAAAGTCGGAATTTGGAACATCTAGATAGCTGGGATAATCCGGGACCACTGCCTATTGTCAGCATTTGTCGCTGCATCCGCGTAGCCAGAATAATTCTCTATGTCCACTTGAGAGACCAATATTTTCGATGGTTGGTTCAGTAAAGCGGGAGGTGCGTTCAGCCTGTGTGCCAAAAGTGTGTTGCTAGTGGAACAAAACACTAGGATCTGAGTTCCTGCCACAGCAACAAACTGTAGAAAAACAGGAGTTCATGAATTTGAATTCAACGAAAAGAAACCATGCTGCTCACGAGGTCCCCTTCCTCAAGGCGAGCAGAGAAGCGAGCAAAATGGTCCTTCTCTTCAGCTGTTACCTCTCCATCGATGATAACAACAGCAGAGGCTCCTGATGACCGGACAGTGCTGAGGAGCGTCAACGCTGCTTCTGTGCGATAAAATTTGCCGGGAGTTCCTCTGATCCCAATCTTAGAATTGAAACAGTCCGGCGGAGACGGTGCCGTCAAGAGTGCTGGAATTGAAACGGAAGCATCAAGATTGAGGAAGAGTCGAGACGACTGAGATCTGTTCTTTGGTTTACACCTGCAATCAAGGAGTAAGAGTGAATTACCTACTGATCTAGTGGAGCCGTTGAGTCGGAGCCCATAGTCCTTGATAAAGTTTAGATAGGCAACATATTACTCAACTCTCCAACTTACAGTGGTCCGAAAATGGTGGGTCTTGTAAACGAGGCACTGGGAGTGATTGGGGAATCCATATGCCTATTTCCATGGAAGAGATTGTCTGTTAGGTGAGCGAGACTGAAGAAGGGTGAATCTACAGAAGACGTAGGAGTGCAAACTCAGCGAACCTTTCTTTTTGTGAGGCAGACCTATCTTCCTTGGGCGATGATGTCTTATTTGTAGGGTTCAGAGGCGGAATAACTTGTTTTTGGTCGCCCGCTGCGGGGCCATCCTCAAAGTCGGGAAGCGCGTCAGCGACTTGAGGGTCAAGACCAGCCAATTGTAACAACTCTTTGGCAGTTGGAGGGGGTTCGGGAATTGCAGTTTCCACCTGTGTATCCATGTTGTCGACAGAAGCCGAACGATCGTTTAATTCATCCTTCTGTTTTGAATATTTACCTTTGACACTTTTCAGTGACCCTTTCTGAGATGTGAGAAGAGAACTTTTCTGCTTCGGCTCTGTCGGTTTGATCATAAGTCCGGAAGAAGACCGACCTGGGCCTGGCCTTGGTCGCCTTGTGGTATTAGGACTCTTGCTTGATGAAGGAACATCATTAGCGCGATCAACAGCATATGCCTTTGTAGCAATAGCGCCTGCCAGGACACCAGGATCTGAAAAGTCTACCATCTTGACGAGGGGGTTTTCCATACGGGCCCGATGCGCTGGTATCCTACTGCTGGATTTCCCGTCAACCAAGGCATTCATACCAGGATCATCAAGGGTTGTCGAGGGCCGGTTATGGGTTGTGGGTGGAAACTGCTCCATTATAGGCACATCTACAGGGAAATGGACGGGTGGTTTGGAGGGTGAAAGGTAGTGCAACACCGTGGATCCATTCATTTCTTCATCGGAATCAGGAATGACTTCGGGAGACGGTGATCGTTTTTGTTTTTGCCTCAGCGAAGTTGGTGTAAAGGATACCTTCGCTTTCCCTGTTCGTTTTGCATTCTCAGAAGAAACCTCTGTCCTCTGGTTTGTCAACAATGAATCCCTCGTCTTCGGGGCATCCTCTTCACGGGGTCGTTTTAGTGGCCGCTGCGAACTTTCTGTTGCTTCTTCCGAGACATGTCGACGTTTGTCTGAAGACTTGGTATCTGCCACTGACATCGAAGATACTCCTTCAGGTGACCTTTGCGGCGATTGCGTCTTTGGTGCATCTTTGGTGATTAATTTACGCTTCTGGCGTTCTGGAATTGACAAAAGGAGGAAAAATTTACGAGGTGGAGTCGAACGAGCATGAAATGCACATACTTGGTGGACCGACCGGACGAAATGTTTCCCCCGCTTTAAACACTGATAGGTCGTTTATATCCCTGCCATTGGTTTGGGCGCGTTCCCAAAACGCTTGGACCATGTTTTCAGACCCGACGAATGAATCTATCGGTTCCCAACTAATATTGACGATTGTGTCAGGTTATTGTGGACGGGATGGACAAGCTTGTGTCGCACTCACGTATCGTCGTCGGGAGTGTATCCCTTCCACTGCAGACACAAGGTGGGTTAAAGGAGCTATTCCTCGGAAGTGGGGGGTGAACTCTTACTCTGACAAGATATTTCTGAATGTGACAGCGTTATAAGAACTGGGGTATGGTGACAAGGAACAGATGTATTTACCCAGACAAGCTTTGCCTTTTTGGCCCGCGATGCTGCCTCTACACGCGCCTCCCGGATGGATTCTGCGGCAACGATGTGTGAGAGATGGTTATACAGCATAGGCGAAAGTTGCTCACCAACTTCATACTCTTCATTGTCGCTCATTTTGTACTACGCGGCAGGATGTTGGAATTAGGTTGAAACGATGAAGGAGTTACTTGGAAGGTGGTACATAATTTTGCAAGGTTGCCATCATACTGCGTGGGAAAACATAGTACCCTGCATGGCAGAAGGCTGAGACATCCTCTGAGTCTCAAGAAACTACCAATTGGGTTTCATTCTTGATGCGTATGTACATTGGGAGGATAACCAAAAGTAATATACTTGGAAGGTCAATAGACGACTGAGGAACGTTACAGTTTTATTTACTTGTAATTTACTATATACAGCGTGAAGGGATGGTTCAAACACAACGGAAGATGAGTAAAGTATGGACAAATTAGACCAACCCTCCAACCTATGGGTGTGGGGAAATGTGGACAGATATCAAAAATAATGCTATATACAATTGTCGGCTTGTTATTGCCAAAGGGGAAAATAGATTGAGGATCAATATGCATGTTAGAGAATCAAGTTTCTTGCGAATATTCCACCCCCCAAGATGGAAAAGGGAGAAGGCGAGAGGCGATCAAGCATTCCTTGACCCATGTCCAATGGACAGTTTTACACTCCTTGTCGGCGTACTTGGGCAGGTATTGATTCTCCTCGCGAATAATGAGATAGTTGTATTCTTTGAGCTTGTAGCTGGCGAAGCGAATATCCGTGACTGCTTCAACCGTATCAGCCCCCATAGCCAAAATTATTTGAGGCACTGCGTTTATGGCTTCTTGTGTTTTATCGTCGACCCCGGCTCTCTGGAAGGAATTTGGAATTTAGTGCGACAAAATGAAGGAAACTGAGCTCACCCTTTTCCCTTTGGGCGAGGGCACCATCTCGGGGCCAACGCAAAGTATGTTTTTGTTCGCAAAAAGCTTGCAGGCAACGGAATTTGACATTATATCCTTAAGTTGATGGATACTGTTTCCCCAGTCGACGTCGACCTGTTGGGATGGCCGAGCACCAAGAGCCGAAGAATAACCCTGTGGTAGCATGTAACCAGCCCAGTCCTTCTCGTCACCCTATATACAATCAATTGTCAGTTAAGGTTACGAAAATGCAGTCACGGTTTTGATACTCACAGAATCGACTGAGTCATGCAACCAGGAAGTGGACAAGCAAGGGATGCCCAAGGCGAGTCCAATCAAAAATTTGGGTTTCTGATTAGGATCATCGGCAAGCACAAAGATACGTTCAATTTCCTCGTTTCCGATCCATTGAACATCTTCCTTCTTGAGGACCCATCGGCTGTGGTTCGCGTAGTGTTTTCCCTCCATGCGAAAGATGGTCGAAAGTTCATCAACAACAATGCCTCCACCACTTTTGACTGCGTTCATGACTTTCTCTTTCTCCCTTTCCCAGTTGCCGTTCACAGCACTCAAAGTGACAATGAGACCAGTTTTGCCAAAAAGTTTCTTCTGATTGCCTCGAGTGGCGGGAAGACTAGTCACAGACATTCTTGAAGGCGATGGGCTCAATTTGGGCTTGACCGGTTTCAAAGTTGATGAAATCAGGTCCGGGTCCAGCATGCGATCCTTCCAAGCATACATGATCGTCTTGTGGGCAATGCGAAGGTCACGAATTAGAATCGATTTAATGTTGTCACCGTCATCGACATCGACATAGTTATTGTCGACATCGTCAACGACAACGGTAACCCTGGCCGGACGAGTCCGATTGCTGTACAGAACATCGTCGCCAACTTTTAATTGGCAAAGACGCATTTGCTCAAGGGTGACATTGCCGTTTGTTGTGTCGTCGAATTTGATAACATATCGAGAGTTGGCTTGGAAGGCGTGAACAGTGCCAGGATAATAATGGCCATCCTGTTTCCAAAGAGCAAATACACGGGTGCCAGGCGCATTCATCCCTCGCGATGCCGTTGATGCAACCGAGCGCAATTTCCTTCCTTGGCGAGCGGCAGCAGGCGTTGGGGCCTCATGTTTGATACGCTTCTGTGTAGCTCTGGTATTTTTGCCAGTAGGAGCGGGTTTAGTCGGAGCACGCTTGCGCTTACGAGATGGGCACGGTGCGTCTTCTTCTTCTTCTTCCTGGTATTCTTCATCGGCAGGCTCGGTACCATCATTTTCGCCTTCGCGAGCCGAAAGAATTTCTTCGTCAGAATCTATCGTATTAGTTTGATGACGAAGACGAGACTTGGGCGCAGCCGAGGTCGACCTGGAGCTCTGCCGCGAGTTAGGAACATAGGTAGCCTTTAACTTGGTGTCGTTGGCGTTGTTGGAATGAGCGGAGGTGTTATTATCCTGTTCAGGTACGGAAGATGGGACGATTCCGGTTTCCCAAGATCCACCAATAACTGTCGGTGGACGAGGCATGAGGGCAGCTTTTCGACCTCTCATTCCTGTTGGCGCTGGATGTCCTTTCAGTTCTTTGGTCGGAGCCGTGGTAGCGGCTGGCGCTCTAACCTGTCAAAGATGTCAGGTCAAGTTAACATGCTTGTTTGAGGAACATACTTGAACAGGCTTCACAGATGCAGGTGGAGCCTTTTCGACTGCTTTCCCCTTTCCTTTATTGGCAGGCTTCCTGCCGGGTGGTCCTTTGAGCTTGCGCACAGCTGCAGCCAAAGGAATGTCCTCTTCGTCTTCCTCCTCTTCTTCGCCACCGATGTCTTGACCACTTAGGGCCATTTCGATGTCCACATCATCGGCGAGGAACTTTCGAATTCTGGAATCCTTCACCGTGTCGACGATTGGCGTCTGGACATGTTTAGCGGGAGATGGGACTCGAGCTTTCTGAACAGGTAGAACGGATTCATATCGAAGAGGCTCTGAATCTGGTATTACATCCACGTCCATAGGGAGCGAAGAAGACCCGCGACCATAGTGCTGGGGCGGATAAGGGTCCCTACTCGGGGATGGCTTCAAGGAACTATGAGATTGCCCAGAAAAGGAAGGTGGTCGCATGGGAGATTCCCAACGCTCAACAGGGAAAGAGGGTTGGGTATCCTGTCCTGTAGAAGGTAGAAGTGGCGTTTGTCGGTTGAGTCGATTAGCAGGTCGACTGTTGGGCGGGACGGTGGGAACGATGGGTGTAGGCGGAACAAAATTTTCATACCGGTGGCGATGCGCAGCTGGGACAAGAGAAATTAAGGATCGAGGTCCAGAAGGGTTAGAAGGATTGGATGTAGGGCCGGTGGTCGGCTCTACAAAATTAGAGTCGTCAACTTGTGTAGATGGTTGTGTAGCAGCAAGTGCAAATGTTGGCTCTGGCTCGGGATCAGGTTCTCCCCTCAGATATCTCCTATAACTGGAAGAAGGCTCGCTGCTCTCATAACCGCTTCCATTCCCATCTGTGTCCGGGACCGTAAAATCAAGTCCTTGCTGGTTTTCTGGTTCGGGTTCCTCATTGATTTGCGTCTCTTCGTACTGTGGAGTACGATTTGAGCGGCCATTCTGGGACTGAGACTGAGATTGGGAGCTCTCAGACTGTGATGGTGTCGCTTCAACGAGAACCCTGCCACGGGGCGGGCTTGAAGGTGCGCGAGGTTGTCGAGTGGGGACTGAATACGCGAACATCGAGCTGGAAGTGCCACCAGTGGCATTCCCTGGATCGCGCACAGGTGAAGAGCCTTGACCCAACTCCGATAAAGGAACTGCAAACTTCTCCGATTTGGTCAAAAATGCCTCTTCAGTGTTATCTGGATCGCAGGCGAAGGAGTCCTGGGACGAAGAACGAGACACTGGGCGCGGTGGTGGTTTGTAGCGCGTCGGTGCTTCTAAAGTAGGCTTATAAGGGTTCTGACGAGTCACGGGCTTCCTTGGACTTGTACTAGACCCTGATTTTGCACGAGGAGCTTGAAAGGCGGGCTTTGTTGACAATTTTTTGTTTGTAGCCTAGATATATCGTTAATGGACAATACAATGGCAAAGACATGGAAACAGCTTGCCTTGTCATTAGCCGGAACAGAAGTCGTGCGCTGGTCTGCTTGGGGCCCTTTGACCTGGTGATTCCTGGAAGACGACGCATGTGGAGAGCTCGACCTAGAAACCGGAGATAGGTTTGACCGCCCTCTCAAAGACGCAATGTTCTCTTTTTGCGAGCCCTCGTTGACTTCATCCTCCTCTCCATTCTGCTGAGTTTGGGATTGGGTAGACGCAAGACCATGAAAATGGTACTGTGGTATAGAACCAGACGTGCGCGAGGAAGGGAGGGAATCGGACGAGACTTCGTTGGGGGGCACCAGGTGACTTTTCAACGCTGAATTGCGGCTTCCGCTGGTCCTCTTACTAGAACTGGCATCAGGCTCCAACAGTTCTTGAAGCATCTGAGTGGCTTGAGAGTCCGCCGGATCACTGATGGACCTGTTAGCAAAGAAGCTAGAAAAACATGTCCGGTCGCGTACCTTTCTTCGAACGTGTTCGCGTCCATGTTGACCAGATATGTGGAATAGACCTCAGTGTTGGTGGGCGGATTGGTGGTGGGTAGACTGTTGAAGATTTTTTGGGTAGAGGTGGGAGGGAGAAAAAAAAGATGTATGAGATTGGAGTTGGCCGGTTTTATGGTTCGAATTAGGGAAAGTGTACGTAAAACGATTGAATTGAAATGAAGGCGGCAATTCTCGGTAAACTTTGCAGACCACACACCAGCTAAAGCCCGAGTCTGCTCTCAGTGGGCACCAAAGGGCTAGTTAGCGCGTCTGCCATAGTCAAGAACAAGTCAAGGACGCGAATTGAGCGCACACAGCATCCAGTCCCCAAGTTGTCCCCAAGACTGGATAACGTAAGGCACCATCACGTGTCGTGGCGCGTCTAATTACCGAATGATCACCGGACGTGCTCCTCCTTGCCAGCTTCTCCTTTGCATCTCTTCCCCGACCTTCTCGCTCTTTATATTTTGCGCTGGTCGCCTTCTTGGTATTTTTCTTGAAGCCTAGATACACAACCCGCCTTTTTACATAGGATGCATTCTCGCCGACGCACACGGCGCACTCCTCGCTCGCTACGGAGACCCCTGCATACGAAACCTGCCGCAAAAATAAAAGCAAAAGCCTTTCAAAAACCCCGTCTAGTTCGTCGTTATATGCGTCGCAAGCCAGAGGACCCAAAGGCCCATTCTAGACACATGGACGCTTCAACCTTAACTCATGTTCCTAGCCAGGACAAGGACAAACCTAAAATTCCTGCCCAAAAATCACCTGTTGTCTCTCCTGCACATAACGCCGTTGCTGTTGAACGGAAAACGGCAAGTATAGGTCCTTTTGTGGCAGAAATCACAGCCATCCCAAACCCTACACCAGACACTGGTACCAACTCAACCAACACTGTCGGCGCAGGGTCTCCTCTTCTCGGTGCGATTCCTAGCGTGACTATGAACTCAGGTTCTATGACCTCGACTATCCCTACTATTCTTACAGCCTCCCCGGCGAGGAACTTCTTGACGACTTCGTTCTCCGCTCTCCCCCCATTATTGTCTCTCGCTACAACTTCTTCTGTGACTACCACTCAGTACACTCGGGCCTATCTTCCGACAGCGACAGTTCTACCTAGCATGACATCACAACCTGCGGATTCAAAGTCGCACCAGATTACGGCTGCTGTAGTTATACTCCTCTCTGTGGGCTCGGCTCTTCTACTTCTTGGAGCTTGCATAATCGCAAAAATGTGCTTTCTTCCTAGGCGACGCCCCCGACCTATACCATCCCTTCCCCTGTTGAAAGATATAGAGGCCGATGAAGAATATTTCGAGACCAAGGAACTGGACGAATCACCCATCTTCGGTGGGGAGGCAAGGATGTCTTCTACGGCTGGCACTGGTGGACCTATCTGGACTTGGGTGCAATATCCTCATGCCAAAAACCCTCCGTCATCCGTGAAAACGTTCTCTCAGGACAACACTGCGGGTGGTGCCTATCCAGACGATTCGCATTATGGGCATCAGTATCCTCTTGCAAATCAGACCCTCACAGCACAAATGACTGAAACACCCTCGGTACATGAACAAGTATTGCACAACATTCCAGCAGCTGTTGCATCCACGAGCAAACGACTTTCCATGACAGCGGCGCTATACAATCCAAACACTACCACTCACGAACCAAACGGTACCAATGGTCGACAGGAAACGGTGTTGACTGCCGACGGTCACGATGTTATTAAGCGCTCAAAGTCCAAAGCAGGGAACAGAAGAAGCCGTCAAGCAGGAAGTGAAGAAAGACGATATCGAGATTCGGCAACTTCATTCATCGGACTTGCGTATGATGCAGAAGTAGCATCCCCAAGTCCAGTCGACTATGTACAACCAATCGAAATTCCTGCCGATATTGCATTCGAAGGACGAGCGAGGGTTAGATCTGGTTACTTCGCTGCTGGTACTTATCCGCGTATCTCGACCATGCCCAGTGCATCATACTCTATAGCTACTGCCACCAGGATCAATCTCGGCCAAAGGAATTCATTCTCCAAAGAGAAGTTTTCCCTTCAACGGACCAACTCGAAAAGGCTACGAGATACTCAAGCTCTGACTTACGCACTAGGATTAGCATCGCCTAGGACCGATTATGGTGCCCCTTCTCCGCAGCCCACTCTGTACCCGGAAGATTCTATAAGCGTGGCCGACCCAAAACGACCCAAAAAGCGTAATGTGGCAGAAAAGAGGGCTGTGGAGGCCGTTCCAGATGTTCCAGTTATCGTCCCGATGCAGCAAGAAGGCGGAAGTACTGGCACCTTAATGGGAATGGACTTTGGCGTCAGTCAGATGTCGCTATCGGGGTTGGCACTGGATGTTAAATCTGAAGCGACTGAACGGGAACCTGTGCGTAACGCGGACAAACCTCCCCGAGTACCATCTCCACCTCCTCTTTTGTCGCTCGCGCAAATGGGCCTGGAGCAGCACAATCCGGAGGCATTTGCTAACTACAGAAGTCCGACGTACAGCCTGTATGGGCTGTACGAAGCCGCCGATAACAGGAAGAGTTTCGTACGTTGAAGATGGTGCTCAAGGGTGCTCACTACTGCTGGTCTTCAGATCTATAAGTGTAATTTATTTTTGTACCACAAACTATATGGAAACACATGTGTTGATTTAAAATGCCAAGAATTCTGATGGAGATGTGATCGGAGGTAAAATGCGCGCTTTCGCATGTGGCTGCGCATGAAGTAGTTCGTTGTCGAGCGCGATAAATCAAACCCCGCGTGGTCCTTCTCTTCCCCCTACCCTCATGTCCAACGTCCATCTACCTATTCAACTCAGTCTTAATCTCAAAGACCACGACTGTGACCGCGAAAATGATATCGAGCTCGCTCTTCCTAGCGTGGCCCCCGCGTCACCAGCCCTCCCATCGCTCTGGGGGATACCCCTCAAGTACCTCTCGTGAGTATTCACAGCCCGTGAGCGTAGGAGAGAGTCTTCACTGACACCCACTAGGCTTGTGACGCTGGCAGTCCAAAATTCTGCCCTCACTATCATCATGCACTACTCAAGAGTCTCCACGCCACCTTCACGTACCTACTCCGCAGCAACAGCTGTCTTAATGAACGAAGTCCTAAAAGGAACGATATCCCTCATTATTGCATTTTCACGCATCGACTCAACGCCAAATATCTATGAAACGAGCCAGGCTCCATATGCTTCTCAACGACCATCTGCTAGCCGGCACTTAACTCGCCTGCGAAAATTGTGGAGGGAGGTCTTCAGCTCAGATTGTTGGAAGTTGTCCATACCCGCTATTTTATATGGTGCGGGTCCAAGTCTTAATATACACGACATAAACTGAACCCGACACTTGCTCCAGTCATCCAAAATAATCTGCAGTACGTGGCTGCATCCAACTTGGAGGCAGCAACTTTCCAGGTCACCTATCAAATGAAAATTTTAACCACCGCTGCGTTCTCCGTCCTCCTATTACGCAAAAAGTTGTCACAGAGTCAATGGCTATCGTTACTCTTCCTCGCCGTTGGTGTTGGAATTGTCCAAATTCAGATAGGCGGTGATAAACCTGCTTCATTCGGTGCATCCACGTCTGCCAAGCTGCGTGGAATGAACCCTATGAAAGGCTTCTTAGCCGTCGTAGCTGCCTGTTTCACCTCTGGACTCGCAGGCGTATACTTTGAAATGGTTCTCAAAAATTCGCAGGCCGATCTCTGGGTCCGCAATGTCCAACTATCTCTATTCTCACTTCTCCCTGCTCTTGCCCCAATCATCTTCACTCAGCATATCAGTGCTGCTCAAGACGGCAAGAGCCTCTTTTCCGCCTTGTTTGACAACTTTGGGGCCTGGGCATGGGGGACCGTATTAGTCCAGGTTTTCGGTGGCCTCGTTACAGCCATGGTCATCAAATATTCCGACAACATCCTGAAAGGCTTTGCAACCAGCCTCAGTATTGTCATCTCCTTCCTTGCCTCGGTTGCCCTGTTCGATTTCCAGATGACCATCACCTTCGTTCTTGGTTCAGCCATTGTCCTCATCGCAACGTGGCTATACAATCAACACTCGGCGCGTGTCTATCTTGTGATGAACAAAGAGTCGTGGATGTGGTTAAAGAACGAAAAAGCAAGAGATGGATCGTCATCTTCTCGTTCACCACTGCCAACACAACCCCAGTTCGTTAATCTTCCGTCGATCTCGTCGACAACCTCTATATCGTCCTTGGCTTCGTCATTGGTTGCAACCCCAAGTCTGTCCGAATCCGAAACAAGAACCTTTATTCGATGATAGATTAGAACAGCCGGTAATCTTTATTCGCTGTTAAAACGACGGAAAGACACTTTATTGCTTTTACTGACATTTACTAAATTACTCAAGTTACTTATTCATACCCCGGATGGACTTTCCCTTCACATTGGCTAGAGCATTTATTTAATAAAGGCATACAAACAATTATGGAGTAATGGATTTTATTCAAAATGTCTCTCTTGATTCATGAGTCTCTACGTCCAGAATTACATTGATGCCTTGCATTCAAAAGTTCCCATGTGTATTGGAAAAAAAGTGGAACCTACAGATAAGTAAAAATACAACCTTTCCACTAAACTAAGACGTACAGAGTCTCGACAGGGTGGGTCACTTTGGAAAGCGGGAGTCAAGGCTTCGTTTTATAGCTAATTAATAACAACAGTAAGTCACGCATTCACGGTCTGCATATTTTAACACTACCTTCACAGGTGTCTTTAGCATCTCCAAACAACATCTTGGTTCCGGGCATGTAAAACATAGGGTTTGGTACATCAGCTGTAAAAGGGTTAGTCATGAAGTATGAAAATCAAAAAATCGACAGACCATAGCCACTAGCAAGGCCACGCTTCATCACGATGACCTGTTTGCTCTTCCATGCGTGAAGCACAGGCATACCCTAATCCATCATTTAGAAGTTGTGACGTCACGATTCCTAAAGAAGACATACCGCGATAGCAGAACCGGGTTCGAGGGCAATGGGATTCACGGTATCGTTCGCGCCGATGACAAGCGTCACGTCAGTGTCCTTAAAATCCTCGTTGATCTCATCCATTTCCAGGACAACTAAACCGAAACATAAGGTACTTTCATCAATAGGTCGTGAAATTTCATAAACGCACTATCGTACGGAACAGACGCCTCTGCCAGAAGCACGTTGCACTGCCCAGGCATACGACCCGCAACCGGATGAATGGCGAACTGCAAAAGGTTCGGTTTGGCATAAAGGAAGCAAGAAAGAACGTACGCGGACATTGACGCCCTTCGCGCGAAGCATGGATGTGATCTCTGAAATAGCATACTGCGCTTTTGCGACCGCCATGCCGTAACCGACAACCTAGGTAAGTCAAACTTCAGTCGGGGACCAAAAAATAAAATTAGGGCATTGTTTTTCCACACACCAATATTACGCTGTCGGCGTTGGCCAAGGCTTCAGCCGTGTCGTCCACGGTTGTTTTGGTAATAGTTCCTTCAATTTTATGGGCTTCGGCAGAAACCGGCGTACTTATCCCACCAAACAGAACGTTGGTAAGTGATCGATTCATGGCAATACACTAACACAAGAATGGTGCTGAGCGTTGGTAGTGAGCAAGATTGTCACGACTTACCATGATATACGAGAGAATCGAACCGCTAACACCGATGAGAGATCCGACGGATACCAGTAGCGGGTTATCCAACATGAAACCTACAGATACGTAAGAAAACAATTAAAGACAGACGCAAGAACGCACCTTCAGCTACGAGAGCGAAACCGCTGCAAAAGGATATCGGTAAGCACAGAAATTAAGTCAACAACGGAAGCATTACGAATAAGCATTGAGAACTGTAATAACAACGGCTGCCGAAGACGACATCAGTTAAACAGCTTAATCAGTATGAAGAACACACACGCATGTCGGCTCCTCCGATGGCTGCCGTTGTAGTAAAGCCTTTCAAGAAGCTAAGAACTGTGCTTGCTCCTAAGAACGAGGCTGCTACCGCTGGTGTAGATGGCGCCATCGATAAAAAGCCAGCCATCGTGGCAGCATTTGCGCCTAACAGGGTTGCATTGACAATGTGTTTACCGGGAAGGGCTAGTGGCCTGCTTGACATCTTAGCGGCAAGCTTGAGGAAAGCCACGATAGATCCAGTAAATGTGATTCCTCCAATAACGACGCCTAGATAAGCGGTTACCATATGAAGTGTCGAGAGATGAGCAGTATCCTGCAGGACACTGCCGATACTCGTCAGAACCGCAGAAAGGCCGACAATAGAGTGGAGGAGGGCGACGGTCTGAGGCAGTTCTGTTGCGGTCACACGCCTTCCAATAACAGACCCGACCAGACCTCCAATGGCTGCAACACCAGCGAACTGGGCGATGACTTCAGGAGGAAAGCCAACAGCGCCTAAGGAAGCCAGGACACCTGAGCTGACGCCGAGAATTCCAAGGGCGTTACCCTGTCTCGCCGTTGTCTGTGAACCCAGACCAGAAAGAGACCCTTGAAAAGCACATAAGCTCATGGACGGGACATAATGCAAATTTTAGACATACCAATGCAAAGAATACTGCTGGTCAAATAGCCTGCCTGGACAAGACCTGACATCCCTGTACTAGCGGCCGCTAAAAACCCTCCAGCAAATACCACACCAGGGACACCATATAGCCACGAATATTCGGGAGGATCAGTGGGGCCTACAAGCGACGAACACAATTAAGATTGAAAAAGCAGTCAAAGGTAACGTAGACATACGTTTGAACATATCTAACATGCGCTTCGTGATAATGAAACCACCTGCAACGTTGATACTCGCTAGTAGTACAGCAATCGCTCCTAGCGTCTGTGGAATAGTTCCAGGCAGGTAACCCCCTCCCATAACGAACATTCCAGCAACACCGACCTATGCAGATAAAAGTGTCAGAATTTAGCACTGTGTTGAGTGTTTGTCCCTTACTAAACCGGAAATTGCATTTGTCACTGACATCAGAGGTGAGTGTAAAGCGGGTGCTACACCCCAGACCACCCTGTGATGTGTCAGGTCAGAGAAGCAATATGAATAAAAAGACATACCTGTAGCCGACAAGACCAGCAAGACCAAAAGTGAAAAAACTGTCCATAAAGGCCGTTCCGGTTGCTTTTCCGAGAGCAACCGCACCGCCCATTCCTGTCGTCACCAGTGCAACCTCTCGGGAAGCCTTTTGCCATGGTGTGATAGCCTTGACAACCTCGTCGACCTTTGCAGTGGGAGGAGCAGCCACAGGAGGAGGCATTGCACGAGGAACAGGTGGCAAGATATTTCCTTTGTTAACAATGAGGGAGCCTCGAACAACTTCGTCATTGAGGTCGATTGAATATTTGCCATCGCCGCCGATTGACAGCAAGAATTTGGTGATATTATTGGAATACAGAGTAGAGGATTGCGTTGGTAACCTCGAAGGCAGATCCGTGTATCCTATATCGTTTACTGTTCAGAGATAGGTTTCGCTCAAGGCACGTAAACACCCACCGATGATTGTTACGCCAGATTGAACGTTGATTTGGCCAGGGAGAGTGGCTTCGCAGTTTCCGCCAGCTTCTGCAGCCAAGTCGACAATTACGGAACCTTGTTTCATTGCCACAACCATCTCATTTGTAATCAACTTGGGAGCTGGTTGACCAGGAATTAATGCCTGACTCATGGCCTCAGAAAACCCACTCTTCCTCGGCATCGAAGAAAAAGCTTACCGTAGTTATCACGATGTCAACCTCTTTGCATTGTTCCATGAAAAGTGCCATCTCTGCAGCGATAAACTCTTTGGACATAACTTTGGCGTAGCCGCCACCGCCACCACCTTCTTCTTGGATATCGACTTCAATAAATTCTGCGCCAAGTGATTGTACTTGCTCCCGTGCAGCAGAACGAGTGTCGAATCCTCTGACGATGGCGCCTAGCCTCCTAGCCTAAGGCAAAGATTCAGGATATATCAGCGTCTTGAACAATTTGCACATACAGTTGCAATTGCACTCAGACCAGCTACTCCCGCACCGATCACTAGAACTTTGCAGGGAGGGATCTACAATATCGTGTTAGAAGGCTGATCCCTGCCCCATCGAAAATGTACGAGTACCTTGCTGCGAAAAAAGGTTGCAAGCATTAGCAAGTAGGGTAGAACAATAATCTTAGAAAACACACCCAGCTGCCGTAACTTGACCAGTCAAAAATCTACCGAAATGATTGGATGCCTCCAAAACAGCTTTGTAGCCAGCAATGTTGGCCATAGAGCTAAAGGGATGTAAGGAACAACAGGCTTCAGAATCATCGGGAACCATTCACCTAAGGGCATCAAAGACCTGAGCTCGTGAAATTCTAGGTATCATATCCATCTACATTTTTCTATGAGTGAGGCTCATGACCACGTGTATGAGATACGAACTGCGAAAGCATCAACTTTACGCGCAGCGAGGGTATCAACGATGGCCTTGTTTTGTGCTGGGTACAGAAAAGATATAACAGTACTTCCTTCCTTGAGGCGTTCTAATTCTTGTGCGGGTACAGGCGGTCGGACTTTGAGCATGATGTCCGTAGATTTAAACAATTCATCTTGAGAAACTAGGGTCGCGCCGGCAGCAGCATATTGTTCATCTAAAAACTGAGCTTCAACACCAGCATTGCGTTCAACCAAAACATTAGCGAATCCTTTTTTGCGCAGCAAAGCAGCATTCTGAGGTGTTAGAGCGACCCTGCGTTCGTCTGGAAATATTTCACGAGGGACCCCGACAGTCAACGAGGAGTAGGGAACTCCAGAGCCATCTAAGGGAGGCTTTTCGGAAATGGTATTATAAGCCGGCAATGTCGCATGAAAGCAGCGACGCCCTATTAGGTGAGGATATGTCAGCCCGTTAATGGTTGTGCAAGGCGACTGTGACTAGTTCACCGCGAGGAGTAAGGGAAGTAACGATAGACAAGGCAAGACGGCTACTCTTGAATGCCCTATTCATCGTAGGATATGGCCCTACAGCCATAGAGAAAAAAGAGGAGGATGCTACGTGTCGCGAACAGTGAGAAGAAAGTTATGTTGCAAGACGGTGCTGGTTGTCGACTTCGCGACCTTCCCCTCTCCTACTCGTCTGCATGGCATGTCAGTTGAATTGATCCCAGGAGATTGCCGCTCCTGACATTCCGACGGGCCGTCTGCCGAATCACTCATGTGACTATTACCCCAGATTTTCGATCACAACATAATCGAGATCAATTACCCCGTTATCTTAACTTGGCTCAGAAATAAATCCGGGATCATTGTATATATACACCAACTCCCTTCAGCTCTACCGAACCTTGTAGGTAACCACTGGTCGAAACATAACTGCGCCTTTGCATATGCCATGATCCTCCATATCTTCGACGACACACTGTACATCCTTGTAGGCTTCAGGACGCTCTTCAATGAGGAGATCGGGGTCCATGCAGATGACCTCAGAGCCCAGCGATGTTGTAGTTAAACTTGACTTATTGATCTTCGCACCAGTATGCAGCACTTGCCGACCATACCGACGTCCTGCGCCATGTGCCAAAGAATGTGCTATTGTCATTGACGTTGAGCAATAAAGACAACAGGAACAATAAGATAATCACCGTTGAGCTGTCCGTCTCCAATCGGTTGAAGTAACCATGAAAAATCTCCGCGACTTCCAGGACAAGGAACGATTCCTTTGTCTGCGGGGGCTGCTCCTTTTCTGTGAACCCACAGATCACGAGGTCCGCCCCCTACAAACAGAGAATGCCGTGTAACAGAGTTGTGGGTGACATCGATGATTTTGTCCAAGCTGATCCACCGTTGACGAGGAGATCCCGCATCATTGTCCTGAGAGTCACTTGAAAAACTGGTAGTTGAAGAGATACATTGCTTGATGCGATGGGCTACTAGATCTCGATTTGCAATAGCCCACGTAACAGCATAGTCATGCTCAACCATGTACTCTGCAAGGTGCGGAGAGTCTGGCGGTAGATATGGATTTGAATCGTTGACCGTTTCCCGACCCAATATACTTGCACCGAGTCCTCGAGAACCGGTATGAACTACGGAGGGTCAATCGGAAGCGTAACCTGTCAAGCAGCATTGCTTACCGAGAAGGTATAAAGCGTCTTCATCGATGTTTAGAGAAGTTGCGATAGAAGCATCGACAACCCTCTCAGGGGTACAGATCTCCGCAAAGTGGTTTCCAGATCCCACAGTTCCAAGGCTGTCTTTGTCGAACTCTGAGGTTCGCTCAATGCCATAATGCGCGAGCCATTCAGTAACGGAGCCAGACCATGGTTCGTCGAGGCCTTGTAGTAATGATGCTAATTTCTTGGGATTGGCTCTAGCACGAGCAGCCGATGAGGACAGACGATAAAGCGCAATGCCACATCCAACGTCAGATCCGATCAAGGCAGGGTATATACCCTCCGATCCGATTGCGCAGCCTGCAAGAAAGGTTTAAGCAAAGTTAGTGACGAGGAGAAACCTCCTGCCTATTGGAAATCGACCCCCAGGATGAAGATCCGGCATCGCAACCGCTAATCGTACACCTGGCAAACTCGCCACCTTTTGCAACTGTTTCAACGCGCTGTCATCAATGAAACTCTTCGCTCTACAAGACGGAATTAGAAATTAGGTTCAAGGCGAACGGATAGAAGGGTTAGATACCCAATGACCCTTATGTCTTCAGGACGAGAACCACTAACGCCGCCCAAAGGTTTGGGTGGTCCAGCATAGGGTTCGCCTTTGCCTACCCATACTTGTGTCGTACTCTCCGGAAGTGCTTCCTCATCTGCTAGCAGGATGCCACCTTGTAGAAATATTGTTGAAATACCCTTGGCACGGAACTTGTTCTTCGCTTCTCGGATGATACGTTCTTTCAGATTTTTGCGAGCGTCATGCGCTTCCGGTATCAAAAGCACGAATTTGCGGGAGTGGTCGAAATTGAGGGTAACGGTGAGAGCTCTAAAAGGCATTAAGAGATTGATCCACGCATGCTTCTAATTTATTTATGCTGACTCGGAGAGCTTGTTGTGGTTTGTCCTTGCTGTTGGGTTCGGGTTCAGAATCACCGAGTCAGTCAGAGTAGTAGATGCTGACTCGGTGTCATTGGCGACTCAGGCGCGGCTGCATGCAAACTCACTCTCAATCGCCTGATTTAGTAAAAAGTTAGTAATATCACAGAAATACACTATAGTTGAGGGTAAATGACTTGATCCTGACATAGCCTGCCATTTACGCTGGGGGCTGACATTCCCTTCTAAAGTTAACTTCGGCATGAATAAACGATAAAGATTAATCATATTAACATCGGCCAAAGTATTTGCCTGTTGAGTGATCATGCCGAAGAGAGGAATCGTGTCTTGCGCCACGGCTACAGAGTTACCCCATCTTCGTACTAAAGACAGCATCAAATCGGAGATTCTCTATATCGGTGAGGAACTCACAAACCCTCCCAAAGATAGCACCAATTAGGTCCGTTTCTTACCTGTAAGTTCCCTTTCAAGTTTGACAGCGGCTTGGGCATCGTCGTGTTCCCATAGAGCTCGTGCCGCCACGGGGTCAGTGGGTGGAAGGGGTTTCCTAGGTATTCCACCATAGCCATACATTCGTTCCATAAGGTATTTAGTACCGGCGATCGATGCCTTTGCGATGGTGAAGTCGGCACGTGCAATTATCCCTTGAACACGTTGGGCTTCTGAAAGAATAGAAGGCTCCTTCTTGGAAGCATCTGACAGTTTGAAGAGGTGAACAATCGCATTCTGCATATAATATTCCAAAGTTAGATTTGAGTTCGCATGACATAAGCCGAGAAAAAGGCGACTGACAGGGAATAAGTTCGCAAGGCCAGTAATAGCACCATGTCCGTTTGCATAGGCGGAGGGGATTAGGAAGTCGGTATAGCCGCCCAAAACAAGGAATGGCGCTTGTTGGTTCTTGCGAGGATGTAAACTAGCAAACGTCGGGGAGGCGATGGCATCGGCAATTCTTGTCAGCTTCCCGACATTACCACATCTGGGGATGGAATCGACAAAGGAAACAAAACGATGGTCTGGGGATCGACGTACGTGAGCTTCACACCGCATATGTTCGGACACTCTTTGGCGAGTTCTGTGATCAGGTCCGAATCCAGATCTATACCGCCGCTAGCACCCGGGTCTTACACAGTTGTCAATTGATGAACAATAACAATTGGGCGACGACTGGACATACAGTTATAAATCATGACAGGAATTGGGCTTTTTTCAGAAACCTCAACCCAGAATGCCTTCAAGGCAGCGCGACTGCTGGCCAAGGCGCCTGCGAAGTAACCACTCGCAATAACGATAGCGTAGTCGGCCCCAGCAGCAGCAGCTTCATTCGTAAGCTCAATAGTCTCTCTCGTGCTACCTGCTCCTGTGCCAGCAATGATTGGGATGTGACTGAGCCCAGCATTGTCGAGAGCTTTTCGGCCGGCATGAATGAGTTTGACCCTCTCTGAGTGGGACAAGTGGATGGCCTCCCCCATAGAGCCAGCGATGAGCGGACCCACACCTGCAGTTGCAAGGCGTACTATGTGCTTCTCAAAGGAGGGTATGTCTGATAAGAGGCGGTGAGTCTCCGGAGACAACTTGTTGAGGAAAGAATCGAACCAAGATCCTCCGTTTCAGGCAGGAAGAAGGAAGGGATAGGCGCGAAGATGCCTGCCTTTAGGGGCCGAGAGACTCCGGCGGGGTGATAACCGTTGGCGGCCATGGAGAACTAGCAGAGTCTGCAAGGTGTTGGGGGGAGTAAAAGTCGTCCATGCCGAAGAAGAGTGAGTATATAAACCTCGAGATTCAACCTTGTCGGACCGGCAGCGGCGGCCCGACTTCGCATCCGTTGACCACACTGACGTTATCCGGTCCGTTCTCGGACAATCCATTCCCCTTCCTGACCGAAGTACCTTCCTCTTCGCAGACCGTTCGTACCCGGTGTTTTTGCTTTCCTCGGGGACATGTGGGTGTGGGTTTTGCCCCGCTTCAACCAACCTCCCTTATCGCCAATCTACACTAACGGCCCGTTCTGAAAATATTGAGCGACTTTGCTATTTGCTCGAATTTCACTGGCAGGAATTTGGGTCCCAGCATGCAGTCATTTAACACTATTTATCCCTTGGTGAGTTCCTGACAGTCTAAAGCATATCACTCAATTGTTCCTCCGACAGATTTAACTGATATTCCATGAGTAGGCTGGTCAAACTTGCCAAGAAAACAGCATCTAGAACCAAGATTGCATTACGTATCAAATCTTTGGTGGGCCGT
The DNA here is from genome assembly GCA_023014335.1 of Galerina marginata. Lineage (NCBI taxonomy): Eukaryota > Fungi > Basidiomycota > Agaricomycetes > Agaricales > Galerinaceae > Galerina > Galerina marginata. The sequence continues at coordinate 924,252 of JAECYW010000007.1, read as the reverse complement.
AACTTAAAAGGTAAGAAAGAACCTTGGTAAGTGATTTCACTCACATTTCGTGGAAGACTACGCTCCACCCCGCAAGAAAAACGTAGACGGCGCACAAGACTCAGTACCCGGCTGTAATTCAAGGAGGCCTTCCCTTGTCCGGTAGCCAGAGTCGACCTACTTGTCTGTCAAGCACAGATAAATAAGCCTTCATATGATCGTTTCGTTGCAGCAAAAGAGCTTCTTCGTTTCAAGGCCAGTCTAGGCCACGGGTCTACACCTCTTTCCCCATGGCACGTCACAAGTGAAGGACGCACGGATACCGAACATCTTTCCGGGATTCCAATCGCGAGGATTTAGATGCCAGGTCAGAAAACACCCGGATATTCCTGTGGTTTTTAAATGTAGATATATATGCCAGCTCAGAATGATAACAAAGCGAGAGGGACTTGCCTTAAGGGCGTGCTGGAGTAGTTATATTTTATAGTTGTGGCTTTGAAGTTGGGACTCAAGTTGGGAGAAGGGTAAATTTCAAATAACGTCAAAGCGTTGGATCACTTCTCTCTCCCATTCCGTCCACCCGTCTTCATCAACTTCACCGACGTCAGCCATGGCTTTCTCGAAAATCTCCCACGGAACACATTGGTAGTCTCCATCTTCGACTGGATCGAGGACGAAACGACCTTGTCGAGAGCGCGTCAGTGTAGTCACATGCCCTGCCGAACCTACGGAGTGCGCCAGGTCATGAACCAAAGACCGAACATATGTTCCCCCGGAAACTTTCATATTCAGCACAAATGCAGTGGGAGATAGGTTGTCCGAAGCTGCCTCTGGTTCATCCTTAATAGCTGCATCTTCTTGGATGCCTTTGAGCGCTGTCTCCAGGGCTTGTTTTGCTTCTGACGAGAGCGATTTTTCTGGCCAGGAGAATGAATGTTTATTGCCCAACCATTTCACTACCTCCAGTGTGTGAACAGTTACTTGGCGTTCTTCGATCGGCCGAGGGAGAGGGATGCCTTTCCGAGCATACTCGTATAGAGGCTTCCCATCCATTTTAAGAGCGGAAAATCTGAATAACACGACATCAATGACAAGCACCTGAGAGGGAACAGAGGTCGAGACTCGACATACATGGGGGGTACCTGCTTAATTTCTCCGGTGAATTTCGAAAGGGCCTCTTCTACCTGTTCTTTGGTAACATGTTTCCATGGCGCAAGTCGAACACGCGAGCCTTCACTATCATAGCTATCGGTTTCACATCCCAGCAAACACGTCGTTTGGTATTCCTACTCGTTTTCAATTTAAACGGAAACGAACTGAGTTAATTTTTTTTACCTTTGTGCAACTGAGAAACTCATTCAGCCTTTTGGTCCCTTTACCCACTCCGATGACTTGGATGGACGTTCATTCCTATCACTCAATGAGTAACATAATTGCTTACCTAGGACACCGTCTGCCAAAGGGTCAAGGGTGCCACCTTGCCCAATCTTTATCGCCTCACGGCCAGACTTTCCCCGCCGTCGATCCAATTTTTTGCCTTTTATTTTTTCCAGCTTTTCTGATTCCACAAACAACTTGGACCGAGCAACCAGTTGCTGTAAATCATTTACAACGGACATGGTTGTCGGACCAGAAGGCTTTACGACCCCGAATAGACCAGATACCGGAAAGGAGGACAATGTGGCTTTGGGCATAATGGTGGTTCACGAGCCGGATAGTAAGTACCAGTCGTTAGTTGAAATGGGCAAATTTGGGTGGCAACTGTGCAGCTATCAATTGGTAGGTCTGTGGTTTCCTGTGCGCAAAAATAAACAATCTGTCTCGCTGGAGTTGGTTGAGAGTGCACCGATGAGTGAAGCTACTAGCTAGTGAAGAACTTTGAATTGGTTCAATGGTCCGAGTCGCGGCGTTGCCGTTGGGATTGCAATACACGAGTACACGTGATACGATTTGTTCCGGATACACGGACCGCCGCTTTCTAGTTCTTCCTCCCTTGTTCAATGTCTTCCTATTGGCCCGGTATCCACATGTTAAGTTAACTCAGAATCCCAGCTGCTGACTCATGGGTAACTTCCCTGTCCCGTCTTACGCCCTTGGCCTTAACCTTCTCCTTTCGAGGCATGGATTTTTCTACTTCAAGTTGGAAACGTCGAACTGGTTCAACTATGGTATACGAGCGCCCTTTGGGTCTCACGGAACTCAGATTTTACTGGGATGGTGTATTCGAGCGAACTGCAGATACCCTTCAGCATGCAGAAGTTGAAATAGACCCAACTAAATTTCATGAAGCAATTCACCCCTCAAACATCTCAAGAACCTGGACAGACCTCAAACTGCAATTCCCCTTGCTTGGCGCTCAGGTCGAAGAACGAGATGATGATTCCATCTATTTCGTCGTCTCTGCAGAGAACCTAAAGAACTGTCGTCCTGGAGAAATTACCTTCCGGGATATAGCTTCTCAACACGAAGCTGGTGACCTCGTAGACAGGATGATCGGTCAGGACACACTTCTCTCCGAAAACCTACTCGCATGCATTTATGTCCTTCCACGAACGGACCTGCCGAATTACGTCCACCTCGTCATTCATGTAGCTCATTGCATTACTGATGGAATGTCCAATATAACCATCCTCAAAACATTTCTTGATCGACTCTGTCAGGGTTCGCCTCCAGCTCCAGAACTCAGGCAGCGGCTGTCGTTGTCAGTGGCGTCTGAGGATTTGATCCCACAGCGGAAATTCAGTGTGGCGAGGAATAGATGGCGCAAGGCAATCGCAAATATTATTGCCACCAAACGAAACTCCAGATTGACGGTAATTTGACTTCCCGTGTCTCTCGCCCTGCAATTGACTGGAAATATAGGGCGGACACACTCTCCCGCGAAAGATTTCTCAGATAACGCCGTACATTCCTGCGGACTCGAAATCCATTTTCTGTTCCTTCCCCATCGAAAAATCGAGAGCGATAATTCGCAATTGTCGGGAAAATAAATTAACATTTGGAAATGCATACCCTGTGCTCGGACAAATTGCTCTTACCCGTGTCTTACTTAGACGCTATCTTCGAGGGGAATTGGACGAGGAAGAATGGAAGTTTAGGAAATCAGAACCAATGTCATCAGCCGGACCCCTCAATTTGCGACCATTGCTGGATAAAGAATGGATCCAAGCCGGCGGACTAAGCAACGTATGCCTTTCAATAGGATTTTATACTTTTTCCCTCCCATTTATGCCTTTAGGGTCTGCCTCGCGCCTACGTCCAGGTGTGGAGATGCCCTCGTTTGAGAGTCTACTCTCGAAGAAAAGATTTTTATTGCGATCCAAGTCGGTTAAAGAGCAAGCGGAGAAGTATCTCAAGCACCCTCTATTTATGGAGTTCGCGGCAACGAGTTCTCCTGCTCGGGTTCAAAGCACCAAGGTGGTAGGCGTTCACTGGCGAAACTATAGGGCACCGCCGAAACACCTTAGCGACAAGCCAATGTCACTTATGGAACAAGCCTCAGCGGGTTTGGTTCTGGGTAATGGTGGTTCCAGCATGGGAAACGTAGGTTGATTGATCGGCGAGTAACTAGTTATGCTTACCTTCCTTGGCCTTATCTAGGTCGATTTCTTGCTTCCACAGAACTATCCTTTGGTCAGGCAAATGGAGCCGAGTAATCCACTAGTCCAGCTGAAGACCTCTGTAACGAGACTTCGATGCCGTCCAATGGAACTCTATCTTGGTGCCGCGACCAGGAGGCAACAGTTGCATCTCTCAGTATTCTGGGACAACAATGTCTTCGATGAGGACCTTATAATGGAATGGTTAGATGAAGTAAGACAGGCAACGGACTTCTATCTGGGGCATGAAAAAAATCATCAAGCTCGATTATGAAGTGATATTCAGATAAAAACCATGCCCGTAATCTAGCTGATAGATGGTAATGACCATGGACCTCCACATATACAACGCAATTGCCACTTAAGTTCAAAGAGATGCCATTTGGAATGGAAGTGACCACGGGGAAGGGCAACTTCTCTGCCCATCGCAGTTTTGCCGCCGCACCGCAGACAGACATCCTTGGGTTCCTGTTTTGGTAATATTGCTTTGCTGACAACATCTTTTTCTTCGATCTTGGGCTGAGTCCCCAGTGAGAGACGGGCGACCCCGTCTATAAGGTCAGATGGTTTGATGAACAATGTGGACTTGTTTAATAGTGTCTCAGAGTCTGAAATATGTTGCAGGAGTTTGCCTAGATGCGGTTGCATCACAGGTGTTGGGCGACACGCTGCGAGAGCGTGGCGACATTCTTGGGCTACAATTTTGTTAATATCCCATGAATAAGTAGCTGGGCATGCAACAAAGCTTACGATCCATTTTCCGAAGCGGCTCCAGGTACTCCTCTAATAGGGATATTAAATTCCCCAGGTCAACGCCCGACGAGTCAACGGCGTCCAGCAGCATGGTCTGAGCGATTTGAGAATGCTCGCTGCCTGCGGGGAGAGAGCCCAGGAAAAATCGGAATGCCTTGACGTGTCTCAATGCAGAAAAGACGTTTTGGAGGCTAAATGGATGACAAAGGTGTAGTAGAATTGGCATGGCCAATGTTTCAGAGTCAGAATTTCCTACAGAAGTCAATGAATATGGCGAGCGGGTGTGAATAAAAAACCATACCAGGCGGAGTTACGACAATAGTGGCATTGCTCGACAGGACGCAGGCTTTCATCAGTTTCTCTGTGAAGTTAATCACCCAGGTGCACATTCCTATCATCTGCCATACTGCTTCTGCAACAAAACATGCACCGGATCAGAGGTGGGGAAAGGCTAGAATAGTCACCAACCAACCGAGATCATATCCATCACCCTCTTTGCAGTCTTCGAAGGCAACATTACATGCAGCTAATAAACATATATCATGCGCGGTTTCCCAGCGATTCGTGAGGTCCTCCGCTTCCTTTTCGTTTTTTGAAAGTAATGCTTTCGTCCTGTATAATGAGGCTTCAATAAAACAGATGTTGCACACATCATAATTTTACCTGTAGACTTCAGTAGCCATTCCCAACACATCCCATGTTGACACATTTGGCGAAAATTCGCTTTTGTAATGCTTGTCCAAGATGTCAAGAGTTTGGTAAAGGATGCTCGCAGCTCCAGCAACCGACACAGCTGGTGAGCAAATGGCATGGATCAAGTCGGCTGTAGACGTCCGCCCAAGAATCGCAGTTGCAAGAGCCAGGGGTAGTCGTATACCTGAAGTTCTATGAAGGTGAGCCAGCCATAAAGAAAGAAAAGTCTTACTGGGTGTATTTGAGACTTCTGGTAATGGTAGAGCGTACACAGCTGTCTGGTTTTGCCATAAGGAGGATGAAAGGGTGCAAAAAAGTCGTCGGTTGGGTGAGAGACTGGCAACCAGTGGCACTGTAGGTGTGTTATTAGAGGGAGGAAGGGCAGGGGACTAGGAGGGTATTTGACGTACAATCTTTACCCAAGGTACCCGTCGAGGATTTAATCGGAGTTGAACCCCAATTTGTATTATCAGTAAGGTTAGGACTGACAGAAATTAATGAGACATGAATGTAACCACGCAAATGACAAAAAAACTAACATATTCAAAACTTTGAGGGTTCCAATAGGCGTATCTTTTTCCGAAGATTTTGCTGCAACAAATGATCCAGAGGTATCCAGCACACAAGCGTGCATCAAGACGGTACTCGGTCCCGAAAAGTCGATGAAAGGTTCGATATGCGTCACAATCCCGGATTCTATCAAACGGGTCGCGGTTTGAAGAACTGCCTGCATAGTAAAGAGTGTGAGGAAGACAGCGGCTCCAATGAAGGAAACCATTACCCATATCCGACTACTGCTATTTGGTGCCCGAAGGGCAAGAGAGTATAAAGTTAGGGTTGACGTTGGAGGTTTTGTATCTGTGTGTTGGAGCTGGATTCATGGTGTTTAAAGATGGGAAGGCATGGCGTACAGTTATGAAAATTGATATATGTTGCGACCAGTCCTATCTTCCCTTTATCCGGTGGATTCGATTTAGGTTGCGACGGAGACGAAGTTGCATCGGGAAGAGGGGTTTGCGGAGGGTTTGGACGAGGAGGCGTGCATATGAAGGTAAGACCCGACAAGGCAAGAGGCGGGCAATCCAAGGTAGATAATTGGAACACTCCTACGGCTGAATCTACTGTCAGATTTTGTAATACGGCAAAATGCGATGGATTACCCATTTGAACGCTATCAAACCGAATTTGTACCTCGTAAAGCTCAATCGTGCGCTCTTCTCCCCAGTTTTCCCATTCAGCAGTTTTCTGATCCGGAGAGGCCAAATGGGGGGTTACGGATAAATCCATGGAATCAAATGCAGGGGCATTTAAAATTGTTAGTCCGGGAGGTGGTACACGGCGGGAATGGGTAGCGATGAAGATGGTATTTTCTGTAGTTTAGGAAACATTAGTGAAAGAATAAAGGGATTGCATCAAATGTACTATTTTACCATTGTATCCAATGCCAATGGCAGCTTCTACACATTGTCGCGTACTGTTCGCGTTGTCCCCAACGTCCACAGTACCTGGTGAACTTTCAGTGCTAACCCCGAAAAGTATCAGGGAACGCTTTAAGGTCTTCAGCCCAGAACTATAATGCCGGATATACGAAAAATGGACGTAGTTATCTTGTGTGACGAGGAGCAGGGTTGCATCGGAAATAGGTATAGCTGGACCTCTGACGGGAAGGCGTATCGGAATACCTGACGCGCCAGCCGCCCACTGTAGATAGATGAACGAAAACTCAATCGCATTCAATAAAGAGTACTAACTTCTCTACGATTTCCAAGCCATGAAGCAGCCACGATTCCTCCGCCCTTTGGAAGGCTCCAACACTCCTTCACGGTCCAATTATCAACGTGAGGACCCCGCTTCCAAAGACATCCTGTCCCTTCGCCGTCGCGTCGAGGGAAGTATGCGAGGAGCCACGCATCGCAGGGAGAAGCTGATATTACGGTAGGCGGGTCATAAGAGGCAGGCGATGTCATGATAGGTGGAGGAGATGGTAGGACGAATTGTTTAGAAGACGAAAAATGGCGTCCCGTAATTATAGGTTGAGTAGGGTGGGCATTAAATATGATTGAGGACTGGGACCATTGCAGCGGTCTGGAGATGTTAGCGTTGCGGGGTACAGGCTCTGAATATCACTAGGCTCACCGTTTTGGCCGTTCGAGTAGCGGATAAAAGTCCCACCAACCCGCGCGCCAATTTTTGCTATTTGTCTCTACCCCTTTTCCTTTGGATGGGGATGATGGATTTGGATTTGAATCTTGCGATGTATCCATGGTGGTGAAAGGGATCTCCTTGGCGCTGGTCAACTTCCCACGGCTTTCTCACTCATGGCTGCCTTTACTCCGCGCCAAACGACCAGGAATCTCGATGGAAGGCAAACTCAAGTATTCCTGCAGACATTTGGGGATCGAGTCCTCGTCTTGGTGACACAATTGGGCAAAGTGGGCAATCTGGTGCCGATCTGTTACTGCAAATACGGGACTCTCTTCGGGAATAACGATTGTTTTGATAGATCCAAGCAACTCTGCCTGCAACTGCACCCCTGATATCAAACACAGCAGATTCATCTCAACACCTTCTACCAGAGCCGTCTCCGGCTGTTCAGTTGACTTCACTGTTGGGAAGTTCCCCTTCTGCGCATCTGCAGACTCTCCACTCCCTCTACGCCTCACAGATAGCTACCATTATCTGGACCGAAGAATCAAAAGCGGGGTTAGAGGGCCTACGGAGAGGTGTCGTTGTTGGTCTTGCATTGCACAAGTTGGGCGGAAACGAAGAAACAGAAGGAGGGCACAGGGGGCGGGAAGTCTTTGAAGGTGTCATGTCTATGCTCTACGATCTCTTAAAGTCACGGTGAATTTTTCGAGGAAACGACAGTCCAGTCAAGGGTAGCAATGACCGGAAATATATCTGTTGCCTTTGCATTCAGGATGTGTTGTCTAAAGCCATAAGACTCTCTCGCCGTTTCTCCTGATACTTCCTGTACTTCCACCTCAGAAGCTCCATCAACTTGTCGTCGTCACGTCTTCCTGTTCTTGGATGGTTTTCGTGGAGGTAATAAGCCAAGAATCCTGTAAACACTCCAAGGAAAGGATCTAAGCCTCTGGAAGGTGCGCGTAAGGTACCAGAGGTATTTCGAGAAGGCAAAACGAACCGTGATAGTAAATATGGTGGCATGACCTGTAAAAAGGTGGATTAGCCCATCCATTGACTCACGAATTCCGTGACTTTACCTAAAAGTACCTGGCTAAGTTTGATCGGTCAAGGGTTAATCCGGCCCTGTGAGTCCAAAATTTTGAGATGGACTGTTGATACCCACTTCCACCTCTACACACTAACTTTCCCTTACAACCTTGCCCACCTCCACGCATGTCAGCTGCTGCCTTTGAACGACAAGTACGCCCCATCTACGGTCAGTGTCCCTTGAATTCATCCTGGATGTTCCTTGTGAAATGACCACCTATCAGATGCCCTGGACACGGGCTCGAACAAGTCGGCGATTGTGGCTTGCAACAAGCTACTGAAAAAACATCCAAAGAACGACCTGATTAAGGCATCCACCTCCATATAATTGTTGCTCCTCATAATTCTGAAGTGCTCTCCAGTCTCTTAAAGCGCTGGCCTTGATTCGTTCTCAGAAGGTCGAGGAGTCTCTCGTTCTCTGTGATGAAGTTCTGCAGTTGAAACCCACCGACGAGGGCGTGTTAAATGCCATGATGCATGTTCTTCGGGGATTGGGCAGACGTAGGCCTACACCTCGCGTTTTATTTTCTTTGTTGACTTCGACTGCAGATAATGACATGGTCACAATGTTCGAGGAAGCATACAAAAAGCAACCTGCAAACGAGGATCTCGGAGCACAAACTTTCTTTGCCAATGTCAGGGCAAGCCATTGGAAATCAGCTCACCAGGCACGTCCCCATGCTCAGTCGCAATGAGCAAACTTTCAAATACCATTTTCTTACCCCTGTCAGATCGCGACTCGGATGTACAAGCAGTTTCAAGAGGAGCGTTACCTGTTCTGGAGTGTCATAAGCGCTGTACTCCAGGTTCGGTCGAGATTTGACGCGTTAAACGCCACACCTTAATTTTTCTTAAATTATGCCTAGGCTAAAGATGCAAGCACACCTCCCACCATGCGACCAATCCTCTACAAATTGGCACATCGACTAATCGCATCTTCGCCAACTCCTTCATATGTGAATGCTGATCGCTTCCACCTCCACCTGTCCATTCTCCGCGAGCTAGAACTTTATGGAGAAGCCGAGAAACTACTAGACAGTGAGATTGGAAAAAGCATTTGCGCTACCAACCTATCGTGTGATGAAGTGCGACGCGAAATTTGGCTTCGACAAGGGCGACTACAACAAGAGTCCGAAAGAGCTGAGCAATTGCTTGTCGAAAAGAAGTGAGAAGTTCCTTTTATTTTCTCTCGCAGTTACTCTGACGCAACATAGAGACCGTAACTGGCTGGAATTTCTTGCTGTCCTCAATGCAGCACTTCCGTTTCACGTACCACCAGCGGACTTGAAGGTCGACTCGACAGAAGCTATGGCCAGAATTAGTCGCGCACAAGAGTTATTCTCCAAAATAGCTGAAGCCGACGGTTTGAGAGACCGATCTGCCTCACTGGCATTGCTCGAGCTCGAGAAACGAGCACGAGCCCATGGGTCGTCGCAAGGTCGTCCGTTTGCATCAACAAATATTGAGTTTAATTAAACTTAACACAGATCCAAGCCGAATGCTCACATTGCTGAAGCAGTATTTCGAAAAATTCGGTGATAAAGCTTGCTGCTTTGAAGATCTTAAACCCTTCCTCGATCTAGAAAAGGGTCTTTTGACAGATTTCACGTCTTTCCTCGAAGCAGTTCCAACCGCCTTCGTAAGTTGATATTGCTGTTAGCATATCGCGCCTTCCAGACAAGCTGACTTGCTGCAAGACCACAGTTTCTGGAATTCGCCGGCTGATAAACTCTTATAAACTTACGAGGTACAGCCTACCCGAGTCGGAAATAACAGCCGACAAGGAGTTGGATCGTGTTGCAACGTACACCAGATTTTACTTTGAGGGCCTTGCTCTTGGAGCTGGACTGCCCTCAACAGAGCTTCAACCTGCAGATGATCTCGTGCTTCTGGCTGGGAATGCCTACGTCAATCTCTGGAAGTTGACTGGCGACGATTGTCACCTCCTCAATGCGGTTTATCTTCTGGAATATGCCCTTACAAAGAGCAAGCAATCGTTCTTGACAAGGCTGATCCTTATTAGATTGTATCGGTTACTCGGTGAGTCTTTTTATTACTATTGAAGGATAGGGGTCCCTGATAAATTGGTTCAAAGGTGCTCCGAGCTCGGCCTTGGAGCATTACCGCATTATGCAAATCAAACAGGTTCAGCATGACACCTTGTCTCATTTAATCCTTTCTCGAGCGTCAACCTTTTCACTGGCTTCGATCGGAGATCTGACCCTGACAACGGAATGCTTGGAATCGACACAAATTTATTTGAGCAACTCTCAAGAGGTAAGCACTCCTTATTGACCCAACCACTCTACTTATTTTTTCATCTGTAGACCGGAGATTTTGTTGTTCGCGCCTTTACTTCAGAAAAATATTCCCAAGTATGAGTCCCTGACTGCAATCTGCTAGTCCTTTAACTCATACACTCCTTCAGATACCAGAATTTATCATCTTTGAAGACCAGTTGGACAATTCTTTACAACGTGACACCGTGAAGATCGAGCACCTCCGCATGCGCCTGGCACATGAGCCAATTAGTTCTGACCTTGTCGACATGGAGCTGATTGAGTTGAAGTTCATATTCGACAGAAGTGAGCCTTTTACGATCTTTCTTCGTGGCTCGCCATTGAACTGCGATACAGCCCACTATGATAATCGCGATTTTGCTATTCTCCCTAATTACCAACCCAGGGTTTCCCAAGGTTTACACGAACAAACATTGCTCCTGGGAAAGCCTGAAGGGGTATGTAATTGCCTTTCTTTTCTCCCTCCCGTCTTTCCTGAATCCTTTCTCAGGATGCATGGTTGTCGACATTCCTAAAGGTCTATATCAGGGCTTTTCAACAAGCCAGCGATCTTGATGATACAGTGGAAGAAAAACTCCTAATTGGAGACCGGCCGAAACAAACTGCTAATTTCGACAAAAAATTGACTCTGCGGGACAGGCTCGTACAACGCAATCCAGAAGATTTGTTTACAGTAAGCCATTCCCTGATTGGGTTCTTGGTGGGTTTCTGAAGATCTTTTAACAGCTTACAACGGATGAGGTCAAGTTTGTCGAATACGCCACGGCTTTGGCCGACTGGCTGGAAGTTTATCATAACTATGCTCGTCCGCCGCCTGCTGTTGTCCTTGCAGAAGCTGCTAAGCAAACTGAGCTTAAAACAGGTCATCCATTAAAAGGAATAGATGTTTCTCCTACAAATGGTACTAACGGTCATCACAAAAAGGACGAGGAACCACCTACCATCCGGGATGCGCCTGATGTTCTAGTAAAGTATTTCGATAGTGCGTATCCAGTTTTCTGATTACTTCTTTGTGCACCAATAACCGTCCCCTGGCTCAGCCGTCAAATTTCGAATCCAGGAAGCTCAGTCAAAGTCGTCGCCCTCTGAGTTACTTCACGTGGCCACACTCGCTCAAGAAGTACACATTTTATGAGTAAATGAACTAAATGTATGCTTACAATTCGTAAGGCTTTTCTCCTTCTAGTTACAGAAACATTGCGTTTCAAATCGCCGTCAGTGGTCAAAGCAAACAAACTCAGTGCTGTGCGTTTGCCTTGAACGACCTTTTGCCCTTTGCTTATACGCGTCCGTAGCTCGTTGCGAATTTCAAAGGTTTACGCACCAATGCCCAGTCTGCCCTCAAAGACATATCCGCAGTCTTGATGAAGAAGGGGGAAGACAATGGGTCTGCTGACAGTCGGCGTGTCTGCGTTGACAAATGTTCTTCGAACCTATCATCCCAGGCAACTACATAACATTACTCCCATCTTTTAATTAGTCATTGACAATACCTCTAGATTGACCATGACTTTATTTTCACCTGCGCCAAAAAGATTTGCGACTCTCGTTCGAAGGTGTTGGAGGGAGTTGGAAAGGGAATCAACCGCCTCCGCACAACCTATGCTCAATGATGGGAATATGCCACTCTTCGGGTAGTCACTACCGTTTATGACCAGCCTATATACACCTCCACTCTGCATCTACTATCCCATTGCAATGCTAATAGACAAACCTACATTTAATCCCTGAAGAATTACTTAGTGGCACTGGCCGCTGGCATGGAATCATTGGAATGGAATATTCCCACGACCTTTAGGTAGTGGGTTTTAGGGACCTTTGGATTTCCTTTTCAGTGAAAAACGCAATTTGAGACGGCATGTCTTGTGATCCAGCTGTGCCGATGTGACATCTGTGACTCAAATTCACAAGCATATTCATCCATCGTGCCTTGACAGCCGCATTCTTATACGGGCGCCAAATGGGCGCTCACCACATCCAACCATGCTATTTTCCGCTCTGTTCGGTTCTACACCCGTATCTCTCATTTTTACATCCATTCCTTCATCTCACACTGTATTGCTCGGATATATGCAGGCAGCAGAAGAATATCTGGCCGGCTCTGCTTCTCCATCACGTACCCCCGTTTTACCCCCGTAGATTTGGGTCACCCAGACTTTGCGTTCAATTCGTCATTCGCGCGTCCTCAGCCGTCCTGCGATGATCGCCATGGTCAGTAGTTCTTACACCTTGACCCACAATGAAGCGGGCCACCTACCAAGGCTGCCTCGGCTGCTCAAAGAAGAAATCAAACATCAGGATGGAAGTGCAATAGGATTCGCCGAAAGAACAAGTACATACGACAATTTGTTGTTAGCACGGAGGAAAAAGGTATCCTTGAACAAATCTTGGTATGACGGAAATGACTACGGATCCATGGCAATGACGATAAAGAAGAGAGTCAGACGAAGCTTGTACCCAACCTTTTAGACTGACCGTGAAAGAATGGGAGTGGGCCCTGCCGGTGGCAACCGGCCCTACAAGCCTTATATATTTGGTGAAATTTATGCGATGCGCTTCTTTCACGTGACTAGGCGCCAAGCTCCGTAACGCGTTTGTGACAACGCTCTTTTCATCTCCAACAACGCGTCGAAATGAGCCAATGTATGTGATTCATTCTCATATTGTCCTTCTGAACCACAACTCGCTATTAGACGATACAAACTACTATGGTGGTGGTGGTGGAGGCGGCGGCTATCTTCAAGGCGGGTCTCCGTTCAGTGCTAGCGGAAGCCCAGGTGGTATGAGAGTACGTCCCTACGATGCTGCCCTTACTGGAATAGTCAACTAACCCAGCCCTAGAGAACCGAAGTATCGAACTCCTTGCGCCCTTTTACCGTTTCACAGCTCAATCAGGCCACTCAAGCTCACACTGATGCGGAGTGGAGGGTCGATGAACTGGAGATTGGCCAGGTTAATGCATCGAAACCTGCGTAGCCATTCAACTAACTTGATGCTTGAATGCAGGTCACAATTGTTGGACAAGTAGTTTCTGTCCAGAGGCAGACAACTAATTGCGTTTATATCGTCGAAGATGGCACTGGTAAGATCGAAGCCCGGCATTGGATAGATTCGTCAAGCGACGAGGACGCATCAAAGTGGGGAACGATCGAGTAAGTCTTGTATTACTCCAATGTTCGACCACTCACAGATTTTCAGAGAACACCGATACGTACGAGTGACCGGGGGTCTGAAGAGTTTCGGCAAAAGACGTTATATTAACGCGACCCATATCCGTGAGATCAAGGATCCGCATGAGATTTACTATCATATTCTTGAGGCTATAGCTGTAAATCTAATTCTCGAGCGTGGCCCGGTGCGTCTCGTATTTTCACATTATCTTAGTATTGCGCTTACGTCTTGAAAGCCTTCGAATCCCAACCTTGCTGCACCCAATAAGTTATTGCAAGGTGCCAATAGCGGTATTTCAGCATATTCAGCACAAAACACCGCTGGCGCGGCAGACCAATACTCACATCTTCCACCACTCCAACGTGATATTGTTCGGTTCATTTTAAACCAGCCACCTCGAGACGAAGGAATTCATGTTGCTGTGATTGCGAAGGCCATTGGCGCAAGCGGGGAAGACGCTCGCAAAATTAGGTGCGACACATTTCTACACGTTTCACTTTAAAATTAACTGTCTCTCTCCAGTGACGCATTGGACAAATTGATGGACGATGGTCATGTATTTACGACGATTGATGATTCTCATTTCAACGTTTCGCTTTAATACTCTTCGGAAGCTGCCCCAGTGGCCTTCCATACAAAATGTACAGAAAATTGTTATTACTTCTAACCAAAGAATCCCACTGCAGTACCAACATTTAAGTTGGTGAGTTGATGGGTACCTCAAAGAGGAAGTCCGCTACACTCTTTGCAATATAATCATGAACCTTACTAGTCGGGTGAATATGATCCATCCAAACACTTCCGCCATTGAATCGAAGGCTTTGGAGGGAAAAAAAGAGTAAAACACATAGTGGCATCTTGATGTTTGAAATAAAACCTGGTGCATTCCTCTTGCATTCCAAATTCTGCATGCTTGCGAGACCGACACAACAGATTGACCACCAACGGGAACTGCAGTCGGCAGTTTGTTATCGGCTTAGACACTATTGAGGAAACGGCAGATACATTTTCCTGCAGGAAAACGATAAACAGCTGGCAAATCAACAAATAAAAAGTTGGCACTACTTGGGTCAGAAGATAGCCCGTTGATTCATGTGAAGACCCAGTGAAATGGCAACTACGCAGGATACGCTCTTTAATACGAGTAGGTATCTCTTCGCAGAGGTTTAAAAAGAGAACAGGTCGTTTCCCTACTACGTTTTATTTTTCAGTAAGTAACTTGGGTAGGAATCAATGATCGTGCGTAAGTGGAGGTTCATTCATATATGGAGTCCAAGGTGCCCAGTCAGGTTTCTTACCAAGAAGTGAACTGGGATGAACAAGATGATATAAGGCGACGGACAGCGGGAAACCCTTTCCAAGACAGGCCAACATGTTGAAAGACAATTGATTGTGACCATAGGCTTCACATCAATTGTTTTGACTTTTCTTTGACCAGAACTTTATGGTAGCCAGGATGGTCAAACAGACAAGTACACTGACATGCTATGTCAACAGTCAAGTGAGCTCAAATCTGTGAGTCACTGTAACTTTAATCTATTCCATAATTTCCATTTTCAATATTTCTGACGGGCACCTCCAAAAGCCAGACCACAGTCTTTTCATAATGTGATAGTAATTAGTAACCTATGAACTGTTGGACAAGAATAATTACCCCAAAAAAGAAAGGGGTAAGTAGAAGCTACACATTGAGCATGTTTTACTCTGAGTCAACGAGTTCATAGTGCGAGTCGTCAATTGTCGTACAGATATACCTTTGCGCTAAGAGCAATTCAATGGAGTCACTGGAAACTGCATTATCACCAAGTTTGAATGAGCTTTGTGAGTTTACATACGACAGTTTCTTTGCAGTGATAGTCAGATGCCGAGATCTGACAAAGGGGACAATGTCTTCAATGTGTACACCATGTTCTCCACATAGGCTAGGGTCTGATATGCATAAGATCACGTCCTGGTCCAGTTGTGATAATTCAGAACGCGGGCGACCAGAGTCCGGGGAGAAGAGATTTGCCGCTGGGGTTACAGAACAGCTGGCCTGTGATGGGTATGTAGTGGGGATGGATGAAGACTTCAACAAGGAAATTTGCCCCAAAGCAGAGGTCGCGGAGTCTAGTTGACTTTCATCAAAGCTGTAATCTGGAAGGGATGTATTGGTCAAGATATTCAAAGGCTAGACAGTGAACCATCGGTAAATCAATCCTATCAGGTGAAGAGGTATATAGGCATACCGGGGGACCTCTTTCGTAAGTCAATGTATCAACGATAGAATGTAGGATGTGAAAATACACTTCGTGAGGATCGGCCATAGGTCGAATGTTGAACACTTTGAAAGATTTCAAACCATTGTATTGGTCAAGTTCGCCAAAAACACAGGCATACCCAAACGACCTTGAAAGGCAAATAAATATGATACAGTCCAAACGGTAGTGGCTTTGGTAGTGAACAAATCTGTGATTACTCACTCGATGATAAGGCCAGTTCCTCCATCCCGACTATGGCCGTTTATTCTGCCGGAACCATCGTCGAAGCCGTAAGATCGTCCAGAAGCCGTAGGATTATCAAAGTATACATTGGCCAACATCATGACCTATAATTTGACTATAAGATCGAGTGGAGGAGGTTCAATACGAACGCACCTTCCTGATGCCAATACCATTGATCTTGAAACGCAGTGTCGGATCCTTCGTTGGCGATGCATTAAGTAGCTGTCGTATGGTTACTCTTCGAATACCGTCTTCAACATTGGAAATATAGTTCTAAGTCACTATCAGTTCAGATTGCAGCACGGCGGCGGTGTAATGGCACCTCGTCGTATTGAGAGGACGACAAAAGTTCGCCGTGGCTTTGAGTGGAAAAAGAATAAGATTGCTTGGGCAAAACCATCAAGACAGGTCACCAGATGATTCAAACTGGGAAATTGACACAACCAATGTTTCAAAACATCCAGGGAGTGGACGCATAAAGGATCTGTTGCTATCGGTGGTCAGTGTGTTAGGTTTGCGGCATGAGTGCTCAGCGTGACGCGCATCTATTTTTACCTCAGCAGTGTCCTCTTGCGTACAGCCGTCCAACTGCGTCTCACTCTCTCTACCATCCTCATAGCGGCTGTCATCTGATACAACCCAGTTGCAATGCAATTCGCCTGCGGCCTGTAGATTCCTCCATCTTGAGTGCTCCTGGATCTGTCATACACCATGGCCTGGTACTCTTCTTGGATTCCAGGGCTACCAAGCTTCAATTTTGCGATACCCGCCAGTATTCAAGGCCGTTTTCTCTCCTTCGTCCTGAAGAAGTCCCTTGGACATCTGCTCAAGCCGGGAC
Source organism: Galerina marginata (assembly GCA_023014335.1). NCBI lineage: Eukaryota > Fungi > Basidiomycota > Agaricomycetes > Agaricales > Galerinaceae > Galerina > Galerina marginata. Next base: position 907,202 of record JAECYW010000007.1, on the reverse strand, counting down.
AACTCGATCACCACCAGATAGACTCTCAGATTGGGTCGGGTTATGTCCAAGTCAACGATCTTCAACTAAATCCCGAGGCACGTCCATCGGTGCACACAGTCATTCATATGCTGACGACTGGAACATAAAATAGGCAATCAATACATACCTTGAAGGTCTGCCATTGTCGCTTTATTCTGGAACTATATCTTCTATCAAGGCTCGAATTCCTTGGCCTAATCCGTTGGCTTCTACCCTCGGCTTTTCATTGAAATCTTTGCATCTCGTTATGCATGTTGTACCCTTTGCCGACCACCGGGATGGTCCAGATGTTGACCTAACAGAATCGGTGGCGTCGGTGGCAGAGACTTTCATTCATCAAGAACTATCTCCGGCAGAAGAGGCCAGCCTTTGGCAATCCCTGCATCAAGAAGGTGGCATACATTCCAGTTACGAAAAAGCTCCAACTGTACCGGGTGGCCTAGGTGATTCAATTGCCCAGGAAGAAAGCCCGAACGTGTTTGATACGGACCCTGCGGGAATTTCGGTTTTTGCTGGCCTTATTGAACGATTCCTAGCAAGGTTCGAGTTTGATGCCCAAGACATTAAGATCACCTTACTTCACCCGGAAAATATCCAGTTAAATCTATGCCTTAGTGAGATTCAGTACCACACGGATGGGAAGACTGGCACATCTGCCTCACTACCACGAAGCAACCTTGGTGAAGGGGAGAAACGTACTTTAAGCGTCAGCGGTGTAACTCTATCGTCACATAACCTCATTCCTACGGCGAAGCCGTCATTCTTTCATACGACTATCGATTCGCCTCCGAGTCATTCCCCTAGTGTTGCGACGTCCCGAACACATTCTCGGGCATCCTCAGAATCGTCGATCGACGAAGCAACCCAATTCATGATGTCTCAGTCACTTGCGGCACTTCCACCAAGACCACCATCTTCCACGGGTTCAGCTTCAAGTAGCATGTACGAGAGTGCAATCTCTTCGGCCTATATGCACGCTTCTCAAGATAATGTAAAGGACAACGGCCCTGGTATTCCTTCGCAAGTATCTCCGCCCAATTCATTCCCAGAGAATTCCGAGGAAAGGGGATATCTTGTTGATGCCATAGTTGATGTTGGGGAGACTTTACTGTCGTTTGGAAGCCAGCCAATCTTGCTGCATCTTATCACACCTTCGCCTGAGGTCAAGACGTCCGAAGACGACGATCCCTTTTTGACCTCTACAGAACCAGATACTAAAATCGGAGACGGTTTACAGGTCGCTATCTCAGTTGGTATAATAGCCTGCGCGATTCGGCCGTGGCAAATAAAATCCTTGCTCAGGTTAGGCCAGGCATTGTTGCCATCCAGTGGTGCTCCGCTGGATGATTCTCGTTCTAAAGAGACCTCACAACCCCCTTCGCTGACAATCAATACACATGTCTGTGGCATTGTCTTGCTTTTGCTTTCATCGAATAATATTTCAATAACGCCTGATCTTGCTGGCTTTCTCGACAAACCACTGGTCCCCCCTTCACTAGAACAGGGATATACTCGAGTTTATCTAGACACCATATCAGCTTCCTTGACCATCTCGAATGCTGAAGATCAGTTGAAGAGTGACACCATTTCCGCAAACTCGATGGTACACCATTTCAACTCCAGCATTGCCGATTTATCAATATTTTCCTTTATGATGGAGCCTGAATCCCACCGAACTTCAGGCCTATCAGCATTTCCTATCCTCCTCACCGATGTGCACCTTCTCTCACAATATCCGCGCCCACATATACACCCACAAGCCAGCCAACCATACCCCAATCTCCCCATCTTCGACGTCATCGACTGGACAGATAATATGTGTAGAAATTTTGGCACCAAATTGACCCAGTGGCGATGCCAACCACCGAAATCCGGTAGTCGTTTCAAACCCAATTCCGATACTCGGAATACGCCCTCGGCAACCGAAACACCAACAGCAGTTGCACACCCTGCGGTTCGAATAGTGGGTCGGCGGTTTGCGAACATCAATAAACGCAAGCAAGGTGAAACGGAAGTCACAGAAAGCCTTGAGACGCATATAGCTCCTCTTAACATCCGTGTCGACCTAGAACACCTTCTGCGGCCTGGCGGCCTCCTGGCGTTCTTTGAAGACTCCTTGCCTCTGGAGACCAACGACAGTGATCGGGTCTCTGTTTCGTCGGAAGAAACGGTGGACATGTACACTTCTAAGTGGAACATTCCAGGGAAAGGAAAGACAGCTAAGGTCCCGACTTTTGATGACCCAACCCAACGCTGTAGTCCCAATTCAACAATTCCTGAGTTTGGGCGGAATTCAATCTTATCGGTCGACTTCCCTGTCGTTCGATTAGCTATCAGATGTCCACCCCCTGAACTCAGGGACCGATCTGGAACCCTGATTGTTGACCTTCATGATATTTCTTTGGCCAAAGGTCCGAAATTGGCTAAAGCTTCAGCAAGATTTGCTAGCGACCCGGTTTCTCCAACAAATTACATTGGTTTATCTGAAGATGCTATCCTTCTTAGAACCGAATTCAGCAGAGCGGTAATAGCTTGTTCTACAGTCAGAGCAACTACTGCGTTTGCCTTCGCGTCCATCGGCCCATTGACAGATGACGAGTATAGTTCAAATGCGGAAGAAATTACGAATCCTCCTTCTCTGAAACCTCGCATTTCTGTCCTAAGGCCAAATATCAGAAAATTAGGAACCACATCTGTTTTCGCGCTTAGTGTTGACTTGCCTGCGGTCCATGTAGACGTCTCGAAACCCGGTTTTGATGCCTTGCAATATTGGGCAGATGATATTAACCGACTTCTCGAACACCTTTCGGCCACATCCACAGACGAAACGGAGGAGGGGTATGGAGATAGCAGAGATACCAGTCTTATCGGAAGCAGATTCTTTACCAGGTCCAGGAGTGGCAGTGGAAGTGCTCTGAGTACTGGAACTAGTGAAGGCGCAGCATCTGTTGTCAAACTGACAATCACCGAAGGTAAAAACAACAACGTTCGAATATAACATCACTCATACGGATGATGCAGCATTTATCAAGATCATGGTTCCCCGCACGGACACAGAAAAATCGGTATCACGATCATTCGATGTCAAAGCTTCGGATGTTGACATCCTCGTGGAGCTCAATCTTGACAACAAAGTAAATTGAGGTTTTATTTTTTCACCTGGATGGAAATATTCATTTTTCCATCAAGCAACAGACTATCTTAACTGTTGGCCTTATGGATCTGGTCATCGAGAACACTGAACCCCGAGGACGTTCTCAGCGATTCCTGAGCTTAACCTCGCCTCATTCTTTGGTAAACTTTCTTTAAATGCTTGTGACGATACATTTTGCCTTATCAACATGTCCCAGTCTGTCGCTCCCAAGTCGATTGTCAAGCTCCGATTCATAACATCCACTATACCCGGCCTCAATACCAAAGAAACCCGAATCAAATTGACGTTGTGTGGCTTTACATACAGTTTCTTTCCGGATGTGCACTGGATTTCTGACCTTGCTGCATTCGCCAGAAACCCACCTGGGGTATGTTAGTCGCGTCTCATTATATTCCATCATACTAACGGATGTCCGCAGACCTTTGAATCAGTGATACCCAGCGATCGAACTCGGATATTCGTGAAAATCCTGGATGGCTCTATTCGATTATTAGCCCCAGAAAATGCTGGTGCTATCGTATCTCATATACAAGAACTTGATTTTTCGACAGACGTAGTAGGCGATTCTCAAGACTCGTCGTTTCACATATTGGCAACGGCACTCGCAATACTAGCTATAGACCATACTCATGATCAAGAGGCCCAAGCTGACACGCCGAGCTCTGTTCATGGACTATCAACTTGGACGGTAAATTCATTGTCTCTTCGAGTCAGAAATTTAGCTGACGTTATGCAGGCAGTTGGTTATGCGCTTCTGGCTGAAATATCGGATCTGGATATGAAAGTAGTCAACCAGCTAAATTCCCACCCCCTGTGGAAGGTTTGTACACCCGATGTTGCGCTTCAAATGTTATACTAAAATTAATAGCAGGTTATAATATCTCGGATCATCTTCCGCCTGCACCTCTGCGCTGACACCATGATGGCTGTGACTGCTTTCATTCACGACTTTGGCGGGCTCTTTAAGCCTGCAGGGGAGGGGTGGGTGCTTGTCAATTTTTTCTTCTGTGTTTATTTAACGTCCATTGCAGAACCCCGGAAACATCTGCAAGAGGACCCGCCCTTGTAAATCAACAGTCGCCAAAAGAAGGAAACACGCTGATGTGTACGTATTTTTTCTTCGCCTTTATACCCATACGTTGATGTCGCGCTCCTTAGCATCGGTAGAGGATTTGGCGTTCAAGAAGATACCTGAAGTTGGAGCTGCACCAGATATGATATACGATGATCTTCCCACCAACCTCGACTACCTTGACGAATCCGTCGGAATTGCGGCCGGTCTGCGTGAGCTTCGGGAGGACGATCTAGATGAATTCGACCATGAAGAAATAGATACCAGTGGCGCAACTGACGACCCCAGCGTTATTTCGAAGATCGGAGGTGAAACCATCAAGATCTTTGAACCACAAGGTCTTGAAGTTATCGAAGATTACTTTTTGATAACCCCCCCAGATAAATCTCCCGGCATTTCCTAGTATGTGGTCACTCCCACTCCATTGCGAGACTTGCTTATGTACAATTCATTGCATTAGTGAGGGCAATCCAAACCTCAGCGTCCGAATACTCGATGGCCACTTCACTTTGTTCCTCTACGATGGATATGACTGGGCCAGAACACGGAAAACGATCGAAGAGGAGGTAAAGGAGATGCGAAAGAGACTGGCAAAGATAAGACAGCTTGTTGCGAATGGTCAAATTCAAGATCCAGCCATCGAAGATACAAGTGCTCTTCTCTTTAATTCGGTGCACATTGGCCTAGATCAAGATAATGATGTACTCGGAGAACCCTCCGCACTGATTGCGGCCATAGACGAAGAGCTGAGGGACGACCTCGAGACAGCTAGCCAGAGCTCTTGGCAGTCACTGCGCCCCACAAGTACTCCCAAGCCTAGAGTGCGATCTATTCGTGTTCATGGCAAGCGGTTGACTCGGTCGAAGGCGCCCAGCATGGAATTTTGTTTTGCAGGACTGCTTGCAGAATTCGACCAGTATCAGCAGGACGACCCCCTGGTCTCCCGAACATTTGTCACTGTCAAAGACTTGGAAATTTTGGACCATATAAAAACATCAACATGGAAGAAGTTTTTAACTGAACTGAGGTCAGATTCTCGGGGAAATGTTAGAGAAACGGAATCTAACATGGTGCGGATTGAGCTGCGCGGTGTCCGTCCTGTTCCAGGTAACTCTTCTGAGGAGGCCAGGCTTAGGGTGTGACTTTTTCTTTTGCCAACCTGACAAATACTAACGCGAAGTAGGCCAAGATCCTGCCGCTTAGGTTATATGTGGATCAAGACGCTGTGGACTTTCTGAAAAAGTTTTTTAGTTTCAGAGACCCTCACGCCTCGAACGGTGGAGCACCATCCAGCGAAGGCGATGCGTATATTCGTAAGTCGCATCTAAGCGCTATGTACTTGTAGCTTTTAACAGCTTTGCAGAACTTGCCGAAATATTCCCCATCGACCTTAAGCTTGACTACAAGCCACGTCGTGTGGACTATGGAGCTCTCATGGAGGGTCGAACGATCGAACTTATGAACTTCTTCCACTTCGATGGCGCTGAGATGACCCTTCGTCACATTACTCTTGCCGGCGTATGTTTATGGCTATGATGCATGTCTGTTCACTGTCGTTAATGATCCCTTCACAGGTCACTGGTTGGCCTCGACTCTTCGAAATGTTGAATGATCTATGGACACCGGATGTCAAGGCCACACAGCTCGTAGAGGTCATATCAGGGGTTGCACCAATCAGGTCCATAGTCAATGTCGGCTCTGGCGTTGCCGACCTTATATTGTTACCCATAGCACAATACAAGAAGGATGGAAGGATTGTTCGGGGAGTGCAGAAAGGCGCGACTGCCTTCGTCAAATCTACCGCGATCGAGGCCATCAAGATGGGAGCCAAACTGGCTACCGGAACGCAGGTTATCCTGGAACAGACTGAAGGAGTGTTCGGTGGACGCTTTGAAACCCCCATAACAGCAGAGCCTGTGCAAGTGCCATTTGGAGACGATCTCAATTTCGAGAACGAGGATGATGATGAGAGCGGCGATTTGATGTCCAAATATGCACAGCAACCTGCGGATCTGAGAGAGGGTGTCCAATCGGCCTACAAGAGTCTGCAGAGGAACTTTAGTTCTGCGGCTCAGACTATCCTTGCTGTCCCTATGGAAGTTTACGACCGGTCAGGAAACGAGGTACGTTGTGACAGAGTCTTTCAGTCAGATATCGGACAGGTGACTGGGATTATTTCTTATAGGGTCCTGTGCGTTCTGTTATTCGCGCAGTCCCGATTGCAGTCCTTAAGCCGATGATCGGTGCAAGTGAAGCGGTCAGTAAGACACTGCTGGGCCTTCACAACACACTGGATCCTAATGTCCGCCATGAGAATGACGCCAAGTACAAGCTTCGATAGAATTACCTTTCCTTTATATTGTCCAGGTCCGATGTTCAGGTGGAAGTTGTAACATCATAACACATTGTATTTCATGTCAAGCAGCCCCTGTACCCATATATCATTCATGAACATCAAACCTAATTTTGAAGGAACAATGTGAAAGAAGCCCAAGAAAATCAGTACAGAGTTTGATGCACGTTGATGCCTTAGTCGATCACCATGCCCATCGAACGACCCTCTCCTTGAATAAGAGCAGATTTGGCTTTGACCGGCACCTTGATCTTCTCTCTAACTGTTGGGGATTCTGTGGATATAGGTTCGAGCAGTTTCACGGAAGATTTGACAGCTTCCATGGCCTTTTTGCGGTGTGCCCGTTGCTTCTCCCTGCTTGCAGCCATTCTGGACACATTATCAGATGTATGAGGAGCGTTCAAACCTTTAAGTAACATACCTGTGTTTAAAGAACACCCGCTCTCTCCTTGCTTTGATTTCTCCCACTCTCTTCATTGCTTTGACTGTTGTCTGGATCAGCTCCCTGTCGTACCTGACAGGGACATTTCTGCGCTTCTCGAAATCGATTGTCGAGTCCTATAGATGATTCGTACGATCGTTCCAACCGCAAAAAGGTAGAGACTCACAATGGTCATTTCTTTTCCCGCTGCTTTCCTAAACGCTTTCGTCCATCGCACTTTTCGAGGATTGCGCTTCATTCTAAACAGAAACAATGACGATAGGAATCTACAGGGACGTGCAGTGCGCTCTTACTTGAAGTTTTTATGACATCTATAAAGAGCTCAGTCGCCAAAATTTAGGACACGGGAGAGGAAACTCACTTTGATGTGCAGAACCGAAAGACTTTGGCGTCATTCCTCACAAATGCAGTGCCTGGAGTCAGAAAAAATCAATCAAAAACAGAGGCTGGGTACTTTTTGGGCTCACCATGCCCAGGGTAGACGTTTGTTGAGCAGAAATAACACTTTTCGATACGCATGGTGGGGAGGATGGACAAAGAGGGTAAATGTGATTACGTAAAGAAATGTATGCAGCACAGCCACCAACGGCAAGGCATTGACGCAATGAATCGGCACCTGTCTTTCCGGTGAATACAGTCTCGGAGCGCTCAACGATGGCATTTGACCACTCCTTGCTCTCTAACCACCACCACCACCTCGACAGACAAAGGCTACAACCACATTCTCGAGGTCGATAGAGAGCGACCCTATAAACAACCTCTAACCGCCCCATCATGATGCAGTACGCATCACAGGGGGTGCGGAATGCCGCCCGCAAAGGCTCCAATGCCCTCGTTCACCACGGTGGGCACAACGGACCCGGAGGGAGCACGACCACCAATCAGAAATCCAGAACTATTCACCTGTCCAGTCAACTTCAAACCACCTTTCAAACTCCCCACGTTCCCGTTTTTGAATCAATCCGTCCTCGCAGTCCACCACACAAGCTTTTCTCCGCTTCGAAAAATCTCCTCCAAAGATTCTTCACTCATCTCACAGCACCAGGCTTCAGGATCCCCGCTTATCTGTACGAACCTGGTGCTCGCTCTTTGCATAATCCCGTCCGTGGGTACACAATTCAGAGCGGACTATCTCTGCCAGCCAGACACGCTCTCAGAAACAATGCGCTTCAGCGACAGGCCAAGACATTTTTGCCCCGTGCGCCGCCCATTCCACCTCGTTGTGGAGGCGTAGCCCAAGTGGGTCTTGGCTTTGCTAAAAACTTCAGCACTGCCCGTCCGATATTCCAAAACTTGGCTCAGAACGTGCCTGTTGCTGGAAGGGCACTATACGAAATCGATTGGGATCTTGAAATGCGAAAGGAGCATGAATGCATGCGCCTTATGGCTCGAACCGGGGTCAAGAAGGTTGAAAAGACTAAAGAGATGATGAAGCCAGCTAAGAAGCGCCAGCAGTTCCAAGCTTCTGCGAACGCCAAGAAAGCAAGTGCATCTCAAGAGAATGACATTGCTAAGGAAGATATGGAACTTTACTTCCCGGCAGTACGAGTTCCTCTTGTTACCACCTATCTCCTTATTCCTCTTGCTCCAACTCCAACCTCGCGACTTCCTTTGCCTCTCAACCCGGAAGTGTCTCTAGGACAGCAGCCAGGCCTACTTCCGCCTTTGTCGTATATTGGCGCGTTTCATGATTCGCATTCAACGCATACTCTACGGGTATCAACATTATTTACTCGTTTGGACCAGGCAAATGTCTGGGCACATGGCGGGGTTCAATGTTTCGCCTATTCCCAAGGACGTGGTCATCAAAGGAACGGCTTCAAACAGAGTGAAACTGATGACAATCAAGAAGGTGTCTGCACAGTTTTAGAGGTCCAGTTTATGGGGTGGACCAAGGCCGAAGTAAGGGGTGTGATCGGTGAGAGTGGAAGCGGCTGGTGTGTTCTTGAGGAGGTTTTCCCGGAAGAGGACTCGCTAGAGGATGAGGGACTGTCAGATATGGATTCATTGTCCACTAGCCTCCTTGAAGACCAGACGACGTTCAGTCCACCCTTTGACATGGGGTTGGACAACACCGTCATCGATCCTGCTCGATCCTTCATCTTACCGACTCTCGATTTCTCTTCTTCTTTCCTTCATTCTCGATCAAGCTCTTCTGAAAATGTTTTGGCATCGATCCCGTCCGAGATGGAAGTTGATCCTTGGGTCGACGATTATCCGTATTCTTCTTCATCGGGCTCATCCTCATACTCTGATCTCTTGGAGTCAATCGTCAACCCTCCATCTTCCAATGATTGGTTTGGTGCTGGTCATGGCCTTGGACCGGGTGTAACGTTTACTCCTGGGCGCGGCTCGACTCAAGGGGCGGAATTAGAACCTCGAGAGATGCTTTTTTAATTGTTGACGCTCGTTTCACGCCCGCTTTCTTACTGTTTCATTATAAGCCTTTATGATAGCGCACTTTCCCTTCAATTACGAATCTGATATTTGGTGTAATGTACGGACTGCTCACTGCTACATATGACATAGCAGTGTGCGAAAATGTCTATATTCGTCCTATTCATACGGTATCATACCCAAAAGCTTAAGCACCAAACGTCAGATCTCTGATGACCTCTCCTGCTCGAACACCAATTACGCTCAACAACGTGTCGCTTAACCCGTGTGTATTCTCCTCAACGCCTTGCAAATAGATTCTTGGAGTGAACTGGCCGTATTCCTTCCCGTTCGTCTTCCCGCCAGATGGAATCAGACGATAATTGCGCGAAATGTAGACCTCTTCGCAACGTGGGCTCTTGTCCATTTGAGAAGAGAAACCACCCATATCTGGCGATGTCGGAGGACTGCTGTTGGGGCTACTGATTGTAGAGGGCGAGGACGCGCCATAATCAGATCGCATGGTGCTGAATGGGCTAGGTTGTGGCAGTTCCACGTTTTCAGACACTGGCATCAACCGGACGTCGCTCGACAGCGAGCTGAGGCCAAAATGACGGGCTATGTCGGAATTTTTCAGGAGATTAACCCATGAAGAACGTTCATAACCTGTCGCATAGACGATTGCGTCGTAGTGCTGCTCTGCGGTCTCGAGACTGACGACGTTCCGGGTGGCTATCGAGAATCGTGGTACACCTTTGTTGTTCGGTGGAATATTTTCTGGAGAAAGAAGAAGGCCTAATGGGGTACCGGCTGTGTCTTCGTTCTCGATTTTGACTGATGTGATAAAAGTATAAGGTCTGACGTTGATAAACGGTTCCGAATGATCCATGACATTGCTTAGCCGGTGAGCAATTCCTGAATCGAGACTTTGGTCATAAATGGTCTCATAGAGCTGAAATTGCACACTTTATTAGAAAGAAAAAATTCGCTCAAAAAGAGGTGGTACGCACAGCTTCCAATGTGCGAGAGTTCACGACCCCATAATTGGTGAGTTTGTATTCCGCAAGCCTCATGTCTCGTAGTTGCCTTGTTGACAGAGAATACCAGGTGTCCGTCGCTAGTCATTGCGGATTATTTGAATATGTTCGTTCTTGGAAAGCCGAAGGCTGCTTACCGGCTGGGTCAAATATTTCATTTGCAAATGGTGAGTCGTCGCTTGGTTTCAAGGCACCTTTGCGTATCAGCATGTCGACCTGATGCCGACTGACTGATGGAATGTTGCTTAAGCGCCGGCGTAGATCCATCGTAACCTCGGCTGCTGACTGGCTAGACCCGATGACAGCCAGACGAAGGTCTCTTGAAGTTCCTGAGAGGGTGCCAAGTATTTTGGAGATCGACGTCGCGTAGGACGAGCTATGGACGATATGCGGATGCGTAACCACCGACGACAACACCGGTGGAATCCGAGGACATCCGCCTGGCGAAATGATAATATTTCCTATGATTTCTTTAGTAACACCTCGATTCGAATGACTGTTGATGCTTACTGGATTTTATGATGTCTTCTTCTCCGGTCAAGAGGTTTCGACAACGGATAGCAACAGTATCGTCCGTTGCGCTGCTGATCCCTACAACCTCATGACCGTACAAGACGTTCACCCCTTTTTCCTGAACCCGACAAGCCGCCCACGAAAGATAGTCAGAGTATTCTTTCCGAGTGGGTATAGTGGAGGCTCGGTTAATGAAGGACACAAGACGACCTTGGCTGTGAAGGTACGACAAGAACGTATACGGCGACTTTGGATTTCGCAAGGTAGCCAAATCTTTCATGAAGCTATACATGCAAGCTCATCGTAAGTTTATATTTTCGCTTCACTTTAAATGACCGCTGACCTTATCTGCATTCTAGCATCGGGAAGTAGCATGCCGGGATGCCATCGAAAGCTTTTATGCTTCTCGATGAAAAGAGCCTTTTTTACGGGATATGGGGCAGAGATCTGCGGGATAAGACCTGTCAGTAAGTATTGACCAGAGTGCGCGAGGAATGGGTCAGGACGAACCGCCGGGTCTTCCCATTGTTCAGTCAAAGCGCCAGCTACGGCAATGTTCGCTGGGCCGAAGCCAAGGCCGACCAGGTCGAAAATCATTTCCTTGTAGTAGGGAAGCGACATATTGACGGGGCTCCAGAAATAGGAAGGCGATTTGGAGGAGCTTCCAGAAGTCCATGGTCGATCTTATACCACCCCTCGACCTATGCTCCGCGGGTATAGTTTGAATTTAGGCCGTCCTAAGGGGGAAATTCGCGAACCTGATGCTTTCCGGATATTCCATGGAAACTAAAGCCGTGATACTTTGGCGCCATGTTCTAACTTTTCGCGACCGAAGGTGGACCCATAGTATTCGATCTAATCAGATTAGACCGACTGATGGGTAAATTTATCTGATAGCACCTGATGACAAGGCGCCAAGGACTGAATCGGGCAATCACGGCTATCATGGTGCGTATCTGATAAGATTGCATGTGCTTGCCAAGCGCCGAAGTCCTGAAATTATGTCTTTCAACCTCCAATCCATCTGCAAATTTCTATCAACTCCGAGGAGCCAAGGACCGACATCATCTCGCAACTCGGCATGAATATCCGATATTTTTTTTCACGTTCTTGCCGGCCCCCCACTGGATACAAGATGTCACCGTTTCATGGTGTAACGGTTTCTCCGATCGCACTTTTTTTGCCCTCCTTTTAAACCTGCTCGATATTTCCACTGCACGATTTCATTTCCGGCGCACCATGGACTCCGCCACCGACTCGAACAAATTTTTAGATGTTCTTCTCAGTGGCTATAGTTATGCAGAATGGCCTGACCTCTCTGGAGAGCGCTTACCATTTGGCAGTCGCACTCATACTGCTTCCAAACACATCTTACTATCCGAAACGGCAGCTCCAGCTATTGGCGGTGTCAGTAAATCTATCATTATTTTGGCAACCGCCCAAGTCGTTGGCGCGTATTGTGGTATCTCCGACGTCTTACTCGCCGTTCAAGCACCAGACGGCGCTATAGGTATGGTTAGAATAACCTGGGGAAGCGAAGATTGTTGGCAAGAGGTCATTCTTGATGTAGAATCTGCCTTACAGGAGGCTTTCAAGCAACCTTTATCCTTGCATATGGCGCGTGAAGCGCTGTCCCTGAACAAGAGCCAGTACCCGTATTTAGCGGTATGCAGGTTCAACGAACAACACGTTCTAGAAGAGCCATTGCCTCCAGTTTTTTCATATCACAACTCCGAGTTAAACCTCTCAGCATCCCTTTCCAGTATTCATCCCCAAGTATCGATCCAAATTATTGCACAAGTCTCTGAACTTATTCGACACGCTTATGATTCGCCCTCGTCGAAGTTTACTTCACTTCCCCCCCTTCCAACCGAGATCCTATCTATTTGTGAACGAGGCACGGACGACGATGTTATATCTGCATATCCGCATCTGTTCCCTGCTTCCTTTGCTCCAGACTATCTCGCTCAACGGGCCGAGGACATGCCCTACGGAATCGCAGTTCAGTGGTATTCGGAACTCTCCCTCGACGCATCAGAATTTCGTTATGAAAGGACGTCATACGCGCAACTTCACCGGAAATCGAATCAAGTAGCTAGATGGCTACTTCGCCTTGGTATCCAACCAGAGGACCGCGTTGCAGTATGCCTAGAGCGAGACTTGGATTTTCACGCCTCTATGATCGGCATCATGAGAGCAGGTGGATGTTATGTCCCTGTAAGTTTTTTCCCACAATTTAATCCAAGGTGTGTGCTGACGAGGAAACCAGATTGACCCCGAACTTCCACTGGAACGAAAAACGTACATTGCCAAAGACGCAAGTGCCGCTTTCGTCCTCACTTCATCAGAAATCGTGACTGCAGATGTTTTCGGTTCCATCACACTCTACATTGACGACGAAGCTCGACGGGCTGAAATTCTCAAAGAAGGAGATGACGATCTTAAGTGTATGAAATCCGACAATTTGGCATATTTATTATATACCTCAGGTCAGCTCGATTCTACCTGGTCGTACGAACATTCACCGGAAGATAACGCCTTTAAAAGGTACCACTGGAAATCCCAAAGGTTGCCTGCTAACACATCGTGGCCTCGCTCAAACTATTCTTGCACTCAGCAGCACAGCGGCGGACGTTCGTTTGGATGATATCCATGATGGTCGCTACCTTGCCGTTGCTTGTGAGTTTATATGTCCTGCGTAATCAGACTTACGAGATTGTTGACTGACCTTATCACAGCAATTGCATTCGATGTTCATCTAGCCGAGACGTTTGTTCCTATCGCACTGGGAATGCCCCTCCTCAGTGCTCGTCGGTCCCAGCTTCTTGAACACCTTCCAAGCTACGTCAACAAACTTGGAGTCACACATTTGGGGATCGTTCCAAGTTTGATCGAGGCTACTCTAAACGCCACCCAAGGGGATTTGGAAGGAAATGAAATGGCGTTGAAATATATAGCTAGCGGAGGTGAAAAAATGAGTGACTCTGTAAGTGTCGCCATATATACGTAGTTGTAGAATCTCATTGGAACCTTTCTAGATTCTCGACAAATGGGCCGACCATCCTCAAATACGCCTTGCCAATTTTTATGGGCCAAGCGAAGTCACTATTGGTTGCTGTGCTAGATATATGTCGTCTACTACACCAAGATCGAATATCGGAAGACCTTTCGCGAATGTTTCTGCCTATGTGAGTTTCTAGGAGTCATTAAACACTCGTGGAAATATATTCATTGCCGTTAGGTCGTTGACTCGGGGATGCACATTCTTCTCCGGGGTGCCATTGGAGAGTTGGTCGTGGAAGGTCCATTGGTTGGACGTGGGTATCACGGCAGACCCGACCTTACCGCCAAAGTCTTCCTGAATTGGCCCAGAAAAGATTGTTGGGCCTACCGAACTGGTGATTTAGTCCGTGAGTGTCTTTCATCAGATATGGGAATTCCTCTAGTTCATCTCTGCTCTACAGGAATGATGCCTGACTCTAGTATCGAAATTCTTGGACGAATCGACACGCAGATTAAATTACGAGGTGTCCGTATCGAATCCGAGGGTATTTCCGCGATTATTCGCAGGGCAGGGCCTTCATCCGACGCCTTCAATGTCGACGCCACCACCATCCTCGCAAAACACCCTGTAATCAACGTGGACCAACTGGTGTCGTTCATAACGTGGGATAAACCACTGCCTGTATCAGTTCGCAATTCCAAAAGGCCGTACATATCTGTACCGCCTATGGGTTTACTGAAAGAAATAAAGGCGACATGTGAATCGGAGCTCCCAGCTTACATGCGACCCAGTCACTTCATTCCTCTCAGTTGGCTTCCTTTGAGTTCTAATGGCAAGACGGATACAAAGCTACTTGCCGACCTTTTCAAGAATCTCAGCCTTGAAGAAATTGCCAAACTTTCGATTTCTCCTGGTGGGGAAAATTTAAGACAATGCACCGAGATAGAAATGAAGCTTGTCGACGTCCTTCGAAATCACCTCACGCTGCCACTCGAGAACCCTCATCCTGGAATCAATGTTTTTGAATGTGGGTTAGACTCTATCGGGGTCATAAAATTTACGTCTGCCCTCAAGTGTGCATTCAAGATCAAAATAACGCCATCACAAGTTATGAAAGCCCCTCGCATATCAGATATCGCGTTTCACCTTACTGCTACGAAACCCCACAAACGGCATCCGCCACTCGACTTGGATACTTGCTCTATCAAGGCATTACATTCAATATATAATGTAAACCATGTAGAGGACGTCCTTCCATCATTCGCCATTCAAGAAGGTGTCCTTTCAAGATCCGCAGATGTGGATACACTCTATGTTCAGCATGTCCTTATTAATTGCAAAACTGATATATCCATCTCTCGTCTTCGCCAGGCCTGGGAATGGGTGGCTGAACGCCAGCAGATCTTGAGGTACCTATTTGCTTTCACTTCCATATTTTGCCAGATCTGACCGCCAAATAGGACCGTCTTCCATTTTGGTCGGACCTTGCATCAAGTGGTGCTTAAGCCGGAGTCGTGCAGTTTAAATTGGGAAAGCAAAGAAACCACTGTACTTCCCGATTCAGAGTCCTTTCGTCAGTTTTTCCTATCCCGCGAAGCTCCTGCTATAGCGAGGAAGATTAACCAGTCCATCTCCACTGCGCCGCCATATCAACTATCCGTGTATCCATCGGAGAAGCAGAACTTCGTGGCTTTATCCATCCACCATGCCCTATTTGACGGCATTTCACTTCCGCAGCTTTTTCTTCAAGTTGAACAACACTACCTTGGGTTCTCATCCTGCCCCGATACTCCTGCATCAGAAATCCTTCAGTACATTTCTGCAATAGATCTTGATGAGGCCGAAAAGTTCTGGAGGGAATACTTCGATGGTTTCACGTGGCCGCGAGCACTTTTGTTATCACAGCCGTCTCAGTCGACCAACAGAATGGTTCTCGATTTTAAAATCCCCCTTTCGACACTCAAAAAATCCTCCTCGCTACATCAGGTAACCGTGCAAGCTCTTTTTACTTGTGCGTTTGCCAATCTTCTTGCGTCCAACGTTTATCGACGCAAGGATGTTGTCTTTGGGGTAGGTTATATTGTCCTTCTGATATTCACGAGCTGACCATTAGCGACAGGTCCTTCGGTCCGGTCGACTACTGCCGGTTGACCGCATCGAAGATGCAATACTTCCGTTAGTAGCTATTCTTCCAGTGCGCGTATGCTTCGAAGATCCGCAAGTGTCGTTGCAAACGATCCAAGAGGGAATAAGTTCAAGTATCGAATACGAACACTTACCTCTGGGGAAAATGCAGGGGTGGATCAGACCGGGGAATCCCCTATTCGATATACTTTTCTCCGTATCTGTTAACGTATTACCAGAGAGCAACGTGTGGGACGTCATTGAAAGTGAACCTCCGGAAGCCGATGTGAGTAATCATAGAGACATTGGCAAACTTATATTGATGTACCTAGTATCCTCTTGCTGTGGAGGTCGTCCTGAACCCACGGACGGATTCCGTCCTCGTACAAGCTGCATGGATAACTGAATCTCCTCCAAACTGGCTTCACGAACTTGAGGACGTGGTTCATTCCCTCGCGGTTAACCCGACGTTGTATCTTTCTCAGTCGCTTGACGACCTCTCATACACGGCTTCTGGACTTGATTGCTTCAACGGGACGCAAGAGTCCAAATCCGAGAACGACAAAATCGCAGATGCCAATCCTATGATACTCCGAATTCTGCAAACAACCGTCGGCAATTTCTTTGGGTTCGATCCTACAATCGTAACCGCTTCCACCTCATTGATATCGATGGGTTTGGATTCTATAAAGTCAGTCGGCCTCGCTAAAGCCATTACAAAGGAGGGCCTGCCGGTAACATCAACGGAAATACTACGTAATTCTACTCTACAACAGTTGGCCAACCACATAAATGCCAAAAATTCTCATCCTGACGACGATCAAATCCAGCCTGTTATTGGTCTCCACCCAGATGTCCTCGCAGAGATTAACGCAGTCCACATGAAACTTTTAGACCACGACATAGTCGAATTTTTTCCAACTACTGCTTTACAAGCTGGCATGTTGTCACAGGTATATACATTTTACTTTCTCCCAAAATTGGCGAATTGTACTGAATTTTTTGAAGACAGTGAGTTCGAAGGGTGAACTTTATGTCCACGCTTTCCCTTTACCCATACCTGATTTTGTTGACGCGGACCGCCTCTTTTGGGCTTGGAGCAAAGTTGTCGCGTCATTCTCTATCTTGCGAACGTCATTCCACTTTGCAACGGAATCGGGCATCTGGGTACAAGCCGTGCATTCCGAAGCTACTCTTGACTGGTCGGAGGTTTCGGTGGATTCTGACAATTCGGAGAGCTACAAACTCGAATTACAATCGTTCCTAGGATCCATAAAAATCGAGGACGAAACAAGCTTTAAACAACCTCCTCGTTGGTTACGACTATTCACATTCCAGGATGGGTCCTCCCGCCTTGTCCTGGTGATGCATCACGCCTTGTATGATGGCATATCGGTTGGTAAACTCAGTCACACCTTAGATGCCTTCTACCGGGACCTTCCTGTTATCATTTCGACTCAGTTCCACGACCTGCTACCCCACTTTCTTCGCCAGGAAAAAGCAGGGATTACATATTGGCTCAAGAGAATGCGAATATATAAACCAATTCGCCTTCCTCAACTACATCCTTTCCCCCTGTCCACGGCAGCTACGGTCAAGAGATTTGTTTCGTTGGACCCCTCGAAGGTCAAAGAAATACTGAACCAGGCGTCAGTAACCATGCAGTGTATTTGCCAAGCCGCATTGGCAAAGGTACTCAGCGCATACACCAGGGAAGCTGATGTCGTTTTTGGACACACTGTCTCAGGACGAAGTATACCTGGTGCGGAGAATGTTATTGGACCTGTACTTGTAACACGTTTCGCCTCTTTATGTGTTCCTTTAACTGAATGTTCTCCCTTGCAGAACACCATTCCTTGCTGCGTTCGACTAGAAGCCAACATGAGCAACTTAGACCTTTTGAGATCCATCCACCAAGGAAACCTCGACGGCCTTCTGTGGCAGCAAGCCTCGGTCCGTACCATACAAAAGGCGCTCGGTGTTGATAGTCTATGGGATTCTTTGTTCCTGTTTCAGCCCGCCCAACTCAACCAAATTGATGAATCTCCCAACTGGACTTTCGAGGAAAAGGCTGCCATTAGCGAAGTCAAAATTCAGGTGAATTGTTTGTGCATTTAAGTTCACAGGAGGATTACTCAAGCAATGTAATACAGTACCCCCTCAACGTTGAGATGCTGCATCATGACTCCGGCATCACTGTCAAATGCGCATCACGGCCAGATTACATCGGCCAGCTTGATCTAAATGGCATCGCTGAGGAGTTACACAAATCCATCCAACATATTTTATGCGATCCTTATGGCCGCGTCACCGATGATATTTCGATATTTCCGAGAAATGCGACCTTTTCTTATGATAGTCAGGAGGATATGGTGGAACACCCGCCCAAGATCGGATCCAGGACTGGTTTAACTGCGTCGGTCGACTCTTTTCGCTTCCAATCGATACTCGTGGCTTTGACAGGTGCTCCAATTTCTTCCATCAAACCGGAGACGCCCCTTGTCGCCCTGGGTATCGACTCCATAATGGCTATCCAAATTGTTGGAAAGTTCAGGAAAGCTGGGGTAAAAATCACTGCCAGTGATGTTGTTAGTAGTAGAACTGTCGGTGATATGCTCGGGAAAGTCAAATCTCTAGAAAGCGGTTCGATTGACGAAACGGTTGCAACAGAGGAGATTCCAGATGAAGAGAAGGCTGCGGTTTGCTTGAAGCTGGGTGTCAACGCAGAAAAAATTGAATCCATCTGTCATGCATCCTCAGGAATGAAGTGGCTTATCGGAGCTTGGCAGAAGAGCTTGGGAACTCGTTTCCATCCCGTCTTCGCCTATCGACTGCCCGATGAAATCGATGTGACAAGGATGGAGGCTGCCTGGGCTTCCTTGGTTCAGCGACATCCCGTCCTAAGATCCACATTTGCGTGTCCGCGAGGTTATGAAACCCCGCGGCTCGTCGTATTCAAGACAGTGGACAAGTCATGGTCGGAAGAGTATGTTGCTGAAGACGCGATGATCTTCCCCTGGATGAAAGCCCTTCTGTCGAATCCCGCCCCAGTATCATCACCTCCTGCTCGAGCACTGCTTCTCCGTTCCAGCCGACACCTTTACTTCATTTTGCATCTTCATCACTTCCAGTACGACGCATGGAGCCTGCAATTGTTGATTTATGAATTATCTTGCCTGTACAGAAATTCACAGGCAGCAGTTTCAAACAAACTACAAAAATTTCTGGACTACTACGGGCCCAATCCTATGCATCTAACACAGCAGCGACACTATTGGCAGAGTTGTTTCGTTTCGGGATTTAAGCCGTCGCTTTTCCCGACTCTGAAACTCAACACCACGCCCCAATTTGTGCAGAGGATCGTCCGAACGAATACCGCGAGCATACCCGACGCTTCAAAGTGCGCAGAACAGGCACGGTCCCTTGGCGTCTCTCTGAACTCCGTCTTCCTAGCATGCTGGGCAATCATACAAGGGCAGATGTCGTCTTCGCCGTCTTCAACTTTCGGCTTGTGGCATTCCGGTAGAACGGGCGGAATGGAAGATGTAGCAAACCTAGCTGTTCCTTGCATGAATGTCCTCCCTATGCACATCCCCGCTGTCGATGAAAAAGACGTCCTTGGAATCGCTAAACGGGTTCAGAGGGACTTACATCGGCGCACATCTGTGATTGAACAAAGTGATCTTGTCCTTGTGCACCGTTGGGTAGGCTTTGAAAACACGCCGATTTGCAACGTTTTCATTAATATAGTCAAGGTGGCCATAGACGCCTCCTTCAGCGATCCCTTACTCCAGCCAATAGATGTGAGTATTTGTGTTGTATAATAATGCAGAGTCTAATGTATAACAGGCTCCTTACTTTGTCCCCGATCAAGTCGACTTTGACAGAAGCACCATGGACAAGCTGGCAATCACCCAACTCATCCAAGACGATCTTATGATAGACATTGCGGTGATAGACAGGTCAGACAGTGTCATGATGTCAATCGACGCATCTGCCTCGATGATGGATGAAATGCAAGCCGACTCCTTGATATGCCGTTGGGCGGATAGTGTACAAGCGGCTCTCGGATTACGATAGTGTAGTACGAACCCTAGCCGTCTTCGTCGCCGTGAAATGATATCCTAGTCATCCTTCGGCTCGTGGCCGCGGCGAGCGATGGCAAGACACTCAGCTTCTGAGCCCTTCAGCCAGATCACCTCAATCCCTGCATCTTGCAACTTTCGAGCACCTTCACATTTGACGAAGTCATCCGGTTCACCAGCGCCAATGAAACATCGCTTAACCTTGAATGCAATGAGAGCATCGGTACAAGGGGCGAGCCCGGAGGTCCTTACAGAGCATGGCTCGAGCGTAGTATAGACGTCTATGTGAGCCATCATGTCATCTCTGGGTGTATTTGGTGGAAAGAGCGAGGTGAGCTGATCAGAGGAAAGACTCTTGGCCTTGAACAATGCATTTGCCTCTGCATGAGTGTTTCCGGGAAGTTCTCTGGAATAGCCTGTGGCAAGGACGACAGGTGCGAACCCATCAACGGGTAAGTTGACTACCAGCGCACATCCGACACAGAAAGCAGTGGGAGTGGGAATAGCTTTCTGAGCTTCTGCGATGGCAATGCGAAGATGCTCGGTATGCAGGTCGTCCTATCCATAATATAAGCATCAACCGTTGCAAGCTTGCAGCAAACGTACTACAGGATGATTGAAAGCCATAAAGGTGCATTATGTAAGCAAAGTCGTAAACTTTATGTGGTCGAGATCGCCTCAACAACAACTTGAAACTCGCCTCCATCATGTCCTCCCCAGACCCCGACGTAGCAATGTCTCGAGACCACGTAAACGATGCTGATGACCCCATGCAGGGCTCAGGTCAAGAGGATGAAGAGGCTGAAGGTGATGCGACCATGCCTGGCGTCACAGACGACAGTTCGGAAGAAGGAGAAGATGATGAGGATGAGGCACGTCGGGTGCGGGAGGGCTTTATTGTAGAGGACGAGGAAGACGAGGAAGAAGACGAGGACGAAGCCCCACGCAAGCGCAGGAAACGAAGAAAAAGACACCATCGTGGTAAGTCCGTTTCCGTTTTTTTGAACCTCCTTAGGATCAATCAACTCCCTTCATTAGAAGACGAAACATTGGAAGAGGACGACCTTGAACTGCTGGAAGAGAATACTGGGGGTGCATTCAAAAGGAAGAGTCGCCTCACTCGCCTCCGTCATCGCGAGTCAGAATCTCCTCCAGCGGCTTCTTCCTCCAAACGACAAGCAGTTGTTGAATCATCCGAGGATGACCTAGACAATGATGATGGCATGCACGAAGCTCCTGATATTGGGAAGATCTGGGACGACGAACGCCGTGGGGATGAAGACGACGAGGATCTTTCGGACGACTTCATCGAGTACAGCGAGGAGGAGGAAGGCATTACTATGAACGAGGAGGCGCGTGAGGCTAGGAGGCAGGAGAAGAAACAAGAGCAGTTCCGCCGTAAGAGAGCAAGGGTTCGTCCAGAGTTAGCTGGAATTGACGCGAAGTATGTTTTTGCTTCTATTTGATACGGTTATCTGCTAATGCCTGGTCATCTCTTTTCAGTGCCTGGGATGAGATACACGACGTATTCGGGGACGGCCATGAATACGACTGGGCTTTGGTCGGTGACGACGACGCTGACCTCGAGGAAGAACAATACAAACCTGAGATGAAATATCAGGATGTAAGGAAATATATTTTTCTCATTATTTTCCCCCTTATCCATGTTCTCTTAGGTATTTGAGCCCTCAGAGATACGGAAGCGAATGCTGACGGAAGATGATGATCTCATTCGTGCACTGGACATTCCTGAGCGAATGCAACTGGCCACCTCATCCCTTTCGCAAACCACGTCTTTGTCTGCTCATACTAAGCTGACAGAAGAGGACCTCGGAGACGCTGCGATGTGGGTTACTCAGCGCCTATCTTTTCAGAAGAACAAAGACTTTTTTATGCCTGATGGCGTCTATCAGCACCTTCAAGGCGCCCTTGTTTTGGCGGTGACTTACACTCTTCGTCAACTCTTTGTTGAGGAATACGAAGTTCCGTATATTTGGGCTCATAAACGTGATTATATCAGTCACTTTGACGCCCGTGACATCCGATCTCGTGTCGAACTTTTGAAACTCCCAGAACTATGGCGGATTAATTCCCTTGGCCAGAGGTATAGGTCCCTTCTGGAGCGCCGCAGGGCTTTGTCCATATCCTATGAGCGGCTTCAGGTCAAGGACGAGTATTACGAAGACGAGATACAACCCCAGATTGACAGCGTCGAGGTTGTCGCTGACGCTACGGAATGGCTATCGATGAAATATAAAGATAAAAAGCAAGACTCCGCGACTGAATTTCGTTTTCATGACGACGAGGAACCTGAAACTGCGCAAAAACGGAAGATGCCCAGTCGTATCTCCGCCTATGAGGTTGCAAAGAAGAGCATTGTTTCCAAACTGGCCGACGTGAGAAATTTTAAACCCCCTTTTTTCAAGCAGAAACCAATACTTACAGTTGTGTGCTAGAAATTCGGACTTCCGCCACATCAGGTTGTTTTGAACTTCTTGGCTTCGCAACATGTTCACTTCGTTGACGACGTCGATCTCAACCCAGTCGCATATGCAGAGCAATTTGCAGACTCCGATCCGAGCAAAGCACAGACGGCGGAGGAGCTGCTTCGACGAGCGCGCATGATTCTATCTACTGAACTCGGGAAGGACCCTCTCCTCCGCAACCACATGCGCAAAATTTTCAGGGAAGATGCGCGAATTACTGTCGAACCAACAGAGCGAGGTATTACCAAAATCGATGACAGTCATCCCTATTTTGTGAGCGTTCTTCGTAATTTAGATGTGTCCCTTCTGTTCCTGATTAGTTTGTTATAGAATTTCAAGTACTTGTTGCAGAAGCCTATCAACGACATGCTAGATACCCCCCAATTTCTACATATCCTAGCTGCAGAAGCTGACCATCTGGTGACTGTCTCGATTTTTGTTCCTCCCGACTCCAAGGCAGGATTAGAGCGTCGGCTTCTTGACGCAATTTCTTCTGATAGTTTCAGTGATTCTGCGAAGGCATGGAACGCAGAACGTTCGCTTGTTGTTCAAGAGGTCATCCAGCAACATTTAATTCCTGCTGGGATAAAATGGACCAGGGAATACATCCGTGAAGAGGTCGAAGATGTCCTTGGCGCTCGTTCCAGCGATCTCCTTCGGCAGGTAGGTGTTGAAGTATTTGGTGGATTTGTGATTGCTAACGATTTACAGCGGGTTGACGTGGCGCCGTTCTTGACACGTGAACTCAAATACGGGGAATCAGCATGTTCAGTGCTCGCTATTTCATGGGGGAAAGGCGATCCGCACAAAGATGCCATCACTGTCGTCTTTGTCGATGAGGCAGGGCGAATGCGGGAACATACCAAAATCGACAACCTTCACGACATGGACAACAGGGACGAGTTCAAAGACCTGTTGGTGCGACGGAAGCCCGATGTCGCCGTTGTCGGCGGTTTCAGCGTTGCTACATTGAAGTTGATGCATCTAGTTAAAGAAATATTCCGAGGTTCGAATGGGCAAAATCAAGAAGAGACTGCCTGGGGACAGCCAGCCGCAGCCGAGGAAGTATTCGACATTCCAGCCATTTACGTTAACGATGACGTTGCACGCATCTATCAACATAGCAAACGAGCGTCGGATGAATTCAGTGCACTGTCACCAACTGCGAAGTATTGCGTTGGCTTGGCTCGCTATGTCCAAAGTCCGTTGAATGAATTTGCTGCTCTTGGGGCTGATATTACTGCAATATCTTTTGACGAGGAAAATCAACATCTCGTACGTCCCTTACTTACTCGCCCATTTGCCTGTTCAGCTTTCTTACCTGTCTATAGGTTCCTAAGGAGAAACTGCTCACTGCCTTTGAACAAGTACTTGTTGATGTAACCAATAAGGTTGGGGTGGATATCAACCGTGCTGTAACGGATCCATATTACCAGCACCTTCTTCCCTTTGTCTGTGGTTTGGGCCCTCGCAAAGCTCAAGTCCTGGTCAAGAAAATAGCTGCACAGGTTCGTGGAGTGCCATTTCATTGTTAACGGCACTCATTTTTCAAACTCTCTCCAGGGGGGCACTCTGGTCAACCGTGACCAGTTCATCAAAGCGGGCTTACTTACAACAAAAATCTTTTTGAACGCGACAGGATTTTTGCGGGTTATACAGGATCGGGACAAAGGCGGTAAATACCGACCAGATGATGAAAATGCCCCAGACCCATTGGACGATACACGCATTCATCCGGAGGATTACGAGCTTGCTCGGAAAATGGCCACGGATGCTCTTGAACTCGACGAGGAAGACATCCACGACGAGCACCCCTCCCAGGTGGTTACAGCCATCATGAGCGACAAAGATAAAAACAGGAAGTTGCTCGAGCTCAACCTGGATGAGTTTGCAATCAGCTTATTCGAGGCTCATCATGACCAAAAACGACTAACGTTGGATGTCATTCGCGAAGAACTAGTCAAACCTTTTGGGGAAAAAAGGGGAAAATTCCGCCTTCCTAGTGAATGGGAAGTTCTCACCATGCTCAGCGGAGAAACGCCCAAGACACTCAATATTGGTTTCATCGTTTCTGCGCTGGTGTATCGCACTCAGAAAGAATGCATCAATGTCCGTCTCGATTCAGGCGTTGAAGGTATCATTAAGCCCGAGAACACGGATGATGCGAGTCGCAATTCCTTGAAGAAAGGCCAAACCATCACAGTCGTTGTGATTGCACTGATGTTCCACGTCGATCGTGACGATTTCGTCATTGATTTATCTAACCGGCCCACGGATATGCAAGAGGGAGACCGCATGTTCAGGTATCTGCAGCGTGATGCCCTGTGGAATGTCGATCGCCACGAAAAGGATCAAGAAATGCTTGACAGGAAAAAACGGGCAGAAACCGATCGTGCCCGTCGAGTCATCAAGCACCCAAATTTCCATAATTTTAACACAGCTCAAGCGGAGGCATATCTCGAGAAACAGCAGCGTGGTGATGTTGTCATTCGTCCTTCTTCCAAAGGAATCAACCACCTGGCAGTGACATGGAAAGTTGATGACAGGCTGTATCAGCACATTGGTACGCAACTATCGCATGTTATACTAATCATCAACTGAAAGTATCTATCAGATGTTACCGAACTCAACGCCGATCCAACTGGCCAAACTGTTGGGGGCCAGCTCGTTGTCGATCCTACTCATACATACTCGGATTTGGATGAGCTCATCGTTAATCACGTGCAGGCGATGGCCCGACGCGTTGAAGAACTGATGGCTCATGAGAAATTCAAACATGGCTCTGAAGATGATTTGCGTAAGGATACACAGTTTCCTATCTCTTGTTTCTCGCAATGTGGCTCATCCTTTATCAGACATTTTCTTGAAGAATTTTCTGGCAGCTAATCCAGCCAAAAGTATGTATGGCTTCACGCTCAACAGAAAACGTCCTGGACATTTCAGCCTGTGCTTCTTGGCTAACAAAAATTCGACTGTGCAAACTTGGGTAGGCCCTATTTCATTTAGGAAGTTGGCTATAGTTCTTGAATCAATTTTTAGCCGATCCGAGTGGCTCCAGAAGCGTACTACCTGTTTGACGCCGCAGCTGTAGGAGTACCAGAACTTTGCGATGCGTTCAAAGTCAGGTATGTATTACTGTTTTTGGAATCGAGACTTGCTCTCATGAATTGCGTAGGCATCTCCATGAGTCGCAGAATTTGGTTGTCGCTGGTGGGAAAACCCCCTATGGTGCAGGAATGCGAACACCTGCTCGGCCTGGAGGCGCAACGCCAGGGCATCTGTCTGTTCGTCAGGTCGGACGAACACCTAACCCATACGCCGGCGGTTCCCAGACGCCATATGTGGGACCTCACGGACCATCCAACTTCGTTCCTCCACAGCAACCTCCACAGCACACGACCTTTGGCTATCAAACTCCCTCACATCGCCAACCCATGTACGGCCAACCCCCACCAATGCCTCCACCGAACATGAATCCTGGCCGTCCGCCAACAGGTGTTTGGGGACAGGCATGGCCTTAGCTATAGTATGTACGGCTCTGCTTCTGTATTTATCAATGTGATGGCCTTAGCTACATAACAAGTATTGCCATTTGTAAATTATTTTTTGCACAAGTTAAATACAGTGGTTTGTCATGGTTTGAGAGATAAGCGGTTCGGAGGCATCAACAAAAAGTACATTTATACAGGGAATGGCAGAGAGCTTTCATCATTCCAAGCGTTTGATGTCGTGTACAAAGACGGTGCGCGTTGACTCCCCATACCAACCGCGATTGCTGCTTGCACTGACAAGAAATCTTGCTCCAGGATCCACGACTAGAAGGGTGAACGGTAAGAAATACAATCATCGCGATAATTGGCCAACTCACTCATTTGAGATATATAACCCCCATGATGACCTGGAATAATCTTAAACGGTACACCACTTTTGGACTTCCCCCAAGGGTCTTCCCCTCCGTCCGCAACGTTCCAAAGGCGAATGTTGTCCACAGAAGCACTACGTAGTCGACGAATAAGACGCGTTCCGCAATCCAAGAGGAAACAGATGAGGGCTCTCACCATGCTATATGTCGACAATCGGGAAAGGGGACGACGCATGAAACGACACCTGAGCTTGTGGGATTGCGCAGTGTTTTCAAGTGTCTGGGGGTGTTTCTTGGGCCGCTCTGCCCAAGTACACGGACATCCCATACATCAACAGTGCCATTGCGCCTTCCAGCGTAGATCTGTGCACCATCTGCGGACCAGCAAGCCTATAAGAATCGATGAGTCCAACTCTTGGAAAGGGATCTATAAGGAAGACATACAGAAAGACACCACGGCGGTGTTTTTTCGCTCATCTCCAATCTCCCAACTCCGTAACCGGCACTTTGCACTCGCCTGTCCCACAAGATGACTTGGCCATCGATAAAGGAGGTCATTAGAAGTTCGGGAGAGTAAGTGGAATAAGCAACAGGGTCGAAGAGAGGTGGGGCTCCTCTCGGTGGAGGGGCTATTGTGCGTGGCTGCTGCACCGATGCTGGTGGTGGTTGGGCCTGTGAGTTGCCTGGAACAGCAAGCTTTGTTTCAGCCGACGGGGCCGGCTGGGAATTGTCCTCTGGCACATCGTCGAACAGAGGGTCAAACGAGGCATCGGAGCGTGCGTCGGTGTCTACCTGCATGACTTGGGACTTGTCATCTTCCAATGGGTCCATAGTAAACATTGCATTCGCTAGATCTGCTTGGCCCGACTCCATGGTAGAGTCCACATTCATGGTGTCTGAAGTAGGCTGCGTCTGGTCCACGGATTCGTGATTACTGCTTTGTTGACTTGGTTGACTGTATACGGAAGGCCCAGTTTGCACATAGCCCGAGAATAGAGGGCGCAATCCTATACTTGTTAGCTGGGAGTTGTGGGCTGTGAAATTGCGAACGTTTTGTCCTGTGTTGAGATCCCATTGCTAAGAGAGGAGTCAGAGAAGTTGCAGATATGTGTATGTTTAATATGCGTACGATGGCTTCCCCATCCCAACTGGCACTGAAGAAACTCTTCTCGTCGTAGTCCAGCGCCAGACCGGAAACAGGACCACGATGGCCAGGCATGACATGACACAGTCGTCCAGGATCGTGGCGGACGGTAAATAGGTTAATGTATCCTCCCTATCAACATCTTTATTATTATTATTGAAGACGCGATAAATGCTAAAGAAGACCCCACATCTGTTCCAGCAAGAGCCCACAACGCGTCGGATTGCATCGCAAGACTGTACACAGGAACTAAGCCTGGCTCTTCTTCTGAAGCCTGGACCCCAGGAGGTCTGGGTTCATGCAGCGCCGGGTTTTCCCACCAAAAGCGAAGCTGTCCAGACTTCATGAGCCCTTCCACGACACTAGCGTGGTGGCGTTGAGGCGCGGTTAAGAAGTTCTTGCTGTTCACCGCGGCAAAAATGTCGTAGTCCCTTATATATCCGTCATCCGAGCCCGTAATGAGGTGGGTTATACACGACGATGCAGCTAGTGCGTGGGTGGGGACGGGGTGGGGAATTGCACAGATAGCTTCGATGGTGTATGAACGTGGTACGTGGTCAAGAGAGAACGCGAGGCGCATCCGCCGAAGCTGGGCAGGCGAGAGCTCACGCTTGCGCGGAGGTGACGGTGCTGCAGAACTTGTTTGAGAACTTAACGAGATTAAGGAGACTGAACCGAAATACCAGCCGGGGGAGGGGCCGACGGAGACCTGCTGTCCATACTACGCGTCGAGCCTTGCTCACTAGCGGGTGGCGCGCCTTCCTCGGTGAGGCCTAAATCCAAAGACGGTTCATCGTCGTCTTCCTCATCGTCGTCTTCATCTTCATCTTCCTCGTCCTCGGAATCATCAGATGCGGAGTCCTATGTATATCATATCATTAAGAGAGCTGGGAGATAGGAAGCAGAGGGGTACACACACATCGTCGCCGTCCTCGGTCACGTCGTCTGCCTGCTCGCCATTCGCCATGTTGCCAAGCAGCGGGTCGCCTGCCTCGTCTTCATCCGCGTCCGCGTCAGCGTCGTCCTCACCATCGTAGAGGTCATCGAGAGTCTCGTCTTCCGAGTCGAAGAGGTCCGGTTCCTGCATGGACGGAAAAGGCAAGAGGCAATCACTGACTCTCACCTCATCGGTCGAACATGGTTTTGGGCGATCTAGGGCGAAAGCTCAACGCGGCGCTCTCAGCGCTCAACAGGGCCCCTGTCGTCGACGAAAAGGTTTATTATTCCCTTTTTCTTGTCTCTTCCGCTAATTAATTTGGCAGGTGCTCGATGCGACCCTCAAAGAAATAACTGCTGCCCTCCTCGAGTCCGATGTGAATGTCAAACTCGTCGCATCGCTACGGCAGAAAGTCAAAGCAAAGGTGAAAGCGACGCTAGAAGGAAATGCGGATAAATCAAAGGAGGCCAATAAGAAGAATATGATGCAGAAGGTGTCCCGAGCTCATTCACAATTTCTTCATACCGACACTCATGACGTTCTAGGCTGTATTCGATGAACTGGTCGCACTAGTCGATCCAGGTGTAGAGCCTTACAAGCCCAAGAAGGGTCAATCCAATGTTATCATGGCTGTGGGTCTACAGGTGTGCCTCTACCCGTCTACGCGAAATATCTGAAGCGCCAATAACTCACCTCAGGGCAATGGCAAAACTACAACATGTACCAAGCTTGCCGTGCACTACCAAAAACGAGGCTTGAAATCCGCCATCGTCTGCGCAGATACCTTCCGTGCCGGTGCCTTCGACCAGACCCGGCAGTCAGCGACCAAAGCCAAGGTCGCTTACTTTGGGTCGTACACGGAGACGGACCCCGTGTCCATCGCGGCGCAGGGCGTGGCCAAG
This sequence comes from Galerina marginata, assembly GCA_023014335.1. Lineage (NCBI taxonomy): Eukaryota > Fungi > Basidiomycota > Agaricomycetes > Agaricales > Galerinaceae > Galerina > Galerina marginata. Next base: position 877,690 of record JAECYW010000007.1, on the reverse strand, counting down.
TTCAAGAAGGAAAGGTTCGACGTGATTATTGTGGACACGTCCGGGAGACATAAACAGGAGTCTGAGCTCTTCGAGGAGATGGTGCAGATCGGGGAGGCGGTCAAGCCAAATATGACGGTCTTGATTTTGGACGCGAGTATAGGTGTGCAGAAATTTACTAATTGCATAGGAAATCTATATTGATGTTCTGGTGTTTGCAGGTCAGGCAGCCGAAGCTCAAAGTCGTGCATTCAAAGATGCAGCTGATTTTGGAGCAATTATTGTTACGAAAATGGATGGTCATGCAAAAGGAGGAGGAGCAATCTCAGCGTGAGTTTTTTGCGCTTATGTCCTGCAGGCATGATCTCAAGCCATTTACAAGTGTGGCTGCGACGAAGACACCTATCATCTTCCTGGGTGTCGGTGAGCATCTGCACGACCTGGATCGATTTTCACCGCAGCCGTTCATCTCCAAGCTGCTTGGTCTGGGAGACATGCAAGGACTGATGGAACACATGCAAGATCTGGCGACTCAGAACCCAGACAAGCAAAAAGAAATGGCAAAGAAACTGGAAGAAGGTAAATTGAGCATTCGAGATTGGAGAGAACAAATATCAAACGTCATGAATATGCGAGTGCAATAGCCCTTTTGGTGTCGTATTACCTCGAACTTTTTTCAACAGGGGCCCAATTAGCAAGATCGCCTCGATGATACCTGGACTACCGCAGGAACTCCTACAAGGTTCAGATGAGGAGGGTTCGCTACGGATGAAACGGATGATATATATAACAGACAGCATGACTGCCAGTGAGCTGGACTCGGACGGTTCACCGTTCATGGAGATGGGCAAGGATGGCAAACCCATCGGTCTGACATGGCGGGTGACACGGGTGGCACGCGGGAGTGGGACGAGCGTGCGTGAGGTGGAAGAACTGCTATGTCAGTACCGAATGATGGCGAACATGGCTAAGCAGGCTGGTGGGAAGAACGGATGGTAAGCGCAACCTTACCTTTGGGAACGAAAGCTGATAATGCGGCGTGACAGGTTATCTGCCATGCAGAAGATGCAGAGCGCTGCTGGAGGGAAAGGGCGCGGTGCGGGTGGAATGCCCACACCGGCTCAAATTCAGGCCATGCAGGTGAGACAAAGAGGTAATTATTCAGGGCTTATATACTGACGAAAGTAGCGCGCGATGCCTCCTGGTATGTTGCAACAAATGCAGCGGCAGCTACGGGGTGGAGGAGGAATGCAAGAGATGATGAATGCGATGATGCAAGGGCAGGGAGGCGACCAGATGGACATGGAAGAAATGCAACGTGAGTTTTTTTTTAGAGTTTTAATGGGCAGTTGGTTTAGTGCTAAATTAAAATACAGGCATGATGTCGCAGATGGGCGGCGGGCTTGGAGGACTCGGAGGACTAGGTGGACTAGGAGGGCTTGGGGGTGGGATGGGCGACATGCTGAAGATGATGGGAATGGGCGGCGGCGGACGATAAACTAATTACCTAGCCTTTAAATTCTTTTTTTGCGAAGAGGCAGCGGACTTGTTGCCAAACATGAACGCAGACGTGTGTTTGTCTGCGCCCGTCGTTTTGGAGGTCGAGGTCGAGTTCGCGAACACGATCTGCGACGCGAGTGATTCGAAATGAAATTTGATGGATTGATCAAGGCACTCACCTCCCATAACCCCCACAGACCAATAGTCAGAGAGACGACGAAGAAGATCGAGGAAAGAGACCCGACGTCGTTGTTGTTCCACGCGAGAAAGGCTGCGAATATGCCTGCGACGCTCAGAGGGTAGAGCAAGGGCTGCGTTGCCGACGAGGATTCTTCCTGCGACGGAACCGGTGCCGTAGGCGATGGCAGCTGAGAAAGGGGTCAACTAGGCGCGTCCGCACACAGAAAGAGCACGGACATTGAGAAGCAGGGCAGCGACAAGGGCGGCGAGAAAGATGGCCAAGTGCTGGGCGAGAAAGAGCTCGAGCGGGGAGAGGGCGTTGGAGGGCGAGCTGGCGAGGAAGAGGAGGAGACGGGGTGCGAGGGCGAGGAGGACGGCCTGGACAGTGAGCAAAGCAGCGGCGACGGCGGACCAGACTGCGAGCGAAGTAGACAACATCATTCGCGGTGTCAGAAAAAACCGAGTTTGGCCAGACACGCCATGCACGAATATGTCCTCCAGACCGTGGGCGACGACCAGAACCAGTTCTTTCGCACTCTCCACGCCCGCTCCCTCAACACCCTCAATCTCTCCTACCTCCTCCCCGTCGACCACGATGAGGTCCAGGTATTCCTCTCTGCTCGTCGTTCTCTTGCCTTTTTTTATTTATTCTGCCTCTTCTAGCGCTCAGACATCCACCATCGTTTGCTGCAGTTTGTCTTTGCAGGCAGGAACTATGTCGGCCCCGTCAAGGAGGCTCTCCAGTTTGGCCAGCAGCGCCGAGGCATGTCTCTTCGCCGTTCTCTGTCTCGTCCACTCATTTATTTTGTGTCCAGTTCTCGACCTAGGTACAGGCTCTGGTGCATGGTCCGTCTCTGTCTCTCTCTCTAGCACGCTTCCTCCTCCAACGCTCCTCTCCCAGGGCCATCGACATCGCCGACGAGTTCCCCAGAGCCGAGGTCATTGCTGTCGACCTCGCACCCATCCAGCCCAGGTATGTCGCGCTCCCGAATAACAGTCCGTCCCTATGCCCACCTCACTTCGCCCCCAGAAACGTTCCCCCAAACTGCACGCAAGTATTCCCTCTCGCTGTGTTGTCTATACCGTCTCACAAAGCGCGTAGATTCGAGCTCTGCGACCTCGACCAGTGGAATATCCCCTATCCCGACTCGCACTTTGACTTCATCCACGCTCGGTCCTTGCACATCGGTGTCCGTCTCGCCTTCTGGCCTATTCGCTTCCATGTATTTTTCTCACCTTTCCCTGTCTCGTTCTTTTCTGCAGATCCACAATTACCCCCGCTTCCTGCACGAAATAGCGCGTCTCCTCCGACCTGGCGGACTCGTCCTCCTCGTCGAACCGACCCTGAATCCCTGTCCACCCCCGCCTACCCTCCCACCAATGGCGGGCTGGGCTGCCCTTTGGGACACTTACCGAGCCTGCCTCCGTCGCCAGCTTATCGACGTCACAGTCCCAGAGCGACTCGCAAATCTATTACTTACGACAGCTGCTTTCGAGAATATCATCGTCCAGGATGGGAATATCCCCGTTGGGTTTTGGCCACAAGGTTGTTTATTTTTAACGTAACCTCTTCCACCATTGACACCCATCGCAGATCCACATCTGTTAACCGTAGGACAGCTTCAATGGATGGACTATGAACTGTTTCTCCCAGCCCTTCGGCCTCTCTTTCTCTGCAGTGGGCTTCCTCCCTCGACTGTCGACCGCCTCGTTCGCGATGCCCAACACGACCTCTACCATCCTTCTTACCCTGTGTCCACACTTATTCACATCGCATATGCTTCCAAATGTTATTAACTTGTCTTTCTTAGCTCTCGTTTTCGTTGTAAATACTAGCCCTTCACTGTACACGCACCAAGTAGACACAATCACTCTCATACACCCTCGCACAATGCTAGCAGTTGAAAACGCCTCTGTTGATTCCCTACATAAGAGCGCCTATACGCAAGGAACGACCCGACACCCAAACCCCACCCAACACTAAAGTAAAGATGACAATGATGGAAAAAGGCATCAGAGCAACAACGAAACAGATGGATGGATCAACAACCACAGTAAAGCCGACGAAAAAAACATACTGCGTAGAAATACAATCAATCATACCACATAATGAATGGACGGGTTCATAAAAGCATAAACCCTACAACATATTCCCCAAAAGTTAACCACCTTAAGCCGCGCCATCTTCCTTCGCAGAGAAGTCGTGAAGAACGACAAGCGCCTCGTTGACCTTGGCGTTCATGGCCTCGGGGGCGTCCAAAAGGTGAAGGAGCTCATTGTTATCCATTTCCAACAACATTCCGGTAATCTTTCCAGCCAGATCCGGATGAGAGCTTCGACAAGGGTCAGAATGCCATCACAACCTGATGTAGGATCAAGATACTCACTTTGCGATTCTCATATAGATGACCTCACCGAGCATCTGCTTCTGCTCTGGAATAGGAAGAGCAGCCAATTGGGCAGGGGTGATGCCCAACTCGGGGGGTACGGTGGTCGGAATAGCGCCAGCCGAAGGAGGAGGGGGACCAGCAGGCCTACCCTGTTGGGGCGTAGGTGGCTGCTTGTACCCGGCAGCTCCAAGGGCCTGAGGAGGAGGAGGACCGCGACCAGCAGGAGCGGCAGGAGGGGGCACACGACCCGGAGCAGGAGGTCCCTGAGGACCGGGAGCGCGAGGAGCGCCGTTGGCAGGAGGAGGGCCGTTGGCGCGGGGGATAGGAACGTTGGCGTGCGTGGGCGAGCCACCGGGGCCACGAGAAACAGGAGGACGAGGAGGACCACGCGCGGGGTACCCGTCTGGGGGCATGGGGTAGGCCTGAGGAGGAGCCTGGCCATAGGGAGTGGGAACAGGCATACCAGCAACCTGTCCGTTGGGTCCGTACCGCGGACGAGGGGGCATCATGCCAGGTTGACCATAGCCCATCATGCCACGGGCTTGAGGAGGGAAGCCAGGGCCAGGGGGGTAATACATCGGTCCATTGATATATCCACCGGGGAGTCCTGCAGCCGCGGCTTGCTGCATCCTGATCTGGTTGCGCTGAGCAATCTGGCTCTCCAACTGCTGTCTGCGAACGTCCCGGCGCTGAGCAAGGGAGACATAGAGGGGCTTCGTGCCAATCATCTTGTTGTTCATCTCAGCGACAGCCTTGGTTGCCTCGTCAGGGGTCGAGAAGCACACAAATCCGAATCCTTTCGAGGTGTTCTTATCATCACGCATAACCTTGCAACTGGTAACTGTGCCGAAGACCTCGAACTCGGCACGGAGCTTGTCGTCGTCGACATCGTCCTCAAGATTCTTGATGTACAAGTTGACACCCTGGTACTTGCTCAACTTCTCCATCTTGGCCTGTTCATATGAACGACGGAGCTCCTCCTCACGCTCGGCCTTTTTCTGGGCACGAGAGACGAATAGCTTGCGTCCGTTGATCTCGGTATCATGGAGGCCGTCAACGGCCTTTTGGGCTTCCTCGTGATTTTCGAAGTTGACAAAGCCAAAGCCCTTGCTCTTGCCTTCCTCGTCGACGGAGATGAGAGCAGAGGTCACACTACCATATTGGATGAACAATTTCTCGAACTCCTCCTGGGTGACTTCGGGGTCGATGTTCTTGACGTAAAGGTTTGTGAACTGCGCCTTCATCTCATCCAGTTTAGATTGACGTTCCTTGCGGGAGATGTGGTGGCCGACGTAGACTTTTTTGTCGTTGAGCAACATACCGTTGACGGCCTTGATGGCATCATCAGCGGCCTCGCCGGTCTCGTAGTGGACGAAGCCATAGCCCTTGGAGCGGCCATGCTCGTCGGTGGCGACCTTGCAAGACAAAACATTGCCAAAGGCAGCAAACGTATCATGGAGAGCCTTGTTGTCAATTTGCTCATCCAGGTTTTTGATGAAAATATTGCCTTGGCCGGTCTTGCGGAGAGCAGGGTCACGCTGAGACCACATGATACGACTGAAACAAGTCCTGAATAAGAGGCTCCGCAGACGATAACGAAGAAAAAAGACATACCAGGCACGGTTTTTGATCAAAGAGTAGTTGAGCTGCTCGAGCGCACGCTCACCTGTTGACAGAAATGATGAATAGAACACCAAAAAGGCGAAGAATGGAGAGAAACTCGCACCATCACTGGCATTGAGGTAGTTGACATAGGCATAGCCCAAAGAGCGACGAGTGACAGCATCACGGCACACACGAATACTGTCGAAAAGGCAGGATTAAGCTCTGTACAGCTCAAGCAAAACGCCACAGACCTCGCAACAGGGCCGATCATGTTGAAAATCTCGAAGAGCATGGCCTCGGTTACAGTGGGGTCAAGCTCTCCGACATAGAGAGAAGCCGAAGGGGCGGAAGCAACCGAAGTTTGAGGAGCAGGGGGGTTGTAGGGTGCTGGAGCTGCAGTCGGAGGAGAGATGCTAGCTTCGGGCGCGACAACGGGGACAGCCTCAGGCTGGGCAACGGCAGGGGAAGACATGGTTGATTGATATTTTATTGGGGTTTGGGAGGGTCGTTACTGCTTTGAAGACTTTTTTTCTGCAAAAAAAGCATCAGATACGAATGACGACGGTGGCATTGGAAAAACTGACACAGGAGGTAATAACGCAACCGCTTATGTATATAAAAGTTTTTTTATATGTTTTTTTAAACGGCTTTTCGAACTGTGGACCAAGGTGAGCACGCTGTGGGGAACGACGACGAGGCAGGTCTGACCTTTAGTGACGGGTGGTTGAAAGAAAAAGAAACAAGGCGTCTCCGATTTTCATCAAACCTTTTAAACTCCGCTGCGCACTGTTCACCTTGGGCACAGCCACACCTCTTATTATTCCTGATCCAACTGTATCGCATTGTCTCCTCAGACGTACATATCATGTTCAAGTAAATAAGTATTATAGTAGAGCTCAACCTCGCGTAAAGTATGCTTTTGCGCCATGACTTGCGAGTTCTGTTTTGGCCTGTCTTACGAGTTAATTGCGAGGACAGCGGACAAGGATTAGGACCGACCTTTTCCATGGTGTGTCCCGCGGCTGTGTGGTGGCTGTATATCTGGAGACAAAAAAATCAGTTTCGATCGTCAAGGGGCCGAGGAGCACCTACTTGTCGATAATAATACGCATTGCCCACGCCCTGGACAGTCCAGCCTACGCTAGCTATCGTTCCGAGGATGGCAGCGACCCAGAAACGGTTAGAGAACATGCGGATGGTCTGAATAAGCCCAGCTGAGCCCGTTCTATTCCAGTGAAAGAGTTGGCCTTCTGCCTCGGAGTTCAAAATTGGATACATACCCTGGTATACCGATGATCCTGTGTGGCGAGGGTGAGGACTGGCTAGGAGGGGAACGAGTTATGACGTGCTTACATGTAGAGGCTGAAGAGAAGATGGAATCCGCCAAAGAAGAAGTAGAAGTCTCCAATCATATGCGGTTTAGATGGTGATGCGGGGCAAATCCGGCTGACTTACAGTAGTATAATGCTTGCTCCTGTGTTATAAATGAGTCAGAGAGAGAGAGAGAGAGAGCACGGGGTGACGATTTCACCTTCATGAACCCGTTGTATATGGGTCTGCAAGGTGATATTGATGAGGATGGAAGGATGGTTGGACAGAGAAGGAGAGCCTACCGATACCAGAGGAGAAACGAGCAAACCGGTATGAATATCAAGTATCTTGTAGATGTCAAGTTAAGTTGAGTGGTCGTTCTGAAGCATAGGATGGGTGGACTGACCCCAGGCTGCCGCCCAAGTCGCTTCCTCCGCCGTCAGATCCGGCTGTAAGAATGAAAATGCAGGCGACCATGTTTATAATTAACGTTCCCAGAAGGACCAGCCAGAGTTGGAATAGACGTGTTATAAGGGGTCTGGAGGCTTCAGGAATTTCATCTTTGATTGAATGGAAGATGAGAGGGAAAACTAGAGCGCAGGGAGCATGAGTAGAGACGCGCAGAAGGGGAAAAGGACGGACAAGGAGGAAAGTTGTTCCTTCCATGGCGCCGAATATGTTCTGCTTTGTTGTTGAGCTCTGTTTCTCGGCGCTCGAGGTCCTGTTCTCGACGGCGTATTTCTTCCAAACGGGCAGCGGCAGAAGCGGACTGCTGCGGTGCTGGGTCGTCGAAGGGGTTCGTATCGAGAGAGTGGGATGAGGCAAAGGGGTTTTGATTATAATCTGCTGTAAAAGAGATGAGCAAGCTGGGAGGAAGAGTAATTGTTTGAACGGACTCATGTCTGTCGTTGATGTTGTCGTGAAGGGTGCGTCCAACTGAGCGCTTTCCACAGCGGCAGCCGGCAATTGCCGGAGTGGCCAAACAACGCGCAAACGCCATTCCTCGGAGACCGCAGACCGGGATGCTTCTGAGCGGCGCAACAAGCCCTGCCGGAGTTGTAAAAATAGAAAGGTATAAAATAATTAAAGTTTTGTTGACATTGTTCCCTGTTTCTTTTCTCCTCTCCTCGCCGTTTCCTTGCTTGTGCGTCCGCGTGCTTTTGATTTCCTCGTCGAAGCTCACTTTTATTCTTTTACAGTCCCTCTTTCTTTCCTTTAAAACCCAAGCCTTTCATTCCAACACCACACTCGCTCAACCACCCCAGTCAACATGTTCAACCTCGTCGCTGTCTCCGCCATCGCCCTCTCTCTTGCTGCTTCCGTTTCTTCTCTGGCTGTTCCCCGTGCTACCCCTCCCCCAGGATGGAACACCCCACTTCTCGAGGTTCGTGTTCGCCATCCATGTTTAATTGCTTTTTCTGACCCTGCAAATCAGCCTTACGATACCTATCACACTCGGTATATGGCTCTGGCGTGCAACACCAAGCACGGCATAGCTTTCTTCGACCAATGTTGCCACCCTCTTTTGGTTCGTGGACCGCCCATAATTTCCCACATGGAGCGCATCTGATGTTCATTTTCTTTCCATAATAGGCGACTCAGAGCCTTGCCTCCCGTCCAGCCCAGTGCAACCCTGTCACGAGCGCGAAACCAGCTCCCCCCGTTGCCGCTCCAAGCAGCTCCCCCGATGATGATGACGATGATGACCTTCCTTTCTGTGACGACGATGATGGTGATGATGATGACTCTGCCACACCCGTGGTACCTGCTACCACAAAGGCTGTACCCGCAGTTACCTCCCACCCAGCTGTTGTGACAACTCCCGCCGCACCTGCACCACCTAAGAAGGCTGCACCACCACCACCCCCGGCGCCCGCCCAGCCTGCGGCAAAGCCTTCCACGAATTCGCCTTCCGGTGTCAACACTGGCGGAGTGTACGCCACATTTTATTATCATTACTCGCTTCACTTTGCTGACCCGAATCACAGCGCCACTTTCTTCTACCAGAACGGTGTCGCTGGAGCTTGCGGCACCGTCCACAAAGACAGTGACATGATTGCTGCCATCGGTCAGTCTGCATTTCTTCCTATAATTTATCAAGTCACTTTGCTTACATCAATTAAATTAACCTCCAGATCAGGAGCGCTACGGCAACTCCGGAGCCAAGTCAAGCCTATGCGGACAGCAGGTTAAAATCACCAACACAAAGAACCAGAAGGTTTGATCCACCTCATCGCTCCTGAACTTCAACCTCAATTTTCCTTCTGTTAGTCCGTGACCGTTACCATCGCCGATGACTGCCCGACTTGCCTTAACAACAACTCCATTGATTTGTCATCGGGTGCCTTCCAGAAAATCGCCACTCTGGACGAAGGCGAGGTGCCCAGTAAGTCCCCCTCGTCGTTCAGATGGAGCATGAGCTTACGGGACACCTTCTAGTCTCATGGTCTTTTGTTTAATCCCGCAACGACCCTAACGACAAACCTCAAGACTCGACTCTACCTTGATTCAACTTGCTTTCCTTGGCCCTTATAGTGGCATTGATATGCCCTTTTCTCATGGCGGGCTAGACCCCGTTACACTTCCTTGCAGAGCATCCACGGCACGAAAGTTTATGAAGATACGAGACTCACGACCCCGGTTGGCGTAGAACCCTCCTAGGCTCTCTTAATCTTTCACTTGGCCCGTTCTTTAACTATGTTTATCACTTTTTATCCTGCTTTCTTATTGTTAACTTGATGTTATTTGTCTTGTCATCTCTCTGGGTTCCTTGCATGGTTTCTCGGGTCTCCCTTTATCCCCTCCTCCCCGATAGAATCGGCGTTACACACCTCCATAGATACAAATATCGCAAGACGAGAAGCAATTGTAAACGGCACATTTTTTGGTCATTTGTATATTAGTAGAAATTTATGACAATTAAGCGTAACAAGCTCGCTAGCTCGAGTTTTAAAGATACATTCCGTTTGTTCGCTAAAGTTCAGAAACAACGCGCCCAAGTCGTTTGTGCGAGAAATATAAATGTAAACAAACTCTGAGCTCAACCATCATCCATGTCACAATAGACCTCGAAGACGATGCATTCAACCTTACGAAAGGTACTCGTTGTCGGCGGAAATGGTTTCATAGGTCTGTATCAAACTTGTGCTGATTGTCATGCCCTTACGAAAGTTCTTTTGTCAGGCTCTGCAGTCTGCAAGGCTGCTCTTGCACGCGGAATCCAGGTGACAAGCGTCAGGTAAGTTTGACATTGAGTGTGCTAATGGGTTAACTGATGTTCTGCACTAGTTCATCTGGAAGGCCCTATCGCACTGCGAAAGGACACGCACCCGCCTGGACGTCCAATGTGTTGCCTCTTGTCCACTGCGCCGCCTTCGATCCTTAACTTACGCGCGTTCATCTAGGTCAATTGGCAGCAAGGCGACGCGCTTCATCCTCAGAGCTTTGCACATCTCCTCCCAGAAGTAGACGGAGTCGTGCACACGCTTGGAACGCTCATCGAGAACGGCTCCTACAAGGCTGCGGTCAAAGATGGAAACGTTTCTGCTCTGTTTGGGAGCTTCGTTCGGGCGATTACGGGAGACAATAGCAATCCTCTGAAGAAGGTGGGTAACGAGAATCCAAGAAGCTATGACGCCATGAATCGCGATGCGGGTGAGGATTGCTGTTCCAAGAGATGAATTCGTTTTGGCTGATCTTTTGCATTCTTGTTCACATGTATCTTTAGCTTTGCGCGTGTGCGAGGCGTTTTTATCGTCGCCAGCTACTGGGACCAGTCGTAACAAACCGCGACCTTTCATCTTTGTTTCTGCGGAAGATATTTTCCGGCCTGTGATACCTGCCAGATACACTGACACGAAGCGGGAGGCCGAACGAGGGATTGAACAAATGATGGCTGGAAATTCCGAGTACAGAGGCGTGTATATACGTCCCAGTAAGTCTTTATTTCTATCCTTTCTTCTTTGATGTTGAGAGAATCACGATGGTACCTCAAGGTCTAGTCTATCATGCCCATATCCGACCACTAACGACACCAGCTGCTGTCTTACTCGACCTGTCGGCTACTATCCATAGCAAGGTACCAAGGAGCATCCCCACACCCTCTAGTATCCTCCGATCATTGGGCTCTTCTGTTTATCCCTTACCTGCGCGTTCGTCCGCGTTTGAATCCGTGGCTAATGCCCTCACTATCCCCCCTATTCACGTCGATCACGTTGCAGCTGCGATATGCATTGCATTAGATTCCCAGAATGGAGTCAAAGGAGTTGTGGGAGTGCGTCGCATGCGCGAACTGCTAGGCTGGTCAGGCAATAATACATAGAAAGTACATAGTCGCAATTATAATCGTGCTACATTCACAAGCGCTGTCAGTTGACACTATCGGGAGCCCTCGGAATTCCGCTGCAGGGTCCTCACACCACTGTGATTTTTTTGGATCTCAGACTTTTGCATATATGGCGTGCTTATTCCAGCCATAGCCCCTCACTTTTGAATATGCAGAACAACCTTCGTACCGTTGTTCGTCATGTCCAGAAACACCCTCGCACCCGTGCTTCTTCTCTCCAGGCGATTTGTTCGCCAAATGCCTCCACATCGTGTACCGCCCAACGAGGAATCGCGCAGTCGGCCTCCACCCAACGGGCAATCCCCTTCTCCCTCAAACCCTACAGCAGCTCCCAGGACGAACGCGACGAACGCGTAGTGCGCATGCTCATGTTCGGAAAGCCTGGTGCCGGCAAGGGGACACTCACCGCGCGCCTGTCTAGCAAGTACGACATTCTCAGTCTCTCAACGGGGGATTTGCTGCGTCAGCATATTGCGGAGCGCACGGAAGTGGGTTTGCAAGCAGAGGAACTCATGGCCCGCGGTGGACTGCTGCCCGATGAGATGGTGCTCACGGTCATTACTAGCAGACTGGATGCTCTACAGAACAAGGTATGCGATGCGACGATTCATCCCCTTCTTTCTTCTCTCTCTGACCTGCCTCTGTAGCATTGGATTCTAGACGGTTTCCCCCGTACTATCGGACAAGCCGAACTCTTTGATGCCCATCTCAAGTAAATTTCTCCTTTGCAGACGGATCACACAATACTTATTTGGCTGTCTGTAGGAAACGAAATACGCCATTGACGCTCGTCGTCAATTTAGATGTTCCCGACGATGTCATTTTAAGCCGCATTTCAGACCGATGGGTCCACCTCCCTTCTGGTCGCGTCTACAACATGTCTTACAACCGCCCGCGGGTCCAAGGATTCGACGATCAGACCGGAGAACCCCTAACCAAACGTCCCGATGATAATCCTGTTCGTCGCTTCTCCTGCGCTTTCCTATTCAATGGGCATTCCATTCTGACCCCATATTTTACAGGAAGTATTTGCTCGCCGCCTCGCCGCTTTCTACGCCTCTACCTCACCGCTGGTCTCATATTTTTCCAAATCGGCTGCTTCGTCCGTAAAACCTCGGCCGAACGCTTACCAACACCCCCACCAGCTGTCATTCCACACCCCTCATGGCATGAAAGTGAGGACCCTGACCGGCGTAACATCCGATGAGATTTGGCCCCAGCTAGACCGCCTACTCCAAAACACATTTCCTGGGTTGAGAGAGCGACTCGAGCCGAAGGAGACCAGGACCAAGCAACTCCTCAGTAATGCACTTGCAGCTGAACTTGATACCAAGTCTAGCTCGTGATACTTGGATTGTCTTTTTCACTTTTCCCGCTGTTGTTTGCTTTGTATTTATAACTGTATAGATGGTCTTTCTCTATTCAGCTGCATTGTACATCACCATTCCCCCCAAAAGCATTAGGCTGTTGAGCCCTTTTTAAACCCTCACCGTAGACCGTACCTATTTGTACTCCTTCAGCATGATGGATTAAACAAGATTATACATTTACGCACATTTTCACAACAAAGAGTCCCTCCGGAAGTCCCTCCTGGACTTGTTCTCGGATCAAACGAAGCCCAGCTTGTTTAAAAGCCGATTTCCAAGCCATATCTGACCTGCACAACTTTGAATACAATTAACAGCCCAGAGGCCACAGAATGCTCACCTTGTCAAGCTGGAATCTTGCTCGTCAAATACTGCCACAGCCGATCCATCTTCGGCATCGGGGCAAAGGTTTTCCTTGACCACGATCAGGCTTTTTGGATGCTTTTTTAGAGATTCGTGACTGCGTTTAAGGAAAGCCACGAGATCGGGGTCCGAAAGGTGTCCCAAACACCATTGGCACCAGATGACATCGAAGCCTAGTCCAATTTCGTCCGCTGGACGAGGGGATTGGTACCCAACGCGATCAAGGAAATGAGCGCGGTGTGGAAAGAGAGGGTGGAAATCTTGTAGTGTTCCTTGAAGGATTGTAACACTTTTGGATCCATCTGCAAGGCCCGGCCATGCACCGTTCGAGGAAGATGCAACCGCTGCAGACGCACTGGCGCGTGCTCGCGATAGGGCCTCCTGCACGAAAGAATCGACGGGTTCCAGAATGGTGACGTCCGAGACGAGGTGAAGGAGGACATCTCCGGTAACACGGCCGATTCCCGCACCCACGTCTAGGGCACGTTTTCTCGATGGATCCGACGGTGCATTCAGAGGTCGAAACGCAGATGGTATAGTGGACAGTTGGGGGTATAGATTCAGCAAGAAAAGTCTTGAACCAAGCGCATCCACCCTCGGAAGTGACTGATACAAACGAGATGAACATCAAGGTCGTGGAAGGAGAGATAACAAGTACCCCGGTGCCATATCCGCCAAGAACGCCATCCAGACTTGCTGGTTGCGTATTCCAATACTCGATTCCTTCTTGCACGTCGGGCTCGGCGGTGGGGATCATGGTGGTCGAATGCGATCTGAGTCACGTGTGCGTATTGCTCATTAAAATCGCGTCGGGCAAATACACGTAAATAACGCGCTCACATGGATTCATCTCTTGACAACATATGGGACGAACCAGCCGTCCAAAATTTCCCCAAGCGTCTCGACAGAGCGCAGGATACTGAAGATGACGCGGAGACTTCGCACAGGCCAGCAAAACGACCACGGCAGACCCTCTTCCTCGCCGATTCCGACGACGAGGTCGATATATCTGCTGTAAAAGTAACACACAAAGCACCTCCAGCCCAAGACGTGGATATCGACGCGCTTTTTGCTGAATTTGACGATGCGGACGATGATCTGTTCAAGCCCCTTCCTCCTCGCGTTGACGAGGCCGAGCTCGTCCGCCAGGCTCAAGCGCGTGTCAGGAATATGCCCGCCCTGACGCCTCATGAAATTTTACCGAGCAGTTCCCCACCAAGGGACGCAGAAGACACCACCGACAATAAGAAATCTGGTGCCAAGGACAAGGATAAGGATAAAGACGAGAAAAAGGCGCGTCGGAGGCTCGTAAAGCTCGATGAGAACCGGTTACTTGGGCCTAACGGCTTTCCCCAACTGATTAAAATGACCAAGGACTTTAAAATCAAAGGCAAAGGACATGAAGTGCGTTAACTGATTCAGTCCATCCTTGGCTCCAGTTTATTTTACTTTTTGTCAGGCGACAGATCTCAATCGGCTACTTCAAACATATCAGTACTGGACGCATCAACTATACCCAAAAACTCAATTTCGAGATACAGTAGAACGTGTTGAGAAACTTTGCCATTCAAGGCGCATGAATGTACCTTGACTTTTTATTCGGAAATCTCAAAGACTGATTGAATACCCCTAGGTCTCGCTTTCTGTCTGGCGAGATGAGGCACACGGACGTCCAAATAAGAAGAACGACGACAGTGATGACGAAGACATGCGAGGCGGAGACGACGGGGATCGAGAGAATGACGAAAATATGAACGCCGAGGATCGCGATGCGAGCTTACCCTTACCTGGATCATCGCCCACACGTATCTCCTCTCGCGCGTCTTCTCTACCTGCCTCTGGGCCTGGGTCCGATATCGATATGCCAACCCGACTCTCGCATGCCTCCACGGCTCCGCAGTTTGCTGCGCCTCCAGGAGAAGACGAGGACAATTTCTGGCGATCCATGGACGAGTTTAGTGGACATTCGTCCGATCCACCCCCGGCACCAACGACAGCCGCAAATTCATCTATGGATGAAGATGAAGATATGTGGGATATCATCGACGAGGTGGAGAGGTCATCAGCGGATAAATCTACAGCCCCTTCGACGACAACAATGATAACGAACTCCACGGCGACAGAACCACCAGGAAACCAGGCTGACCCCGATGATTGGGATGATATGTATCTTTAATTTACGTAAAGTATAACATTCAGTTGGTATCTAATCCCATTGTGTATAACAAATGAATATTCAGACGAATCAAAGAAAGATAGTGTGATCATTCATTACAAATCTATAGACAACGACTCTGGTGCCCAGAGAACGCATCTTCCACTGGCATTCCCACTTGCTGCCCGTTCTACAATGCTGGGGTGAGAGCAAGTCACAGCCTGAACTGCGCTTATCCTGCGTAGGAGCAACATCAGAAGGCGAACCCATAAAGGAGAGAATAGTCCTCTTACATGGTACGATCAGATAATTGAGTTATCAGGTCGCCCTATGGATTAGAAGCCTGTTAAGACCTCGGAAATTAAAGAATTTTCAGATCAAGAATCACCTTGGAAGAGTAGATATCCAAGGAATGGTCCATATTGCCCACCTTTAGATGAGTGAGTTATCAGTTACATGGAGAACAGCTCGCATACCGTAAAGTGTGGATAGGCATCGGGATTAGAGCTCCACTGTGCACGCAATATGGTTAACCATTTACCCTGCGAGAAAGTATTAGCAAAGTCAGGAATAAACAGCACTACAAATTACTCACTGTCTGGCAATTGTGTCGGATTCGGCAGAAGGGTTTAACATTTGGGAATGGTTTATCAGTTTCGAAAGCGGGCGAATCGATGTCCCAAACTAGTCAAATAGTCAGCTTTACCAGTCGAACCAGGCGACAGGTTGGGACATACTCCGAATGGTGTCGTCATAACTCGTACTAACAATTTGACGGCCTCTGGGGTCCCAGTATGCTGAGCTGGCCGATTTGTCATGCCTAAATTCACCACGGAAGGCCCCATTGCCAGCCTTTGAGTCGATGTGCTCGTTGACGATGGTTGCGTCGAAGTCAAGAAGTTCACGTGCAAAGTCTACATTTGCCTCAGGTTGCTCTCCGAGTAATTCGACAGGGATGTTATAGAGCTTCCGTGCATCCCAAATCCTAAGCAATGTCAAAAGAGCATAAATCTGAACAACAGGGAACTGACTTGATGAGACGACTGTTGCTAGCTGTGAGGATAAAATTTGGTCGCGTGGGATTCACGCTGACACTCCCAATTTTGTGGTCTGATAGCTCATACCGACGGGCTTTGGATTTATCCTGGCGAAGGTCGAGATGTGTGACACCACCAGCACCATCCGAGACCCACATTTCTTGACCCGTCGGAGGCAGGTCAAGGCTGGAGATGAGAACACCGTCTTGAGTACCATAGATCTCTGTCGAGGTACCTGAAACAAAGGACAGGCTTCGTATCGTACAATCATATGAGCTGGTATAGAGCTGGAAAAGCACATAAGAATGGCATCACAAAGAATTGGTGAGCCGCCGTACATTGTGGGAGTCGATGGGATCAAATTTGATACTTGAAATCGAAGACTTGGAGGTTGCTGGCCAATGAACCTGGAGACGCCAGTATTTCCCTCCTTCTCGATTTTCTGACGCGGAGTCTTCATCCTCGTCAGCTTCTTCGTCCGGAGGAGCCCTGGCATCCCATATGCCGAGTTGACCATGTTTGTCTGTAGATAACAAAGTTGAATAAATAGCTGAAGCAGGCTTCACCGACGAACCTCCAAAAAATATTAAGTCTTTCGTCACCTCTGGATGGTACGCAGCGCAGTAAATACGATTCGTCGTAACCTTGGCCCGTGATATGACTTTGAGATTTTGCACTTTCTCTCGTAACTCTTGCACAGCGGCTTTGTGTCGTTTCTCTTCTTGAAAGGTAAACGCTTCAGGATCGCCAACGCGTCGAGGTGTAGAGGCTTGAACAACATCTTGCATGGTAATCGACAGTTTAGCCAGTTCTTGGGGCTCATCTGCTTCGGCGAGTGTTTTAAAATTCAAAATATCGTGCCTTGGTCGCTTAGCCGCTCTTGCCTTTTCTTCTGCATCCAGGCGCGCCTCTTCTTGTTTCTCGAGTTCCTTCTGTTGTTCCTCCTAACGCGCTGGGTTGAGTGGGAATATGCAAGAAAGACAAAGGTTTACCTACTTCGCGTAACTTCCGTTCTTCTGGGGTCTCGTTCGGATCTGTTGAGAGTTTTCCAAGCAGGCGCCTAGATTGTCGTCGCGGTACGTCAACCTCCTCCCGTTCCCGCTTCTCTCTTTTTGGTTTAACAGGTTTGGCCGCAGTTTTTACTTTTGCAGACGGGCCCCCGAGACTCTTGACAGCATCTTTGAGGCCGAGATCTTCGAATAGAGCGCGGTTTTTGGCAATATTTGCCTCACGTTCCAGTTCACTGCGAAAAAAAGTTTGAGGACATGAAACGAGATAATGACAGGTGGTCGTGTACTGACTATTGCGATTTGGCAGGCATGATTCAGGCAGAAGATTTGATTGGAGTTCCTAGGACAAGGTGAGCCTGGTGAGGAAAGAGAAACGCCGTTTAGTGTCACTGAACACTGACTGTCACACTCACCTGATTAACGTCACAAACATGAGATCACATTAATTTGGCATTACTGTAACTGCCTTTACCTTTACAAATAAAATGACCATTCCTCGTTCTTTGTCTTTGGTCGTAAAGCCTTGCAATCTCTTTCATGTCCGTGGAACTGGCACCAGCAACGCGCGTCGCTTTCATGCTTCAACGCCGACATATGACCTGGTAGCACCGCCAGATCCAGTCTCGCACATGCGCCCTATCATCTACGACGACCCGCTTTCTCAACTACCAGCCCCATATTTACAACATCCTTACTCGCTGTCAGAGTTCAAAACAGAAACAGGGTCGGGGACGAGGCCGGGCAATCATGACCTGCAGTTTAGGTTGCTTCGGCAGCAACTAGACTCGTTACACCAAAATTTCTGGTTGGACGTGAGCACATTCTTATTACCCTGCCCAATGTTGGACTGATAAGGCTGTTACTAAGAGTAATACCCGCTTTTATTCGGCAAGAGATGCTGTTCTTAGTAGTCTTCCTGCAACCGCATCTCCCCGAGACAAGGAAGAAGCACTCTCCGCCTTCTTCAGGCAATGGGTTATGCAAGAGAAAGAGTGGACGGAGGGCTATACGACAGAATGGAGGACGCGAAATCTACAACTCATTATCCTCTCGACACGCGTAGAATACCACAGATTAAAAGCGCATCTATCCAACTTTGTAAGTTAGAATCTACGATGTAAATCCAGGCATCTGTTTCTATTGGCTCTGCTCCCTTGTGACCTCCGCCTCAGCTAGCTCCTTTATGCGCCCGAATACCCCGTCTAGCTCCCATTCCCCTAGCCGATCTTGCTCGGAGTTGTAATCCCTTATCATAGAATCAACTTGATCCGTTGACATGCCAGGCCAGCGAGAAACAATTTCCTCCGTAGAAGGAATCATCAGCGCTTCTGCTGGATCCAAGCCAAATTCAGTCCTATGCATCACTGAGCAGAGTGTTGCATACAACGCGGTTCCTTGGTATCGCGCATTCAATTCATCATCTGAAATGTCGGCGGTTTCTTTTAGGGAATCCCAGCTTCTCCAAAATCAGTAACAGAAGTCTGAAAGTTGTGAAAGAAACACTGACTCGTCATGCAGATAAACACGTCGCCACACTGTCCTGAGTGCAGAATTTTGACGTGCCTCGGGTAGATTCTTGTAGTAGACGATCAAAGGATGCAGCAACAGGGAAGGAGCAACTACTTACTGTCGCTGAGGACAAAAGGTGAAGGCTTGTCGCATAATCTTCAACAGATTCCCTGTTATCCTTGAGCGAAAGGATATCTACAAGGTCTTCTATTGATAGGGCTCTCCCTTGCAATAGCTGACGGAGGATGTCTTTAAAAATCTAGAAGCATTGGTGAGTGGGTGGGTCTTTTGACGTCAATGATGGTGCTTACATGGATGAATGCCATTTTTCCGCTGAGTTTTCCACCTTTTGACTTGATGATCGTCTCAATCTGGCCCTCGATAGATTGCCGTGCGCGAACAGAAACCAGAACACTGCGAAATTCTTCGACAAGGCTTTCATGGACACTGACCAGATCAAGCCCATCGTGGAATGCTTTGAAAATGACTATCAATAAGATTCGACAATCAGAGCGTTTGGAATACCATCAAGAGTGGATTCATCTGAAACGTTGGTTTCCTGCATCTGTGCTAGGTGTGAAAGTTTGCCAATGCTTAGCATAAGCTATCCTGGAGTTAGTTACACGGCAAAAAAGAACATTGTCAAGCAAACTTACATGTTTTGCTTCCAGATTTGTTGCATTTTCAGCATCCTCGAGGAGCGCCGAGGCAGCTGACCCGAAGCGCGATTTTCCAAGATCGTTTATCCAGGATATAGCGATGTTTGGGTGTTCCCTGAAAAAGACATCCACATACGCTGTTCCTGGCGCTTCTTGGTCAAACATGGTTCGGATCTCTCCTGGAGGGCGCATATTGAGATAATATATCAATTATATGGCACACGAGCACTAACCATGTTGAATATACCAGTGGAAGAGTTCGTTCGCAAAGTCCTCCTTGTATCGTTGGATATACGATTGTACTCGATCAGCATTTGGATTCTGCTCAGGTGGATAGACCGTGCCCCGATGGCATAAAGCAACCAAGCTGGCATAGTCGTGATATTGCTCCGCCAGGGTGAAGGCGGCGTCTTCATGTCCACACCTCCCTGGTAAAAAGATGATTAATATGAAAGTGAGCTATAATATATGGCATTGGCATACTCAATGTCTCTAAAATCTCTGGACGTAATACCGAGAAACGTTGTTGGAGCTCCTCCATATCACGTTGATAATCTGTTCCCGCCCTAAAAGTTGTGGAACATCAGCTAAATCGAGAGAAGGAAACAAAGAAAAAGTACCTGGAAAGCCAGTCCAGCCTCTCCTTGATGGATTCCAATAATACAGACGCGAGGGAAGGGAGTTGAGAACTTGGCTCCTTGTCTTTTCCACAGTTGGCAAACGCAGGAGTCGATTCAACAACCTTAGTCGTCAATTCAAACAGGGACAGGACTGTATCGATGATGCTCGATCTACTTGACCAAGGCTTCGTCATTGGAAGTTGGATTCCATAGACTTTGAGGTTGTAATTCCTATATTGGAACGCCGATCTCAGGACAGTCTGTAATGAGGCCCCTAAGTATATGGCCTTTCATGAACGATTAGAGCGGGCTTACTACAACAATGCGATTCGCTTCTGGTAGCGAAGCGTTGATGTTGCTGCCTGTAGTTGTAGACGCAGCTTTCACAACAGCCAAGACTTTCGTCAACACCTTGCCAATCTCGGCTATGCGTGAACGGAAAAAGACCCTCACAACATCTTGATGTGGGCCATCTCTGATTTCCTCCATGTATGACATTATTGCATCCTTTAGAGCACTTTGGGAAGGCGAGGTTCTGTATGGATCGTTGAGAGAAGTCCATTAGTCAACAAAAGGATACTCACGAAAGGAATTGATTGTAGGATAACCATAGTTGATGACAGGCATACAGCTTCTCTGCGTCCGTCGCCAGTTTCTGGCGGCTATGTTGCGACATCTGTTGACAAAAATAAAGAAGAAAAAGGAGAATTAATTGTTGGACTGTGCACATGTATTTTCCATAACTGACTTTTACCAGCACGCCATTCTCGTTTATAAAGCCGATAAGCCAGCTAAGTCTTTCCTTGCGGCCGGTCATTTGAGCCGTCATGTCGGGGCTCTGCCGAACCACTTCAGGGTCTGATTGGAAAATCAACTTGAAGATACTCGAAAACAATAATTATATACACATACCAGACTTCAAAACAGCTTCACTTAGTTGCTGAGCCGCTTGCATCAACGCCTCTTCATTTAGTGCTGGTGGAAAACTAAATCGTAGGGGATTCTGCAATATTGGATAAGACTGCATGATATTTGTAGCGAGAAGTGGAGTACCAATGGAGAAGAGCCGTATAGAATGGCCTGCATCATGATGGACTTGACCAGATTGGTATGCCCAGTTCTGCAACACAGATATTAACAACAGGAAAGCTAAGCTGAAAAAAGGGAACAGTGCTGACTCGGGCATAAACGCCTGGATTTCTTCCAGATCCAAGGATACTTTCATCATCGTCGAAGCGGTTAGTAACAAAAGTAAGTTCGTCGACGGGCTGACACCAACACCAAGTGTTCTGTCGTTGGCGGATTTGAGTTCGAGTCGATCACTGTATTCTGATCCTGGCAATCGATGTTGTAAGAGATATATTAAATCGTGAATAAACCTTGCGATAGTACCTCGAGCACAGAGAGCAACGGCATCACCGAATTGCACGCTGATGATAAACCCTCCATATATAAGTTGTACCCTAGGATGCACAGCAGGACCGGGCTTGCTTGTCTGTTTGATGCAAATTGAAAAGGTAATCAATACACGGATGGAATGTAACCTCACCGTCTGGTAGGGGACACTGTTCAGATGCTTGACTTGATAATTGGCGCCAACGACTTCCAATTCAGCCAAAGAATAGAGACGTCGGAAGTCATCAGTGTCCTCTTCATCTTTCCCTGGATAGGACACTAATATGGCTATGTTTTGATCACTGAGCGAGACATTAACGTGTATCATGAAAGGGACGAATGGCTGCAAATTTACTCAAAGACTGCCAAATCGGAAAGCTCGATATCTTGGTAAGAATTTTCAAGATTTTGACCTTTGGGATCGAATTTTCTTTGGATGGCTTCAGCAAGAAGCAAGGTAAGGTCGATATCCAATACCAGTTCTTCCCAACCTTCGGATTTCATACTCCAATGTTGGATATGCCCATTAGCCAGGGCCCATACGTCTTGATCTCCAGAATGCGATTTATGACCAAGAGAGACCGCATGTATGTGCTTAGATTTATCTTTCACTTCATACGAAGAAGGGGCAGCGGACAAGAAAGAAACAAAGCGAGAAAATCCTCCTGTTGAGCTGGGTCGCGCAAAGGCATGGATGGTCAAGTGATGTTTGCCGCCAACAGATGTGAGAACTACGCGGTATAGCTTGCCGTATGATGTTGAAAGGATGTATGTTTGGGCCTTTCCGTTTTACAGTCTAAGAACTGTGTTTTTTTGCTGATAAAAGTGAACGACTCACATCAGACCGTACAAGATTCGTAACCTCCTCATCGTATTCCATATCATCTAACTGATACGAAACGTAGTTATCTCCTCCAGCTAAACCGATACCGATACTGTCCCAAAACCGAATTTGACCAGACGTCGATACGAGAATGAGTCCAGGTTCGCGAGATGGACCTTGGGGAGCCAGGGCATGGAATGGCGGTCTTGGGGTCCTGGGGTCAAATGGACATGAAAAAATATAGCATGTTGGTATGCCTTTTATGGCCTGCAAAGTGCAATGAGACTTGAAGTATTTACGGACAACAAACGAACACACCTGCGCATGCTGCCACACAAAACACGTCTGTACAGAGGTAACAAGGGCGAATCCAGTCACGGTGTCAATTTCCCCAGAGTATGGATCCACATTAAAGTCTGGGAGAGTATAGTTAAACGCGTGAAAGCAGCGTAAAGAAACAATAGATGTACCTGATATTCTCAAGACTTGTTTAACCTCTAAGGGCAAGTTGGCATAAAATAGCACAGACATCTCGTCAGTCTTTGCAAACAACATGTCACCTCCCATTCTAGAAAGAGTACGATCCGTCATAACGGAGTTTCTTTCGTCAATGTCCATAGCTGATGCGACTGAACTGCCGTCGCGTATAACTTGAGTCGGGGTCTGCGCCAGTCGTCTTTGAGCTCTTTGAGGGGAGTTACCGCGGTTCTGATGCAATCTTGAAGAACGACGGGGAGCAGGCGAGGGAGAAAATGTAGCCATGGTCGAAATAGCTATAAGTAGAGGATGATAAAAAAGCCTGAGCAGTACGCCGCAATGGCTGATGCTTTTAAACCTACTCTACTCGAGTATTTCCTTCTTTGGCGGGCTAATTATTAGTCCTGTTTTTACCGCGCCCCTAAAACCGTGTCAGAAAATTGTTATGTAATCTTCGGAGCTTCAATTATCGTCGCGTCGAGTGGACGCGACAATGCAGGTATTTGGCTATTGCTTAGAGATAAAGTGTATATAATTGGCTCAAAGAACCTTCAGTAAAATTTTTGTCCTGTGGAGAGCAGTTGTCGTGGTTGCCTTCATTTTGCCTGGCAGGCCATGCAAGTGGATTACATAATCGTTCATTTTTCTGCCTTCCTTACCTAGCTCATCCACATCGCTTCCCTGGCCCTTGAAAATTTGCAGCAAGCTCTATAGAAGTTATTGAATTGTTTTTATCTCAGAATTTTGTTCGGAAACGCCCTCATTGTCAAGAAAAACGCGCGCGGCTGTATTTTTAAAGTCCGAATATTACATAACAACTTTCTGACACGGTTTTGGGGGCGCGGTAAAAAACAGACTTCATATATCGTGATCCGAAGGGCACATCACATATATCGCAGTCTGGCTAGGAGAGACTAGCTAATTATGTGCCATTGTTTGCCTTTACTGTCAACACACACAGCAAGTCACTGTGGGAAGGAAAAGCACTTATAATCAGTGTTGGAAGCACAGTACGATCCGTGTTGAGGACACTCAGCAAGAGTGCTGAGTGTCATAAGCGCACTCATTTCATGCTATAGACACTCATTCCGTCGTGACTGTAGCACTCGTTGTACCTTGGCTTTGTCACTCATCTTGTGGTATTCAGGGCACTCAGGATGAAGCTTCTCAGTTTCACTCGTAGCGGCGGTTTAGAAATTCATCGATTGTATTGTGGAATGATGGTACGGAAAGGCTTGACAAACAGGAGGAGAGCCTCCGAGCCTGGCCTGAAAGGCTAGAGCAAGCTGGACAGGAATAGCAAGCAGAAACGTAGCAGATCTAGCATACGAAAGAACTAGATACTAGAAGCAGGAACCCGAAATTCACGAAGCAAGAATATGAGAGCAAGAATAAAGAGTCGTTTGTAAGTTAGCACTCACGTTAGGGAGTAATTTGGCGACTGTGAAGCGGTGCTGATCATATGTCGGTCAGTATTGTTGATGAAGAGATAAGCTGCACGACTCAGACCGGGAGATGTACGTCCCAGGCTTTCGTATTGCGGCTTCGGACTCATCCATCTCTTGCTTGAGCTTGGACTTTTCAAGCTTCTCTCCGCGTTTCTCATCGTCGGGATCACAGGCAAGCACTTGCCGTTTGGTGGTCTGTGACATACTAATCAAGAATACACAGTGGGGGAAAAGCATATAACTGGCCTTCTTTGTTTCACCGGCCGATGGTGGCTTCCTGTTGGACTTTGCGATGGCTGGATACAAGCTGGATAACAAGATATCAACTCAAAACCACGATCAAAGACTATGACTTAAAGGTGGAAAATTGGCGCCATCGGGAGTTTTAGGCCAAGGACCCGATCGTAAGATTCGTAACGAATTGACCGAGTGCTTCAGAAACCTGGAAGTTGGGAAGGAATATAAAACTTTGAGTGGATGCGGAACACTGGGTATGTTAAAAACGGAGAAGCGACAAGGCCCGCCAGTCGTCAGTATCGTGTCGACCTTTTCGTATGATCGGATAAGCCTAAATGGCTGGCTGCGCACCTTCCGCCGCAAGAACTTCAGGAACTTCGTAGCCGCCATTGATCTTGTGAAACACGACGGCGGGCGAGTACTGGATGGTGTTGGTGAGGAGGTTGGGGCGGTCTCTGCGGGGCATGGCAGTAAACAGGTACGAGGTGAGTGAGGGTGAAGGCTGGGGAGGGAGGAAAAACCGAGCATAATATATGTGCTGGACAGGAAAGCTCGTTCGAAGCAAAATTTTAACATTCTCACCAAAGGGGTTAGGTTCGAATCAATATAAACAATAGTCCATTGGAGATATATCTGCAATTTTAGGTGCTAAGTGGAAGAAGGATGGAAATGTCCGGGATTGACCGGCCATTAGACCTTGACCAGCATCAAGGAAATGGGAAGATAGTCACTGAAACCGTAGATTTGTCGAAGTATACGCGTCTTTGAAGCAAGAGCGGCTTACCCGATCCCGATTCCAGCCACTGCGATTACCATACAAAGAGAATCGTAGAGAAATACGGCCCAAGTCGAGGACTATCCTATTGGCCAAACCAGTCAACCCTGCAATGGCACCAGCCACCATAGCCCCTTCGTCAACATCCAAAGAGAGTCGCACAGGAAAGAAAAAGCAGTTGAACCTACGACAGGCGAGGTAGTGACCGCGAGCAGGGGATATCCATGCCTGTGGTGGTGGTGGTTGAAGAAAAAGAGAAGAGACGGCGTTCGGCCAACGTTCCGGCAACATAATCACAATGATGTCACAGCCGTCACATGACGTCATCTGCCCAAGTTCAACTCTCTAAGTTGACTCGGAGTCGAAGGTTTCCACTTCACTATGTACTGCATCATCCGGGTGTTATTGTACGGATCCCCACACTCTAGACGTGGCTACTTACTCGCCCTTTCGTTTTCCATGCAGGACATTGCTCGTTACACCCCACCGCTTCCTGCGTCTCCTGCAATAATTTGCTAACTTGGATCCTGAAGATTCAATTGTGACGATGGCACCTGCTATCGCGATTACTCTCAATTCCCTCTTGCTTTTCGACGATAGAGCACCTGGTGCTGACACATCCCTGGTGTCTGCAACATGCGGATGGCGTATTTGCAGCAATCAGCCAACCAACGCTGTCGTCGTATTCGGAACATGCGTTGAACATGCGGCTATGTTACTCGCGCGTCATGATTAGTTCGCGCAGTACATAAACCCTCGCAGATAGTCTCCCACACCTCAATCGACGTCTTGGGTGCATCGGCGAGGCCTTATTTGCTACCCGACCACATTTACACCACCATAACCGTGCCACTAATTTAATTTTAGTCTAATTATGAACATCTACGAACATTCGAGCAAATTTTGCCCATGTTGGACGTGTTTCCAGGCCGATGGGGTCTTATTGACCGGTCTGGAACAGGACTTAGGATGAAATTCTCTGTGAACGACAACATTTTAGAATCTACAGCGACTAGAATATGTCACGACTCAAGCAATGTGTGTAGGGTACTTTTAACCCTATAAAGTGCAAACTATGAATCAGGAGGTAGTAAGCGGTCAATGTAACAAATCTTTTGACCGCAAAACAACTTGATTCCACGAGACTTTGCTCATCTTTGGCGGTCACTAGCTATCTCTTTCCATCTGTTCTCGACCACGGTTGATGTAAGTAGATTGGAATACATAACCAATAACTAATCTCATCACACCCTCACCTAATCCATATTCTACAGAAACCGCTATTCGCGCTATTTCTAGCGCCGTACACTTCCATAGGAGGCTCACATCGTCGATTACATAGTATTGGAGACATAGATAGAAGCGCGTACCAGGTAGAACTACAGTAGTTTACGTCTGACATAGGGCCCGGCCCAACAGACAATAAATGGATTTAAATAAAAAAGTAGATTGGAGCAACTTGAAGGTTTGCAAACAAACTTACTCTTATTTCTTCTGGCAAATAACTACATCGACCTTGTATGGATACTCGAATGTCCCCTTCGACTTGTCAATCCATACTTTGGTTGTGTCGCTGTCGACAATCCTCCTGATTTCATTCTGGACTTCTTTCTTTTTGTCATCTGGTAAAATCGCAACATAACTCTTGCTTGATGCCCTGTCAACTGCACTCTCCTTTGTCCCCACTAAAGTATAAGCCCATGATCGCTCCTGGGGTGGCTGAAACGCCCGTTGGTAGGACGGCGCATCAAAAGTCTGCCGCCAGTAGTTATGCCGGTACTGCGGGGTACCTTGTTCGTGTACCTCTATGAGATCTCTAACTTGCGCAACCCATGGGGCACCTGTTCTATGGGGAAAATGTCAGATGATTGAAGAAATAGAAACCAGTGGATACTGACCTATCTTCCAGGTTCCAAATGAGAGCAACTGCTCCGTCAGGTTTAAGGATACGCGCAAATTCCGCAGAAGCCGCATCGTAATCTGGACACCAATGGAAAGCCTGTCTTAAGCGTCAATTACAGTTTCAAGAGGGCATCAAAAGGCATGTCACCTGAGCAATAACAACAAGGTCTGCCCAACCCTCTTCAACTCCGGTAGCATGGAAATAGCCCTCGGACAGAGAGATACGACTGTCTTTTACTGTACGGGAGAAAACATCTCTCATTCCTTCACTGGGCTCGAACGCCTTTAATTCTTTTACGAGCGCATTCCATTTTGGATCGGCGAGCAAGGCACGAGTAAATATGCCAGTTCCCGAGCCAATTCTGCGTACGGCATCGAATAAGCCAAGGGCAGCCCCGAAAAGGTTGTTTACATACTCACTCGACAATGTTCAGCGGCCCCGATGTCTTCAGAGATTCGCGGATGAAATCTAATGCAAAAGTCTGGTATGATGGTCGCGCTCTGTATAATTAAGATACTTTCCTATGCTCACAAAAACCCAACTCACCGATCGTAGAGATCATTGGTTCCTACGCCAAACCCCGACTGAGCGACTTCATGAACTGGGACGGGTGCCATGGTGAGGTGAGGGTTCAACGTTTGAGAATGACAGCAAGGAGGAGATTGCGTCATCCCAGGAACAGCGGATGCTCCGGACCGGCGATAACGGGACCAATCGTGATCTCTCGTAATGCTGTCACTTCTATTTTAGGCCTTTTGCGATCGGCCGGCAGCAGTGCATTTGATTTCACGTTCAAGTGCACTTTAGCCCTGCAACTTGCTGGTCATCTACTTACCTCGATGTCGGACACAGCAATATCGATACGCACCGGAACCCTTTCTAGTATCACTCTTTTGTTGAACGAAACCAGCCTCACCGTGCAGACGCCGACCAGTAAGCCAACGACTTGTCTCGGCTTAACCGAACCGGAATTCTGACATATCTTCATCCACCTTAACGCAGAGTCTAAAGACACCATTCACCATGACATACCTCACCGGAATATCCTCAGAGCAAGTCTTGGAAGCAATCCGCTCAAATTAACCGTTGCATTTTTGGAGAAGAAGAAAAAGAAGACGACGCATCTCGCAATTGTCGAAGGTGACGTTGAGGAATCCGAGGTTGTACATGCCACTCAGTGGGCGGAATCTGTCATGAAGGCTGCCTATGAAAGTACATATCACCTTCTTTCCGCCTCAGAACTTATTATTGACTGCACACTAGGCCTTGGTGTTAAACCTTTCCGCCGGCTCATGGTATTCGTTAACCCATTCGGTGGAACAGTAATTCGAGTCTCAAAATTCAGATGAACTATTGTCTTACAAACTATTTAGAAAAAAGGAGCAGCGATATTCACAAAGAAGATCGCGCCTATATTTGAGATTGCCGGATGTTCTCTCGACGTTTTATGTTCGTCCCAGTCCTTTTTATTTAAAAATCGGGATAACAGCCTTGTTTAGATACAACTCATCAGGGACAGGCTCAAGAGATTGCAAAAAAGCTACCTCTCGATTTTGATGCAGTTATCACTGTTTCGGGTGATGGCCTGATACACGAAATTTTGAATGGTTTCGCCGAGCACGCCGAACCTTCCAAAGCACTTGCTACTCCAATAGCACCAATACCGACAGGCTCAGGAAATGGTTTGTCCCTCAACTTACTGGGTATCAAGGTATTTCTTTTCCTTTGTTTTAATTTGTGTAATTGACTTGTCTTCAGGATGGATTCGATGTTGTAGTAGCTGCGCTGAACGCTATTAAAGGTGTTACTGAACCATTTCTTTCCAACTTCATTTGTTGACTGGTTTACTAGGAGAACCGATGAAAGTAGATTTATTCTCAGTGACGCAGGGTGGAAAGAGAACTATCTCCTTTATGTCCCAAGCTGTTGGCCTGATGGCAGACCTTGATATTGGCACCGAGAACCTGCGTTGGATGGGCGACACCAGGTTTATGTATGGCCTTCTGCGTGGGCGTAAGGAATTGAAATTACCCTTGTTTGTTTTCTCTTATTGATCTATTTCCTCAGTTATTAAATTCAAACCATGCCCGGTCCAACTGTCCTTCAAGGTCGCAGAGAACGACAAGGACAAAATGGCAGCAACCGTGTACTCCATTAAGAAGGACAAAACACCATCAATACCTCCATCGTCGGCAGCATCAGAAACCAGCTTCCATGATAAACTTCCGTCGCTGAAGTTTCTTGATGGGAATGAAGAGGATTGGACGACTTTCGACGAACCCATACTCTATGTATATGCAGGCAAAGGCCCATACGTTGGTCGGTGAGTCAGGTGCCACTCTCGCGTCCTTATCAAGACGCTGAAACGCACCAGTGACTTTATGGCATTCCCTGTGTCGTTACCCAATGATGGTCTCATCGACGTGATGGCGATGTCAAAGGTCATTACTCTTTTTTTCTTTGCTACCTTTGAGGGTCAAACTAAAACCAAGGATTTATAGTCTTCAAGAGGTGACATTCTCACAGCTATGGATGGTGCAAATCAAGGGGAATGCTTCTGGCACCCCAAGGTAAATTCTTACAAACCAGACTTTCTTGCAACGAAATACTTATCAACTCCACGTAGGTTCACTACGTGAAAGCACATGCTTACCGGATAAAACCACTAAAGAAGAAAGGTCACCTGGCTGTGGACGGCGAGCCGTACCCTTTCGAGGAATTTCAAGTTGAAGTTCATGAGGGACTTGGTACATTTCTGAGTCCTTTCGGGCATTATGCTGCAATGTTTGAGCCACGAACTCGTTCTGGAGTTGCTCACAAACATCACTGAATCAGCTAGTCGGGCCTTCGTGAGATCCCATTAATCAATACTCGCACAGAATAATCTCTTTCTCTATGATATTAGAAGTCTGTTTTATTATTTTGTCCCATTCACGGACTACAATACAGATGACAATCTGGCCTAAATGAATTAAAATACAGTAACTAAAGCAAGCCCAATTACTTTAAGTATATAAATCGGATGACAATCACCGATCACTCACATGTAATGGATCTGACATCTCAAAATAGCTCAATGTCCCAAGGACTCATGCTCATGATCAGTAGCCTCCATACAGGATGAACTCCATAGGTCGTATCCGCCAAATCGCGAGGTGCATGCTTACAAGCGTGCCAAGCTCGTCGCGTGCTCATGGACCGAAAGCAGCTACAGGTTGGCGCAGCCTTTCAGACACTGTCGACGTGGGAGCAGCTGAAAGCCAGTCTCTCGAGCAATGGAGAGCTTCACCACCGTCCCACACCCTTGCTGACACTCTAAGCATCGAACACCTCTCTGATTTGTATGTTACGCTGCCCACCCGCGACGGTACGCGTGGACCCTATGTAGCCCCCACTGCTGGAATGCCTTTACCCTACGGGCATCATCTAGCTTTCTTCCACGCTCGAAGACCAGAAAGTTTGCTACGCACAGACGGTACGGACGAGGACATCTCTCCTCCGGCTCCATTCACGAAGAGAATGTGGGCCGGCGGGAAAATA
Organism: Galerina marginata; assembly: GCA_023014335.1. NCBI lineage: Eukaryota > Fungi > Basidiomycota > Agaricomycetes > Agaricales > Galerinaceae > Galerina > Galerina marginata. The sequence goes on along the minus strand of JAECYW010000007.1, from coordinate 847,062 downwards.
TGGTGGGACAACGACAACCCTCTTCTGGTCGGAAAAAGCACAACAGCCATATCAAGTGTCGCGAAGGCAGAAAAGAAAGGGTTCGACAAGGGCAAGCCAATGGTGTTTGTCACACAAAGGATGAAATACCTGCAAGAGGGACAAACCGCGCTGTCATTGGTGGAGGAAAGATCTCATGTTTACTTCCATGCAGGAATCTTTGCCAACATAAAGAAGACATTTGACCGGGAAGGTAAGTTTCAGCTTCCACTCACTGGTCGCACATATTCAAAGAAGTACCAAAATCCACAGTGAACGACATTCCAACTGCGGTAGATTTTTCATTTAGATACACCCCAACGCCAGTGACTTTGTTTCGATATTCCGCATTAATGTTTAATGCACATCATATTCACCTGGACAAGGAATACTGCGAGAAAGAAGAAGGCTATCCTGGTTCGTAGTCAGGTTTATCACCATTCTTCTGGCAGGATTCTAACTCTGCCAAAGAGCGACTCGTACATGGGCCACTTACTGCCCAGATGCTCCTGGAAACGGTCATCTTCCACTTCCCTGAGCTCAAGGTATATAAATTTGAATACCGCGCAACAAACCCATTGTTTGTCAATCGCGAATTAATAATTTCAGGAAGATGGGCAGATAAGTCGAACATTCAAGTGTGGTGCAGTGATGCAAATGGGGTGGTTGGAATGACTGGCATGATCCAGCTAGATTAAGTAGACTTCAGAAACCTGTAAAGTGGACTTGAACTTTTGGATTCAGAGGACCATGGGACACACATACCGTATTTGTTCCCAGCTTCCTTACGATTCCGCTTGCCTTGTGCTATTCTCTCTTCAAGGGCTTCCCTATTTTCATAAGCTTCCTTGAGAAGAGTAGAAAGCTGATGCCGAGACCGAGCAACACCACTCGTCTTGCTCGCCTAAATTAAATTGCTAGTTCAGTATCTCCAACATCACACAAGCAACACAGGAAACACACATTGATATTCATTTTCGGCGCAACGGGACCTCCACCAGCGCCTTGTGTAATCGCTTTCCTTGCTTCTCGCTCTTGGATGTCCTTCTTCGCTTTTTCCATCTCCTTGAGGGCATCAATCTCTTCCACAGCAGCGTCTTTAAGTCCTTCAAAGCCTTTGATGGTACCCTTCTCCAATGCACGAACGTGGGCATTGTATTCCTTTTCCCATTTCTTCATGAATTTGCCATAATATTCGGCTTCGTACGCTGCCCATGCACCGGACGGTAATTGATAATATCCAGGATACGAATCTGTAGGGGTTGGCTCCGGAGGTTCGAATGTTGGCAACGAAGGAGCAGACGAAAGACTGGGACGAGAAGGAATGGAGGTGGTTTCACTACTGGAACTCCTGGAGGTAGTTTGACTGGAGCCTGAGGCAACCAGGGTCAAATCAGAACAGAGACGCAATTGTATTTGCTTACCCAGCGAAAAGAAGTCGACTGCAGGAGCCGCAGCAGGAGTAGCGCTAGGCTGGGCTCGAACGGGTTGGTTGATGTTAGTTTCTTCTAGAGAGATGTTCTTCCTCCCTTTGGCCAGCGACGTCGGTCGGAAATGCACAGAGGTCGTTGTCGATGGTTGTACGTCCTCAACTTCATTCGATGATTGAGGGGTATCCCTTTCTACGTTTGTGTCGTCGGCTTCGGCAGCCGCAGTGTTTTGTCGACCGCGAGAAGCAGAATGAAAATTCAGACCAGGTCCGGAGCCGCGTCCAAGAATGCGTTCTGGTTGGGGCTGAGGGTTGCTTTCTTTTGGAGCAGGAAGCATGGAGAGGAGAGCAGAAGTCCCAGCGCCTGTTTTCCGCTTTTTTGCAGGACGTTTGTCGTCTGCAGCTACATCTTCGCCTTTGGAGGAGAGGGATGGGAGAGCAATGCTGATTTTCTTCGTTGGGCGCTTTTTGGCCGGAACTGCGTGTAGACTTGAGTCGCTGTCGCTGCCATAGTCTTCAATCCCAAGCATCGTGGTTCAGAGTTAAGCAATATAGGACATTACGTCAGCCCAGGGACATAACACTGGCATTTATTGCTGTCTACTGTTCGTAAGGAATGGTGCTAAGTATAGGTATTATTGTCAAACGATGTGTCTAGGAAGGAGGGTCAGATGCAAGGCATAGCAAGGGGTACTGTAACAGGTTTAGCAAGTTCCATATATAATAACAAGTCCGTTGTTCAGAAAATATAATCAGTCCGTGGGCGATGTTTGTCATGTATTTCTCTCCGAAGATTAAGACATCCCCATTATGGCCGTGCTGAAAGAACGAATCAGGAAAATGCCAGAGGAAATCAAGGATATAGGACGTACCCAATTGTTCTTTACGATAGAACCAGAAGTAACCGAAAACAATCACAAGTTGACAGATTAAAGCAATCCAGAATAGGGGAAGAGCCATCGGGCTCCCTGTCAGAGCAGAGTGGTTTGAGTATTTTTTCAATGATATGTGGCTCACGATAGTCGTACCTTTCAGTCCTTCAGAAAAGTCCCATTTCGCCGCGTCCGGGAATACGGAACCAGGACCAACGGCATTCGGTGCCGTCGCTCGAGCGATCATTACACAAATGGAACCAATGACCTGGGCGAAGGCTAGAGTGGCGCACACATGGAGGCGTGACAGTGTCTAAATCGCAGTAAGTAAAAATCACTACGTTTGGAAAGTTTAGGTTACTCACTTGCAGAAGGATCATTCCCAGTCCGACGCCTTGAATGGCATCAAGAACACCCAGCCATAGCCAGAGAGAGATTCCGAGGTAAGGTCCAGCGTGACCAGCCCAAGGAATGTATAAAGCTAAGGAAGAGGTACCCCAGAGCATCTGAAATTGAATGAGTATCGACATCGACTCTAGAAGCCTCGTTTACATACCTGACACCATCTTGGCGCTCCCAGTCCAACTGCAAAGACAGGAAGAAGCCATGTGTGGGTCTTGCTGAAATATGTCAAGACCAGCAACATTGCAGCCCAAACACCGATGAAGAATGTGATAATGAGGAGCAGAATCTGCCATTTAGGAATCGGTACACTCCAAAGGAAAGTCCAGTTACGTCCATAGGGCTAGAAAGCAATTGTTAGGGATCGTATGTAACAAGACAAAGAACATCACATACACCACTGAGCCAATAGTCGCGGAGGACTTCAGAGGCAAGGAACCAGAGCACAAGTTTCCTCCTGAACAGGGTCTTGAGGAAGTGTGGGACCTTTGGTGGTGTTTGACGATAGTATTCTAGGGAGCGTCGAGTCCTCAGTATCAAGACAGGAGGAGGGATAGACATCAGACTCACCAGGTAGGCCATAGAGCATGAGGTATGCAAACAGAAGACTCGCAAACGCCAGAGGCCAGACAATAGTAACGATCCACCAAGGCGAAATGTACCCATCGGGTCTTCCATTGAGATTGTATCCCCAATACCACAAAGCAGCCACCCAGATTTGCTGAGACCCTTGAACGACGCACGCTCTTAGCGTCCAAACTTCAGTCGCAGCACCCGCCTCCTCTCCAAAGTTCAGACCGAAGAAGAGGAATCCCGCAGCAGAGCCTATGGCATAACACCACGTGGCCGCGTTCGAAAGAGCACGATGGGCGGGATGGAAAACAGTGGCGACCGAGGGCAATCCAATCATGAAGAACGCCAGACCAAAGAAGATCCATGGAAGCGATAGGACATAGAAGGATGGTTTGAGCCTAAACATAGGGTACCACACAGCTGTTGCTGCGAGGAAAACACCACCGAGAACGTAGAGCTGAACATTGTCTTGATAGTTGCGACCGGTTAATAGCGTGATTTGGAAACTTGTCGCGCTCAGCATCTATAAAAAATCAGATAGCGAATGAGGGTGCAAATAAAGACGACATACCTGGCCAAGACCAATGATAATGGTGTAGATAGGCCAGCCTCCAATTTCTCGGGACATGGCAATCTGAAGACCGGTCATGGGAGCTGCTGGGGGTTGATTTGCGTCGTGGTGCATGGGCCCATCATAGTCCGATTGCGAGAATGCTTGCATATTAGGAGCTGCAATGAAAGTGCCTCAGAACAACGGTCGACTGATTAACGGCGAAAACACTTACAATCGGGGCGAGAATACAAAGACGGTGAAGGTGTCCCCCATACCGAATCACGCTGTGATGACCGAACACTAGCAGCACTGGAAAGCTTATCTTTGCGAACTTTACCGAAGAAGGCCTCCTCGCTCTTGGTAAGGAATTTCTCAATGGAGAGTTCATGTTCAGAGTTCTTAGCTGTCAGGGTTTGCAATTTTTGAACAAACTCGGATGCAACTCCACCGTCAGAATCAGTGAACTAATAAAAGGCGTTATTTTGTTTCGTTTAGAAGGAAAATAAAAGAAACGAACTGATGCGATGGCCTTATTCAAAGGAGAATTGGATTTCTCCTCAACGATGGAGGAAATAGATTCAACAGAAGAAACTCGTGAATGAGCACCGAAGGGACGACTTGGAGCTAAGCCGCCATCGACAAAGGGATCAGGGACGTGCTTTTGGTCTTTCGCGATGGTCCGGTTAGCGCGTTCAAGGAAATTGTTGTAGCCTCCAGGGGTGCTCTCAGCTATACTGCCAGCCACGCTGCGACGGTGTTGGGAGAAATAATCATCGTCCGAGTATGGAGCATGACCTGTGGGGGTAAGGTTTTCTTGGCTCCATTGTCCGGGTGAACCAGGTATATAGCCAGGGGTATGGAGTCCGGGATTGCTCTCATTGATACTTCGGGAGTCCCATTCTGGTTGAGTAGGATGGTCCTGTGTAATGGGATTCCAGTCGTCAGTGTCGGCCATTGGATGGAGACCTCCTCCATCACAATCAGATTCTCTCCAGGCATTTGCTCCGGCAATTGAACGACTCTGGCCGATACTGCGCTTATGGAAGTCCTCCATCCGTTGACGCCATTCGACCACAGGGAAACGCTGAACCGCGGATCGGGCACGCAAGATTGCACGCTCTTCCTCTGTAGATTTCAGGGCCATTTTGATAGTCTTCGTGAGCTGGGATAGCATGTGATTCGTTGCACTGGACTCCACAGGGTACCACTGAAAGACGGGTATCAGCAAGACAACAAGATTAATTAGGATGCGTTTGCTTACCCATCCAGGCATCAAGCCCAGACCACCCAGACGACTTCCAACACCAAGAGCACCCTTTCGACCGAATTCTACTGCCACTAGTCCGAACGGTTCATCACGAGAGGGGATCAACGCGAAATCAGCACCACTGAAGAGGTATGGGGGTAGTGCCGTAAACTCGGGTTTGGAATAAACACGGTCCGGGTAAAGCTCCATGAGTCGCGCCAGCTTCTCAGCAGCAAATCGGCCATAAAGATCAATGACAGGCCCAACAGCAATTAATTGAATACTGGGTCGCTTTTCCAATCTGAAATCCTGCGTGAGTGATTACAAGCAATATGAGATCAAAAACAGCGTACAGCGATGGCATGACGTCCGCGATTAGATCGACACCCTTCTGCTTTGACCAACGACCGACGAACACGAACAAATCCGATTCGGGATCCTGCTTGATTCCAGCCCATTCTTGTGCTTGTCTCTTGAGTTCTGGGCGAGCCGCTTCAGCTGCTTCATCAATCTCAACGTCACGTGCTTCCAGAGGTTTTTCATCGAGCGCCGCGATATCGCTAGGATCGGGATTTGGCAACGAATCGACGTGCTTGAGTGTCCAAAGTGCAGGGTAACGAGCCCAACTACGCTTTCCATATTTGTCGGATACACCAGCTACACCCACACTCTTTTGATGAGTGCTGATGAACGAAGCGGCGGCGTGCAACAGGTTGAATGTGTTTCCGAATTGGACATATTTGGTGCAGTGCTCCTTGCTAATATTAAAAGCTGAACAGACCTCTTTCATCTCCTCCTTCGTGCGGAGCGGCCAAAGACCCTGGAATTCGGCGTTGTGCAGCGACAAGCAAACGGGAATAACTTTCGGAAGAAGATAGATCGGGGCAAGAGCGCCGTGGTAGTCGTTGATGTGGTATATGTCAATGGTTGGATGGCGTCGAATTGTGGCAGCAATTGCTTGATTCCAAGTCGAGTAGAAAATGGCAGAACTTAGATCGTCCATGCGAGCGGGGTATGGATCAGCTTTGGTTTGGGCTCTGAAGACGGGGCTGTCGAGGATGACGTAGGTGATGTTGTCCAGAACATGGGTTTCAACTTCAATGAGGTAGGGTTCACCAAAGATAATGACTTCGATGGGTTCAGCAGGTTCGCCGGCGGGGTATTCGAGGTCTTTTACTTTTGGAATGACCCAAATAAGATCAACGTCGGTCATGGCCTTGCCCATAAGACTTGACATGACACCCAGACCACCGATCTTGACCTTGAGCTTCCAATCGATGATTTCGTACTCGAGGGTGGAGATGAGGACCTTTCGGCGCTTATTCTTGTCCTCAGGCCAGCCAATGATCTCCGCGTTGTGCTTGTGTCCAAAGATCTTCTCAGACATCGGTGTCGAGTCCTTGAGGTCTGCAGTGGATTTGTTGCCGAAGATAGGGAAATAGTTGGTGTGACTCTTGGTTTTGACACCATACTGATTGTGTTTAATCCCGTAGAAAGTCCACATAAAGATGAGCACAGCCAGAGTACCAGTGATCAAAGGGATGGCAAGCAAAAGCGCATACATGATGATTCCCACGGATGCTTGACCCCGTGGTTTCAGCGTCCAGGTCATAGTAGAGTCGTCAACAAGAAGAGACCATGATAAATGGGGCGCTGGTGGGGCCGAAATATTGAGATAGTTAGGTGCGACCGAGTTGGGGGGAAGGCGATCTAGAACACCGTCGCCATCTGAATCCCCATAAAAGAAGTCGTCGAAGCCCCATACGTTTAATTGCACATATGTAGGCCACGTAGCCATAATCTCAAGCTCCCATTTTCCGTCCGCGTTTTGTGTCATTAGGTTAGGAATACCGGAGTCGAAACCCCAATTGTTGAAGGGGCCGCGAGTCAAGAACTGGGGGACGCGTCGGCTTAACCCCGAATAGCCATAATCCGCATGTACTACGTGGGCAGCAGAGAGAGTTGCTTGACTCCAATCTAGAAAGGCGATGGGTAAGGTTATCGACGTCCAAGTTTTTGAGGACTTACATTGAACTTGTATATGCTTCCCAGACCAGAAATTATCGGAATCGGCAAAGAGTGACGAGTTGACGGTAGTGGTATCTTCCCAATTGTGCCAGCTGGTCCAGTTTTTACCAAAGTTCAGAGAGTAACGGAACATGTCGGCACCATACGCCAAATGAGTGAAGGTATACTGTCCGTTCGACATAGCAAAAGAATTGTTGGTATCGTAATCGTTGTCCGGGAAGACCATGACATTGTTTGCAGCACCTTTCCTCAACAGGAAATGGTCGACATTCTAGAGACAGACAATATTAGTCAAGAAATCGTTGAAACAAGAACCAAATCATACTCCTGTGCTATTACCAGCCTGGGAGGGGGGATTATTGAGGGTAATAGTCAGAATACCATCCGGGAAATTGGTCAACGTCGCCGACCACGCAAAAGTTGTGAAGGGTACGCCAGCAAGAGTTGATGTATTTTGACTCTGGGCTGCACCGCACTGCACATTGGTAATCGTCGGCGGGCCTCCTTTTCCTGATGACGACATGTTGAATGTCATGCTCTGCGTGACTTTCTGGCAGTCCATAGGGGTATTGAACTCGAAGGATATAGGCACACTGGTAGTGTTAGACAAAAGGCGATGATCGTGCCCCGGAACGAATCTTGTAACGACAGGGAGGGGAGGAGACCACTGGGCGGCTGGAACCAGAGCCTTGAAACCAAAAGGATCCATGATCACTGAAGGAAGACAACCAACAACGCCACCATTATTTGGGAAGGTTGACAGGGAGTCCTGGAGGTTATATGTCTCGTAAGGCGCGAAAAGATTTCGGAGCGTGGTACCAGAAGGATATGGTGAGGAAATCCAATTACTCTGCTTGCAGTTGAACGTGTAGGTCTGGGTCATATTGACGTTGGTATAGAGCATCCAAACTTGCCCTTGGATCTGACCCCCAACAGTCTGATAACCGTCCAATCCAGACCGGGAAACGGACCACAGACCCATTTCTGTGGCAGTGTTGTTGGAACCCGGTCGTTCAATGAAGTATGTCCAGTTGCCTCGTTGAACAAGGTTGAAACCATCTTGAAGGGAACCATAAACCTGGCGCAAGTGATTGAATTGCGAGAACATCAGGCGGCTGTCGGTGGTTGGGTCAAAATGATCAAGAGCATTCCAATCATCCTGGCAGCCAAACAAAGACTTTTCGAGCGGCATGTTGAAATATTGTTGTGAACCAAGAACGTAGCAACCATGTCGTTTCCAAGCTTGATTGCTGATCATGGCCTGACGGCTGGGCGCGCAAATCATGTCAAAAAAATGGTTACGTCGGATGAGGAAGCTCTTACCCATAAAGATAATTAGAAGCGCCATTGTCGTACAGGTAGAAATTTTGCTCTTCACCGTAGTATAGCTTGAGAATAATCGCCTTCAGTCACAAGCGTCCTATCTGAGTTGAAATTTTACTGACCAATGTTATACCTGGCATAACCAGCGTGTTAATAAATGTCGCTAAAACACTCTTCTGAATACCGGCTTCCAGACTCGGCCAGCGAAAAATATCGAAATTGCTGCTTCCGTACATGTGCCTTGGGTCGACAGCGCCGGTTGACGGATTGAGGAAATCATTTTGGACAAACATCTGATTCCAAGCAGTGACGAAGTTTGTATCAATATCGTAGGCCACTTGAAGGTTTCCATCCATTCCCAAGAAACGAGACATGGAACGGTAAATCGAGTAATGGAATGCAACTCCGTCTAGTGCGTTAAGTGGTGCTTCACGCAAAAAGAATTCATTCTGCTTTGCAGTAACGTTAGCTGCAGCAAGGAAACCAGGTGGGAGCTGGGTTGGTGTTCGTCCTCGGCCCCTGTAACCAGAAATAAAAACCATGAAAGCACCATGCTCAGGAAAAGACTCACAAGTAAAGTGAACCAAAAGTATTTCCACCTGTAACTTCACCAGGAATGAAGAAGTTGGTTTTGCCCAATTTGGCGGCACATGCTCTGGTACTAGATGCCCACGAAGCAAGGGCGTCGACCGTGACTTGGGTTGCTTTATCGATACGGATTGCATCGATGTCCAAGGCCGTGATGGCAAGACAAGCAAACACTTGAATTTTCGCCATAACATCAGGCTTCCATTCCCGCAGACGATCCTGCACAGAGGCGAATTTCGACAACTGACGTTGCCAATCAGGATGTACACCGAAGGCTTCCATGTCTCCGTACTGGTCAAAGTCAGAGTCGATGCAACCATTTGTTTGAACTGAGACCACTGTGCCATCATCCTGCCAGAAGGTGGGCATTTGGCAGGTCAAATTGCGGTCATTTCCGAGCTATGCAAGACAGAGAGGTTAGAGTGCGAAGAAGAGACAAGTATTGTCAACAAACTTCAAAATCTCTGTATTCTGTAAAGTTCCATGGGATGTAGTTGGGTTTCTTCCAGACAGCATCATATTCATTCAGGCTGAAGGGTGTGCTCTGGTTAAGATGCCTATAGAGTCCAGGGTCAAGTTCCATTTATAGAATTTCGTGCCACATCACGCACCCAGCGAAGCCAATGAGATCGCTCATTGTGCCAACAGTGAAATCCGCCATGAAATACATTCCACGAGCGTGAATAGCATCTATGGTATCTCTCCAGTCCTGAATTGTGCCCCAGTGAGGATCGAGAACGCTAAAGTCGAGGGGCGAGTAACCTAGAAAGTAAGCAGGTTAGGAAGTTGGCGATAGAAAATTTTACATTGTATACGCACTGTCGGCCTGCCAAAGCATGTTGAGGAAGGGTGTTCCCGACATGAAAACAACCCGCACGCCCATTCCATACAAGTAGTCCAAGCGGGCGACCAAACCCTTCAAGTCGCCACCAAAACGCAGCTGGGTCTCCCGGGTATCGTATTCATACATAGTCCCGAAATAGTCGTTATTTGACGGGTCGCCATCGGCGAATTTGTCCAGAAGGATTGTGTATACTGGAAGAGCGCGCCAATTTTTGGGTGACGGGGTGTAGGTGGTATTGGGCCGCGATGCCTGGTATTGTGTAGGGTCCGCAGCGTTCTTGTTGATATTGAGGTTGTAGTCAACAAGGTCTTCTCTCCAGGGAGATGCGAAGACGAAGGATGATAGATGTAAGAGCGCATAAAGCGCCGTTGGAAGACGCATTACGGGAAGGTGACAGCAGAAGGAAAGGAATTATAAAGAGAGTAAGGGGAATGGGCTCAATAAAGGCGTGTCAAGACTGCGACTGAGCCGCAAGTGACAGAATATAAGAGTGAAAAACAAGATGAGTGGACGCAACGCGGGCAGCGCCCGGACACCTCTCCGTTGTGACTATTTGCCCAAGTTTACCCAGCCACAGTTGCCACCCCTGCCAAAGCCCGATCACTTCAGAATGGCAGACTTTTACCGGCGCTCGCACGCCTTAATTTTAACGGGATGCCTTACCATGCGACTCGAGAATTGCGATACAATCCAGTGCAAGTTGGGCATTGTGACCGTTGGCTGTCGGGCACAACATTCCGCGTTCCACCCTCCCTGGCGTTGTAAAAAATTCCTATTAGTCATATTCAAATTGAACACGGGTGCCTGGCAAAAATCTATTTCTGGTCAGTCATTCTGAAGTGTAGCCATTAAACAATAGTTTATTGTACTGCTTTTGTATTTCTTCCTTTGTGCAAAAAAAAGCCTGTTAGAGGATTTGCCCTCGCCTCATCATGAGCTCCTCATCTTTGTCGTCGTTCTCGATTATTTCAACACATTTCTTGCGATTTATTTAATTTTAGCCTCCGTGTTCGTTGCCAAGGTTTCCATATCTTCCATCTCAAAACGGCTTGGTGATCGTGTTGAACCTCGTTCCAGAGGGCAGTACAACAGGCTTGGACCTTCACTAATCATTATGTCGGCAATCATGGCACCCAATCCCTACTATGACTCCCAATCTCCTCCTCCTAAACCAGCTTCACCCTCTTCGCCGACCATGAACTTCGTCAACCAGCAGCCGCCGCAATCGTCGCGGTCTTTCATGAACCTCGCCCATTCAGAATCAAGGGCCCAGGCACCCCAGCCTGTCAAGTACCAGCCATACACACCCACGGAACCGCCTCCTGGCATGTCCTATTCAGCCTTCCTGCGGACATGGACCGACGAACATGTCGCCCGATGGCTAACGGAGATCAAGTGTGGAAGTCATGACGAGACCTTCAAGGCCAACGATATCAGAGGAGACGTTCTGCTCGAGCTTGATCAAATCACTCTGAAAGAGATGGGTATTTCAAGTATTGGCGACAGACTGAGGGTTCTTAATGCTGTGAAAGTGCTGCGACAACGAGTAGCAGGCAAGGTCATAACCTCTACTGCTCCCACTCATAAGAGGAACGCCAGCAGCGTTGATGTCGATCAGAAGGGCATATCTGACAAGTCAGATGGGTCAGGAAACCGGCAAGGCAACCGTCGTCTCGAAAACGTCAGGCCTGCCCCGCTACAGCTTAGCTCAAATCCGAACAGAGGCGACCTTCCCGCTATTATTCGTGAAGCCCCAGATTCTGCCAGGAGTGTACCCCCGACCCAGCCCATTCGCCCCTTACCACTCCCGACGCTATCTACTCCGCCTTCTAATACACAACTTAATACCCCTAGCAGCGCACATTCAAGCGCGCACTCAGTTACTCCCGGTCTCCACAGACCTAACCTACCTCCAGTTCCACCCCCGCCACGCAGTCAACCCCCTCTTCCCCCTAGTCGCCCTAATGGTCGCGCACTTCCCTCATGGTCAAATTCTACGCAACCCGACGCCCCGGCTTATACATTACAACCTCCACCTCCCACACCGCAACAAAATACGGGGCATCTCACACCTTCCAGCAGCAATTGGGTGAATCATCACTTGCCCGCTGATCCCCGACCGGGTAATCCTGGTGGCGGGAAACCAGTCATTGCCCGATCTATATCACCAGTTCCTCCCGCCCGTCTACGCCCCAATCAGCCGAACGCCTCGCATGGCCGCACTGGATCGGTTGGATTGACTGCCACTAATACGTCTTCACCTAGTAAACTACCTAGCAGATCAACAAATAACGCACATCCGTATGCTAGCGCCCACGCTATTTTGCATGCACCCTCGAATCTCGCTTCTAGCCTTTCTCCGATCGATGAATCGTTCTCCAGCCATCACAGCGGCTCCGGCACACCATCACCCCCGACTCACGCTTATACTGTCGGACGTGGTCCATTTAACCCAGGGCAGACTAACACCGGCCAATACAGCTTGGACGATTTGCGCAGGAAACTGGTCAAATTTGTCTTGCCCGACGATGGCCTTTCCTTCACAATTGATGTCACTTCGTGCACTGGGGGTGTTGAAGTACTCGAGAAGGTTTTGAAAAAATTTGGTAAAGGAAGTCTAAGGAGTGACGGCAACATGGATATTTCGCAGACAGATGAGGGTGGTCTTATGGTTGATGGTTGGGGTGTATATATGGATATAGGACAGGAAGACGGCCCTGGTACGCTTTTCACATCGACTCACTGACTTTGCAAGCACTCAAATTATTGTCAATAGCCCAGCCATTGACTGAAGCTGAACTTCTTTCCATTTGTCATGCGCCTGACCATCCAACTCGTGAAAATGGTCTGGTCCTTCGAAGGATTCGCCGTGTGGACGACCGTAGCAGTAGTCCATCATCTCTTATCAGCAACAATAGTAACTTGAGCACAACGCGGAGCACAAAACGCGCTAGTTCTATTAGCATCCTCAGCGGCCTCGGTGTGCAAGATCCAGAGAGGGCCCTTGAACCTCCTTCGCCTAGATCCGGGAGGTTAAGCCCCGCTGCGGCTAAACGTCCGTCCAAGCTGCGCAACTTCTTCGGGCAACGCCCGCCCAGTGAACTTATCACGACTCACTTGACTGAATACTTCCCCAACACCGAGAAGAAGGTATTGCAGCGCACAGCCCGTCACAGCATGATGCGGAGGAGGGAGAGCGTTGCGTCCTATAGTCAACAACACCTGGCGTCCAGGTTCAGCAGTAGCACCCAAGGATCTGGAAGAAAATCCTTCTCTTCTCCCCGTTCATCGACCTCGACGCTCCCTCCACCCGTTCCCGACAAATCAGTAGAAGAGCTACCCAGGATGTCTCTTTCAACAGACGACGGACGTTCAGTCGACCTCCATCTCGATACTATCGAGCGAACTCCTCAGCTCTTACCCCCCATTCCTTTCCCATCTGAGACTCTAAGCGAATCCATGGAAGGCGTGGCCAAACGACCTATGTCCAGGTCCATGTCCATCGCGTCGAAGCGCATGAGTTACATGACTGAGTTGCGTAGCAAGCGCGATAGATCCGATACTGCTAGCCTTATGACGGTCGACGAAATAACTGCCGAAGTCGAAAACCGCAGAGCCAGCAAGACTTTCGACCGCGACGACGACCTGGACGGCTGGACTAAAGTTGATACAGAGATCGAAAACATGGTGCCAAAGGCGGTCGCTGATGACGACGGTGATGTTGAGGTCGACGACGACGACGACAATGAAGATGAAGACACTTCGGACGAGGTTACATCTGAAGATGAAGATGAGACCCTGCATGAAGAAGACGAGCTGAGTCTTGATGTTGACGACGATGGTGTCATTCGAAATGTTATCAACGCCAAAAAGGGTGAGTTCGTCTCTGACCTTGTTTAAATGCTTGGATATTAACGGCCCGCGTTCGCCAGCCAACAAATGGATCAAAGGAGCTCTCATTGGTGCTGGCTCGTTCGGCAAAGTCTATCTGGGCATGGACGCCTCTAGTGGCTTATTGATGGCTGTCAAGCAAGTTGAGCTCCCCACTGGCTCTGCTCCCAATCAAGAACGTAAGAAGAGCATGCTCAGTGCTCTTGAGCGCGAGATCGAGCTTTTAAAAAACCTTCAGCATGAAAACATTGTCCAATATCTTTGTTCGTTGCCACTCTTCATTTCTTTTAATTTGACCTTCTTAACATATCTCCAGACTCTTCAATCGATGATGAATGCCTGAACATCTTCCTTGAATATGTTCCAGGCGGATCGGTCACTGCCCTCCTTCGCAATTATGGCGCTTTCGAAGAACCTCTTGTTAAAAACTTCGTCAGACAAATCCTGCAAGGTCTTGATTATCTGCATGAGCGCGATATCATTCATCGTGATATCAAAGGCGCGAACATCCTCGTTGACAACAAAGGTGGTATCAAAATCTCTGACTTCGGTATCTCCAAAAAAGTCGACGATAGTGAGTTGCTTTTCGAATTGGCTGTTTCGTTCGTCTAAAGACTTCTTTGCAGATCTCTTGACCGGTAACCGCATCAATCGACCATCGCTCCAAGGCTCTGTGTTCTGGATGGCTCCGGAAGTCGTCAAGCAAACTGGCCATACACGGAAGGCTGATATTTGGAGCGTTGGTTGTCTAGTGGTCGAGATGCTTACTGGGGAGCATCCTTGGGCCCAGCTCACTCAAATGCAAGCAATCTTCAAGGTAAATTATTCCACCTCCACTGCATATGTCATTTCTGACATTTCTTTTCTTAAGATTGGATCATCTGCACGACCAACGATCCCTTCAGATATATCGGCAGATGCCCAGGACTTCTTACGACAGACCTTTGAACTCAATCACGAAGCAAGACCTTCGGCATCGGAGCTTTTGCAGCACCCATGGGTTATTCCGGATGCCAACAAGAAAAAATAAACCTTATGACTGCTATGTCGCACTTCGTTTTGCTGGATATTTAACGATACCACCGCTATGCTTTCGCATTTAACATAATTTATACCCTTCTCATTTGCGTATGAGGATTCACGCATGTTTACTGTACTTTTCACTTGTACAATGTAACTTCGTTTGGAGCACTGTGTGCATCACCCATCTGGATATTTTCAAACCCACCACCAGAATATTAGTGCTTGGCAGGGGGTTCCTCTAAAACTTCTGTGCTACGTTTTCGTTTTAATTCGGGTTTCGAAGACGCCTTCTTTCCTGGCCCCCAGTTTGCTGGATTTTCTTGGTATCTAACCAACCGGACGGTCTCCAGTGCCCCGATAGTTGCAGGATGCCGGGTGAAATTGGCCACAGTGCTGTAAACCGTTGATGAGTAAAGCGCCGAATAAATGTGAAATATCCACCAACAGTGGCTCCTTGGCTAGTAAACGACGAGCTGGGGATGTTTCCGAGATATTTTCCATCTTGACGGGGTGTAACTTAATCCACGAACGAAAGATATCATGTAGTTGTCGATGTGATGCATCTGTCTTCAGGGAACCTGCAGAAGCATGGGAACGCGAGACCTTGTGACCACCGTTTAGAAGCGCAGAGCTAAAGAAAGCTCGTTTAGAGACGCATCGTTTTGACTTGAAATTCGCACTCACGCAACGTCGTCCAACGAGGGAGTTTCGCAGTGAAAATAACTGGCGACTCTACTAGGTGTGAAGTAAAATGGATTTGTCAATTCCTAGTATTTCAAGGCATGAGACGGCGAATAACATGGTGAAAGCTATAACTAACTTCTTTTGCGACCGTCATCATCCCCTTCATGCGAGCAAAGGTGCCATAATGAGCTTGATTCTCATTTACATGAGCGATAACCTTGCCGACAAAGTCTGGATCATGTATGGGTCCTGACCACATAGGACCAGCAATCTTGAATTGAAAGTGTGAAAACGAAGCACAGGTAAGAGAAAGATATAATTCCTACGTGCAAATTTGAATCACACTCGGGACATTCTTGCGGCACTGATGGACCAGACTGTGTCTTGAAGATGTCGTTGGTTTGCCCAGATGAAGATATTTTTGTTAACATTTTACCAAGTGGTTGCTCGTAGTGTGATTGACATGTCGTGCAGATGTAGAAGGTGGAATTTTTTCTGAATAATAAAATAAGTAAGGCATTTGGCAACGCAGACCTATTTCATGACTCACATCAACGCTTTTTTGACCTCAATTGGAGATGTTTGCAGCCGTACAAAAATGCGAACATAGAAATCAATGGACAGGGACAACAGTGGCTGGATGAAACGTCCATATCTTGATGCAGTGGTCGATATTGTATGCAAAACTAGACGTAGGGCCTTTAAGAGAGTCGATAAGAAATTTAGCGGTGATGTTCAAACCATACTAACACTCTCGTGGCAATATTCGGCCTTGACGGGTACGCCGCCATAGTTTGAGAAGCTTAAATTGTAAGAAGCGATAAAAGGCGGCAAGATTGCCTCGCTCACCATTTTTCTGGATAATTAGTTGTGGCAAGAACAGAGAGATCGGTGCAAGTTACACAGAGCAGGCCTTCAAAATTAACTGGTAATTCCGAGTAAAGATTGAACCTGCCCACCTCCATCATTCACAGATTGAACTGCTGCATCGATGAACGGGGCTGCTGTCCCATATGGGTCTAAGTCCACGACATCAACCCGCTGCTTTTCTTCACGATGGCTGTACATCAAAGAGCTGGACAAATTTAAAAATGTTAAATCAATGGACAAAGGGCTTTTACCATGCATCTCCTTCATTGACTTGTACTTTTTGGATTGCGTGGTCACCATTTATCGCAATATTCCGCTTCATGGCTTCCACCGCACCCGGCGACAGGTCGTTCGCAATGACGCACCTATCAGCATCGTCAGAGCCTCATAACAGGAAGGATTATTTTTGGGAGTTTTACTTCGCCAAAGGTATTTCCTTCGCATATCGGATTGAACGTAACCCAGTGGCAGAAAGAGCTTCAAGGATGACAACTTTGTAGGGTTTATACTACGGTGACATAAGTTCGACAGTTTATTTAAGAAATAAATGTATGACAAACTCCAGACGTTTCAGACGTTTTCGAGATATTCTCGGTTGGAGCGTTTGACTTTGCTGGTATGGGCTCAGACTTGACAACTGCTGATGCTTGTTCAAAGGTGCTTGGTTCTAAAGACACGGAGTCAATGTTTGCTACAAGAAAGTACCTCAGGGATAGTTTTAAAAAATAAACAAAAATA
Source organism: Galerina marginata (assembly GCA_023014335.1). NCBI lineage: Eukaryota > Fungi > Basidiomycota > Agaricomycetes > Agaricales > Galerinaceae > Galerina > Galerina marginata. The sequence goes on along the minus strand of JAECYW010000007.1, from coordinate 829,980 downwards.
TATGGAGGAACCTGGTGTCATTTTTGTTGCGCGCTTCTGGTTTTTCTTCTGTTGCATTTTCCACCACCGTTCTTCTTTCGTCCTGTTTACTTCCTCACTCCAAACCCTAATGCACGCGATACTCGTATCTCGGTTGAACTCCTGGACAGGATTAAGAAAGGCTTCATTCGCTGATAACAGAATATGCGAGGTATTTTCTGTGTGCAACCGAAATCCGTCGGGGATGTCGATACCACTGGCGCCGTTGCTCGCCATTCTTGACGTGTACCAACGGGAGACAAATTGTTTTCGGGTACGATGTAATACCCGAGGTAAGCAAGCCAGTTCGAACCACGGACTTGTTAATTAGGATTGAGATGGCTCCTCGCGACAGGCATGAATTATTCGGAGTGCGATAATCTCACGCTTCCATATGGGATTATTGGCACAACTACATATATATGCACGTCAGAATTATTATTCTAAAGGTTCTAAGAGCCTCGAATACAAGTAATGTGTGGCAGTACCTAGGCTATATTATACTTGTACGTGTTTCATGCAGGGACCTTGGAAGGTATGAACAAACTTACCCAAAATTTCAAATACCAACGCTTCCGCATTGCTGCTAGAAGATCCTTCGCAAACTCTCCTTGATTCCCTTTGCCGGAGGAAGATGTAAATCTTGCAAAATATCGTCCAACAAGCTATCCGTGCGAAGGATTTCAATAGCTTTTTCGGTAGCAGAGGCTATCTTAGAGGATCCACTCCCAAGGTCAAGAAGATTGTGAGAAGGACCACCGCCATGATGAGTGTCCACTCCCGCCACGACTAGAAGTTTTGGTTGAGGCTCTTCGGATATGGGATCAACGCTGGGAGCCGATGATTGCCAGAAATCCGGAAGGTATGGCTAGTATTAAATATTCAGCTTGAGTAAACCGCGTAATGGTTGCATGAAACATACAACTTGGACAGCTTCTTGTACAGCAGGCTGGGACAGGTTGGGAATTTTAACATCGAAGACGGCTTTATGAGAAGTTGGTGGCAGTTCGGGATTTCCTGGGATGATGGACGGCGGGGGTGACGTGGTAGGAGTTGCCTGAGTTGTTGAAGCATTCCGTGAGCCTGGGAAGGCTAAATTTTTTTCATAATCTTCTATCCTGGACGCTAGAGCAGCTTTGCTTCCTTTCCTGTGGGACAATTCCAATTCTAGTAAAAATAAGACGCGCGACACAGCACTTACGCCGAAAGACCGCGAAGTTTTGCTTCACTCCTCAGTTCGGCAATAGATTCGTTCTGCCATGCACGCGACAAAAGCGCCGAAGATACTAAACCCCTGCAATTGGGTTGCACAGGCCGTATTCTTGGGGGTAGGCGGGCGATGCGCAACATATTGGTCCTGACAAGAGTGACATCGAGCGCAGGCAGAAAGCGATCAGGGCTTACATAAGGATCTATGTACCGTTATCTTATCGCAAAGTCCTATTTCTGCTCACACCCCTGGAGTTCCGTGAGTCCTTGTCCTCAACCTCCGCCAACGTTGCAGCTTTAGATCCGCCAGCGCCGTCGTGATATTATTTCACATTTGGAAGCCTCCACCTCTATCGGCGATATCAGTCGACCCACAGTGATTGCTGAGATCGATAAAGTGCCCTTTGCCTCGTACGCCTCGTGTTTTCATCGTGGCGCGTGTTTGCAACACAACAATTCTCCCAATCGGTTTCGGCCTACGTATGCTTTGAATCCTGATAACATCCACCTTAGGAATACACCTTTCTTTTTCTCTTCATGCTCCTTTCTCCGACGTAGGCCTTGTCCCACCTCTCTTTTAGCCGTACGTCTCATCTTTCACTACGTTCGCCATTCTTAACAGGTCCACAAGTGCGAGTCTGCCAACTCAAGCTTTCTGGGGCAAATTCAAGCCAAAACCCAAAGAACCAGACGTCAAGCAACCACCAATGGCCGTGGCACGCCCCCGACTCCTGACGCTTGCCTACGGCGACATGGAGACACTGCGAATGGTGGGCTTTCCCCAGCATTCAAGGTATCTGATGATTGACATCTAATTTAACAGCTACCGAACTCCTTCAATGTCCGTAAATCTACCTTTGTCTGGAGGCTTATGTCTCATTGTTTCATAGGAACTCATGGCGGCTGCCCAAGACTGGACGAAACCGCCTCCGGATGCCATGTTCAATCTACGTGTGCCCGTGGAGTATGCGTCAATACATGCAGCAGTGAGTTAATCTGCCCAACTGCACAGAAATTCGCTTACCCCGACCTTTAGCGGCTCGTAGCTGGGCCTTACATCTATGTGTGTGCTTTTCAGAGTCATGCGCATCCATTCACTTATCGTAATCGTCTCAGCTCACTGGCGAGGACTCGTATCAGATTGCTATAATGGGGGTCCAAGGCATACGAGTTGAAATTGTTAGCGATGCACCCCCCCCTCCTAATGAACCGCCGTAAGTCGTCGTCTATCGATTTCCATACAAGTCCCAATGTTTACCATCATGCTCTAAACCAGACCGCCGCCGTAAGTTTTCCCTATCTACTTCAGTCGATAACGTGCCTTATATTGATTTAGGCCTCCACCTGTTCTCGAAATGCCTGGCACTTTCAATTTAGAACTTACGCCTGGCCAAAATGTTGCATTGGACGTCACCGTAAGCTCCGACGAACTGGACATGGCAAGGATGGAAGATGGGACTTTAGTTGATGGCGTGTTTTGGGGAAAGCTGGATATAATCCATTCGGGAGACACCCACACGATGGAGTTCACTGGTACCAGGCTTCCTCCTGGAGAAGATTTTGCGCCAGACTTGCTGATCGACAATCGGGTTATGACCAAATTGGCCGTTATCTCGAAGCTAACGGCAGCTAAATGCAACCTCACCATCCTGTCTCCGGCGGTGCAGTACTGTGACGTTGTTCTGACCTTTTCGCCTCTTTGGAAACCAGGAGTTGCATGGCCACCACCAGAACAAGTAGAAGATAACAGAGTAAAATACTTTTTGCGAGTACACCCTGGAGGTGCTCTGGAACATTTTGAAAGTGAAATGGTGTCTACAGCCCTATACTATGAGGCTATGTGAGTGCTTATGTTGTCCTCGATAGAACGCGAAGTCTGACTCAAGTTGCCTAGTCCTGATGCCTCAATGATGGACCCTAATAATTTTATTACACCTCGCAATGGATTTGCGATGTCCTTCCGCGATTTCATACCTCACCTCATGAATGTGCTTGATCAACTGGGAATGTCATTGCATGCTCGCACTGCTTTTATTAAGTATGCAAAATTTCAAAATTATCGCATTTAAATTGTTAAATTGTTTAATCCCTTTAGCAATAATATGTCGGCTTTCTCTGCACACAAGAACATTGCCTACAGGTTTTTGTCTCCCAGCAAAATTGCGGCCGCAGTCGATATTTCAGTAACCACGGAGCCATGCGTCTTCACTCGGTTATTCCTCATATTCCGTGGTCTGAATGACGATGAAGTCGGGATGTTTGCAGGGGCAGGGGAGAAGGAAGCGAATGGTCATAATTGGCGAGACATTGTCGGGTGGTCAGAACATTCGAAGGATCCAGAGCAATTCCGAGTTTTGGAGACATCTGTCTTAGAGGTCACGTAACTGCTTGTGGTTTACCATTGGGGCCATTGCATATGCCGTGCTGGAACACACTCACACCTGTAATGATTGATATCCACTTTTCATTTCCTCTTGTTAGTTAATACCTTAAGGAATATTTTAATAGATACCTCGGGGCTTTTTGGGACCTTTCTGTTTTTCATTCCTCGCTCTCTTGCTTGCTTTCACTGTTGTACTGTAGTTCCAAGTAGTAGTAGGGTACCTACTTTTTCAAGATACCTGACTTTTTCTGCCTTTGTTACAATATTACAGTAACACTTAACTCAACAACATCTCTACATAAAGACCTGGCCTTATAGCTGAATTCATAATCGGGATTCGAGGTCTACCAGTGACAGTAAAAACATAAGAAAAATAGGTATGACGAATCCTCATTCTATCATATATACAGATTGAATCTTTGCAACAACAGGGAGAAACTTCAGACAATGGTGGTCCCAGACCTGACCTATTGCAATCTATAAGCAAGTCGACCGTCGGATAGATTGGCTGTACTTGCCTCTTTGCCTGTCTTCTTAATCCTTGCAAGCACGTCATCGTAGGGGAGAGTGGCATTGACGAGGACTTCTTGGGTCTCCAGATCGACCTTGTAAGAGGTCACACCTGTCGTTCCGAGGTTAGAATGGGGTTCGGGTCCACGAGGGATGTTATTCACCATCGGCCTTCGCCTTCTCGAGAACACGGGTGACGGCGCCGGAGCAGCCAGAACATGTCATCTAAAGTCATCCGTTCAATACGCTGTTTGATAAAAAGTAGTCGTCGATAAGTATGCGGACCTTGACGTCGAATTTGTAGGTATGTTCGCTCTGCAGAGATGATCAGTGATCTTTCGGGCCAGATAGTGCAGGGTCCATACCATGATGGATTCTTCAAGAATCGACAGCCAGACCTCGTCAGTCAAAAGTTGGGGAAGTTTGGATGAACAGAGGGACTCACAGTGAAAGTGGCTGGAGGTGGGTAATGAGAAACCAGGTGTGGGCCGGATAGTGCTTTATAACAAAGTTCGCCTTGGTGACAACCCAAAATTGGAAAATCGCGCAACTGCACGGCAGTGCCTCAAACCGCTTCCAGCCGCTTCCTCGGAAGATGACCATACTACTTCGGCCTTTTCAGATGATGACATCCCGCCATTTGCTGGACAATCGACAGATTAATTATAAGTACCCAAAGCATTGCAAAGCGTGAATCTATATATCCTAATAAATAGCGTGTAATCTACTGACTTCAGCATGAACTAAATTACTACGGTCCCCTCTTGTCAGTGTCGGCTATGGTATAAATCGCGACCATAACTGGCCGCTACCGATGATCCAGCTCAACGGTCTCCTCGCCATCCGTAGCAACCGCCTCCCAGCCATCCGCTGCTCGTGAGCGGCCCCGTAGCCGTTCTATACAGTTTGCAAACCATGCTACAGTAGGGATCAAGTCAAAGATAAGATGCGACAAATTGCGTGGCTTACAAATTATACGTGGTCGCCCGTCATCGTCTGCGGTTTGTGTCATGTAATACACAGGAATCCCGGCAAGGACGAAGCCTACACCGAAAGAGATTAGTTGTGAATGTGGCTCTTGTTCGGATATTGATCATACCCAGTACTGCAATGGCCTCTGCAGGAGCCGCAATGATAGGCATACAGAGAAGGAATAAAGCAACCTTAAAGTGGACGAACAGGTTAGATCAAGGGCAAATGCAATAGGAGATTTTAGAGCTTACACCGCAGAAAGTTAAGGGAGTAATAATCCAAGTCTTATAGGGTCTGCAGTGTGAATCCTTTGAGACTTGTGAAAGTCAGATTTTCAAACCTGGGCACACCTTTCAAGCATTGGCTCCTTGATTCGCAGTATCACGAGCCCCAACACAGTGAGGAAATAAAATGCCCAAGAAGCCACGACCGAGAAATTAATCAAGGACCTAAATCCGCTGCCAATCATAATGAATGCAACAGTAATTCCAGCTTGAAGGAGAGCGGCGTTTAAAGGTGTCCGGCGAGTAGAATGTAGCTTGCCAAAGATAGCCGGGAGATAGCGTTCTCGACTGGCTGCGTATACCAATCTGGAAGAGGTAAAGAAAGACCCTGGAAAGTGTATCAGTTGAGAAGATAAACAATCTTAAATGACAGACCGTTAAGCGCCCCAAAGCACGAAAAAGCCACCATGAATGCAAAAAGACTACCACCAATTGGACCAAACAGTGCTCGCCCGAAATCCATCGCCACGGTGTTGCTTAAGCCAACGGTATTCTACACGTTCGATGAGTGAAACTTCGGAAAACCTGGCTAAAGGTAAGAACCTTATCGAGCACAACAAAATAAGAAACATTGGCAAGGAGAAATAATAACTGCATAAAATTAGAAAATAATGAGCAATTAGAAGGTAAAGCACGAACTGTGACCAAAATCATGCTAGAATGAATGGCGCGGGGTATATTCTTTTCAGGTTGATTCATTTCTCCCCCAACAAAGTTGGCTTGGTCCCAACCATCAAAAGCCCAAAGGCCAGAATAAAAGGCCAGCGAATACGATGATGGACTCGTACTTGATCCAGTAAAAAGAGGTTCTCTTAGCGAACTGGAAGCCTTCCCCCGTGCTAGTTGAACAATTCCAAGAACTGTGACCAGAATCTTGCCAAATATAAGACAACAAATGCACAAGTGCAATTTTCTGCACGTACCAGAGAAGTGACCTAAAAGTGATTGAGGTAAGTAGGAACGTAACGATGAAATCCAAAAGGCTGCTCACCTTCACCGTCGTAAATACCACAGCCACGCGCGTTCCCAATTTCTTTGCCCCGACACACAAGGCTGTCACAACTACAACTGCTCCGATTGCAGTGAGTTTGATAGCCCATTGAGGGATGTCATCGGGCGATACATCGTCGCGGGTTGTATGCCAAATCATCCTGTTTAGATATTCTGCAAAAATAAGGCTGATGACCGCATTACCTCCTGCAGAATGTAAGCGTGGGTTCTATAAGAAGATGCCCAGGTGGAGCTGACCTGGTTTAAGGGCAATTATAGCGGTCCAGGCGAACAAGTAAGATACTAACGGCCCATATGCATAGGAAAGGTAAGCCTGCGCTCCTCCGTTTTGTGGGATAGCAGATCCTAATTCTGCGAAACTACTGGCACCTGTCCATGCTAGCAGGCCAGATGCCACCCAGACCAACAGACTGGCTCCGACGCTGTGCGTATTGGCCACGACGACTCCAGGAGATGAACTGAGGAAAGCCACCACGTCATTTAATTTAGGGAGATGGTGGGTAAGGTAAGAAGTTTCCTACAAGATCCCCGAGCCAATCTTAACCACAGAAAGAAATCAGCTGAGATGGTGCAATTATGTGGAAGAAACGTACTTGCAAACCAACGACCAGGGCAATTCCTGTAATGACATGGTTCAGATTATTGGTGTCCAGCAGCTGAATTGATACTTACCGTTAATTAGGCTTATATTCTTTTCTGTTCCCTCTGCATGAAGGTTTCCCGGGTCAGTCACACTAGCGCTTAGCGGCAACTTGAGAAGTTCAAAGTTGGCACACAGGACAGTCGCAGTTTGATTGGCAGGGACAAACCAAATCATGTTGAAAATCAAAACCCGACATTGAATATGACCGCCCACTAGAAGAATATCATGATTTGTTGGTAAATTAGGACACCGAAAGTCATACCGCCGCGTATGGGAACCCTCAGCTGGGCCGTCAGAAACCTCTAAAGCTCGTAATGAATCGTCGGAATCGTTAGAATGTCTTGACCGTGGAGACGGTGGGTATGTCAGGGTAGATTTGAGCACCACATAATCATCTCTCGCATTATTAGACATGGAGGAGAGTGGATTTCTGGACCAACTGTGGTAGGTGACAACCTCAAAATTGTTATATTTAGGCGGTGAAAGCAAACATAAACTCATATATCGGGCCGGACAACCGGACTGAGTATTTAACTTTTAAGTACTACTTAGTACGAGTCTCGAGTAATGCCTGAGCAACAACGGCGTGAATATCGTTACAACGACTTTGGCAAGCATCTATGCACTGGCAGTTGGAGATATCAAAGATTGAACAAAATTAAGCAGCAAAGCACACTTCACACTTACAGAAAGCACTTCATTGGGAGTCATACGTCCAGTCTGCCATATACTTGTGACAGTCGATAATGCAGGCATACAAGAAAGCACCAAAGTGCCGTTCGACGACCGAGATTCTTCATCCGTCGGGTCTAGCCAAACCTCAGAGCCCATAACGGCCTGCATAAGGAATTAAGTATATGAAAGAAAGAACGAGAGGTCTAACGCACTGCCGAACAGGACATTACCAGACCAATAACTTCAATTCCGGCATGCGTCAGAGCCGTACTGGCGGCTATCGATCCTGCAGCTACACACCCTTCTATTCCATCGGTCTCGATCACGGTGATAAAAATATCGATTGTCGCTTTTGGGAGGGTTTCCAGGCGCACGGAAGATAAAAGTGCCTGATGCACTGCCATTGCGACAGATCTATCTTCAGCATCCTGTTTTAAAAGTCATTATGTGCGCTGATCCCGAAAAGGACAACAAATTTACACGCATGGGGGCTCTGCGCGTTGGACATGAATATGGTGCAAATTTAACCTCCACCTTGAGACGCCCTTTTTCGTGAAATGCGACATTTTTGGATTGGCGGGGACCGTAGCTAAGAGGAACGTTAAGGAATGGATCTACTCTGGCGAGCGAAGAATCTTACATCGCACAAGCAATTTTGGTTCGTTCAGTTTCGATGTACGCCGAGCCAGTGGCCTGACTAATAAGTCCAGGCTGCAGGACTTTGAGCTAGTAATTATGTTGGGGTAAATCGAATAAACACGGCTACGTTACTTACATATAGGTCGTATATCTGTGGCTGCCCTATTTTTCCTAGGCTGTCCTTCAGACCAATCGTTGGTCATGGCCTCGTCGAAGACAAAAGGGAGGCTTTCCTCTGGTCCATTTGTCCTTCTACGATCAAAGACATTTTGTGCCATATTATTGAAGCAATGCAAGGAAGGAGGTCAAAAAAATCAGTGTTACGCGTGATCATGTGATTCTATTCCCATCTTGACACGTCCTCCAGAATTCAATGACCTGTAACTTGCCTTCGTCCATTCATTCAAAAAGTTATGAGAGGCCTTTTAATCGCAGGGCTTTGTGCTCTCATTTCATTCCCTTCTTCTTTGGCGGCAACACCCCAACAACAGCTTGTCCAGTTGGCGTCTGCGGGAAACGGTGTCATCAAACTGAACGCTGAGACTTACGACCTGTTAACTTCTCCCAAGCGCACCTGGTCTGCCTCTATCCAATTCACTGCATTGGATCCAAGGCGTCGTTGCAATCCCTGCAAGTTTGTATAATCTTGTTTTACACATACAATTCCCATCTCACTCGACTTGACATAGAGAATTCAACCCCTCTTGGGGCTCAGTAGCAAAGGCTTGGACTGGTACCGCTGCCGACCAGCGCAACGAGCATTTTTTCGCGACCTTGGATTTTGACGACGGAAGTTCGGTATTCCAAAATGTCAGTCAATCACTACATATTCTTGAATTTCCTCACATGTCATCTGTTGAATAGCTTGGAATCTCATCTGCGCCAATAGTATATCACTACCCTCCTGCGAATGGGGTCCGAAAGCCTGCTAGTGGGAGTGGATCGCCAGTTAAATACGACTTCTCTGAGTACGTCCTCCTTGAATTCTTGTCTCTTATTAAATTAACAAATGTTTTGCAGCGGATTTGAGCCTGGTCCACTGGCTGAATATCTCTCCAAATATACCCCAGTTCGTATCCCATACAAGGACCCTATCGACTGGGCTCGCTGGATTACCACTGCTATTGGAGTTCTGGGGTCGGCTTTCCTCCTCAGGTTCATTTCACCTCTTGTGCAGAGCAAGTGGACATGGGCTGCCGTGACTGTCACCACCTCTCTTGTCATGACGTCGGGTTACATGTTCACTCGAATTCGAGGTGTTCCTTACAGTGGTGGTGACGGTAACTGGATTGCTTCGGGATACCAAAATCAATTTGGTCAAGAAGTCCAAGTAGTAGCGTTCATATGTGAGTTTGCAAACCAAGTCTTTTAATTTTGCCTTTCACTGACCTTTCTTTTAAGATGGATTGTTGTCTTTATCGTTTCTGATGCTCATTTTGGTTGTGCCATATCAAAGTTCCCCTCACAGACAGCGCATGCAGGTTTATTTGTGGACAGGTGTTACAATGATCGTCTATTCGGTGTTGGTTTCTCTTTTCAGAGTGAAAAATCGAGGTGTGTACAGCAAACGTGTGTTTGATCTTACTGAATATAATTGTTCCTCTCTAGGTTACCCTTTCAAGCTGTTTTTGTAGTCAACAGTTTGGCACACTGTATAAAATAGAGTATTTGATATTGGACATTTGCAACACCATGACAAATGCAGTGAAGCCCCTTTGAAACAGATGATAAAAAATATTAACGGCTTTTATTTAAATGTCTATAAGAATATGAAAATAAGTAGAAAAGTGGTGATTCAGCTGGAAGTCTACGCTGCTCCACCACCTTCCTGAAATACATCGACATAGCGGCTGCGTATATTGCGTTTGGCAGCGCCTGACTTCGGTCTTCCTGGAGGGGGGAGGCCGGATGGGTTCAACATCCTTGTACCTGTAGGCGTACTGGGAGCCGATTCTGTGGGAGGGGCAAGGTTTGACCGAATACGCATTGGAACCTTGGTTGGCGGTTCGGTGCTAAGATCGATTGCAGACGCCGAACGTGGAGGAGGTGGCCCTGGAGGCGGTTGTGGTTTGGAGCCGCCAGTCATTCCAGGGGAAGCAGTTTGCGCTCTTGAGGGCGGTGGTGGAGGTGCAGCAGGTTTCACTGGTTCCTCGGCACCAGCCTGTAAAGCATGTAAGCTCTCCAATGTCCTTCTTAAGCAATGAACGACTCACTTTCTTGTTCACCCATCGTTTCTGTTCCTTGTCGTAATAAAATGCAGACTCTTCACCGAGACTGGCCTTAATTGGGCCAGGCGTTGTAGAATCACTTCGCTTCCACAATCGACTCAACCAGCTACCAGCAGGTGCTTGGGTTTCTATGATGTCGTTGGTCGAATTAAGCTCTGATGCAATAGTAAACACTTACCAGTTTTTGGGGGTGCAGGGGGTGCAGCATTCCCAGGTGCGGATGCTTCCTCTTTGGCTGGCTCTGTTTCTGTCTCCTGTTTTTCGGTTTTTGGCCTGGAATTGCCTAAACCAAGGTCATTATCGTCTTCTTCATTAATCGTTTGAGAGGATGAGCTCGGCTGCTGGCTATGGGAATGAGGGCCAATGGCGAAAGAATGGCTATCCATTAAGGAAATGAATCCATCGCTACTAGCCTGGATAGAAGATTCGTCAACTTGCATGAATGTGGCAGCAGTGGGGGTATTATTTGATGTGCTATTATCATCCGATCCCCACCAGGAGGTTGCTACTTGAACCGGAGTCTCAAGTTCCTCTGTTTTCGGTGTATATGAGTCTTCATAGCGAGAATGACCATTCAGGCCATATGCTGTAGGAGAGGATTGCGAAGACGATATAGAGGTTGTATTTTTGTTGGACGTCAGCACACTGGGTTTCTGTCGCATATATTCCATGGCCGACGATGACCTTTCAATCTGTACTTGTGAATAAGGTGTTGATGTTGCCATCGCAGATGTCGTTCGCTGGGGAGGCGGGAATGACGGGAGATTCGCTGAAGGTGGTTGTGGAGAAGATCGAGCGGATGGCGTCGTGGAGGAAATAGTGCTATAGTGAGCAAAAGGTCCGGCAAACGGTTGATCAGTTGACCTTGAATTCTCGGCTGTTGGCGTCGGGGAATCTGAGTCACCAGTTACCAGCTTCGTAAACCTTCCTTCAAGCCATCCGCCGATGGTATCCAGACTTGGCTTACTCAACTTGCCTCCAATCCACGAAGCAGATTTGTCGCCGTGGAATACTCCCGAGAGACGTTGTTGAAGGCCTTGTAATTGCTCCAATAAAGCAACGTTAGTATAAGGAGAACCGTGGGTCAAGGAGGCCGTGATTGCCTCGCAGTATCTAGTTTTGTGTGGTCAGTTTAGTACATAGATATGCACACTGAAGTGATTTACCGGTTAGCTAGCTGAATGTCGCCAGTCTCCGCAAGTGACACCGCCCTGATAAATCGGTAGGCTTGAAGGTGAGGTAAACCATGATATGGCTCTTGACCTTTGACTGCAGGTACGAGGGATAGCGCAAACTCGAGAATTTCGGAGAATATAATGGCGTCTGCATCTTTCATGACATCTGTATGGTTTTTTGATCCAACCAATACAATTCTTGCCGCTGGGCTTCCAAGGCCACCGAAGACGGAAGTTTGCGACGAGAGTAAAAAGCTTTTAAGAAACACGCAAGGGTTATTCGAGATTCCAAATCCAATATGTTGACTGACCATGCATGGGCGGCTTCAACCCAGTTGTTAGTGAGGAGTTGATCCCCAAGAGCTGTTAAAGCTCCAGATGTTTCCGGTGTCAGTGGTGACGAGATTATCATAGCGGCTGTTTCAGCCCACTTCACAAGGGAATCGGGAGGTATGTGTACATTGGGGTGCATTGATGGGAAGTTCGGAGTTCGGGGAGTCATGGCTGGCATTGCCGGCAACATGGGGGCTTGAAGGCGATGTGCCCCTTTTTGCAACATATTAATAGGAACCAATTCCTGGACTGTCGCAGTATATTAGATCCTCTGGACTAATACTAAACGACTTTGCCTCACCAGCAGCGGCACCTTGCCCAGAAAATAAACTGTAGGCCACCCTCAGACTGTCCCTCTGGCCTTTTGGAGGCTGAGTTAGGCTACCATTCAAAGATGATCCACGCGCCGCGTCTTCCTTGGCACCTAGCTCAGTCCGTAGGAAGTCATTCACAACTTCTTTCCAAGATTCTTTGTCAATGCTACTTGCGATGATCATCGCGTGGGCCCATAATTTTTGGTCCATCGCGAATTGGTACGCTTGGCGGCGGTTGCCTTGGAGGAGCAGCTCTTCAATTTTGTCCAAGGTTGAAGGACGGAGTGTAGTGACGCTAATGGGAGCCTCATCAAGGGGCCCAGAGTTAAAGGCGGCTGGAAGAGTAAGGGTTGTAGCTTTGGGCAAATATACGGAGGACGAACCTTGAATTGACACGGCGTCTTGTAACGTTGTTGTCAAGCCTTCGAGTCGAGGCACTAACGTTGTCCGAACAACAGAATCAGATTGTGGACTATCCTTATGTTAGTTCCGTTTATCAAGCCCAGAATTTTTTAAGTCCACGTACGTCCCCAAAAGACGGCCGTCATTTTCCACCAAAACACCGAGTAACTTAACTAGTATAAGCTTGTTTTCGGCGGTTTGCTTCTCTCCATGCGTGAGATATCCGAGGCCTTGATGGATCTCACTAGCACGGTCGGAAAGGTAAGATAAAACAATGGTTTTCTTCGTTTTAGCCTGTGATGCTTGACCTGGTCTGACCAGGCTTAATGAAGACACTCCAGGATCTGAGAACAAAGGTCCTGGGTATGAGGATCCAGGCGAATTCAAAGCACTCTCTGGAAGGATTTTCTGCAGAATGTGTATCTTCAATTCAGAAGACGTCCTTGAGGATAAAGCGACATCGAAGCCTGCGTTCAAGCCGGGCATGCCATGAAAACATGTGACCATCTTTCCTCCAAACCCGAAAGTCACAACTGGTGCACGGGCAGATGTTCGCGAAAGAGGGTCGTTGGCGCCAATAAGGGAGGGTGAAGGAGCATATAGCGCAGACGTTGCTTTTACGATTATATCTTGGGGTGGTGCGGGCTTTGTTTCACTCCAGTGGGGGATTTGTCGGTGCACCTGATCGTCGCTGAGGTGGATAGATGGAGCCTTTGAATGTGTCAAAGATTCATGTATGCCAATCAAAGGTTTAGGAACTGAAGAGTAGGGAGACGAAGTAACGCCGTTCAAATGAGACGAGACAACAGGAGGTTTCTTCGTATCATTTGAACGTCCGTTGTAAACCGAAAGAGGAGAAGATGTTCGTGGAATGTAATTATTAATGCTTCCACTGGTATTCGCTTTTGGCGCATAAGGGTCGTGGAGCTCTTTATTTGTGGGCAGATCTTTTCTTGGACCTTGATAAGGCACGTATGGACTCGGGTGAGAAGTCTGCTTTTCGACGTTTTCGCTTGACATGACAGGTCCTTCGAGTTCTTGCAACTCTCCTTTTTGTGTAGGCGGGGAGAAAGGAAGAGGGAGTGTGCGAGGAGAAACAGTGGATCCACTAGACATAATCTCAGGACTATCTCGTTGTAGGGAAGAAGTGAAATCAAGCGACGAGAGTCGCAATAAAAGTGGTGAAGAAGGATGCTCTGCCGCATGAGAACCTGCATCCCCATTGTTTGATGTGTAAGCTTGATCTCCGTTGTCTTGGACAGAAGCATTTCCGGGGAAGGCTTGTCCAAATGAGTCTTGCGAAGGATAAGGCTGTTGGAACTCAGTAGAGTGTTTTAGATTGTAGGCAGCATCGACGTTTGTTGGCGGGACCTTAGACTGTCCGTTCTGGGCATAAGATTGTCCTGCCAGACTAGATTGTTGGTGGTTTGGCCCACTTGAATAAACATCTTGGGAAGCCTCCACCGACGGACGCCTATATGCATCGTGAGGGGCTGCGGGCTGCTGATATTGAGGGCTACTGTATTGAGGGCTATTATATGTCGAGGAGGTCTCAGTTGTTGATGCATAAAGGGACGACTGGTATGGGTTGTTGTAGACTTGGCTGGCCACGCCTGTTGTCCGACTGGTCCGTCGACTTGGTAAAGTGGAAATGAAAGGTGGATCATATGCATTAGAGACCTTGGGACGTGTTACAGTGGACTTTACGGGAGTCGGTATAGGTGGAACCGCCCCAATACTGTTATATTGAGGCTGGGAAACCGTGGAGTTCACGACCTGGGGGGTGTATGCTTGATTGCCCTGAGAGTTGGTAGCATATGGAGTGTAGGATGAAGCAGGAGCCGGAGGATCGTAGGCGCTATAAGAAGAGTACGCCGTTGTCGAGAGCAAGGGCGCTGAATACGTCGAAGGTGCATAGGAATTGTAACTTGTAGCCGGTGCCGGCTCTGCTTGTTGAGTCGGGTAATCTGCTGCAAAATGGCGTCGACATTTGGTAAATAGCAATACGAATGAAAATTCTTACTGGAATATCCTGGTGTCGGGATACTCTGGCTAGTTTCAACGTATTGCTCGCCGTAGGTATTCGTGGATGAACTGTATAGCGCAGTCTCCGGAGCAGCAGGGACCAGGGCATCTGCTGATTCAGTAGTGTATTCTGGGAAGGCAGAGGGTTCCACTGTGTGGCTTTCAATGTGAGATGAAAAGTCAAAAGCTTCACTCTCTGGGACAAGCGACGAAGTGTCTGTGGAGAAGAAGTCGTCGAGTGGAGGCTGGGGTGAAGTGGACTCTGTGCCAAGACTCGCGAAGAGGTCAGAACCAGATTCCTCTGTGCCAAAGAGAGATGAGGCTGCCTCCACGCCGTTCATGATGTTCCGAGGTCGGTCGACGGTGGTTCTAAGGAGTGCTAATACGTTGCCGATATTTGGTGTTCATATTCAAGATTAGACACGTCACTACACCGCCATACATAGTCGTCACGTTTCATAGATATTCTCTGGATATTCTCATTGGCCTTTCCCAACATTATTTTCCAGCGAGGGTAGACAATGGAATTGCAAAGCTTGGTAGGATTACGGTGCATGTGATAGCGACGGAAATAGACTAAGAAAGCAGGAGGCTTGTACGATATTTTGACTCGGATACGGAAAGCGACAGGAATTGCGATTGGACAAGACAGACACAGCAGTGACAAGAACATGGAAAAGAGAATCATTCATTGAAGGACCATGAACATCAACAGGTCCGATCAAGTTGATTTTCGTGGCGAGCGCGATGTTTGTTTCCCGAAATAGCGGTCCATCAAGCGCTCAACTGGGTTCGTTGTGAGCAAAGCGGACGTACGACGTAAGCAAAATTCCTCACTTGAGACCAACGGTCGATTGTACGTTACCGTAGACTTCCGTAGGGCAACTACCAGAGGTTTCACTTGGACATAGAATGCCTCCCTTTGCTCGCCTTCAACAACCGTTAGAGCGCGTTGAAGGACATAGTCTTGTTGGCCGAGGAATCAGAATCCAGTTTAAATTTACTAAGGGGGCAATATTTGCACTCAACTGGCATATTGATCCTTAATCATTGTCAAGATAGGGTTCTCGCTGTCTGCGGTCGGGGTGGTCATGACTTCATTGATTAAAACATGACGAATCTCCGAGTCACTGCAGATGAGAGCCTTTTCGCAGACGTTCGATGCGTATTTGTGCTGAGATAATTTGACCAGATTGCTTCGAATGCGCGAAATAACAATAGCTTTGTCGCGATCTCGTCCTTGATCAATGATGAACTGAATCACGTAATTCTGCGATAGACATGAATGCCGTCGAACATGTCGAAAGCGAAGGAAACTTACACCGTATTGGTCCTGCATGAGTTCGAGCGTATGCCGATGTATAGCCCCCATCAGGTCTCGAGTGTGTTCTTCCGAAAGGTTTTCGAGGCATCTCTGCAACACTCGACATCCATAAGGATGGGTAGATAGCTCAAGAATATTATCGCAGATCATTGGAAGAAAGGTCAAACGTCCGGGATCGACAACTTCGACGAGCTTTTGGATGACCTAATTCACCAGATGAAGGAGAAGAATGATAAGGTGTCTGGGCTCCAACCTACATGATTTCCATGCGCATCCTTGATGCAAGTAAGAATATCTTGTTCTAAGTGACGAATAATTGCTGACTGTTGCGCTTCTGAAATATAATCGACGGCCTGAGTTCCATATTAGCGCTCTGAAAACACGCAATAACGCTCGATATTACCCTTTGAACGACGCGACATCCATATATGTGAAGCGAAAATGTTACGACTTGTTGTTCAATAACCTCTGCGAGAATATCCCTTTGAGCCCTCGTTCCGAATTCAAAAAATTTCTGGATAACCTATTGAAGGGCCTTTATAAGGTATTCGTCGTCGAATGAACGAGGCTAGACTTACATAGTTTCCAAATACGTCCCGAATAAGTTGCTCTGTTTTCAATGGGACGATCTCTTCAAATATTTTCTGCTTTTCGTCGTCCTCCGCCACTTCTAGTTTCTGTTGAATGAACCGTGAACCATGTTGATCGCCACTGAACTCAATAATGTGACCGTATATTTCCTGAAGCCATATAAGAAATGTGACACGAAACACCCCGAAGTATATTAGACGCACTTTTAGCTCCCAGTTTTTGTCACGGTTCGACCTAAAATCCTCCAATATTGGGCTGCGCTCGGAGGGCAAGAGATAATTTATACGACGGGGTTGACGAAGTCCGCCAGGCGGGAATTCTTGCGCCGAATTTGGCGAAGAGTGACCACTCTGCTTGATTCCTTGTTTAGCTTTGGGAGGAGTATGTGAGGCTACGTGTCGAGGTGACTGTGAGGGAGAGACTGCTTGATTCTTGGATGGAAAAGCCTATCAAGAATTAAGCTGTGACGAAATTTCGAAGCAAATGCAAAAGCTCAAACAAACCAGTTTATGATTGTTAAGAAAAGGTGCCGAATTTCTAGGCCCGACGTTTAAATGCATAGGTGGCATTGGGGGCGATAAAAATATCTGTGGTGCAGGATAGAAGAACTGCTGTCCTGGCGCTTGTGTAGGGTAATCAAATGGGTGGTTTCTGATCACCTGTCGCCCAAGATCAGGGATAGAATTGGTGGTTAATGGATGCGGATGCGGATGAGGGTAGCCATTATTATTAATTGTTGAATTTGAATGATGCATAGGATAGTGTGGTCTTCCATGGTGCAAGTGGAAGCCTTCAAATCTAAAAGCATAATCCGAAAAAGGCTCTGGAGGTTGTATTGGATAATAATTTCCACATTCAGGTGGGGGATAAGCATTATATGAGGCATGTAATTGAGGGAAATGTGGTGGGTGTGGTGGTCCAATTTGAAAATTAGGCGGCATATGTCTTGGTGGATAGAATATCCTATCGTCTTCAACCGGCATGCCGCGGAAGGACGCATGGATATCATCTGACATTGGGGGGGGCATGGGCAGTGGTTCGAATCGGCTGTTCCTCGGCGGAAAGGGGAGATGAGGAGGAGGATATGCTACTGGGTAGCCAGGTCTTCCAGGAGCCGTTGGTGGATGAGTCACTCTAATGTCTGAATATAATTGCTGATGGTCGGTCATGCCTGGTCTGGGGAACCAATTGGACGCAACAGGCATGGCGGGTGGTTCGTTCTGGGTTCGAAGAGGGAATTAATGGTTATGGAAGTCAGTATTGTAGCGACATACCGATACTACAATTAGAGGCGCGTTCCCGAACTGAAGGATATTGCCTGCACTGGGCCAAGACGGCTGACCTGATAGACCCTTTTTAATATCCAAAAATCAGTACTCGCCCGGCGTTGATATATACAGAACTCACAGTTGGGTGTAGCTGACTTGGAAATGCGTTTGTATCGATAGTCCGCCCATTCTCCGTAACATGTAGTATAGCGCCAGGATTTGGTGGCCCTAAATCCGGAGGGCGAAAAGTATTAACGGGCTTTGGGGTGCTAGGTTCGCTCTGCGGTGATCCAGATCTAGATCCCCATACCTGAAATTATCCAGGTTAGTTTAACGCACGGGTGGGTTATAAGAATTTATAAACCGCTGACCTGCCACTCGTCGTCAGAGATGTATCGACCATTCGGAGGAATACCAAGGGTAAAGCCATGAGGAATGCTCGCTCCCAAGTCCTGTAGCCGTTGCTAATATTCAGTGAGGCTTAAAATCGGTTTGAAGCTCGTATAAACGGACCTCGTTCTGTGGGTTCGGAGAATGACTTCGCGACTGAGCGCGGGATGGGTTGCTCGACATAGATATTATCGATATTATGGTTTTATCTGTCGAACATAAAAAAAGGTCAATCGAGAACTTTGGACGTGGCATCGACTTTTTAGAGGTGTTGAAGTGGCAATAATCTACAAACGCGAAAGAAAGAGAGGAGGATGTCGAGCAACAGGCTTCGCTCACGATACTGGAGTACCTCCATAATCGAAGGAACGGTAAAATGTGGTGTAGTGATTGTTTTAAAGAAAAAGGACGCGCAGTAAGGGATCAAAAAGTTGGGACTCGACTTACCGGTCCAAATGTAGCAGAGTAATGGTGTATATAGGCTCCAGGACCACTGTAAGTATTAGTACTTAGATCGCAAAGTAAACAGAGGATTATGAGGAGTAGTAGAAGTTGAAGAAAAAAAGATCTGCGAACAGGTAGACCCTTAGATTAGACATTCAGGCTTGGGGAACCCCCCATTGACGAACAGAGAAATGGAGGAGAGGATACTGAACGCGGAATTAAATGTGTATAAACGGAGGCAATATGTCACATTAATCATTATCCGCGTTTCAAAGGGATCAAATTTGGAATAGCTCACCCCGGACATGTCCAATTTCGGATGAAAAAGGTCCCCGCCATGCACCAACAGACTCTGTCAAACTTTGTGCTTCGGGATCGCGTGAACTGGCGCTTCTTTTCTACAACGCGTCGATCAAAGTCGTCATGTTGGATTTTAGCGACCGCCAATCAAAAAGGTTCCCGACACAAGGATTACTTTGGTGGCAGTCACTTTGATAGGGGCCAATGTCCTCCGCACTTGGTTGAACGATGAATATGTATTTCTAATATAGAAAAAGGGAAAATGCTATGCAAAATATAGGTGTGAAAACTCCAAGGACAGTGAATCGAATTATTCTTCATCGAGAATTGAAGAACCAAGAGGCCCGCTTTGCTATTGCACCGAATAGTAGGTTTTAAAAGAAGGGTCGCATTAGCATTACACATGTTTATCCAGGAACCAAACACACCTGATCTGTTACCAAACGCGGATCGTGAGACTTCTGGAAGCCATTCAATGTAAAAAAAATTGACTCAACGTACCCTGCGTCTTCGTTCTGAACCCGTGCAAGTGGATTTGCAGACGATGATCCCCCGGCCACTGGAACTGTCGGACTGGAGATGTTGCTGGCTCCTCCCCCACCTCGCAAAGGTTTCGCTATACGACCGAAATTCAGGGTGGTAGATGTGACCGCCTTTTGAGCTGCAACGTTTTCAGTTTAAGTTTCCATTTAATGGGTGGGAGAAATCTTACCTCGAGCCTGATCTAAACGCTCTTTGACGGCTTGCAACTGTGTCTCGAATTTTTGATTTTGAATGGAGAGTCGCCGATCTGCATCCTGAAGCAGAGCCTCGAGGTTCTGTATCCGCTCATTACGCGCAAGCAGCTTGCGTTCTGCAATGCCAGCCTCTTTCTTCAATGTCGAATTCTGATCAACAAGCTGGGAAATCGCATAAAAATGCAGCAAATTTTGGAGGGTTGAATGCCCGAAATATTACCTGCTTTTGGACCAGAGTAAGTTGCTCTAAGTTGCGTTCTAGGAAAGCCATCTTCTTCTGCTGTGCTTTGTTGTTGCTGTTACGGATTACATTGCTGTACTGCTCCTTCATCTCATCCAACTGGATTTCCAGCTCGACGACCTGGAGAAGGTCAGTATCGATAGACCCAAGCCATAAAGCGCACCTTTTCGCAGCGATTCTGCAAATCACGCATGAGAGACTTCTTAACACCGTCGAACTCGGCAAGTTGGACATTTATAGCCTTCCGTGTTCTTTCGAGATCTTGAGCGCTTTCTGCAAGATTTTTCCCTCCTTCGATGCCCGCAGATGTCACGGCGAACGCTCGCTGAGTGGCCAGAGTCGTAAGGAAATCACAGATACTGAAGGAAAGTTAGTTCACCTTGAGCTCTTCATTGACGCTCTTCAGGCTGTCAATGGAGGCATTGAGACTGCGAACTTCATTGTTCCTAACTTCCAGTTGTTGTTTCAGGTCCGCGACTTCGCCGAGAAGAGCGTCCCGCTTGGCAGCATATTGTATCTCCAATTTGTTCTTAACCGTGACGTAAGATTGTCGCAACGTTAGCATCTTAGGAAGGCATCAAGCTTACCTTGAGATCCGTCATTATGTCGGCTACATCAACGTTATTCGTCTCTTCATCATGGATGGTTTTCTCTATTCGGCCAATTTTAATTCAGGAATTAGCGAAGGATGAAATGACCTACCCAGTAATTCCTCATAGTCCGTTTCGAGAGCTGCTACTCTTGATTCTAATTCATCTCGTCGTCGGGTAATCATTTCGTTCTCTTCCTGGGTCTGTCGAAGCCGGTCAACGGTTTCCCTTACAAGCGCCTGACCTTCTGAAAGCTGTCTTCTAATGGCGGTTAGGTCTTCAGGGGACAATGCCTCGGTAGAATCTTGATCCATGTTGTCTAATTTCCCTAGAATTTGGCGTAATTGCTCGTCCTTCTCGGAGAAGGCACCTTGCTATTAGTGCAGAAGAAAATTAACCTTGAGGATAAGTGATGGAATATAGGTACACTTACGGTATCAAATTTGGCCATCATCATGGCCATCTTCTCTTGTTTGCGCTTCTCCTTATCTTCCGCTGAGGCGTCCTTTTGTGCCGACTTCAATTCCGCAATTTGTTTCCTGAGTTCTTCCAACTCGGCTTTTGCATCTTGATTCTGCTCCTTGAGGATGTCGACAGTGATTATGCCTTCCTTGTTGTCATAATCTAATCGTTCAACTTGTAGCCTCAATTCGTTCAGTTGACTGGACATGGCTTTGTTTTCCTAAACGAACGTGGATTAAACGTGGGTTCATGAGATTCCGCTGGTAGAGAAGATGCCAACCTTATTAACCGAGGCCTCTTGTTCCTTCAAGAACGCCAATTCTTCTTTCAGCTCTTTCACAAGCTTTTCGGCAGTTGCAATTGAGGACTCCCTTTCAGCGAGGGCGTCGCTCAATTCGTTCTCGCGTCTCAAGAATTCCTCTCTTTCGTCTTTATCTAGACCAATAACGGTTGGGGTCTGTGGCCGGGATTCGAGGTCAGATCTCAAACCCTCGATACTCGGATTTATTGGCGTCATGCTACGTGATGTCGACGCCGGTGTTGATGGCGTGGGTGAGGTTGGTGCTTTCTTGGTCGGCGTAGAGGTCGATGCAGCGCCAGTCTTCCCAGGTAGGGACCACTCTGACTCGTCAACTGACTCCCCTGATCGCCATCGTGCAAGCTCTGCTTCCAGAGCAGCAATATACTTCTGATATGAAGTGTTTGCGAGTTGAGCCTTTTGGAGTAACCCCTTTAGCTCCAACGGTGATAGTTCAGCATTTACACGAGCAGTATTCTTGATAGACTTTGCACGAATACCAAAACGGAGCGTGGAGAGCGTCTCGGCTTCATTGTACGACGACGGAGAGCAATTGATAATCAAAGTCGTCCGTGAGTTTCCTCCGAGAGATTCTTGAAGAATACGTGTAAGTTTAGAATCTCGATAAGGTATATGTTTCGCCTAGAGTCAGTGTGTGTGTGTGTGTCAATCAGATTTTTTTTGTTAAAAAAAGTCTTGAGAAAGCCCGCCATACATACCTTGCTGTCGGTTAGCGCGTTGATGACCATGCCAAGAGCGGACAAAGATTTGTTAATTTTCTTGGCTTCTTCCAGCGTTTGACCAGAAGCTCCTGTCTTTCCAACCTTTTCCGAACCAGCGAGGTCAACAAGATAGAGATTTCCCGTTTTCTGAGCTCCTGTTTCCGTGTTCCGTTGCTGAATCGTAATCAAAAAGATAGAATGAGACCGTGAGGATTCGGCGTTCATATCTGACGATGAATGAGGACTACATCATCGAAAGGAGCTTATCAATACTCACTGGTCGAAGTGACAACTCTGGCAGCTCCTCCCGTCCGCATGATTTCATAAACTTCGGAAGCACTACTAACATAGTAATCTGAGAGGTTTTTCACGTAAACCCCTTTGGACTTCTCTTCGTGGACTTGTAGGTTGTCATTCTGGGCTGAGGAGGGGGGTAACGATATCTGATTGTCTAAACGCGAGGTCACTCACGTGCAAGGAGATCTCGAATTCTTTCGAGATAAATTTCCATATAGGAGACTTTCACAAGGTATTCCAAATGCGCATCGCTCTCGACGATTGATTGGAAGATTTGCTCCGTGATACGGGGGATAATGCCTTTGAGCTCATCCGAGTCTATATCTGCACCCTACATTTGCAAAGTCATAAAGGCCAAATGACTCAGATGTAAAAAAAAACAAACCATCATGGTGAATGTCTTTCCACTACCGGTCTGCCCATACGCAAACACGGTGCCGTTGTACCCATCAAGAACATCTGCATTACCGCATCAGTAACCAAATTAAATTTTGAATCGCGGTATTCCGTGTCGAGTCGCTTCTTCACCTTTTACAATGCTGATGAAGAGCGTTGATCGTAAATAGGCGCACTTCGTGAAACAAAACTCACTCTTTAACACCATAATCAAAGACTTCATGCTGCTTGGTTCCCATCGGAAAGACTCTATCAAAGGTGAAGCCATCCTTCTCAGGCCCGGAGCCTACTTGAGTGGACCTAAGTTGAACGGTCTGGAGGTTCTCATCGAAGGCAACGACGATGTCCCCGCCTTCACGCTGTTCGATCGCATTCACCGGACGAAAACTAGCAGATCAGGATAAGTCGAGGCAACACGTTGAAATGCTCCGTTGGTCGTACCGACAGACCACCTTGATATTAGTGGAGCTTGCCATGGGTTGGCAATCTTTGTGGGTCGTTGTGAGGGTGAATGCGCGCGACTGGAGACAGGAGACGTCAGAAATTCGCGAGGTAGAGTGTGTAGTTGAAGCAACTGATACGCAATCAATCAGAGTGGCATGAACACGAGGAGCAGGGTAGGTCGAGAAAGAAAGGGCTTTTCACTATAAGCCCAACTAGACGGACGGCAGTAACAAGTCTCTCTATGTTTGCATTTGTTGTAATTCATTCCTGGAAACCTCCCCTGCCGACATGCCATAGCCCACCTTGAAAAGACCTTCCAACGACAAGTATGTATGTGATGTTCCATGCTCTGATTTTGTTTAAATCGGTTTGAACAATGGAAAACACTTGGCTCTTCGGAATTTTTGGGTGGAACTAGAACTACAGTACCCTAAAAGCCGTTTTGGGTCCTCGATGTTGTACGCGAACCAAAGGTGCGTGTGCAAGGATTCCAGGCCACCCATTCATCTACGATAACTAAACGGAAACGGCTCTTGATTAGGTTGGGTCTGTACAACATCAAGTAAGAAGTGCGAGCATCGAAGGCAACACCGTCCCGAGTTGGAAAAAATGGGAAGAGTCACCGGCCTCTGGAACGAAGACTGCGCATGGATCCAAGGTCAAACTCTCGATCGTCTATTCGTCATCGCTGTCGACAGAAGCTGGTGCTGGGACAGGTCGACTTGATGAAGCGACTGGGCGACGGGCAACCTGTTCCTCT
The DNA here is from genome assembly GCA_023014335.1 of Galerina marginata. Classification (NCBI taxonomy): domain Eukaryota; kingdom Fungi; phylum Basidiomycota; class Agaricomycetes; order Agaricales; family Galerinaceae; genus Galerina; species Galerina marginata. The sequence continues at coordinate 805,895 of JAECYW010000007.1, read as the reverse complement.
CGCTGAGCGGCATCCGCAGCATCGATCCATTCCGAATAAATGTCAATGGGCTCGGTCAAATCTAACGGTTGTAAATTCATGAGAGGAGGGGAGAAAGTACTTGACTTACGGTTGACCTTGCTTTGATACCTCTGATCACACACCCTGCATACCAATTGTGCAACACCTTCTTTCCGATCCAATCTAACGGTGACAGACTTGTCGTGATGACAAAACAAACAGGTGAAGGTGGTGTCTGTAAAATTATATATATAAAAACAGTCAATTCGGGATCCAGTGCATGAATGGCAATGAGGTCTGACCCAGTGGTACTTTTTGTCTCGCAGGACCAGGCTTTCGAGAGGACTTTTTTCGCTTCCCCATCGTCAAATTCGACACCCTATACGAAGGTTCCAGCGCATGAAATGATTACTAATATCCCAACTTACTGGGTGGATAGACTGCAAGGTGGAACTTGCGAAAGAATTCGAAAGGCCGAATCACCATCAGCGCAGTCTCCATTGGGAAAGCCAATAACCGTCACGTGACCAAGTTGCGGACGCGTTGTTGAATCCATTTGGGTGGCCACCGAATCAACAATCTCCTGTTACTCGACATTCAAGGCGCTGATGGCTACTCGTCGTCCAGCTTCCTCTCGGGCGAGAATAAACAACAATACCAACCCAATGCCACCACCATCACAGCAGCAACGACCAAAGTCTGTCATGTCCAGACCCACATCGTCGCAGCGAACAGGAGACGAACAAGATTCTACCAGCGCACCTGGTGCACCCAGAATACAGAGGGGTCAGGAAGACTCGGAAACTCATATCCAAGTGATAATTCGCTGTCGAGGACGCTCTGACAGAGAAATGCAAGCGAATTCCCCCAGCATTATACAAATCGAAGGCGCGAAATGCAGAGATTTGACGATCGAAACTACGACTCCAGTATCTAGTCTTGGGGTATTGACTCTACCGCCTACGAGGACATACCCTTTTGATCTCGTCTTTGGACCGGAAGCAACCCAAAGTATGATCTATCACGACGTTGTTGGTCCGATGTTGAGTGAAGTTATGACGGGGTATAACTGCACATTGTTTGCATATGGGCAAACAGGAACGGGGAAAACGTAGGTGAGCTTTTGGCCCCTAAATTATAATTCTGACTGGTCAAATTTGATAGATATACCATGCAGGGGGACTTATACCCCACCCCGATGGGCAACCCTTCTGCCCACGCAGGCATTATTCCCCGTGTCCTATTCCGCCTCTTCCACGAACTCGAAAAGGCCCACACCGACTTCGTTGTGAAGATATCTTTTATCGAGCTCTACAACGAAGAGCTCCGTGACCTCCTCGCGATCGACCTCTCAGCACCGACCACTCTCACTCAGCCAATGGGAAAGGACGCAAAAGGCTCTGAAGAAAAACTCAAAATTTTTGATGATGCCACTAAGCGTGGAGTATTCATTCAAGGTCTTGAGGAGATCGCCGTCAAGGACTCCAAAGACGCTCTTGCACTTCTCATGAAGGGCAGCGAGCGCAGACAAATTGCGGCTACAAAATTCAACGATCATTCTAGTCGGTCGCATTCGGTCTTCTCCATCACCGTGCACATCAAAGAAATCAATACCATGGGCGACGATTTGTTGAAGGTCGGAAAGCTAAACCTTGTGGATCTTGCTGGGTCGGAGAATATTGGACGTTCTGGGGCAGAAAACAAGCGAGCAAGAGAGGCTGGAATGATTAACCAGAGCCTTCTAACCCTTGGTCGTGTAATAAATGCGCTGGTGGACAAGGCTCAACATGTCCCTTATCGGTGAGATTATTATTCCTAGCTACCAGGTCGGAGGCGTATACTGAAGGCGCTTTCCCAGAGAATCCAAGTTGACGAGACTCCTTCAAGATTCCTTAGGTGGACGAACCAAGACATGCATCATTGCCACTATATCTCCTGCGCGGGCCAACCTGGAGGAAACTCTCTCTACGTTGGACTATGCTCTTCGCGCGAAGTCTATCAGGAACAAGCCCGAGCTCAATCAACGAATGACTCGGAACTCCCTTCTGAAGGAATATGTAGCGGAAATCGAGCGCCTCAAATCAGATCTTCTAGCCGCCAGAGAGAAGAATGGTATTTATTTCTCAGAGGAGACTTGGAATCAAATGAATGCCGAGAATGAGCTCAAAGAAACGGAGCTTGTTGAAGCAAAGAAACAGGTCGAGATCATCGAAAATCAAATGAGAAGCGTCCGGGACGAATATGACCAGAGTATAGCAGTTCTCAAGCGCAGAGAAGAAGAGTTACAACAAACAAAGGGGCAACTCGAGGAGACGCAGGAGATACTTGGTCGGCGAGAAGAGGAACTCCAACAGGCAAAGGATGCATACCAAGAGGAGGTTCTCGTTCGTCAAGCCCACCAGGCTACCGAAGTTGTTTTGGACGGAGTTGCGGCAGACTTGAAAACCGTGGCTGCGGAGAGCCTGCTCGATATCAGTGGCCTCTTCGATAAGCTAGGTATGAATCAACATCTTATGTTGAATAATCAAGACATCTAAGGTTTTCTTCTTTTCATAGAACGCAAGAACAAAGTCTTCCTATCAAATAAGCGGGTGGTTTCTGAGAACGAGAAACTTATCCACTCGCTTGCGGACTCTCTTACAAAGCGACTTTTCGAATTCGACTCTTCCTCGACCAGGATACGGACCAACCTTCAGGATGAAACAACTCAATTTCGCAGCTCGCAAAAAGACGCGATGGCAAATCACCTCCAAGAAGTTAACAATCATTTCGACAAAGCGCAGGAATTGTTCCAACAAATCGAAACACACCAGGTGGTCGAAGACTGCGCACTTTCTACTATTAAACAAGAGATAGAGAAAGCCCACAAATCTCTTAATCAGGAGGTCACCTCATGGGCTGAGAACTTGACAACATCTTGTAGTCAGCTTTGCGACAAGTCTACAAAATTGGCTATCGCTCAGATCAATACGCTTGAAGATTCGACAACGGTTTTGCACACTCTGGTGGAAACTATCTCAAGGGAGATACACAGCTATCTCGACGGCGAACGTAATGCTTTGGCAGAAATGCAGTCGCTTTCAAAGACTGCCTCCGCTCAAGAAATAGCACACCTTCAGAGCCAGAACAAACTCCTGGCTCAAATGGTTGTCAATGAAAAGGAGAACGCGGAGAAGGCAAAAAACGAGCTACTCCAGCGGGTGTCCGGGCTCCTCGGCGACTTTATGCACAAGCGAGATGATACACTTAGAGCGTCCATCGGAAGCCTCCAACGTAGCAACAAAGAGGCGGAACAACTATTGACGACTACCTATCACCAACAATCCAAAGTACATGGCGATATGGGTCTCAGAAACGAGGAAGTGGCAAAACAAATGGAAGTTGTTAAGGACCAAGGTGCTTGGGAGAAGAATAAAGCAGCGCAGGTATAAAATCAGCCTTTTCATTACGATGTTGAATTCAGCTAACCTTATTCCGTTATTCTAGAACGCCGGACAAGCAAGGGAGCTCATCAGCACTCGGATAACGGAGATCCAAAGCAAGGTAGCCACTTCAGCGACAGGTCACTCCGCTTGGGTTCAGCAGCAAGCCCAAGCGATGGAGAAATCCACTCGTGACGGTATGACTAATGTTCTTTCTACTTTTGAATTATGCTTACACCGTATTTGCAGCTTCCGAAGAGCAAACGAAGGCAAAACGCGCCAGGATAGAGTCAACGGATGTAATATATGCACGCTACGAGGCTCACCATTCCGTCCAGCATCAGTTTCTGGCATCGACTTCTAGGCAGGACGAGAAACACGCGACTCAAACCCTTTCATGGGTAAGTTGTGACGGCTTTTCATTCACACTACTTGCACCCATGTCTCATATCTTATTCAGATTAGTGAACAAGCCCAATCCACGAAAGACTACGAAGACGCCACCGCCAAGAACCTGGAATCCATTCAACAAGCCGCCTCTAACCTTGCGAAGAAAGGTGTTAAGGACGACGTACCGACTGGTAGTACACCGCGTAAGCGCAAGTGGCAGTACCGTGACGAATGGTCTCTGACCAAAGGGAGAGCCGAGCTTTTGAGTGATTGGAAGCAACAAATATCCCCCGCTATTGAGGATGATAACGCCTTAGCGGGTCCCCTCACAGACAGTCATGGATCCAGCCAGAACAAATTCGGTTTCAATCACAGGAGAATAGAATCTTGCGAGTCGGAGAACGCAGGACCCGCACTGAAGGCGCCAGAAACTGACAGGCTGTCCGAGGCCATGAAAGTAGTGGTACCGCTTACTGAACCTCTAATCGACTCGAGGAAGAAAAACAATGTACTGACAACGCGAGCATCCCGACGACTTCGTTAGCGATAGATTCATTAATTTATTCCTGATAGTTTACTCACAATATGTATTACGTAATAAATACACTGGAAGGCAGTCAGTTGCGCAGGCTGTACATCTCAACTCTTCACTGTACTCATATCCAATGGCAGCGGGGCTCAGAAGTAGTTCCTTCTCGATCTCTATTCCATGACAGGAAACTGACTTGTTGTGTTATAGCCGTCATTCTTCTCTCATTCGTGCTCGCTGTTGGTTTCCTGTTAATTATTCTTTCATGCGCTCTATGGCAAAACTGGTTGCCTCTCCTTGTTGGTACGTAGCGAAACTCTGTATACTTAACAGCGAGATTAACCCTTCACAGCATTGACATTTGTGCTGGCACCTCTCCCTAACGCTCTGTTTTCACATTGCGGCTCGGATGATCTTTCCTCCAGCTACGAGGGTTCAGCGCCAATCGACCTTGGACGCTTCATCACCGCTATGTTTGTCGTGACGGGCTTTGCACTTCCAATCGTGCTGGCACACTCAAATGTTATCGACCCCAAGGCATGCGCTATGTCGATTACGGGTGGAGGGTGCGTTACACTCTGGAGGAAATCAACGTTGAACTGACATTTTCGCAGACTCGTCTATGCTACAATTTTGGCGTATTCCGCAGCCTTCAGCCAGGAAGAGTCTGATTACGACTGACGGCTCATGTGTAACACTGCTTGAGCGAGTCAAACATCTTGTCGAATTCCCCAATTATGAAATACCCCCTAATTCTAAGGCCCTCTACGTATCTTCTCTGAGTATTGCGGTAATATGGGTCCGAGCAACTCGGCTATCTGTTTCTGTTTTGCCAAAACCTCGAACTAGGGCTGATATTTCAAAATGACCAGACGTGAGGAAACAGATAGCAGTCGTGATCTCCTTGGATTCACCGCTTTCGAGCCTACCTACAGGGATGTCTGTAAGGACACCCTCGTAGATGACATGTTCGGACGGACTGGTCTCCAAGTCCAATGTGAAGACCAGAGATGATGCTGCAATCCCTTGGTTAGCCTAGTCTATATAAAAATAGGCAGAGGAAGAATCCTTACGCATCAGGTTTACGATTGTTGCTCGCAATTGGACGAATTCGTTGATTTTGGGGTAATGCCTGGAAGTACCTTCGTCCGTCGCACCATCGCTTGAATCCAATGACAAGGAGACCTGTGCAATTTCCAGTCGGAGTACTTCAAGCATCGGTAATGACATCCGCTGAGCTCTGAATGACAGTTCTCCCAACCTGGTCCCGCCCGTCTTGCAGCATGTGACCTTTAGGGATGGAATACTTCAAGAATGAAATAGACAAATACCTCGCGCCAGCGGCCATGCACGCATTTAAAGAGCTCTTCCCGATACCAGAATAACTCACGCTGTGCCTTTTGTTCACTCTGAGATAGGCTAGATTGAGTGACGACGAATTGCCTATCGGACAATGTCGGAATCGGTTTCGAGAGGACACTTTCTCCAAGCAGGATTTTTTTCATTGGAATGACAAGCCTACACGAACATAAGTAACGGAAGAAAAATAATGTTAATAAGCTGTACCTTGAAACTGAACCCGGTGGAATCGTTGTTGTCGACGATGCTGTAGTTTCTCCATCTTGAGTCCTCACTAACGTGACGTCGAAAGGAGAACCATATGTGTTTCGCACTTCGATTGAAAACAGGCACCAGCCTGCATCTTCTTCAAATTGGAGTGTGCTCAACCTGGAATTCCTCGAAATGTTTCTCCGTAAGGATTTGGAGTATGAAGGGAACTGCAAAAGATCCATGCCATTGCACTCGAGCATATGGTAAACGGTCACCATTAATGGGTATGAGACTTGGCGGATATAAAAGACTGACGAATCCTCAAGGTTTGGATCTTCAGCATGAGAGTAAGAAATATGGATTGTTCCATTGGCACTTGAGGGCGCTAATCAGCACCAATTTAGGCTATACTCGAGGCTAACCTACCATCCAACTTTTCCAAAGCAGCCAAGCGTCAGTGACAAGTTCTGATTCGGCGCAATAGTCTTAGCGTCATCTTGATCCCATGAGAAAACTGGTCTGTGGATAAGATTATATTCTGTTTCATAAGTTTCGAAGACAGAAAGGTTTCCATCAGCAAGGGCCTTTTGAGCTGGTTCAATTGTTGAATCCTCGAATGCAAAGTGCAGGAAGTCAACTGTGATGGGAGAAACGTTCTCCAGGGCCAGACGGATCGTTGATCTATCACTCAATCAGTGAGAGAATAGTCAAAACGGTCATAATTTGCGCACTGTTCTCCGTCATATAACATCAGCGCCCCATGTGTCACTGAAGTTCGTCGTATGCGCAGAAGGGGCTGTTCCGGTACAACCTTGCACTCCAGAAATCGAAACGATGGCCCACCGGAACCTTCCACTGACTGCGTGCTGTCGTGTTTCCGTGCCTTTGTCCATGAATGACGATCCAACCCGGAATACTTTGAACGTCCATTTTCTGAATTGATGGCACGTCTCTTGCGAGCAAGACGCTCCTCTTCTTCACTAGTATATAAAGGTAGGATATATTCTCGAATGACTCCTCCAGGTGCCTGAACAAAGCACCCACGAATGGTCAGGACCCCCGTCGCGGTGGCTCTGCCGGAGAGGACGACTTGATGAAGAGTGTTAGCAGGGATGACAACACGGAGAGGTTGAGACTCGAACGAAACTCCAGAGGTGCTATGAAATAAAATAAATACTTCAACTATAAACCCAACAGCCATTGCATACATACCTCAGTGAGAGCTCTTGAAGTTCTATGTCAAAGATGTAGGGGTTCTGAAGGGTAATCACAAACTCCAGCACCTCGTTTTGTACAACCAAAGACCTCCCCTGCAGGCCGTCTAAGTGTTAAAATGGTAGAAAAATTAGGCACGATGACACACTTTTCCGGTAGCAGCTTTCCTTGGGTTGTAAAGGAATGGATCCACGATTCCTTGGATGAGCGGTTTAAGGTCGTTAACTTTATGCTTGATAGAGCGGGGCTTTTCGACTGGAATACGAATTGCCGGTAAACTAAATAATGTTAAGATAGATCACGTAAATCAAGGAGTAGGACTTACGGCGCTATGGATATACTGACAATAGGCCGGCCCGACCAATATTCGACAGCCCTCGGATCTCCTCTCCTACGGGCAGTTATTAATGCACGGGAAGCTGTTGAGTATAGGTGATATTGGTCTCCAGGTGTTAAAACACTTTGAAGGGACTTGAGTGACGAAAGAGCGAATTGGGCAACGGTGGGGAAATCTACCACGTATGGCTCAGTATGATTCCACGAGTAAGAAAAATTTCAGAGTTAGAACTTACCTGGCAATGCCTCTGCGACTGCGACAGCTTCGCGTACGACCCCAACTTGCAATTCTGGCCAACCACAAGGTTCGCGAAGCTCTTCTATGATGTCTTCGTCGTAATCACTCAGAGAAGGCGGATGATCAAGGACCCTTTTCTTGGTATCTTCCACCAAACCAACCGACTCTAAGTTTATGCCCAGTACCTTACAAACATGCTTGAGCAGCCTAAGGACACTTGGGTTCCCATCAGAGCTTTCGCTCATCCGCACACCGACAGAGCCCCAGCCCGTACCTGCGACGGGATGAACGTTATGAATGCCCAACCCCGCACTCTGGGGCACAGTCGATGGCTGTGAAACACCATCTTCCTCTCTTCCACAAACCATAAGATCCAAAAGGCATCCGAGGACCTCGCGAAGTATGTATGCTTCTTTGCGCTTGTAACCAAGGCATGCGTAGAAACTTGCTACAATTTCCAGTATATTGATTCGTTCTCTTTGACCCAGATGCAATAGCCAGGGGCCATGCAGTTGCGCCAACACTGCTGATACCGATGCACGCGAAATACCGGTAACTGCACTGAGGCGTTCTAAATTCAACCAATTGTCCTTATCATCAGAAGTCAACGTTGGAGGGATATGAGGTTTCGGTCCTGGTTGCAGCATGGTAGTAAAGGCAAGGGGACCCCATCCTTTCGAGGACCAAACTGCGAAGAGCAATGAGGTTTGCCGGAGGACGCACCCACAATATAGAAAGGCGAGGAGTGAGTGCATCTGTTCCACATCAGGTGAAGGTGTCTTTTGATAGAGGTTGACGGCTTGTTGTAACCTGTCGCTGACATCCGTCCAAGGTTCCTTTACGGCGTTCGCTGAATTATGCTTAAAATCCTCATTAACAAACCCTCGCCGACGACATAAATAAACATACCAGACCATGTCCCGCAGACCAAGCCTCGATGATCGCAACAGTTGCCATCCCTTCCAAAGTGCAAGCGTACCAGAGAGGATCCTGAGAGCTTCTGAAGAGTTGAACGGCTTCATTGTACCTAAAATGAACTAAAGGTATATGATCTAGGATTGAGTAACTCTAACATACCACATCGTCGCGTCCTCGGTGCGTCCCGAAAGAAGAAAGAAATCACCAAGCATCTTGTACAGTCGGCCATGTGAGGAACTCGAACCAATTGTACTTAGTCTCTTCTTTTGCGCCTGAACACCCAAAGTCGACTGTCTATGACTCGGAGTATTGGAGGCTGACGATACGTTGCGCTTTAATGTTGGTGCCGCACCGAGGGTAAATGAAGGGCGCGACATATCTGGTTGACTGTTGTGCGATGCAAAAGCTGGAGGAGAGTCTTTAGATGTCGAGTTCAGAGACGAGGGCAGTTCAGATAAAGGGGGGAGAAGGGGCATCAACGAAGCATTGAGATATTCGTTTCCCAGTGGGGTTTCTAGTGCTTGGACCTGTCCATACATGAATTTCGGTCCCAAACTGAATGAAAGGAACTCACCAGCACTTCAAATTCTGTCATAATTTGAGAACATAGATCTCCAATTAAAGTACCGATATGCAATTTCCTATTGGTGATACGAGGCACGATAACCAAACCTGGCAGATCTTCATCAAGGTCTAGGTTTACACTACCTTCGATTTCTTCGAAAGCGTAACAATTCTTTACAAGAGGGTATATACTCCCAGAAGGAAATACATCGGCCAGAGAGGCGTTAAATTGAGTGTAGAGTGACTTGAGGGAGTCGGTTTGAGAACATGTCGCAACACCGATCACAGCAAGGGGGAAATGGGAAGGCCGTACGAGCGAAAGTATAGAATGAGATTGCGGAGGTGGGTGCGTGGGGAAACTTATAAGTAAGTTGCCTTTAGACAGTGGATTAGGCAGAAAGCGAGCAGCTACACCCAGAATTGAGGACTGAGAACAAGCATTGGAGGTGGTGGACTTACCCCGTCCATCTCTCGTTTCAGCCGGGATTTCACCTAGCCGTATGGACTCAAAACTCCGTATTTCTTCCGTATAAGCTGCGAACAGGGATTGGGGTATCAAACCCACAGGAATAAGGAGTATTCGGACATGTGCAAGCGATGCAAAGGCATGTGTATCCATGAACTGGCAAGGTGTAATGGATGCTCTAATTTAGTCCACTCACTCGATCAAGAGTATCCGAGGTCACATGATTTATCCCTCCACGACCGCAGTGACACTGACAGTGAGTACTAGACTCTTATTTAAACTGCTATAGACAACTGTACATGTCATACACCGCAACCACCATGGTACGTAGTCCGGAATTGAAGGTAACTACACTAATTCTTGCTTGACTAGGTTGGAAGCGATAAAGCTTTGGGCGGGGCCATGCTGCTGGTAGCGTCATTTGTCTTCACCTACTATACAACCTGGGCAATGATTCTCGTGAGTGCCTCGTGTTATCCTTGCCGGCCGTATAACTGATATGTAGTAGCCTTTTTTTGATAGCTCCAATCCTATACATAGCTGGTTTCCGGCCAGGGAATGGGCTGTAAGATTGCCTGCATTCATCTTGGTGGTTGCCTTGTCGGCCATTGGAATGTTCCTGGGTTTTACAATCGTAAAAGAGAATCGTAAAAAGGCTGAGCGGGCTAGATTGAGGACAGCATAAAGTATCCCGTAAGTCATAAATTGCTGTATATTCTATTCACTTTCATTGAGTTGAGGGACAATGACTTTAGCAGTCTGATGTCTCTTTGTTACACTTCAAACGATGCATTCCAACATAGATTGGCTGTATTAAATCGTCACTAAGTCGTAGGTAACCTTCCATCTTTTCTGTACCTATCTCCAGGAATTTTACTGTTATCCCGTCTGCTTTCGACAATCTGTATTTTTTCAGCGGCCACAAGTTCCTTCGCTATTTGATCCATAAGAACACTGCCACTGACAATATCAGGCGTTGGTTCAGTCATTAGTCGCATCGCCCGGGCAATCTTCAGGATGACAAAATGGTCAGCTACTGATCGAAACCCAATTCAAAGACTTACCTTCGTAGAGGTTGACTCCCCCCGGTTTAGTAACCGTAAACGATTTAAAATTGCGACGTGGGCTGAAGTGTCGAATGACAGAGGCGTCTTTAAGGAATGTATGTATATCAAGAGATCTGCGACAGATGTCGACGTCAGCGAAACTAGAGTCTGTTAGGGGAAAGAATCAGTTTTGAGAAAGCAAGGCCTTGGCAGGACTTACTGAATGAAGTCCCGCCTGCGCCTCAGTCTCCAAGACGTTCAGAAAGCCCTCATAAGGTGGCCACAGCTCATTCCAGACCCCAGACACCGTCGTTTCTCCGCTTTGATTCTGTTTGGACACAGTGTTGGCAACCATAAACCATAATTTCATGGCAATGTGTGCTTGGTTGATATCTGTTGTAGCATTTGTGGACGAAGGGATTCCTGAGTGGACGTATGATCTCAACAGGGCTGAATATGTGTTGCCAAATGTTGGAAATGAAGAAAAGATCATGGATCTCCAGTCGTCGTTTCCACGTTGCAAAGCAGTTAGGAGCAGTACATTCCAAGACCTGATGTTGAGAGGAGACCTTGAGGATTTCTGCGCCACCTGAATGTTAATAAAGCAGCAGCATAATTAATTGGTCACAAACTTCTTCAGTGAGCCTGGAAAACCTCATAGGATCCTGTGAATTGGTTGCTTGTAACAAGAGTCTGGCAGTCGCCATGACGGCCTGGAAGTCGTGTTCGATATTCTCTTCATGCCACGCATAATTTTGCAAGAAGTTGTATGCGTCGTCCATCATGTTCCGGAAAAGTTGGCCATGAGTCGTTGACGGGGGGGTAGAGTCTGAGTTTTCGTTTTCTATCAAGCTCTGCGCCTTGTCAATCATGTTTCTCGGGGACATTGATGGAAGATCACACTGACCTCTATCAAGGATTTGATTGTCAATGGCAACATTTTTGTCTTCATTCGTAGGGCATCCACAAGAATCTCAAAAAGGACACTGATGATGTCGACTGTACCTGGTGCAGTATCCTGGACCCTTGGCCGGTAAGTGGAGGCAACTTTGATCAGGCGATTCAAAGACGATAAGTCGACCTGTAACCTATTCAGCGCCACCCGAAGCACGGTATCGACATAAGGCAGTAGTTCCTGTTGCATATCAAAGATTAGTGGATTGAAAGTTGGACCAGGTCGACATTTACTTTGACAAGCTTCTTGTTGTTTTGCATGAGGACTACTGAGATCATAATGAGGGGAGAAGGATCCGCTCCCTGAATGGTCCCATCTGACATCCGCCGAACTAGGTGCGTAAGGTGCTGCCCAGTGACTAGGTATTTGGATTAGAAATTAGGACATCCCATCAAAGAGGGACCTACAAACTATGAGTTCAAGACTATAGCCTTGATGGTAAACAACATCGATGAAGCTTGATATATTCTGTAGCACGGTCTGGAAAGATGCAGGATCGCAGTCAACCGCACGGAACAAGGTGTCCCGGAGTAGCTGGTCACATGTGGTTTGCAGGAGGAGGGTTGTGTCTTTGCCTTTCCCGTTAAATACCTGGTTGAGGACAATGAAAAAGTCGGGCTGAAGTGGTCTCTATTCGTGTTTCGTCGACATTAGAAGATTGTAAACATGGAGTAACAAATACCCTCATCAGGTCCAGGAGCAATCCTTTGTTGTGGAACCTTTTTAGGCGGAGATGAGAAAGGAATGAAATTCAGTGTGGTGGTGACGTACGACTGAAGTGTGCTTCCAATGAGTAATTTTCCGTGCACAACAAGGGAATCCTGGCTGGTTCCAGTTTGTGAAGCAATCTCGGTAGCGACAAGTTCAAGGATCGTTCTGCATTCTTGATCAAATTGGCAAACAAGTAGAGCAGTCAAAGCTTACGAGACAGTAGCACCTAGGAAGCTGTGCCACTTTTTTATGGAAGCCTGTGCAATGGAGAGCGAGAGCTGACGAAGTTCGTAGCTTATATCCGTCGACAATAGTTCCATTACCCGCAAGACCGATCTTCTCAGTAAAGGTTGCAGGTGTTGGAACAAATGGTCCTCGAAGTCATATTTGTGGATGATGATGTAGAGGGTCTCAAGAACACATTTTAGAGTCAAAACGGGTAGAGAAGCGACACTTCGGAGTGTGCCAAGGATTGAAAGACTCGCGTCGAGGAATACAGACCCAATCAAAACACTGGCCGTCTTGTTTTCTGGGCCGTCGGGAATGCCGAGAGCTGCATATGATAGCTTAAGGTAATGTGGGGCATCCACGACGTGTGCCAATTCCTCGATACAAGGATAAGCCGAATCGGATATTTCTGAGATGTCACCAAATTGTAAGTTGAATGACTGTCCACTTTGGCTTGGGAACACCGAAATTTGACCAAACCCGGCGATTTGGACGAATTGGACTTTGAGTTTCATCACGGAAAAGTTGTCGATTTCGACGCCATCTGCTATCATCTGAAGGCTGAGGAGGATCATTGAAACCTGCAGAGTTCGTCATTTGTGAACAAGTGTACAAAATGGCAAACAGGGAATGGGGACCGACACGTAAGTGAGACAAATCGGGATCCGCACTGGACAAACGATAAGTGTCCTTTTTGCTTTCTGTGAAAGTCTGAAACACAATTAGCTGTAACTTGAGTATATTTGAACCGTAAATGGATTTCTACATTATTTGCTCCGACAAATGCCTCGTGAATCCCTTTCGGATCGTAATCGTATTCCACCAGGGTGTCTATAATATTTTCCCAAGCTAAAACTTGAAGTCATGGTGAATAACCAGTCCAAATGAGTAATAGTAGAGATACCTTTCCAGCCGAGAAAATGAGGGCGGAGTTGTATAAGAAATCCAACGAGACGAGTACGTTCGAGAATTGGGGCCTTGGTCAGGGCCTCATTCCAACACAAAGCGATGGCTTCAAAGTGACCAGGCAACAGGGCTGCAGAAAAAGACCGAATTGCGATCCTAATTTCTTCCTATGTGGGCATGAGACAGCTGTCCTCCAGATCAAAATAATAAGGTACACGCATTTGGATCCGCCCAGAGAGCTGAGAAGAAATAGTAAAATATTTCTATCACGCTTGGGCGCCATTGCCTCCCTTCGACATGAAAGGCAGGACTGGTAACATCTGATATCATTCGAAAGAGGCGATTTACACTGGATAGCCTTCAATTGACCTTAGAGCTGTTTGAATATGACAAACTGCTGATGACGCACCGTTGCTCTGTAGAACTCGTCAAAGGATCCATGTTTGTGCTGAGAATATCTTGAAAGTGCTCGGAATCTACAAGCACACTTCTTAACAAAAGTGCCGTGCGGACGGTCGCAATATCTTCCTGCTGGATGTTATAAGCCGTCCAAGCACTGTAACCAATCAGAGGCAATCTCTTAGAAGAAGTATGTCATACCAAAGGGATATGAGCTTTCCATTTCGTAGTATGAAGTTGTCGATTTCGAAGCCTTCTAAGAAGGGTGATTCTGTGATGAACATGTTGATGAATTTCGCTATAAGACAAGAAACATCGTCGACGTTGCTTCGGAGGTAAAGCTGTAAAGCATTGAGAATTTCAGGCTCGATAATGACCGGGTCCACAACTCCACCTCCACGATTCGTTAATTTCCTCCTAAATGTATATCAGAAATTTCGTAGTTGAAGTGCGCATGAATGTCACTTGCCTTGAAGGTAATTCATGAATGTCACGTGATAATACTATGCCAGCAGCCGTGATGCTGGACCTTTCGCATCCGTAGAGTAGTAAACAAGCTGCAAGTGACTGGCGAATAATAGAGAAACTTCCGCATCCTTTTAGCTGTGAGGTGTCAAGAGATTTCAAGTTTAAACTCACGAGATCGCCACTTCTTTTCCGGTAATCAGAGATTCTAAGATCTTGGGAGCCAGATGAGAGTGAAGCATGGATATGAGAGCTTGGATATTCTGCCTGCCCGAAGACCGTAACCAAAGAGATAAAAATGTGGCTCTCGTGAACATGTTGGCATTTTCAAGCAGGGAGTCTTTGTTTGATTTCGATGTTATCAGTGTTAGGAACTGTTTGAAGGAGGTCGTCGGAATGTCAACCCCGGATTTGACGACTCCAGAAAGATAAGATAGGCTTCTAGAGAGCCCTTCTCGAGACTGTGCTGCGAGGTTAGAAACTGCCCTTAGAGGGTCGACATATAATGGGGATGGCGCATCAGAAAGCCCAAAAGTTGGATCTACAAGAAAACTGGTGCGCTGGGTTGTATCGTCATCGTTGGCCCAAAGTCGAGGTAGGGAGGGCATCGCCTGTAAACCGCATCGGTTAACTCAAAGTCGGCGACAGGTTAAAATACCATCACCTTATCAACTTGATTCAGATCGAACAACAGGTCCATCCAACGAACAAACAACTGATCGAACACAGTAAAGACGACAGAAAATTGACATAGTTTGACAATCGACCGTAGAACATCATCGCAGAGATTGGAATGCTAGAGAAATAAATTTAGTGAAGTGCAGAGAGGTAGAAAGACATAGAATACATTTCTTTCCAAGTTGACATAATGCGACATGTCGAATTCTTTAGGATCCCTATTCACCGCAGCTTGGAAGCATGTGTCGAACACCGTTTGACAGTAGAAGTCAGGGTGTAAATTGTGTAGTTCCAAGAGCCAAGGAAGTGCAAATCTGAAAAGGAGAGAGCGTCTAGCAGCAACATAATCCCCACCGTTGCTCGCGGGACCTGCAGAACCAGGGCGGAAGTCAGGCAACAAGGGCCATGGCAGTGAATGTCGATCGGTGCGAACCCCTGGAGGCGGCTGCTGTTTGGCAACGAATTCGCGGAGCATGACCCCCAAACTGTCATCCTACAAAAGTTGACGACAAGCAGGAACAAAAATGGTCAGGAATGACCTACCTCGTCCAAAATCCATGACAAAATTCTTCCAGAGAGTCTCTTGAGACCATATTCAGAAGCCAATCCATTTGGCCAAAACCTTCTGGTCAGCAGTAGAAAACCAAATTCATTGCTAGAAAGGTCCAGATCTGCCAGAGATGCCTCCACAGCCGACACGAGTGTTTCCACATTCATGGAAAGGTCGAGGCCGAGGGGGAGAGGGAAAATGCATTTTACATCCTTCTCATGAAATATGTCTTCGAATGGAAGAAAACCACGGTCCACCCTTTCAAAGAAGGATAGATGATGCAGTTGGTTGAGAATAAACTGAGCAGCGTGATCGGAGTGCAGAGTGAAGTCGACGGCCAGAATATTTCTCATGTGTGACAAAGTTGTAGATTCGAAAGGATAGGTAGTAGAATCGCTATCTTCATCGTCGACATCGACAGAGTGATCCACATTCAGCAAGTCAGAAGCTGATCGAGGAGGCTTACGACTCTGAGGAGACGAAGTTTTGATAGCGGCTGTGACGTATTCCAGGTAAGACCAGTTGTGCATGATCTCGGGTCTCGACATCTCTGTCTCTTGCATGTACTGTTGCGTCAGAGGAGAAAGGGCAAGTCTCCCCGAGCCAAGAAGTTGCTCGCAAGTTCGAGTCACCTCATGAAGCTCAAAGCTATCCAATGTCTGATCCGTGCTATTAGCCGCCTTTTTCCCACGCTGAACGACCACAATCGATCCGAACTCTACGCCGTTGAGTAGTATCTGCAATTGGATCCGTAGAACTGAATGGAAAATGGCGGCTTCTTCGTAAGTGCAGCGTTTAAGTTGATCGCGCGTGAAATGTAGAACGGGGAAATGATCTAAACAAGAACTCCGTAAGCTGTTCCAGTTGATAGTCATGTCTCGTGAGGTAATTCTTTGGACTCCACAGCGTTCGACTGAGTAAAAGGATGGGACGCATGTTCGATGCAGAGAGATGGAACACTCCCCACATTTCAAACCCTGGGCAAAGGTTCCCCACAAGGGTTTCTGGCATACAAAACATAGGCATAGTGTAAACCAATTGGCTGGTTCGAATCTGTGACCATGTTTCGCAACTATACCAGGGACAGGGTCTCCGTTTATTTGAAGCCTGGAAAAGCGACACATGGCAATGCGCTGTACAGGAGAATCGTCGTCCATGGCGTAGTGAATTTCGTAATTGCCTGGGGGGTATTCATAACAGTCGATATGGACTGCAGTCATGCAAAAAGGGCACAGTAGGCCGAACCCCGTGATCGATTTCGAACAGGAACGACAGTCACCGTGGAGGATGTTCCCAAGATGAACGAAATTATGAGCGCGTTCAAAGTGCCATGGCATAAATTGATGGGCGTATGGGTCCCTTGCAGTGTGCAGGGACTTCGCTTCGTCAAGGTTAAAGGAGCAAAGTGAGTGGCTGATGACGGAATGTCCTATGGATTTGGGCCACAGCCTAGCAAGCGATGCGATGGCCAAGCGCCTCGGTGTTGGACCCCGATAAGCAATAACTTCAAGGATGTCATTGTAAGCGTCCAACTTCGAACTTGCGATAAGCTCAAGGAGTTTGATAAAACGCGCAGACATTCCCTCGTCCATGTTGGACACAGAGGCGTTATTGAAAGAATCGAGCATTGCACCGAGTAGGGGGGGAATAAGGAATGCGAGGTAGTAGATATTTGGAGACTGTCGAGGGTTGTTCGTAGATTGAATTTGGTCGCCCATGGCTGGATTGGATGGCGAAAGCCATTTACGTCCGAGATGCGACGGGGGACTTTCAGCTTGCACCTCGTCAATCTGGATCGAAACCACCGGGTTTTGGTGATGACTGGTAGAGCTATTGATAACAACATCAGCTGAAATAATTATAGGTGAGACTTGACACCGTAGGCCATGCCACAACACTCACGATTTGTTACTCGGGGGACCGAATTTTTAGAAGGGCCTTGTATGTCTTCTAGGTTCTCCAGGACGATTCTAACAACGCTTGACTCAAAAAAAAATAGGAGTCGAGGATTCATTGAGGAGTTGAAAGTATGCAAGGCAGGGATCATAGCAAAAGCGATCTGAGATATGACGCGTGGGCTATGACGATGGCTGTGAACTAAGAATTGTGCAATATTCAAAGTTAATATTTGAAGTGAGTTTGGAGGTCGCGAGGGACGCGGGGACGCTACACGATAGCGACAGTCCTCGGAAACGATAGACCTGAGAACCGAAACACACAAAGAGAGTAGCTCGGGAACCTGAACTTGTCCTTTATACGGGGATGAAGACCGAGAACGTTTTCCGCCAGATCTCGATCTCCGAAAGGGAGAGGAGAGTTTCGAATCTCTGCCAGGTCGGCGTTCAGGATCTTGCAAATTAGGGCTGCAATTCCTTTAGAAATCGTTCACCGAAATAATGTTGGAGACCACGAACCTGTCTTCGAAAATTTGCCATCTTTGTGCAACTGACATTGTCAAGACATCCATGAGTTGTACCAAAAGGTCGATGGTGTCGTCAGTTGTAAACAAGTGTTCCCTTTCGTCGTCCGAATCGTCTCGAGTGATGGTAGGGCGTCTTTCTACACGAGCTTCATGTCTACCACCTCGTTTGATCGCCTCCTTCAAGGTCTCCGCCAGCGCCCCAAAACTTCCCTCTGACGACTCGTGGGTTATACTGGCAATAGTTTCGACAATGGACTCAGGCTTTCTTCGATTGGCAAGTTGAATGAGAACATGGGAAAGGAGTTTTCTAGATTCGTTTCGCGCTCGACTATTAATATGTGGTTCGGCGGGAGGGGCGACGTTGGTCGGTATCACTGCTGTCCGGACTGTCGGTGAAAGTTGAGCGGCTGATGCACCAGGGTCCCATGTTTCGTCGTATACATTAAATGTGAAGCTAGTATCAAGGAGCGACAGATTATTTCGGTTGGCTCTACCATCAGTCATCGAGGCAGTCGTTTGGACAAAGTACTTGTTAAAACTCCGCTGAGTTATTTAATGAATTTAAAAATAGATGGACGCGAATTCAACTAAGATCTGAGAACTCATCCAGCCTTCTCTCGCGATCGTTATGCCGCCAAAGAACAAAATGAAAGCTTCAAAACCCCTTAAACAAAGAACTCTCTTTGATACCCCTTCCTCTCCTATTCAATACCAGTCGTCGCCCTCAACGAAAAGTAGGCGAGGAGGGGGTGGAGTCACTGGCTCACCTTTTGGGAAAAGGCGCAGAACACCCGATTCAGATGATGAAATATCTGCTATAAAACTCGCCCCTGCTGCAACCGCCATTCCAGATCAGCCATCGAGTGATGATGACAATGCTCCTCAAAGAGTAAATGCTTCCCGCAAACGGCGAAAAGTACGCGTTGTTAGCGCGAGCGAAAGCGAAAGCGAACTACTGTCGCATACTATTAAACGTTCACCGTCGGCGTCTAACTTGAGCGAGGACATGGGCAACCCTGCCCCCAGCAAAAGAAGTCGTCTCCAACGTCGCAAGTCGCCAGACCAGCAAGCTTCGTCCGATGAGGATGTTGCCCAACTAGCCGATGAGGTGGACGAAGAAAGTAGGCTCACATCCACCCACTCTCTATTAAAAATGACCCTCACTTCTTCCTAGGAATACTAGAGACAAGATTTAGGACGCGTAACAGATCGGCATTTCAGAAAAATCTGGAGAAATTGAAGAGTGAGTCAGGCGCCAACCTTCTGCTCGAGTTTTGCGTGAGGATTAACTGAGATAAGTACAGGACGTAAACTTAAGTTGGAGCATGACGATGAGGAAGAAGAGGAAGAAGAAGAAGAAGAAGAAATTTCGGCGAAACCTTTCAAAGGTTCCAAACCCTCGAGTGGCCTCGGTGGCGTTTCCGACAGTGAACAATCAGATTCAAGTACTTCCTCCGGTTTTATCGTGGAAGACGACAGTTCCGTGCAATTACCCGCTGAATTCAGCATGGAGACTCACCAAGACCTATCACACCAATTTAAGAAAATTTTTCAATTTTTCGTACATGTTGCTGTACAACCAACCAAGAGCAGAGCCGATTTTATGGAAGCTCGTATCCGAGGTCAGAACTCCTGAAGTCCCGGTAGCTTTATTGACATCTAAGTCTTGCTTTAGATGAGCAGTACTTCTCTGTCCCTCTGCAGGTGACCCGAAGGAAATTATCAGGATTGAGAGATTCACTGGTCTCTTCTTCAGTCTGGAGACCTGAATTCAAGAGAAGTTTAGAAAAGTATCCAGACTTCGAACTCGTTGCACTTGATTTTGCAATGCCCTCATGCGATGCTTGTCATCTTGGGGGACGAATGTCAACACTACTCGGCCGGCTGAGTGGATGTCAGTATAACAAATTTGGATTCAAGCCAGTAAGCAAGTTCGACCACGAGGGTTTCGCCAGAAGCTAATCTGAAAAGCCTGGTTTAGAAAACTCCACCTAGATCGGAAGAACGTGAAGGAAAGGAATTCCACCTGGGCCGTTTCTGCGCGAGGAGGACTAGAGTCTTTCACGAGTTTTCCCACTGGGAAGTAAGTCCTGCTACTTCCACGTAAATTTGGCCAGTTTTATTCACCCAAATGATAGCACTCTCTGTTCCGTGCCATTCTCCGGGAAATCGACGGGCTTCGCAATGCAAAATCATCAAAGGACTTTCATCCAATCGCTTTCTTTGGTGGTAAAAGCCCGCCCGAGGACCTCCATGACGCGGATGGCCTCTGTGACTGGCTTGACGAACGGAGAATTGTCGACGTAGAGTGGCAAAAAATGAAGCAAATGATGGAAAGCGCGCGACACCTTGAGCTGGGTGATAAAAGAGGAGAAACGGATGACTATTAAATCATGATCCTGTCATAGGTATGTAGTGCGTTTGGGCAATATTACTCCGAGTTGGAATGTTTTATATTCTCATTTTCATGCGTTGGCACGCCGGGTTTCGGCCAGTTGGTAATGGCAGGCGAGGCGCCAACTCGACGTTAACGTATTAGTTTTCACGGGATTGCAAATTGCAAATACGACGCGACTCGTCTTACCGACACATCCTCTATTGCACCAAAAGGGAAATCCACTTCACGCGATTGACGGCTTCGGCAATGCACGTGGTAGCTGACCAGAACACGAAGCGCTACGTTTCAGGCTCTAGACGATGCTTGAACCAAAACAAGACAATTCATCCCACCTCGCCATTGTACCGATGTCCTCAAGACACAGGGTCAGGCGAAGAGTCACTCAAAGAAGGCGGTTGATAGTCACATACGTGTATGCACATGCACGTATGGAGAATCCAATACTCAAGAGTTGTCTTTCAGCCCGGAGTCTGCACGACGCCTCCATAGCATTACATAACCCTGGGAGACTTTTCCCCGAACCATACCCTTACAATTCCCTGTCGGTCCATAAGTCCACCTTTATCGGGAAAATCTTTCAAGCAGGCGTCGTGGTTGCCATTACGCCGAGCCATGGAGGAGGCCAAATGTCCCAAATGTGGTTCGGTGCGCGAGCTTCTGCCTTCGTAAGGTTATGCATTCCTGCATGTTTATCCCATTCGTGCCTTCCTGGACGCTCGACATATTTATGATTTAATCAAATGTTGCTCTCGACCACCTTGCCGACTTCTCAAATGCTGAAGTGTCGCTCCTAGACTTGCAGAAGTCCTTTCTCTGTGTCTCCCGTCGATTCTTATCCTATATCCCGCCATGTACCGGCCTTTGTCCAATGGCCTTGCCCGGCCCAAGTTATTTCCTCGGCAACACTACCAAGATGACTGCTGCTATGTAAATTCCGATAGCGAGGAATCGCCACCATCCCCTACCTCATCTGACTCATCCATCGACGAGGATGAAGTCAACCGACGCGTCAAACCTTTCTGGCCCAAGTATCGGTCTCTCTTCAGGGCAAGAGGGTTTCGACTCGACACTGTTAAAGATGTGAGGCTTTTCTACATTCATCGAGTGCAACAGCCCGCTTCCGACCCTTGTCGGCCCACTCCTTACGCCTTTGGTCACGACGAACTGCAAGACGACGAAGCGCTATGTCCCGATGCGGGCTTTGTTGGTTTATTTTTAAAACTCGATTCATTCATCGCATGCTTACCAGACCTTCATCAGCCCGACAATTTATTTCGGGGAAGCCGAATATCCGACTCAAAGCGAATCGTGGTCAAAGCCGTTCATGCTGGCAGCCGTGAATACAGTGTCGTCTGCACCTTATCGCAGCCACCTCTGCGAAACGATCCGATGAATCACACAATTCGTCAGTAACAGATTTGATGCGGTTTTTCTCCGTACTGACTGACCTAATTATATATAGCTGTAGTGGATCTTTTCAAACTGCCAGGCGACAATATTGCCTTCATTGTTATGGAAGAATGGTCATCAAATCTGATGGCTACTTTAGGGCCGTGCTGCTTGACCCGGTTTCTGTCAGCGTTTCGCCAATGCATAGAGGTGCGGGCTTCTAGAGTCTTCCTTACAACTCCTGTATTGTAACTCAAGTCTTGCAGCACGCGGTCTTCTTGCACAAACACAACATAGCCCACCTTGATATTTCCCTGATGAACCTTTTGACTGATTATCGTGGTCACTACGCATACATAGATTACGAGATCAGTCGTCAATTCGACAAATCTTCCATCGCTCTTGTTTACGACTACCGTGCAACAGAAGTTCCGCCAGAATGTGACAAGAACACAGGCGTCAATCCTTATAAAGTGGACGTCTGGGCTTTGGCTGTGCTGATTCTGCGGGCGTGCAAGGTGTGTTATCCGTATCCGAGAGGTCGATGTAATAGTATCTGATGCACATGTGTGCAGTTAACAGGATATTGGATACCGGAGCTTATGCATGTCATTAAACCCATGTTAGATGAAGATCCCAGCCGAAGGCCATCGGCATTTGGGGTTTTGCAAGCCTTCGACAAGATGACGGCATCTCTGGGATATCAATTGCAGCCCACTTGTTCAGAGTCAGAGTCCCATTGAAATGACAATCGTCGCAATAACGCATTAATACCACTACATTAGATATGAATATAATACATATGTATTTACAAGTCCACACCTTCTACGAATATCCTGTGACAAGTACCCAAGGTATTTATGTCTTTTCTTCTTGACTTTCTTCCAATTTGCGACGTTTTCTCTCCAGGTAACGAGCGCGAGCACTGTCAACATCTGAGTCATTATTTCGTTTACCAACAACTCTTTGCATGATTCGCTCGTCAGCCTCTTTTTTCGACTGCTCTGTCCTTTGATGCTCTGCTTCAAGTTGTTGCTGGATTTCCCTTGCCCTTCGTTCATTAATTTCTTTCCTGCTGGCAGCAGTTCCTACTGCGCGATGGACTTGCGGAGTATCAGCCGCTTGAGTTTGGCTGTTTGAGGGCCGCTGATGACCTAGATGGCGGGTGTTTGGTAGTGACAGGTTTAGACCTGCAGAAAGAAGGTCTCTTTTGTCCACGATTTGATTGTCGTCATTCAATTCAACGTCTTTGCCTTCTTCTCGCGCCAATCGCGCCAATTCAGAATCTGCTAGAGGTGTGAAATCGGCAGGTTTGACAATGGTCAAATTGGGAGCCGGCCCCTGTGGCCCAATATAACGTTTTTCAGTCGCGGCGACGGTCGCTTCATGCTTCTGAGACGACTCTTCCAACAATTGGCGGTAGAAATGAGTCATGCCTGTAGTCGGAACCTTGCCTTGCTTTTTGCGAGATTCTGCAATGAACTCAGACACAAGAATGGTTGGATAAAACAGCGCAAGGAACATACCCTCTCGCCTCTTCTCCTCCTCTTCCGCCTGCCGAACTTCCTCCATTTGATCCTTGTAGGCTTGAGTGACGAACGACTCCTTGTCTTGGTAGAGGTCACCTTCCGCTTCACGTTCGCGCTGCATCATTTTTTCTTCAGCTCTAAGGTGATCTAGTTTGCGTGTCGCGGCGGACGAAAGCAAGTTGTGAATATATTTTGGCTAATGCAGATGTCAGAGATAAGGAAGGTAAGAAATACAGCACACACCTTTCTAACAGTCAAGTCCGCCTCTTTTGCAGCTTGCTGCCGTTTCTTAGCTTCCTGCATCTTGTCCCAAACTTCGTCGTATTCGTACACGGTTTCATCTACACGCCTTTCGGCCGCCATTCTTTTCTGCATGGCTTTGGACGACTCCGCATTATGGGATACAGGGCCTGACCGTCCAGGTTTGTGGTCAACTTGTTTGATGTCATCGACTTCGTCGTCTGCTCCTATAGAAAATGCCAAAGGACGCGATACTGGCGCTGTTGGTTTTGCAACCTTTGGTTTGGCGAGAGAGATTGAGAGTTTCATGGAATGAGTAGAAGTGGTCGGAGTTTGAAAGTTACCAAAAACAATCCAGGTTCATTCTATCTGCGATGAACAGAAGATGTTATGTCCTCCCATGCTCTCCTCCTGCGCCTATTCCTCTCGTCCTCCTTCTTCTCGGTCCACGTTGCCCTCAAATATCTTCTTCTTTACGCGGACAACATAGGAATTACTTATTATCTCACACGGAGACTAAGGGAGCTTGATGTCCACGAATTGCGGGATGTCTGGGGATTCATTTGGTGATTCGAATTGCTGTCGTCGGATTCATTGACGTTGACTATGTTTTTTCAGTCATTTGCTCGTAACTCGACCTACCAAATCCAGGGCATTGGAATGTTTTGTTATTGAAATTGCACAACGCTCAACTCATATCGCATTGGTCGTCAGTTCAGTTTCACTAATTCAAAGAGTTATTATTTCTCTCTAACTGCATGCTTGACCAGACCCTGTGGTTTATGCAAGCCACCCTCCATGACCTTTCTACACAGCGCGACTCGCCCTCCTTTGTTATTTGCCAGCGTGTCTTACACAAATGCCATGAAATCGTTTTCGGAGATCAACTATTACCGTCCAATTCTCCGTATTCTGGTTTCACTTTACCAGCATATGCCCGTCGGCGCAAAATCAAACACCATGCAGAGCCAGTGTTTGTAGGAATTGGTGTCATGTTGGCCGGTGCCCCAGCAGTCCCGCAGCTTGCAGGCATAACAGGTCAAGTAGCCATTGAGCAAGGTCGTGTCGAAGAAGAGAGCAATGGTTTGCGAAGTTTAGAGTCAAATCATGATGATGCACCGTACAGTGTTTCCACCAATGCCTTTACGCAAGACGATCCAGAGGCAGACAGTCAATCTAGTCTTGAGGAAGAACCACACCCGCAGCCATCAGTGCAAGTCATTCGCGAAAGGTCGGGGGATAAACAAGGAAGCCTATTAACTCGCAGGCGTACTTTAGGAGCCCAAACTCTTCCCGCCCTACCACTTCATCTACAGACAATTCGTAGATCAAGACAATCTCTTGACCCCCTCGGCCAACTTGATTCTGATAGCACCGTAATGCCACACCAATCCTCTCCGAGTCTTGTCTCAGCCCGGACGCCTGCACGTTCTGCAGCAATAAATCGAGCTGATCTGTTACTGGAAAGGTATGATGCACCATCCCAAGTCCACTTGCTGCGAGGTCATTATTATTCTTCTGAGGTTCGTTCTTTGTGTTTTCTTTGGCTCTGTAGATTTTGAAGTCCCAAAAGGTTCAATTTTTGCTCAGCCTCGAGAATATCTGCAACCGACTCGTAATAGTGCCAAAACCTGCGCGGGTATCTGCCCTTCGTGCAGAGCTGACTGCCCTCAATCACAAACTCCCAGCAGAGGTAATTCTGATCTCGATTTGCAACAAAAGCTTACTCACTGAATCCCAGGTTTGCATGCCGATGTGGTGTTCGTCAGCTGATGCTACGGAAAATAGTCAGGGAGTCCCAGAACCACACCACAGGATAGTTAGGATTCCGCCCGGGGAAGCTGTTGTTCTCAATTCTGCTGAACGCGCTCCTTATTTGCTGCTCGTCGAGATTCTCAACGGAGACCTGGATTTTGATCCAGCGAAAAGATCAAACAAGGAAATCTTGAGAAAGGTAGTAACGAAGGAGGTGGAACAAAGAGGCAGTTGGTTAGACTTTGGACTGGCTTCCAGTTCGATACGGAAGGATACAGCCCCTAATTCCGAGCTAACTCTCCGGACACCGCTGACCTCAATAGTGCAATCCCCTTACTTTCCCGGTGGCCCTACAACCGCTGCCTCATGCTCAAGCGCCTTCTCTAACGACGAGGAAGAAATTGACCTGGTCGAGCAGCTGTATGGCGACGACCAACCACTTCGATCTCGCATGCTTGACATTGAAGACTCGATAGTTTTGCCACCTACACCGAAGAACAGAGAGTTAGATATGGCCACTTGGGCACGCTCATCACCTTTGTCAGTTACTTCTGAAGATCCAAGATTCAGGCAAGCCCCGTCTTTCAGTCGGACTCACTCTATATCTGCTTCCATACTCCAAATAGCCCAAATATCATCCAGTGAGAGCGAACCTACACATATGCTATCACTGGATGAATACTCAGATCGAATGCGCACTGCGGCTATTATGCTAGCACAACTCAATGCCGATCAGGGTCGAGAGTCTGCGGCTGTATCAAACAAGGCCAATGGATCACCTAAGCTGGACAATATCTTGGATCGTACAGGTGAGCATTTTCTCCTATGTTTTGATTTTCTAAATCTATAAACAACTATTAGGTAGATCTACTGGATCAATGGAAATCTCCCAGCCAGTACAAGGCCGCATGAGGCTACCTCGCGCGGAAGCATCTGCCATTCGCGATCGCATCATGAAGGAGATGCTTTCTCTGGAAGAAGAGCGAATGGAACGAATGAAAGGAAGTGAAGAAGACGCTATTATGCGAAGTAGCGTTGCCAGTGGTAGCAGCAAGACAGCTGAAGATGAAGGAATTATTCGTCGGGAACTGAACAAAGTCGATCCATCAGCCGTGGTTTTCAGCGAGTCATGGGCTACGAAGAAGGTGTGTTCTGCTATACCTTATTACGTCCTTCTCAATATTCGTTGTCCAGAGTCGAATACGGCACGGTTCTCCCTACGGACACTTGGGTATGCAGCTGCATCTCCATTGCATCTTCCGGTCCTGATATCACCAACAACAGCAAACTGGGATTGTGTCTCCGTTATTGTCAAGACTGGAGGCGATCTGCGGCAAGAACAGCTGGCTGTACAACTTATTCGCGAATTTCAATGCATCTGGACTGAAGAGAAGTGTCCGTGCTGGGTGAAATAGTGCGAAAGGGTTTTCCAAACTTTTTGACAATATGCTGATAGTTGCAATAGTTTCCGCATCTTGATCACAGGTGCCACCTCCGGACTGGTCGAAACAATAACGGATGCTGTTTCCATCCATTCAATAAAGAAGGCCGAGTATGCCAAAAGACTGGCCAGTGGAAGGCTCGGCCATGTAACTCTACTAGACCACTTTATATCCGTTTGTCATTCTATTTTTTCTTTGTGATTTTAAACCTGGAAGCGCGTCATCCAGACTTACGGTGAGCCGAAATCTGCGAAATTCGTCCGGGCGCAAAGAAATTTCGCCAAATCTCTAGCAGGTGAAGGAGGGTTTATAACGCCTCGCTTTTGTCGTCTAACTATGTTGACACAGGATATTCTATTGTTACATACCTCCTTCAAGTGAAAGATCGCCACAACGGCAATATTCTCATTGACAGAGACGGTCATCTTATACACATCGATTTTGGGTTCATTCTCAGCAATACGCCGGGCAATATTGGGTTTGAGGCTGCTCCCTTCAAACTACCTCCAGAATACGTCGAAGTTCTAGGGGGCATAAATGGTCCGGTTTTCCTTGAATTTCAATCCTTGTTCCGCCAAGGATTTGAAGCTGCGAGGAAACACTGCGACAGGATCATCAGTACGCATTTTTTCCCATAACCTGACAAGAAGAAATCTTAAATCTGAGTTCATCTGCAGCCCTTGTCGAGCTCATGCAAAAAGGTCCATTCAAAGTCTCCATCTGCGTTTGGAACTTGTTCCTGATATCAACCTTCATTTCACATAGACTCCATGTTTCCCTGCTTTGCTGTTTCTGGTGATCAGACCGCAAATCAACTTCGAGACCGATTCCAACCCACCTTGACCCATGCTTTAATTGGAGACTATGTAAACCGGCTAATAGACAGCTCCTTGGGCTCACACTGGACCAGACTATATGATTCGGTATGTAGCTTTTCTTCTTACTCGAAATTCGATTTCTGATCTTCAAACTTGACAGTATCAATACTATTCACAGTCAATATTGTAATGTCAGCAATGCTTGTGCAAATGCCGTAAATGAATCTTGTATGATGCACTCCAAGACAATATTCATATAGGGTAGACTGACTTCAGCACCGATTAGTCTCTGCACAAGTTGCACAAGCTTCTGGGGCAATAAATAAATTGTGAAATACTTGAACACATATTAGGTGAGTGGGTCTACGATGATGTTATACATGGTATTACGGGATTAGCCAAACAATTTGTCGTATCTGTTCAAACACGAATACCACTCGTAGTCTGAAGAAACAGAAAGTAGTCAATCAGTGGACAACGTTGAAAATGCCAAAATTGGAATAGCCTACCGAAATTCTGTGAGCTGTCGCACCAGCATTTCCCTCTCTTGTGGGCTTCGCCCTGTGGGCAATGCTGGAATGGCTCATGACGGTATCCAATGTCATTAAAGAAGTGCTGAAATATGAATGAGAAAGTTTAAAGGGATAACAGGAATATCAGGAATGCTTACAATTTGGTCCTTCCTGGCGAATAAAGCGGCCCCGATACTATGCACGGGCGCATCTCCCCAGCGCTATAGATAGCACAGATTAAAATATACGGATAGAAAGATCAATTTCCGTACCTCGTAGTAGAATCCACCCTTCTCGTCCAAGAAATCAAAGAATTTGGTGTATGCCTCGCCTCTCCATAGATCAAGATTACCAATTTCGAAATTACTCCAGACTAGAGTATGCGAGAATAAGAAACATAAAAGGAACACACAAAACAACGAGCTTACAATGACAACGATTGTATGTTTCGCCGCCATCATCAGATAAGAAGGCCATGGCATTATCTGGTGAAACGAGTTCGGCATTGCCATGGATAAATTCTAAAAAAAATTGTCATGATAATTAAGAAGTCAGAAACGAATTAGAAAAATGAAGAAACCTTTGACTGCGTTCCAGAGCGTCGGAATAGTGGCTTCATATTCGTACAACGATACCGTGAATCCTACGAAGTTGGAGTTGTAAAAGGAAACAACTGGTCAAAAGGAACAGGCAACTCACCATACATCTTGTTCTGATCTTGCATGATCAAAAATGGGTCATAATCAAGGTCACAGAAAAACTTGACATCAGGCCTGTGCGATACGTGGAATAAGGGGCCAGTCATTGTTTTGAAAAGTGTACTCACTCAACCCTACAAGTTGAGATATGAAAACGGTGGACAAAAAAGAACAAATTAAGGCTGACCTCCAGTAGTATTGGAACGGCTTCAAGAGTTCATGGCGAAAGAAGAACTACAGAAAAATGCTCGTCAATTTGTCAAGCAAGATCATTTAAGTACCACTGACGCCTGAGTTGAATCGACACATATTCCGGTATCTGGTGACGGTAAGGGCAAAGGTCAGAAGTTCATGACATCATTGACACATACGGAACGCTGCCTGTACATGACTGAGCTTGAGCAGAGTCAAAACAATGGTTGCGAAGTCCTTACCTCCATAGATGACGTTTTCCTGTACCATCTTATTCCTAGCTTCTGTGGCTCTTGCTTCATCGATCTCTGGTGGTTGCACCCAGTGTTCATTGGGAATGAGACCGAATTGAACATTAGCATCCGTCAGTTCAGTGACGCGCCTATGGAGAACGATTGAGCATCCGATGACCGTACCCAGAAACAAAAGGTATGTCCACTTCTTGAAATTATCTTCAAATGGCTGTTCGTTCAAGAACACGTATGGGTATTGGAACTTTTTGTTGAAACGGTCTTCCATCTGCTTCATGCTGCTGATGACACCGTTTAGGTCGCCGTTACGTGCTAATTCAATGGTAAACAAATGAATTCATAGTTGAGCACACAAACGACATGCCTAGCATAACGATTGCAGCGTTTGCTTTCCGGCCCTGAGGAGAACTGACATTCTTGGCGACGTAGTAGTCATCTGGAATAGGTATTTTGTAGGGAGGTACGTTGGGCTGTGTCGACCCGACAACATGCTTCTTCAAATTGCTGATGGACGTTGCACGACCGTAGTTTTCATTCGTGAGGCTGAAAATGTAGTGTAGACCAATCTAAATAGGTGGTCAGAGGAAACATGAGCAACACACCAAGACTTTAACAAGGCATATTTACAATTACTCCAACTATGAGCAAGACATATCGCATGGGGGTCATCATCTTGCCCAATGTATGCCACAAACGAACGAAAGTACAGAGCGTTGACAAGCTGACGCCTTGAGAGCAGACACCGCAATCTACCGGGCTAAAACACAACTGGCCTTTTAGAAGAGTAGGTTGAAGGTGGAGAAAGCAGACCGCGCCTTCGGCAAGCTCCTCACAGAGATTACATAATATAAAACACCACTGATCGGGTTGCAATTGTTGGCTCCGCTACCCCGCGGCAGGTATCTCTGATCTCACTGCCATCGGATTTATTGAGAAGGGCTGATGACTAGAGACGTCCTTAAGATTATAATTAGTTTACCAGGGAATTTAGTCATACATAGTCGGTCATCAGTAATATACATTGTCCAAATATTATAATTTATGATACATAAGGATTAGATCTCGAACCGACCAGCGGGCTTTTCAAATTCTACGAGAACATGGTTTCATACTTTCCAGTACATGAGTTGAAGGCGTAGTCTGGATGGGGAATTTATCAGCGAATGTGACACAGTCAACGAGATGTGCATACCGAAGCTGTCATTGGGATCGCAAGAACACCGACCTCGTACCCAATTGTCACCAGATGGGCAGTGTTGGAACGAATCGTGTCTATAGCCTATATCACGGAAGAAATGGATTTGGTGTTTGGAGGCAAATAAAGATGCAGCTATGCTATGCACAGGAGCATCTCCCCATCGCTATTGCGATTCACATGAGTCTAAAAAAGGGCCATTGACAAAAAATGGAACAGACCTCGTAATAAAAACCTCCCTTAGAATCTAGAAACTCGAAAAACTTCTGGTATGCTTCTCCTCTCCAAAAGTCCATATCGGCGATTTCGAAATTGCTCCAATCTACCAAAAATGAGAAATGGAATCACTGGGTGTTGAGTTTCCTCTCACAATGACATAAATTGTAGGATTCTCCGTTGTTGTCTGACAGGAATCCCATGGAATTGTCGGGGCTCACATATTGCGGGTTGTCGGCAATGAATTCTGTGCACCGTCCTGACATAAAACATAGGTTGGAATGACATAACGGCGACAAACCTTTGACCGCACTCCACAAAGTCGGTATTGTTGCCTCCCACTCTACCAAAGATATTGTGAATCCTGGAGATGACGATCAGAACATCACAATATGAAAATAAATTCTTCTCACCATATACTTTCTTGTTCGTCGCCATGAATTTAAATGGATCATAGTTCAAGTCGCAGAAAAACTTGACATCAGGTCTGTTGCGTGGCATAAGAACTAGACGATGATCATGTATGATGCAAACTTACTCGACTCTGAAAAAACGGGTCTATAATTAAAAAGGACCATGGCGACTGTGGAGCTTACCTCCAATAATAGCGATATGGTTGTAATAGTTCGTGTCGAAAGAAGAACTGTCATGGATAACAGAATCGTCATGAACGGCGACACTGAGAAGTCATTGAACATACCCCGGAATTAAACCGACACATGTTTCGATAACTAGGACGTTGACCAGGATGAGAGTAAAAGAGAGTTTTGACAAAGAAACACTTACGGGACACTTCCTGTGACGAGCAAGTAGGTCAGTAGACTGCGCAATTGACATAAATACGTAACCATTGCTACTTGCCGGCGTAAATGATACCCTGAGCCATCATGCGTAGTCGGCCTGCCGTAGCCTGACTTTCGTCAATCCATTCGGGTTGATACCAGTGGTCCGGCTGTATCAGGCCAAACTGTATGGGGGCGTTTGTAAGAACTCTAACGCGTCTGCACCGACTCTGAGTCAACAAACATACACGACCAGGATGTCACGACCCACTCTTTGAATTGCTCTGTAAAAGGCTCCTCGTTGAGAAGGACCCAGGGATAGCCGTATTTTCGATTGAAACGATCTTCCATCTGCTGTATACTCGATACAGCGCCTGCGAGGTCGTTGTTCCGACAGAGAAGGACAAATGTCGCATTGGCTCTAGATTCGGTGTGGAGTGGTTCATTCGCATGACGTGAGACACTGCAGGAACCGACACTATCTTGGCTGGTGGTATTTCCGACAAAGTTGGACAGGCCTAGTTGTTCACCCAGGTCGGACAGCGACGGCATGGGGCCATAATCGACGGCCAAGAGGTAATGTAGACTGATCTGTAGTGGTTTCAGTGTGTTGAGGAGACTGGTTAGAAATATGATAGACACTGACGATGAGGACGAGAAGGATAAAGACGAGCCGCCTTCCAGATATTTGCCAGTGTACAGCCATTGGACGAGTTGGGCGGAAGAAAGGAGTGGCCCGCAGCTTTACATAGTATGTGCACGGGGTAGACCTAGGTCAGACCAGTGGAGATCGGCGGTGGAGCAGAAACGCGCCAAAAAAAAGTTCCGCAAACGCATCTTTGAGAGAGAGGTCGTCATACATGATCGTTCACCCGGTCCGTTAGACGCCACCCTGCTTTGCTCTTGTTTGGTCCAATTTTCCTCTTGCCACCGTTGCATTTCTGCCTTGGTCCTTATGGCGTCCACTTCATTGCCTGAAAAGGACGCGCAACCGATCTTGCAAGCGCCTCCAACGCCTGTCGTTCCCTCCTATTTCAATCCCGTATCCCCCTTCTTCAATGCGTATGACCGTTTCGCAGCTTGGCGCGAAGACTTGGGTCTCCCTCATCCAGGTTCAGTTGAAAACCTCCAGAAGGAAGTAAAGGGTATCTCGTGTCATTCTCTCTCTTCATTTGTCTTTCTTATCCCTCTTTTAGCCACTCACCTTTCCAACTATATCTTCGATGGTGCCCGCGCAGACCTGACCAAGAGTCTGTCCGGCAACCCTCTCTTCCAAGTGACACATTCGTTTGCACTTGGTTCGCAGACCGCGCCGCCGTCTTATAATTTCGGGGCGGTCTTTGCAAATCAAAAGGCAGGTTCCGTCTTTGGTATGCCTGTTTAGGTTCTGATAGCAATCCAGGTGTTCCTCCAAGGTTCAGTTGACCACGAGGGTAGCATCAGTGCGCGATTTAACAATGGCTGGAGTGCAAATAATGTGTTCAAGGCGCAAGCCCAGGTGAGCATCAGGTCTTTTCTTTTCCAGGCTCTCCGCCGACACGTTGTTTTCAGTTGTCACACCAACCCGACCAGAATATGATACAGCTGGAACACGACTACCATGGGCAAGATTTCAGCGCAAACCTTAAAGCTGTCAACCCTTCGCCAATAAACCTCACTGGCATTTATATTGCCAGTTACCTTCAATCCGTCTCTAAAAATTTAGCCTTTGGCGTCGAAGGCCTCTACCAGCGCCCTACCCCCCAAACTAGCGAATTGGCCCTTTCGTACCTCGCTAAATTGACGAGCACAGACAAAAATTGGATTGCGACTGCCCAAATCCAACCTTCTGGAATTCTACAGGCAACATACTGGCAGCGGCTGAGTGAAAAAGTGGAGGTTGCCGCCGACCTCCAAGTTCTATCCGCTCCAACCCGTCGTGATGCGATCGCGACATTGGGTGCCAAGTACGACTTTAGGGCAGCTACTTTTAGGGCACAGGTCGACTCTACCGGCAAAGTCTCCGCTTTGCTTGAACAACGGTTTGTTCCCGCGTTTGCTTTCTTGGTATCTGGAGAGATCGATCACTTCAAGGTATAGTACTTCGTAGATTTTATTCCTAATTCTGTTGCTTATTCTTCGCCTAGAACTCTGCCAAGGTCGGTGTCGGTGTAATGATCGAGAGTGCCACCATGACTCCCGAAGAGATGGCTCAGATGGGGATGGGTCCTCCTCCTTGAGTTTTGGGTTCGTCTGTCGTTTACAAATAATATATAATTTATCATAGACGGTACCGCGGTCCTTTGCCTATGATTCGTAGCATAATCTACACTTGTCGGGTTGTTCTTTGTGTTTAATTGCAAGTCTCTCCTTGCTTTTACAATTACGTTGAAGTCGCTGACGTCACGCCAAAAAATATTGTGACACCGCGTGCCGCGTCGCTTACCACGCGACTGCCAGGTTCCAACGTTGGTCTGATCTTTACAAAAAAATTCTGGTTGCTGGTTCCAGCATGGACCAACCTATTCTTGAGTTACGGGACATCTCTTGCTATTTGGAGAAGGGCACAAACATCTTTTCACGTATCTGCTTTGTGGTGAATGAAGGTATGCAATCTACTCGGTGACCGACAGTCATAAGCTTTCACAATTCACGAAAGGTCTTTTATTTGCACTCACAATAATCAGGCGACATTCTCGTGTTACAAGGAAGAAGCGGTTCAGGAAAGTCGACGTTACTGAAATGCATTGCGCATCTTGCATTGCATGATGGCAATAGTCTGTATCGAGGAAGGTGCGCCATCTCACATTGTATCTTGACTCCAACAAATTAACGATGGCCTCCACCGTCTTCCAGTACCCCTCAGGAATATGGTACATATTTTATCTGCTGTGATTATGGTTTAGAAATTTATCCACGAATCGTGACGGTTAGGCATACCAGCATACCGAACACGGGTCATGTATATCCCGCAGAGGCCATCGCTCCTTCCTGGCTCACCTCACGACTTTTTGGAATCGATTACAAATCTCCGAGCACACAAAGCCTTTTTTCGAGACAAAAGCGGTGAAGGACCGGTAAAAGAAGTCTTCAAACGTGCCGTTGAAGTTGGAGAAGCATGGGGTATTCAACCTGAACTCTGGCATCGCGCCTGGATGAACCTCAGCGGTGGAGAAGGTCAGCGCATGTTACTCGCCGCAGCTGTTTCTTTAAATACCGCTGAGATATTTCTGCTCGACGGTTCGCATACTCCTTTCTCTTCCCTGAAAGCTTGCTGATCGTGACGGCGCAGAACCTACATCTGCGTTGGACTCGGAGACATCGTCGTTGGTCGAGAACTTCTTGGTGGACAGAGTGCGCACCGCAGATACCAATTTAAAGGCAATGATTTGGATAACCCATTCTCCTGAGCAAAGCAAGAGAGTGGGGTCAAGGTTTATACATCTGTCTGCAGGAGGTTGCTACGAAACCGAGGACCCTAGTCCCTCTCCTCATCCCACCACTCCTGTAGGTTAGAGTGGATTTCAATAGCAGCTCTTTTACCTTTCTCTCAAGCAACTGGACTTGTACGCAGTGAGTGCAAGGAGGATTTATTTGCAATTTTGTCATCAAACCGTGCAGTATTATATAGTGTTCTCGGGTATTTAATTGTAGCAAGCCCGTATAGCTCAGCTGGTAGAGCATTGTACTTATGAGGTTAACTGATCATGCGTTATGCAAGGGTCTCGAGTTCGACTCTCGATATGGGCATTTTTTCCCATTTGGGGCAATGTTTTTTTATTCGGCAACTATGTATTTAGATAGATAGGTAGCTACTTCGCCTAATCTTGACATAAGAACAATTACAAATTTATCCGTCATGCTGATACTCAGAAAACAGAATTATTACACCGACCACCTGAATTGACAGAATTCTGTATCATTTGCCGGGCATGGTTATATAAACAGTGGAATTGTTATTGATGAACCATGCAGAAAATCTTAAAGGCATTAACATGAGAGTAAAGTTACTAGTCTTCCCAGACATTGACAACCTCTGATTGGTGGGTCATAACTGCAACGTCTCTTCGAATTGGGTTGATGCGAGGGTATACAAACTAATGAAAATTGGGGTGAGAAATAAAAAACGGTTCCTGAGCGAAAATGCGTCCACTCACAACATCATTGTACTCCTTCATTGTCTCCGACGAAAGGATTTGCTTGTCTTTGATCAACCGTGTATAAGAATGGATTAAAACATTCAGCTATAGGACATTGATCAGGAACAAGTAAACATCGATTCGATCAACAAAGCGTACCTGCAGGCCGACCAAGCCCATGATCAATACAGAGTATACCCAGCTTGACGATCCCATAGCCAGCCAAAGCAAGGCATGTGCAGGGGAATATATACTAAACAATTCAAGGTCCAGTTCGCTGGGGTCCCATACTTCTAACTCCTGGACTCTCGAGGTTTTCTCTTTGGGAGATGTCGCTCTCTTTGGGGGTTGCATTCCCAATAGGAAACGCCAAAAATACGAAAATGAGTACCACGTATTCGTTCGTAAGCGCTGGCTGAATGTGGGGCGTTCAAGCGGTACGAGATCAAGATTTGTAACTACAAATTTGGCATGTGGTGACGAGAGCGGGTCTGTTCTATGGTGGAATTTGTACGATCTTGTTCGGGTGCACAGGTTATATGTATTAAATATTGAAGAACCGACAAGAAGCAGGGTGATGGGTGTTGTCTGCATAGTGGAGAGTGAGTCAAGGATCGAACAGCATGCCTATATACACTGACCCAGTCAAACCAGGAGTGCTGTTTGCTTCCTGAAATGCTGTCCCAACCATCTTCGTTGTCACGAAACGCTAGAATGAAGAAGTGGATAACGTGGATTGCGCCTCCGAGAATCCGTGCAGACGTTTTAGGTGTGGGGAGTGGCACATTTTGTGGAAATAGTGCGATTTCAAAGGCGATGGCAGAAGGAAGGTTGCCAATTCTGTTGAGGATTGAATGAGACAGAGTTTCGCAAAGAATGGCGGGAAGACTGTCTACCGTTCTAAAATGCCTTTTTTGCGTATGACAGCCTTCCTCGGTGTTGCAGGAGTTCCTGTTGTACCTGTTGCCACACTTTTTCTGCCCCGCGCCTTCAGTGGTGTTGCATAGGGTGGTGGTGCTCTGGACCGGGCAGCTTCCCAGTCGAAAGGCACAGAGGAAGATATTGAGGGTGTGTCGGCAGGAGAGCGATGAATGCCAAAGGAAGGCCGACTCCTGGGAGTGATAGGAGATGCTGGCATGGGGCCCTCGGGGCTCCTGGGAGAGGAGTTTGCATTATTTTCGTGAGCAAACCGACGAAGCGCCATTGCGAGGGTAGGAACAATGCAAGGCAAGGCCAAAACGTGGAGAGGCGCACCGTCTGTAAATGGATTCGGCTGCTTACTCATCACACAGCCACCGTAAAAGTGGCAAATAGCAATATGCACCTACAACTCGAAGCAAAACGTTCATGGAGCCTCTTGAACCGCATAAACCCAACCATAAGTTATTTACTTGAGACAATATCTACTCTAAAATAAATACAGACCATGTAAGCGCCGCTGGTGCTCAATTGTCAATGATCTCGACGCGATCACACACGTATTACATAAGCCATAAATGAGCTTTTGGCCCATCAAATCTAAAACAACTTTTCTCCTTCCTCATGGCCGTTTGGCCTCAAATAAAAGCGCAAAATCATTTATTTTCCTTACCTCTAGGGGGTCTTCAGAGTGGATTTTTGAAATTCTTTCTTAAACATTGTTTTTAGTGTTATATCTCGAGATACAGGCCCAATCTCAAAAATCCGCTCTGAAGACCCCCAGCGGGACGGAAATTCAATTCGATCTGGCTCTTAATTTTGGTGAAAAATGAAGAAATGCGCCCAAAAAGGTGATTTTCCATGATGTGCAAGAAATTGTGTGAGACAAAACAAGTACAAACATCATCAGTCCCATACTGGTGGTGCGCCTCTCCACAAAACGCGTGTTGAATGACAATAGCGCCACGTGATCGACATTGGCACCCAAAATGATGGGCACGTGTTGTCTACACGTGTTGGTTGAACAATGAAAAGGGAAAAAGGACATGGAACTTTGAGCGCTTTCTTTTTGCTCTTAACCACCACCCTCTCCTGCGTTACCCCCCCAATTCTTGTCCCCCTTCAGTGCTTTTGCCTCTGTCGTTTACACCTTCACCACGTCGATCCTACTTCGTGCCCCGACTGCGACGTCCTTGTCGCCCAGTGCTTCTATTAGCGGTGAGCTTTCCCCCTCAATTTACTCCGAATTGCAAAACTCAACTGTCCTGGCAGAAAAAATAAGAATGGCCCAACCCTCTTCCTCACATCATGACGAACGTCGTCACAGAAGTGACCGCGAACGATCGTCATCCCATCATCATCGAACCATCTCGTCTACAACACTACTTCTCGTTTTGTCTCTCGTCCTTGCTGTCTTAGCCGTCATGCTTTCACTGCCGTCCAATTCCAGCACCGGAGAATCCCCCACCGGAGTTATGGGTTATCTTACGCCCAAAAGGACGCAGGCGCTCATTGCCAGGGAGGGCGCCGTAGCAATCCGTGAGGCTGAGGTCGCTCGTCGTGAAGCTGAGCTTCTCGCAGGCGCGCCAGGCGGAGTTGTACCCTCACCATCACCCATACTCTGCCCAGCATGCACCAGTCCCACCGTTACTATCACTGAAAACCTTCCCGCTCAGACTATCATCAAAGAGATCGTCAAGGAAGATTCGTTGGCACCCCCTGGCTGGGGTGGTCCTCGGGCCGAAGAAATTCTTGACCGTGAACTCAAAATTGCCGAGAGGGAACGTGATATCAGCAAACGCGAAGAAAATGTCAATCGTCGAGAACATGACGCATCCCGTCGCGAAGGCTGGATCATGGAACAACTTATGTGAGCTTCCTTGGTGTTATTTTCAAAGATCATATTCTGAAGCTTAAATGACAGTGTCTTGGGAAATGGTGACCCCCAGTCTGCCGTGGAGGAAGAATATGTCTACGAGCCGTCGAAGCGAAAACCCAAGGTACCGCCACCTTCCCCGCGCCGCTCCGAGCTTTGAGACGAAGGGGTTCCATGATGACCATTACGACGCTCCCAGTCCGTATTAATCCCTCATGCCCCTTCTCTCCCCACCCTTCGTCCGGGCTTGGGGGACCACGGTGCTTTTATCTCGTCCCCCTTGTCCTTTGCAGGTTGTTCATAATCTGTGGACGCGCCTCTGATCATAATTTATGAACGGTGATCGTGATCGAAAAGTCGATCGCGACTCAACCACGTGATGGCGTATCCCAGATTGATCGACAGCCTGTTTTCCTTCCGTCTCTATCTTTCCGTGTGCATTCAGTTACTGACTTGGCTCTTTTTTCCCTTCCCTTTAGTACCAAGAACTTCCTCCTATTATCGTTTCCGAAGTCTCGTACGAAACCCAAACCAAGACCGTTGTTCAAACTCAAACTGTCACTGTTCCTCCACCTGCCAACACCCGTATCGCTGCCTTCCCTACTCCCGAGGCCGGTAGTCCTTCAACTTCAGCTGGCAGCCCACGTACCACCGCCGTTGAAGTGATTACTGAGGAAAATGACGACCGCAGACCCCGTACCATTGTTCGTGGTCCAAAACGACTTCCTACTCGATGGTTTGGAAATTGGTAAATACTTTTGATATAGCTTGTATATATATATTTCACGTCCACGATTTTTTGGTGCTATACCAATGTTTGTTCCCGCCTTGACTTGCACGACCGTCTTCTACATTATTTGGACTAATGAATGGGAGATGAAGCAGACGCTATTGATGGAATTATTAACGAACTTTACGCAGACGCAGACGAAATATCCGTAGCTAGTGTATACGTATTTACTTACCGTAGATAGTTTGTTCATGTCCTTCAATAAATCCCCCTCCTCGACTTGGTTTGTTGCGTTACATAAGCTGCCCATCACGCCTCTGCAGGTGTATGGGATTTGCATTCCAAAAACATGTCCCAGTTGGCGTTATGCACGCGCAGAGCGTCTTCGTCATTGGTGTCTCGCATCCACCTGCGACCGAAACTATCTATTTCCCGTTTCTCGACATCCAGAACCCACATACAAGTACTTGGCCAACAATTTCCTACTGACGACTTCACAAATCTCACTGCAACCATAATCGCGAAAACACCTCTGCAACTGCACGTTAAGCCCTCCCATCCTCTGAGTACATTGCGTGGGTTAATTGAATCTGCGTACCCAGACTTTACGCACGTCTCTGCGATCTCCCCGCTTGTCTCGCCATATAAAAACTTCGATGAACTCTCTTTTCCTGCGAATCACCCGGGTCGCGCGGTGACGGATAGCTACTACGTGAACAGGAATATGATGCTCCGAACCCACACATCTGCGCATGAAGTGGAGATGTTCCGCAAGGGGGAGACGAAGTGGCTCTTGACTGCCGACGTGTATCGACGCGACGAGATCGACGCCTCACACTACCCCATATTCCACCAAGTTGAAGGCGCTCGAATATTTGACACGGATGCGTCAGGCTTGAAGGAGGTCGAAGAAGACAATGAGCGGCTGTCTAGCTATCTTGCAACCGCGAACATGGTCATCGAGGACATCCCTCACATATCACCTACCAACCCAGTACAACCAGGTCATGACCCCGTGTTCTCTGAACTGGTATCGAAGAACCTCAAGCTTTCTCTCAACAACCTGCTGTTAAAAGTCTTCGGAGAAGCTGCAGGGATTAACAAGGAACAACCGCTGAGAGTACGGTGGATTGAAGCGTATTTCCCTTTCACGAGTCCCAGCTTCGAGGTCGAAGTCTTTTTCCAAGGAAAATGGCTCGAGATTCTTGGCTCAGGCGTCATTCGACAAGCTACCCTCGACACAGCAGGTATTTGCATTATGCTACACACGCTGTACAAGATCTAACAGCTTCCTAGGAGTCAAGAACAAGATAGGTTGGGCTTTTGGTCTTGGGCTAGAGCGAATAGCCATGGTCTTGTATTCGATTCCAGATATTCGCCTTTTCTGGTCCACAGACCCTCGGTTCCTTTCTCAGTTTCAAGAAGGTAAAATTAACACTTTCCAGCCCTACTCGAAGTATCCTTCCTGCTTCAAAGATGTCAGTTTCTGGGTACCCCACGATAGCAGCCTGCA
This sequence comes from Galerina marginata, assembly GCA_023014335.1. NCBI lineage: Eukaryota > Fungi > Basidiomycota > Agaricomycetes > Agaricales > Galerinaceae > Galerina > Galerina marginata. Next base: position 765,334 of record JAECYW010000007.1, on the reverse strand, counting down.
CGAGAACGATTTTTGTGACCTTGTTCGTGATGCTGCAGGTGACTTGGTTGAGGACGTTATAAGGGTATTTGCTATACTGCTTAATAAATTGCCTTTTTTGCTGAGAATCTACCTAGATCGACCATTTTGTGCATCCAAAAACCAACCGGACAAGTCTTTGCTACCGCATAAACTATCGTTCCATGGATAGGTAAGCCCAAGGTGTCCACTCGTTGGCTCTTATTTATTTCGACACAAGGTCGCTTTCAAACGACGAAATCAACCATGTGCAAGGCCAGGTTGTTACCCGCCTTCAGGAGCAGTTTGGTGTAGAAATACGGTGACCACAATTAATATTAACAGTATTCAATAAAAATATAATCACGCATTAGGAGGCCAATGAAATGAAGAGTTGGGATTGTTGAAAGTGAAGGCTGTATAATTATGGGCTATATAATTTTGGTGAAGACGCTCCAGTCCGATGGCACTCTACCAGCAAACGCGTCCAAAGAGCTAAGTTGTCATGATGTCTCTTGCACTACACCAACTTGCGCCGCCCGCAGTACCCGGTCCTTGATTTTATACCCAATCTTCTGACAGTCAATAATAGTGCCTGGCTCCTTCCCTGGTACCGGTGCTTGATACAAAGCTTCGTGGTGATTCGGGTCGAACTTGTCTCCAGTCGGGTCAAAAGGTTTAACATGATATTTGAAGAGTGTCTGAAGAAGTAACCGTTGAGTCATCTCCACTCCTTCATGTAATTCCTTCAAATATGTTTCGTGATTTTTCGGTAGAGGATCTTCGGGCGTTGATGGGGGGTCAGAATCGGGAGATGTCGTCGACGTGGAGGGTTGCAATGCTTGAGGTGGCACGCTTTTGAGCGCTATTGAAAGTACATCCACGGTTTCAAGCAGGTCTCCAGCAAATTTCGTGATGGCAAAATCGCGTGTTTGCTCCTTCTCCCGAGCGGCATTACGCTGCAGATTCAGGAAATCTGCCTGGAGATACCGTAGTCGCCCCTAGCAAATTGGTGAGAATCATGAAAGGAATGAATATAAATGGACTCACTGTAATGTCCGACACCTCGGCTTCTTTGGCTTTGAGCTTGGCCTCTAGCTCAGAGGTATCCGACTTTGAGCCCTTCGACTGGTCTGCCTCCTTGGTTTCCTCCGAAGGGGGAGTGGCCTTTTCGTCGGAATAGTGCCGTGGTCCCAACCGTGATAGACGTGTCTGACAGCGACCGAGAGCTGGTCTTGTGAGCGTTCTAGATGACAGGGCTGCGGTGCATGACCGGAAGGTTTGGAAAGAGGAGGCGGCGAAACTCATCGGGGCGGCAGGTGAGGGCGTTCGTGACGAAGCGGGAACAGACAAAATTTATTCCTAATTTGTCAGGGGACGAGTGTGGGAACGACCTTCCAAACACGATCTCGGACGACGGACAAGTTTCTTCAGCTCTTTGGCCAGACATATGCCGGTTGAACAAAACTAGAACTCTTCTTTCTTTCCCAGATCCTCCCTGCATGTTCCCAAGTCGTATTTAGTCGACACCACGTCTCTCAGATTTCTCGAATTTTTTCTCTGCCGGCGCATCGGCACAGTAAGCGGGACTCCGGGTCGGTATTCAAATACTTTAAATGTCGACGTTTGCAGCAGCATGGCGCAGCTTATCTCTATCTCGCCATCATCTGCGTACAATGGCCTCTGAAGCATCGCAAGCTCCTGCGTCCGCCAAAATAATCGACGGGACTGCACTGGCCAAGTAGGCTTCCCTTGCACTTTTATGACTCGTAACTTAATTCCGACGTTTCGCAGATCGATACGCGAGGATGTTGCGGCACGAATCAAGGCTAAGCAAGCTATTTTTCCGCGCTTTCAGCCCCAGCTCGCCATCGTTCAGGCTGGCGAGCGCCCCGACTCTACGACTTATGTTCGCATGAAAGCAAAGGCTGCAGAGCAAGTTGGCGTTAAATTTCGCCATATCAGTGTGCCCGCCGAAACATCCGCAGATGACATTGTCAAGCTTGTGCAAGAATTAAATGCGGACGAAAGCGTCAGCGGCATCCTCGTTCAGCTACCTCTTGGTGATCATGTGTCCCCGACAGATGAACGACGCGTAACAGAGGCAGTGAGCCCGGGAAAGGATATCGACGGGTAAGATCAGAGCACCCTGATATCCTTACCGTCAACTTGACCCGGTCGCGTGCACTTAGATTCCATGCGTACAACATCGGTCACCTTTCTTCACGCGCCTCTGATCCTTTATTCGCGCCTTGCACCCCGTCCGCTGTAATGCGTATCCTGAAATCCACAGGGGTTTCGATTTCAGGCTCCAACAGCGTCGTCCTTGGTCGCAGTGATATCGTGGGCAGTCCAGTCGCGTCAATGCTCAGAAACGAAGATGCAACTGTAACCCAGTGCCATAGTCGAACGAAAAACATCGAGAATATTGTAAGAATCCTAACAGGACTGTATGCTTTCGGACTTATGCTCGTCACAGGTAAAAAATGCGGATATTGTCGTATCAGCCATCGGAAAACCAGAGCTTGTCAAAGGATCCTGGATCAAACCGGGTGCCACTGTTATCGATGTCGGGATTAATTACGTTCCTGGTAGGTTCGCCGCTGAAGGTCTAGAAAACCAAGTTGACCGTGTCGTTGTAGATGAGACTAAAAAGTCAGGACAACGGCTGGTCGGCGATGTCGAATTTTCCACGGCTGCGAACGTCGCGTCCCATATCACGCCAGTTCCAGGTGGAGTCGGACCTATGACCGTAGCAATGCTGATGGAGAATACTCTGATTGCTGCGACGCGTCAATGGGAAGAAGCGAGGAATCGTAAAGTCAAACCATTGCCGTTGAATATTCTCGAAAAGGTTCCAAGTGATATCGATATTGCCATGGCCCAAACACCGAAACCCGTTGCGGACCTCGCTCAGGAGATTGGCATCCTGTCGAACGAGCTCGAGAGCTACGGAAAATATAAGGCCAAGGTGGACCTGAGTATCCTTGATCGCCTAGCCCACCGTAAGGACGGCAAATATATCGTTGTTTCTGGGTACATTGCCTTGGCTGTCAACTTGCTTTGATTCACTGACTTGCTTACCAAGGATCACGCCAACGCCACTGGGAGAAGGAAAATCTACCACCACCATTGGGTTAGCTCAAGCCCTCGGAGCAGAACTTGGTCGACCATCCTTTGCTTGTGTGCGCCAGCCCAGTCAAGGTCCCACATTTGGAATCAAGGGAGGAGCTGCTGGAGGCGGCTACAGTCAGGTCATCCCTATGGACGAGGTGTGTTATTTCCAATTTGAATTATCCATGATATTTGAATTTGAACTTAGTTCAATTTACATCTTACTGGGGATATTCACGCTGTTACAGCAGCTAATAATTTGCTTGGTATATTATCTCAGCCCAGTACATGTTCCATCTTTTTTAACACTTTGCTTTAGCGGCCGCCTTGGATGCCCGTATCTTCCACGAAGGTACTCAAAGCGACAAAGTTATTATATTCAGTTCTCTGCACGAACCCAGGCTTATCTTCTTTAGGCTCTTTACAGTAGACTGGTACCAACGAAGAAAGGAAAGCGAGAGTTCGCCCCCTTGATGCTCAAACGCTTGCAGAAACTCGGAATTGACAAAACGGATCCAAATTCCCTTACGCCCGAAGAGATTACACGCTTTGCACGGCTCGATGTCGATCTTAACACCATCACCTGGAATCGTGTCCTCGACACAAACGACCGGTTCCTGCGTAAAATCACTATCGGTCAAAACCCAACGGAACAAGGGTTCGAACGAACAGCTGGATTTGACATCGCCGTCGCCAGTGAGTGTATGGCGATCCTCGCTTTAACTACAGGCCTGCAGGATATGACGGAACGTCTTGGTGCCATGGTCGTTGCCACAAGTAAGAATGGTGATCCCATTACGGCCGATGATATTGGTGTTTCTGGTGCTCTCGCGGTCCTTCTCAAGGACGCTATCAAGCCCAACCTTATGCAGACGTTGCAGGTATGCTCCTACGTTTTTGCACATCCGTTAAGCCAGTAACTAAGATTGCTTGCACGCAGGGCACTCCTGTTTTCGTACATGCTGGTCCATTTGCGAACATCGCTCACGGGAATTCCTCTATCCTAGCTGACCGCGTCGCTCTCAAGCTTGCTGGTATCGAAGAAGGCGACTCGTCTGACAGAGTCGGTTACGTCTTGACTGAAGGTGGTTTCGGCGCCGATATGGGCATGGAGAAATTCTGCAACATCAAGTGTCGCGTAAGTGGACTCAAGCCCGACGCCACTGTTATCGTTGCGACGACTCGTGCTCTAAAAATGCATGGCGGCGGTCCCGACGTTACACCTGGCAAACCCCTCCACGAAACATATACCAAGGAAGATCTCGTAACCCTTAAAGAAGGTTGCAAGAATCTCCAAAAGCACATTGAGAACTGTCGGAAATTTGGGGTCAAGGTTATTGTCGCAATCAACCAATTTGCGTCAGTGAACTGTCTTTCTCGGTTGGTATACTTGCTGAGTGATGAGTGATTATAGATCTGACTCTGAGGCTGAGCTGTCTTTGATCCGACAAGAAGCGTTGGCCGCTGGCGCTGACGCTGCCATCGTGAGCAATCATTGGGCCAAGGGAGGAGAAGGCGCCCGAAATCTTGCTGAAGCAGTCATTACAATCTGCGAGGGCGAATCGGCATTCAAATTCCTCTACGACTTGAACTTACCGATTGAGGAGAAGATATCTATCATTGGGAAAGAGATCTATGGTGCTGATGGCATAGAGCTCAGCGACCTTGCTCGGCAACAAGTGGAGACATATACACGCCAAGGATATGGCGGACTGCCAAGTACGATTTCCAACAAATTATTTGTTCACAGATGATTTTACAACATTATTTACCTTTATAGTATGCATGGCGAAGACACAGTACTCCTTCTCTCATGATCCCAAACTCAAGGGTGTGCCAACAGGTACATCGTCCAACTCATATTTTTCCAATCCTTTACTAAAATGTTCAAGGGTTCACTCTCCCTATCCGTGCCGTACGACTATCGGCTGGTGCAGGATTCCTGTACCCCATTCTTGGTGACATGCAAACCATGCCAGGACTGGGCACACGTCCAGGTAATACTGTTTGTCTCCTTTATGCATGTTGTATTGAGACACTTTCAGGTTTCTGGGAGGTTGGCCTTGACCAGGCGACGGGAAGAGTTGTGGGTCTGTTCTAAGGAAAGCTCGTTGTTACATCTTTCATTACAGCTAGTCAGACAGGGAACATTTGGGAGTACATATAATCTGGTATATTGCTCATTAGCATTAGTGACTCGGGATCCGACGACCGCTCGGTAGACGTGCGTTTCCTGAGAATCCAGTGAACGGCTGCAATGGGGCCTGGCGAGGTGCCGAAGCTGGTGCGAGTGAACCGCTTTGTTTGTCAAGCGTGATATTGTTTAAAACAGCGTTGACTGTTCTCGAATATGTGTTCCCAGCCAGGTCTGAGTAGCTGAATACGTTGCTGTTGGTTCCGTTGCCAGTGTTTCCGTTGGGTGAGACGAGGAAGAAACCGCCTGATAATGGACTTAGTGCTCGCTCAACCTGCATGGAATTCAAAGAACTTACTTGCGGTTTGGCGCTCTACTATCTTTGACCTCACCACCGTTGGCAACGGTAGCAGGTCACGGTTGTAAGAATGGTCAAATGTACTCGCAACTGTTTGACCAAGATCAGGGGTTTGCGGTCGTAGGATGAATAAGAGCTTACAGCTGTTTCCGCTTGGATCAAATTCTGTGAAGTTTATTCCAAGAGGGTAAGAAAATTGGTCGATAACCACGGGTACACCGTTATGGGTCGAAAGCACTGATCCAGATGTCGTCTGCAGGACATTCTGAGTCATAAAATATTTAGTCGTTGGTTTCAAGAAAGGTCAAGGCGATTACCTGGATGAGGGTATTGTCCAAAAGGTTTTGCACGTTCTTGTATTGTAGGTCTTGAGAAAAGACCACATGGTTGACGTGGCCACTTCCACTAATAATTGTGGATTCAATGTGGATCTTGCGAGATGCAGAAACGGTGATGTTGACATCTCCGTTGGCACCTACACTACCGACAGTGTTGGTTTTTGAGAATGGGTCTGCCGAATACTGTGTGATTTTTCCGGTCGTCGGTCTGGAAGACTTATCCGTGAAGACTTGGAGTACACCAGAAAGGAACCAATTTTGTAAAATAGTGTGGTCGTTCTCGGCTGAGGTCACGTCAAGTGAGAAGTTATGTGGTTTTCCGTCTGTTAAAAGTGGGACGAAAGGTGTTACGTCTACGAAGTAGGTCGGCAGGTCCAAGGCACCATATGAAGTTATAGGCCTGTTAGTCTATGATCAGCTCGCAACCAAAAAAAAGATGGGTAATACATACCGCCAAGCTGTTGGAACAATGCCACCAGTGAATATTGTTGCGTATGGGAATGCAACACCAGCCACCTGCCCGTCGACAAGCAACCTGACTTCACGGAAGGGGCCCTGTCCGAGGAACCCAGGGGGTAGGTCAGGGAGGAATTGGTTTGCAGTGTTGAAATACTAAACGCAGAAGGGCGCTGTCAAAACCCATTCCTCGGCAGAGCCAATGGAAATTAGATTCATACCCAAAATTCTTCATTCCCGTTACCCGAGGCGTAAAGTTCAGCGAATACCTGGATAGAATTCCTCGGGAGGGTTACATTGATCTAGATGAATTGAGTTGAGCAACAGTGGAAGGTATAATTGTTGGGCGTACCGAGAATGTCGGTGGTACAGACACGTCATTTCCTGTGTCGTTTCTCAGGTTGGAAATGGGAACGAGTAAGTCGGCTTTCTTTGCGGGAGGGTGCGCTGGCGATGAAGCATAGTATGTGGCATGCAAAACCGCTACAATTGCAAAAGGAACGGTTGGACTCTGTTATTCGGCTCAGAAACAAAAGACTCACTTGAGTATATCCCATCCAACCCGGTCTGAATCAAATTGTCGAGCTGCAGGATGAACGTCCCCGGTTTAGCAAAGAGGGGCGTGTATCGAGTGACGTCCTTGATATAAGTCCATATAATACCGTCACCTCGGGTAGGTTCCGGTGTCGAGGTTCGCCAGACTGGTGTGTCCATGAGGATGATACCAATAATTTGATAACCATCGCTTACTTTCGACATTTTGGAAGGTGAATATTCCAAGGCGGTCGAACTGGGTACCATTGATAGTGACTGTGAAGTTGAGTGTAACAGCGGCCCAGGATCCAACGGGGCCACAGTCGGTCGGGGGTCTATAGGAAAAAAGTGAGCGCAGCGGATTGTCATAGAAAATTTACGCATACTCCAGTTGCACCACTTCAGCACTGATATAATGAGGTGAGTAGATCTATTTATAGCCTACTCCGATCTATTCACCTTCCGAAAGAAAAGGCAAAGTCCCGTCTAAGGATCTCGGGTCAGACAAGGCTTCACCCAAATAAACTCGGTTTCCTGCTTACTTCAGTACCTGAACAGTACACTGCTTCGCATCCTTTGGCACAGGAGGGGGCTGAGCTACCTGAAAGTCGACGAGAACGGTGGCATTTGCAAGCCATGCGAATATGAACGCGACGAGGAAAAAGAAAATCGACTGTTGGGCCCGCATTGAGCCAGCGAAGGGGGGCGTCCAGGGGGGTGAAAACTGCTGGGGAGGAACCTATACAATGCACATACTTATAATCAATTCTGGTGTGGTACAGAAGCACCCTGGGAATGAGCCTAAGTGCGAACCATGTGCTCACGACTTCGCGGGTTAACGCAACTATTAAGCGGAGGCTTGCATACGGCGTCAAACAACGAATGGCCATGTAACGCGATTGGTGATCGGGGCCTTATCCAGCGGTTGTGTCGACGACATACACCTTGAGTTATCACTCGTCACCTTCAAGGCGGCACAGTTGGCGTATCTTTTTACGTTCACAATCACCCGAACGAATACGCCAGGCTGAAATCTTCTGAGTCGACTTGAACGACATATAACGATATAACGCCCTATCACCGAATTTCCCAGTGACATTCCTCGAAGGTGTTATATCTATTAGTGTAATGAGATACAGAACCAAGAGCAACAGGTAGTTGGGCTCACCTACAACGTGTCAGGTCCAGGTACAAAGACAGAGAAAAGGCAACGGTGAAGATAGAAGAGAAACGCAAAAATAAACCACGGTCCGATTCAGGGAACAATTTCTCGGAGGGACTCTTCCCAACATTATAAATTAAAGAAATGCATGGCAGATAGTGTTACAGCGGATCCTATTGACGATGCTCATAAGCAGTACGGGTAGGGCATTAAATCCCCTGTCGTGAAATAAAGAGCAACAAACCGGGCTTAGAATTCATGATTGAATACCTCTTCCCCCGCCGACTTTGTATTATCCTTCTGTGCACGGTCTCCCGGTCCGGCGGGATTACCACCATACAATCCACCCTCTGGGTCCTCCGGATAGTCGTTGGATTCGTGGGTTCCGATACTGCTGGCAGCATCTGAAGATTTTCGCTTCTTTTTCTTCTTCTTCTTTTGCCCATCGCCCTCAGCTGACATGCTGTAGGCGTCTTGTGTCCTTTCCCATCTATCCTTCTTTTCTTTCTTCTTCTTGCTCTTCTTGGCTGTGCTTATAGGCTCAACATCATCAAAGTTCGCTGGATAACGCCATCTCCCAGACGAGGAAGAAACAGAGGCCTTGTCGGGATTGTAGTAGTGTTCATCTTCGGGGCGCCAGAGATCTCCATTGGGCTGCCTTTGAGGCCGTCCATTAGGAGCCTCTGATGAAAGATCGATACTGGAACCTTGCTCTTGGCCTTCCTCGTATGGCTGGCCTTCGAGGGTGGATGCAGGTAATCGATCATTGTAGCGTGTCGCCCACTGAGATTTGCGTTCCTTGCGCTTGATTTCGCTTGTATCGATAAGGCCATAGCGCTGTGCCCATTTTGGTGTTCTGGCATGGGTCTTGTTATTCCGTATGTTCTGAAGGGGAATCAGATAAGGTCAGAGACAAAGCCTGGTGAATGAAACGTACCTGGATGTAGAAGTTATGCACATGGCCTGTAAGAGTACATGTCAGTCCAAGTGATTGGGAAAAGGAGCAGACGTCTAACGACTCTAACCTGGGATGTACCCGCAAATGGTGAGGAGGAGATTCAGCCAAAAGTCCTTCCCAATTCCAAATCTAGCTGCGACGGCTGAATGACGGACGAACTTGAGTGTGCTGGATTCTGAGTGACAGACGAAAACTCACCGAGAGGCGGAAAGACGGTGCCCATAATGAAAAGGAAGACGGCATATCCATGGTGGCGCTTTGGTTTTAGCTCTATCTTCTTGGGAACCAAGGAAGCCATCGCTGGCGGCAAAGGTCAGAAACGAGGGTGGATGGCTGCGGCGGTCACTGCTGTCCAAATGGATTATGTAATCAATAACCTTGGTACAGCCAGTCTTCGCTCACACTGACTGATATGAATCTCCAAGCCGCTCACGAACGATGGATGAGAGCAAAGATAAAGGAAAAAAGCGGGTGAATGTTTCTTTCGCGGTGGGATATCCGTAAATGGCAGGTGGCAGGGTCTGATTTGCATACTTAACGTGATCAACTTGTTGCTTTCCTTTATCACTCCGCCCTCCATTTTTCTTGTTTTGCGTCTCCCGCCTTCTTGCCCATCGGTATCCACGGTTGCGCAGGAATGGATCACGAGGAGCATGTTCTCGACTTGTCGGACGTGGTCCACGATCAACCTATCGACGACGACGACGACGCTCCTCATGACGGGCACGCGTCTGATTCCCACCATGGATCCCGGCCTCCACATTTCGACCCAACGAACACCAGCATGCTGTCCCCGCTGCACGACAACTACCCCGTTACCGAACATTCCACTCATCTCGGGACTGCTGATTCGTACTCGGTCGAGATGCTCGAGCGTGAAATCGCAAGTCTTCTCAACCAGAACGCCTCCGCAGCGTCTGCTGCTTTACTGAGTGCTGCTGCTCAGCAGCGGCAGGCCAATATTGATCTTGGGAGAGGTGACGACGGACTGGACGGGAACTCGGAAAGTATCGCGGGGTTGGGCATCGGCTTGACTGGTCTCGCTGCCGTACTACAAGCTGTGCATGCGCAAACGCGACCCGACGACCCGCGGGATCCTCATCAGTCACAAGAGCCGAAGACGACAAGGACCGCCCCTGCCTTTCATTCCCTGACCGCTGGTGAGACATCTGAAGATGACTCGAGGCAAAGACACCGAGGCGACGGGAAAGGTGGTTCTGAAGGGACGGATTACCTCTTTCCAGAACGAGAGGATGCCAGTGAAAGAGAAGATTTCGCAAGTCCGGAAGCAGGACTTCGCCATTCATCGTCGCCTCATCGTCAAACAGAGGATGTGCCAGTCACCTCGAACGAACTTCCTTCTGTTGGTGGCGAATTCAACGACATAAACGACATTCTGAATCAGTTTTCCGCACAATTTGAACCCAATCCGGCTCATGACCATGAACATGATTTGTCGCCACCTGACTCGCCGCCGGTCATCTCCCATGCCCAGCCTGCAGAGCCGGAAGTTCCCATAGTTCCACCTCCACTGATACCCATTTTGGCACCGTCCAATCGTGCTGGTGCTCAGCAACCTGTCGCTTCGACATCGTATTCGACGGCTGTCGAGATAGCAATAAAGCGGCCACGGAAGAATCAAGGCAAGGAAAAAGGTTCCAATACTCACACATGTGAAGAAGAGCACTGTCAGAAATCCTTTACTCGTCGAAGTGATTTAGCCCGTCACAGGCGAATACATACCGGCGAGCGACCTTTTGTTTGCTCGCACGACGGCTGCGGTAAAACATTTATACAGGTATCCTATTGATTGTGCTATTTGATGATCCTTTATTGACTCATTTTCGAAGCGTTCAGCCCTGCATGTGCACTCGCGCGTCCACACAGGAGAGAAACCGCATTGCTGTGAATATCCAGGTTGCGGAAAGACATTTGGTGACTCGAGCAGCTTGGCCCGTCATCGACGGACCCACACCGGCAAACGACCTTACAAATGCGAAGATCCAAGCTGCGAAAAAACGTTTACTCGGAGAACGACGCTAACTACACATATGCGGACACATGATCCGAACTGGGAACCAGATCCTAACGTGTGAGTTCGGTTCGTTTTCGCTTCATCCAATATGCTAAGATAGAACAGGAAATATAATTTCAAAGGGAAGAAGCGTAAAATTATGGACGACGACGACGACGACGATCAAGAGCTGGCAGAGTCTGTACGAACCATCTCCGCTCTCTTCCAAGCCGGAGGCAACGCGATGTTGCCCTCTGTGGACGAGCAGTCGGACGAACCCTTGGCCGCCCGGGTTGCCAGTATTAGCGCCGAAATCGCAGCTGCGATTGCACAGGCGCAATCTCGAGGATACGACGACGAGGAAGACGAAGAGGGGGAGGACTCGGGCTCAGGGCGGGAAATGGGGCAAATAGAGACGCTGGGCCCCAATACGAGTGGGATCCGGGGGGTGAATGGTGAGGACGGTGGTCACGGAGAGGACGACGAGGACAGCGACGCGTTCCCGGCGCCTCTGCGTGCCCGGAAGGCGCGCGAACTTGCCGCTTCTGGCAGTAAACGCAAAAGGTAGATTATAATTATGTAATAAACACACCGGGCCGCATCTGCAAAGATCCGATACACGTGATAGACGGAACGGACACCTCCACTTCCGTTGCCTAAGTCTCTCTGGATTGCCCGTTTCTGTCCGTAACTTAACCTCCAACGCAAATGTCTGCAGAGGAACTCCCCAGCACCGATCTCATCACCCTCACCCGGTATGCATTTATGTTGTGAAAAATCATCGTCCTTCTTACATCTCTTAGACATGTCCTGAGCGACCAGTTGCGCTTGGGATCAGCTGCTACCGGTGATTTGACGCTCCTGCTCACAGCTATCCAGGTCACATCCAAATTCATTGCCACCAATGTCCGGAAAGCTCGTCTGATCAATCTGTAAGTTCCACCAGCTCCCAATTCCCTTCACTCTCGAATTCATGTCTCCCAGTGTCGGGCTCGCTGGGGAGACAAACGTGCAAGGTGAAGAGCAGAAGAAACTCGATGTGCTGTCCAATGACATCATGGTCAACGCTCTACGCGCCTCCGGCAAAACCGCCGTGCTCGTCTCAGAAGAGCTCGACGACGCCATCATTATCGAGGAGAGACACAGGGGGAAATACTGTGTCGTCTTCGATCCTCTCGATGGTAGCAGCAACATCGATGCCGGTGTGAACATTGGTACGATTTTCGGTATCTACCAAGTGGTGCGTATCCGTCACCCCCTGGTGTGAAACTTCTTTTCGTTGACAATCTTTCCGTCCTTAAGCGACCAGATTCTGCTGGGACAGTCGAGGATGTCCTCCGTCCTGGGAGCGAAATGGTTGCGGCCGGGTATACCATGTGAGCTCCCTTTTTTAGTTCAAGCTTTGCGAGTCCTAAATTCGTATAGGTACGGGTCTTCTGCAAATCTGGTGCTTTCTACCGGATCTGGTGTGAACGGATATACACTTGATGCCTCATTGGGTGAATTTATCCTCACTCACCCAAACGTATGTTTTTAAATTTCTTGTTACAGCTTATTCTCTATGCTCACGCGATCTCCATAGATCACTATACCTCCCCGCGGCAAGATCTATTCATTCAATGAAGGAAATTCGATGTACTTCCATCCTCCTGTGACTGCTTATCTCAAATCTATCAAATACCCAACACCACCCAAGTCACCATATAGCGCACGGTACATCGGGTCCATGGTTGCCGATGTTCACAGGACCCTACTTTATGGAGGAATTTTTGGATACCCGAACGACAAGAAGAGCAAGAATGGGAAACTGAGGCTGCTCTATGAAGCATTTCCCATGGCTTTCCTGACCGAGCAGGCAAGTACACTTTTTCAAACCACCATACATAGCTAACGTACGTGAAAAGGCCGGAGGAATAGCGACTACGGGCACAAAACGCATTTTAGATATCGTACCCACAAGCATTCACGAACGCTGCCCCGTATTCCTTGGAAGCAGAGATGATGTCAACGATGTTATCAAGTTCTTCAAGGAGGTTCCAACAGAGTCATCTTAGGTGGGAGGAAGTTTAATATAGAATTTTGGAAACCTGTATTCTTTATTTTGTCAATCCGTAACATAACCTTCAAGCACAATAACAATTGGATGCGCGGTCAACTGTTTCAGATTGAAAGGACTTGGAGGGATCAAAATCCTTTCCACCTGCCCTGTAACCTCGCTGATTGCTTACAACTCTTTTCCCTTCCCTTTCGAAGTCGCAACTCCAATGTGTATGTCCGAAAGCCCACAGCGACACAGGTGACCCCCAACATGTTGTCTGAGTCAACTCTGTCGCAAAAGCAGGGGACCTCCAGCGTACTTCGCATCCCCGGTCTCTTCGATTGTGGGCGAATGGTGCGTAAATATTATGACCTGCCTCTCTGGTTCTTCCTCCTGATTTTCTCGACGGAGTATTGAGCCAATTCAGCGTTATGAATATCGGCATATACAGCAGCTGTGAAGGACTCGAGCTCGATGCGCTTAAAGTTTGTAAGAGGCCAAGAAAGAATATCGAGATCTTCGGATGGGCAGACCATAGCGTGCATCCTAAAAGAGTCAAATTGGGGCAAGATTGGATCGAGTTTGATTGAGAAAGATGAATTCGTCTGGTGTATGTTCAGAAATGCTTGTGGCTTTAGCTGCCGATGTCCGAGATTCAAAGGTTTCGAGAGCTGCTATGCTTCCTTCCTTGGGGACCAATCAGAGATAAGTAGCGTGCAATTTGCAGTCGGAAAACCAGGGTTGGAGCATAAGGTTCGCGAATCCCTAGCACGAAGAAAACCCGTCAATTGCACCTCCAACCATTGAAAAGCCGCTCGTCTCGCGTCCAGCCTATGTCGCCTAGCAAGGCGGGATCGATGAGCAGACCGCAAATTCGTGAGTGTAACTCATATGAGCCTCGCTCGACCTCGAGATGGACGTCGCTGAGCAACTGGAAAGAAAAGGTTACTTGTACATCAAAGAATTATTTGAGGAGAACTTGAATAAAGGGCTTTGTTACGTAACGAACCAGGGTTTCTTTCCGGAACCATCAAACTATCAAATGTCCCTGCGAATTCGGCTTCCTGCTCAGAAACCGTCATCTTCAAGCGCCGGTGAACCCATGGAGGTACTCATTTCGAGAATCTACGGCACTTTTTGTACTGACTCGTCCCAGCAGTTCCAGGAGCAGCCGGCTAAACGCAAACGTCAGCTCCCCAAGCGCTACCAGGATGGCTGCGATGTTTCTGAACTTGCAAACAAGGCACCACGCACATTGACGTCCAGCAAACCTCGACGGCAGAGTGTTGCGGGGTCTGTTTCAACCACCGCTGATGGCGACATCGATGTGGTGAACGATGACAACCAAGGAGACGTGGATGGTCGTCACTCCGAACACTCTAGGTCAACGCAACGGAGCACAAGCCAACCGGGCACAACAAATCTGCCAGGGAAAGCTACTTCGGATGCCCCGCCTCCACGGAAGAAGGCAAGGAAGGTGGTGGTATCTGATTCGGAGGAGGAAGAGGAGTATGTCGAGGCTACTCATGATGTGGCTCCCAAACTGGAGGAAGACGACGACGACGACGACGATTACTTCTCCCTAGCCGAGAAGCCAGTCAAGGGTGCAAAGGGAAAAGGAAAAGCTTCCTCTGGCAGAACAGGTTCAACTAGTAAAGGAACCAAACGGAAGGCCAAAGCAGATCCTGAAGAGGTACCGCAGCCTGTTTTAGAGAGAAATGGATCCACGAAGTCTTCGACGACAGCAAGAAAACGGTTGAAACCGCAGCTCAAGCTGGATGACACTTTCATTGACGTTGTTGGCGATTCCGCCAGCACTCCCGAACCGTCCGCTACTGTCGAACATTCCCCAGCCACGACCAAGCATGAATCCCCGGTGCCAGCGGCTCCTCCGAAGAAGTTGAAGTTGCCGACCATTAAAAAGACGAAACTACCTGGTACTTCCGGTCTGAACACTCCAACCTCAGCAACGACGTCAAGGAAACCCCCTTTAGAAATAGGAGCGAACAACAAATTGAATCATGACGGAGTCCGGAAGAATTTGATGGGAAAAACAGACATTGACCTCTCGAACAAATCTATCTATCAGGAATTGTTTTTGAAGACAGTACGTCCTATTATCAACCTTGTCTTTCATGATTGACCGAAAATCGGCTCTAGGGTTCTGTTGACGGTGGTACTCCTCGACGCGCGAAGGAAGAAGAGCGAAGAAAGGAATTGAATCGAATGAGGGATGAGGCAATAGCCAGGCGGTCCACAGATGCAGTTCGTATTCCCGGTCTATATCATGACACCATGTTGCTAACTATGCTTTAGCAACAGTCTTTCGATTTGCAAGCCCAGTTTGATAAAATCTCGCGGTTTGAAGAAAAGTTGAGAACGGAGCATAGTTCAGCACTGTATCCGAATTTCATGGCAGCGAAATGGAGAGAAGTATATGAGAGGGATAAAAGACGACAAAAAAGTCAGGAATGGAATGAGAGTGTGTATGCCAACGGAAGGGAGGAGGGTGAAGTCAGCTGAATTGCACGATCGTCTTTCTTTCTTTTATCTTTAGGATCTGGGAGTATTTGAATTTGATTCTTTCTATTCTTTTTGAAACAGCACTGGCCTACTAGATTGACTACAATCATGTATTTATATCATCCAACAGTCATCATAAACTTGTCTCGTTTTCGTTGCTAAGAGTTTCCAAGATCTTTGTGGCAGTCTTGTCTATTTGGTCAAAACATGTTATAAACCACTTGGTACTCTTGTCGTCAGTGGAAATCGAAAGGCTCTCTAAATGTCCTTCCAATGTTTTGTCCGAGGATAGCATGACAGTTCCACTGATCTCCTTCGTGGTATCGCAGAAAGCCTCCAAGGAGAGCTTGATATTTGAAGTCTGTTGTGGTGCGTACATAGAAGAAATGAGGTCATCAGAAGCAGCCAGAAGACGGCTGGAAAGCGGGGCAAGTCTGTCCAATGTTGAGTTATTTCTTTTGGCTGCATCTGTGGAGAGGATATCTTTGATGACTTTTTTCTGAAGGAGGGTCACAAGTTTGATTATCGCCTGTACCTGAGCAAAAAGTCAGACGGAGATTTCGGTACTCTGCCAGATGACAATGCCAACCTTTGCTGCACGGTCCGCTTCAGTTGACGATAGTTTCTGATTTGAGCTAAGACCGAGTTCTTCCCACCCATCGTCGAAAGCGTCTTCCTCTTCAACGTCTTGATCGCTACTTTCAGAAGGTTTGCATATTTCTTGGATCTCAGCATATCCGTCCAACAGCGAATCAAGTTCTCGGGCCCAAAGCCTTCTTACAGCATCACGGTTGTTTAAAGATAAGCCCCCGGACTTCCTGACATTTTCAATCACCTCGTGAACCTCCCCAGTTCGTATGAGGTACTCTTCGGTTGGATTGGCCTCGTCATCTTGGAGTAGAGTTTGGGATAGAGACCTGATCGCAGAGATTACATTCCGAGCGACAGTTACGTATTCTTCCAGCACGGTTACTCCTTCTTGGAGACGCATGAGGCGTATTGAATGCACCAAAGCGGCAATGTTGTTGGATAGATCTTTGAGAGGTATGAGTGACGCTTTGTGGTGAGGCGCTGAGGGTTTGAGAGATAGCGCTACTTTCGTTGTAGCGGCATAGAGGATGGAGAGAAGGGAAAGAAAGTCCGTTCGAAGAGTTGAGAAGGCGGCTGTAGGATAATCCGGGTCGTGTACACTCTCCGAAAGAGCACTGAGCGCAGCGGTGCAACTCTCCTGCACAAGAGTCAGAGATAAGGTAGCTACGATAAACATATATCATTAGCGTTGTAGTTCGTCGCTATCGAGCCGTACGATACCTTTTTGTTTATCGGACATCGCGTCGAAGATGAGTCGGACATGATGAGCGCTGCTCAAAGCTGATCCCAAAATTTGGATGTTCCAAAAGGAGTGAGCACGTGAACGACTGACGTGCAGCTCGGCACGGCCGAAATTTCTTGCATTGGCAGTCCTCCTCTCGATACCTCTATTCTCTTGTTACCTTTCTATTCTCCTCGTAGCGCGTTCGGGGATGTTCAAGCATTCCCTAGTAAGTGGGTCAAACTCGTGTATCACGTTTTATTCACGAGTTATTCAAGTTACAGGGTATATTGCGCATCTCAGCTGCTCGAGCTATTATCCCAAGGCCTTTGCCTGTTTATTCACGTCTGTTTTCACTATCAGCTCGGGCTCTTAGAAACCCTTCTCCGTTCAGGTCTTTTGGACAAACCTATCTTTTAGCCTCGACGCCATGCAGTCGACGGGCGCTTAGTCTGGGTTCCATCTTTTCGCGTTCGAAACCTGAAGCAACACCTACGCCTCACGTCGTCGCACTCATTACCCGTCTAGAAGCTGAGGCTAATGTCCACCCGCATGATGTATCAAAACAACTTGCGTTATTCGAGGCACTACTTGATACCAAATTGAAATCGTCATATGAATTAGTTGTGAACCGTTGGGAGAAGATGTTGGAATTCGTGAGTTAGTTCTCGTCCCTCTGCTCCACATATTTACACCTTGCACCTTGCGTAGGACCCAGCTTCGCCTTTGCTCAAGTCTGATAAGGCATTCAAGATTTATCTGACGTGTTTGCAGAACCTTGGCCAAAGTTCTTCGATAAGCAACGGTGTTCAGAAGCGAGACAACTTATTGGCTGCCCAGGCAGCGACTGCTACCGCTGTAGATCCACTTACTGTGAATACCTCGGAAATGATTGTCTCGGAACCAACAACAACCAATCGTCTAGACTCACCAATCATGCATTCAACGATTGCGCAGTCCTCAAGCCAGGCTATTGCCCAGGAAGTTTTGGCCAAAACTGAAGGGTCTGCATCTGCTCCGCCTCCCCCTCAGTCCACGTTGGAATCTTTGAGGTCCCCGTTGGCCGCCGAAAGCTCACAAGCAACCCCAATTCAGGTCTCGATTGTCGAGAGTACGTGACGAACTGCCGTTGTTTGCGCCATTCTGACACGTCTTTTAGGGAAAGGTGCATGGGTTCCACGACTTGTCCGTTTTATTGTTCTGGTTGCTGTTAGTTCCTTCTGTGAGTTCAACAATAACGCTTCTGAGTATCGCGTCCAACCATGCGACAGTCTTCCTTGTAATTCTTTCGGTATTCTTTGAGAATAGCGGCTTCATGAAAGCCGGGCCCCGTCAGTCTCAATTTGAACCCACTGAAGGAAAGGCTGTCTTATTCAGTGACGTCCACGGCGTCGATGAAGCCAAAGAGGTGAAGCAATTAAATATTTATCTGCCCAGAAGACTGATTAGTGAGCAGGAACTCCAAGATGTTGTCGCTTTCTTGAAGGACCCAACAGCCTTTGCAACTCTCGGTGGTAAACTGGCGAAAGGTGTTCTACTTACAGGGTATGTCACTACTTGACATTTCGTTCCCTCTACCTGCTTACAGGAACCTGAATAGACCACCAGGTACAGGAAAGACCCTCCTGGCGCGTGCCGTTGCAGGCGAAGCAGGTGTACCGTTCTTTTTCGCCTCGGGGTCAGTACGCGTGCGACTCTTACGTTCCTTCCTTTTTGGCTGAAGATTTCCAGGTCTGATTTTGAGGAGATGTTTGTGGGTGTCGGCGCCAAACGCGTCCGAGAGCTCTTTGCTGCAGCTCGCAAGAAAGAACCTGCTATCATTTTTATCGATGAGCTGGATGCTGTTGGTGGCAAGCGTAGTAGTCGGGACCAACAATACATGAAGCAGACGTTGAATCAGCTACTGGTCGAGATGGACGGATTCCAGCAATCAGAAGGCGTCATCGTCATCGCCGCAACAAATTTTCCGGAAAGTCTGGATCAGTAGGTTCACCTTGTTTACCTTATGGGTTGCGTCTCACAGTTTTCAAGAGCTCTGGTTCGCCCTGGGCGGTTTGACCGAATCATTGCAGTTCCCTTGCCCGATGTACGAGGTCGTGTCCAAATCCTCCAGCATCACATGAACGGTGTTACTATTGGCAAAGGTGTTTCCATATCCTAATCCCCTTCCCTTCGGACAAGCCGCTTATCTCTAATCTACAGATGTCGATCCTAAAATTTTAGCCCGTGCGACGCCAGGTTTCTCAGGCGCGGATCTTCAGAATATGATCAAGTAAGTATACCGCTTGTATTTAAATGGCCTGAAATTTTGAGGAAGACCGTTTCCATCTATAGTCAAGCAGCTATACAGGCTTCCAAGCTTCGTGCTATCGAAGTGAATCTCAAACACTTCGAATGGGCAAGGGTATGTTACTAGCATTTTACCAATCATTGTGCCATAATCACTCACCCTCATTAGGACCGTATCCTTATGGGAGCAGAAAGGAAGAGCCAATATCTTGATGAGAAATCCAAGCTCGCAACCGCTTATCATGAGGTTCGGAGTTCCCTTCCAATATGTTGCATCCTCTCACTCATACGCACCTAGGGTGGACATGCTCTCGTTGCTCTCTACACGGATGGAGCAATGCCTCTCCATAAAGTAACATGTGTGCCCCGTGGCCATGCTCTTGGATTCGTGGGTTTAGCTCTGTCTTGTTCGACGTTTTCGAGCTGACACTCGACAAATTCTCAAGACTTCGCAACTTCCAGAGAACGATCGCACTTCTGTCAGCTTCAAAGAATTTCTGGCAGAAATCGACGTGGCAATGGGAGGCCGTGTGGCCGAGGAACTAAGTGAGGAGACATTCCTTCTGTGGGGTGATTGCCGAGTTATGACCCTCTTTTATTTCAGTATATGGAGCCGAGAACGTCACGAGTGGCGCTAGTTCAGATATCCGTAAGGCTACGAGGACTGCACAAGCCATGGTCAAGGTCAGCTATTATTTCCCAGTGCTTTTCGTCGTCTATCTTACTTTGTTCTAGCACTGGGGCTTCTCTAAGCTGGGGCCAGTTTTTCACGACGATAGAGATGAATCGATAAGTCCTAGGAGAAAAGAACAGATTGAGGAAGAAGTTACCAAGTGAGTTCTTTCTGATTTGCACAGAAGATAGAAGGAGTTGGTTGCACTGCCATCGTTCTTTCCATCTTTTCGTTCATGCATCATGTCGGAGCTTGTTAACTGACATCGATCTAGCCTTGTTCGAGGAGGTGAGGCTCGGGCAGCGGCCCTTCTTACCGCTAAAATCACTGAATTGCATATGGTAAGTGGATATTTTATCTTTTTGCTTGAATTCTTTTAACCCTTCTATTCAGCTCGCAAACGCTCTTGTCGACCATGAAACATTAAATCTAGAAGAGGTGAAGAAGGTGATAAAGGGTGAACCTATTCGGACTATATCCGAAGTACTGGAAGAAGATATTGCTAATCTAGAGCCTGCATCAACGTAATGGAATCCTTTTTTTTGGGCGAGATTTTATCTTTTTCGTGCGTCATGGGGAATTCAAAATTTAAAAACTGAGGTTTTCAATAGTTGTAGGTTGTGTTGTGATGGGGATCAGATTCGCCTCCGGATAGCGAGTTTGGTTCGTTCTCAGTGCGGAGATTGGCAACCTGTTCAGTCCGACCTGAACTTTGGATAACATGGAAAGTGGAAGACATACCTGACATTATTGCGATTCCTGAGGGTTGAACACGAGGTATCGTATTGGGTTTTGATTGTCCCTAAAAGGTCCACATTCTATTTGTAGAGAATTAACAGAGAATCTCCGATTCAGCCACATATCTGTGAAGGAGAACTTAAGCGAAGGGGCAGGACTCGATCTGCATATATCTTGAGCGAATCTCTACTCTTTTTCCAATGACTGCGATTACTTTACTCACATTCCATCAACGCCAAAGTCGCCACTATAGACGTGTGTTCTGACAGTTTACCTCCACGATGGTGAAATCCACGTTGAACTGCGAACGTTGCGAGCGACCATATTTTCGGTCAACTTTAACTTCATTCAGTAATGCACTGATAACACATCCACAGCCGTGGCCCTGGGTCAGGTTCAGTCCCTTTTCACTCAGGGAGTGCGCCTTTCTCAATGGACATAGATTGACGTTTACGTATAGGCTGATTTCATTTGATTATTCTGCTTAATTTGCCATTTGAATCGTTTTATTGAATCGCTTCGTTTATTTGTTCCATCATGGCACAGTGCCATAACCTGGACGGCAGCTTACGCTCTGGGCTGAGTGCAAACCAGTCCGACTTGGCTCAAAAAATAGGTGCTTGCAAGGAGCAGGCAGGGTTTATAAAGACTGCAAGTCCCGAAGAAATAGAATCCAACACCTTCAATAGTCCTATCACTTGCGCAAAATCCGTTGCTCGAGGAAAAAGGTAAGTTTCTCGACAGGTACAGTTAGAAAAGGCGATCTGACGAGTCGATGCTTCCTAGCTCTTCGAGATTGAACTCAAAAATAAGTACGATTTGCGATCAGTACCTCCTCCTCCTACCTCCGCCGACGAGAGCAGTGAGTCTTGCCCATGCACCTATGGCACGGAAATAACCTAATCATAACAGGCATGTGTCATCGACAGCTCCGATTCGTGAAATCGATTGGCTGTGGACATTTAACCTTGCAAGGGGAGAGTGTCATAGATTGCCGCTCCGACACATGTCACTTGAGTAGCGCCCACCCCGCTGCTTGTTTGACGCCTCAATGCCGCCGGTACTATGAGAAGCCAGAAAGACTTACTACACACGAGGTTAGCAAAAGTGCTAATCCACCTTGACTTTTTACGAAACAAACCCACAGGTACCTGGAAGGTGTGCTGCCCAATGTGGGTCGACCTGACGCCTACAAACAACTATTATCTCATATTATCGTCTCCTCTATCAAATTCAAACATCCAGATCGAAATCCATTAGCGCAGTGTCACTTAGACCCCCATCTCCATAATCGTCATCGTGTTCTTTCTCAGCATCCAATGCAAGTTCCCTTTGTTTTGCTTGAGCCTTCTCGATATCCTCAAGCGTCCATAATGATATCCCTGTTTGGTTTTCGTTCGGGTTTTGAGATATAGTTCGCATGAAAAGCTTTGAAAGTGTGATTGCCATGTCCGTGGACAGATTCGATGCAGTTTCGGTGATGTACTGATTAATCCACCGAGGAAGTTTGGCTCTCTTGTCTGCTCTCGCAAAGCGCTGCGGTGAATGGGCGTCAGAGAGGATGGTTGTAAGAAGTAAAAGCCTACCTTGTCTGCGAATATCATCAGTCCCCAATCCGTTTTCCCTCGCAATACACGCCCGACACATTGGGCAGCATTTCGCATTGCGTCAAAACCCAGGAACTCTGACTCTCGAATGCGATAGGCATCTCGCAGGTATTCCAACCGAGCTTTCAGAATACGACTTTCAGTGTACTGGTAAGGAACCCTAAGGGTTTGTGAGAAAGGAACGGGGCTTTAAAAGGGAGGTAAATTACCCAAACATGATGACCGCTCGACCGTAGTTGTGGTCAAAATCAATTCCTTCAGAAACCTTTCCTCGAGCTACAGACAACAAGACGGCTCCACGACCATTGTCACAAGCCTGCAAATATGCATCAAAGAAGGTTTGCTGCAGTACTCATGATCCTTACCCTGCGATAGTTTTCTAAAGCGATGCTTGTCTCATTGGCGTCTGGGGTTTCAACGAATATGAGTTTGTGCTTCCACACTTCGTTGAGTATACCCTAGAGAGTTTTAATCATTGCACGCACTTCCGTGACTACTCCTTAAGACATACCATATCATTCCATGCCGCCACGATGGATTCCATATACAAATAGCTGGGGAAAAATGCCACAATTCCGTCCGGCACTATTTTGCTGTACTCGATTAGAATACTCCCGAAATTACGAACGACCGCAGGGTCATTCCTGACTTCAAACCGTGAGCTTATGGCGACTTGATCGCTACCGCGCGTGATAACCTGTTGTCTGAATTAATGAGGAAAATATAAACAGAGCGAAACTGAGACAAACCAGGGGTAAAAATGCGTTTCTCGTCAAGGTCATTGGATAGGTCTCTTGAACAACAGGTGTGAATTGTAGCATCTTAGGATACATATCCAAGGGAGAGATGGTTCCCGACGTAATTACAACACTGCTGAACCGTTCAAAAACTGGCTTGATGGCCAGGGATGGATCGAGACAACTGGGGGAAAATATGAGCAATACGATATCTTTAGAAAAATCACAATCGGCTAACGTGAAATGAAAAACAGGATTTGGGACTGTGGCATTGTCCGTTTCGAATGGTTCCAAAATGAGGAGAAACCCTGATACGTTGAGGACTAAGTAACATGAATATATATCCAAATAACATGCAACGGACCCTTTTCATAGGTTGCAACTAACGTTGCAAAGCTAGCCACTTTTTGAAGACTGGCGTATTCGTCGAGTCGATTTAGTTCCAAGGTCCGTATCAGGGATTGCAGCCTTTCAGCACAAAATCTATGGCACACTGGGCAATGAATGGGAGCACTACTAACAGAAGGAAATAAACTTGCCGTAGAGGGCGCCTTTCTATATAGGTAATATCCTTGAGATGTTGCAAGAAAGAGAGCGGAGTTTCTGCCACAACATGAAGAACCCGCATCCGAGTCTGAACAATCGGGTCAATGGACCTGCATCGCTGTATTCATTGGCAACACGGACCTTGATATATTCGACGAATCGTTTCAGAAACGCAACGAAATGTTCGGCTTTCCTAATATTCCCCGGGATAGCTTCATTCAACAGGTCGTCAGGTAGTACTATTCGTTTATTGTCAGCGACGGTCTCTCATAAGCCAGAGAGCCATACAAGGGTTTCCCATGAAGCCGTCCGTATCATTTTCATCTGAGATGGATTCTTGCAACCCTTCGACTAGTTTTGCATACTCGTTTTGCAATTTGGCAACATCGGTGGTCTTGATTCTGTTAGGGGTTACCAACTAAAGTTAAGGTCGGGAGAAAAGACTTGCTCTTCGATTTTCTCTGACAACTTTGTGACACTGCGACCGGCTGCATCCAGCATGGGCCTGGTGAGGTCAATGCTCAGCGATTCGATGCAAACGTTGTCTGGATTTAACCATGATCAATCTGTCAATTTTAACATCAAATTTCTGCCATACCAATATTATGAGCCTCGTCAAATACTACAATCGCATCTTTTGACATCTCCTTCGAAACTTGCTCAGCAACTTTGGGGTCGAGGAGATAATGAAAAGAGTAGATAATAATATCAACAAAAGGCATCTAAGTCCGCATGTTTAGATTACCACGAAGCAAAGATAATAACACTTTACCATCCTCCGGACTGCGAAGTAAGGGCAAACGCCTTTATCACGTCCATATTGCAAGACATCGGCCAGAGTCCAGATGCCTGAAGGAATTTGATGGCCAGGCTCCAGTTTACCCAGGCCCTGGATGACTTGTTAAACTGAATTTTCCAATAAAAACAAATGGGTGGAAGTACTTCATGCCAATCGCAGAGCTCAACAGAACCCGGGTTTGCTCGCCCTTTCTCACAAGCAGCAGAATTCGTAAGGTCTCTGCAACGAGCGTCAACAACTTTCCCCTTCTTCTCCTTGGCGACCTAATGGAAAAGTAAAACATGAAGCAGTTTTGACCAAACAAAACACCATCTTACCTCCGGATGAATACAAAGGTTCTTGCGACTAGTAAGACCAAGGCCCATGAAACTCCTCTCCTTTAGCTTCTCTTCCTCAGTCTCTGCACATGATATCCGATATTCCATGAGTCTTTTCAGTTCAGTAAGTGCCTTTTCAATTTCAGGGACTGTGCGGGAACAGTATATTAGTTTACGCTTTGTTGGGAAAAACTAGAATGCGTGAATCAATTTTAGCGAATGAAAAGGAACGAGGGCCCTTCACCTGCTGGTAAGAAACGATGAGAGAGAGGAGCGATACAGTTTTTCCGGTTCCAGAGGGCATTTCTAGAACGCAATGCCCCTGGGTTTTGATCAGCAACGACGGAAGGCAGACAGACCAGCCAAGCTCACAGTTGCGTCTAGTGTTCTTTTGAGATCACACATGTAAGCATACTGCTCTGATAGCAGATCTCAATTTCATTATACATATAGGACCTTATAAGGCTTACCAGGGTAAATACGGTCGTAAGGAAAAATTATCTAGTAGAAGGTATGTTTTTGATAGAAAGACGATGTTTGTGAGACTTACTGGCAGATTATCGATGAAGAACTTCATGGTTGCAGATTAGATGTCGTGAAAGTCAATATCGACGACTAGATTTTCAGGTGGTCGTTAAAGTTGTTCACAAAGCCTAGGCCTGCAGTTGGCTCAGGTATGAAATTTAAGGTGAGTTCACAAGGCAGGCATAATAACAAGGGAATAGATGGATGAATTTTCCAGGTACGGTTTTTTTCGTGGTCAATGAGGGTCAAAGACAAGGTCGGCTCGCAAGAGTCCAGCCTGATGCCTTGACGCGTTCACGTCACAAAGTCGTTTACACGTGCTGCGTGACTTCGTGTGCATGTGACTCCGTGCGGTGCCGATTGTTATGCCAAGCCGCTCAGCAGCCGCCAAGTTGGATGAAGACCCAGTTGAAGCTGGACTTGTCTTGCGGTCTCAGGACCACCACGGTTGTAAGAGACCTGTATCAAGGGATGGGCGCCAATGTTAAATAGACACCGGTCCATAGTGTATGGTAAATAATTGGTAAAGAATATTTGAAAAATATAACTTTAAGTATACAAACACTGGCATTTGCTACCCTAGGAATTGACTGTGGACGGTTGAATGATACAAAAATAGGAGAACAGGTGTATTTATTGTTTTCGTCGCAAAACAGAGGTCATCCACATCCCAATTCGTCTAGTTTACATGCTAGTTTGTAGAAGGTTCGTGGAGGGTGAAGGTTCGTAGATTGAATGGTACAATTAGTATAAAAGACATTAGAAATCCGTGAAGTGTTCGTAGCAAAGTATGAAACAAAAAGGAGACCCTAGATTGATTTTTACTTCCGGCGATCGGCGGTTAGGTTGGAGTGTCGAGGCCAAACTGCTGGGATGCTTGCTGAATGGTGCTGACAACAGAATCAAGTCTGTAGAAAGGAAGGTAAAGGACATCGTCAGGCGCTACAAACAGGTCAACGATCTCACCCTTGTCCGTTAATCGCGTATCCGTCGTTGGGCGAGACCCCAGTTCCGGTGACATCAGGACTGACACCCGTACCAGTGACTGTGGGGCTTATCGCAGTACCAACCGCAGTTGTTAAATTTCCTTGCGACCACTATAATAAGGAAACAGTTAGGATAAGCAGTATAGAGTCGGTGCACAACTTGCCTGGTACTGGAGCATGCCTTGCAAGCCGCTGTTCAAACCCGCTGTACGAAATGTGTATCAAGATAAAGCCAATAATGTAGCAAAGCAGAACACATGCCAGTTAGCCACTGAGAATAGGCATCGTCTCGCTGCTGATCTGTGACTCCGAATGGTTGTTGGGTTTGACTGGAGCCTGTGTCCAACGAATTTTATTATTTTCAAGAATGAAAAAGGTGAATAAATCCGGGAAAATACCTGAATCAGGCCCAAACGGCGCTTGGGAAGTATTAAAAGGCACGAAGAAAGGCGAATTTGACTGTGTAACCAGACCAAAACCGGTCAGAGTTACCGGTTTCCCGAACCTGAGATATTTCGATCAACCACTACATCACGAACTGGGAATAAACGACTTACAACTGGCCAATGCTTGCATGTCTAGTGATCCAGTCCAAACCCTGGTTCACAGTGTTGTTGAAAGCAGAAAGATTGGGATCATCCACGCCATACGAGTTCTGGTCAGGGAACAGCTGGAACGACCCAAACCCGATTTGCGGGATGTTTATGATGTCTTCACTGTCAACACCTTGGGATCCATCGAAGGCAGATCCCACGCCTACATCCGAGGTCTCCTGACGGCGTGTTTCTGAAAGGTGACATTAAGCGGAAAGTAAGTGTTTATAATTAAAAGCGGCATACCTGTGGAAATCCATCGTCCGCGGATGCGAATTGCACCGGCTTCTGTTCCAGTTCGTTTCTGCAGCTTCCTCGACTTCTTGAGGGCAGCTTTACGCTCCTGAATGAGGTTTCTTTTGGTCAAGGGCTTTGGCGCTTTCGAACGACGTCGGTTGGGGGTTGAAGAAACTTGAGGTGGTGGAGGAACAATTCGAGGGAAGAGCTTAGGACAATCCACACAAAAGAATCCTTGGTTTCTGAAGGACGGTGAGCGAATAACGATTTAAATGCTGAATGTTACATACCCGGACGACACAAGATGGTTGGGGTCAACAGAACTGATATGCTGGGCAAGGACTGAATGGAACTTGGTCACTATTGTGGTAGTGCAGGTATTCGAT
This sequence comes from Galerina marginata, assembly GCA_023014335.1. Taxonomy (NCBI): domain Eukaryota; kingdom Fungi; phylum Basidiomycota; class Agaricomycetes; order Agaricales; family Galerinaceae; genus Galerina; species Galerina marginata. The sequence continues at coordinate 737,963 of JAECYW010000007.1, read as the reverse complement.
GCAGGCACAGAAGAATTACACCTAAAGAGTGTTTGATACAATCGAATTGGCTTATCAATACCGTTATCCTACCTTGGGTCATTTGCGACTTCCCTAAGCGAGTGTCAATTGGACTGTTTACGGACAAACCAGCGGCGTACCATCCAAATATTGCAGGACTGTCGACATATCGAGACACAACCTGTGTTGTATAATTCATAAATTTGGAAAGAATCGTCGGGTTCGTATAAAATTCGTCGTGCATCTTTTGGTCTCCAAATTCACGAACATAAACATCCATTCCACCTGTGAAAGGAGGTCAACAGTCGGAAATCAAATTGGCTGACAAAACTCACCAAAGTCGTTGCTGAGGGTGTTCCGAGGCAGACTGTTGTTCGTACCCGGTGTCACATCGCGGGCGCCAATTCCGTTAGTCGTATTGTCCAGAAGAGGTAGAGGGTTCCAATTATTCGTCAGAGACAGATGCAAGAACAGGCCGTGTTTTTCAGCAAGACGAACAACTGTATCCAATTTCTGGAGGCCGTTTGGCCCAGTGTTGATCGTGGTAGTGCCGTTTGCGATTAATTGAAACCAAGTACCGTTCACGGGAATGGTGTTAACATCTGAAACGCTCAATATCGAACGCCATCTTTTGATTGGTAATAGGGCAAAAGGTAATCACCATTGAATGCCCATGTCCTGACAACCTTAATGCCCTTCGCAGACATGTTCCCCAATGTAAAGTCGATATCATCATCGGAGTTCAGAGCAGCCAGCCAGTACGCGTTGGTTCCGACAAAGTCCAGTCGGCTTTAATAATAATAGAAGGATGAGGTTGTGAGAAAGAAACGGATGAGAAAAATGCGTGCCTTCCGTTAACCATGAACTGGCCATCTTGAGTTGTAACGAATTTGGTGGGCGCCGCATTGGTGTTCCTTTTGCTTGCTGTCCGCGTTGGGGTTGTCGCAGACACGAGCACGGCACCAAGGACAACCTGCCACAGTCGGGCAGGGTACATGGCGACAAAGGTCAAGTGCGGGGAGAAGGCGCAAACTCGGTGCGAAACGAGGCAAATGAGATATATAAGAGTCCGGCAATATCTCCATTATTCGCATGTATTGGCATTTGTGGACGGCACCATGAAGGACCGTGGACAAGGCCGGGAATGTGTCATCAAACTGGAATTGAAGAAGCACAACACGCGGTGCGATACAGCCCTCCGAAATTGATCATCTTTTATCAGTCCGCATCCAGCAAATATCCAGACAAAAAGTACAGCCTCAGACCGCCCGGCACGGAGATTGTCCTCCAAAATGAAGTCGCATCGGAAGCTTTCAAGCTGATGGGAACGTTCTCGCCGAAACACAAGTCGCGAAAGAGACAAGCTGTCAAACTATCTTTGACTGTGATCAATCCAGATTGACGCTCGTGCGTGCCGGTCATGTGACATCACATAATTGTGACTGCGGCGGGAATTGCTGTGATGTTCCGCCCTCACCGCCGTGATGTTGAGACCGGCTCTCCGCTCGTTGCCAACAAGGCGCTCTACCCGCATAGTTAGGTTTGCCCAGCATGCGGCCGCCCATCTTCCCCCCCATACTCGTAGAATTTCTACAAGGGCAACACGCGAACCAACAGTAGATAGGATCCGTGCGACATTGCAATATGGCCTCGCAGGCATTTTTGCAGTTGGGCTGGCTGCAGCAGCTTACTATGAGGGGGCTCACCTCTACATCGAACATGTGAGCATGACTCCAGAAACCGATCCCGTGGCCAAGAAGTGGGAATGGGAGGTTATTAACAACGACTGGACCGGCGACCCAACCAAGGGAGGTACCGACCCCTCCTTGGGTTACAGAGCGCGGCATATCCTCCATGCCGCCTGGGCAGCATACGCCGAGGAAACACCAGATACAGCGCTCATTGTAGAAGAACCGTCTTTCGGAGATGATCAAATAGAGGTGATACATGTCGTTGATGCCCGTCTACAACAAACCGAGCACCATCTCCGCAATACAATCCTTCTCGCTGAAGAAAAGCTTGCCAAAAAGAAGTTGGATAATCCTTCTTTCGTTGTCCTCCTTATGCGCCATGCAGGCGTTTCGGAGCAAATAGGAGTTGGTCGCTTTTTACTGGTCGCGAAGGAGGACTATGAGCGCGCTTGGCAGTACTGTTCAGTTCCATATCACCAGCAATTTATTGCATGGAAACTCGGAGACCTCAATCAGCGATTGGGTCATTACGATGATGCTTTGGTTTGGTGGGACAAATCATTACAATTGGCGCAACAATATTCTGGTGATTCCTCTACAAGCGGTTTCAAAGTCCCTCGGTCACCATTGGCTCAACGTATTCTTTCTTCCGTCCTTGTGTCGAAGTCTGCACATTTAGCGGCTACTGGGAACTTGACAGAGGCACAGGCACTTGAAGAATCAGCACTTGAATTCATCCGATCTATCCCAGTCCCAGACACCGTCACTTCTGCATCCCCGCCACAGGCCCTCCATGCTCTTTATTTACTTCAGCGTTCGTCTCTCCTCTCAATACACCTCGCTGAAGTTTTACGAGCCCGGGGCCGCCCTGTCATTTCTTCTATCCAATGGCTTGCTTTAGCTGCGGAGTCTTCAGGACGCGTTGCTTGCGTCCTCACAGGCTGCCAAATACAGCCATCAACAAATTCTGATTCGGAAATTACTTTTCCACACCCTCAAGACAATCAACTTCTACCCGTTTATACCACTTCCCGTTCAATGAATAGTCCGGCCAGTGCATTATTGCGTGATGCACGACGTACAACGGCTGAAGCATGGAACATGATGGGCATTCTGCATGAAGGCAACGAAGGTCCAAGATCGTCCTCAGCGCTTGATTGCTACGACCGTGCCATAAGCTGGGCAGGAACCGTCATACCCAATGGAAATGGCCTTCGGGCAGCTGATGACATACTGGACTCAGATTGGAACATTTACTGGGGGAACTATCAGCGGGTTAAGGAAGCTCGGGACAAGTCCAGCCAGAAGGATGGGAAATGATTCCGATATGTGGTTTACGACAACAGCCACAGCGAGGTCCTGGTCAAAAATAGGGAAACAGCTCTCCTATCCAGAGTTTCTCCAGTTTGCGCGAAATGGCTGGGTGGCAGTCTTCAGGAGACCTACTACCACACTCGCGCCGTATGTAAACATTCATTTGCTATTCGCTGGTATGGACCGCAATCCTGGCAACGAGATCCCAAAATCGCTGGGAACCTTATGCATCGGACAGGGGTGTGTAAAAGAGCATAAATATAGCGTGTACGTCCGCATACTGAAGTAGCAAAATCTATCTGTCCAAAGGTTTTCACGATGGAAGTGATCATTAGCCTAGAAGCATGGATGAAAGACGAATGCGAGTAACACGGCAACTGAGGAAATAAACGCCATCATGGATGCGATGCACAATTTTGTTTGATCACAATCACGTCCTTTTACGGCAACTGTTTCCTCTTCCTGTTTTATCCTTCGGATGATCCTAGCCGGCCAGACCATTCGGCACTTACCCAAGTTCAGAACAGCTACCCTCTATCGCGATCAGCTTTATCGACTGACATCGGCGGGATTTACGAAAAATTGCAAGCAAACCCAAAATACCAGAAATATGACCAGTACCGCTGCTATAAATGCAGAACGATTCCTCGCAGATCGTGCCGCTCCTGTGTGTAGCCTGGATGTCGCTAAGTCCTTCTCGCAGCTGAGGTGTGCATTATCAGCCAGGGTAATGAAAAATGCCTGATCATAACCCTAGCGAAAAAGAAAAGAAATATGCACATTACCTAGGACTCGCGTCTTGGGCTGGCGCTAGAATCATTCAAGGTAAGTCCTTTTTGGCCTTCCGTCAAACGGATTCTGACGAGAGGTCAGGACAATGGACTCCTCAAGCCCAGGGTCTATACGATCTGTTGGTCTTGACATTTAGCAATGAACAGGGAGACATAGCAAATTTAGACGCACTGCAAAAGACGTCTGGCCTTAACGCAAACGAATGGGAAGACTTCTTGCAGTACTCCTCTCAGGTACGTGAGGCCGCTGTGAGACTGTGACGATGGTTCCAATTGATGTGTTGAATTATTCTTAGGTCATGAGCAACCTTGTCAACTACAAGAGCTTTGGGTTCACAAAGATAGTTCCTCGCTTGTCTCCCGATAAACTCGAAGAGGTGGTGACGAAGTCTGTCAACAGCAACAAAGCCCTCCCTCTTTGGAAGAGCGTGAGCAATTATACGCTCAGTTAATTGTCTTTGACGAGTATTAACCTAAGTGTCCAGCTAAAAGATCACATATATGCCGTCAGCCCCGAGGCGAGCCTCTTCATCGGCAAGCGCAATCTTGGACACATATCAAACTATTACCTCGGTGAACCCATAAATGACGATGAAGTGGCTGCTGTCCAAGCTGCAGCAGAGAACATCGGCGTCGATGTTCTGAACACCAGGTCTGTACGCGCTCTTGTCTTCAAAATGAAAAAAACTCTAAGGTGCATCAAAGGGTTGTCAAGAATGGACCCAATGACTTTACATTGCTAGTAGCGTCTGCTGAGAGGCAGCCTTCTGCTTTGCATGATATCGATACCAAAGCAGGAGACAAAGCCAAACTTAAAGTCGAATACGGTGACTTTTCTTCCGCACTGACGAAGGCAGTTGAGGCGTTGAAAGAGGTGAATCCTCTTTTTCTCTCGGCTCCGAATGCTAAGTGCCTCAACACTATCTCAGGCTAAGAAATACACTGCGAACGAGAACCAAACCAACATGATTGAAGCATATATTAAATCGTAGTTCATTATCAAGCCCTTCGTTTCCTTGGCTGATTCGTTCATGAAAGATTTGCAACTGGTTCAATTCAAGACCACAAAGACGGATCAAAGTGGTGGGTTAAGGACGTCGGTCCGGTCGTTGAATCTTACATTGGCGTAAGTTCGCCCTTATCGTCGAGCCTTGACAAAACACTAATCGAACTTGCAGTTCATCGAAACCTATGTCGACCCATATGGCGGCCGTGCGGAGTGGGAAGGTAAGAATTCATTTCCATTATTTTTCCTGAGACCAGATCTTGAAAATCCACCAGGGTTCACCGCCATTGTAAACAAGGAACTAAGCGCAAAATATGAAACCTTAGTTGAAGATGCTCCAAATCTCATCAAAGTTCTTCCCTGGGGAAAAGACTTTGAGGTAGATGTCTTTCGAAAGCCCGATTTCACGGCTTTGGAAGTCGTCTCTTTCGCAACGGGAGGTATGGCGATGCAAATTTTAAGTGACTTTTATTGGTTTAATGTTGGCATTACAAGGCATTCCCGCTGGAATTAACGTAAGTCTCATGTACGACTATTTTTTGGAATAAATACTGAACTTCCATATAGATTCCCGTAAGGATAAGTCTTTTCATACCTAGATATATTTCTGAAGATCTTTTAAGAACTATTACGATATCAGAGAGTCGACAGGTTTCAAGAATGTTTCGTTGGCGGTAAGTTTCCGACCGCGGAATTTTCTTGCCAATACACCGGGTCTGACTGGTTCCTAGAACATTCTTGCAGCCAAGGCCCCTAGTATGTGACAGAAGTCTATTTATCTGTCCAAGAGAGCCAATGACCACGGTTGTAGACGAGGAGTTGACTTTCATCCACCCAGACGATGTCGCACTTTACAATGCGTGGGACAACAGGGCCTTTGAACTCCAAGTCGCGAACCACGAACTCCTTGGTCATGGGTCTGGGAAGTTATTTGAAGAATACGCCGACGGCAAGAAGAATTTTGATCCTGAGAAGGCGGGTCATGTCGTTAATTAATGGCTCATCTAACCTGAGCTTACCCGATGCTTTCAGGTCATTAATCCCCTCACAGGCCAGAAGATGTAGGAGTTCTCGCTTGTTTAAATGTACCCTCGAAATTAAGGAACCTTGCCGCAGCGCATCTTGGTACAAGCCTGGCCAAACGCCTGGGTCTGTGCTAGGCGAAGTATCATCGTCGATGGAGGAATGCCGCGCAGAGACCGTCGCTTTATACCGTGAGTTGTGAAGATCTGCAGTCGGTCTTCGGTACGCTCACACCGAGTTCTACACATGCAGTGGTCGGCAACCCTGATATCCTGAAGATATTTAATGTCAGTATACTCTGGTGTCGCCTGACATGACAGTGCAAGCGAGAGCTGATCATCTTTAAATTTCATTACAGTATGTCGACAAAAAGGAGATAGAAGAGATCCAGTATATCACCTTCCTTCTTATGGCGCGAGCTGGTTTGAGGGCCCTGGAGTTCTACGACCCTGCGACTCAGAAGCACGGTCAGGCTCATATGCAAGCTCGGTGCGTCCTGGATGCGCCAATCCCAGCTTGGTAGTTCTATTAATACACTAATTGGCTCGTAGGCTCGGTATCACGCAACACCTTATCGACTCTGGGATAGCACGTTTGGAAGAAGTAAGGGACGCCAATGGCACGCTGCAAAACCTCTACGTTCGGGTGTGTAGCAAGCCTATTTTCATTTGGGCGGGGACAGCGGTTAACGTCTCTTAGGTCGATCGCGAGCTCGTCTTGACCAAGGGACAAGAGGTTGCGGGCAAGCTCTTGGTCGAGCTGCAAGTCCGCAAGAGCACCGCGGATGCGGCTGGTGCCCGCGAATTTTACACCAAACTCACTAAGCCTCTCCCAGGTTGGGACGGTGAGATTCGAGATATGGTACTTCGCAAGAAACTCGTGGGTCTTCTTTTTTTTTTTGCCCTACCAAGTTTCTTCTTCATTATCTGCGATCACCGTCTATTATCACAATCACTTCATCTGACCTCGGCAACTTCCTAACTGCCTCGTTATCCTCTTTTTAGCCTCGCAAGATATTTGTCCAGCCTAACACTGTTTTGGAGAATGATGCCGTCGCACTGAAAGAGTACCCTCTCACAGCTGCAGGGGTCATCCAGAGCTTCATCGAGCGGAAGTTGTGAGGCCCTAGCTTGTACGATAGGTAACTGCCATTCCAATTTTGGTTGAGAAAAAAGATGCGATGTTAACGGTATATGTGATTTGTATATAACAAGACGAACTCTATGTAGGGTTTAGTGGTGGATGGGATGAATCAAGCAAATTTAAAATCCAAATGATGTAAAATCAATTAGCTCCAAAGATTGGGGGACTATGATGTGTAAGGTACGTGGTTGGGGCGATAGTGATGCCGCCAATGCTAATGCCTAAAAAATACTTTTTGGGTTATGATGTCTCGCGGATGAGGGCGACAATGACAGTGACGCTGTTTTAAAAGAGGGATGTCATGTGCCGTGAGCTTCAAGATAATCAATCGGTGCTAGACAGCGAAAGGACGCACTCGTCTGGTTTCTGCGCGTCATTGTACAGAGGAGGATAGATTCAGGAATCCGAAATCGGTGAGGAGATGTTGGGAAAAAACTTACCCCTCCTCGGAAATACATGCCCACCCTCGAGGCCTCCCCTGAGCAATTAATAAATGGAAAATTTAATCAGCATCAGGTGTGCATTGAAACTTGGAAACAAAACCACCCTCGCGACCTCGAGATTCGAAAGCCCATAAAGCAACAAAGGATCGCTCGCGGAAGTAATGTGGGTGATCAGACTCACGTTCAAAGGGACTGACCCTCGATTTGCTCTTCATGCACTGCCTGGCGTAGTCGACCAAGCGATCTGCCATGGCCTGGACCTGCTCATCCTCCGTCCCACCCGTGCGCGCCACGAGGGAACAGATCGTCATCATCTCTGACTGGAAGACGTTATCTGCGAGACCGTCCGTCTTCACGGACGTGGATATGGACATGGAGGCACAGAAAAGGTCAGCGAAAGGTACGTTAGGTTCAAGGACAAGGAACGCACATAGACGATCACGATATCTCCATCTCGTAATTTTGCGCGATACGTCTCGGCCTCGCTGGGGGAGTCGACGCACGCCCTGGAGAACCTGCGACCATTGTTCGTGGGTAGCTTGGTCAGTTGTCTAATGTGAGAAAGGGACGAGGAGGGATTGGAAATAATAAAATTGATTAGTATGTACTTATGAGTGATACTGACGTTAAGCTCCAATGACTGACTTTGGACAGTTGAAGAAATGGGTCTGTGGAGCCTGCCGATGCACCAGAGATGTCTGGCGAAGTATTAGGAATCCGCTATCCCCGAGGCTACATTTGTGTTTTGGTCAGGACCGTAACTTGGAGTAGCTGGGAAGTGTCCAACATTGAAAGGGACTGACTTTGCTGACCGCAGGACACCCGAAGACGCATTCAGGCTTATGATGCATGCCGTACTCGAACCTGGAGAAATGCAACGTCAATGGGTATAATCGTAATCAGAATCGACAATATGCCAAGCCACGGGGAACTTTGGCCAATTTCTATGTACAGAGAGAGGTAGGAGACGTACCGGCTTGGACATATTTTTCCCTCAGAACACCACCATACGCCAAGTCGAGGCACTCGTACGGGGTCATTTCCCAGCCTTCAATCTGCTCTCGCTCCTCGTAGTCCATAGTAGGGTCTATCTCTGGCTCGCCCGCCCACGCATTCCGTGAGTACCTGTGTGCGTGGTACATAAGCGCCTGGGAGAAGAGCGCGGGGTCGACGCCACTGTCGACCCAGCCTCCGACACCATCGGCGACGCCGAACGAGACGCCCTCCAAACGAGACGCATCAGCTAGACTTTCTGCAAAAAAGGGAAGAAAAAGGGAAGAGCTTTTAGGTACTTACTGAACGGTTCCGCATCTGCCATCCGGGGACGCGTTAGCTTCCGTCCATACTTCCCGTCTTTATAAAGCGCACCTCTTGCACGAAAAAGAAGTCCTCTCCCGGATCGACGACCATTTGGGTGGCTCTATTTTCGCTGCCCTTCCCCTTCCACCCAAGCGTCCGGTCCCTCCATGCGCCAATGAGCGTATCAGGTGGGAACGGCACCTTCTTCATGTCCTTCGCATGCGGGGGCTTCCCCGCCCAGCTCGCGCCAATGTGAAACGTGTACGGCCGGGGCGGTAGGGGTATTGAGAGGGCTTCCTGGTCTGCATACACGGACCTGCCGGTGACGAGGCTGGTCGTTGTACTAGGACGCGACTTTGATGATGATGCGGTTGTTGGCGTTGGTGGTGACGTTGATGGTGACCTGAGGGTATTGGGCCTTAGTGGCCGGGCTCTGCGGGTGATCTGGCGAGCCAAAGCTGGTGGGTATATCCTGAATGCATGTGGAGGGGGGGAAAGCATCGTTCGCGATGAGCTGCGCTGAGGTGACAAAGGCGCTTCAACACTTCGGTTTACCTCATACCACGTGACCACATTAATATTTTAAAATCTATTTTTATCATTGAATCTGTGTCTATGCAATCCACAAAATTATTTAGTTTTCCCCCAGGTTTTCCAGTCGAACTTTCCACCACCTTTAGACGCCTTGGAGTTAGACGTGCCACTGGTGGGTCCGCTCAGTCGTCTGTTCTCCATGGATATAGATTTCTTTCTCTTAATAGGTCCAGCACTCAAGGTCTCCTTTCGTTGCCTCTTCAGCGCTTCTTTCTGCATCTCCGGGTGCAGGACGGGGACTTTGACGGCTGAAATCGGAATCATAGGTTTGGGTCTGGGTGTTGGCGTAGGCGCAGGTTTGGCAATGGCATGGGCGTTGGTTTCGGGAAGGGAAGTAGCAACAACCCCAGTACCAACAGTACTCCGTGGTTTTGCTGATATCGGTTTGGGAAGGACGGTGGAGTTGGCAATTTCAGGGTTCTTAGTAGCGATAGTAGTGGCGAGCGGAGAGGTGGAGACAGAATCCGAGGCGGCGAGGTGTCGGCGGAATGGATTCCTCGACGTCGGTTCCGCGACCATGGGCGGTTGGATGGGCTGCAGGACGGAGGTCGGAATTGGGCTCGACGAGGATGCTGGCATTTTCGACCCAAACGCAGCCGACCTCTTATACCTCCCGTAATGTCCCCTCTCTTCATCCCCCTCTTCGATCTCGTCAGCCCCCTCTTCCGGTAGCACCTTCCGCACCTTTCTGGCTCTAGCATTGGCCTCCTCCATCACCCTCTCCAGCTCCCTCTTCGCACGCGCCGCCTTCTCGCTCGTCATATCCACCACGGCCATCGCGCCGCCACCCTCGCCTTCTCTCGCGATGGCACTCGCAGTGCTGAGGCGGTTCCAGGCGCGGTGCTGCCTCGCACGCGCTTCTTCCTTCCGTAGATGGACGAGAGCCTCGGAGAGGGCAGACCAAGGTGGCGGGTGACGGTATAGCCGGAGGTTGTGGTCAAGGTCGTCGAGAGCTTGCACTCCGAGGTCATTAGCGCGTTCCAGGCCTTCTGACACGCGTCGTGGGCCTCGAAGGAGCAGGGACGAGCTGGTTGAGGTTGTACTTTCGCGTTTGTGGCGCTGGGTAGCACGTGGAAAGGATCCGTAGAATTGATCCGTCGAGGCGACACTTGTGCTTGTCGGTGCCGCCGTGCCCATTCTGGACGCGTTTGCTTGTTCCCCGGATATTAAAGCGTTCGATCGGGCTTGCGCTCCAATTTCCGGGGTTGTGGTACGGGTTTGAGGGAGACTATTAGGCGGCATGCCAGATCTCATGTTTTGCAATTCTGCGGGTCCGGTATTGCCTGCGGTTGCCCCTCTCCGGTGGTCGCCATCTGCGTCAATGCGAGGGTGAGGGCCTCGGAGCAGTGTCGGTGTTTCGGCACCTCCTAAGCCCTGCGGTGGCGTCGAAGGGTTGGAAGACCCTATATTATTGGGTAGAGCACGGTCATTAATGGGCAACCGCGACACCGACATGGCCGTCTGGGTAGGGTGCTGATAAGGTGCAGGAGAAATGTTGTCCAGACGTGTGGATCTAGTACCGAATACAGCTGGTCTCCTGTGAGGAGGGGGGAGGGGGAAAGACGCGCGGTAATCGGGTTTGGGTCTGGAAACGCTTTTTGAAGGGTCGTATCGTAGAGGCATCGTGTCTTTTGATTGTAAGACGCGTCGTCTGGGCTTATGATCAGTTGAAGAGGATTTTAACCTGAATTCAATATGGGGCTGTTGTTTGTTAGATTAATACAAAGTGGTGATCTGATAATACTCACGCGCCCGTCCTCATCTTCGGAGTCATAGATATCCATACGCGACTCAATGCGCTCCTGCCGCTCGTACCATGCAGCTTTGTTCATGTCGTGCGCCATGGCCGCTTCCTCTTCCTTGATATGCTTTTCAAGGACGTGAATGTTGCCGACTTTGATTCGGGAGTGGTTGGCGGGGATAACGACGAATGCGTCTTGGGGTGCGACGGGGGCTCGAGAGAGAGGTTTGGTCGGGCGATGGGTGAGGGTGTTTATGTTCAGGATGTAGGGGTTGGAAGATGAAAAGAGATCCGGTTGGAGGTCGTAGAGTGTGGAAAGGGCTGTTGCGACGGGTGCGGGGTGGTACAGATCGCCTTTGGAGCATGGTTTGAACGGGATGGACGCGTCTGGGAGACAGCGGGTGCCGCGAAGGTCTAGAATAGTTTTAGAAATGGGAAAGGAAAAGAGAGGGGCGGGTACCAATGACGGAAAGCAACGGGAATTTGACAAGGTGGGGAAACGCGTCGTTTGTGAGTTTTTTGCAGTTTCTGAGGGAAATGAGGCGAATTTGCCATGGCCCCCTTGAGTTGCTGCCGTCGTCAGGGTCGTCGAGCTGGAGGGTGGCGGCGAGAGTCTTTATGGCATACGAGGAGAGGGAGGTGGCGGAGGCGTCGAATGCGGCCAGGGCGTGGAGAAACCTGAGCTGCAGCACGGTATCGTCAGTCAGATGCACACAGGCGGGCAGACTCAGGATAGTGATGAGGGAAAAGAGGGCCGTAGAGGGGATGGACTGGAGGAGCGGGAGATGAATGTCAGCTAGGGGCAGGGAGAGGGAGGCAAAGGACGACGGGAGGCGGTCGAATATCTGGACGAGACTGGCCCAGAGTCTGGGGTCGAGGAGGGCGGGGTCTGGGACGAGGTCGTCGAGGAGACTGGGGATGCGGAGGGGCAGGCGGACGGGGAGCTGGTGGAGCTGGTCCGGGAACGGCAGCAGGGCGCGGATGCAGAGCGCGACGAGGGACGGAACGCGGGCGGCGACGGGGGCGGCGGCATGGACGTAGGGGCCGGGGACATACGGGGGCGGGTGGGTGGCGAGGACGGCGTGATCAGTGAGCACGGAGTGGGTCGCAGCGAAGAGCATTGATCGACCCTGCCAACACAAACGTAGTAACGCAACCAGTCTTGTTCCCACGCCTCTCTCTCTTCTCCACCACTGGTATTGACGACCACACCCCTTCACATTCCTTACTCCACCCTCCTTCCTTCCTGCACCCATGTCCCAGGCCTTCCCCCGGCCCCAGGACCCCCGCAACTACCCCTTTGCCCAGCACAATCAGCCCCGGCCCTACCTTCCCCAGCAGCAACAATACAGCCCTGCTTTTCCTCGTCGTGACGATGAAGCCGACTCGGACGCAGGCGACCATTATTCCATGAACTCGAGCACTGCAAGGCTCGCCGGCGCACCCGCTTTTTACGACCAATCAGGTCTGTCTTGTCTCTGTTCTTCTGCGTCCGCTCGCTCACTCCCCGTTTTCTCACAGGCGATGCGAGTTCTTCTGAAATATTCGGTCGCCCTTATGACCCCTCCGTCGACTCCCATTCCAGTATACCCAGCATATCCCCCTTTGCGGACCCGGGGCTTGCTTCCTCGGAGCACTACCCTGCCTGGTCCGCTGACCGTCAGATACCCATGTCCACAGAGGAAATAGAGGACATCTTTTTGGATCTCACCCAAAAGTTTGGCTTTCAGAGGGACTCGATGCGAAACATGGTACCGTCTTCTTCTCTCTTTTCAGAACATCCCTCACCTTTTTTTTCACCACAGTTCGACTTCACCATGCACCTCCTCGACTCCCGAGCTTCTCGCATGACCCCCAATCAGGCACTTCTCACCCTCCACGCTGACTACATCGGCGGTCAGCACGCCAACTATCGCAAATGGTACTTTGCTGCTCAACTCAACCTCGACGACGCCGTCGGTCAGTCTCAGAACCCCGGCCTCCAACGTCTCAAAAGTGTCAAGGGCAACGCTGGTCCAAAATCCCTCGACACCGCTCTCAACCGCTGGCGGAATGCAATGAATAACATGAGCCAATACGACCGTCTTCGCCAGATTGCCCTCTACCTCCTCTGCTGGGGTGAGGCTGGGAACGTCCGATTCGTCCCAGAATGTCTCTGCTTCATCTTCAAGTGTGCAGACGACTACTACCGCAGCCCAGAATGTCAGAACAAGGTCGAGCCCGTACCAGAGGGTCTCTACCTTGAGACTATCATCAAGCCTCTCTACCGCTTCATGCGCGACCAGGGTTATGAAGTCGTTGACGGCAAGTTTGTCCGCAAGGAAAAGGATCATGCTCAGATTATTGGTTATGATGACATCAATCAACTTTTCTGGTACCCTGAGGGATTGGCCAAAATCATTGTTAAAGGCGGTGTACGTTCTTTTCTGCTTTCTAACTACTCGCTCACTCACACCATAAACAGCAACGATTAGTCGAGATTCCTCCCGCCCAAAGGTTCATGAAACTTAGCCAGATTGAGTGGGACAAGGTCTTTTTCAAGACATACTATGAAAAACGCTCCACCGCCCACCTTCTGGTCAACTTCAACCGCATCTGGATCATACACATTTCGCTTTATTACTTTTACACCGCCTTCAACTCTCCAAAGGTCTATGCCCCTCGTCTTAAGAACAGCCCTTCTGCTCAGATGACTTGGTCTGCTGTCGCTCTTGGTGGTGGTGTATCTACCCTCATCATGATTTTCGCCACCATCGCCGAGTTTTCCTACATCCCGACCACCTGGAATAATGCTTCTCATCTGACCACCCGGCTCATCTTCCTCATCGTCATTCTCGCTTTAACCGTCGGACCCACATTTTACATCGCTATGGTTGACGATCTCCCTCACCAATCACAGTTGCCCCTCATTCTCGGCATCGTCCAGTTCTTTATCTCGGTCGTCGTCACTGTCGCCTTTGCCATCATCCCTTCCGGACGAATGTTCGGCGACCGTGTGGCAGGAAAGTCGCGCAAGTATATGGCCTCGCAGACATTTACGGCTTCATATCCAGCCTTGCCCCGCACTGCGCGCATGGCGTCGATCGCCCTCTGGCTTCTTATCTTTTCATGCAAAGGCGCAGAATCCTACTTTTTCTTAACGTCCTCCTTCAGTAGCCCCATCGCTGTCATGGCAAGGACCAAGGTGCAAGGCTGCAACGACAAACTCTTCGGAAACGCGCTCTGCACTAACCAGGTCCCATTCACGCTCGCCATCATGTATGTCATGGATCTCGTCCTCTTCTTCTTGGACACCTATCTCTGGTACATCATCTGGATCATGATCTTCAGTATCGGGCGGTCCTTCTCCCTAGGTCTCTCCATCTGGACGCCTTGGAAGGACATCTACACTCGCCTGCCGAAGAGGATATACGCCAAACTCCTTGCGACAGCAGAAATGGAGGTCAAGTACAAACCCAAGGTCCTTGTCTCCCAGATATGGAATGCGGTTATTATCTCCATGTACCGCGAGCATCTCCTCTCTATCGACCACGTCCAACGGCTTCTGTACCATCAAGTCGACGGCCCCGACGGACGAAGAACTCTTCGTGCCCCTCCGTTCTTTACCAACCAGGATGGTGCTGGATTCAAAGGCAACTTTTTCCCAGCTGGTGGTGAAGCTGAACGTCGTATCTCGTTCTTTGCCTCCTCGTTGACCACTGCTTTACCTGAGCCACTGCCGGTTGACGCCATGCCGACCTTTACCGTCCTCGTCCCGCATTATTCGGAGAAGATCCTGCTCAGTCTCCGCGAAATTATCCGTGAGGAGGACCAGAACACCCGCGTGACGCTGTTGGAGTACCTGAAGCAACTGCACCCGGTGGAGTGGGACAACTTTGTGAAGGACACCAAGATACTCGCGGAGGAGACGGACGGCGCGGACGGCACATCGACTCAGCACAACGAGAAGTCGAGCAAGGCGGACGACCTGCCGTTTTACTGCATTGGGTTCAAGACTTCTTCACCAGAGTACACCCTGCGTACCCGTATCTGGGCGTCCCTGCGTGCCCAAACTCTGTACCGGACGGTGTCAGGCATGATGAATTACTCCAAAGCAATCAAACTGCTATACCGTGTCGAGAACCCGGATATTGTGCATAGCTTTGGAGGGAGCACTGAACGGCTGGAGCGCGAGCTGGAGAGGATGGCAAGACGCAAGTTCAAAGTCACGATTTCGATGCAACGGTTCTCCAAGTTCAACAAGGAGGAGCAGGAGAATGCCGAATTCTTGCTGCGTGCCTATCCGGATTTGCAGATCGCGTACCTCGACGAAGAGCCGAGCGCGAACAAAGGAGGTGAGGCGAGGTTGTTCTCGGCGCTGATTGACGGGCACTCGGAGCTCGACGAAAAGTCAGGCAAACGAAAACCCAAGTTCCGCGTCGAGTTGCCTGGGAACCCTATTCTCGGAGACGGCAAGTCGGACAACCAGAACCATGCGATGATCTTCTACCGCGGGGAGTACCTGCAACTCATCGACGCCAATCAGGACAACTACCTCGAGGAGTGTCTCAAAATCCGGAATGTGCTCGGCGAGTTTGAAGAGTTCTCCATGTCGAGTCAGAGCCCGTACGCGCAATGGGGGCACAAGGAGTTCCAGCGATCCCCGGTCGCGATCGTCGGCACGCGCGAATACATCTTTTCGGAGAACATCGGCGTACTGGGTGATATCGCAGCTGGGAAGGAACAGACGTTCGGCACGATGACCGCGCGTGCGCTCGCGTGGATAGGCGGGAAGCTGCACTACGGACACCCGGATTTCCTGAACGCGACGTTCATGAACACACGCGGAGGCGTGTCGAAGGCGCAAAAGGGTTTGCATCTTAACGAAGATATCTTTGCCGGCATGAACGCCTTTGGGCGTGGCGGCCGGATTAAACATTCGGAGTACTACCAGTGCGGAAAGGGCAGAGATTTGGGCTTTGGCACGATTTTGAACTTCCAGACGAAGATTGGCACGGGAATGGGGGAGCAAATGCTTAGTCGGGAGTATTATTACCTTGGGACGCAGCTGCCCATCGATCGTTTCTTGACGTTCTATTATGGGCATCCTGGGTTCCATATTAACAATATTTTGGTCATTTATTCGATTCAGGTGTTTATGGTGACATGTGAGTCTTCTTTTGCAGTACTTTTTGGTTTTTTCGCCGATGGCTTTTTCAATAGTGCTCTTCATTGGTACCCTCAACAAACAGCTGGCTATTTGTAAAGTAAATAGTCAGGGAACCGTTATCGGAGGACAACCTGGATGTTACAACCTCATTCCAGTGTTTGACTGGATCAGACGTTGCATCATCTCCATTTTCTTGGTCTTCTTCATTGCCTTCTTGCCTTTGTTTTTGCAAGGTCTGTTCTTCCTCAAATTTTATGTTGTTCACATAGCTCATAACTTTGGACAGAGCTCGTCGAGAGAGGTACCGGCAAAGCACTCCTTCGTCTGGGCAAGCATTTCTTATCCCTTTCGCCCATATTCGAGGTATTCTCCACTCAGATCTACTCCAACTCCATCTTGAGCAACTTGACGTTCGGTGGGGCTCGGTATATCGCTACAGGCCGTGGGTTTGCGACGACTCGCATCTCCTTCAGCATTCTCTACTCGCGTTTCGCTGGCCCGAGCATATACATGGGCATGCGTAACCTGCTTCTCCTCCTCTACGCTACCATGTCGATCTGGATTCCGCACCTCATCTACTTCTGGCTCTCTGTTCTCTCTCTTTGCATCGCACCGTTCTTGTTCAACCCCCATCAATTCTCTTACGCCGACTTCATCATTGATTACCGGGAGTTCCTCCGGTGGATGTCCCGCGGTAACTCGAGGACCAAGGCGAGCAGCTGGTATGGGTACTGTCGGTTGTCACGGACGATGATCACTGGATACAAGAAGAAAAAGCTGGGCCACCCATCGGAGAAGCTTTCTGGAGATGTGCCCCGCGCGACGTGGCGCACGGTCATTTTCTCGGAGATCATCTGGCCCATCTGCGTGGCGACGCTGTTTGTCATTGCGTACATGTTCGTCAAGTCGTTCCCGGACAAGGATGGCAAGCAGAACCCGAGCCCGCTGATCCGCATTGGCGTGATTGCCATTGGGCCTGTGGTTTGGAATGCGGCCATTCTCATCACTCTGTTCTTCATCTCTTTATTCCTTGGGCCGATGATGGAGTCATGGGTCAAATTTGGGTCTGTGATGGCTTCACTAGCGCATATCTCAAGTCTCGTCGGATTGGTTGCGTTCTTTGAGTTCTTTGTGAGTAGCGACGTCAATCGTTTTCTCCTTGTACTATCTGACAATTGCCTCCTTCCAGTGGTTCCTTGAACTATGGGACGCATCACACGCCGTGTTGGGTGTTATTGCCATCATCGCTATCCAGCGCTGCATCCAGAAGATCTTGATCGCCGTGTTCCTGACCCGTGAATTCAAGCACGATGAAACCAATCGCGCTTGGTGGACGGGTAAGTGGTACGGTCGTGGTCTCGGCAACTCCGCCATGTCCCAGCCTGCTCGAGAGTTTATCGTCAAGATCGTGGAGATGTCGCTCTGGGGCTCGGATTTCTTGCTCGGACACCTCCTCCTTCTTATTCTGACACCGCCGGTGTTAATCCCTTATGCAAACACTTTGCATTCAACGATGTTGTGTATGTTCATCTCATCGTTTTTTGTTGATATTGCTTTAATTCATCTTCTGTAGTCTGGCTCCGCCCCTCGAAACAGATTCGTGCGCCACTCTTCTCCACAAAGCAAAAGAGACAACGAAGATGGATCGTTGTCAAGTACACCGTGGTTTACGTCTTCATGATCTCTTTGCTTGCGTCGTTGATCGTCTTGCGTAAGTGTCGCTCTGATTAAACTCGGTCTTTGGCCTGACAATTTTTCTGCTTTTTTAGCCGCCCTATTCCGCGACCATATCACGTTCAATTGTTCCGTCTGCAAGAATATCTAAACTATTTAACGCCCTCCTATACCAAACTTGCATTATGACATAGTAAACACCTTATGTCGACCGACCATCCTTCCTTCGTCGAGTACACCGGCACAACTATTGGGGCTTTTTGTCACTCGTCTTGTATCAACATAATTAGCATAGACATCCATTTCCATAGGACGTGGAACATTTCGTTAATCAGAATTGCCACCGCCTACTTGCCTCACGGTTACATTCGCCCTTTTCTTACCTTTCCTCGCTGAAAGACACTCTCATTGGATTTGTCTGCCTACTCGCGTCACTCTCTTGCTTTGATTTATACTGTACCTAGGTCTTGCATCACGAATTATCATTTCATTTTCAAACCAGGAAAGATAGCCAGCGATGGTGTACTGCCTTCCCTTTCTCGGGGGTCCTCTTTTCCTCGAACTCGTATTGATCACATGACTGAATATTAATCCCCATTAGGACAGTAAACTCGACCGTGTCGAAATACGTTGGGTCGCTTGTCCATGGATTATTTCTCCAAATTCCTCAGGACAACTGCTCAACCACCGCCCAAAACTCAGATAGATCATGCACAGGAATTCCACAAATCATGGAACTCTATCAAGGTACCTTTCAGATCTCTATCTTAATGCATTCCCTGGACCAGCTTCCTGACTTGAAGATTAGAATACCTTGTTAATGCCAGATGAACGGCAGCTAAACAAGGGTATTGGTTCAACGGATGTTCCAGAGCTGCTACGTTCTATGGTGGACTCATTGGTCTCGGAGTCAACGAGGATAGAAGATGGGTATGTGCTGCGATTCCAACGACACCGTGCGCGTTGACCTATGCTTCATGTTAGAGGCACTGGTGCCTGTCTGGAATATCTCCTTAAGAATGGTGCGTCTCCTCTTTCCACAGTGTATACCCCATCCTGATTGCCCTCCAGATGTCCTAGGAACCCTGGTTCGCCTTAGCGAAACCGATCGTCCAGCGGGAATCCAGGCAGAAGTTCTGCGTTCAGTCTCAAACATGGTCGTGCTTCTGGACGAACAATTCCTTGTACACACTGCAGTACACAAAGCAGTTTTGCGGCTATTGCGAAATTGCGTCGGAGACGATCTGCAAGAACAACTGGATGGCCGAAGTAAACCCATGGGAGCGGCTCGGGATGTTGTTCGAGCTCAACCTTCAGAACACGAAGAAGATTGTGCGTGATTTCACCTAGTCCTGGAGCTTCGCCTCATATGTCTCCAGTGGTGAATTTGTTGTGCATTCTGTGCAGCCGTATTCGAACCTATCGCGAATTACTTATGATCTTCTTTCACGACAAGCACTGGTATCGATCTGAACCGCTCTTTGCAGTGGAAGAGGAGGAGGAAGTAGACGAGGAAGATGACGAATATGACGAAGAGGAAGGAGAAGGAGAAGAAGACCCTGACGCTACTCTGAAAGGTATCAAGGTCTCGGGATCCACTGAACAACCCCTTGAAGCACGTTCCACATCACCAACACCATCTCATACAACTGCCAACTCCGGCCAGACACCGGGGACCAAGAAACCTGAATATGAGTTTCTTCTATTCAACTATCTCCTGCGTTTCGTTCACCGAGAGGGTCACATCGGTGAATTTGCTCGAGCAGGGTTGCTATTCCTGATGGACGTTGCGATGTCGCCTGGAGAGCCCGAGAAGCTATCGGCTGGGGATAAAAGCCCTCAAGCGGTGGACCCCGTCAATGACGCGGCTTTAGCGCTGGCGGAATATATCCTTGACGGTGATTTCTCAGATGTGCTTGGGGCAGGTCTTGGAGCAGTCTACTCGCTTTTACCCTCCAAATTAGGCTTCTTCCCACAGGTCTCGTCCACCGGTACAGATAACGCGATGACGATAGGCGGCCATAGCTCAGTAGACGAAGATGAGAAAGAAAAACTCTTGATTTTCATTGACCAAAACCGTGCAATGGGAGTGGAGGACGCCAGGAACGCAGAATTCCAAGCCAAAATGGACCACTTTTTGACTCTTCTGATGTTTCTACAAGACGTCTTAAGGCGAAATGTGTCTCATGAAAACGTCGATGCTTCTGCATTGGTGGGAACAGCTATTGTTCAGTCAATTCTGGACGCTGTCCGACGAATATTCCTTGAAAACGTCCTTTATCCCTCCATTCTGGAATGTTCCGATGTCGATGGGAGTGCAGTCGCTGTTATATCCTACCTCGAAATTATGACTAGGACGTTGGGTGAGGGACCACTAGGGAATTTGCTGGTCAGCTTTCTAGCCAGTGAAGATAACGATGACCCCCGCTTTAGACAAAGAACGCGTACGGTGACATTAGACGACCAAAATCATCCACCAAGTGCATTGGATGAAAAGAAGGCTCGACACCGAAGGCGACAAAGTAGCGCGATGACACTACTGGAAATGGAGGCACCTGAGTCGAGAAAACTTTCGGATTATTTTACGTCGATGGGCCGCTTTACTATGAAGGACCTCCTACTCGCCAATCTCAGGTCAAAGTCCCAGCCAACCGCAACCTCGGCATTGCAATTGCTGCAAACTCTCCTGGTCTATCACCCTCAGTTAACCGCGGAGCGCATACTCCTTGTCATTCCTGATTCCTTTGCAACTTCATTTCCTCACCCCGTAATTATTCAACCTCTACATCAGAAAGTTGCGACATCAGTAATTCCAGAAGAAGACGAGGACGAGGAGTTCCAGTATCCAGGCGCTGATGATTCAAGAGGAGAAAAGGAAATTTCAGTCTTGGATCCAGAACCATCTTTGTTCACGCAACCAGAAACAACTTATTCAACTCATGAACGTGAAATGGGGCTCTATCTCGCTCTGGTCTCGCGGACGGATCCCTCCTATAATCGCGACAGTGATAACTTCAGCACTGGATACGACCATTACTTGCATGATGCGCTCGTGACTATTCAAAGCCAGCCGGTGTATTGGAACGCCCTTGAGGAAGTCGACGAAGGAACTTCGAGATACAAACACCGTCTCAACGTCAACGACCCCATTCTTTCTCTGATTCTTGAGTCCTTGATGACTTTCTTCTCCAACACCCCTGATTTCAATATTGGTCTAACAGGTGTTCTGGCGACGTTGGCTACACATCCAGATCGGTCAATGGCAGGCTGGATATTGTTTGCTCCGAACGACGACCCTCCGTCGTCTTCTAAAGCACGATACGACCGAGCCCCACCTGACGACGACGGGGACGACAGGTCGATAGACTTCGACATTGAAGAGAAGCTTGCGACCGACACAAACTATCTTCCAGCTGCCAGCATGGACGGAAACACTCGACCGGTAGTGTATACCATTTTTCAGGGCCTTGTCAACCAACTGGAACGATATCGTCAGTCAGTCGAAAATTTTGACAAATTTCTCCTTGAGCGTCGGCAAGGTCTTCTATTTTCTGAGAATTTAACCGACGCTCTGAATCTGGATTTGAATATGGCAGAAGAGCGCAAGCCAGCGAGTTTTATTGAGCCATCTGTCCAAAAACCCAAGCCAAGGCCAAAGCCGTCTACTGCATCGTCTTTCGTCTCCTTTTTAACACCAAAGAAAAGCAAACCTGTCAAACCTGCCGCACCACTTGAACCCACAACACCACCTCGCGCAGGAGTAACCAAGACCGTGTCTGCGAGTCCATTCGGAAACCATTATCAGCACACTGGGTCGGTCAAAGTTGAGCCATTTGTTGCTCCTGTGCCTTCTACCTCTCCTTGGAGACCTCCAAAGTCGAAAAAGTGGTCTGCTGCCGAAGAAGATGTTTTTGGGTCGGGATGGACTGATGCATCTGACAAGCCTTATCCTGACGATGACGACGAAAATGACCGAGCATCAGAGAAGCTCGAGCCAGTAACTTTATCGCAGCTACTGGACAATGTCGTGATTTTGGAGGAGAGTATAAAGGAGATAGTCGCCATCATTCATGCGAGGCGGAGCCTTGGCATAGATTCACTTCGTTACCTATGATAGATACCCTATACAACTAATTTACTGCATTTCCTTCTGGATTCCACCAAGATATTCAATGCACTATACAAAGGGAAAGCTAGGTTACAAGAAAGTATAGATACAAATATGAAGGTATGCAGCAAAAGTAGTACGTGCTATTCTACTTTGCTTTGCGGCCTTTTGCCTTTTTCTTTCCAGGCGGCGAAGCAGATGATGGTTTGGCCTTGTCTCCAAAAAGCTTTTCTTGTAATTTGGCAAACTCTTCATCATCTATCTCAGGTGGCGAGGGATTGGAACGTAATTTTTTTTTCGGTGACATGTCTTCTTCAACGGTATCGTGGTTCCGCTTCTTGCCCTTCGCTCGAGAACCTACCTTAGGTGCAGGATCTGCATATTTAGTAGCAAGACTGTCGAAAAAGCCGTCCATGTTTTTTTGCTTCTTCTTCAAAATTAGAGCTTGAAGGACAGAATGATCTTCGTCGGCTTCAGGTTCCTTTCCTTTAGCTTTGCCTTTGCCCTTCTTCTTGTCCGTAGCCTTTCCACTGCCATAAAACTCGTCCCAAACACCAAGTTCTTTGGCCATGGCTTCAGCTTCCTTCGCCTCTTTCTCGCTTTCCTTCTTCCGGACTATCTTCGCCTTCTCGTCTTTAGAACTTGATAGCCAGGTAGGAGTAACTTTGAGTTCTTTCTTGTTGATCAAATCTGTGATGATGATAATGAAACGGGCTTCGTCGTCGTGGGTCGAGTGGGGTATATAAGTCATTAGCTCCCCAAGAGAACCGTTGGTTGTGTCGTAAGCTGACTTAAGATCCTCGACTTCCTCGGCAGAACCTACAACTGCGTGTCAGAGGGTTTCGGGCTCCGAGCAATATGGAATACCTGCCTTGATATTCTTTCTTCATTTCATCTAGCTTTCCACGTGTTACACGGTCGAAGAGCTCTTCGAAGTATGTTTCCCAGCCATCTTCACCGGCTCCTAGGTCAAAGCCCTCGTCCGTCTTGCCCGTAGAGTCGTAGCGGGCCTTTCTCTTCTCATCACTCAGCACAGCGTACGCAAAACCAATTTGTTGGAACTTGGTAGATGCGTCTTCCTTTGCTTGGTCGGTCGCCGTCGCGTGCTTGTCTGGGTGGTATACCAGGGCTAAACGGCGATACGACTTTTTGATGGTGTCCAGTGTGGCCCCGTTTTCTAGGGACAGGACTGCATACAGGTCGACATCTTCTTCGCCGGGGAAGAAATGTGTTATGGGGTCATTATCATCCATGGTGGAGGTGTACGTTTGAGTATGAATTGTAACAAGTCCACCGATTCGTGGGACCGCATCTACAAAACCACGTGACAAACGCGACGCGTTGAATGGATCACGGCCCGGGAGTCCGCGACAGCCTCCTCTGTCAAATTTCATCGATTTCGTTCTGAGTAACGCCTCTGCTTGACCACAGTCTAATGTGAAATATTTCCCAGACCTTATATCAAAAACCAACGCTACCGACCTGCCATCCAATCATTGACCATTTCCTCAACCACCTTCCCCACACCATTTACCCCACAGGTCCACAATTTAAACCACACCAAGGCAAGAACGATACCATACGACGAGCCTGCGAAGACCTGCAGCCATGTGTGATGTCCAAGCCACACTCTCGACATCACGATCGTAACAGCCCATGGCAAAGTAATCAAAGGTGGAAGGATACGGAACGTAAGCCCCGGGCGGAACGTAGAGTGAATTGGGAGGTATATAGATGCCAGGAGGATATATGTCGCGAAGTAGCTTATTGAAGCGGCATGTGTGCTCGGCATACTAGGGAATACATGGCTTGTCAGTCCGGTGGTAGGCTCTCGCGCATCGCGATAACCTTACCCATAGCTAACTTTCACTTTTCGTCCAGGGATATGTGGAGGCCGGGGTTGACGAATAATTTTCTTCAGTCCAAATTTCACTGAGAGGCTGCTAAACACTGCGCCAGCTGCAAAATAGGCTACCCCGGCTGATCTAGTATACAGCACGAAGGAAGCCGTCAGCCCAATGACAGTAATATTAGTCTGTTTCCATGCTATCATTCAGTAGAGCATCTTAAGGCAGCGGAACCCTACTCACGCGATCGAGGAAGGCAAGAAAGAGACTGGAGAAACTGCCAGTCATAACGGATCACCAGTCGCAGACGTCTAACTTCTAAGAGTGAAAAAGAATAGAAATGGTGGGGTTGTGGCAGTGCTGGTTAAACGTCATACCACAACTTCATATATTGTGCGAATTTCCATTGTATGTATTGTTAGGAAAATGTCAAGTCCTATGGCTAAATAGACAATTCATAATGATCACTTTCGAATATCAACATAGGCCGAAATAAATAATACGAAAATAGTGTAAGTGTGGTCGTGAAAGCGGTTGCAACCTCCGCTGTCAAAATGTACGTGTCAATGCTGGTTAGATGTAACAATTAGAGTCTAACAGAAGTAGATTGGTTGTACATGGTGGGGTATCGACAAGAAAACAATACATCATCACTCAATGGAAATCCGAGGGGCCAAGGGAACCCCTGATGTGTTGGCCTTTTCAGAGGAATGATAGGTAGGAGCAGAGGGTCGCATGGGCATAGCTTGGAGACGAGAGTTTAATAACTTCACAGAAAAAATGGAAGGATTCAAACTTACAGTGGACCTTGGAAGATTGCAGCCCACGGTCGAAGTCAGAGAAACAACGCAAACCAACGGCGAAAGTGCCCAATAACAGAATAAAAGCGACAACGGCTTTGAAGAATGAAGTAGAATCAGAAGAAGTGTAGGATTGTAGGATTGGGAGATGGATCCGAACTTACTGAACGTCGTCAATGTTGCCCTTGTCGTCAGGTATTGATCCCTTGAAGAAGGCGAATAAAACCGAACAAGTTTGTACACTAGACACCTTTAATTTGTGCATCATTGGAGGGCAGAAACAACTCACAGACTGGTTGGATAATGCCGTTACGTCAGTATACCTCTACGACATAGAACGAGAAACTCACAGTAACTCAACGCGGCCACCATCATCACCAGGGAGATGGTCATAACCCTATAGGATTGTGAGCTTGGAAAAAAAGATAGCATGATGGCCAAGCTTACGATTTGATTTCTCGTTGGACTGCAATGCCGCATAGGATAAGGAGGGCAAGGACAACAGGAATAGCAGCAACGGTAATGCCAAATTCAACGGAACTTTTTTGCAGGACGATAATGAGGAGCTAAAATGTAGTCCAGAACAATTCTTGACCTGGAATAGGATGTTACTTACCTGCATTGTGACACCACTGAAGAAGAAAAAGTCGAATTTGAGGAGGCATATCATGATCTGGTAATATTGGTACATGGCTGCGGATCTATAATTAGCAACGGCTCGGAAGGCAAGGAACTCTAGAAGCGTACTCTTCATCTTGGGGTTAGCTCCAACGACATGGAAAATTGCCCAACTACATGCAAGGTGTCAAAAAGAAAGCGTTGGAGGCAATGCTATCACGCACCCGAATTCGCCGTACAGTTGTTTGATCCAGAATAGCAGGAAGAACCACGATGCTCCAATTACGCATGGGGCGACGATGAGGAAAGGTTGGATTTTTTTCCACAGCGGCGTTCCACAGTTCTAGACACTTGTCAGTTCAGTTGATGCATACGACTTCGCATAACGTACACTATCGTCACATTGGTCGTCCGTAACAAGAGCCGTCCTGGTTTGATGTATCTGCAACGCGGCAAATACAATTAAGGCCCCGTGAAAAACTGGAAAAGTTCGATGCGGTTATCTACTCGCCCAATCAATGAAAGCAAAAAGAACGAACTCAGTATTCCGAATAGTTGAATGATATTGCGTAGTCTCAGAGCATCGAACGCCATGAAGAGTTCGAACAGTCTGAATGATGCATGATGAGCATCGTCGTAACAGCTCTGCGGAAGGCGCTTACTCGGCGAGGGCGAATAGTGCGAGATAACATGGCACTGTCTGGCAGACGGAGCTTCGCGTAAGGATCCACTATTCTCCGACACGAGGCTGGTACACATGCCTTATATCTCGTCTCTCGTATGTCCACAAATTCGTCGACCTGGCCGAAGGATGGGCGGTTGAAATCCGTATCATTTGTTTAATTAATAAAACTCACCTTTTGGAAGCTGAGTGCGACCATCACCAGTACTGCGATTGCCTCTATTTAAATGGAATAACCTCTTTAATCCTCAAAACCGTCCTCAAAGCTGCGAATACTAACGAATTGTTACTGCAAAAGGTCAAGAAATTAGTCATCCGGAAGAGCACAGAATCACGAAATTACTTACTTGTTCCTATGAAGGCCCGCTGGGCTCGAGTAGCAAGCAGAGGCTCAACGGCCATGACGAGTAGCACGTCGACAAGGAAAAGAAAGGAATGCAGTGACAGGTGTTACGCCTGGCGTTGGGAGGATTAAAAAAGGCGAACAGCCCCATGTTCTCACCCTTGGAGGCGCGTGTCCCTGTTCGCCAAGACCCGGATAACAGGATATTGACAAATTGCTCAATTACCGGCTGGTGGCAGTGCTTCCAGTGAATGAGGTCATATCAAGTCCCCTTATTCCAATGCACATCTCATCATGGTAAAATGCAGAGCATTGACAAAAAGACTTGTACTGCTTGGCTCAGACTCCACTAAGCGAAATACACGATCGAGCCAGGTCGATCGATCACTTGTAAGCTGGTCTAAAGATTGTTTCCGACAACGGCGCTGGCCAACAGTATGCAGTTTGTCAATTTAATTTCCAGGTTTTCTCGGGTTTACAGCTTTCCGGAACCTTGGTTTAGTGAATCATATGGTGTAATAAATGGAATACTTATTGAACGGAATTTAATAGTGTGATGGTCTACTTACTGGCCATGTTTCGATGTTCAAGTTTGCAAGGTTTTCGAGGTTTCGGGAGAACGCACTTTAGTTATGGCTTCCGTGAAAACCGTAGTTTTCAGCTAGCGTGGTTTCCAGGTTTCCTTGTGTTTTTCGGGTTATAAAACCTCTGGAAACCTGCTAGTCCCTATGATGGCCTGACTGGACAGCGGCACCCATTTCGATGATCCTGTTCAGAAAAATAATTCTTGTACAGCAACATCTTATTGGTTTCCTTCGAACTTGTCCTCGTTCCCCAAGTCCCAAAGAAGACGCCAGACGCAGGTAATCGAACCATGAACGGATATATAAATTATCATAAAAACACTTTAGATATGTGTCAAGTACGCAACAGAAGGTTTTATCTAAAATCCTCTCTCCCTCCCCGCTGCTTCCACTGTCAAAACAAATATCCATAACACATCCCAAAGGTAAAACGAATTAACGAAAGGAGGGAAGAGAAAGTAGCAAAGATCATATATCCCAACAAGAAAAAATATTTAGACAAGGCAAAGCCTACCATTATTCATCTCCTTCGTCGTCGCCGTCATCCATCAAATCGTCTCCTGCTCCCGCTACTCCAGTGTTCGTATTATTCTTCCCAATTTCCCCATCATGGCCAGATGAAGATGTGCCAAGCCCAGTTTTCTCAACGGCGTCTAAGTCCTTCTCTAAATCTGCCACATTCTCCCCCTCCTCCTGACCGTCCACCCCACCTCTTTCCTCAACGACGATCCTCAACCTCCCCAACTCCCTTCTCAATAATGAAATCTCATCGTCCCGCCTCTCCACACGGCCTTTCAGTAGACGAATATACTCGTTCCCACAAATTAACAGCTGCAGCTTACTGACACCCTTGTTTGGACCCTCGCCTCCGGCCTTGGGGGGCCCGCGGGGCGGAAGCGCACCAGGAAGCAAGGGCGTCGTTGGATGGAATAGTGGCGAGGTAATCTGACTTGGATCTACATCTGCGTCGTTTGGTAGCGCGATGGGGGGCAGCAACTTGCGGAGATCGTCAAAAGTAGTCTTGAGCGAGTCGCGCCGCTTTTGCTCTGCAGCTTTGTGTGAAGTCTTGCGGACATGCACTGTCGGTCCGCTTGCTCCTTCACCTTTGTTAGAAGAAGCGGAGGCAGTGGTGGCGATAGGCAGAGCGCGAGGCGTATTGGGTGTGGATGCGTTCATGGGTAAAGGGGGCGTTGGATCCATGCTGGGAGTCATGTTTCCTGCTACTTAAAGTTTCAGCGTCAATACAAACACTGGTCGGAGTATGACACAAAAAAACGTACCAGGCAGCAAAGGCTTTAAGTTGGGACTTACCACACTCGTCCTCCTCGTAGACACCCGTCCACTTCTCGTCGTAGTCACCCCAGCACCAGCACCGACACCTGCATCCTTTCCACGAATCGCGCCGTCCTTCTTGTTGCTCTTTGGCCGTGTCACAGGCGCAACAATCATGCTGGCATTATTGGGATTCGAAGAGGCAACCGAAGAACTAGCGCCTGCACTTGCCGACGTTAACCGCCCACTTCCCCCACCCGCATTGTTTATCCCTAGTCGTCCGAGTTTCATTATGCTCGCAGGCGTTACTGGAACCAGAGGCTGCTGATGTTGCTGCATTGTGGATAGCATATGATCTTGCTGACCCTGCTGGCTCTGGTTCTGGTTTTGAATTTGGTGCTGCTGGTGCTGGTCTTGCCCAAAATCCATACCACTCATATCCATCATCTCCATATTCCCCATCCCACTCCCAAACCCGCCCATACTCATCCCATCCACGCCGACACCCATCCCACCCATCCCCATATCCATGTCCATATTCATCCCGTTCATCCCCATGTCCATCCCCATCCCCATCCCCCCCATCCCCATCATGCCCCCAAAGTTCATCGCCATATCCCCACCGCCCATGTTCATGCCACCAACCCCCATATTGTTCATGCCACCCATGTTCATCACCCCTCCCATCCCCATGTCCATGTCCATCCCCATTCCCATATTGCCGGTATTGTTGCCATTGCCGCTTCCTTCATCTCCACCACCCCGACTTACACCATTCCCGTTCCCAGACATGGAAGAAGGTAAAGGCGGCGGCGGCATCGACCTATCTACTCCCCCTCCCCCTCCACCAGGGTCAGCATCGACATTCAAATCAACGGGCGAAGGCGAATCCTCCCCGACAGGAGCAGCCCGGCTCCTTGAACGCGTCCGTGTCGACTGCTCCAGCGCCATCGCTGAAGTCGGAGTTGACCGCAACAACGGCGTCGAGTTCGTTGACTTGGAACCCCGATAGGGTCGACGTGTATTCGTCGTTGTGCTGCTGCTCCGACTGCGGCTAGAACCAGTGATGCCAGGGTTAGCAGCAGTCGGCGTTACTTGTGCTCCCGCACTACCCGACGAACAGCGCGACGGATCAGGCGACGCCGAACCAGACCCAGACCCAGAAGAAGAATAGGGTGGGTCCACTCTGGCATTCCCACTTTTATTTCCAATAGCCCTGTCTCCGCTTCCACTCGCTTGCACAGGCGGTGGTGTAGGCCCTTTCGACCTCTTTCCGCTCCCACTGCCCTCGCCAAACACCAACGCCGAAGGTGACGTCGACGTATTCTCCCTCTCTTGGTTCACAAGCCGTGCAGCGCTCATCGAGAGTGTCGGCCTGATCGCTGGACTCTGCTTCTTCCTTGCGCTGCCGCCTTCGTCTCCGCTGCTTGAGGCTGTCCGCTTATTGCTGTTATTATTGCTGGTTCCCACTGCTCCAACCCCAACACCCCCAGACGCTCGGTGCGACGCACCCCGCATACTCGAGGCAGAACTACTCGCGGAAGAGGAAGCTGCCGTGGTAGGATGGGCTCCTAGCCATGGGCTGGTCAAAGGCGAGATGTCCTGATCCAGGATTGGCATCTGGTTCAGCGAATTTACTTGCCCCTGTCCGTGACCATGCATCGGCGACGCACTCATGCTTGTCTTCCTTCCTTGCTCAGGGCCAGACCCATTTTCCACAGGCCCTCCAGCTGGACCCAAAGTCAGCCCCGGAATCGTACCGCCTCCGCCCGGCAGCGGTCCATTGTATATATGGAATGCCAAACTCTCAGGTGCCGAATGTGGGGCAGAAGATGACTGGAAGCGGTGCTGTTGCATCGTATGCGAAGGATAGCCATGGTGTGCTTGAGGATGCCCACCACTGCCGTGGCCAAACGTATTGGGAGAGGACGACAGTGAGTGCGGATGCGACGCCTGCATTGGCGACGCAGGGAGGTGCATCGGCGACGTGGGGTGGTATATTGGCGACGCCGTCGCCTGATGCTGGTGCTGATGCTGAAAAGAAGCTGGCGACGTTGGCTGGTGGTACGGCGACCGCTGCTGCTGCTGCTGTGAATTCGACAATGCCTGGAGTTGGCGCTGCAGGGTCAAGTTCATGTGGCCCGAGCCGTTACCTGATCCCGAGGCAGGACCGGAACCAGATTGTTGGCGCATATGAGATGACCCAGGCTGCATGACGTTCGGGTTCGGAGAATGTCCCTGGGAGTGCGAGTGGGCATGCGCTTGCTGGCTGTGCATCGAATTTTGATTTTGAATGTGAACTTGAGCTTGGCTTTGGCTTTGGTTTTGGTTTTGGTTTTGTGAAGCGGAAGACGAGGGAGGAACTGGGACGAGGGCATGGGGTAGGGGTTCCATATACGTTCCGAGTCCGGAACCAAGGGGCGTCATAAAGTCCATTGACGGTCGTTGTGGCCGGATTTCAGCAGAGGCGCCTAAATCGTGACCCAGTGCTGTTAGCCATGTGATAAATCATAGTAAAAAGCAGACATCAAAAGCAAGAAAGAGATAAGGTCATACAAGAAGAAAGAAATCAGAAAGAGAAATCCAGCCCACACATACAAAATTGCATGCAGTCAACAAGAGTGAAAATATGAGTATGACTATTAGGAGGCCATCAGGGGCAAACGATGCCACTCCTAGCCACAAGGAGTTGACTAAAGCAATGACGAGCAGTCGAAATTCAGAATAGATCAGAAAAGGAAGGATATCTCCAAGAAAGACATTGAAAGAACGTCGAAATGTGATCAGAACCAGATGGAGCTTCAATTGCAAAACCATCCGTCTGGACGAAAGGCGACGATATTGGAAGTAGATGCATCGCAAAGGGCGTTTGAGGGCAGACGGGGCAATAAAACGCGCATATAATTAAGGCGACCTCGTTGCTCGATTGATGCATCAAATACGAGGCGCATAGAAACCAAAAGGTGCATCCAATAACGACAACCCCTTCGGTATATGGTAGTATGATAACCATGTGAAGACAATATCGCGGATGGGCAGGAACGGAAGAGCGGAAGAAGAAAAAAGCGGAGAGAAAAACATACCAGGTGTGGGCAGGCCAGTATAGTGATCCCCACCTGCTGCAGCTTGTCTTGAGGGATCAATTAGGGGGGATGTAGGGAGTACCGAGGGGGATGGACCACTGATTAATGCTATCTGTATCCCAAAAAATTGGGGATCTAATTAGCGGATTACGCGCTTCCAACGAGATGAAGGACGCACCTGCTGCTGGAAAATCTGGTTTTGCAGCTGTTGGAGTTGCTGCAGCTGGGAGAGCTTTATCTGCTGCTCAAGGAGCTGCGGGTTGAAGGAAGCGCCGGATGCTGTTGTGGGTGTCTGTGGTGAGACAGCCGATCCTCCGGCGAGCTGCTGCTGGACGATGCTGTTTTCTAGCCCTTGCATCTGGATGAGGTTGTTGAGCAGGGTCATGGTGAGCTGGGTATTGGGACTCTGGGGAGTTGTGCTGGTCGCGGAGGAGTCAGTGGCCGCAGACGCGGAGGCATTGGCGAGGAAAGGAGAGAAAATGTTGGGAATCTGGGCGTCTGGGGCGAGGAGGGAGGCGAGAAAGTCTTTTTGGTGTTGCGACGAGCTGGGATCCATGCTGGGCAGAAGCAAGCCCTCAGTCTACTTCCATCTGCATCTCAGGCACACTCCAGATCACGCGCTCAATCAGTCGGTCCGATCCCTTAAAATTCTGCATTTTCTTCTAGGCTTTTTACCACAGCAGTAGCAACATCTATCTCCTCTTTCCACAATGTATCGATGTAAGTCCTAGCTGAATCTACCCACATCGGGGAATCCCCAGTGACCTTTATCAGTGAGATTTTTTGAGCTCCCTGCCTCGCCTCCGTGATCAGGTCACCGCAAATTGATTTCAGTGTTGCTCTCCATAGGCTTTCGTTCTTTTGTGATATAACATCTCGTTTTCCGAGCGTAGTGTCTCGCCACTCTTGCAGAACCTGATCAGTATCTACCGGTACACTGTTGGCAGACATTGGAAGGATGTGGTAGAGCCTCAATGTTGTAATTAACCTGTAAGAGGGGTATGCTGGCGCTGGCAAAGAATGTATCGTCCAGTCCCTGTTGAAAGCATGGATCAATATCCAAGAGACATTCCACTTAAAAGGTAATGAAATATACCCCCAGTAACCTTCCTCGACCAGTACTTCCTTCATCCAAGAGCCTACCTCTGCTCGACCTCTAAACAAATCCTCAACGAGATGGCCGAGTTCGACCTCGCCTCCAGAAGCTTCATCATGGGTCCATCCAGGACTGGGTAGATTAACAAAACCGTATTCCGCAAACAAAGTCGCATTTGAATGTGCGCCGTATCGCAAGAACAATTCTCCACCACGGGAACTCGACGCCGTAGAAGGCGATAGCAGGACGAAGTCGTCACCAAACTTCCGTTTAGTCGAAGGTCCTGTGTCCCACAATTCAGCGTGTGTTGCCTGTGGTAATGTATACGGAGGTGTTGTAGTGTGGTTAGCAAAATCAAGGATCGGACAAAGAGTCATGTTGTCCTGATCCGAACGGGACTTTGCCAGTCGGTGGTAAACACATCGAGTATTGACTGTAAAGCTCAGGGATAAGACGACCGAATACCCGGTAATGATCATTCAACGGACCATTCAACCAACCCCAAAGATAGTCTGCTTCGAGACCAGCTGCACTCGTCTTTGAGGTTCCTTTCTCATGCAAAGCCGGATTGCTTCCCTACAATTAGCCATGAGGTTATATGCATATTTCTTCTTGAAAGAAGAACCGACAAGGTATTTTTGAACTCTTTCCCAGTCTT
This sequence comes from Galerina marginata, assembly GCA_023014335.1. NCBI lineage: Eukaryota > Fungi > Basidiomycota > Agaricomycetes > Agaricales > Galerinaceae > Galerina > Galerina marginata. The sequence continues at coordinate 705,004 of JAECYW010000007.1, read as the reverse complement.
TATCGAAGAGTTTTGAGATTTTATGCAGTTTGGCAAGAATCCGAGGAGGCAAAGCCTGCATGAGTCTTTTCTCCAAGGTTGACGTCTCATGATTACGACGTAGTTTCCAGAGCCAAGTCAACGGATGGAAATCAAATCTTCGAGGGAGCACTGAGATATATGGACCAAAAAGAGGATCAAATGACTTATGACCATCCGATGGGCGATGCAGCATAAGATGCAACGAAACGAATTGAGTGCACGTCAATCTTGGTTTCGTAGGAGGATAGTGGGGTGCCAAAGTAAGAGAATTCAATAATGCCTTGGCGGGTATAGAGAATAAGGGTTTCGATGGCTCAATGGACTGATGGGCAAATAATCCATACCCTGCGCCTGCAGTGACAAAGTTCGAAAACTTGTTAAATTTGGACGATCGACGACTGACCAAGGCTGCTAGTAGAATGGACAACTACCGGCAAATTTTCTGGAGATATGTCCATGCCATGACTGGAGAGCCATTGGATTAAAATATTCCAATGTGGGTGCAGATGCGTTTCTTCGTCGTCGTCGACGTTCATGTTGGAAAATATTGCGTAATCCGGAAGAGGAAGCATTCAGGCGGACCGATCACGCACCGATCGCGAACTATTGCTGTATGGTCATTCCGATTCAGATAAGGACTTTGTGCTCCCACCAGAATCGATTAACGCGTCTTCTGGTCGGATTTTCTCATCGTGCTAATCTTCCAATTAATCTCTACCGATCTCCACATCGAAACTCCCGAAACATGTCTGTTTTCAACGCTACGCGACTCATTGGCAAGACCGTGCTCGTTACAGGGGCAAGCAGCGGCATTGGTGCTGTAAGCCGGCGTTTTGCTGCAGTCTTATTTTGCTCATGGTCTTCTGGAATCTAGGCTACTGCCATTCTTTTTGCCAAGGTGCACATTTCTGTTCTGCTCACGTTTTTGCCCGTGAACGATGCCGAACTTCGTTAGGGAGGAGCCAATGTCATTCTGCTTGCTAGGAGAGCAGAAGCACTGGCCAAAGTCAACGATGCTTGCATTGCCGCCCACAAAGAATCTGGTCTGCAACAAGGCGGAAAGTTTGCCTCCATTCAGCTGGATGTGTCCGATAGGAAACAAATCGCTGCCCTGTGGACCAAAGTTCCCCAAGAATTACGAGAGGTTGATATTCTTGGTGTGTTTATTACTTAGAAGCGAAGACATCGTTGGCCAACTGCTTTGTCGCTGTTTATAGTCAACAACGCTGGCTTCGTCAAGGGAATGGAACATGTCGGGGATATTGCTGAGGATGAAATTGAGGCCATGTTCGCCACAAATGTCTTGGGACTTATTGCGATGACCCAACTTCTTGTCAAAGGTCTGCACTTTCTCCCCCATGAAAAATTTGCTTAGGCCTCCCAAGACTTCAAGAAGAAGAAATCTGGTCATGTCATCAACCTGGGCTCTATTGCGGGCATTGAACCATACGCAGGAGGAAGCATTTATACCGCGACTAAGCACGCGGTCAACGCGTTCTCAGGCTCCCTTATGAGGGAGCTCGTCAACACCCCCATTCGCGTCACAGAAATACAACCAGGCAAGCATAGGCACTGTAATCAGACAAAACTCTTTCTCAACCGTTTGTGCTTTAGGTATGGTCGAGACAGAATTCTCCATTGTCCGATTCCGTGGAGACACCGCTGCGGCCGCGAAAGTTTACGAGGGTCTTGAGCCATGTAATGTTTACCAAAATCTGAATATCTCACCGAGCTAATATCGCAATTGTACATAGTAACTGCCCAGGATATTGCAGAAGAAATTGTTTGGGCCGCCTCGCGTCCTCCCCACGTCAACATCGCCGAAATGCTCATATTCCCTGTCAACCAAGCCAGTGCAGGCATTAAATATCAGGCGCCGAAGTAAGAAATACCAACAAATCCAATTGTATTTTGCATACATGCGAATGCATACTTATATAGGAGACATAAGATTATAGTGCCAAATGCTGCGCTTTAGTATTATGTTTGTTGTGACACTGGGTATAGGCCAACTATATGAGAGACTAGCTTGAAAAGACAAATAAAGCAAAAATCCCAGTATAAAAGATGGTATATAACCAAACTGCTATGTCATGCTTCCCCGAAATCCATCCTGAGATAAAATCTCACTTCTTCTTGCCCTTTGAACGTGTATTCTTCACCACAATCTCTGGCGCAGCCGGTGGGACGTCATTGTCATAAACAATCTTCTTCACGGTAATATTTTCCTGGACGAGGTCGGCAAGGGGTGAGTCTGCGTAAGGCAGGTTTCCCAGCGTGTCCAATCGGAGAGCCTAGGGTCCAGGTCAGCTCAACCGAAAGTTATCTAATCAACGGCCAGATACCAACCTTAGCAGTAGGAGCTAGGATGCCCTTCAAGGATCTATTTTCCTTTAGAGTTTGCCGACTCCCAAGCTGGACTTCATCAAGATACACGGTTGTAAACAGTCCTCGGTCCCATTTCACTCGACGTTCCTGTTGTTCATCCGTCACTTGCGCATCGGCTTCCACAAACAACCTAGTTCTTTTCATGCCTCGGCCAAGTCTTTCCGGAGTTTCGTAGTCTTCCTCGTCTCCAGCCCCTCTCCGATGCTTCACGACTTCCTGGTCACTTTCTATCGGTTCTTCACACGGACTTGAGTACCCAAAATCGCTAAATCCTTCAATATCGCTAGAGGCCATCTCGTCGCTTCGTCTAGCCCGCCGTTTGGCCCTTTCTGCCCGTTGCTTATCCTGTTCCTCCTGTTGCCTTTGGAGAATGGTGCGGATTTTTACAGCTGGACTTTCAGGACGAACACCCTCCTTACGAATGACTTCTGTTTCCAGATTGGCGGCGAGATATCTTTGATTGCGCATGGTGTTAGACGTCGTAAGGTCCTTTAGCGCTGTCATACTCATTCCAGAGAAAACATCATCGGACCGAGATGTAGGAGGCTTCCGGCGAGAAGTGGTCGGTCGTGAGATCGATTCGTTAAAGACGTCCTGCGTGTTTGCAGTTCGTCGAGAACGAGTCGTCCGACGTAAGCCGGGCAGAGAAGGATCCGCAGTTGAACCATAATCAGTGACAGTAACTGAGGGTATAGATACAGGACCGGGTGGTTCCTCTGAAGAATTTAAAACGGGCAAGTTCTGAGACGGATCTTGCTTCATGGGGGACCCTGGTGATAGCTCATCCACCTCATCAAGATGACTGGCGGGTTCTTTGGATGCCCACGGCCCGTCATCTGTCGGTCGAGGATTGTACACAATAGTTGGTAACTCTGTTTCTTGCGGTGGGGACCGGGGTGGCGTTATTTGTCGAGGTCGAGGTGGATCGACGACTCGGCGGATACGAACAGGGCCTTGTGAGGGTTTCTTACCTTTGGAAGGCAATGAGGTGGTAGGGGCGGGCGTAATCTCGGCGACTTTTGCGGGTCCACTAGGTAGTGCGGTAACTGGCGGAACTTGACGTAAAATAACCATCCGAGGTTTTACTGGTGAGGACTTTTCTGGTTCTCGCTTTCGTTTGAGCAAAGTTGTTGATGTCGATAGAGTCGGGTTAACGCGCGATGTTGTGCCTCCAGCAGCCTTTCTAACCTCTGCGACACGAATGCCTTTCTTAGGAGCGACTGCAGGGTCTGCGATTGATGGTTTCGGAGGAGGCTTTGCAAAGTGAATAGAAAGTCAGACAACTCGGCTGATAGTAAGGCATTAGGAAGCTACTCACTCTGGTTACGTTGGCCATTCTTGGAGTCGTGGGTTTCACCTTCTCTCCAGATTTCGGATCGACAGTGCGCGCATATGGTTTTGAGCCAATTCGCGGTATTCTACTGGTGACTTGCTTCAAGCTGGACTTCAAAGGACTAGATTTCGCTTTGGCGGTGTCAGTCTGTGTAGGCACTTGTGCACAGGACACGGATGTCTCATCAGAAGGGGCTGTCGTAGGTTCGAGAGGGAACGGAAGTTTAGAGACCATAGAAGATTTATTCGGCGTTGGGGGCACTTTTTCTTTACCTTTTCCCGGCACGAGGCCCCGATGAATCGGGTCAGCGGACCGTTCTCTCTGGAAAGGTAACGGCTTTGAAGGGCTCGCATTCAGATGTTTAGAAGTTGAAGGGGCAGGAGTTTCAGAAATCAAAACGCGTCTTGCAGAAGTAGGCACAGAAGTTAAAGGCGTTCCGTTAGGTTTAAATCCCAATTGAACAGCCTTTTGAGGAGAAATGTGCCCCTGGGCAATGGCTTCTGCAATTGGAATTCTGCGAGCAGGTGTGTTGGAGGGGTCATTAGGCGCTGGTGTTTGTATTCGGTATTTGGTGGGGGAAGTTGAACTTTTCGGTGGACTTGCAAAGCGAATCGGGCCTGTTGGACGCGCTGGAGTACTGGGACCAGCAGCCTCTACTGGCGGGGCAAACACAGAAAATGAGAACATTGGTTGAGAGGTAGAAGGTTGAGCTTGATTGACCGAGAAGTCGGCATTGGGGTCGGTGGCTGTGAATGCCAGGCTAGCTAGTACGCTTGTCGATGTAGGAGACAGAGACCCAAGTTCGCGTCGGAAAGATAGAGGAGCCTTCCCTGGACTACGATGCTTGACTCGAATAACAGTAGGGGTAGCTCGGGAGGGCGATCGTTCAGTCTCCTCAGCTTCGTCCTGCGAATCACTGACTATTTCATCGTCGAGTTCGGCATTCACGACCTTCTTTTTAACCAGAGTTCGAGCGCCCGAGGGAGGGGCAGTGAAAATGAGAGGGTGAGGGCTTGGAGGAGGGTTTGGTGTGATACTTCTGCGAGGACGCGTAGAACGACGCAAAGGGGTTGTTATCAACTCTTTCGGCAATGTCTGATTAGCCTGTGTGCTGTTGGAAGGTTCCTCGTCACGTCGCTGTTGTTCTACGGAAGCAGAAGGAGCAGGAAGTGGTTCTCCTTCCCCGGGAGGGGCTTGATCATCAACCGCCATGGGAGAACCTGTATCCCGAATGCCAGTCTCTGACGAGACAGCCACCACTGGGATCTCGACTTGAGGACGAGGGCTTGGTGAATTGACTGGTTCAGGGGATTGAGAAAGTAGGTCGTCTACAGAGAGTATTGTTTGAGGTACCAAAGATGAAACGGTAGGCACTGAAGTATCGGGGACAGCATTCCGGGTTGGTGGCGTTGTGAAAGAGTCGAAAGAAATCAGGTCCTCTTGGGTTGCTGAGTCCTTAGTAGATATTTCAAGGGGTGCAATGGGCTGGTGATCTGGTTGCCTGTTTACAGTATATACCAGAAGCGGATTCTCCTCATCGTCTTCAGGTTGATCACTGATGTTTAGGGACATAAGGTCGGCCTGGTAGTCCGTCGTTGTGTCTTGGACGGTCGTGTGATACGGGTCAAACAGACTAAGGGTCGGAGGCGGACTAGGTGGAGGCGAAGGATTGTCGAGAGCGTGCATAATCTTCTCTGCTAGGGCGGACGATGGTTCTGGAGCGAGACATAGTCGTGGGCAAAGGGGTGCGAGTTTACGAACTGGGACTCACCGTCAGGAAAAGTTTCACCATTTTGCGGTGTGCCAGAGCCTGATTTGAACATGTCTTCATCGTCGTCGTCGGCTTCGTTGACAAGCTGAGCGACTTGTTCTATATCCTCCAAGTCTTCCCGAGCCTGCAGGGAGTCGGTGGGTGTGGCCGACCTTGGCCGAGGACTGGATAGTCTGGGTGAGCGCCGCAGGGATGAGTGAGATGGAGGCGGAAAGAGGCGCTTTGAAGCAGCAACGAATTTGCGTTCCGGGGTTTTGAAAGGGCCAAAGTAGAGACGAGCAGATTCAGTGTTATAGGCATCGCTATCGGACGCGGATGAAGAGACGGGAGATGGGGTGTCAGTTCTGTCGATATCCATGGGCTAGTAGATTGCATAGATTAAACTCCGGGCCACTACAAGACGGCGGGATGGCTAGGAGTGGAAGTCGGAGCACAAGTTCAAACAACCGCCTCCAAGTCGCGACAAACCAAACAACACGTATCCACGTGATCTCTGTAACGTTCTATCTAGTCTTGTCCACTACACTTCACTTCCTTAGCACATCTCAGACTTCCGCACAGCAGCTCTCAACTACGGGGATTCGGTATCGTCAGTTTCCATTGCCTCATGTCCTCGATCATCAGATACCACATACCTCGTTGTTTTCTTCCGTCAGATTGACAATTGCCCGAGCCTGCTCCTCGATCCTCAGTTTCAGCTCCTTTATCAAGGCACCTTGATCCGATTCAGCGTCACTCAAACCCTTTAATGCTCGCGAAGTAGGCATGCATCCAGCGCCCATTTTTTGCCTCTTCACGTCTCTCGAACTCCCATCATCCACGCCCTGAAGCAGCTCGCCTGCATGCACAATATTCATGTTTTTTGCCTTCGTTTGGAGCTCCGTGATCTCAGGGTCGTCCCATCTCTTCCGCTTGCCCATATTGCGTACCAATGCAATCGCTTGCTCCGCCTCGTTTCTGATGGAAAGCACCGCGTCCTGCATGTGGCTGTCAACCGCACGCGTTACTTCTTCGGCGAAAATATTTATTGCGTCCTTCCAGATCTTTTGGCACGCTTCATTGTTCTTTTCGATAAGACCTTTACAATCTTCTTGAGTAAGCAGTGAGCGTGCGAGCTGTGGTGCAACGGCGTTTTCGGCAGTGCTTGTTATGCTTTTGAGGGTCTGAGAAATCTTCCGGAAGGTCTCGGTCTTGGACTCTTCTTTTCTCTGGACCTCGCTCAGTTGGTCTGTCTCTCTGGAAATGCTAAGATTTCGGTTGGACCTTATTAAAAGTTCCATCTAGACCAGCGGCGTACCTGGCTAAATTCTGAAAGAGTTGCATGGCTTTGTCTGAGCCTAGAACACTTGCTAATAATGTGTTTTCTGAATGTCTCTTCAACGGCGACCCTTTTCTAATATGATACTGTTTTGCTTGACTCCCAGAACCTGCTGTAGAGCTCAGGTTTTGATATGATCCGTAAACTTGCTTTGTGCTTCCGCTGGTATTTTTTTGCAAAGGTGATTCTTTAAGATCGTCGCCACCGACGTGCAGCTAAAACCAAAAAGTTGCAATTGGTTAATGCAAGATCCAGAGAACACAATGACGCATACATTTCCCGCGGTTTGCTTAGCCTCCGCCTGACGATTGCCCATTGCATTTGGCTTTTCCCTAGAACTGTTTAGTTGCGTACATTCCATTGACAAAGTTCTCTGATCTGCCCAACCTTGCCACCGGATACTTCTTGAAAGGACTCCTGCCGCGATCCGGGCTTTTAGACCGCTTTCTATATCTCATCCCTTGAGGACCTCGAGAAGAGCTGCGATCCTTACGTTCATTTGAAGAAAAATCGTCTTTGTAGCTGCGAAGGAACAAATCTGCCTGTGGGACCAATGGCGTAGAACGATACGACTTCGTTTTGGTCTTGCTGTCTGGATTCAGTTGTTAATGAGATGTTGAAGTTCGGATTTCAAGCGAGGTTATGGGAGCAGGTCGTTGACCGGAACAAGAAAAAGCAGAAAAACCCGGAAGCAGATTGACTTACTGGGCCAGTTGGGATTATTTGGATGCATGAAGCTATGAAATATGGACTCGCGGTGCGAATAAAAAAGTGCATGCTCATACCGACATCTATCGCCATCTCGACAAGTTTGAGGTAATGGTCGGCCATCTTCAGTGAAATACTAATACGATAAGAGAGCTTGAGTACCATCATACAGCGAGCAAAAGAAAACGCCAACACGGCAAGGGGTGCAACTGGGGTCGGTACGATTTAAAGTCGACATACGATTAGGCGAGATACAGATTCCAAGGATATCGTCCAAAGGTCGATGATAATACGATATTGATTAGATTCAGAATTAAAGGTTTTGAGTTGGGCCCGATCATTTGCTTCCGATTACATAACACTGACAGCAGTGAACATGTGATTATTTCTCGGCCCGGAGTGTATTCTGCATCCGATCTCCGTCTCGCCATGGTCTATTTTCAAGATATAGATTCCCAGCCACGAGCTCTTCTGTACCAGTCTTGGGACTCGGATGTCGACGGTCTGTGTGGTATACGGTGTATCGATTGAAATTCGTGAATATCTATAAGATACGAAGTAAACGCGACGCAAAATGCAACTCGGAGTCAACCAAACAGAGTCAAGACGTATGGCATTACTCTGCTCCGATACAGCGCGACTAGCTGGAGTTAAATAAGGTAGTGATACTTTTCCATAGACCTTATTGACCTTCTTATCCCACATTTTGATTGTGGCCCAGGTTGTGCTTCCTTGTATATGGGGGCTCTTCTGAGCATTGTCACTATCACCTTCATGGGTGCCTTCTTCTCTATCGCCAGGCGCTCATATGCCGACAGTGACCCCATCGTGCACTTTGCTACAAAGCCTGCACTTCTGGCAGTCAAGAAAGGAGACGGTGGGGACGAAGTCGAGCAGGTATCCATAAAGGTCTTACTAGAAACGAGATGCAAGAGCCTTTTCATCCAATTTCGTCCGTTGTGGTGGTTATTCAAGTAAGATCTATCGCAAGATATAGGCTCCTTTTTCTTATTCTTCCCAGTGGTCATCTGCAGACAATGTACTGTGTGATGGGCGATTTCTCGAAGAACGATCGTATGTGGTACAACCGGTGCGTTATGCTTCCTATCTTGCGATCACAAAGGCTTATTGCAGGCACACATGTTTCTAGGACGTACCTGCGATTAGCGGATGGCGGCACTCTGTATATATCTTCCACATACTGTCGACGACCCTGACGCTAAATGTTTGACCACAGAGGTCTCGACTTTGCACCAGCTGATCAATCAAAGGTCAAAAGCGACGCTCCCATTGTGATAGTGCAACATGGTCTAACAGGAGGCATGTTCTTTGACATCTAACTTGTCTACTCGTTCTCACCCGCTTATTTTCTAGGATCCTATGAGCCTTACGTTCGAGCTATACTAAGCCGCGCCTGTGCTCCTGTTGAAGAAGGTGGCTTGGGATATCGTGCAGCCGTTATCAATTTCCGTGGATGTATGTCACAACCATTAAGCTCCTGCCTCGTTCTCAGCAGCGTTCTAGGTGCCGGAGTGCCCATTACGAGCCCTCTTTTGTATTCGGCAGGGCACACGGATGATACCCGTCAGGCTGTAATGTATATCGCGCACCAATACCCCGATGCGCCTCTTTTAGGCCTTGGATTCTCTCTAGGTTCAAATGTTTTGACCAGATATCTGGGTGAAGAAGGCACTGCCAGCAGAGTGCATTCAGCATGCGTTCTCGCATGTGTAAGCCCTCGTTTATGTGACGAGGATTAATTCTGACGCTGGATTTCGATCAGCCCTGGGATCTCAGGCAGAATAATCACGGGTGCGTTTGATGTGTATCCGTTATAATGATCATAAATTTACGTGACGCTTCCAGTCTTCTTAATTCTTTCACTGGAAAGCACATCTACTCTAAAGCTATGGGAGGAAATCTCCTGAAGCTCATGAAGCGACATTTACATGCTTTAATCCAAGATCCTGAACACGATGTAGCAAAGGCGGCTGGAGCCGCACTTATGTTAAAAAACCCAACTCTTGAGAAGTTTGACGACACATTCACTAGAATTGCGGGCGGTCCATCTCCCCATTTCCCGTTCCGTGATGCAGACGCATACTATATCTGGGGCTCGAGTCATAAAATGGTAGGAATGGTCACAGTTCCATTCCTCGCCATCAATGCCGCGGACGACCCCGTTGTCCGACACGTACCGATGGATGGTGGAGGAAACGGATTGGTTGTAATGGAGCTCACCAAAGGTGGGGGACATCTAGGATGGTTTCAAGCGGGAACAGTGTCTGTCGACCGCTGGACAACGAAACCCGTCCTTGAGTGGTTAAAACTTGTCGGTCAAGATCTTGTTCACGACCCCACTCCAAGAGGACTACCACTCTATATAGACGAAGAAGGATTCTTACGGGAAAAAGGAAGGGAGAGTCTAGGGTGTAAGGTAATTGAAGGTGGTGGGTTATTTGACGGAAACGGAGGCGAAGATGGAATGCTCAAAGGACTGTAACTTCGAATTTGTGGAACTATATGTATTCTGTAGGGGGGATAGAGGCTATTAGAGGTAGATGTTATGAAAAGAAAATGAAATAGGTGTACAATCGTCAATCGCTGTCGCTGAATGTGAGTGCTTCTTCTTGCTCTTCATCGTTATTCGTCCTGTCGTATTGACTGATGTCGACTGAAACGGCTCCTTCTTCCACGAGGGTCTCATCGTCCAGATCTTTGTTGCGTTCGAACAATTGCCGCCCTGCGGAAAATATATCAATAAAGGGAAGAAAATGTATTTGTTAATTCTTACCTGATAGTCTAGCGAGCGATCTTTTCCATTCCTCTCGTTCTTTGGGGCTGAGGCCTTTCAGTCTTTCCTCCTCGTCTTGCATCTTTTTCGTAGCCGTTTCTTTGTCGAATTTGGTTTTCCATATCATGAAAGATTCGGCCGTTACGGGTGTGCCACGAGTACGCTTTTCTTCCTCCTAATTTTGACACTGGACTCCTCATCACGGACTAAAATCTATGCGACTTGGACGTACCTCCAAAGCCAGACGTTCCTTTTCGGCCTCTATTTTCCCCACCTCTTCAATTTTTGATCGGACAAGTTGAGACAGTTGCTCTCGAAGGTGAGATACTAGAGTGAAGGTCATCGCCATTCCAAGGTTCTCCTCCCCCTGAATTCGAAATGCGTACCACATTTTATGAGGGAGAGAAACAACGACCTACCACCTTTCGTAATTCCGTCAAGAGATTTTTGGCATCGCTTTCGTTGATATTTGGTTCGTCGTCGTGCTTCAGAGCTAGAATTGGAAGCTCCTCAGGGTATGCATCATTGTAATGAACGCATAGTGTCACTTGAACTGTTGGAAGACGATAATTTAATTGATGATCATGGATTCAGGATTCCAAGGGAAACGAGACCATTATCGGCACCATCTGGAATGTCGTCTGCCTCAGCTTCTATTTCGATATCATTCTCGGATAGTCCTTCACATCATCAAGAACTTCAGCGTTGGTCAAAGCTGAATCTTGTTAAGGATACAGACTGTGGAGCTCTGTCGGGTAAATCGATTCTAGCACCTGTTGAGCCATGAGAAGTAGTAAGAATGGGAAGTGGGGTGCCCATAGTTACCTCGAATTCCTCGAGGAGGGCGTCCGACATTTTTGTATGTCATGTACAGACGGTCAAGAAATAAGATTATCTTATCCGGGCTATTTGAACTCACTGACCAGAGTCACGTGATATGGTCAGTAGTTCAAGATTCAAATTGCAAGTTTTAACTAAACTTTTCCGTCACCACTGCTTAAACGCGTCGAAGTCATGCAAAGGCTGGCCCAACTCTTGTCATCATCTGCTCTTCGGGTTAATCACTTAGGTCTTTGTATTTCCCGTGCAAGGACCAATTTTTATATTCCAACAACTTTTGCCACCTTCCCTGCTTTGCATAGAAATGTGCGTCTTCTGTCGTCCACCACCTACTCAGAGCACCCAGTGTCAGAGGCATTAGAGAAGAAATTCAAAGCTGCCCAAACTCCCGAGGATAGATGGAGGGAGAAGTCAAGGAGAGCCCTGGAGGACGCGAAGAACCACGGTCCTGCTAATGCGTATACAGGTGGGTGCTAGATTTCGCTAGCATCCTCTACCCCTATTCTGACCTACCTTCAAGGTCGTTGTGTTGTAAACGCATCGGAAAAGCACCTAGCTGCGTCGTTCAGAAAGCTTGAAGCCATTCTCTCTCGTAACAAGGTTCGACAACATCTTCGATTGTCAGAGAGACACGAGAAGAAGGGAGTGAAGCGCCGTAGGTTAAGCAGTGAGAGGTGGAGAAAGCGATTCGCAAATGAAGTACGCGCAACTTGCATCTAATCTTTTGGTCTGTGCATAAAACTTACCGTTGTTTTAACTCAGGTGAGGAAAAAGGTCCAACTCGTAATTAAAATCCGGGATCGTGGTGCCTAGCGACTTCGCCAGCGGCCCCGCGGAAGGCTCTTGTAATTAGGCAGGCGTTGTGCTGCGGTTCCAACCCCAAATTTGAAGTTCCGGAACCTGTGGCAGGAATTAATGGCACCGGCTGTGATCTTGCCCCACTATCATCTAGACCCTTTCAATGGTAAAATGAAGCCTTCTTTCTCCACATCCCTACGCAATGCAATGACCAGGGAATATCTTCAATGAAAAGTGTGTCTCCCCGTTGTCTCGAACTGAGTCGCTTGGCAGGATCTCGAACTCACCAAACCTCATGTGTCAAAGTATATTCACCGAAACAATGATCGCTTCAAATATTTGGCACCCACCAAGTTTGATGCACGCTGAAATTCGTGTTTTTATAGGCGGACATAGTAAGGTCTGGCCTGCTCCTCAGATGATGCAATCCCTTGATTCGCCCCCCGTAGCAGCATTCGAAGAAGTCAGCGTGTAGAAATAGGCTAGCCATCACTTGGGCTGCCGAAGTTCAAGGAAAGCTTCATACCTTGATTGGACTGCCGCTGCAGATCGGGAGATTCCGATGCCTCACGACAATATGTGTGTCCGTCTTCGAGAACGAGGCGGCATGCAGCCTTTTCCACACCCTTGCTACTTAAAATTCGAGCTCCCAATGACGGCGGCAACCCATCCTACTCTCGCAAGTCTCTCCTCGACTCCTCGAAAGATATTCCAAAATGTGCCACAACGTCGGTTTCTCGTCCAAAAGCGCTTGGTCCCGTTGACCCACAGATCTTGCTGAACAGGTGCTCGACGGACGCTACCACTCTTTGTGCGGTCATTTCTACGCCATGGCTACCCAAAAACAAGATTGTCTTCGAAGCAATTGCGTATTCAGCGAAAGACACACTCCTGGTTCGTCTTGCTTGCGATGTGCCATCCCGGGTTTCTGACCGGGTCATTGCACGTAGGATGTGTTTCAGCAGCTTGCTCTCGGATGATGGCCCCTCCAGCTCATAACCCGATACGGCTCAGCACGACGGTCTGTGCAGAATGCAACCTAAGATCTAGAGAAAAGGTGACCCAGGGAGGGTCTGCGCCATTTGCTGTGCGTGGCCGCTGACCGAAGAGCGAGGGGTGTAGAGTATTTATTCTAGGCCGACTGGAGACTGAGGCGCGCCACAAAATATGATGCATGATGAACGATCATGAGTATATCTATAAGCCTGAAATATATGTAATCGATACGTGGATGTGCACTGGCAAATAAAACGCGGGTATGATCTGGACAAGGAAAGTGGGATGCTGGTAATAATGATAAGCGTTGAACTGGACAATCAGATTCATCGATTCAGATGACGACCTGCTCAAGACCTGCTTTGGTAATTACGCAAATGGCAGTTGCCGTTTATGGTGTGTGTTGTTGCCTCACCTAGCCCTTGTTGTTTTTCGTCTTGTTCTATCTCAAGAACGACCAACCGGTAGTGACACTATTAAAATGGACTGCAGAAGTTGTGTCCGTCACTTTCTTATTCACTCCCTTCACATTGACCCCAAATTTTTGGACGACTACCACTTAATATTTCGCCCTTGATTTCGCCATGGGACGATCGGCCTATGACTTCGATACTTATGCAACCAGGGACCTTCGTACATATCTCAGGAGATTTGAACTACCCAAGCCCCCTCCATGCGACCAGCTCGACATGTTCCACCTTCCGACCACTACAATTTACAGCAAGAGCCACGAAAACAATAGGCTCGGGCTTCGTCTGGGAAAGTGGAAAAAATTGGAGAATATGTACTCCATCATGGTAGAAAACGACTCGATTAAAGGGTGTATGAAACTATAACCTCTGAAATCCCTGATATTTGACTGAACTATATGTTTGCTTGGTCGTAGGGCTCAACCACAACATTCCCGTCAAGCCGTCATTCCAGACTGATTCTCGCACAGATGTGCGCTACTGCCTTCCAGAAAAACTTGGTAGTTTATACTCACATAAGCCAAGTGAGATGTCTGCGTAAAACACGTTTGACTTCTTGAAAGACTGGGCGCTAATTGCCTTTTTTCAGTGTGCTTTCGTGGCTGCATCTTCCACTTGTGACTGCGACTCGTGTGCTGCATTCCACCGCTCTTGGGATCCAACATTGGCAATTCATCCCATCACCTGCCGACGACAATTCTTTATTCCGATATATTCGCTGGCAACCGCCGTTTGAACGTGGCTCTCTCGTAGTTGCTTATCAGACGCCATTTACTCTCAATGCACAGGATCTGCGGGAATTTATAGAATGCACTTCGGTGGGTAGAGGGCGAGACTTTTAAAGCCTAAAGCCCTCCTAATATTCGAGAACAGTTTCCTGATTTCGATATGGTGACTAACAATAAACTGGAAGCCAAGTATCGACTATGGGCAAAAGTAAGATGCGAACCATATCGAAAATACTCTGTTTCGACTTAAGGTCTTTGTCAGATATGGGATGCGTGCAACCACTCATGCAACCACGCAGAAAGTAAGTGGTTCGTGGTCACAACTTACACGCACTGGGTGTTCGGAGCATTTTCAGCGGGTGAGGTCCGTCAGTCTATTACCGTGGATTATTTGTACTGATGTCAATACAATTCAGGTGGAACGGTGGCTTTCGTCTCACCCATACTTCAATACAGTAATGCCTCACCAACAATCCTCGAATGGATAACGTACTGGGTTGCATCATCCATGGCAATACCGGGTGCCTTTGCTCTTCCCCAGGTGGGTGACTACGTGGTAGATTGTTGAGACCACGTCGACTATATCCCATGTCCCGAGATTCAGGACTCGAAATGTTTATTTCGATTACAACTTACTTACGACCAACCGTGATTTATGTAGGTCGATGAACCTATACCCACGGAAGATGTTGATATGGAACCGCCAGTTGGACTTGGGCCCTTCTATGTCCCCAGAGCGCCAAGATCCGAATCTGCATGGCCAGGCAAACATCATGGTGCTTATTAGTTCTTCTGTGTATCAACGATCAATTGACACCTGCACCCTTGACAGAACCGGGAGAGTCAGCAGGTGTGGATTTGGAATCAGTCCTATCTGGTGAGGGAAGCTCGAAGTCGGTTTTTGGTGATGGACACCAAATTGTCATTGAGACGTCCGACATTCAAAAGTGGCTCTCAAAATGCACAACAGCAGTACATCACCGGCTTGATGAGGACGATTTGTTCGCTCCTGCTATCCCTGAATTCGAGTTCCCTGAAAATTCGCACTTTGACCCCGGTGCCTATCGCGGAGAATGGATGCATTGCTCTTGATGTTATATTATATACCTCCATTGCATGTAATTTACAACTCATAATTATAAAATCGTCGTGGATTGCGGTTGTCGGTTACTGTTTTCTGACGGTTGAGTCAGCGGAGTATGGCCACCATGCGACGAACTTGGAGTCCTGCCTAACCCATCTTGTGACTGTGAATGTGAATCTACTGGATTGGTCAATGAAGTCAGTTGTGACTGTGAAACAAAAAACCGCGGTCGCTGGCCCCGTTGAGCAGGTGGAGGTACCTGAATAATTATTAACTCGTGAAAATTAGAGATAACACAGAAGACACACAGAAATGATGGAAGAAATATAGGGATAAGCCTGTTGATCTTGTACTGAGTAGAATTCAAGAAGAATGCCAAGGGCGTCTGCGAAAAATAGTTAGACTATTCGATCAACGCAAGAGCAAGTCAAACAGACCAGAAACTTGGCGAAGCTCTGTGTCGGTCAAGTTATAAGAGTCAATGGCAGCTCTGGATGCATCTGGAGACGGTGGTTTATGGGATGGGGGGGTTGGGAGAGAGGTAGATGGGGCAGTGGCGGAAATGCGGGCATCGAGTGAGGGTGAGTTCGGACCATCAATGATTCGCTGAGAGAGGACATAACAGGCAATAGCTATTAGTCTGGGATGGTATAGGATGCACAAGGGGGTTCTATAACTACTGGGACGTTAGTAAATTCCACATCAGATGGGCTATTTATCACTAACGAATCATGAGCAAGACTCCACGCATATTCCTGAATCTCCGGATCGCTCCCTAAGGATTCGAACAAATCTAAGAGCTCTGCATGGGGACTTTCCACAACAAAATCAAAGCAGAGTGCTTCCAATAGGACTTCTTCCGTAAGGAGAATAGCTGATTGGCACAGATCAACTTCCTACACAACACATTCAATTACAGACATTTAATTGAGAGATCGCCACGCACCTTGCTATCGGCTGGGATAGTCGAAATATCGGTGTTCTGAACCTTGGCCTGATACACCCTAGCTACATCTCGCAATTTTCGCCCACATTCCTCGGTTTTTGTCGACAAAAAAATACAAGACGCTGCCACATCCTGTCATATAGTCAGTTGTCGCCCTATGAGTCTGACTACTTGAAGTACCTGACGGTGGAAGTCTTCCATTGAGTAACGCATGTAGAACCGATGGAACCAAGTGGCCGCCGTGCACATCGCCGAGGTGGGACTGCGAGTGAGATGAGAGAGAATACAAGAGAGTCAAACTATAAAACTGACAGGGCTAGAGAAGACCCCAGACGAAAGAGAAACTCGACGCCTCGGGCTCTGTCGTATAGTTCTTTCTCCAAACAGCAAGTTGAGGGCGTAGCGTTCAACGAACTAGTCGAGAAAAGCCATTGTGAAGAAGAATCTGTATTCATTTCCATTAAATGGGTGTGATAATGAACTTTGGTTTATCCAGGGACAGAGGATGGGGAAAGAGGATTGTCCATGGCGGATTACATAATCTAATTATAGTTCCTAAAATAGATGACCCAAACGCGTGAGCGCGTTTTCAACAAGTTTTATCAATGACACGATAGTGATATGAACTGGCAATGTTGGACGTATAAGGTTGTTTTGTGGGTAAATTTTCTGGCTCAGAACAGATGTTCAAACTTGGATTGCACTGCTAACTTGAAGAGGCTCCGACTTCAACTTCAACAAATGAAGTCAAAGAGTCACGCAGTAAGGGGCCCGTTATCGGTTCATTTCAAGGGATGTGAGGTGGCAATTTAAATTTTTATCTCAACTGTATCAGAGAATCTTCACGGTGTGGAGGCAAACTTTCGGTCAATCCTTTACATAACTTGCCAAGACAGCGGCGTCGTAGTAAACTCAAGTGAAAGCAATAAATTGCGCGATGAATATCCCTTGCTTTAGTGCACTGGAATAGTTGTTAGATTTCTTTTGATCTTCGATATTGTCGTATTATAAATATACTTGGTGAATGTGATAGGCTGAAGTAAACGTCAATGCCGGAGGCAGGTCGACAGGTGAACAGTTGAATGAAGGGTGGACGAGTCCCGTGGGAACCAGGGACCACATCCATCTATTACGGCCCTCGAGGAATGCATAGAAGAGGATGGCACGTTTCTTGGCTGGTTGCAGAGAAAAACAAGGGCTGCTACATTGACGATCAACTCGTTTTGCGGAGATCTACACATTTGTTTGTCATTTGTTGGACCCTGTGGCTGTGTCACTGATTGGTCTTGCTTAGTACTTTGCTGGTTTGCGGTGTGATCTCTTTCATGTATTCTGTTCCACTACGACACCGCGCAAAATCTCCATTTTTAGGCGACTGAGTCCGAAGGTATCTTGTAATTCCTCGAAAGCGGAAATAAAATTCTGCACGCCTCCTGTATCCGAGTTTCAGGAAACTTCCTCCATGCCCATCCTCCTGTGGAGCAGGGTCACTTCAATCGGACGTCCGGTTTTCCAGCTCCAAAATCTAAGCCGCTGTCCTCTCGCTTTGACTTGTAGTTCGGCGACCCCATGGTTCCCTTTTTTTTGCTGCACTACAAAGGAGTTCTCGACCATCAGGCCAGACCCGTAAACGTCGTCATCCGGGTCGCACGATGCTTGGAAAAGCCGGATAGACCACCTATTGCTCAGCCAGAAGAAGCTGCTGGACTTGTGATCCGGAACTGCACTGTGCTCTGTTTGGCCGATATACCAACGACGATTTACAGAGCTGATAAATACGGCTCTTTCCCGACGGTTCCGGACAAAATCTTTCGATCTCCAAGCACTTCGCATGAACCAAATTTGACACTGGTTCGCGGTCAATCTATGCGGTGTCTTTGTCCGTCTACATCTACTTCATATAGCTACTCCGACGCGGAGTCTCTAATATTGCCGGTGCCTCAGGCTGTCATGGCGGGTCTCGGGCATCTGAACAAAGTATTTCCCTTACCTTTGGGCCTTGTCAGACATATCCGGGGCCCATTAGCTCACATCGGAACGACGCAGACTTCGACGCACAATACTCGCACAATGGCCTTGCCTGTTTCCTCACACATGGCTTTTCGCCAGTCCGGACGTTTACCGCGGAACGCCCTATCATCCTTTCATCTGATTCCGAACGAGGCCTTGGATTGCGATATGCTCAGATGACTCGTAGACTTTCACAACACATGGGGTTAGTCACTTCAGAATGTCAATATTACTCTAGCCTCGAGGTTTTCACCGCGACATTGAGAAGATATTTCCGTGGGAAGTAAACCTTCTCACTTCCACCATGCATAGCCATTAGGCAGGAAACTTTTATTATGCGATACATTCTAGTAAAATTGGGAGAAACTAGTATCAGAGGTACGCCATCTGATATCATTACTCGTGACTCTATCGTTAGTGTTTTCGGGACTGAGGGTACTGATACTGGGAGTGTTGACCCTGGTGACCTTGGCCTTGTTACGATTGTTACGATTTGATATCTATCTACGTCTTTGTTGCTGCTGGGCATTTTGAGCTTGGGCAGCGCTCTGGGCCTGCTGGCAGGAGGGGCATAATCTATCCAGTCTGCGGTCTAATAAAAGCCATCAGCGCCTACAGTCATCTACGTCACTCAGCAGCATAGCGGTGGCTCTTTCCTTACCTATTTGCTCGGGAAATCGTCGGCTAGGAAAGCGGCTCAGAGTCAGCCAAAGAAGGTAGCAAGTCACCGACAAACCCAAACTTACTACTGCCAACAGGTGGTCGTACAGTTAGGTCCACAGTCAGTGGGGTGGTAAGGGCTGAACTTGCAGTCTCGATCAGGGCAGTAAACCTGTCCGAGATTTGATTCGTCAACGTCAGTTTCGTAGATCATTGTAACGACATGGAGCACCATTTCATCGGGCTACAGGCATGTAAGAATATTGCGAATGAAAGTGGCAACGGACATGCCATACCAGTCTGTATACATGACCACAGTGAGCATAGGTATCTTGAATTCTATCAAAGAACGTCAGAAATCCGCAGGTGACAGAAAAGCAGTACACAGACTGGCGCCATCGACACATCGTAGTTGGAGGTGGTCGCGAATGGCTAGGGGGGAAATTAATTGGATGAGAAGGGTCGCGATGAAGAAAAGCTTGCGTCCTGACGATTAGAGGAGGAAAAAATCCATCCTTTTTATATGTTTTGGAGATATTCGAGAAGCATCCCACCACCTGAGTAAGTGTAGCGTGCCGCTGATTGGACGCTGATTCGGACCGCTGAGCGTGAAGGAGGCCAAGTTTCATTTGGGAATACGCAGGAAAGATACCGTCTCCAAAGGCAATGTGCGACCAGCCAATGGAACTCGCCGGACATTCCTTTGTACGATATCGCTGATTCAACTTCGATCTTGCAAAACCCTATAGCTAAAATTCAAAACTGGATATGGCACAAGCGGTCATTTAACCTTTCCAAACATACGGTCTTTAGATAGAGTGGTCTGGAGTCAACTTCGCTATGGACACATTTGAATAGCCCTGGAGGGGAAAGGAGCTTCAGAAACACATGCCGAGAAGCTGAGTAGAAGGACTTTTAATCCTTCACAGAACGCGAAAAAATGCACGATTCATAAATGTCATCCCCTTGCTGTATGTTATTCTGTCGAAAACGTGCGGTCTGCTTTGAACGTGGTATAAATATGCACCTTTCCGGTAATGTCGACATTAAAAGCTGCCTTGAGTTCATCATGGGATGCGATCTGGAGGGCTACGAAGTCAGCTGCAGTCAAAAATTAAAGTCTGAGTTAGAAAAGATAGATTATCGGCTTATCACACCAATCCATCGTTAGATCTATCATGACGATGAGCGATTAGCCGTAATGGATAGACTTGATGCATATGACAACTTTCTACGAAGGCATAGTCTGACATCATCCTGCAAACATGCCAACAAGGTATTGACTGACGCCCTCCGGCGTTAAACTCCCCACATCCGAGAATACTAGAGAAATCAAATCAGGTCTAATTGCCATTCGGGGCATCAACGATTTATATTCGGATGTAGATTTATGCAGTAAGACAGACCTGGTATAGTCTACGTCAGGATTGTTTTGAGAAATTTGTTCTTGCGTTATTCTTGGAGGGTTGAGATCCGGATGGTTGCTTGTGGGAGTGGACGATTCGTTTGTGGGTGGTGTAGGTGAAGAGTTCATTGTGGTCGGTCGGTCGGCCAGGAGGGGTCGGGGAAATGAAAGAATTTTTGAATTGTGACTGGGGAGATCGTACTGTGATAGCGGAAACAGGCGGTGGAATTTGTAGCTGGTACAGAACCTTGTGTCAGCGACACCATCGATAGGATCTGTTTTAATATAAAAATACCTTTCAGCGAGAGCGTAGAAGGGTTTGTTGGCTGCTCTAGCGATGATAGCGATTTGATTGCTGCCAACAGCATTAACAAGTCCACCACTCTCCACAACAGCCTCCGAACCAACGAGGACAAAGTCTACCTTGTCCATGACATATGCTACTGCGGAGTCCAATATTACAGTGCTTGGTACACCCGCGGCTGTGAGGGCTTCGGCTGTCTTAATGCTGTGATTTGACAATTAAGGTTCCTCGTAGAAAGAAAAAATAATAATCACATACCCCAGACCGCGTGGACGTGCTTCTGTGACAAAGACTGTGGATGAGGAATAGGTTAGGCTGGTGATCTCCGCCGAGGTGTAAGGCAAGAGTACCTGAGATGCGTTTGCGCCTGTGAGCAAGGAGGAGGGTTTGCATCACTACTCGGGAGTAGGAATGGGTGAGGATCTGATATGAAAGTGTGCAAGTGAATTCCAAGCAGATATGAAGAGGATAGAGTTCCATGAATTTACCACAGAGCCGTCCTTAATGAAGCCGAACGCGAGCTCTGCGATTTTTTTGCGATACGTGAGACCTTCTGCAGCATAATTCTGCCCTTGACGAACGAGTTCTGTTTTCAAATCGGCGAAATTCTAGCCGCAAGGATGAGAATGTGGGCGAAAGATAGCAGATGCAGGCATACGGCAGAGTCATGGGGAAACAGGGTGACAAAGGCAATGAACAATTCACAACCGGCGTTGAGGCTGATCGGATTGGAGGCCTGGTTTTTTAGAGCCTCAGCACCGTCGTTGAGGGCCTTGACGAGTTCAAACATAGTGCCGGCTGAGATTTGATGAGGGATGTGAAGATGGTGGGAGAGATATGACGTACCGTCTGAATGGTCGATAAGCTGGGTGAGAGCCAGAATAGCGGCGAGAGGGGGCGATATCTGGAGTGGGTGAGGGGGATGAAACGCCGAGGATGATTCGTACGCACCTCTTCATCCTGGAGGATGCGGTGGAAGGCAGACGAGATGTCAAACATGGTGGTAAGGGGAAGAGACATGTGACCTTTAATGGTGAGAAGAATGGTATGTTTAAAGGGAGCTCTGGAGTTGTTGTTGTCGCGTAGGTTCCTGGGGTCCTGATTTGGGCTGTCGGGGGTGAATACACGTGTA
Source organism: Galerina marginata (assembly GCA_023014335.1). NCBI lineage: Eukaryota > Fungi > Basidiomycota > Agaricomycetes > Agaricales > Galerinaceae > Galerina > Galerina marginata. The sequence goes on along the minus strand of JAECYW010000007.1, from coordinate 683,298 downwards.
TTTTCGCCCGACGGCTTTCTCCCGCTGCTCCTTTTAATATTCTTTTTTTTTCGCCAGGGTCCCATATACAAATACCTGCCCCAATCTGTTATGCTTCTTCTCTAGCCTCTTCTCCCTCCCGACGCGCCCTCACTACTGCAATGGCTGCTCAACCAAAACCAAGGACAGAGGTCGTCTTTTCCAGTGTCGTCGCAAACATGGATGAATGGGCCCAGCGCACCCATATTCCTCTGACCACCGCAGACGCCCTCGGAGCTACCTACGCTCGCGCTCATCGCTGGCTCCAGGGTCTCAAACACAAGTTGATTCATGACCACCATTGGACAGAGGCTCCTTCCCAAGACCACCGCATGCTGTTCTCCCTCGAGACGTCCTCCATGTGGCGCTCATCAGTTGACCTCCCCGCCGGTCCAAAATTAAAATTACAGCTTCCTGTCCATGCCAGCTCGTTCTTCTCTCCTGAACGGCGGATACAATGGCAGATGGTTTTCCACAGCGACATTTTTGAAAATGTCAGGAAGATTTGTCCTCCGGTCAACGACATCCTCAACCTGATCCAATGTCTTCTCACTGGCCTCGTCACCCTCGTGTTCGACGAACATTTTGAGCAGGGTGTCTACCGTACTACCCGTGGGTTGCCGCCCGTGGCTTGGGTCAATGCCAACGAGCCGCAACTCGTGGATATCTTCGGGCCTTCGCATTTTAAGGCATTGCGGAAGGCCTGCAGCGATACCGAAACCGCCTACAAACTCGAAATCATCCCCCATTGATTTTTTTTTACTCGACCACGGCGACCCCCAATCACTCCATGACCGTCTCCGCGCCTGTCGAACATGTCCATAATTCATTTACACATACCTGCCCTTTCCTCTAATTGTTTTGTTGTCGCTTTCGATCCCTGCATCCACTCTTGAACAAAGTTAGACTGTTATGTTGCTTTCTTCAACCAGCGCATTTTTTTTGGCCTCCTTCATCCTTGCATATATTTTTATTTTTTGGTCTTTTCAAACTTGCATCATACATACTCATCCATATTTTCTCCATTTTTCCTTTGACATATGTGTACATTCCTCCTCGAAAACTACTACCTCTAATACGCCGTCAGCATCATGCCTTAGTTTTAATTACCGAACCTTAGACATATTATTCCACCTGTAGCAATTCCTCAACAACTCTTGAACCCAAACAATGCGTTTCCTTGTCCATTTTCGTCGTCGATGCTCTTGTTGTTTATGTCAGGGGTGATCGATAAACAGTATTGTACTTCCCAAAGCAACATCCCGATCAGCCGGACCTACAACACAGAGTCACTGACCTGACCATCGTCCTCCACATCTTCCATGGCTTCATCAGGCGTACTTTGTCAGAGCAACTCCTGTCCGAACGGGAATCCTCCCTCTCGCCTTGAATGCCCCACATGCAGCAAGTCAGTCTCCTGCTCTCTCACTTGATCGATTCCTACCCAAAAGCAGTAATTTAAACCACAAATTTTTAGACTGGGAATTCGCGGCTCGTTTTATTGCGGACAAGAGTGTTTCAAGGCTGGATGTGAGTTGCCTGGTTTCACGTCCCTGAAAGCAAGATCTGATGCGGCCATTAAATACAAAGGGGTTAGTCTTACTCCTACTTAAAGCGATCAGTCAAAAGGTATCCAATGATAATGGCTAAGCCCCATCACAGAAAACCCACAAAATAATCCATGACCTCGCGAAGACTGGGGGCGCTAATTTAACAACTTCAGGTAATTAATTTGTTGTGCTTTCTTGGAAGGGCAGATATAACGTCGTTGTTGTAAACAGATGGCACCTATAATCCTTTCGTGAACTATGCATTCAGTGGACTTGTGCGACCTGTCTATCCGCTGTCTCCGAAACGTGAAGTGCCAGCCCATATTCCAAGGCCCGACTACATTGAACATGATGGTCATTGTTCCGCTATATCTCTCATCAACATTCATTCATTCATCTTCGGACTTTCTACAGGCAAGCCGATATCCGAGATCCAACGAGCTGGCCAACCACCCAGGATCCTTACTTTGGAAGAGCAAGATAAGATGCGCACCGTTTGCCGGGTGAGAGAACCAGATAATCGTAAGTTACCGTGAACCTAATAACTTCCTCAGCTCACGCGGGAGGTTTTGGACATCGCCGCATCGCACATACGCCCTGGAATCACAACGGACGAGATTGATGAAATTGTACATAATGCCACCATTGAACGCAATGCCTATCCTTCACCTCTCGGCTATCGGAATTTCCCCAAATCCGTATGCACGTCAGTACAACACAGTCCACGCCGTCCCAAAAGATCAATTTCTGAAGGTTCAACGTCTTCTTATCTAGATCCGTAAACGAGGTTATCTGCCACGGGATCCCCGATCAACGGAAATTGAAGGAAGGAGACATTATTAACATAGGTGCGATTTTCATCCTTTTCGACGATTATATAAATAAAACAATGCGGGACCCGCATTTTTACTTTCATAGATGTATCGGTCTATTATGATGGCAAGTGTTTAATGGAATATTTTACTACGGCCGTGCTTCTTTTCTTATTCCTGTCATAGGTTATCATGGCGATCTCAACGAGACATACCCCGTTGGAGAAATAGACGAGGATTCCAAACGGCTCATTCGCACCACACGTGAGAGTCTAGATGAAGCCATCAAAATCTGCAAACCTGGAGCTTTATTCCGGGACTTGGGGAAAGTCATGTTCGTTGTACCAGTTTCCCGGAAAGTGAAGCGTGTTTTGATGTCTCGATATTTTTCTCCATAGTGAACCCGTAGCAAGGGCTAATGGATGTGCCGTTGTACGCACGTATACTGGACATGGCGTCAACGATCTCTTCCATACCACGCCAAATATTCCCCATTATGCGAAAAACAAGGCAGTCGGCACAATGAAAGCTGGGATGGTGAGTGGGACTTTATATTACGTCAAGACTGACTGACACCCTGTTCGCTTAGGCCTTCACAATAGAACCAGTCCGTACTTCATACAAGGTTGCTTTGATAACTGTGCTGACACAAAAGAATAGATGCTGAACTTGGGCACGAGCTGGCGTGACGTCCATTGGCCGGATAATTGGACCGCAACCACAGTCGACGGCAAGAGGAGTGCTCAATTTGAGGATACTTTGTTGTATGTGACAAATGTTCTTGGCTCCCTCCCTTAACTAAAATATTTGCTAGGATCACGGAAACTGGGGTCGAAGTGCTTACCAACCGCGCTAGTTAAGGGTGTCGATACTTGCCATTGGATAAAATAGAATTATCATATCCAGTTGCCCAATCCCAAAGAAGGAAAAAGGAATGATGTAAATAAGTGGCCTAGGTGCCACGCTTTCGTGGCATCGAACATATGCTGGTTAATTTTCTTTGGATTGAGAGATCTCCTCATTTAAATCTTGCGTGGCTTCACTGAATGGCTCTTGCCGGTCCACAGTGGCGATGCGAGATACTGGCACGCCATCACCGAGAGATGCTCTTCGTGTCCGATGACTCAGTCGCAAGGATTCATCTCCGTTTTGAGGGGTCAAAGGAGGCATACGAAGTCGTTGCAAGTCTGCGTAAGAACTTTGTCGACTCCGTGACTTCTGTATGCCCAGCGACAGTTCATCCCCCGTCCCGAGAACCCCAACAACATTATCATAATCACCAGTATCTTCTTCGTCTGAATCATCGGGGGTATTGATTCTGCTGGGGTCTTCAACGGGTCCACCCCATGCACTTGTCCCTCTCTTTGAGCTCCGACTCCAGCCGAAGAGGCGTTCGTCGATCCAGGTCATGGGATGCGTTAGACCCAGCCCTTGGGCGTCTACAGCGCCAGTACTACTCTTCCTTCGCCATAAACCAGTCGGACCACTGGAAGGCGGGGCACTGGCTGAAGGCCAAAGTATTCTTGCCTGCATAAACGAATCAGAATCAGACACTTTTGGAATGCACAGAGATAGGACCGAACTAACCTCGTCGAAGTCATCATAAAGTTTCGGTCCAAAGTCGTTTATAAGGCTTGCAACTTGATTTGAGAGGTCGATCCTCATAGCCTTGAGTTTATCGAGCGAACGTTGTTGCCCTGGAAGGAGAGCAACGATTAGAGGAGGTAGAGACCTAAGCGGGTTCAATTAATCAGCAGTCAAGTTAATTAAGAACCAGCAGCGCACTTCAAGACATCCATTCCAGCTTCGCCAAATTTGAGTGCGGCATAGTTCATGAACGGCAATATGAAGATAACCAGGAACGGTGTCCAGATCCTCCATTTCATGGGAGCTTTTGCGCGCACAGCGATTACAGTGGCGATGATTGCGTACAGCGTGTAGAGAACAGGTGTAACACCTAAGGCAATTAGAATCTTCCACGTCGCAAGAACATCTCGCCCCGCTATTTTGACGACGGATGCTGCAAGTGCTTCTGCAGGACAGTTACTCATCTATCATACAAAAAAAAAAAAAGGAAACACGCACGTTTAGCCTTTATCCTTGAAAGTATGGAGGCAAGAATAAGAATCGGGCTGTTCAGGATTGTTCCAGGAAGTGCGAGGATGGTCCAAACAAGTAGAAGAATGGCACGATATGTAAGTAGACCAAGTGTTTTCCAGCCAGCTTTTTGTGCCCGTGGCACCTAATTATAAATGAGAGGTGAAAGTTTATAAAATATTTGATCTCACTTGATGATCCCGAAGGCCAAGATCGCGTACAAGGCGATTATATTTCAGAACGTCTTTCCGCAGGGTCTGAACTCGAGGCTCGTCTTTGAAGTTGACGTAACCCTCTAGGAGTCTCCGGTTCAGTTCAACGACTTGGCCCAAGGTCAAGTGTTGACCAGGAGTTTTGTATAATCGTCGGACGGCTTGGATGAGCTATTCACAGAATGTTGAGCTTACTCAATTCGAAAAGTCCATAGAAACATACCATGAGAGTGTCATAATCTGGCGCCCGGACAGTAACTGTCTTAAGCCCGTTATATATAAGGTCTAAGAATTTACCAACGGCCTCTCTTTTCTGTGTACCGCCTTGTTTGAACATTTCCACATATTCCGCAGGAACATCCAAGGCACTTCCAAACTCTACAACAGCCCGAGATCGGAACCGGTGTGCATGAAAATAAGATAATCCGACGGGAACAATCTTGACTCGGACATTTGGGTCGCTGGCCATAGCTCCTAGAGCCATGACTGACACTCCTGCCTTGAGGGGAAGGAGGTCAGTGCGGTCATGGCTGCCGCCTACGCCAAGTTAGCAAAGGAATATGTCAGGAATGGGTGCACTACCTTCAGGAAAGATGCCAATGCTCCCACCCTCTTTTAGGCACTGGTATACATGGCGATACATTTCTTGTTGATCAACGAAGGGAAGCTTTTTGTACTCCAGGCCGGTGATGCCTTCAGACTGTAATTCTGAGAATTTCTCCCGAATTCGGGCTGTGCCTTTACCGCTTTCACCTCCAAATTCCTTTTTCACGCGCATTTGAGTATCTGATATAACCTCGCTCACTTCAGCAACGGCTGAATTGACTGATTTCGGGAGCAAGATTTGCATGCGAGGAGAAAAGTCAGTAAGAAATTTAGTTCCTTGTCCAACGACAAGACATGGGTCATCGAGTGAGAGTGATATTCGGCCTGGGCCAGGCTTTGCGGAATCGGCAGCACGCGCGACAGGGACTGGATAATGATTAGGGGACACTGTACAAGGGAGTTAGACGATGCATACACACTGCTATCCATTAATCTAGAGAAAAATCCGACCCATTTCCTTTCCATACTCTTAGCCGCAGTGAGAAATTGAACATGTCGGTGAGTTTCTCTGTAAACCTCAAGACTGAGCAGCAAAGGGTCAAGAAACTGAACAGATTATTAGTTTTTTCTGCAGAAAGACTAAAGGACAAGTTCAGTATATATCCCACCTGATTGTTGTGAGGGGCTCCAACAAAGATTACAGGTCCATCTTTTGGGATATGGAATGCTCCGCGAGGGCGAACCTCTCGAAAGAATATTTGAGTGATGGTCCGCCAGAATAGCATGGCGGCATCATAACTCTCGAAGGACAACATGATTCGCGTCAAATGAAACAAACAAATGAAGGTTGCTTATGGCACGGAATAGAGAAGCATGTAAGTCGTGGTTGAATTATGAGAGGCAAGGTTTAAGCTGCACCTTTTGGGCCAAACTGGGAGCCTCACCTCTTGGACAAATACCGTCAAACAATGATGTCGCCTTCGTCATCCAGCAGGCAGCTTTGTCTGGTTCAACTTAACCTTCAGATTTTTATCAATAAGTGCAATTCCAAGAACTATGTATTATGTGTGTACACCATGTGTATATGTGAGGGAAGGTCTAGAAAGCATAAAAATAGAATACATGGTCGAATGTTTTAACCTAGAGAAGTCCGTAAACCGGAAGGGGTGGATCTCCCATGTGAAGACCCAGAACTCAAAGTGCTTGACCGATATTGGAAGATGTCGTGCAACCTTGAAAGCTTTTCCTGCTGATCAGTTCCTTCCAAGACAGATGAAGCTCGTGTTGGAGTTTTTGATGCAACTTCTGATGAACCATTTGCGACGACGGTCACAGTAGCGGTGGAACCATTTCTTGTATCCTGGCTGTTGTACTCCAATTCTATAACTGGGTTATTGGAAGGTTGGAAAGAAAGAAAGGCGGGACATACTCGACAGGGTATCAGCTACTGCAACGTTGCGCTCTTGATCTTCTGCAGCACGACTGGCAAGGGCTCGATTAATGTATTTCCTAAAGGCGGCCCCAGTAGATTCAAGCAGCTTCTCCACTCGAGGCTTCTTGTGTGGGTAGGCTTTCAAAAAGTGATGAAGTTCTGTAATTCCTTCTTTATGAAGAGCCCCTGTCGTTTCACTTGAAATGTGGCCGATAATGACCAGCAGTTGGGCATCAGGATCCGGCTCTTCGACATTCGGAGAGTATTGTCCATGCCCATGTGCCGATGAAGAACTGGGGCTGGTTCTGTGGCTGGCAGGGCGGTGATTGGAGTGCACGGATGATGCTGTTTCTTGCGGTGACAATGGGCGACTGGATCCAGGCGACTTTGGTGGGATGAAGGTTTCTGCCCCGTTCCGTCGGGAAACTGGCGCATCGGTAGCGGCTCGAGAACTAGAATTCAAGATTCGATAAACATATGGATATACAATAGTGGCGGATGGATCATCGAACGAGGCAGAAAGCAATTCATACACGTCATCCCCATAATGAGCTAGATGGTGTGAGTTCTTGGGAGTCCTGCGAGGCAAATGAAAAGAACTTACCGACAACGTGTTGAATGATCACTTTTATTGTCCTCAGGGGCATATCTCCGCATGGGACCTTGTTCGTGGCCCGCGCTCGCCATTCGTTAGGAGGTATCGATTGTAAGAAATGTTCAATAGCAGGGAATAGCTCCACAGGGTCCAGATGGGTTTCACTAAGATCTTGCGGTATGTTCCTAGCTAATTTCCAGACGCACTTGAGCACTAATTCTGCCACTTTCGACTCTTTGGAATCTGGAAGAACGCCGTTACTTGGAAATGGCTTCACAATCTGTAGGAGCAGGGCGAAGAGGGCACTGAGGATGGAGTCAATGCCTGGCAGAACATGTCATCGATTTCAGACTTACCGGAATATTGACATCCTCCTGCCTGTCGCAAACAATCGCAGAATAATCATATTGATGAAGCGAGACAAATCTTTAACTTTTTTCACGGGGCTATCATCTGTTTCAAGAAGTCGAAGAGTTAGCTCTTCCAAAAGCGCCGTCAAGATCTCGACCGTTAGTGATTCCGCCAGGAACGAGTGGTCACAAAAGTTATTGAGCGTCTGGATCAGATGCTTTGCGAGCCGGAAATTGTCATCAGAAATGAGGTCCTTCGGATGCTCAAAAACGTGAGCCATTTGAAGCGTGATAGTCTCAATGAGACCTTCTGTATGCTCGGCCAGTTCCCGATATTGAGGCGATGAAGGCCCATTATCGGGACCCACAGAAAGAATCTTTTGGATTTTCTTCAGAGCCTCAACGCTACGAGTAGGATCACTGCTCAGAATACTAGAGATAGTAAGTGTGATATCATCCGGTACTTCGGGTCGGAGGATGCTGTCAGCGCGCGGGCGAGCAGGAGGCTCGTCCAATCGCGAAGCGACGGCGGGAGGACTCGTAGGGGTGGCTGGTACAGATTCTTGGATAGAAGGTGCTGCTGAAGGTTGTACGAGGTTTGTACGAGGTCGGCCGAGTCGCGAAGGTAGCATACTCCGCGGTCTGGTTTTCCCAGGCGATGAAGGGGGAACAGCGATAGCAGAAGTATGTGAATTAGAATTAGCGGCGGCAGGCCGAATAGGGGATTCTGGGCGGGTAGATTGCACAGGGGAAGCGGACCTGAAGGTTTGGGCAGGTGAAGCAGGTCGCGCTAGACGAGAAACTGCAACCGATGGGCTTCCAGGACGTGGAACAGTCGCCGTTAGGCGAGCGACCCCGGAAGCAGGAGCAGGAATAGTGATAGAGTCGGCTTTCCCTTGAGAACTTGGACCTGGGACACGCCGCAATCTTTCCTCAAGCTGCGTCTTGTCTTTGGCGGATAAAGGCCCGACGAGGGCCCATACCTTTTCCCCCACTAGGGTATATGCTTCACTGCAATAAATGACTCGATGAGGAAAGTTTGCTAAACATTCCAGATTACATACCTCAGTGTTCCAAGAGCAGACTTGCGAACTTGAGGGTCTTTGTCGGAAATAAGTGATGCTACGGCAGGAAATGCCTTGGACGGTTCACATGCACCCATTCCAGATTTCTTCAATATTGCAGACAATTCGTCCAAAGTGCCTTGACGTGTCTTGGCTACCTTTGCCTTCAAACCATGGTCTAATAGCAATTGAAAGACTCGACTATATGGATAGACGGTGGGAAGAGTTCGGATTATCTGCTGCACGCGAGCTCGCGCTTGTTCGCGCGCGTCGCCAAGCTGAATTAGTGTCAGTAATCACGTATAACTTCAAAAAAGCGCATGGGTACCTTGAAGATTATGGTGGGCACAAAGCACATCGCCTCATTGTCGGTAAGCTGGTAGTTGACACTGCGAAGGAATGCTAAAATGGCTTCGGTGACATCCAGGCATTTGGAGATGAGATTGGATTGTGGTTCATGCGCCTTCATGGAAATATACTTCAGAGGAAGATCGAGATTTGCAAGGCACAACTTTTCAATGTGTTCATCAGCATCTAGAGCTCCAGAGTAAAATTCTGCAATTGTGGTCAACCCAGTTATGTGATCATTGACCGCGTTGTGATCATGGCTGAACAGGCGTGATACGAGCTCCTTTGATGTATGAGGTTCCATTTGATTTTGAAGAGCCTCCGCGAGGTCTTTTCTTGTTGAACCACCTTCGTTGATCCAGCGACTAGCATCCTTTCCTAATCTCGTTTTTTTCAGCTCCGAATTCATGTTCGAGAAAGGCAAAGCAGGATTTGTTGGCACAGGAGCTGCCTGTTTGGCGGAAGTCGTGGTTGCTGGAATGGTTTTCTTAGCAACACCAGGAATTGCCTTGCTGCCTAGATCGACGCTTTCCGCCCTAGAATCCGGTCTGCTGATGCCTTGGGGTAACTTGCGACGCACGCCGGATACCTTACTGCTTGGTTTACTATCTGGGAAAGCGGCGCTTGCTGGAGACTCTGGTCTGGGGCTGGCTGGCGGAGGCGAAATTGAAGTCTTCGCAGTTGCAACCGCCTTTTGGGTTGGCTCTGAAGCAGTTGGTCGAGCAGCTTGTATCAGAGGTACGGCGCTTCCACGCGACGCTGGTTTGAGGGAGTTCGTTTGTTGCATAACAAAGTCAAAACCAGAGCAATGGATGAGAGTTGGCAAGAGTGCCTGTGCAGCTTTGCGCACATCAGCACTTCTGTCATCCAATGAAGATACGATGACTGGTGCCCATCCACGTAAGTCATGAGAGGGAGAAGGAGTATTATCCTTGAACCAGTCAACTATCCATTGCAACAATGTCGACTTTTGCAACGGATTCGTGGTCTCGATGCCTGTCGTAAGACCAGGAATCATTGGTTCGACCTCGCATGCCGTCGCAATTGCAGTTAGCGCTTGCAGCGCAGCAGTTCGAATATTGGCCTTTTGATCCGCCAACACTGTGCAAATGGGCAAAACGAAAAGGCGGGCATGTTTTTCAAACGGCTTTCCCATCCCTGTTGCTATACGGGAAACTATATCAAGAGATAGAACTTGAACGGCTTTATTTGTGTCCGTGACTCTTGCTTTAAGAGTTTGGCCAATTTCGCCTGACGGAATCTTGGTTAGATTAATCATGGGAGTCGGAAAAGGAAACTCACCCATGCTAGGCTTTAAACGCTTATTATTGCCTTGGTCAAGTATGCCTTGAAGCGCCTCTAGAGCCTCTTTCTTTGTCTTCCATGCATCGCTCTTTGCATCAGCCAATATGGACGTTCCTTTGAGCAAACTATCTATCTCAACACGGGGGAAAAGGTCATCGAGTGGGTCCGCAGCGCCAGCTTTAGAATCCTGAGACGATTCAATTGCTAAGTTTGCGAGATCTGCCGAAGTCCGACAGGGTTCGGGCGGGGTCTGGCCATCCACCTTGTCAAATTCGGACGTAATGGTATTCAGAAGTTGAGGGTTCAAATCCTCCACAAGATCTTTGACGCCTATGGGTGATGATTAGATAAGCCAGTCACAGTCGAAGATGTAATCGTAATCACTAGGCCCAGCGAATAACTTCACTGTTACAAGCGTCTTCGTTGCACTTGTGCGCACAGTGGCATTAGAATTTTGTAATGCAGATTTCAAGAAGTCGATCAACGCTCGAAGGGAAACTCCGGAGATACCAAAGTCGATTAAAGCAGAGTTAACCCATGCAATTGCATCAGCCAGAACCTTGGGCGCCTTTTGCTTCGATAGGGGTTCATAAGCTATCAAATGTATAACATCAGCCACGGGGCCGAGGATGGACACAGCGGAACTCTGACCTTGTCCAAGAACGAACTGAAGCGAGGTTTTCTCCGCAAAAGCTATTAAAGTCTCGCCGGCTGGCTTTTTCAATTTTAGATCACCCAATTTGTCAGTGAGATGCACGACACAAAGAGCAGCACAAGACCTTCCGAAAGAAGGACAGCCTTGGGCAAGAACTGCCAAATTGGCATAAAGTTTGGCTGAAACCTGGAGTCGAGAATAACTATAAACAAGGACATTTGTTGGACACCCAAAGACTTGCCTGAAAATTCTTTTCATTCCACCCTTTCTTCGCCAAGGCACGGACAATAACTTCGGCATCCAGGGATTGAATTTCTCCTTCAATCCACACCGACATTTCTTCTAGTGCGGCAAGCCTTGTTTTCCAATTGGCATCACCCAGGTCAGCCATCATCGAAGCGGGGATTAGGTCTGCAGCAAGGGCCTCAGCGTCTTCGGAACTGTGCTTATACTTCACAGCGTCGAGGTTTCCAGAGGATGGAGAGGCGACAGGTTTCGTCGCAGGCTTGGCCGAGGCGCCACTCGGCACTTTCTTCGTAGCAGCTGCGGCAGGGGGCGCTGTAGCTGTTGCTTTCTTAGGCTTCGAGTTCTGAAGTCAGCGCATTGATTTCAGCGTCAAGATGAACAAGAAGACGCACAGCAACTTTTACTGGAGGTTTGGGTGGAGCGGCTGCTTTCTTTGGTGCAGGCTCTTCCTCCTTGGGGGCCTGTTTTGAGGCTGCAACAGGAGGCGCCTTTTTGGCTGGCACGCCTGCAGGACCTCGTGGCGCAGGCGGGCTTCCTGCTTTACACTTCACTGTAGCCTTCTCGAAAGCCTCTTTGATTTTCGTTTTTCGCAATTCTGGCAGCATTTCCATTGTTGCGTTAAGCGGGCGTTCTCCCACCATTTTCATAAGAGTGCCAAAGCAATTAGCGGCTTCATTACGAGCGCCTTCGAATCCATCTTCAAGCAATACGACCAATATGTCTGCTAACGGTTTTATTTGAGTAGGGGGTATTGGTGAGGTCGCGCTAGCAAGACATCGACTGAGGAATTTCAAAGTTCCCTCTTTAACTTGAGGGTTCTTGGATTTCAAGGCGCCATCCAGGTCAGGAATTGTGTCGCTCAACGTTGTCTAAATTTGAGCCCGTTAGCCTTGCTGATGGCGCAGTGTGACAGGGAGAAAAACCGACCGTTGCAAATACTGCATCTAATGCAGAACCGATGGCATCCGTAACATTTGCTTTCCGCTCCTTCAACCGCTCTAGCAAGAGAGCGACGACACTTTCACGGTACTTTGCAAAAGCCATCATCATACCCTTTGCAAGTTCTTCCAGACACGTCGCGGCAACGATCACGCAGTTGATATTGGCGTCTTTTGCAATGCAGGCAGCTAGCGATTTCGAAAGTTCTGATAGCTCTGGCGCGTCCTTAATCTTTGGGGTACTAGAAAGTACCGTAGCTAGATCATCCAGGGCTTCTTTGCGTTCCTTCCACTTCGAAGACTTGAGATTTGTTTGAAAAGAAGCAGGCAGCTTTGGAGTTATATCCACGGCTTCAGCAAATGCTCGTGGATCAAGGGGAATTTCTGAGGAAAAAGCAGCGGTGTTGAGTCTCCACACTCAAAATTGGGCAAGACTACTCACCTTCTGGTTCCTCTGGTATGACATCGACTTCTTCGTTGCTAACCGCTTCTCGGGCTTGAGCGCGCGTGAGCCTGTCAGGTTTCAAAGACTTGTGTCCCTTTCCATCTTTCTCCAAGGCCTCGAATGCATCTTTCAATTCCTTCACCTGCACCGGCTTCAAGTCTGCCAGCCACGGTTCGATGGCTGGGCCGATATATTGATACAAGACTATTGTTAGGTTGGACCCTTCGGCACGAACTGTTTTATCTGAATGAGAGAAAATCTTGGGAAGGACTTTCAAAATGGGAGGTGGCGGAACGACTTGGACCCCGAAGGCCCTGTAAGATTTCCGTTCAGTGTCAAGCGGATAGTGTTGCACAAGCCTACTCACTGCACGACTTCCCTCAAGGCTAGTATACATCCAGCCACTGCTTTTGGTTGCTTTGCAGAAAGACCAACAAGTAGATCGTTCTAATTAATGGATAAGAATGAGGTCGATCATATAAACTGCCACCACACCTAAGAACGTACCACAACCCCAGCACCCCCGTTCTCTACTTCAACGTATTGCGTAACGAGATCGATAGCATGATTCTTGGTTCCAACGCGTGTGGATCCAAGGCATTTGTCTACCAAGGCAGGTACGATTCCTTCCCGCGTTTTGGCAGCTGTTTCTCCGGCAAATTTCACAAGAGCCCCAAGGCACTCCACGCCTTTTTCTTGAGCAACTGCGTTAGCATCTGTAGCGAACTTCTTGAGTAAATCGACGTTGTTGATGTATGGTTTGAAAGCGGGATCATTATCAGATGCAGTATTTCCGAAGGCCTTGATGAGAGTTTCGTAGGCACTAACACGCGCCTTCCAATTCTTGTGAGCAAGTCTTTCAGAGATCGGGAGAGATGTGAAATCTTCTTCCTGTGGCGGAGGTCCGTCCATACTCTAAGATGGACGACAAGAGCTGGAGGAAGAAGGTGCGAGGAGAGGAACTACACCGACAAGTAGACTATAGAGCCCTCAGAGTCAAAGCAAGCTGCCAAAGTTCAAATTCCATCATTGTCACGTGAAGGACCAATAAACACAGTAACGCTCAGTAACGTCACATCATGTGAAGACATGTACAGCGTCAGTGACCTTGGTCAGGGTGAAGTTTGAACACAAAGCGGGTTCATTACGAGACCTTATGTAATAAGGGAATCGTTCTGTGCCCTCGTTGAAACATCTCATTACCCGGTCATGTGCTCTTATAATATACCCGGTCATGTGCGCTCATATAACCGGCCAGTCTGACTATAGAGAGACGTATACCAGTATGGAAACAACTCTGACTTGCCGTCCTATTTTCAGCTTTCTTTCCCTGGTCTACTCAGCTGGTACATCGGTTTAAAGAACGCGATTGGTCGCGACATTTGCGGAAGGCCCACCGAAATGACCTACGTCTTCAACACGTTTTCTTCAAAGCCAAGCCCAACATACACTGACTCCTTCAAAGGCACCGATGGCCGTCAGTGCCTTTGCAGCTCCAACATCATCCTTCCTTTGTCCAGTTTAAGGTCCGTCTTGATCTTTACTTAACTTGACGCGTTGCGCTCATTTTGCTTCTTGGGCTTTTTCAGCATCTAACGCCACATCACCTTCTGCATTCACTGCCATTGACGTCAAGGTCTTCGGACACGAATTTTTTTCCATCTTCCATCTTTCCGACAGGTAAACGTTAAGGCTTTTTACCAGTCCCCCCTTGCTTACTCCATCAATATTTGCCACGGATTTTTTGACATCTGTCCGGTGGTCGTATCAGTTATTTTTTTCGGAGATTCTGAATATCTCCCACCGCTATAAAGCTGAGTTTTGTCATTGGTAGACAAACGATAAGGGAGAAACTTGCCTCCTCCTTCGTTATCCCCAGCTCCTTGAATAAGTCGAATGTCCTCGCATTTGTGGCCTTATCGGAAAATCTCATGACGCCGATAGTTTCTCCTTCCCGTTTCTTACACGCGCCCAGCTTGTTCGACTGCACAACCATCAAGCTTTTCTTGTCCGCATTGGAATCGCCTTAAGATAGGATATCTTCCGTTCAGCGTATCGAGATGCACCTAGACAACTTTTCAACAGGTTTGGAGTCTCCACACGCCTATCGCTCACCGAGTCACAAGGCCGACGGGTTGTCTACAACAGCAGAAAAAGCTATACGCATGCCGCAGCTAACATGGATGTTGAAAGCTTTCAATGCGAGATAAAAGATAAGTTGTTCTATGTATTGTATCGTGACGTTAATTGACGTTACAAAACATGGGCGATGAAAACTGTCGACCACCAGGACATGACTATCCTCATCCCCTCTTTTCGTCTGCGTCCCTCTATGTCCTTCTTCAAAATCCTGGGACGTATTTTGCTGATCTTTGTAATTCATGCACCAAATGATGCGCTCTCTCAACATGGTGTCAACAAGATTGCTGAACGTTCGAGCAATACTAAATGGCCACCGTACGCACACGTTTTGATGGAAGAGGCGATAATGAACATTCACAGTCAAGGTATACCGATATCTAGTGATTTTCAATAATGATTTTCTTGTGGACTCGGTAGGACAAACCTTTTTGTTTTTCAAGTCTCCTTCTTACCAGCAGAAGTATACTGTTCACCGCGTGCCTTGCGACACAGGTGAGAAGCTGAGGCCAGCAGGGTTGATGCATTCCGATAAATCAGTGCAACAAATTCCAACCGTGGATTACGACATACGCCGTTATTGGAAAGTGTCTCACTTTTTGATGATTTGCTGGAGAAGTTAATCTGTTTCGTCTATCTCGACAGCCCGAATCTTCCATCATCGACAACTCTTGCGTTTTTGTGCCGGCGATACCAGTAGGCCCTCCACCGGCTCTCCTACACCACAGGCCGTTGAAGACAACGCGCCCACTTTTTTGTCAATTTCCAACCATTTCTTGTCCTCCGGTTTTTTTCGAATATCTTTTCATTGCATCCTCCAACTTCCGTCACAAAGTAGACACGTACAACATTCGATTTCCGGTTTTGTAATATTTTACGTCTGAATGCCTATCAATCGTGGCCCTTCTGGCGGTTCATTCCCTTAGTTCCTTTAGCAATCGTTGGTCACTTTTACTATAAGAATTTATACTGTGACAGGTAAAATATGTGTATTCCTTATATAATACTCCGCCTGGAATGTAAACATTTGAGAACGCCATCCGATTAATCAATCTGACTGGCAATTCATACAATTGAGTCACAAAGACTGTTCTGGTGGCTTTCATGCTGCGGCGCAGCTTCACGAATGCCTCCCGCAATGCCAACGTTTTCCGCTTGTTGTCCTTGGCTATCGGCCGCGGTTTGTCATCAGGTAATTCACGACTGGTTCAATATCTACCCAGAACCATCAACCGGTCATGCCACATTCGTTAGCTTGAGTGTGGAATCGCGTGATGACGGAGATCAACCAGGGTGCACAAAATGTTGAAATAAAATGCAAGCTACTGGGATGTAGATGACTTTGTAAGACGTGAAATCAGTGAAAAAGACATGCCGTTAAATAGTGGTAGGCTGCGGATCACTTGAGATCTGACCAACCGCATTATGCGAAAATGAAGGAGGTACGAAGTGGTGCGAATGTCTTCATGTTGCAAGTTGGCACAGGGTCAGAGTCCATGAAGGCAAAGGAGAAGGGTGCCCGTCGCCTGAGCAATATGGTCGTTGGCTAGATCAACATTAATATTGACATTGATCAGTCTCATTGTCTTTAATAATTAGTAAGTGATAAATCGTCGTACCTGAGCTCACGAGTAGCGACTGCGCAATTCAAAGAAGGACCATAAGTTATGCGCCTGAGGATCGCCTCCAGAACAAGATCCAGGAAACAGGAGATAACCGGTGTGATTTCAAAATCAACAACATGTCCAAAACATGTCGACCGACTGAAAATATGATCCTAACATCAAAAACTTGATAGTGTGCAAGACAAACCTAGCAATATATCTTTCAGAGGGCTCTTGTGCACGCTCTACTCGGTCACTGGTCAGTTTTGGATAGAACTCCCAACGGTGATGGCAGACTCGGACAAGTAAAGAAGGTAAGATCGGAGACGAAATCGGCTCCGGCGTTCGAAGCATCGCCGTCATAGTTGCACTTTCCGAGTCTGAGTCGTAATAGCCCGAGTCAGCTTGACAGCAATTGACAGATTTAAGTATGGGACATATAAAAGCCGCACTTCATGTGGACATTTTCGTTACTTAGAATGCTTCAGATGCTACTTCATCACATCTTTTCTTGCATTAGCTTGTCTGATGCAGTGTCCTTGATTTTCGGCGACCATGCTCTTGTAGCAATGGGACTCAGATTATTCTTGATGAATAATCAGTATTTAAGTAGACAAATGCTGTCTGTACTGTCTAGTTTTAATGACATTTTAGTCATGTTTAATGGTGTGATTAATAATGTTCTGTTAATGGTTAAAACAATTTATATAAGAAGTCATTTGAGTAATGGCAACACGTCTGATTTTAATAGCACAAGATTTGTAGGCGGTGCTGTTCATCTGACTACATGGTCTGAAATTAAAGACTTCTCAATAATGGAAAATCAACAGTCTAGTCCAAGTAATGAAACACAATACCAAATATATAAACATATGTCCTCTGATGAGGCAAAGCAGTATTTAAATAATGCTTCTTTTATTGTTTGTAAGATAAAACTACAAGATATATTACCACTTTCAACAATAGCTAAATTTGCTGAGATAGCAGCATTTCATGAATATGATGATTTAACATGCAAACGAATGAAGCGGATGTCAAGACTTGAAATAACAGAGTTGATTCAAAACCATTGTTGCTCAACATGTTTTCATTATGAAACAGTATTTGCATTATATGGAAATATCAGCAAGAAAGAAGTGATTTTTCCACCTCATCCACCATCTGAGAAACTGGAACACACTATTATTACAAATTTCTGTCAAGAAACAGACTTGAAAAACTTGTCTGAAGGTTACTGTGCTGTTTGTGGTGAATTACGCTTTATGAAAGACCTAAAATTACTAGAAAGAATTTCACTAAATTTGGATATTTTAATTCAACCTGGAGTAACAAGAAAAGAACGGAGTAATAGATCTGAACCTGTTTTGGAATACAGTGAACCAATAATACTTCCAAATTGTAAAACTATTTGTTGTCAATGTTACAAAAGTTTATCTGATGGTAAACGTCCAAGAATTAGTTTAGCTAATGGACTTTGGATTGGAGAAGTCCCTGAACCTTTGCAAAACGTATATCAGTATAGCATGACTGATAGACAATGGAAAAGTTACTTACCCACCGGTTCCGCGCGAGTAGAAAATGTGAGAACATGATCCGAAAAACAAGGCGCCTTGAGGACTTCAAAGTCGAAGACTGTTCCAAGAAATCCTACCAACCTTTCGAATTCCTGAGTGTGCGGAATAATCTCAATCACTTTCGTTACTGTTGAGCTTCCAAAATCGCGAGTATTTCTTGTACGGCCATACACCAATTTGCTGGACAAACAACAGCCAGTGGTGACACCTATCATGCATGATCTTGTGTTTGCAGGGTTTACAATATAACGCGAATTAGCGATGGCAGCAATAGTCACGGTGTTCGGGTGAGCGCGCGACGGGTTGATGTAGATTAGATTAGACTTGAAAGTGAGTGCTGCTTTGATTTTTCTACGAACTCTTGATCAGAATAGACCAGTTATAACGGTAATGAAAATAAAGCTCACTCAATAACAGACGCCTGTTCAGGAAGCAATCGATGCCAGTTCTCCATTGCATAAAATCCTGGTAACGACATATCGTTTTTTTCTTTCACGAAGTCTGAATACCGTCTCACAGGGACCAACTCTGCGTATCTTCATTTCATGAAATTCAGTACGAGCACATCTGCTGGGCCGTAAAATGTAACACACCTCAATTCCGGCAAATCCTTGTATGACTCAATCAATTCGGGATCTTGAAGATCCTTCTGCATGACAGAAGGACTGTCGTCGCTATGCATTGAGTGCATGTTAATTAAAATCCAATCAGGTTGGGTAGTAACTCAACGCATTCAAATCTTGTTCTTGGACGACACTTTCAGAAACTTGGGATCCAGTCCTAGGCCAGCTCATATCCGAAATCCGAGAAGCTTCGCTAAAAACAGGAGACAGATCTCGAGCCTGCTCGCTGGCGTGAATGTTGCTGGTGTCGGACAAGTAATATCCATTCCGGTACCGTTTTTTGATCTGAGACGGCTCGGGTGCAATAGGGTCCATATCTGGAGCGAGCTCGCTATCATGAATGTTCCTGGCGCGCCACGATTTTAGTATAAGTTGGAAGACAAAATTGATTCATACTTTGACCATCCACCTTTACGTTCTCTGTCCCAAGGTAATTCGCCCCTATATAGGTCGGATGTAGGACTGTATGACAATTATTGAGGTATCTTGCGATTTCTATTATAAGAACGCACTTGTTTGCAAGACTTTCATCAGATATAGAGGACAACGTTGACGAATGGCTGTACGGTAGTTATTGAAGTGTTTGTCGCCGGGAGAGGATGAACGCACTCGTTTTCAAGACTTTCATCAGATACAGACGACAAGGTCTGCGAGTGACTGCATGGCCTTTATTCTCAAGTTAAGCTATCTTGATAATAGCAACGCACCTATTTCCTGCACTCTCATCAGATACAGTTGTCGAGGTCAGTGTCACATCGTCTTTCACTGGGCTGAATTTTCAAGTAGTTCACGATGAAAATGAAAGGTCACACAGATAAATGGGACGTACGAAGTACATTCTGTAATGTTTGCAGGGCTTTTCTCATGTGCTGTCTCTGATGATTTTGAATACGAGTCGACAAGATGGCACATCTTTCAAAGTCAGAACGCACCGGAAAAACCGTCCGCTTTCACCTGCATGCAATCGGGAGGATTGTCACTAAATTTTCTAAATTCAAATATGTCAATAAGAGCAGACAGGATGTCCCAGACTGTACTGATTCACAAATTTGATATATCTTCAAACGCTTTATTGGAACAGGATTGAACATCGACTTTGTTCAAAACACCTGCAGCACTAAGCGAACTTTAAATATAAGTCAAGGAGGTTAAGAAAAAAAAAAAAACCTGATGGCGGTTTTGGCACTTGCCAACGATGAATCGGAAACACAACTAGATCGATGGTCCAACAGGATCTTCAGTAATATTTCAGATATCAAAAAAAAATGGAAATTACGAGTCTTGTCCACAATTAGACGTGTCGCCAATAAATTTGGATTCAAGTTTGGCTTTGCGTGTTGTTCTTAGAGTTCGTACTTGTAAGTTTCGAACAAGAATTACAATAATATATGACAGACCTGTCATCAGCCAAGACATCGGCAGCTTCTGAATTCCTTTTCAGCCCATTTTGACCAGTTATGTTCGGTAAACAGTCCTCCGAAGTTTCATGGGACCCATCCGCAAAACTGATAAGAAATTGTGAATATGTTAGGTCAGTACAGATGCTGGTTCAACTGACTTGCTCGGGTCTTTCGCGATTTCAAGCTCAGCGACTTGTGCTAATTGATGCAGCTTACTATCATTGACCAATTGTAAAGAGTCAATATGCATTCCAAGCGCTCCGCTTGTCCTGCCACTCAACAGATTAATAATGAGAGATAACATTAACATAATGAGAAACATACTCTATTTGATCTTCAGATAGTTGATCGACCCTTTTGTCTTTCCGCACAGGCAAACGTATGCTGTTGCGAAACGTTTCAGTTAAAACAAGAACTTTAAGTAAAAAGACGATATTCATACGGTGGTATTATTTTTCGACGGGTTTCATGAGCACGCTTCATTTTCTTGTCAAGTGTTTGTAGGGCGGGTCAAATTTAAGATGTATGGAAGTCGACCGTGTATGCTTGCTTGTTTATAAAGTATGAATGCACAAAGACAGTGACTCAATATGATTCATGCGATGAGTGTTACGGTGAACGCAGCACATTCGTGAGTCGGCCAAGTAGACTGTCGAAAACAGCGCCACCCCAATCAGGAAGGAACTCAAGATTTAGATTTAGATCATATGTAGTGATTGAATCATGTGTCCTGATTTGCACAGTCCTGGGCAAGGTAGGACTCTCTTCGTCATTTGTCAATTGATGAAACAATCATTGAAAGTGAGTCACGCAAACGGTGTTAGCATGACTTGATGGATATTGCACAGTCGTCAATTTAATTGTGAGACTGTGGTCGACATGAAATGAATCAGCGAAACTGGGAACACACCGCGGCGCAGGCAAATATTTTAGTCCGGCCTATTTTTAATTTGACGGTACACGAATGATGTCATTAGATTTCTTTCTATAAAAATAGGTCCAATCAGTTGTCGCGGTCATTGAAATGATTAAGAATTACCCCGTGAAAGAAGCTGGTAAACTTCATTGTTTTCGTCTATATATTTTCCGATCAAGTTAATATCACTTCTCTTAGCCTTGGCTCTAACAAAACTTGGATCTAATGATTGTGACCGAGCACCGACTTTGACGTCACTTGCCGTTATAAATCCAGTCAGTTCGTTGTTTTAGTGTCTCTCCCGCCTTTGATTAATTTGCATTGAACGTCGCAGGCGTATGTTGACGAAATATTCAAGATTCAGCACATAGCAAATCCAAAATCATGGGTCCTTGTCCCGATGCAATTAGTTGAGACTGTTGAAAATTATGAAGTTGTGTTTGCCATTAGAGGGGTTCTAAAGAGTAAAAATCTTCCTCCGCTTGATCAAATGCAAGTTATGATTCCAATGGCTCTTGAAAGAATGCTAATTTTAACATTTTTCAAGTCCCGCGGACGCTGTCAGAGCAAGATATCTGAGACAACAAGTCGAAGTATCGGGACTAGGTCTACCTTATTTCGACAGGATAATCGAGAATACTCGTGCGATTCATGCATTGTACGAGCGACACCTTCCTGAGAATCAACTCGAGGAATGGGAGGAAAAACCGACTATGGATGGTCCATCTATTTATTCAGGAAACCGGATATTCACGCCAGCGAAACAGGCTGACAGAGGGACAGAAATAGAGGTGCCGTCCACATGGGACCCGAGCTCTCGCTTGACCGCCCTAGTTGGAGGGAACCTTATTTTCTGTCAAGAGAATTTAGTTCTCTATTACAGACAAGGACGAATGGGAGAGTAAGTTGATTCCTATCTCTATGTTTTGATATAACGGTCTAATGGGAGACCTATAACTAGGTTTGTCGATGTTTCGCCATCTGTCTTCCGAATTGGAGATATCGTTGAACTGCAAGTCTCTATTACAGTCTTTCCAATAGGGATACAGCGTTATCGCATGATGTTTGTGCTTCGATCACTCGCATTGCTAGACGATACATTCTCCAAGGTCGGTCGAATTAGAATTCTGTGATGCCGGGATACTGACAATCTCATTTTAGAAGGCTTTGACCGAACGACAGAAAGTCGCAAAGCCTATATTTAAATCGTCGCCTTTAAAACGCAGAATCGGATATACTGACAATGAAGACATTGATCAGGAACAAGTCGAGCGTCGAATGTTTCGAATGGAGATTTAATGATATCATGTCTGATTATCAAGTCTGATAAAAGTCTAAATGTATGTACAGTCATTCACCGGTCAATGAGACACCCCGCTCAGTGAGACAAACTTAAATTACGCCCGCAGTTTTCAAGCAATTCCCTTGGTTCTTTTTTTGTTATATAGATACACACTGCGTCTACACCTCCCTCAATTCTTGTAGCTGTCCAATGTTTTGATCTTTTAATAATCCTGAATAAAATCAAATATGGCGAAAATGTGAATCTAATTTCTAAGCAATTTGGGCTATCTTCTCATAAAACTCTAATGGAGACAGATACGGTATGTATAAGACATTTTATAGCTGTTTGAACTATGAGACAAGGTCTGAACGAAGGAAAGGATGGAAATGAGTTCAGAAGAATCAAATGTTCACATGTGTCACAGTCAGAAACCGGTGATGGGATTGATCGTACTAGTAAATACAGTATTGGACCTCGCAAAAATTGGCCTGCGTTACTTATGCGCAAACCCCGCTAGCTATTTTTAGGACGACTTCTAATTCTGTCATCGTCCGTGTTCGACTTCTGGCTCCTGCCACCGTTCACACTTCCATCTTGCCTCGACTGGCCTGACTGCTGGTCCCTGCACTGACGTACGACGTCAATGCGAATGACACAGTGAGCCCTTTGGCTTCCTTGTGCTGCTGGCAGAAGAGATCACGCTTGCCAGTCTGGTCTGTGCATCATATGAGCTTGGTCAACAACAATCGTGGACGCGATCTTAAACGAGCGGCAAGGGGAACCCAAGCACATTCAATTCATTGTTTGTTCTGGTCGACGACTTTTAACGGATAATTCACTATTTACGGGGGGCTTAGCCCAACGGACCACAATCGAGCAGGGGATTTACAGATTTCAAAAATGCTTGGATCGCCAACACTGTCGGTCCAAATTTTGTCAGTCGCTTGTACGTAACCATACGCGACGCCTATCATCCATCCATTTGCCCACCCTCTCTGATATTAGTTGCTAATCTCCGAAAATTCCCAGTGAAGATGAATGTCTTGAGGATACCATCGCTCACGGATCTCTCAGTCGGCGACTTATATTTTCAGTGTCACCAATTCACGTTATCTGATTGGCGACAGTGCATTGACCCTGCTATGTCATGGATGGGAGTACTGGTAACGAAATGCCACCGCTGGCTCAACAACGAGCCTTGACATGGCTAATACAAGTCCGCGTTCGCCTCCTGTACCGCGCAAGAAACAGTTGACTTCCTCCACCACGTTGACGTAGCCGCCGCCGCCGATATTGCTATTCCTTTACTCGTGTCGCCACGCATCCACCTCCGTAAGCAGCGCGGACGCAGTCAACTGCCTCCACCCTCTCTAACAATGTCTATGCGGATGACGAAGCCACTTTACCTCTCCGACCATCCCTGTAACTGCCCTTACCAGACGGTCTAGCATGCCGGAGCACTCCCTTGCGCGAAAGACACCTTTGTTGTCCTTCGAGCGTCTATACCCTGGTGCCGCTGCGTCACCGATGACAACCTTGTCCCTTTCCGTAGCTCAAGCAAAATTGACAGGCGCAGACCCAGCCGCGCACATGGTACTGCCTCCAAACCACCGCTTCAGCCTGCACAGGAGCAGCACTTTCGAGTCTGCCTACCGGATGCGAGGCGTATATGCGGGATATCCTGAACACACGGCGCGCCTGAGCCCGAGCGTCATTCTGCGCACATCGCCTTTGCCTCTTGTAAAAAAGTACGGTTTTGTCTGTATTGTAGTAATTTTGGTTCTCATTCTCAAGAAATATGTTTTGGTGGCGGAGATTCCAAGACTTGTATTTGCCATGCAGTGAGGCAATGAACCGATACTGTAGCAATAGAACAACTTGCTTCCAAAGTTTCGGCCAAAAAATTAGCTATGTCAGGGTCTCAATCATGTACCTAGCATATCTGTTCTGTTGATACATTGAGAGACAGGGCAAAGAGCAAGGGAGTCAGGAAGTAAATTCCACCAAAAAAATTTGGGTTTCACGTCGTTGGTGGCTGATCGCCGGAATAAGAAGTGCGTACTAATTCCAACTCAGTCACGCGCCCTGATGGGAAACACGGCTCACTCTCCACTCTCTTGTTCAGCTTCGAAATATCCTACCCAAGCCGATTTTTCACTTGTAATTGAAAACGGACGCTCAGCATAATGAACAACTTGACCTATTCCTGTTTGGCAACGGCTCTTGTCACGGAATCCATTTGTGGCCGTCCTGACACTTTGATCACAAGCCAATCCTGCCCACCACCGACAATCTGCTTTACGATGACAGTTCTCATCATGCAAAACGCAGCTAATCAGTCTTGAAAGGCTGCAGCATCGCTAACTCCATAAGGTATCGAGAGCAAACGCGGACAGGAGAAAAAAACGAGCACTTGGTAATACAGTCCTGCATCCTCAGGTTTCCGCCCACCCGCCGCGTTACTTTTGCTATCCGTCAATTCATATATGGCCAATCAGCCAATCTGGATCCGTGTTCCTTCATTCCCAAGACCTATATTTTTCTTGTTGTACGTCAAGTCCACTGCGACTGATTTCTCCATATACGTTGATCCAACAGTCTTGCCAAATCGAAGCGTGTGTCGTCGGGGACTTCAACTGCGTGAACGTCAGGTTGTTTGAAAATTTCACTACTCAAGGTTAGCCTGTTATGTCATGGCCGAAGAATCGAGATGGTCTGACAGACAAGCAATGTACACAAGGCAATTCTGAAAAAAAATTTGAATGCTGATTCTCATCGGCCAATATCAGACGCTCTTTGTCTGCTATGACTCCATAGTTCGATGCGTCACCATATCAGTGTTGACATCTCTTCAATACGTTAGCGTTAAGATAGGTAAGCCTAATATTTTCGATCATGTCGTGCCTTTGTTCGTCATGACTTCTCTTCATTTTTATGCGCAGCGTCGTACTCAACATATTCAACGAGGTTCGGCACGTGAAACATTGTTGTATGTTCACGGTCAATTTACATCATACCTGTTTTGTATTTCCATTCCCGAGTCATTTCTATGTGTCACTTGCCTTGCTCATGACTTCGGTAGATTTTTGTGCTCTGCTTCGCAGCAGTTAATTTTTATTCACCGGCACTTGAGACGTCTGATGTGATACTTTGACAAGGAAGTCCTGTGGTGTCGGTTTTATGTTTACATTCCCGATCAGAAACTAGGTAAATTTTGGCCTTCCGTCTAACGCGTCGGCTTATGTCTTGACCTGTCATCAGGTCGTTTCTGATAGAGAGAATTCGGTATCACTTGATCAATGCTAGGTCACGATCTATACGTGATTGAATACGGCGTAGTCGTCAAACTTAATGCAGATTTTTGAGCATAACAATGTAACACGCGATCGTGGTACCTAAAAGCTTTTAAAGTCGCGACATTCAAGCTGCATCCTTACTTTTTTGTGCACCACTGAAGAACCATATTATAGTCTTGCAATGGCGCACCGCAATGACAATGAAATTAACGCAACGGTCGGCAAATCTAATCCTGTTCGGTCTTACACTTTCTTGCAATTCTCAGCTAATATATGTAATATTTCTAGCCATCCAAATCGTACTGTTGTGTTTATTTTCCAACAGACGGATTTACGACGTCTGTTGTCCATGTTTCAATCGCTGGAACATACGGCTGTAGTGCTCTTCATGCCGAATCGCCTGACACGCTCAAGGTTGAATCATTTATGAGAACCTACCCATTCAGTCCTCCTCACTATGAAGACTTGTCTACAAATCGAATCACGATTTCTACTGTCTTTCCGTCTGACGCCGGTAACGAAGTCGAGGAAAAGAACCTTACCATAATTTTCAATGAGCAGGTTAGCAGATCACGATGATGTTTGCCTTACGATCATAACCATTTGACTTGTAGCCGGTTGACGAAACACAGTGTTTCTGGAGAGACAACCAAGTTGTCAGGGCATTGAGTCCAATTCGGGACATCACTTGGTTCGGTCCTGTGCTGGTCGTAAAATGGGGTCCCAACGGAGTTGAAAACGTTGTCAAATCTGACATCCTACAGATTCAATGTTTGACGCTGACGTAGGTGGTCTTCTCTTTCAATACTATATATTCTGACGTTCAAAACTAGGGTTCTTGTGGATCGTTTTCTCGAATAGTCGTCGTAAAATGATTCACGATATAAGCCCTGACATGTTCCGTGTAACGTAAACTGAATTTGCATGATTTGAACCGTTTCTTTGAATTCCGAATTTTCTGATTATATACGAAGCTTGTTTGAACGCTTGGTCTGTTCATCGAGTCGTCCTCATTGGCTTGATGTCAGGTATTGAAAATTGTCCGCACGTGGACTTATGATTACGTTTCGATTTGACGCCGAAAAGTGACTTGGTTTTTGTTAAGTCTCCGAGTGGTGACGACCCTTGACTTCTCGTGATCCTATTTCAGTGCCTTTGACTCGTTAAAGCGCCAAGTACACGAGTCGTGCTAGTTCAACAAGACTGTCTCTCAAATTGATTGTGAATTACGTTGGCCATCAATATTGAAACTGTGCAAATGATGGACACGACCATATACAGACTTCAAGAACTTTAAGATGTTGCTGCAGACGGGGGCAGTCTTTTTGACCCCTGCGAATCCTGCATAGGGGCCTGCTGCATTGTCAACAACGTCAATTTATGACTATCTGCATTCATGTTATTGGTCACGTCGCCGGCATTCTTTGGTGGAAGAAACTAGAATCTGTCAGGGCCTCCGACGGTAGAGGAATACCTACAGCAGTCCATTGCGGCACAGTCCGTTTGGTTGGCTTTGATTTTACACCGCTAACCTCAACAGGTTAGTCCTTGAATTGCTTGCATTTCATCGCACAAGTAGCATTTTCAATACCCGGTCAAAATAGCCGCAGCAACAGGCGCGGGATTAACGAACACTGATTACCCGATTAGGACTGATACGCCACATAAGAACTGACGTCATATTGCCACGATGCGTTTACATCGGTTTTTTATTTAGAAATCTATAAGCGCTAGAGAACATACTTAAGTAGGGACCATCAGACGAAAGGTAAGTAGCACAAACTCCCACTGTTATTCGTTTCATATCTAAGCCAACTTTAATGTCTGCCGAATCAAAGTACTTATCAATGCTGTTTTTTGTTCTTGAACGATGCTAATTATAACCTAGATTTATTGCTTCCATCGCAAAAACCGATTTTGGATCTGCCATCTCTGCTGTTGAACGTGTTCTCACTATATCCGAACTTCAAGACAATATTTTGAGCGTGGCTACGTTTCCGACACTAATTAATCTGGCCAATACCTCTGTTCACTTCAAAAATGATGTCACGAAGCATATTGGTCACCGCGTTTATTCGGTACTCGAACAATACATTCCACGGAAATCTATCAAGGAGTTTTTCAGTCTACTCTCCGAAACCAATGGCGGTATTACTGGCTCCTTCGGCTGGTCTGTCATGAATTATCACGATCCCGCGGCGACTTTGAAGCACGAGCTAAACATAGCCGTTCCCTCTTCCAAATGGGTTCTGATCAAATGGGCGGATTTCTTTTTGTGTGTCGGATACAACAACATGACCTACAATTCCACGAGTTATCCCTTGCATTGGGGAACGAAACGTATTATTTCATTGTCGCGTGGGGTACGTTGTGCTTTTTCTGAGAATCTGACCGACATTGATTCCGATTAGGCCGATGTCGTCGTCATCCATGAAAGCCGAGATGCATCTATTCTCCCAACTATGCTTTCCTCTCCAGTAACGACTATGTTTAACGTCGTGACGCCGACCTCCCTATTTTGTTTCTATCCGCACCTCCTACATCATCGTGTTGCGCTGCAGGGCATCTTACAGTTGACTAAGGCTCAAGAAATGGAGCTTGAAGAACGTACTATTCCCATTGTTAGGGACACAACATTTCTTGATGGACCGTGCTTCGAGGCGTGTCCGGCTTTGTGGCGGGTAACAACCAATTTGAAAGGTGTTGCGGTGACTCGTTGGGGCGGTTTGGGTCCCAAGACAAATGCAGATGATCAACAGCAAAAGGAGAACTTTTTGAAAACAAGCTATAGATGGCGCATAGGTTTTGTATGTAAAAACAAGAGGTGCCCGAATAGTGTACCAGCCATCTAACTACGTTCCAAATATCGTAGTAGTGTAATGCAGAATCATTGTACCGAAATGTAAAAACGAATGTATAATTGTACTGTGAACGTTGGATCTTCAATAGTGACAAAGACAAAGAATCAAGATATGTTTAGGTAGACGTGACAATTTCACTGCCGTTGGCAGTTCTGTCGACTGACCGAGAGGTTTGGCGATGCTGATTCGAAGATCCGTGCTGCAACATAAAACCGATTACCATCTCCCAGTTGCAGGCGAAAAGCGATACATTTGTCTAATATTTACTTGTTAATGTGTCACTTTTTAAAGGAATTTTGTTAACATACCATTGCATTTGCCAAGAATACCATCGTTGTAGTTTGGATTGACGTAGATTTGGAATATATGATGATAACCACAAACATCGACAAGGCGATCCACACCGTTCCAGATAGACAAAGTAAAAGAATTACTGCTCGGTGTGGTCCCTGTTCACGATAACGAGGTCCCAGGACTTCCACATTTTTGAGGACCACATGGGGAATCATGGCCACGAAAAGAGCGACAAAAAAATGCACTGCTTGGGTTAGTCAGCGATGGAGCCTTCTTGAAATCACGTACCATATAAAGAAGAGAGGAGCAAATTTCGATCTGCGTGACCATGAATTTTATTTCCAGCAAAGTCTAAACAAATGATGATGACCATGATATCGCAGATGACACCAATGGCACCGAAAGCGAAGGCTGACGACCGAAGGGAGAAAGCGGATAACATTCTCGTTTGGCCAACGTGACTTGGAGATAATTCAATCGCACCAGAGAATCTTGATGTGGTTGTGAGGATACATGCAAAAGTAAACCTAACGAATATCAGTTTCTTAAATGTCATGTTGGAGCTGCTCTTACCATATCGTTGTAAAATACGACACCAATGCAAAGATTCGGAACATAGGATTCTCAAGACGAATTGATCCGATGAAGACTACGGTAACTTTTAAGCCACGCCTTGTATATCAATGCGAACAAATGAAAACATACCACTGGCCAAAAGGATTGCGAACATAATGACGTTGCCTATGAGCACAAAAGATGCGAACAGATCATCCCAACCCAGTACATGACCGGTCCACCGTTGCGAAAACCGACGAGCAGCCAGCGCGAAGGAAGCGCAATGACCGATAAACATAAGGACTTTTTTTCCGGTTCAGAAAGGACGAAAACAGCTGCGAACAGAGACTCACTAAGCCAAGGAGTAGAACTAGTTCTTGCAAGTGTTTCCATCATGAGCACAACCGTGGCTGATAAAAGTTCGACTGGAAAATGTCTTCTATATGTTTTCTGAGGTGAAGATGGTGGGAGTCCGAAGACAAGAAGTGTTGCATTGCCATCCTTTATAAGCTACACGACATGAGAAAATAAACCACGCAACTGGTTTAGTCGAAAAAGCGGACTACTTTGCCACTGGTTCAGACCAAACAGCGGTAAATGTTGATTGCATCGCCTTCAAGAAGAGACAATCGTATATCGGACTAATTTTCCTCGGAGACATGGGAAAAAGTATGAAATCCAGTCGGATTGTATGTACCAATTGAGCCGTGATGAACTGGTTTGACCAAGGAGATCGCGCAGTTCAAATGGCTTTCGTAACGTTGGCCTCAGTCCTGCTACACATTATAACTTTCTTACTCTGCAAAGTCGGAAAAGGGACTTACTTTTGATAGAGCGCAGGATTTAACGGTCCACATGTTGAACGAATATCCACAAGGTAAGTATTTCTTGTTCTGTATGGCTCAAATGATAGTCCCGGACTACGTTTGGCTTATCGTTGATTTATGAACTCGCAGATTTCGACTGGAACTAACAAAACACATGTCAGTGGCCAGCTATCAGCAAGGCTTACCAGCCTTTCGTGTATTCTTGTGTTGGTCAGACCGATCTAACCATAGAAACAGTTCTGCATGAAAAATGTCGTTCTTGACGATATCCTAGCCAAACAATACGGGTACGGTGTCAGTCGAACATATTTTAAAATTTCTTCAAATAGCTGACTCTCTTACCGAAGAATGTGCACTCCACCACGTATAACAATGTCCTGTCGATACTAGTTGAACTTGAATAAAAACCGGTGAGAAAATGATCATTGATAAAACACGTACGGATATTGACAATATTACACATGTATCGCATTCAAGTTCAAGGAAACCTAGAAGGCATGTTTCAGTGCCTGACATATCGTGCCCATGTTCCCTTTCTAGGTATATTTCGTATTATGCGTTTTAAATTTGACCAACGATTTCTTCCAGATATGTGTTGTCGTTACAAATGCGCATCAAGATGGACAAAAGCACATCTAGTATTGGAATCAAAAAATTGATAAATTCGTCGACTTGTGACCGAAAGAAATAATACAACAAGCTTACAATTCCTGCAGGAATAAAGGGCCAGAAGGTGTATATATCATTGCCCATGTCAACAGACTGCTAACCTGGCTTTCCTCCTCCAGCTTGTCTAGCTTTTCATGTTCTAAACCTCCTGGTCAATGAACAAGCGAAGTAACGCAATGAAGAACATACAAAATTGAAATCGGACACCGTAATCAGAAGTCACGGCTACTTTCTCAGCTCCATTGTTTCGCATAGAGGTATGATGTTTACTCTGACCTTTCAAGGTCGAGAGTGACCTTTCAAGGTCGAGAGTGACCTTTCAAGGTCGAGAGTGACCTTTCAAGGTCGAGAGTGACCTTTTCCAGTCTACTCGACTTGGCTTATCCATACTGGCGAATGCCTCATTGTCGACAATGGGCAAAGATGCAGTCAGGGACCAGCATTCTGCCAATGACCGTTGCATTTGCTGACCTGTGGTTGATAGTAGAACGAGTTAAACATTTCGTTTTCTTTATCGACAATAAACTTACTTTCTGTTGCTTTATGCAGCTTATCTTTGATATCAGTGTTGTTGCCGACATACGTGTACATCTCCCACGTTGCAATTACTAGTTTAAATGCCAGGAGTTGCTCGTTTGATTCTGGACGTTCGGTGGTCGACATAAATCCATCACAATTCCGGACAACTTCTCCTGTACTCGAGTACAAAGTCATTAGTAAGCAAAATTATTTACTAATGGACGGCCAAGATCACATAGACCAGAATCAATTTTGTCAGCAACGTTCAAGAGACTTCTGATATCCTTTTTCGCGTTCACGCTCATTTCATCGCTACTGCTTTTGTATCTTGCTGACTGGTCATACAGCGGCACTTTGTCTGTGTTCTAGTCCGTGTTCATTTCAAACGACGGGTGCAAGGTTGTGACATCAGCATTTTTTCTCCACATGCACGCATTATCCATGTCGAAATGCTGTCAGAGGCTATCAAGACATGTATCATTCCCAGTAAGTTACCTACAATATTATCGATATCCCATATTGTTTCTATCGACACCATCGCGACTCTAGAAATATTCATCAAGGTTCCCTGTAACTTCAGTTTCGTCAACGTCTTTCATTTCACGGGGCATTAAATCGATCATTGCTTTAACGAGATAGCAAGAAATTGGCTTGACGTGGACTTTTTCGCGGCACGTTGGACAGGTGTATATTGATATATCTGCATCTACGTCGATATCTTCTAACTGATCTTCTGAGACCTCCAAAATTGTTTTGAACCAAGTGCAGAGGCATTTCATGCAAAAGGTATGACCGCATTCCCTGATTCTGAATTATATGCAGTTGAACTAGCTGGTGACAACATTATGATAAAAGCCCCACGTAAATGGATCTTGCAAGAGCACTTGGCACACCGGACAAGTAAGCACATCTTGTACATCTTTTCTTGCCTATCAATAGTGATCAGCTACGCCTAGGTGGCATGAAAGCCCTTACCAATTCAATTACATCGAAAGATTTCTCTGTAATGTGGTCTTCAGTAAGGTCCACTATGTTTTTCTCCTTGATGGTAGATGTAAAGTGATGCTGCATTTCTTGTAGGATATCGACGAACAAGGCTCTTGTTTAAGTTGGTTCGGAAGCAATCGTCGCTCCGCAGTTTGGTCAAATTCTGAGGAACGGACTTCTTTTTGTCGGTGACTGGTCTTCATGACACGGATTTTCATAGCTATGCGTCGAATGACTATATATTTTAGATCCCGCGATTTTCGGTACGCTGCGTACATTTTTTGGCAATCACAGATCGCCTGCACTTGTCAGCTATTCATCTTCACCTGTCATAGCGATTATTGACAATGACTTCATTGATTGATAGAAAACTGTGCCGCAATTTCAATTATCTGTCGTCATTGACTGTCTAGCCTGAATCATTCATCAACGGTCATACCGGATCTACCACTGCGGATAATCTCAAAATTTATCGAATGCCCGAAAACTGACCAACAGCGTGTCGAAGCGAGGATGTATGTACCAAGTATGAGCGCTTAACAAAACCATTGCATGCGCAGCAGTTGCATAACCATAAAGCGATACTGACGGGAATTACCAACATTCTTGGCGTTACATAACATCATGAATACGATAAATATCGGACGTGTTTCTATCCTAAATATTCGACCTCGAACTGATTATTGGAAAATGGATCCCAACCACACCGGTGCGTATCGTTTAACAACAAGTTTGCTTTGTTAGTTTCATTGACTCGAGAACGTAGACCAATGCACCTTGGACACTTGTGTTGATCAGCAATCCTTTCCTACCGCCACTGACGGCAAAACACTTCATCTCGTACTTAATGGTCTCGACATCGATGACGAAATCACAACCTCGCATATTAGAAAACTATCCATTGCGACCAGCTTACAGTCAGCGTCAGACAAAGGTTATGATGGCGATGAGAGCGCAATGAACTCAGGTAATGAAATTATATTTTTATCATGTTACAATTATAATATAACGCAATCTTTAGACTATGACGAAGACGACGTGCAGATCGACTTCGATGATTATCTAACTTCTGCGATTTCAAGGATATATGAAGTTTCTGATGAGACGAGACAATCAAGTTCAGGTGATGATTATTCCCAATTCATGCACGCTTGACTTGACACATACGATTTTCAGACACGGACACGGACAACGACGACTGTGACTCCGGTGATTGCGTACTTTCTACATTGTCTATCATAGATGAAATGTCTGAAGAAGAAACAAGACTGTCAAGTTCAGTTTACGTCGTCTTTCTTGCCAGTCTCGCTTCCTAAATGTTTTTCTTAGATTCCTCAATGGACCTTTCTTCTGATGCCGATACTGTTAGTGACATCTGCTTCATATTAGAAGCTGATCAAGGGACTGCCCCGGATAAATGTATGAAAGCATTGTCTCTTTTAATCAATTAATCTGACTTTTGGACAGGTATGCTACAAGACAGTATCGATTTGGACGTTATAACAGAAATTCTATCATGGCTCCATTTGGAAGACCTCAGCAAACTCGCAACTGTGAGTAAGACTTTACGGAATGTCGTACAAAATCATGTCATGGGCTATATCCACCAACTTCTCGTCCCGTTTGGTGTTGATTCTCCGAAACTATTTTCGATGCTACACGACACAAAGTCGGTCATATCTGGTTCTTTTGCATTGCGGTGCTTGTTCCCAAGCTCGAAAGTCTTGCAATTCAAACCTCATGACCTCGACATCTATACACCCTCAGCATTTGACGTACAGGTCGTGTCTTTTTTCATCAGCGACTACTCGTACAAGGTTACGAAGACAAGCAATATGTATCATACTGGGAACCTCAAAACAGTCATCTGGCTTGAAAATGACACCGGTGGTGTCGTGAACGTTGTAGTTTCTGCAACAAATAATGGAGTTTTGCCCATATTCTCTTTCCATTCGACCATGGTGATGAACTTCATCAGTTCAACTGGCGTATACTCCGCATACAACGAACTGACTCGATCCCTGCAATATGTTCGTAACGCGTTAGCTCATTCACAAACGGATGTCAACAGGGCTCTCGTTGCGAATGCTATCCAGAAATATCAGGCGAGAGGGTTTTCAATCGCACCTCGGCATTCGGGCGCCTGTGGGTCCTCTTACTCGTGCCCCCATACCATTCGATGCATAACAGACGAAGGATCGTTTTTTTTCACTTTCCAAAACCGACCTTGGATACAGGAGGACACTTCATTCCAAATATGTTGTGACGGAGCGATCATATTTTGGCGGATTGGAGGTGCAGCCTGCTACAATAATGGACAAGTTAGTACTTTTTTTGCACGTCATTCTGTTCAGAAAATCTTGCGTTCAAAGTCTTCCCTTTCCAATAACTAAATCGAATTGATAATACTAGTGTGTATCATTGTACAATGTAGAATACTGAAGTTTCTTGAAGCAATCTAAATTTCATATTAATCACGATTAAAGATAAAACATAAATTTGTGTTCCGGTCCTTGTGTAGAAGAATGCTAACGACATTTACAATCGAAAGTTTACGTTGCCCATTCTTTCTTCGACATTTGTGTCCACATTACCAGAAACTTGTGCATATTCTGTTAACAATATCATTCGTTCATGACATAAGAAAATCGTGAGCGCGCAGTGCATGAAAAACTGTCGTTCGATTTCGTCAGGAATTACAGCACCTCCAGCATACGAATACACTACTTACATAATTGATCTTCTAGAATGTTGCATAGATTGGATTATACCAAATAGAGAATAGAAAGGAAACAATAATTTCGTGAAGTACAACTTATGACTTCGAAGTGTACATACTCTACATATGCAAGTGAGGAAAGAGATAGCCTTGAGACTGACACAAGTGTGTACGACAACATAGAACTTGGTATATACATTTACTGTCCAGATTGGATATAGGGGACAAGGAAAAGGTGTCGACATGGGAAACACCTTCTGAATGAGAACATTACGTCGCTTTAGATACGGCGAAGGATTATCATCAAACCATCTGAATGCGCTGACAAAATTCCATCCAAAACAAAATTGTCCATGCAACGACCGGCCATAGCTGTTGAGCTTGCTGTTGTTGACATTCTCTCAGTAGTACTGGGATGTATTTTATTAACAGCGGATTTACGTGCTGCTTCCGTTCTGTCAAAATTTAGCATAAGCTGGCATTGATAGTAAGGCTGACTAACAGTGAGTCTCTTCCAGAGGTTATGAAACGGAACTTGATGAAGGCAAAGCCCGCATGACTCGGCTGACCGTTTTCGTTCACACCACTGGATTTCATGCAGTTTATCCAATGACGTACAAGATATTCGTCCTTTTCGTGGACGAAGTCGAAAAAAGGACGACCAAGACACTCGCCACGGGAGACAAGTAAGTCGTTCGTGCAGTGAACGATCCGACATTGAAGACTAAATCGATCCAGAATCATGGCCGTCCGGACAGATCTGCTTGAAGCTTTGGTAATAAATTCGAAGTCATCGGTTGGGGACTCATTTCGGGGAAGGGTTTGACTTTGAATTTTCCTTGATATGCTCTGCGTAATCTGGGAACTGTTGAAGGAGGAAACCTGACTCCAACGCTTTCGCAAATGTAAGTTGAAGAGACACGCAATAAGATAGGAAAATCCATTCGTTACTGACTTGAGAAAAAAAACTGTCTGCATTTGGGGCAAGCAAGATGACTTCTTCGGCAGTGGACGCAGCCAAAAGCGATGCTCTGCTTAAATTGGCTAGCGAAACTGTGCCGATAGAGACGTTGTCGACGATTGTTCTATGAATTAATTAGCGTGTCTGGTTCAGTATGTTAGACCAAAACAATATACCGGGACTGCCAAGGAACATCAGTAACAAACGACAAGAGTTTCGAGAAGACCTACGATGCTGAATAGTTGGTATCCCACTTCTTGCTTTTTGTGTAGCATACGAAGATATATCACAATAGCGGCTTTATCTTTTTGTATGATTTCGCTGTTCCAAAATAATGGATGACGTGAATAATATTTTCAGGTTTCAGGAAACAAGATTACCGGTTGAGATCCTTTAAACGTTCCCTTTCGTCAGGATGTACAAGACTTATCGATGATTGCCCTATCAATTCATGCTCTTCAAAACCTATATAACACTTTCGTCAAACTTTTCAAGTCAAGTCAGAAGAACGAAAAGATCCACCTAGAACATCGACAACGGAGTCCGTTAGGAACTGCCATTTTGCCTATGATTGGAATTTAGTATTCGACAAAAAGCCTGGATATCGGTAAAGATTACATTTTCGGACAGATCGATGACTTCAACTGGAACAAAGCAAAAATTAGACGACTTCATGAAATAATACAACGTGTATACCAAAGGAGAGGTGGTTTGTGTTGATATTCATTTGAAAATATGTCAAGGATATAATTCGAGTTGACAATGCGCATGCGGGTGAAATTTCTTGGCTTCAGAACGAAATATCGGTGGTCTGATTATATAGATGACGAATATGCGGTCGAAAGCGTGCCCCGTCCATTATGGGATCTACTGCTTAGTTGCAAACACTGAGTACAGAACGATCTGCTAGCCACTGTCGGATTCAGACAAGCAAGCATTATCGGAAAAGTGACGTTACAGGATTGAAATAACGTACATGGATGCGCCGCGCTTCTGGGTCCGACTACGTGTTTGCTCAAAAATATCGGTCATTCAGATTCGTAAAGGTGGAAGCGGATAGATTTTGAGAGAGACTCAGCAGACTGATTTTCGGTAATCAAAAAATGACAATGCCTTCGATGCGGCCCACAGATCGAAAACACATTTTGGTTTGGCTGGGAACAACAATTCCTATTGGAATGGGTCCATCGAAGAGACGCTGGAACATGTCA
This sequence comes from Galerina marginata, assembly GCA_023014335.1. Taxonomy (NCBI): domain Eukaryota; kingdom Fungi; phylum Basidiomycota; class Agaricomycetes; order Agaricales; family Galerinaceae; genus Galerina; species Galerina marginata. Next base: position 646,245 of record JAECYW010000007.1, on the reverse strand, counting down.
TGATGAAACCGATGTCGAACGGCGATCATTAATGTGGTAACAGTGTTGCCATCGGTGGTGTCCTATGCTGGTGAGTTTAAAGATAACCTGAAGCCATGACGTTGAGTCGGTAGTTCGATACATTGCTGAAACGTTGGTCGGTCCTATAGTCGTGAGCTCAGAGCAATGACGTTCAAGATAGAAAGATTAATCTGAGTTTGACCGACTTTTAACTGGTTCATGCTGTAGCTTGGTTGGTTGGTTGGTTGCGGTGACCGGCGGGGTCCCAGATTCCAGACAGGTGCCTCGCGCCGTTAGCGGTCATGTGAACGATCAATTTGAATTGTTGACCCTTAATTGGCGCTACCGATTTTCCGTATGAGGTTCAAGTCAGAATGATGAGCTCCTCCTCGACGACGATGCTGTGACTATTCTATTTTGTAACAACCTGTGCATCAGCCTATGCATCTGGGCTGAGTAAGAGTAGGTCTCACCGTACGTGACCCTTTGGCTACGACGTAATTTCTGGAAGTGCCTCTATTGATCTAACTATATATATTTTTTTTGTTCAGGATGACACAGGATGACACTTCATCCTCCGATTGACACAGACATTCAACCAAGAACAAGGACGACCGCAATCGTAGGTCATAGTCCCTGTTCTTTAGCCTCAGATTTGAACAGCTGTCCTCAGCTCCATTGCACACTGTGTACTATTTTGCTCAGACTGAGACTAGCAAAGTCTTGTCTAAACACGCAACTCGCCATCAGGTACAATATGCCGTTCCCCGTTTCACCTGATTCATGTCGCGCGCCAGTTTCAAAATCGATGTCTCCACTGTCCAGTCATTCTTTTCGAACCCAATTCCTCAAGCGTAACGCAAAACGTGACAAGTGTAACTGATCGCATTTTTCCAGAACAGCCTCAAGAAACATCGGCGGACTATTAGTATTTGGTACGATGGTATTGTTATAATGACTTTAATCAAATTGATTCACGAGGACGTTAAAAGGGCTTGCGCGTCCAAATCGCACCAAAGCGTCAAAACGACTGAACATGATGTCGTTAGACGTCTGGCTTCTGACCTTACGATGTCTGTGGTTGTCGTTCCACGCGGTATGAGAACAAATTGTGTACAGCTAATGGGTGTGCGTATCCTTCCAAATAATAGTAGTGATGTGGATTACCCGAATCCAAGTGCTACTACAGTTTCAGGTCCGTAAAAGGCATTCATTCCGCATACAAAGCCTGGCCCACTATCCATGCGAGGAACTAAATGCATATTGAATTCGACTGTTGGACTTCACATCTTAGTAATTGAACGAAGTGCGTCATTTAATGTCATTGATTCAAATGACTGAAAACTCATATATTTTACAAGTTTTAACTCTAGTTCTTTATCCAGGCCGTCGTTATTTTCGCTCCGAATGCGACATAAACAATTTGACACCTGAGGAAGACGACGGTCGTTGGGCCTTGACCAGTCATCTTCGAGTTGTATTTGATCTCTCATGTCATAAGTCTCTCCCTATTCTAAATCCGCAGCCTTTTTTAACAGAGTTCTGTGTCTCATACGATGTTAAGAAAGGACGAAATTGACACATGGAAGTCAAATTAGATTAGCAAGTTATGACAATTGAAGCTCGTCGTCCCGTTATACATTTTCATGTCTCGAAACTAGAATGTCATTATTACAAATTAGATTACATAGTAATGATTGGTGAACTGAGAGAGAAAATATCATGTTCATGAGAAAGAAAATGTCTCTGCGATACCGATACCAAGTTTAGAAAACCGATGTATTATGACAGCCTTTCAGAATATGACTTTGAGCGGTTCAAAAACATTCTGTTTGCAATGATAAGCGAAAGGTATGGCAAATATGTTTGAATAATCGCCATAAGGATGGTCCAAGTGAGGATATTGGATTGAACAACATCCTCCTAATCGCCAAATTGTTATTCCGCCATCTGAAAATATTTGCCAGATGAATCCTCGACCCTGCAACCAAGACTTGTTTGTGAACATGAAGAAAAATGACCCATGGTCAGTTAATCTTCTGAGTGTCAGCGGGCATGAATAGTCGTAGCCACAAAAATGTGGTTCCCCTTTAACGCGATTAAAGCCGCGAGCATTGTATTTTTCCAGACATTGCTCTGATTGCAGTCGATCATGTGTCAACTGGAGGTCGATATTAGGATGGGCGAGGTATCGAAGATTTTTTGTCAAGTCGTTATAGCCTGAATATACTCCCGTGGAGCTGATAAAGTTCATGACGGCGGTTGAATGGAAAGAAAAAATGGGTAAAAGACTGCTTGCGGTTCTTGATACGACAACGTTGATTATCTGTCCTTTCTCATTCATCATGCACAGTGTTTCTTGAATGCAGGAGATATCGTTCAGATATCCTGGTTCCGATTTTACTGTCTTGTATCCAAAATTCAAAGCGATGAACGTCTGGACGCGCTGTTTTGCATATCTTGGGACATAGATATCTATATCTCTTGGTTTAAAGTCGATGATTTTGTCGCCAGGAAACAAACATCGCAGGGCAAAAGAACCAGATATAACAGAGTCGGTTTCATGCAGCATGGTGAATAGTAAATGCTCGTCGATCTCGAATGGCAATAATAACCGATTTATGAATCGTCCGACATTGGTGTGAACGGTATACCGGAGGAAAGCTGAACATTTCGATAAAGCCACCAGGTCCTCTAAGTGCAACCAGGACATAATTTCATCCAAGATGTCAACGTTCATGCTGTCCAGCAGACATTGAGAACCTAATTCTTCTTTAACAAGCTGTTAGAATAAAGAAATGTTATGACCTACTCTTTTTCTGTAAAGCACGCGAGATGGTGTCATCCCCATTGACACGAAAACGCTGATTAAAAATGTTGTTCTGTCGTGTCAAATCCCCTTCAAAATATTAGGTACTTGTCAATATTCATCAGATGGAGAGTGACATTACTAGTCATTGCGCCATTTGAATTAAGAAAATCCAAATTTTGTTCCCCATCCGTTCCTCGTTGATGCCAGTCCAATGAAGCATGATCAGGATTAAATAATTCGTTATCTTCATTGATCGGTAAATGGTCTGTAGGCAAAAGTTGTGGATCAATGACCGTCATTTGGTCTGACGCAACGACAAACCTGGGTATAGATACAGCATTTGCAAAAAAAATTGATGAGCAATTTTGGATACTAGCGTCTTTAGAAGATGTTGTTGACATCACGACCACTCTGGCTTTATAACCAGACCGCAGTCCATACGTCATAGACTATGACGACTGATGATTCTGATTTTAGCTGGATGACTTAGCTGTGTCTTTCAACAATCTGGCTGCGCAGTTAGATTGATAATATGACTGGCGTTTTAAATCACGTTGACTCGCCAACGGATATCTAGATATGTTTAGTTTGTAACATGATCGTCTTCAATTGTTGGAAAGTCGAAATTTATGATCAGCGCAGGCTCCGTTTTTGACATTCTCATGCAGGCTTACGATTAGATGTGTAATGAAGATCGGCAACGAGAAAGTCCGAGTCACCAAAACAAGAATGGACGGATTATGAGTAACCACCATTGACGACTGGAAACCTTGCAAGAAATGTCAGGATGCAACGAGTTGCCGAGAAAGCATGCGAGAGATCCCATGGATTCAGAGACGCCGGAATTTCGAAAGCATGGACTGTCTAACGAACCAAGCAACTTTGATTAGAAACTGTCCCGATTGATCAACGTCATTAAACCATCTTTCGAAGGAGCTGAAGAATCCTTTAGTCCGATTACCTTTGGAAAAAGATGTGCACCAACTTATTCCTCAATAACCGCTCTCCTCTGCCTCTTCTGTGAATGGAACAAGTACCTGACGGTTCGACTGTTGTCCATGCTCCCAACCGTTTGGCACCGCTGGCTTGATTGTTGAACTCCTACGAAGGCTATGAAGGTTCATTCGTGTCTTCCAAGTTTTGTCGACGGCGAGGGCACCATCAGGACAATGGAGCTGTCCTCAATAGCGTCCTATGACTTGAATGAACCACGGACAAAACCGCTTTGTCGTTTCCTCCGGACTGTTATATTTGTGAGAGCAGCAGTACGTAGACCTTGAATGTACGCGACAGCACGATGGTACCAATGGAAGGGAATAAGATAGGAAGGTTGAGAGCAGGAGTATGGGGATTCCTGGTTCAAATTTTAATGCAAACAAGCTGTACCTCGTTCCGCAGGCGGCACGGCTTTCACGCCGTTAGAATGGAGCTCGACTTACAGACCTGTTAAAGGCTGAACAATTCAGTATGGTCTCCGGAGTCAACAAGACTTTCGACTACTTCTCGTACTTCAGGCAGCACCAGTCGGATAACTGGAAATGGGGCGCAACGAGGAGTGAGATGTCGTGCAACAGTCTATTCACGGATTTAAAGATGTTGTGTCGCGCGTTGCAGTTTTAACCGTGCGCGGTATGCCTGAACGTGCCACATATCTCTTGGAGGACAGGTCCATAGACACTTGGAGTACTGAAAGCTGCAACAGGAATTGGAAAAACTATGGCCAGCTTGAAGAAGAACAAGGGACGACGGAAATCTTGATGTGGCAAAGGGAGGCAGCCCAAATCGGTGACCGTATTAGGCAATCGCATCAATTTCATTTAAGAGGCTTGGACGGTAGGGCCCAGGTGATGAGCGCCGTGCAAATTCATGCTCCTCGATAAACGTTAAAGACCATAAATATTTTTGAAGACCTTTTGATGATGGACCGTGGCCATAATATCTGAATACAAAACGACGGAAGTGACTTTTCAATCCTCAGCTGAGACTTTGATGCAAGACAATCCCTTGCTTGTAAGTACCTGGCCTCCTAATTTTGTCTAGAACATTGATTTTCCTAGCTACCTTGCTGTGTAGAAGTTCGTTCAATTTTTGTGTATTTTTTTATTTATTGTCTTTGCATCGAAGTATGGAGGAGCAGGGCGAACAGCAACAAACTGTGCGAGAAGCATTCCGAAAGGGAATCAGTTTTGAAACTTTTGATGCAGTGCCACTGCCTCCATAAAGAAATAGAAATCAAGCCGCCTGATTTCCGGGCTTGATTTCGATCATAAGCGATTGGCTACTAGTTAAAACTTAATTTCGTGAGACTTTCGGAAGGTTTGCCTTCCTCCTTTAGATGGGACGGTCACAGAACTATAACATTTCTTTAATATGTGTTGTGCGTAACTTCATATGTACTCTGGAGCAAGATAGACTGTGGACAAGTAGGCCTAATTGAATTCAACTAGCATGGCCGCGCGCTCGACATGCTCCTTTACCAAATACGTACGACCTTGACTGTCTCGCGTGCACAGTTGGATTTGACAAAGACTGAGATTGTAGTATGAGAGTTACTTGCTGATAGGCATTTAGATAAAAATATGGACATAACCTACGGTGAAAATGATTCCCGCAAAGGCGCAATGGTTCTTGTGACAATACTGCCTAACTTCGTAGGACAATAAGTAACAGAACCGAAGTCGCAAAAGGTGATCTGCCATTGTAAAATGTGACGTGTGCAAGATACAAACAGGTAACGCACTGTCAAGGAAAGAAATCACCGCGCTGGAAAGAAGACGTCGAAATCGTTAATAGGTACGGCTCCTAATTGAGAGATTTACATGAGGACACGGCAGAAGGAGAACCGAACCGGCAGCGGGATCGCGCCTGCAATGGCCATGAGCCGACTCAGAGCCATTTCGGCATCTAGCCACTTTTACTCTTGACATTTCTAGCGTCGTTGAGGTTTGTCTCGCGGAAAAAAGGTGATATATGCAATCCTTGCTGAAGGACAATTGGAATACTTTGGCCAATGTTTGCGGTGTTCAATATGTAAATGTTGAGATCTTTTGTAAGTTTATCATTCGGGTTACCAAACATGATTGTTCATGCAAACAACGGCGAACAGTGTGAAATTTTGAAAACTGTCTACGGTTTAGACCTGCCATGGTATCGTAAACTAGCCTCTTGGCTCGCAGCGGGCTTGTCAATTGTCGACTAGTCTGTTGTGGATATACTTAGCACCTCCTGAAGCGTGCACCCCAAAGTTCTATACTGAATGAGGAGGCCGCTATATTGCAACCAGGTCTGGACGGGTCAAGTGACAGCCTGTCGTGGTCACATTCAACGTCTTCACGACATTTAAATACTAGCCGCGATATGCATTCAAGTTTAAGATTGATAAGACAGGTTATGTTATACAAGTAACTCAGATAATTGCTAATACCTCGCGGCGACGGCTCAGGTGATCCGGCCCTTTTACTTTGGATGTTCATGAACTAAAAACTGACGCAGATTCGAAATCGCGAGACTACCACATTGTACGAGCAAACTAAGGATGCCGGCCGTTAAAATCATCAGGACAACCTACGAAAGAGATGCAGTTTCATATGACAGTAAAAAGAACAATGAGGACTGAGAAAGTGATGAAATCTAGGCGTTACGGGAGGAAATCTACTGGATGCTCAATTCAGCATTATTGTCGGAGTTTCAACTGCGAATTCTAAAAGCGGACCATAATTTAAATGTATGGGGTTAACTTCGAAGGCGGTAAACTAGAACAAATACGTATAAATCATGTTCCGTAACTAGGAACATCTCAAGTTTGGACACGGATTGTCCGCTAAAAGCCATATTGATACACCTAATGTACAACCAACGGGAGCTTATATTGGACAAGAAGATGGACGTTGGCTAGTACATATTATTAAGCTTAGCCTCCGTTGCTTTAGCAAGCCATCTTGCTGCCTGAGATGTACTCGAGAATTATCGGCGACCATCCTTGATATTCAAAATGACGAAAGACTGGACAGAAACATTTCCATAGCGCCGTTCTGAAGACATGACCTAAGTATCGTTGGAGAACATGAAGAACAAGTAGAAAACCTACAGCGCGTTCCAATTCCGTGAGCTTAACTTGAAAGGTCGTAACGTCGTGTTGCAGCCCAGCTATCATCGACTTCACGAAATAGTACAATCAGACGGCGAGCTTCATGAAGAAAGAGTAATAAGTCGTTGCAGACCTTTGCTATCTTCGAATGTAAACCTGAAAAATGTTCAAGATCAGATCCGCCTGCAGGGCAGGCACCCAATCTAAAACATATCTGTTCAACAGCTGGACGACTTGCGATATCAAAATCATAGGCATACTGACCTGATTAGCTGGACATGAAGTCGGTCCACATAGGCTTCCAGGCTTGTCAGGTATGATTGACGGCGATTCGGTAACTTCATTGTCGAGCTGCGTACGCAAGACGTTTGAGATCATCGTAGATACATAGCTCAAGAGGGGACTGACATTTCGTAAGGCGTGAAGATTTCGCTTTCCAACGCGTGGGTCCACGGCTTTCGTCGTTTTGTATCGTCCTTTTTGGTGGGTAGATCCGTGTAAGGATGAAATATTTCTTTGTTGTTCCATGTAGACGTATTAGACCAACGAACGGTCGTATTCTCGTTATAAGGATCGAGTTCAGTGGCCCAGTGAAGAATTGGTCGGTCGAAGGACAATGTCTGATCAATGAACCCGATGGATCCATGTGGTGTAAGAGACTGGTTCTGGACTTGCAGAGACTGTTCGTTTGGATTCGGGGTGTTAAAGTACCGGTGCGCTTGATATTGAGGAGGCATTGTAGGCGAATATAATTTCCTCAAGATAATATGAGCGGTCGATTTGACTTGATAGAAAATTTCAGAAGAATGTATCGGCTTCGGCGCTCTATTGACAAAGCGGAAAGTCAATATTTCTGTATGACTTTCGGAAATTTCCTTGCCACAACTATAGATAGGCATTCTATGACTGAGATCTAGATTTACACGTCGAAAAATTGACGAGGTGTCAGGTTTTAAGATTATCTAGCACGATTGACTTTGTTCGATACGTCGCCTTTTTCTGAACGGTTTAAACAAACCAAGCAAGTGGATCGATAAGATGACCAGCTGAGCAAATATTTGTATTCTAGGAAGGTGGTCGGACTCGCATGATACATTTAATGGGCTTTCCCGGCCATCCAGTACTCACCTCACCGTCCTGTGTAATTCCACAAACGGTAAAAAGGCACACCGATGACTGGAATCAGCAAAACAAAGTCCTTGTTCACTTCTTCTCCAGATCTTATCCTCAATATATCCGCGGTGATCGTGGGACGCTCGTTGGCTTGGCCGAACAATTCACATGAAGGGGTGTAAAATAATGACCGTCTGCAATAAAGGAATAACTGGATAGTATATAGGCGTTAAAGTCAATTTTCTAACGATTGTTCCCCCTCCTCTTCTTCCTGCGAAACCTTTCTTTTCTTTCATTTGGTCGTTTGCCGTCAATGGACCAGCCTGCTGACCTTTATTTTAACTCGAATCAAATTGTGTATTCCACGAACGCTTCAGATTATTCCAACACGGTAAAAACCCTTTCGATGCTGCTAAGTCTGGTACTGAATTTCCTATCAGCGCGATCCATTTTACCCTGTTGAAGTCAACCATCCAAACACTTATAACTATCCTTCCACCTCGACCACTTCAACTTTATTCCAATATCATGAAAACAATGGAGCGTATCAATACGAGATGACAACAAAGTTACCGTTCTCTTTCCCCGAGGCCAACTGTACTCAAAACTATGACAACCATTACGTTCAAAAACAGAGCGTCGGGCACGACCTTCAAGTGTTCTACAACTGCCTTGGGGAACGACAACAAGTCAGGCCAACTGGACCTCCACAACGTCCCACTCCGCAACTTGAGCAATCTCGAATCACGTACGTTGACACGGGAACTGTCAATTGTCCAATTCCTTGTAAACCTACTGTCATACTGCAAGCTAGGTTATTTTCTGACCATCGTCTGTAGCCATCATATACAAGTCAAGCTGACGACTATCACAGCACAGAGCAACTGAATAAAGTGCATCACCGGGTCGAAGGCCTACGTACGCAGCGTGCCATCGGTGGACCCACTGGAATTGTTGTCCGGTCAGAAACCTGCGGTCAATTTGATGGTAATGGTCAATGGCAATCTGCTAGTGAGGTCCGGCGCTCTGCTATGACACAACGTCTGGGTTTCGTTCCTACAGATTCGTAAGTTGAAACCGTACTCCATATTAATGCGTACATCTAACGTGTCTTTGAGCAGCGACAACCTGACTGCTCAAGAAAAGAAAAGGTGCTATTTCCAGAGCTTGGAACAGTACATCATGTATTTGCGCCAGCAATTGGAACTCATTGGTGCTGTGCCTGAGAAAATGGAAAGAATTGACTTCTACGAGGGAATTACGACGAAATCGACGAGGGTACCGTGCTTCCTATTCAAATACACTCGTCTTTCATTCTCGTCTTAGTATCTTTTGGATCATATGGAAATGCAAACAAGGAATCTTCATGGTCTTACTATTATGGAAGAGCAAAAGGTAATTCTGACAGCTACCTACAATTTTTCAAATGCTAATACGCAATGTTCTGTAGTTCCACAACTTGCGCAGTAATGTCAACTTCATTCACGAAACCGAGATACCGAAGACTGTCACCGATTCATAAATACAGCAATCCCAGGTTTTACGATTTCTTGATGAGTTTGGTGCAGGATACAATGTTTTCTCTTTGACTGCAGCGAATGTCTTTATACTAGTAAAAGCTTACACTTATGTTCCTAGTAAAACCAGACGAGCAATACGACAGGTTAAAAAAAGGCAACTTGAATACGTGAGTACGGAATGTAAACACCGAGCGAGCGCCTATGACTCATTGGACCGCGTTAGTCATCAAGCGGACATATTACTTCTTTCCTTATCCGTAATGTCACATCTGACTTTCCGCCTTAAAAGGAATGTGCTAAGAATAGCTCTCGCCCTCGACCTTCTGTTTGGCTGTTTGCAAAATCTGGTGTGATCGCAGAAAAGACATATCTAGAAGTGCTATCCATCCTGGCCTTAAAACAAATCCATGCCTTCCCGATATTTGATCAACGGTGGTGAGAGTCACCCGAACCTCTACTGTACCTTTTTGAACTTCAAGCTCAACGTTCCCGAATCCCAGCCAACTTGCTATGTTGTCAGACAACAAAAGCATAAAGAGAAGGTCAAATCTCGCAGTTAGCTTCGTGGTTTGCTCGCTTTTTGCGTTAAAGATTTTGACACTACGCGACCTAGGCTCGAGATCAGTCCAGTTCTTCGGTGGTAGTTTCGCCTTGCATTTAGCCCGAACGCGACGGCTTAGCCAGAAGCCTTAAGTTGGAAAGTGACCAACTTCGTAACGCTGTCAAAAAAGCGCCAAAATACAAGATGATATATGCCTCTAGATATGCTTTTGTCGCCTATAATTGAGACTACAACATTGAGAACTGCTAAGGCGCTTTTAAACTCGATGTAGCCTCTGTCCAAAAAATTGGATCGACTTATCCATCAGCAACGTTGAATCCGTCTAGGACGAAGGAAACAAGTTAAAATTCTCGACATATACTTTCGGCGATCGGCAACATCGACAAATGCCAATTTTTTACAGGTGTTAACAAACCCGAAAGCTGACAGGCATGCTATCGTGCAGTCCTAGACCGTAATTTTAAAAAAGAACTGACGATGTTCACCACAATCTGTTCAGAAGATCGAATTGCTCGAAAATGCCAACCTCGCCATGCTGTTATTGGATCACACATTTCGTAGCGGTCTTTGAGTCTTAGCCGGTTCTTGACTTTTAGTTCCGCGCTTACGACTACGTCAGACGCATGTGAGTGCATTGTCAACACGTACTGGAATCGGAATCTGGACGATATTTGGAGTTAATGTCGATCATATGCGGCACCGCCATGTAGCGAAATAAATTCATGAACAGAAGGGACAGATCAATAGATGCAATCGTCACAGATTAGCTGCGTAAAGATTCCCGGTCATGGAATGAATGGGCCTGACTTGCTCGTTAATTATTTGATGACGTATTGTGTAAAAAGATAGTCAATTGAAGGGACGAACGCGAAGACATCACCTAATGGGGTCCATCTATAAAGGACGGAGCCGGAGATTGTGCCACTGTCAATCAAACATCCGTAAGGACAGGAATGCAGCGCGGTAAAGAGAAGAATTCCACTCTCTCGGATTCAATCGCTGACAAGTATAAGATGACTGGGGTTCGGCGAACATAGTATGTCACGAAGGAGATGTTGTGGTCAATTACGTGACTGATCAACGACAGATGCAAATCAGACACAGCCATCGATTTCTTTCCACGCACCGACACGTCCTGCTCAGACCAGCTCAGTACTGACAATATTGACATAGTGACTTGTAAAGCTCCTAGGCTTGCCATACATTGTTTTTAAGCGGAACTACTTATGTTTCAAACTTCTTTGCTCTTCCTGTTCAAATTGCAATTTGGCCACAGTCATGATTGTACAAACTCTAGTCCCGCAGGCAACGCCATGATTCGTACCATCGGTGACCGAACAATACGCTTTGCGATCCACCAGACGCGGCGCGTCCGAGAGATTTGCAAGACGTCATCGATCGGAGAGGAGGGGCAGGATGTACTCGGTTATTAAGCTCGATCAGAAAGGCGAAGTGCTTTTATTTTTTGGATTGTGCATTTCTGCTTGCAGGGGACCGAATCGGTGTCAAGTGACTGGCAGAAGTCCGGAACAGCTTAGGCTATACCACTTGGCTATTATGGACAACACCGACGACCGTGGAGACATACAAATGGAATTATCTTAGGCTATACCACTTGGCTATTATGGACAACACCGACGACCGTGGACACATACAAATGGAATTATCTTATCCCGGATCAAGCAGTTATGCTCGGCGACCTGAGTAAGTCCAGCTAAGTGATATTATATCAATATACGCAGCCATCGATGATTTAGGTCGTCACTCAGGACGATAGTCGCATTTGCCTGAACAAGATAGACATGTATGTCTCATCCTTTCTTATTACATGTGTAAGCAAGCATCATCATGCCCATTTCTTCGTGACTGCAGTGGCTGACGCGAAATAGACTGGTAATCCTATAGAATTTCAGCGACTTGTAGGAGAAATATGGTTAGTTCTTTTTCTATTGGGCGAGGCACTGTTCATTAATCCATATGGCAGGAATACTGCGAAAACGCAGCAAGTACGCGACATGAATCATGTTGTATCGATGTCCGTCATCAATTGTTTATAAACGGTGAGCATACATAGCGGACCCCAAACATATTCAAATTGTCCCGTCCTAAAAGCGTTGTAAAACAAAACAGAACGTGCCGCAGAAACCTTTGGAACAATAACACCACCGTAAGAGAATTTATCTCTTCAACATTTTGTATTAACTGAAGCGTTTCACAACACGTTAGGTTTCCGTCACCAAAATTGAAAATGGTCAATGAACTATTTCATGACGGAACTGGGTGGGTTTCTGTTGCATATCACAAGTTTACGTTTTTTTCTCATCGATTGCCTCGCAGGAAAACTGCTGCGCTGCGAATTGACAGTAATCCTTCAGATTTGATCAACAATAATGAACTATATCGGCCGCCACACGTCGCAGAGCTGGAACTCGCGAAAGTCCCAAACAAGTCATTTGGATCAGCCTCTGTCGTGACCTAACCCATTGATAATTTTTTGTCAGTTTTACAGATGATCATCCTCCGAACAAATCTGATCGTGATGGAATGAAACATAACTTTGAAGTTCCAGATATTTCGCCGTACATATCAAAGGTATCTGCGGCGGCTGCTGGTCCGTTCCTCAACCTGACAGTCGACCGTTCTCATTCTCGAGTCGTGGAGGATGCGTTGCGACCAGCTTCTCGATTTTCAGAGCGTTACACGTTGGTCGCTTATGAACTTTTCGAGAAAGGTTTGGAAAACGGGCTTATTCCTCTGATGTTAACTTTCAGCCGTCTTATCGAGTCCCTTGGTCGTCTGAAGGATTTGGAGAAGGTCAGCCGCTTGTACACCATTGCCCAGACATGCCTGCCTTTGTTGGATCGTCACCAACAATGCGCAGCTTGGGTGCGGATAGAGAACAGTATGGTTATTGCTTTTGCTCACTCAGGCCATGTTGAAGCCGCGCATACCCATCGAATACGGATACTCAGACAGGGCGGGTGTCTGTCATCGTCTGCCTATGGCGTTCTAATTCAACATGTCAAGGACACTACTGACAACGCTTCTGCCGGAATGTCGTTGTTCCGAGAGGCCATTGAACGAGGTGTCCAACCAAATTTGTTTCTCTACAATAACATCATCTCCCAACTCTCCAAAGCACGCAAAGCTAACACGGCATTGGAGTTATTTCATCACATGAAGGTCAGTGGTGTTAGTCCGTCGTCTATCACATATGCCGCTGTTATTGCAGCATGCGCCCGTGTTGGTGATGTTGAGTCCGCCGAAAATTTATACCGTGAAATGACACAAGCGAGGGGCTTTAAACCTCAAGTGCCACCTTACAATTCCATGATGCAGCTGTATACGACCACCAAGCCCGACAGGAACGTTGTGCTATATTATCACAATGAGATGCGAAAGCTTGGTGTTAAACCTACAGCATATACTTACAAGGTATGTTTCATCAATTCTAGTTCTCAGCGCGATCTAAGGATACTTTTCTCTTTGGAGCTGCTTCTAGATGCATATGGTTCCATCGAGCCTTTAGATCTCAAATCGATGGACGCCGTCTTCGCTGAGCTTCAGCAGAATATTTCAGTAGAAATTACTGGAGCCCACTTTGCATCACTTATCATTGCGCATGGGTGTGTTTCAAAGGACTTGGACAAGGCTCTTGCCGTTTTCGATTCTATCAATCGAACGCCTCGCGCTCTCCCACCCGACGCGGTCGTCTCTGAGGCTGTTATTGGCGTCATCGTAGCTCATAAACGGACTGACCTCATTCCAGTCTATATTTCAAAGATAACAGAAGCCGGCGTACATATGACTGCGTACATGGCAAACTTCATGATCAAAGGATATGCTAAGGTCAATGATATGGAACAAGCGAGAGCTTTGTTTGAGGCACTTGCTGACCCTCCCGCTGGCATTGCCGCCCCAAACAATCATGCTCCTCATAGGCCTTTGAACTCACGTCGAGTTCCTGTTATGGAGCCTGTTTATCGTGAGGTATGCCAAATTTATTCAGATTTGATTACAGTTGTCATTCTGTTGCACAGCCTTCGACTTGGGAGGTGATGGTCAGAGCCGAGCTTGGCGCTGGTAATCACGATGCTGCTATTACACTCCTTCGAAGATTACGAGAAAGGTAGGCTAACTGTTGATTGCTTTTCTGGATTTTGATCTTTATGGATACCAGACAATATCCCGAGGCCGTTTATCGACGTATCAGCGGTGTTCTCGCCGACCATTCTCTCCAAGCATAATGTAAACCATGTGCTCCTTCAACATTTTCCACACTATATTAGCCTATTGTGACACGCCCGGAGTTCAATATTATCTTGTATACTTGCTCAATGTTTTTCAAAAATTTTATCAAATTGACCGTCTTGAGCTAGTACTTATGAGCTGCTAGGCGGTCCCGTGAGTCCGCAAAATCATACACGACGTGATAGCCGAGCTTTTTTGGTAGCTTAAGAAATTGATGGGCAGGTCCGGATCATTTCGGCTGCCTATACCTTTGATCTTGGGTGTATCATTTTGCCTTCAACAGGTTGTACGCAGACAGCCGAAGTCATCCGGACAGCTGAGAGTCAATAAATTTCTTCGGATAGCCAAGCCGTAGGAGCTCGGTTATCACTCGCGTAAAAACATTTTGGACTCCGCACTGTCGAACTTTTAACCTGGGCTATCGTCATGAATTTAGCTGTAAAGCTCAATCAACTAATATGGGCCTGAAGGCAAAAATTGCGGGGTGGAAAGCCACAGAAAAATTTACATAGTAAAAATTATTTCAAATTGTGGGAAAATCGTTAAATTGTTAAGGTCTCGTTATGCCAGCGCAGCATGGCCCTCACCCAAGCAAGTTAAATAATTAGATGGGTGATACAGTAAGTTAACACATAGTCAGGAACGACGTCTATCTAGACGCCAAAGCTGCCCCTACTGTAGCCATAAGGTCAAATATCTCCAGGATATGTTCATCTGATACTATCGTTTCTAACCTCTTTTGCAGAGCTTCTGTTTCCAAATGGCGATTTGCAGCCTCCTGTCTTTCTTCTACCATATCGAGATTATGATAAATAATCGACAGCATATATTGCACGTCTTTCATGGACCGGTATATTTCAAGCTTCTGGAAGTCAGACTCGGCCATGATAAGATACGGCAATGCTTCACGAAGAGCAGGAGCTACGCAACCAAAAATCTATAAACAGTTTTCAGGTTGGAATATGTGACGTACGCGTGGACCCCTCCGCAACTATGATACATCGAGCAAGAGTAAAACAAGCAACGGCGCGTTGTTCCAGATCATCACCATTGATTACCTTGAACAGGCGTCAGTCTGGCTTGAATGAGAGG
Organism: Galerina marginata; assembly: GCA_023014335.1. Classification (NCBI taxonomy): domain Eukaryota; kingdom Fungi; phylum Basidiomycota; class Agaricomycetes; order Agaricales; family Galerinaceae; genus Galerina; species Galerina marginata. Next base: position 630,808 of record JAECYW010000007.1, on the reverse strand, counting down.
TAGCAATACAGTTTCTAACCTGCGGCATAATCTCATCCAAGATTTGTCTTGACCTTCGTGTGATGCCAAATTCTAGTCCAATATCGGCGAGAAGGATGATAGCTGACCTGTAGAGGTTAAACCTACAAAGAAATTCCGAATGCCACAAGGCCTGCAGCAAATGCTCGATACCCGAGGTGGCTTGGTCATGTTGCTGGTTTGCTCGATAAAAAACTTGCATGCAAGAGGGCGGCCAACAACTTACCCGCAATTGCAAGAATTGATACAGCGATTCCCGAATGGTCGACATTCTCTCCCACTCGACATTATAAACGTAATCTTTTGGATTAAACGGACCATCGGGTCTGCGTGGGATAAGAAGTTCGCGACAGAGGCGTAGCTGCCCTCTGAAATAAGCATTTAGCAAAATTATGCTGCAAATAAATACTCTCCTTACCTTCTGGTAGCACGAAGGGTCAAAATGTGCCATATGTGCATTGCCCATGTTCCATAGTCGTGGAGGATAAGCCCACGCCAAGCAGAAGGATCTATCAGTAAAGCGAGCGCTTTGTCATAATTTCCTTGCCTCGCCGTCTTCAGATGTATAACCTAAGAGGCAAAGTTGGAACAAGGTAAACATGTAAACCCACTTGATAGGATTTGTTCAAAACAATCGCCAATCTGTTGGCATTCTCTCCTCCTGGCGGTATAAATGCCATGACAATGTTTTCTTCCACAGCGGCTAAGTTTTCGCATCCTAAATGGTGTGGAATAAGCAAAGTCAATCGCCTGATTTTGTTAAACTAACCCGCTGCTTTCCATACAATGGATTGCACTGCGTGATGGGCCCACTGCTGCTCTTCGACTGGCAATGCAAACTGGACATCCAACCAGTGGTCATAGAGACCAATTGCTTGGAAAATTTTGTTGAAAGCGGCGTTTAGCGGCTGTTCCTATTTTGCCGGTAAGAAAGGTGCAGTCATGAACCTTTATTGATTCATACATTTTCTGGATCCAAGAGCTTGCTAACGTCGAAAAGCACTTCATGTGGATGAAGATCGGGTTGAATCTCATGGAGCACTGGCTTTTGTCCTTCAACAATAGGTGGAAGGCGATGAAGAATGCTAAAGGCTGGTTAAGCTGGAATATGAGATAAGAGTCGCGAGCAATCTCTCCACCTTGTACAATGATGAAGGGTAACCCTGTCATTTGAAAGCCTTGCTGCATTGATAGCTTCTCCCAATAGCTAATAGAGGTTTATAAAGCGTCGGCGTTTGGTTTGGAGAGATGAACCCACCTGCCTGGCAGCGAGATATTCCTCATTAATATAATGCAAACGAACCAAGTTCAACAAAGCGTGAGGTCGGAAGCCACTTAAACTCTCCATAAGCAATGTAACGAGCGGTAGACAGTCAAACCTACGAATCATTGCTTTCATGAAAATGCTGCTCGAAGAAACGACGTAGGTTTTCTATCGCAAGATTTTCATCCCCAACTACATGGTTCTTCTCCCAACTAGAATACTGTGAACGGCTTGCTACCAAGCGAAAAACAAGGCACATGCTTACGCTTCGTATAAATTCGGTTTCGCCCAACTTTTCTTGTCTGCTTGGGTTTTGTAGATCAGCAGATCAGCTAGGCAAAGGAATTCAGCAATGAGCAATGAGAGCGGAAGACTATTGCAGAAAAGGTTACATCTTAGGTCATCCTTCTCGATAATGGAATAGCCTGCGAAATTATCCCCAGCAACCCATGTTTGATAGTCTTGGCAGAGTTTGTCCAGACCTGCAAAAGATAGCTTGACAAAAGTCACATAACACCTCCGGCAAAAATATCCAAATATCGAGCGACGGAGCTAGATAGAGCATTAGGCTAGCCAAACTTGGGATAAAGGACATATTCACGAATCGAGGATGATCCTACGGCAAATGTCAATTGCTCATTTCAGCCTTTGAGCATCATTATTGTCGTGTACCAGACTTACATCGGGATTCTTGGTCATAAAAAGACAAGGAAGATCTTGAGTTAAATGTCAGTAATATACAGAATCGTGGAGGTTCTACTAACTTCCGAGAAAATTGCCCATTTTATCAACAGTGACAAGGTCCTTGTGCTGTATCGGTTGAGAAGCGCACGACATACGCAAATTAACCTCTATAACGTACAATGCTCTTGATAGCAGTTTGAAACTCGGAACAGACAGATGCATCACTCTTGGGTCCTGCACATATCTCCGAAATCAACTCCTCGTGTGATTTAGGCCGTGCAACCTGTTTTCCATAAGTCTTTATACACACAACAAAGGCGCAGACTTCAAGACGTACCTCCGAGACTTCATTTAACAAGACCCGGTGGAGGTGCAACGCATACGCAGGAGGGAATTTCTTGATTTCAAGGTCTTTGAACGCCATCATAAGAATAGTTAGGACAGCGATGTGGTGTGGTTGTATGACATGATCTGCGGGGGGAGGGACCTCCTCCATCCCAGGTAAATTAGACTCAGTGGCCGCCGTTTTGGATGAGTTCACGCGTTTTCGATATCTTGATAGTATTTATCTCGTGTCTTTGAGCTCGAGTCTTGACAGGCATAAACCACTCGAGAAGAGTGAAGAAAGTACATACCAAGCGTGTTGTTTGCTACTGATACTGTCGCAAAACAATTTCAATCGCCTTCCCCTTTGGGAAAGCGAAAAAGCAGCGACAGACTGGAGTTCTCTTGGAGTTCTCACTAAGACTTTTCTCGGGAACATGCCAGGCAACGCTAGAAACAAGAGACCGGTGTCTTCTATTCAAGTTGAGTAGATATCTTTGCGAAGACGTGCAGAGTTAATAAACTTGGGCGAAACAGACATCTTCAAAGAGGCGCAAGCTCAATGATGGGAAACAAAAAAGTCTGAAAATATCTTCCAAGGCCAAGGCAGTCAAGAAAGACAAGGCCGCTGATAGAGGGACGATTCCAATACCCAACGTAGATGAAGGCAAAGACGATGCGGAGGTTTCGGATCCGGACATGGCTGTCCTCTCAGAGTTTGGTGAAGCAGCGGCTTTCCTGAATAAACTGGACCGCAATGGTATCATGCGGTGAGTTGTGGCTCAAACCCATGCCACCTTAACCTTACTCTGGACCGAACTAGGAGCAAGAAAGAAACGATACGGCTGCACGACCTAACAAAACCCGTTCGCAAAGCTGAAGTTTATGACGACCTGTCCTCGCTTGACTCGCACGACGAAGCTGAAGCTTCTTGGAGTTCAGACATGGAAGAAAACGATTCGGATGTCTCTCAGGATGAGAAAGGCGATTTATCATTGGCAGATCTCTCTGACCACTCAGACGATTCTGATGCAGAGATGCCATATGAATCCAAACCCCGGAATCAGCGCGCTTGGAGTCCAAAGGAGGTTACTGAAGTGCGAAGCCTGCCTATCAAGTTAGCAGACGGAAAGATACAATCTACAGGCATGAAACCTCTTAACGGTCGTTTTCGACCTCCTTTGGAACCTGACGAAAGCGAATCCGAGGAAGAAGTACCACGGAAAGTAGAAGACGTCTCAACTGGTGCTCGTTTTGGCCGACCCGCAGTAGTGGATGTCCTTCAAACCAATTCACGCAAGGCACGGGTTGAGATGGCCAAAGACCAGATAGCAGGTATCTGTCAAGAAATACTGGCAGACCCAGAAAACAGTGTATGGCGCCTGCTTTTATGCCTTCGCGAGTTTCCTACTCAGTCCACATCACATAGCTTGGCCTCCTCAGAAGACTGCACACATTTTCTCTACAAACCATCGCAACACCCAATCATCCTGAACCAGTTCCTAATGACCCCATTATCCGCAAACTTTCAGTTCTATCTCAGCTTGCCATCTTCAAAGATATAATTCCGGGGTATCGGATACGCGCTCTCACAGATGCGGAAAAAGCGGAGAAGGTCAGTCAGATGGTAGCTCGGACGCGTGATTGGGAGCAAGGGCTGGTGACAGTGTATCAAGCCTATCTCCGGTTGCTAGAAAACGAGTTAAAATGTATGTCATGCCCTGGCCTGTGCCATTGTTTCACTTATCAAGAGATAGCGCGAAGCGAACTTGCAGATACCGCACTACATTGTATGTGTACCCTTCTCAAAGAAGTCACACACTTCAATTTCCGAAATAACCTAATGAGCTGCATCGTCACTCGCTTGAGCAAAAAATCATGGGACAAGGTACGGCGTTCTTTTCAGAGGCCTCGCTCTTTACCAACTTTTTAGTCCTCCGAAATGTGCTCTCAATCCCTAAGCGAGGTCTTTCGCGCAGATCAAACTGGTGGCTCATCCCTCGAAATCGTGCGGCTACTAAACCGAATGATAAAAGAGCGCCATTTCAAAGTCCATCCAAATGTACTTTCTTGTCTGCTTTCCTTACGGCTCCGAACAGAACTCGGTGTACGGGCATCCAGTACCCATGCAGACAAACCCGAAGTCACGAAATCGCGACATGATAAAAAAAGAAAGCCCGACCTAGTCCACCTAAGCAAAAAGGCAAAAAAGGCGCTCAAAGAGCAGAAAGAAATTAACAAGGAACTCCGTGAAGCGGGGGCGGAGATCGACAAGGAGGAGAGAAAGTCGACCGTACGCTTCGGATCCTTCATATCAATCTTTCTCAGCTCTTTATTTATTTTATATTTCTAGCAAACCGAGACCCTCAAGCTCCTCTTCGCCCTTTACTTTCGCATACTCAAAAGTCCAACCCCTACTCCCCTACTCCCCTCTGCGCTCTCGGGCATTTCTCGATTTGCGCACTTGGTTAATATCGACTTTTTCAAAGATCTGATGAAGGTTTTGAAAGATCTCATCTCGATGGAAGCCGAGGCTGCTTCTGAGAGCGCAGATCCCGAATCGACGACATCGCAAGCTATTGTTCAAGCCATTTCACGACAGCTATTATGCATTGTCACCGCCTTTGAGCTTTTATCAGGACAAGGTCAGATGCTTCTAGATACACACTCATCCACGGATGACTCATTTATTAACCAGGCGAAGCGCTCAACATGGATTTAACCGAGTTCATAAACACCCTTTACGCCATTCTATTGCCGCTGAGTTTCTGCGAAATTAATGACGCCCGTTCATTAGCGACCGGTCCGAACCCCGCCAACACATCACCCACGATTGACATTCTGTTCCGCGCGCTGAACCTGATCTTCTCTCCGCGAACATCCGGGGCAAGCGCGCCGCCCTGGCGCTCAGCTGCATTTGGCAAGCGCCTCCTTACTGCGTCGCTACATTGGCCGCCGGCCACGGCATTGCGCACGCTCGAGTTCGTCAGCGGTCTGGTAGCAAAAGATCCGAAACTCGAAGCGATGCTGGCCACTGAGGACCGGATATTCAATGGTGTGTACCGGCCAGATGTTGACGACCCGCAAATGTGTCATCCGTTCGAGACGTCATTCTGGGAACTGCACACTCTACACCGGCAACATTGGGATCCACGGGTCCGGGCTGAAGCGGGCAAACTGCTTAATTTCAAGTCAACTTGAAGTCAATGGATTAATATATAAGAGTGTATGTAAATGGTCCAATGCCTATTGCATGATATTATTTTACATGTCTTGCAGTCAACTGCCTTCACATGGTCATGAAGGATGCCACAGGAATGATAAATACAGACGACGCCTGTCGTTGGAAGAATACAGTTATGTAGGTAACAAGGTCCGTGTGCATGTTTGTCTGAGCGGGGAGAGGGGGAAAAAAGAGTAGGATGTCAGAGTATGGTAGGATTATGTTACAATAGCAATAAACATACAGACAGCCGTAGATACATCGGGTGGTCGGGGGTATGTTTTCTCCTAACGCGAAACAAAAAAAGTGAAACAGTAGAAGGTCGAAAGTCAATTAGGGATACAGATTAATCTATTCAAAACTTCGGTGGTGCCGCGGTTGGATACCGCATGGGTGTTAGAGCGTACGAAAGCGAAGGTTGGGTTGGTAGTCGGGCATACGGCCCAGCGTGGGGAAAGGGGTGAGTGGAACTCGGGCTGGGTGAGACTGATGCAGCCATGGGCATGGGCGTGCCTTTATCAGCCGCCCGGTATTTTTGGTAACCCAAGAGCATTGCGGATGGCATGGAACCACCGTTCTTCCTGTCAAGCTCGTAGATCATGAAGAGTAGTGTTTCATCGTCGACAATGATTTCTTGCGTGAGAATGACGGAAAGAGCTGTATGGAAAAAAGAGAAGGAAAGGAGGAAAGGAAAAAAAATCAGCCACGGTTAAAAATTTTTTTGAACAGAGAAAGTACTGACAGGCATCAAGCCATCGACATCTGTTAAGCGACGATTCTGCTAGGACTGCGTTGACGGTGCCCACATTGATGTGCGTAACATTCAAGAAACCTGTCTCTTCTGAGACGCAGACACCGTTCCCGTATACTTTGGTGACGCAACGGCTTGTAGAACTCCACACGTTTTCCAGAGACACAAGGCTGTGGAAGCCGTGGAACGTGGGTGGAGTGCGTGCGTCATTCATGTTGGGGACACAGAGTCTAACCCTAAGTGTGAAAGGAGGCTGGACCTGCTGCGACGGATGTGTCAAAGCATCGACCTTGACCGAGAAAGGAGTCATTCCGTCGGCCTGAAGGAAAATAGAGGTAACTTTATTGCGCGAGTACCGGTGATGCGTAGGCGTCGCGTTCAGGTGCCGGTTAACAGAGTGCGCGGCAGGATCGGGCGCCGCTTTCCGTGATTGGTAATGGGCCGTGACTGGAATCGACAAGGCGGGAGGAGCGGGGACGTATTTGGGGGGCATGGAGAAGGGCGACGAAGAGTCGCCGAAAGGCGGCAGCTGCTGCATGAAATCGCCATTAGGTGATATTGACGGGCTACTCATACCCGGAGATGGGTAGGAAGGCATGACGTGCAGTTTAGGCTGGACAACGCCAAAATCGGAAGGGTACAGATTGGGGCGGTGCTCTGGAGTCGGGGGAAATTCTGACTGAGAATCCGCAGGCGAGAAATTTGGGGAGACAGAATTGGAGGAAGGCAGATCGCCGTCTTCCCAGTCAAACGGTATCAGACTGGCATCGTAGTGATCCTCGAGCTTGACGGGCAAGGCGACAGGAGAGTCATTTTCTGGGTATAGTTCGTCGCCTCCGGCTACGAGATGGAATTCTAGGGGAAGATTAGATTAGCTGAGGAGAATATGAAAGACAAAGGAGCAAACCTGGTTCGCCCTTCCACATGTTACGCAAGACTTGGATGTGACTCGCGACCTGTTTCTTTGATCGCTCGATGCCCTGTTTATTGAGATAATCGACGAGGAACTGATTGCGCCATCGACTGCGGCCGCGCGACTGGGAGTATGTGGCGTAGGGAGAGTCCCAGTATTCACGAAGACCTGCCGGAGCGGCATGAACAAGACGAAAATTGCAGCTGCAGGAAGGAACACACCTTGGACGAAAACCTTCTCGATTGCCTCTGGCCAGACCTCTGTCCCACTGCCGTCCTTGAGGAGCTTGCGATGTTTGCGCTGGGGGGTGATGCTTGGGGGCTGAGAGTCGTGCTTCTTCACATTGACTGTGGACGAGGACGCGCGCGAGGAGGTCATGGAGGGGAAAGTGAGCGCTGGAGACAAGTAGGGGAAAGAGTAAATTGAAATCGGGGTATAGAGTTATATATGATTACGAGGCGGTATATCGAGTCAAGGGCGCCAAGATCCGAGATGGGAAACAGATTGGGAAGGTTAGAGCCACCGTATTGGAGATAGGACATTGGGCAGAGATCGGAGATTCAAAGGGACGTATTTCCTGTTTCAAAGGAGACAAAGAGAACCCTTTCAGATTTCCACATATAGAACAAAGACGCGGACCAGCCCCAGTGCCGCGACCCGACACCCCGGCGCACCAGGCGGAACCAGATCTCGCGCTCCAGATATGGCAGGTTGGTCCCAGCAATCCGTTCTCAGCGATCCTGTCACGTGCGCGTCTATCAAACCGGGGCGGCGCACGAAAGACGGCACCGACGACATGTCCTCCTCGCTCACCCAGAAGTGGCTCCGCCAGACGGTGCAGCCGTACCCCAACCACCCGCGCGTCTACGCCGACGTAGACTCCGTCCTGCCGCGCTTTCCCACCCTCCGCCCCAAGTCCGATGTCTACAGTGCGTCGTTCCCAGTCTGCCCCGTCCATGCTGACTCCCTGTAGCCTTCGACGACGGCCGCACCCAGCTGCTGCTCTGCATCCACGGTCTCCTCCCCATCACCTATCGCCAGGCCGCGTACAACATCCCCGTCGCCGTCTGGCTTCCCCGCGACTATCCGCGCCAATCGCCCATCGCGTATGTGGTCCCGACAAACGAGATGCTTGTCAAGCCCGGAAAGTATGTCGATGTCAGCGGCAGATGCAACATCGAGTATATCCAACACTGGGAAAGAAAGGACGAGGTTGGCCACTAGTTCGCTTCCGTGACTCGCTCTGTTGACACCCATGCTCTAGGGCCGTAGTTTATCTGCCCTGCTCGAGGCGCTCCAGGAGCACTTTTCGCGTGAACCGCCCGTCTATTCGAAACCAAAGGACGTCAGTGTCAATCAGACATACGCAGACAGGCCGCCTCCTCCCCTTCCGTCCAACCGTCCATCGCCTGTGCCCCAGTCGTCGCCGCCGTCTCGTCCTTCCAAACCACCCTCGATTCAATTTCAAGGGTCCCCAGTATGTGTTATCTAATCGATCGGCGTCTATTTACCCATTTAATAGGCTCCCCCATCGGCCACACAGCCAGCACAGCCTCCTCCCCTTCCTCCTCATCCGCTCGTTTCAGGGAACATCGGTCAAAGATATCCTCCACCCAACTATCCCGTCGGCTCTATCCGAGAGTCTCCACATTCCTTCCGTGCGGATTCCCCGGCTGTTCCGCCTCCTCCGCTACTCGCTTATGCTCTACCCGTATCGCCACCACCACCACCACCTCGACCACCTGCTATTCCTTCCTACGTATCGCCTCCTCCCCATCCTTTTGCCGCCGCCCCAAATTACCTGCCTGCCCCAGTTGCTTTCACACCAGAGCCACCTCGCCCGGTCCCGCCGCATGCTCCCATCCCAGATCTTCTCGACGAAGACAATGGCGCTTCCGCTTTTGTAGCTTCTTCTTTCCCGGCGCCACCTCCGCGACCACCAAATCCCGAGCTTCTCCGGCTCCAATCGGAGGTCCACCAGAAAATCACCTCCGAGCTTAACTCTCTTTCACAAGCCCTTGCGTTGGATGCCGAGCGTCTTCGTGCACAGCAGGCGGATCTACTCGCCGGTGAGCCCGCGATCAAGGATGAGATGGCGCGGCTTGAAGCCGTTCGTGATGTCTGTCGTAGCGTTGCGAACAGAACTAGACAGGCGGTTCAACAGGCCGAATCAAATATCACGGAACTGCGCCGGAAAGGTGATCCAGAGGTCGACGAACTCGTATGTGCGACAAGTATAGTCCACAATCAGTAAGCGTCCAATCAAAAAGTTTTTTTCTTTTCTTTCGCTCCTCTGACGCATGGTCCCAAGGCTTATAAATCTGATCGCGGACGACAATGCCATAGAAGATACGATATACCATCTCCACCGAGCTTTAAACGCCGGGCGGATAGATCTAGAACGCTTCCTAAGGGTACTCATTTATAATATACATCCATCTGCCATACTAACTGACATGTTACTTCTCATCTTTTTAACTCCTAGTCGACTCGCGTCCTGGCAGAAGAGCAGTTCATGAAACGCGCTCTCATAGAGAAGATCCAGACCAGCATGTCCACCATGCCGTCATCGTCCATGGCTCCGGATTGGGCTTGAGTCCTTGACATTGACGGGCGGGACGCCCTTTTTGTCTTGCCCCCTGGACTTGTGTGTGGGTGTATCCAACATATACCACATGTAAGTTGCTACATACAGGAGCCCATTGTCCGGTGGGTTGTGCCGGTAAACGGATATTTAGGAGTGCTGTGTCATGTATCCAATTGCGGGCGTCCTGGCCTGGCCTGGCTGGACGGACTAGGACGAATACCGATATCAGATGATTCGCGTTTGGGGGTTGGGCTGGACGGTCGACCAATTTGGGCACACCGCTGCGCAAGTCGGATTTGGCGACCTCGGCGCTGTCCGCTGTCCCTTCGTTTTGCATGTTACATATTACTTCAGTTCATAAACTTTCTTTTTCGTAAATGCGACCTGAATTCATCTATGGTGGACACATGGAAATTCCGAAGTCCATTCCGAACGATACACGGCCGTCAATGGGTGACCATGCGACCAAAAGACTGGACATGGCAGAAACCCTCAACCTCGAGGAATGCAGAGTACCTACATCGAGAACATTTCCCATGTCAAGCACCAAGCGACAGCACAAAAAGACTCGGAAATTTGAATGTGCCCGAAGATCGATGAACGAGAGAAAACGAAAGAGGCTTTGCAGTACTTCATCTCTGCCCTGGTTACCACGATAAGTCGCAAACTTGGAGTCAAGTTATCACGAGGACCACGTTGGGCAGTCCAAATAGCCCAATTCTGGTGTCATCAAGGTAGAGGACAAAAAGAGGGCGCTAGGTGCATATGGCTAGGGGCGAGTGTAAACAGAGCATCCACTGGTCAAAACACCATCAATAGAATAACAGTTAACTATCAGTCCTCGATATACATCCTAGAGATCATCAATCAAGACAATAATAGCAGAAAACGATCCCGGTCTTTCATTCGACTTCTCCTTCCAGTTCTTTCCTTCCCGGAGTTCTCCCAGAGCTTCCCACCCACCTCCAAACCCTCATTTCGTCTCCACCCTCGATCTCCTCCAGATTAGCTCTCACATTCGCGTTACTCTCCACCACACGCTCTACCTTTTCCCAGAGCCTCCTTCTCGTCGGCACCGAGTGCTCTTCTTGTAACACAAGGTCACGGAGTTGAATCGAGGATAGATATGGCTCTGGCGCAGTCAGCGGGTCGACGTAATGCGCCAGCTCCTGGTTACGTAATGTATCCAAGGCCACTTGAACCAGTCCCGCGATACGTCTGTTCTCCTTTTGTTTTTGTGTCATCCGAAGGCGCACGCCGAATATAGCCAGAATTGAAAGAACGGAAGCTAATTGGCTGGCTGATAAGCCATTGTTCTTGAGCAAGACAATAAGAAAGTGGTATCGTACCAAGCACCGTCGTGCGCCACGCAACCCAGGCTTCTCTCGATTTGACAGTGAGGATGCATTGCCAACTCATTTCAGGAGTTTTATGCGCGATATACCGTTTGCCACTGAAATATAAACCCGGTTAACCCCGTATGGAGAAATAAAGCAGGAGGACGAACTCTGCGCTTTCGCCAACGAAGACCCCACCCCACTGAGTCAATTGTTGAATCGCCGTATTAAACGTGTCATCGAAATGTGGCAACATTTTCGGCTACGCCCCAAGATCGCTCACTGTCAGGAACATGGTCCAGAGCTCAACCAGAAAAAAAAACTCACAGAAGCCTTGGAAACCTTTTCCCTGTAATATTCCTTCAATTGAGTTTCTTCAACGCCCCATTTCGCCGCCGCCTCTGCACCTTCTTGAGGTTCAGTGGTATTGAACGGATCTCCACGACAAATACGCTTCCCTCTCTCCTTTGCTAGCCGGGATTCGATAGCCTTTCCCATTGCCCCGATATGGCGCTTTCTCTGTGGGTCTTCGACGCATCGAGGAGGCAAAGCTACACTTCCGAATCCAGGAAGGCCATCCGTCGCAAGCGAAACCGCCTTGAAGAATGTTTCTGTAAGTTGTGGTACATGCGAAGTCGTGAGGGATGTAAAGGAGGGGGAAACAGGAATTAAGGAAAGGAGGATATTCGGCTTCAAAAGATACCCATGGTCGCAAGCCACTCCAAACTGACTACAAGTGCCATGATCAGGACAAGGTGTGCAAGAATCGGGACGCGGAAGGGGAAGCAAAGGCGGCAAGTCACAGTCGAGTTTATTGATTTCTTGCTCATGGTCAGTCGAATTTTGCAGTTGCAACAAGCTTCTGCGACAGGCTTCCTCGCTGGCTCTTTTGGATGATATCCTTTCTAGGGCCCTGTTACTGTTGCTCCCTCTATCACAGAACCCTATTGAGGATGATTCAATCTTGTAGTTGTAAGTAACAACTAAGGTGGCCAAAATGATTATCCATGCAGCACCCCGGATGACCCAGTGCAAAGGTGTAGAAGTCTCGGAAGTTGAGTAGGTTGCTACCTCCAGCCCTTCGGCCATAATCTGGGAAATAGCGTCATCAATCTGACTTTCGCTATCTTTGAGAGATTCGATTTCAAGACCAGCGTTAGGAAGTTCGTCTTTTGCCTGATTTTCAAGAGATTCTAATACCGGATTGTCACCCGGAGGTTCTGCATCAAGCTCGTCCATTTCTTGCGGTTCATCTTTTGGTTCATGCTTCGTTGGCTCAACTGGAGTAAATTCACGAATGGGTGTGAACCGCGACTTTGGAGGCACCGAGAACTTATAGGTTGGGATAGGTGGAAGAGATGGTCGAAATGGCGACTGCGGTGGTGAACGCGGAAAATGGTCTGGTAGATTAGAGGGTCGAGTAGGAGATGAGGAATCAATCATTTGTGGAGGGGCTGATGTCGATTTGCGGGACTTCCGCGGTCCGGCACTGGTCCTTGACACCCTGGGACGGACAGGCGACGGCCGAGCTGGAGAGGATGACTCGGCTCCTGACTGGAAAATATTATTATCTTCCCATCCGCTGTCTTCGCCTCCAGACTAGCACATTGTCAGATAAAAGAAAGAGAACAACTTGAAAGACTTACAATATGTGAAACGCGACGTCCTTGTCCTGCTGAAGTCTGCATATAACTACTTAGTCACACAGCACGAGGAGTAAGTGGAGTCAGAACAAACCAGTTTCTTTGTCCGACCGACTTTCTTTACAGGTAATTCTTCTTCTTCTTCGGGTTCGCTTTCCTCGATGAGGGTCGCTTGCGTAGGTGGTGCCGCACGTTTGGATGTCCCGCCTAAGGCTGGTTGTGCGGAAGACCGGCGTCGCTTTGACTGCACTATGTGATTAGACTTATTCAAGAGATGGGTGTCAATATGACGCACTGGTTCCGGTCGAGTTGGAGAAGATTCCTCCTCGTCCTTTGGCACTTGTGAAAGACGTCGTGAAGAACGTCTAGCTGTCAAAGGCACAGCCTATTGAAGAGTCAATATATAACCAGGAATACATTTCACAACGGTCCTACCTTCCCCTTCTTAGCCAAAGGTTGCCCCGTAATTCCGTCCGTAATTCCTTCTTCACTCGCGATGCTGTTCTCTTTCTTTATTCTTTCTTTCTTGAATTTAGTTGCTCTTGTCTTGACTTCATTATTAAAAACCTGAACAAGTTTAGGCTTTGAATAAGGCGTTGGATATGCAATGTTGTGATATCCCAGAATTCCGAGAAGTTGCGAGACAGTGAGCGTCACTGGGTCAAAGTCGGGTTCCAGGTATTCGCCGAGGCTTATAACCTGGGCTGAAGACAAACGGGACATGAAGGGAAATATAAAGTATGACCCGAAGATGAGTGAGACGTCGAGCGCAGAAAGCGGAGCAAAGCAAGGTAAAGGGCCGCTATCTTGAATGGTGGGTGGATCCAAGTTGGTTTATCAGACTCACTTGATCAACTAGTCTCGCAAGCCATCCGTTTTCGGTAATCGATGCTCTACTCCGTTTTACTACGTCCGATCACTTCGTGATGGCGCAATCTCTGCCTACAACGTCTGGTGCAGTTCGTAGAGCCAACCCCCCATAGTCACACCCCGTGATCTCGTCACAGAATTTCGGGCGTTGTAGTTGATCCGCCCCGGAACCCGACACAGACCTCTCCTCCCTTTCCACGTCCTATGCACTTCCTCCCCTAGAGTATAGCATGTTAATAATTTCTTTTCATGTATAACTAATATATGAAGGCTCTTGCACAGTTATTTTACTGATAGAGACTTATATAAGAGTGTAATAATTGTTAGAACACGAGACCATCTTCAATTTGAAAAAAAGCGGATGTAGTAATGCGTCGGGCTGTCTCGGAAATTCCTGATTATACTCCTCACATATTCATGCAAGACCCACAGAACATTTTTGATTTTCGAGACCATTTTGAAGGAAATGAGTCTGAGGAGCCTGACACAAGTGAAGATGAGGACGACCCAGATATCACAAGCTGGAGAGAAGGACAAACCCAGAATGACTCGGAGGGCAACAACGAGCACGAAGAAGAGGAAGAGGGTGAGGATGATGTAATGGAGAGTGGCGGAGACCATTATGAAAACCATCGGGCACAGCAAGAGGTTATCGTAAAAATTGCTCAACTAGATGAACATGGCATACCTTCGATATTTTCGGACTCCATGTGTCCCCATTAACGGCAACCGCTGGAACACTGGCTCCCTGGAATCTAGATGCCTAAGTTAAGTGTAAGTGAAAGAAATGAATGTCGAGTGAAGTTTGTGACTCACCTGTTCATCCTGAAGGATTTTAAGTGGCGAAACTATGACTGCCTTCTTTTTCTTATCAAGCATCAGCGGCATCATGAACGGAGCAGTCTTCCCAGCACCCGTCTTCGCGATCAGAATCGTGTCTAATCCAAGTAACGTGGCCTCGGATACGTCCAGCTGCCATTCGTATGGGTCGTGTCCACAACGATCCCGAAATTCTTTGGTGAGCCTCAATCTGGTGTACAGAGAATCGTAGTTGGACTTTTCAAAAGCAGCTTTCCGTGCATTTTCGAGGTTGCGATAAGAGCGAGCGTGCTGTTCGGCGTGCGATAATTTTGTTCGAGACATGGCGCAGGGTTAGATTGACTTGCGAGGTTCACACGAATTCGGAACGGAAACAACAGTCGGACGCGAGACGCGTTTATAGTACACGTGATCTACAGAAAGTCACACTATGACGTATGGGGGGTAATGGGTACGAAATGCACCAGACGTTGTAGGCAGGCCGTCCCATCATTTTATGATGGGGAGATTTTCTCAGGCCGTTGGCTCGCCAATTGCCTAAAACGGATGGCTGGCGAGACTATTGATCAACGTGTTTACCACATGGTCTAATTATGTAAGACACGCGTCGCGTCAACGATTCGCGTGCTCTAATAGGCAATCGCGATGATTATGCAGGGATCCGAAATTGTATTAGTACAATCCCTATGTAAGAAGCCACATTATTTAAAAAGTTGGTCGCGATAGACCGTTCGACCCAAACCACTGGCCATTGACCTGACGAGGGTAAGTTGGGTTCATCCGATGCCCTAATGGCTAACACTGCTGCTTACCATGTAATTCCAGTATGCATATGGGAACACATCCTGCAAATTTGTTAATGCCAACTTTGATTATGGCCGCAATTCAGAAGATCACTACCTTTTTTAAATGATAGAAAAATCTACAACCACGGCACCGGCAAAGGTCAATAACTGAAGTTTTTTGAAAGATGGTCAGGACGAACCTGTTGCTCTTCTTCTGGTCATAGAAGTTCCCGAATGATTCTTTTGGCTCAAGTCCGTATTTAAACTCGGCAAGCATCAGCTCACCATATCCAGTGAGAAGCTACCAGAAGTTAGTCAATTTGAAGTAAATGAGATGCACGTCAGATTGCACGCACTGGACAACTTGTATAGCCATCGTACTTCGCAATCACGACTTTCCCGGAGTCGACGAAGGAAAATAAGTTCTCCGTCAAAACAGGAGCTTGAGCAGTGATAGCCGCTGCCGTCTTGGACGTGGGGAGAGATGAACAGTCGCCGATCGCAAATATATTACTGTACTCGGGCTTGACATGCTGGAGTGTCGCTTTATCGACGGCCACCCATCCAGCGGCGTCAGCAATGGGCGAGCCTTTAAATATGTTAAGAGGGCCCATTGGTGGCGTTACGTGCAAAAGGGAATAGTCGACACTGATTTCAGAACTATCGCCGACTTTTTTGAAGATAGCCTTTCGGTTCCCTACATCGATAGAAACGAGCTCGTGCCCAAAATGACCGCCAACACCGCGCTCTAATCTGAGTTCGTTAAGTGCGTCGGAGTATTTCTTCACACTGAACATGGTAGGCATGCCAGTATAAAAGTCGACGTTGATACCTTCGCGACCAGTCTTTCGGAATCTATCCCAAGCCATCCACATGATTTTTTGAGGAGCTTCGTCTTATTAGATATAGCACTCGCTAAACGAAAAACAACTCACCACCCGCACACTTGATGATTCCAGAAGGCTGGGTGAAGATAGCATTTCCTGATTTTACGTTCTCGATGTCAGTCCAAACTTTGTCGCAGGTCTGATAGGAATAGATCGTCGAAACACCAGATCGTGGGTCTTTCAATGCGTCCGGGAGTCCTTGTATAGCATCGAAATTTATTTGAAGTCCGGTTGCAACGACAAGAGTATCGTATGCGATATCTCGCCCTGCGGTCGTTGTGACGGAAGAGGAATCCGGAGAAAAGGTCTTGACATCCTCGGGAATTAGAGAAATTTGACTGGGCACCAGAGAAACCAGTGGGCGACTAAATTCAGCCTTATCACGAAGTCCGGCCCCCACAAGTGTCCTAGAATACAAAGCAATGAGGAATTGGCTAAGAAGGTTACGGTTATTCTCTGAGCGCACCACCCAGGCTGGGAGAACGAAAAGTGCGTTCAATGAAAACTCGCTATTTCATTTTGCAGAGACGAGCTAACCTGATAATAATGGTTGGCTGCTGCGTCTACGATACCAATGTCTCCATCTGCCAGCGATTTTCCAGCCGCCTTAAACCGGTTATAAATTTGATGAGCTACTGGCAATCCGGCACTCCCTGGTTGCAAAAGAAGGCTATAGGTAGGAACTTATGTTTCTTCGGTAGCAATCACACACCTGCGCCTACTATGAGCACCTTGAACTTCTGGCTCGAAGCTGTTGTCGCTGATCTACTCTGATATGAGGTCGTCTGAGACGCCAGGCGGACACCTTGGCCAAGTTTTTGGCTAAGCATGGAGAAGCAATTAAAAGAAAGCGATACAAATGATTTTCTTCATCTTGGGCGAGTGGGAACCAAAAATAGGGAGATTGCTCACAATGATGTGATTTATTGTCAGGACTACCATCCTGATACCCATGATACCTTTGGGTGCACAGGCGACAGTAGCTGCCATTGTCAATCGCGAAGGTTGTCTTTCCCAGTCTTATTCTTGAAACAGTGTCCAGGATCGATCATAATTACTACCTCGAAGTGGACAGCGGACTGCTCTAGACTGCTCTCTCCACTTCCATCGTGCCGTGCACTTGTTTCTCTCACCAGCAGGATTCTGGTTCATTGTGGTTATCCTGCGAGCTCAGGTCTAATCAATCATGTCTTCATCAACCCGCCGTGTCCCCCAGGGACTTCCCAGTAACCCCCGTTCTCGACTGGCGGGTGGAGCTCCCCCGAGCCGTCTGTCCGAGGAACGTCGTCAACCTCGTACAATGCCCACTCCTCGGGCTCGGGATCCCCAATTTCAGCGTGAACAAGTGCCGGACACTACTAGGGGGCTTTATCACACCCGCCAAGGAGACGAATATCGTGAAACGAGACATGCTCGCCGCTCTGGCGATTCTAGCTCAACGGCATCACCTGAACCATCGCCGTTCTGGGCTCGAGGAAATACTAGTCAAAGGTCTTCGAGAACGACAGTACAAAGCGAAGAGGGAATTGAATACACGGAGCTGGTTCGAGACTCTCATTTGAATGACACCCAGGACCTTGAGTAAGTGATAACGTTATTCATCTTCATGCCCGTCATTAAACTACCGAAGTCATTCCCTTCCCACCGTCAAGGATACTGCATACGTCTGGGGTCGAGTTACTGAGGCCGCCAACGTCTTCACACAGGAAGTGAGCAAAGTTTGGGCAACGGGTTTGGGTGGTGAACGTGGTGACGAAGGTATGATAGTTCCTTTGAGAAGAGAGCTTAATTGATTTTCTACGTAGGAGAGCCGGAATCTCACTTAACCCATGTTATGAGGGCTTATCACCTATCCAAGGCGCGCACGCCAGCCGAACTTCCAGATTGGCTGTTTAACGAGAGGGAAAGAGGCCAAGGTGGACTCTTACGTTTTGATACACCTGACAACGGGGGCCAAGTGAAGCCAGAGCCTGCCCAGCTAACTCAACGTCGTGCTAATCGGCCACCCATCTACCAAGACGTTACTGCTGTAAGTCTGGGTCAATCCAAGAGCCTCAAGACTACCATGCAGCCTGCCCAGGCAAAGATATCTGGCTCAGACCGGTTAAAGCAGATGCGGGAGCTTCGACGCAGTGCGAGCCGTGTTTAAGAAACCAGTTAAGCGCGCTAACTTCTTCGATATGTCCGTAGAATCTGGGGTACCCTTTTTGCTTGTAACGAATAATGAAATCAGCATCTGATGTGATTTTTAAGAATGACAGCTCGGCTGAAGCATCCACAGTTCCTTCTATTTTCCGACATGGCGGCTGCACGACGGCAAGAGCGATATCGTTGCGGTTTATAATTGTTGCATATGTGATGCTTTATTTTTATCGCCGACGATGCTCCCGCCATCCGCGTTAGAAACCTACATGATTGGTCAGTTTTGGGCCAAAAATAACGAGTACGACGAGAATGGTAACCACCCCGAGCTGCCCATCAACCATGGGTAACCAACATCCAAGTTGAACGATCACAGAGTGTCTGTCAAGTTGAAGCACGAAACGAAAGTTATGATGAATTGCCACTCTCAACAGCCAGGACAGCATATATGATTTTTGTTGTAGAGGATGTAGTTGAACATACGATGCCAGATTGAGTCAAAATTAGAGCACGCATTTGGTGATTGCGCCGCAGGAAGTAGGAGGGTCCACAGAATTGCAACACGATCAATTCCCATCCGTGATCACTGTTTCCATGGCGGTTTCCCACTCCGGTAGGGGGGAGTCAATAAATACCTTGACACCTCATCGATACAGCACCTTTCCTCTTGGCCGCCTCCTTCCTTTCGTTCTTTTTTCTCTCTTTTTCGTCGAGTTGATCTTCGGCTTGTCAATCTTTCGTTCATTCGAGGTGCGACTCCTTTCTCTCATATCCAATGGCAGGCTAACCATTCTCTAGATCATCCTCTTTGACAGAGATTTAAAGTAGCAGTCCTCAGGGAGGTTCATATTCACTTCGTTTTTCGACAAAAACACTTCCACGGTCCTTTCCTTATTCTATAATGGTTTTTATCACTCCTTTCATTGGTGCCGCTGCACTCCTCTCTGGCTTTGCTGCCGCTCTCCCTCGTCCGGACAGCTCGATCAACGAGCCCGCTGTGTCTGCTCCCAACGGTACTCCGATTACTGACACCGCTTCCCCCCAGTAAGTGAATTCATTACGCACAATTCAACTATTGCTCACAATGGTCACAGGCAGACTGGCTCATCTGATTCTTCCATGTCTGACCCCATGATGGCCTCGAGCTCCAGCAACTACGGCAGCTCAAAGTCTGGGTCCAGCTGGAGCGGCTCGAGCGGGAGCTACGGTTCGAGCGAAGGCTCAAACATGGGAAGCTACGGGTCCAGTGGCAGTTACGGGTCAAGCGGAAGCTATGGGTCAAGCGGAAGCTACGGGTCAAGCGGAAGCTACGGGTCAAGCGGAAACTACGGGAATTCTGGGGATTCTTGGGCCACAACTATCCTTGCAACATCTACCTCCTCTGCGTGGAAATCCTACAACACTCCCTCTTATGGCTCGGGTAACTCTAACTGGGGCAACTCAGGTTATAATGACTGTGTTCAACGTATGTTGCGGTTCTCGTTATGAAGTGCACTGGTTTTCGAAACTAATTGATGTCTCAGAATGCGTTGCTTCGTACGGCGGCCTCCCTGCCACCTACTCGCCGCCTTCCCAGACCCAAGGCAGTAGCTATGGTTCTAGCGGTTCAGGTGCTACCCACACCGTCATTGTGGCTCCTACCCAGGGTGTCCTCCGCTATATTCCTTTCGCGGTGAACGCTTCCGTCGGTGACACCATCAAGTTCATGTGGGGAGCCAATAACCACACCGTCACCAAGTCATCAGAACTCACACCTTGCAACAAGACCGGCGACGCGCTCTTCACCTCTGGAACCCAGAACAAGGACTTTGTCTGTGAGTTAAATTGATGGCGACGATATTTGCATCATATTAACCATAGCATTCAGTCACGCAAGTCGTGAACGACACCAATCCAACCTTCTTCTACTGCGGCACACCCACCCATTGCCAGAAGGGAATGTTCGGTATCATGTATGTTTACTTTCTCATTATGCCTTGTCTCTTAAATACTTAATTTACAACGCTTAGCAACCCTCCAAACGCGTTTGCCTCGCCCATGTCTGTCTCTGGCCAAATGCAAAGCCTCGCTGCCAATGTACGTTTTACGCATCATTTTTCACGGCCGGTCTTAATCATAGAACTTTTTAGAGCTCTGACATTTCTGCCTACGCTCTAATGACCGATAAGGCAACTTCTGGCAACTCTGATGCTTCCAGATGGGGAGGTAACATCGACCTCACAAGCCTCCCAGAGTGGTCCCACTCCTTCGTTGCCGAGAATGTCCTGTATACCCGTAACTTCCTTGCTCAAAATTCTGAAGTCCTTCAGGAAGATGGATCCGTCGACCTCAGCGCTGCTGGATCTACACCTCTGATGATTCCTCAGGACCTTAGCGTTGCCCTTGCTGCCTCCAGCGCCAGCGCCAGCACGAGCGCTGCCGCTGTTCCGCCTGTTGCCACCCCTGCTGCCGCAACTCCTTCGCCCGCCACCACTGGGACCACCGAAAACTTGAACAGCGGAGCTCTCTCTATGTCGTCGCCCAAGGTCGTTGTTGGCCTTGTTGCTGCTCTCGCCACCTTGATGATGCTATAATGCGCATTCTGTAGAGATTGATGATGGACCTTTCGTAGAATAAACCTTTTCCATATACCTGTTTTTGTCGGACATTTCGAATTTTACCTCATACTGCTATTTTGGGCCTCTTCACTTTTTTATCTTCACCCTTACTTTAGTAGTTTCGCTAGCGGCTACAGGAAAGCATCTTTTACCCCAGCCCATGTTGCGATCGTGTTGTATTAGTTCTTGAATACAACCGTGGTTTGACACCATTACATGTATGAAAGTGACTACATGGCAAGCACAGGTATGAGACTTATGTATAATGACACTTCGTAAATGCACTTGAACTGCAAGTCCCTGCCAGTGCCGCACTTGACTTGTCAATTCTTGGGACTCCAATGGTCCTTGCGTCGCCTTGCAAATTTGAAACACAGAAATGCCAAAGGCACCGCACACCTGCCCAACTACCTAAAAACCAAAAATGTCGTCAATTTCGTTGTGCCGGACTTGTCGCTTCTTCTTCCTTGGTAGATCTGCAGAAGCAGCTGCTTTCCTGGGCCATTCAGGCTCTTTTAGCGTTTCATTTGGAGAATTGCTGGTTGTCAGTTCAATGACGACACCGTGACTTCCTGAAAAAAAATAATTGTTCATTACATCTCACTGCTAAGGCGATAGATTTGTAGCGTACCGGGCGGGACCGTAGACTGCAGTTGACTAGAACGAGGGGATTGTGTTATCTTCGGATATGGTGATTTAAGTCGCATAGAGATGGGGATGTTATCATTTGGAATGACGGGTGAGTCGATCGTATCTAACCCCATGGCTTGCCGCGAGTCGAATGAAACGGAGCCCAGTGACCCCTTGATCCCCCCGGCAATAGTACCAGTCTAAAATAGTCGTCTATCAACATGTAGAGTGACGATCAAGATAGATCCTACTATGACAGAAAGGCGAATGGTGCACGCTCTGATTTGCTCGATGACTTCGTGCAGTTCCAAGGCTAACGTGCGCGTTCTGGCGGATATCGCAATGAACATCAAGAGGAGTTGTAAAAAAGCCGCTGCTTGCATAGATCGATGAAAAGACCTGAGAGACATCAAACCGCTGAATTTATGCCGCGATAGATGAAAACCTTACCTCTGTGCATTTAGGCAACGTTCCGCCGTCTGGCGATTAAAAGGTAAGAAACCGGTAATACAAACTAGAGGAGCATTGAGAACCTTTTCTACTAGTCTTAAAGCCTTTCTACACTGTTCTGAGTAGTCAGCGAGATAATTTGTGTCTGGACAGTGGGTCCATGGTCCTTTAATAGAATTCACGCTAAATCCAGAACGTCAAAAAGGTTTGCGGAGTAGATGAGTGCCTGACCTTTGCGTGGTATCATAAAACTTGGAGCGGAACGCGTTGATCGAATCGCATAAATTTAGGCTTTCTATTCTCTCCAGAAACCGTCGAACTTCTGTGACATTTCTCCAGAAGAGGGCCCCTCGGTGTTGGTTTTTGTTTTTATAACAAAGTCTTTGAAAAATTTGCAGTTCCGTCGAGTGTATCGTCAGAATAGGCTGGAGTCGGCGCGCAAGTAACTTGAGGTTTTTCAGTTCAGTATCGATTCCTCCATGTCGAGCTGGCTGTATATCTGCTCTGGGTATATTCTCAGCAGACATGGACATTGTCAGGACAAAGCTTGAGAGCGGTCAAACGGGGACAAACACCTTATAGCGCCACGATTGTCCGAATTCGTAATTACCTTTAGGCGCGACGCCAGTGCCGGGTCGTTGATTCCACCGAACCACCATTTCTAACCTGATCATTATCATTATTCTTTGTCCCTAACAGTGTGCTGCTGAAATGGCTCAACCTGGACAGGATGCGAAGTTCTTTCAACGCGGTAAAATCGAGGTCAGTCATGTCTCCTGGTTATCACACCCAATTTACATGATATGCAGGAGTTTCGTGCAGATCTGCAAGCCGCGGAAACGAAAGACAAGAAGTTCGTGAAGAGGAAGACCGTTCTGAAGAAGATCGTTGCAAATATCACCATGGGCAATGACAGTTGGTAGCATTGATTCCGTCACAGGATATGGACTCAGTCATGCCCATTCAAGTGTCGCCCTTATTCACGGATGTCGTTCAATGCTTGGGAACGCCACTGCTGGAAATCAAAAAGAGTTAGTCTTTGCACTTAGATAACATGAAATCCTTCTAATTAGTGGTTTAGTGGTTTATCTCTTCTTGGTTAGCTATGGAAGATCGCGGCCAGACCAGATACACCTCGTCATCCCAAATTTCCTTCAGGCAAGTTCTCTCATTGTACCTTTCAATGTATTCTTCATCTCCATTTATTTCTGCCATCTGTTTGTACAGGATTGCAGCGACCGAAATCCCCTCATCCGTGCTCTGGCAATTCGGACAATGTCGTATATACCCATCCCTGTAGTGACTGACGCACTCAGCGAGAACCTCCGACACTGTCTGAAAGACCGTGATGCATATGTGCGGAAGACAGCCGCCATCTGTGTCGCCAAACTGTACAGTGCGGACCCCAGAAGAGCAGAGAAGGGTGGTTTTGTGGAAATGTTACGAGACCTCATGCTCGATAGCAACGCAACTGTGGTGGCGAATGCTGTAGCCGCACTGTCGGAGATAGGCGACCGGCAAGATGGTGTCATTTTCAAGCTTAATCTGACCACAGCCAATAAGCTGCTTGCCGCTCTTGGAGAGAGCTCAGAGTATGTCATTTCCGTCTTATTCCAACCCGTGTTTATTGTGGATTCGTGAAGATGGGGACAGATTTACATCTTGGACTCGCTTCTGCGTTATGTCCCAACAAGACACTCAGATGCAGAAACCATGGCGGAACGAATTATTGTTCAACTACAACATGCCAATTCAGCTGTTGTTCTGACCACAATTAAAGTCCTCCTGTATCTAATGAACTACATGGAGAATCGGCGCTTGGTAGATTACTGCTGCAAGAAAATGGGCCCACCTCTAGGTTGGTTTTCATAACTGGACTGCTGGAGTGTTGTATGATCGCTGATCTAATTGCAGTTACATTGCTGTCTTCTGGGCCAGAAGTACAATATGTTGCACTGCGGAATATCCTTCTCATCATCCAGCGACGGCCAGCAGTGCTGAAGAACGACGTCAGAGTATTCTTCTGCAAATACAACGACCCGATATACGTCAAGCTCGCCAAGTTGGAGATAATGTATCGGCTAGCCCGTGCTGAAAACGCCAATGAAGTTCTAGCGGAACTTCAGGAGTAAAGTGTCTTCGTTTCTGTGTTATAAAACGTTGCTGATGCCTTTATTCCCAGATATGCTTCCGAGGTAGATATCGATTTTGTGCGAAAAGCAGTCCGGTCAATCGGGCGGTTAGCCATCAAAGTCGAAGCAGCAGCAGATAATTGCATTCAAACTTTGCTGAACCTCATCGAAACCAAGGTCACCTATGTCGTTCAAGAAGCCATTATTGTGACCAAGGATATTTTCCGAAGATATCCAGGAAAATATGAAGGGATTATTCCAACGCTCTGCGAGAATCTTGACTCGCTTGATGAACCAGAGTCCAAGGCTGCCATGATTTGGATCATTGGACAATTCGCAAATAGGATAGATAATGCGGAAGAACTCCTTGACGACCTCCTCTACACATTCCTCGACGAAAGTGTTGAAGTAAAAAATTAATTTGTTCCATCTTCCGTGTCGTAGAATGCTGATTCTTCCGACCAGGTGCAACTTGCGCTCCTTACAGCGGCAGTGAAGGTATTCATATATAAATCGTCTTCTGAAAAGGCAAAAGAACTCGTGCATAAAATTTTGAAGTGGGCAACTGAGGAAGTTGACAATCCTGATTTACGAGATAGAGGCTTCATGTACTGGCGGATGCTGGCGATAAACCCTGCTGCTGCAGGAGAGATTGTGCTGGCCGAAAAACCTGCGATAACGACAGATTCGGACAGAATGGACAGAGGAGCTCTAGATCAACTCCTTCTCCACACCGGCACTTTGGGCAGTATCTATCATAAGAACCCTGAGGTATGTCCATCATCCAACTGCTTTTTTGTTTGTATTTACCTTGCGCATAGACTTTCATTCGTAATGCCACAGGCAGGGCCCTTGTTGACAGCCCAGCACTTAATGCTCATTCACGAGCTGTTCTGATACCATTGACTCCTGTTCAACTACCCCCTGCATTTGTCCAGGTACCTGGACCTGGACCTAACGAATCACACGTTGCGAAATCCGGGTTGGGAGACCCGGATCTGGTTGAGGCCGACGCATCTACACCACCTCCAGGGCCCAAAGTACCTCACTCAGAGGGAGATGTTGAAGGAGAGGATGTGGGCTCAGATCAAGACGACGATGCCCCTGAACCAAATGGAACGGCATCACGGGATCCGTACTCAAACCTCGACGGAGCATTTGGAAACTACATTGCTGACGAACCACGACCGATGGGGACCAAAAACAGTGGGAGGAATGATGACGACGACCTCTTATTTTAGCGTTCTGTATTTTTTTTGAATAGATTGTGTAAACCACATGGATGGTATAATTGGGTCGAGGTATGAAATCGTAAGATTAATGTCCATTCTGGACTTTCCTCAGAGAGTTATAATGCTAAAGAAATGGGTTAGTAACTCTATTGCCAAAGGCCTTTGTCTCGAGCTGCTAACCTCTCCAAGACCATAAAGCTTCCGATGATAACTGATTCTGACCACACGGTCATCGTAAAGGTTGCTGCCTTGTTGGTATCCTAAGGGATTATGGACAACTACTGGCGGTTGGCCACCTTGAACAACATGAATGGGAATGTTGAATGCCCGACTCAGAGCAACTATCTCAGGTTCACCGCCCCAAATAGCAGTTTCCCTTATAGATGTGCAGTAATCTTCGAATTCTTTTGGAGACATCAACCCAGCATCAAGGGCACCAGCACCGTCTTCTCCTGCAGCTGAGGGGAGGAAGGGAAGAAAGTCATCGGGATGGGAGTGGATAAAATTAGAGGCGGCAATCCGGATATTAGTGTAATTGGCCTGCAAAGGTGGAAGTATCCCGAATAGAGCCAACTGATCTGCTACTGCTGAGAAGAGGCAGTGTCCGTCTGGGTTGATCTATTTTTTTTTCCGGTTGAAAGGATGCGTGGACTTGGGAAGATTTGTGACAATTACCTCCTGTATTTCCAAGGATAGCTCCTTACAAACGCGTCGAATAGCATCTAGTTCATCTTTCGCTTCCTTCTCTAGGCGAGCCTTCACCACTGGATCGTCTGGTGAAAAGGATTGAGCGAGCACGGCTGCCTTCCTCGCCTGGTCGAAAGATACGAATCAGTGGGCGTAAACTGCATCAAGGGAAATGACATCGACCTGCCGGGCCTTGAAGCGACTCCTTGCATCTTGCTTCGAGTTCGCTTCGAGCTTTTCAGCTTGTTGGTTTAGATTCATGTCATTGAGTAGATGTGCAGACTCGGCTTGAACGGTCTGATCTCTGGAGTCAAGCTGCACAAGGAGGTCGTTCATCAAGTCATCGTTGTCTTGTTCCATGACGGGAGGGGGTATTGGGGCTTGGGGAGGAGACTTCTTGCTTTTATTCTTTTTGGAGCCTGCCATCTGTGGAGCTGAGATGAAGGAAGGTGGTCATCAAGGAGGATCGAGGTTTCCTTCCGGAAATATTTCTGATCTTATCTTATCAGCTTGTTTGTCACTGCCACACTCAAACCCCGACTGCCGAGGAGGCAGATAGTTGGAATTTCATCGCAGCACCAACACATCCTCTTCTCAAACTTCCATCCAGTTTTCTTGGACACTTGTTTCTCATCCAGCAACGCGCACCATAGTCATCCCACCGTTAGCTTGGGTTTTATGGCCTCTGAGGCAACGATCGATCTTATCCCCCTTGAGCGTCTTCTGCAAGAGCTCTCTGCTTCAATCCGCAAAGCAGACGAGGAAGAGTCCTGGATCAAGGTGGAGTCGGCCTCTAGAGAGCTTGCGAATTATTTACGCGTGCGAAATGCTCCGGGTGAGTTAAATGTGTTCTTAAAGTTAAATTAACTCTTCACGATCTACAGTTGACAATCACACGATTCTCGGAAAGACGGAACTCCCTCAGACTTTGACCTCTCTTCTTTCATTGAGTCTCCATGGGTCGCATCTTCCAGGGGACGCCAGAACGGCGCCTATCTTGGAGATTTTACGCGTGGGCGCTAATCTATGCATGGACCATGGTCAGCACCGGCGCTTGTTCCACATTCACCGCAATAACACTGTTTGAAAGATGAAAATCGCGCGGCACTTCTTGAAGTAGGGTTCCCTCAATCTGTCATGTCCCTTCTAGAAGGCTACGCCGAAACCATTCCCTCCCCACAGAGTTCAATCCCCTTACCTCTGTCCATCCCCCACCTCAAGATCGTGAGAACCTCGATTGGAGTACTCTTGAATGCGAGTATCGGTTTCGGTGAGTCAATATGAAATATAACTGTCTTGACTTCCGCATGCTCACTTCATCAATCTAAGACCCCGTAAAATTCCGCCTAATTTCCTTAGAAGCAGCTTTGACCATTATCAAGCTATCGTCCACTATCTATCCACCCACGGCCTGGACTTCGTATCAAAACAACTTTTTAGAGGCAGAAGGTATTGAAGAGTGGAATTTAAGAAGCGGAATATCAAACTGGGCGTGGAGGACAGTTTCTGCGCTGAAAGATGTTCAAGACGAAAGTAAGCATCATGGTTTTCGAAAGCAAGTATTTCACCCAACTATTGCGGACTGTTAGGTTTGCAAGTAACCAATTCGGATATTCTCCCCTGGATTACTTCTCCCTTGTTGAAATTCTGTCCACCTCACCCAGCAGAGTCCTCATCGCTGGAACACGCCGATCCGGACTTGCTGGACACCCTCGTACAGACTGATTTTGATTTCCTAGAAGAATCGTGCACCATAATTGAGTCACTCTCCCTTGACGTCGAAGATTTCCGTCTCGAATTAGCTCGCTCGACTTGCTATCCGGAACCAAGTACGCCGACACCATGTCTTACGACTATCTTGAATTTCATCGAATACGGATCTTATCCACCCGTATGGAAGAATCCCATTTTTGACGAAGCCGAAATAAAGAACAAAGAAAAGGCTTTTGATATTTGTAAGGCTGCTCTTATTAAAGCCATAGTTGAGGTCTTCGCGGAGGAGAAAAATGAAGAAATCCTTTGGAACAACGACGATCCTGAACATCCGGGCGGACTTTTTATCATAAGATTTGTGCAGTGGATAAAGGGATATGTTGATACTCTGCAAGAGGAGAGTCAACGAGGTACTGGAAAGGCCAGAGACGACATGGCCATCTGTGCCAGTCTTTCTCTTGGTAACCTGGTCAGAAAAGGTAAGTTATAATCCTCGAGGAAACTATGGAGGACTCAACCTTTTGCCTGCAGCGCCACTGGCTACTACTTTGATATCGACCCCTTATTCTCTGGCTCCCGTTCTGTCGTCCCCTCACTTTTTCTCTCCGTCAACAGATATCAAGTTAAAACATGGCATACTTGGCTTACTCAAACATTTATCGCAATTCTCAAAGATATCTCCTATTATACCAACGACGCTAGCGGAGGTGGGGATCATTGAACGCATCGCAGCGAGTGGAATCTGGGACGAAAAGACGGACGCTATGGCTGATGTGATACAATTGAATGCTATCGGAGTTGCCAAACACATGTGCAATGCCAGTCGTACGTTCGCCCGGTTCCTTGGTGTGTTGACTTGCTGACTCCTTGTCCTAGTTGATCATACCATCGCACTCGTCCTTCCAAGTGGAGCAGAGCGCCCTAGTGGACTCTTTCAGATTCTGGCACTAATCAAGCGTTCGGACTCGGTGTCAATCAAAAGCGAAGGGTCGCGCGTTCTTGTTAACGTGGTGAAATCTTTGTGGGTCAATGAACGCACAGTCGACGCTTCCGATGAAAGACAGAAAAAGCGAGACCTGTGCATTTCAATTGTGGTGACACCGGAGTATGTGACCGCTTTGGCGAGCCTAATTGGGCGCAGCAATAGGTATCCAATTCTGGTCAACGAAGGAATTGTGGCTTTAAGCCTGCTATCTACTCACAAATCAGGTGGTGCGTTAAGTCTTGTCGTCCTTTGCTTACATATTTACAAGGTTGATTTCCCTAGGACCACTAGTAGTCGACGCCCTTACAGTCCCGCTTAATAGCACCACACCTGCACCCGTAGAGGAAACTCTGTCTTTGGCGAACGGTGGGGGTAGCCCATCTCTTCCAACCCCGTCATCTCGGAATGATGGCCTTCCTGTCCCTCGACACGCCCTCGACATGCTCGTCTATGTGCTGCGCAACGTCGACAATCCGGTCAACTTCCCGATGGAGGTCCGACTCAATACATGTACATTCTTCCTTCAACTTCAACGACATGCTTCGGTTATTTCGTTGACCAGGGTTCGGGAAGCCGTTTTACCAGTTGTGCAACAAGTTGCGGAAGATTCGCGTGAAATAGAGGAAGAAGAGAAATTGGCCAAAGCAGCTAATTTGCTTCTCGAGAGCTGGGCCCGTAAACAGCCTTCGGCCTAGGCTTTCAAAGTTTCATGTCATTTACACCTCGGCATTTATTTGATTTTTGCAGGTGGATACATATATAGAGCTTTAATAACTGCCTGCAGGCTTGTATGATCCCGTATGACCTGAGTAGATATAGTTTCTGACGGAACTAGCGGAATCTACTTTTACTACTCTCGAACTTGTCTCGAACTCCCAGTTTTTTTCTTACTTACAATTTGTACATACTTAACTTGAACTATTTGATTGATCCTTTGACCGCAGCGTACTTGTATGAGTATCATTT
The DNA here is from genome assembly GCA_023014335.1 of Galerina marginata. Taxonomy (NCBI): domain Eukaryota; kingdom Fungi; phylum Basidiomycota; class Agaricomycetes; order Agaricales; family Galerinaceae; genus Galerina; species Galerina marginata. The sequence continues at coordinate 601,169 of JAECYW010000007.1, read as the reverse complement.
ACTGTATAAAGTACGGTCATTCAAGTTCTAATATTGGAGTCCAAGTACGATGCCAAGATGCAATGCCAACCCTGAGTAACAGATAGTGCACGGAGAGGGCGTATATAGGTGTATATACTCCAGTAAAGCTAAGAGTTCTCCGCGCTGTCTTAAAAGACAGGCAGAAGACTCGGCGATGGCTTATCCCGAACCATAGGGATGATGCCAGTCGAAAGCAGTGAACTTGGAAAAATTCAACGACTTGGATACTGTACATATTTAGAAAAGTGCTCGTCTGGTATCCATCGAGTGGGACACCAAAAGGCCTGCTACTAGTATAGACAGTGTACCAGAAGGGAGCTCGAGTTCCTGGCTCTGGCGAAGTTTGTGAGAACTTCTCGCTTTGTCTTCGTCACTCATCTATGTATCTCCTGACCTGCCAATGTTCGCAAGCTGGCATTTCCTCTTGGCGTGCACATGGGGTGCAAGAGTGAATGATGTGACCTGTCTTGCGCCAACTGGCTTCTTGTGCTCGCCTTCTTCTTCGCTGCTCCATGTGGATATTCGTCCCTTTCAGAAGGCATGCTGAGGCAGATCTCACTGCCTCCACACTGCCTCTACGCATTTTTAACCTCTATCGCTGTGGCCCATCACGCAGCATACTCAACTCTGCATAAGCGATCCAATGTGAACGGGAGATGATTATTCTGCGATCATGAATGAAGAAACAAGCGAGTAAACAGAGAATTGGTACTGAATAAATCCGTGGTCCTTTATAAACGGAATGCTTATCGGAGTTCCCAGCCGGTCTCTCTCCTCCCCTCATCCTTCAGTCCTTCAACATGGAGTACGAAAAGAAAACGGACCAGATCGACAGGGATTCAGGCTCTTTTGACCACCACGAATCTTATGATGACCCAGACGAGCCTGACCAAGCCCATAGCTTGCACCGTGGGTTAAAGGCTAGACAGATTTCGATGATTGCTGTAAGTTTCTAGTGCGTAAGATAAGTCCAAATGCTTACTGGCGCGCACCAGCTAGGTGGGGCTATAGGTACTGGCTTAATCATTGGTTCGGGAACGGCATTGAAACGTGGCGGCCCTCTGGGTACGTTACCAAGTTGCGTCGATAGTCACCATATTGATGCTTTGTTTCCTCGAAGGTATCTTATTGGGCTACTCCTACGTTGGGTTTGTATGTTACCTTGTCATGATTGCCCTTGGAGAGATGGCTGCTTTCTTGCCGCACAAGAAAGGTTTCGCTGGATACGCAACACGATTTGTCGATCCTGCCCTGGGTTTTGCCCTGGGATATAATTATCTCCTGAAATATGTAAGTTGATGTTGCTCTATAGAAGCGTCCATGCTTATTCCGAATGTAACGGTAGCTGATTGTTACACCTAACAATATCAATGCTGCCGGTGTTGTTGTGCAATACTGGACACGATCTGTGCACATTGCAATCTGGATGGGTAAGCCCATGCTTCTCGATGCCAAAGTAGCTCTCTGATGCTTTTTGCAGTGATATTCATACTGTTCAGTGAGTCAAACCATAGTGAGAGCAATATTTATGGGTCTGACGCGCATCATCAGTCTTTGTGGTCAATCTTTTGGGAGTTCGTGTTTTCGGAGAGCTGGAATTCTGGTTCTCGAGCTTGAAAAGTGAGAACGAGAATTAGCCCATTTCGTGACAATTCTCTGAATGTCTTTCTCAGTCATCTCATTGATTGGTTTATTGCTCATGGGCATTATTATCGATCTCGGTTAGTGGATTTTGTGCAATACTCTAAGCAGTTCTTTTCAACAGGCTATTCAGGCGGAAATCCCAAGCACGATCGCATAGGATTTCGCTACTGGCGTGCCCCAGATGGCCCTATGGGCAGCTACCTTTTAGATCAAGTTCATAATGTCCACTTGGCGATTTTCCTTGGTTTCTGGGCCACTCTCACAAACGCACTCTTCGCCTTCATAGGGACGGAGTTGATCGGTGTATGTCTGCGTGATCGCCTGCCAGTGTTGGTACTTATCACCGGATTCTTTTGCTAGGTTACTGTCGGAGAAGCCCAAAATCCTCGAAAGAATATCCCCATTGCTATCAGAAGAACGTTCTGGCGTATCTTGGTCTTCTACATTGGAGGTGTTTTCGTGATCGGTTTAGTTGTCCCTAGCACGAACCAGACACTGTTCATAGCCACCAAATCCAAGACAGGTGCTGCTGCTAGCCCCTTCGTTGTTGCAACGACTCTGGTGAGGTCACACCACCTTTAGCGGAATGTACCCGCTAATCACTCTCGCATTAGGTTGGCATAAAAGTATTGAACCATATCATCAACTCCGCAATCCTTGTCTTCGTGATGAGCGCTGCAAATTCTGATTTGTACATCGGATCCCGTACTTTGTACGGCCTGGCTGTAGAAGGAAAGGCTCCCGCGATCTTCAAAAGAGTAAATCGTCTAGGCGTCCCCTACCCAGCACTGATCTTGTGCACTGCTTTCTGCGCATTGGTTTTCCTCAATGTTCACTCTTCAGGTGCAAAAGGTAAGTACATGAATTTCCACAGAGGATTTCATTCACCTTCTCAATCCCAGTCTTCGGATGGTTCGTTAACCTCGTTTCTACCTTCGGCGCCTTGACATGGATGACTATTCTATATTCCCATCTGTAAGATACCGCCGTTTACTAGCAATCGGTTGAACTGACTTGACGAACTCAGTCACTTCATGAAAGCCCTAAGAGCACAGGGAATGTCGAGGGACGATTTACCCTACAAAGCCCCTTTCCAACCCTGGGGAAGTTGGTTCGCCTTCGGGTCGACTCTCCTTATAACTATCTTCAAGGGTTTTGACACATTCATACCATGGAATGCTGCCAATTTTGTCACGTAAGAGGTTGCTTTCTGTTTTTATTGCAAATTTTATATAATACGAAATCCTCTTTCTAATTTTTGTAGGAGCTACATTGCTATTCCAATCTTTTTTCTCCTCTGGGCAGGCTACAAACTCGTATTCAGGACGAAAGTCATTGCATCTGAGAAGGTTGATCTTGTCACTGGACTTCGGGCCATAGACGAAGAAGAAGCAAAGTTCATTGCTGAAGAGGAGGCAAAAGGACCACAGACCCGTTTGGGAAAGATCTGGGATTCCCTGTAATTAGTGGACTAAGCGGTTCACTGTGCCTTTAAGGATTCAACTTTATGCTCTATGTTGAAACGACTTAATTATGTTATCCTGCGAGGATAACTAATGCTTAGTATTGGAATTGGACTTCGTGGACGTGAATCGTAATTTGACTCACGCAATTTTATCGACGTCAGCAACTCAAACTTCAAAAGTTCATGTTCGAATGCGTTGTTGACCCATGTTGTGTAAGTACATAGTTGATTAGCCAATCGCTTCACGTAATGAACATCATCTTTGCAGTAAGCTACCCCAATTTGAATCTATTATCCCACTCAACATGCAGTCTCAGTCATGGCAGGCACGAAGTCATGGTCGGAAAAATGTGTACAAGTGTAGATGACGATGATAGACATAGGCATACTTAAGAGGCTGTTCCGAGTTCACGGCTATCTCTTGTACCCATTCTTACTCCACGTCGCAATCACCATCCCATTTATCCAGTGGAATAACTCGACGTACTTTCCTGGCATGTCTCTTAAAGTTACAACAACCTCTCGATTTGTTGTAAAGAATGTCCTCGCAGTTGAAACACCAGAGGTGAGCGAGATTAGGATATTTCTCGGTCGCTGATGATCAACTTCAACATAGGGGGCAGGTGCTTTGGTCCGGCGTAGCATCGGTTCCATGAAGCTACGAAACTTGACGCCATTCCTCTTACTCGACCATTTCCACGTTCAGGAGGGTGCAGTGAGTTGTATTTATACGTATAGTGACCTTTGTACTTGGATCTTACCATGACCCCCGTAGGGATTCCCTGACCACCCTCATCGAGGACAGGCCACAGTTACTTACATGCTTGAAGGGTAAGTAAGAGTGAAGGCATTTGTCACCTATTACAATTTAAAGTGTTGCTGCAGGTCAGGGCGACATGAAGACTCTGCCGGTCATAAAGGAACTATCCGTTAGGGTGTTCTTGTCATATGCAAAATTTACCTGACGGTTCTTTCAAATTTAAGGTCCTGGCGGTGTACAGTGGATGTGCGCCGGGAAGGGAATAATCCATGCTGAAATGCCCATTCACGTAAAGGGATCCCCTGATCCTCGCGGCCTTCAACTATGGGTTGATTTACCAAAGCAGGTAAATATGCTGTCTTCTGCCCCAGCTGGGTACCGTTCTTATTCCGCTATATCTCTACCAGTACAAGATGTCTGTAAGTCGAGATTTCTCCTCTTTCCTTGATTGATAAGGTTTCTTATAACGCCGTTATCTCTAGGAACCGAGCTATCAGGAGCTTTCTCCAGAGGAGTATGTCGATATTTTAAAGGTTGCTATTAGAGACTTTCTGAAATCCTCCAGAATCCCCGTTGCATATCCAGAAGGTGTTAATGGACCTGTAAAAATCAAGATTATTAGTGGAAAAAGCCACGGCGTCGAATCTCCTGTTAGGCCACTTGGAGGGTGTTGGTTCTTTCATATATCTTTGAACAAGGATGGCAGCGTGTTTCAAGCTCTGCGTGAGCATCCCTTCAAAATCAACAAATTAATCATTAACTTGTTTCAGCGAGTGGATGGACTGCATTTTTGTATTGTATGTAAACAAATCCCAATCCTGGTGATTACCTCAACATATTTTCACAGCCTGGAAAGGAACCCTCAAAGTTGGCATGGATGAGACGATTATCCCAACATTCCATACGGCAGTCCTATCAGCAGATTCAGAGCAAACAGGTGTCACTCTCTCTAGCTCTGAGGACACTGAACTAGTTTTGGTAATTACCAGTGTTCAGCTCAATGTTATTTTGCTTCAATAACCATGGAATTTAGATTGCTGGTGAACCACTTGACCAAACAGTTTTCCAATATGGCCCATTTGTCATGACATCAAAGGAAGAAATCCAGAAAACATTAATTGACTGTGAGTTTTCTTATGATGCCTCTCAAACAAAGGTTGAACATTTCCAAGATCAAACAGGAAGAAATGGCTTTGAACAAGCCCATACCTGGAAAAGCAAGATAGCTCACCAATAGACAAGTTCTTAGTATTATCAAAGAGACAAGAATTATGTACTGCCCAAATCTAACTAACATGCTCCATTTTGTCCCATACCTCTTCATCCTCATCACTAGAATTTTCCACAAGAACCTTTTTGGATTGACACTGGTCCCATACCACTGCTGTGGGCAAAGATGTCAAATATGACTTTTCAAGGACTTCTCCCTTTCTGTCCTGGTGACTCCGTGCTTGAGAAGGAGGGGTAACAACACTGTGAACACAAGCATATCTGTCCAGCGCCACGGAAACGAGGACTGTTGGTGATTGAGCTATGGATGTTACAGCACCTGATAATCCTGATACCCCAAGTCAGATCATGAGTTACATCAAAATAGGGCATATAAAAACCTTTGTAACTGTACAGGATGCCACCAGTACGCAAGTCTACCGAGGACAAAGTCGAGCTGTTGTCGCTCATAAATAACTCGCTAACGTCATCGATCGTCAATATTTCTGGTAAGGGGTTGACAATACCCACAATTCTGAAATTCCCTTTTCAATGGATTTCACCCCTCCGACCTTACAGATGCCTACCCAATTTGAGATTGGCCGACGAGCAGCTCTTGTATCATAACCTCGGATGTCACCAAATTGGGTTCCTGTCACTAGGTGACAAGTCGCTGAGGAATAGGCCGAATAAGTCAAAGCAGTGATGCGGATCGGTTGACGGAGGCCCAGGTGATCATTCGGAACCTAGTGCATTGCGTTTAAGTCTAGAGGTATATTGTGATATGGAACAGAAACAATGCACGTTTCGAGCTCTCCAGATTTCTCCAGGGAACAGATCGTCATTCCGTTTTCTTTTTTTGGAAAGTGCAGAGGATGCTGTCGAGGTTTGCTGAGGCTGGAACGCAAGCTCGGTATTCCAGACGGAGAGATCGACTTCGTCGCCTCCGTAAGCAAAACTCTCGCCGTTTCCCGAAAGCCTCCAATCGCATAGGCGAGTCGGAAGACTGGCAAACTGGGTTTCTTCAAGCCGAGCCTTTTCCTCTTCAATTACGAAGGGAACTCTTCGAAGGATTCCATTTGACGTGCAGGTATAAGCGGAACTATTCAGGAGCAGTAAGAGGGTGGTACAGGTAACATAAAATAGTACAACCTTTCGTTCAATGACATTCCGATAAATTTATTACTCGCAATATGCGGTTCTTCCCATTGCAGGATCACCTCGTGAATGTCCTCCCCATTCACAGTGGAAAGAAAACAGGACCCATCTGAGAAGGCTGCGGCAAGCTTTGCTTGTGACATTTGGATTAGCCCATTCCAGAATTTGATAAGGATAACAAAGCACACACTGGGGTCTTTGCTACAATACTTTGAGATGAGGTTGCAAGACGTTGAACACCATTGCGGGGAGTTGAATCCCTACGATATATTGTCTTGACGGTGCATTTAGGTTCTTCGGAATTGGAGTAGTGCAGAATCTTGATGTTCCCGAGTTCGTCTCCAAGTATGAACCTCGACATTTTTAATGGATGAAGCTGGATTGAGAAAAGCCTAAAATAAATCAAAATTAGGCAATTTATTTCCGAAGAAAGCTCGGGTGCTTCCGTTACGTCAGCACGCCTCTCCTCTCGGACCTCTCACTGGCTCTCCCTCTGCTTCGACTCTGTGCTAGGCTTTGACTGGGCTAATCATTCTATCGTTCGCCGGACAACTGTTCTGAGCGTTCGTCATGGACTCATTATTGAAGGAGTTGACCAAACTGGAAAAGCTGACGGCCCCAAACGGAAAAGGCCCTTCCATTGGACAATCACTCGATTCCCTCCTTTGGTCCCTTCAGGCCGCCAAGGAGGCCTTTCTGGCTGGAAGTTGCACGGAGGACGATCTCAAACAACTGGCACAGGTCGTGGAAGCTAAAAAAAAGGAAGTCGATGAACGTCAGAAGGAGGTTTATTCCGTCTTATCTCGACTGGGAAAGGCACTGGACAAGGCACGAAGGGCATCCTTTGAACCATTTCGATGTCGCTCAAAAGTAACTTCTAGAAATTTACAGCGCCTTTGCCGTCATATTCAGACCTGTTTTCGTCTGCAACGTCTGTGACGGCGTTGGAAAGGACCATTGCATTGCATCTCCTTAGGACCGGCCAGTTTGAAGTTGCGGAGACCTTCCTTCAGGTATGTGAACAGGGTATGGGAAACCAGGCCTTCCCCTAAGCACTTCTCAGGAATCCAATATCAAGATCTCTGAGGACCTCCGAAATCAATTTGTCGACTTACACCAAATCCTCAAAGCATTGCGAAATCAAGACATAGTTCCGGCTCTGAGGTACCTTTGTAATATGGCTAAGTCACTAAGCCCCCACTGACTGTCCTCTTACGCAGATGGGCGAAAAGTCATCAGTCATTTCTTCAATCCCGTAATTCCCCTCTTGAATTTTATCTACATCGCTCACAGTATATTCGGCTGCTTTTATCATCTCACCCACCCAACCCATTATCGGCAATATCGTATGCAAACGAGAACCTTCGGCCCTTTTACAAAGAGCATGAATTCGAATTTCGAAGGCTCATGGCTTGTGTAGCTTTCCTGCCTCTGTCGAAACTCCAGGCTTCCATATACAAAGACCTCGCTCTCCCAACGCTTCATTTTGACCTTGAACCGCTATTTGCTAAAGAGTATTGCGCTAGCCTTGGTATGAGCCGACAGGTCCCACTTCGCGTGGTAGGAGATATTGGTGGTGGTGGCGCTCTTGCACGGATTGAAAAGGGCAGAAAGGTCATGGGCGACAGAAAGGGTGAATGGAGTCAAATGGATGAATTGCCAGTGCGTCTTGCCCTGCGATGTGCTTTCTCTGCCTTTAATCAATAATCAATCATTTACAGATTGAAATTCCTCTATCTTCAGATAACCGCTATCACTCGATATTTGCTTGCTTGGTATCAAAAGAGCAGTCCACTGAAACCAATCCGCCAATGATGATGACTTGCGGACATGTCATCTCGAAAGACAGTTTACAGAAACTGAACAAATCTGGAGGGCGAGTTACAACATGTCTTCATTTATTCGCTCGTCTCATTGTTCATCTGTGTTCTGCAGCCGTTCGAAATGCCCATATTGCCCGGTCGAAACCATGATTGGAGCAGCTCAACGGATTTACCTGTAGTCTCCCTGCCATTTGTGACTATAATCCTAGGCGTTCCAAAATATTCCATGGTCCATCTCGTTCTGGAAGCCACGACGGAGCATTTGCCCTCCCCAGAAAAATTCCTAGCCCTTCTGCGTACTTCTTCAATATGGAAGTATGCTTTATGGCCTGACATTTTATCAGCGCACTGGCTACAGATCCTGATATTGTTGGGTTGGCGAGAACAAATACTTATGTACTCAAATTTGCAACTTTGAGTCTTTGTCGTCGTACTCGTCTCAAATCACACATGTGTAATTATGTATTTTGTTTTAGTAAGGGGTCTTCCTCTTTCAATAATTGTACTCGTCGTCTCGGTTGATTAACGCTGAGAATGTGGTTAACTAGATTTGTAAAGCCCACTGGTACCATTGTTTGTTGTAATCTCATTCAGCCAAACAAGGAAGCAACGAGGAAGTCGTAACCGACCCCCTGATGTTGCGCACCCGCGCTCAAAAGCATTACGAACCAACAAAGCTCGGCTTCGTTGACCTGCGTCCTTACATGCTTTGACAGATTTTCGGAAGATGGAAAGTGGACCTCGTTTAGAACTGCTTCAGTCAGTTTACCAATCTCATCTATCGCGACGTCATGGGTGTAATATTGCAGGACCTTCAGGAAATTATATGATCGTCTCTTCTCGTCTGGCATCACGCTATCTAAGTGCAAGGATGCGATAATGGCGGAGAAACTTTATTCAGCGCCCACTGATTCCATCAGCGTAGCTGGAAGGAGTCTTGCTTGGAAGGTCTACCCTGGATCTCATCGCATTCACCTTGCTGCCAGCTAACATGTTCTGTTCCAGCTTTTCCTCGCAGAGGAAGAACCCCTACAGGCCTCGCTACCATCTCGTTCTGTTACTCTTTTGGAGTTGATACGTTCCTCACGGAAAGCGTACACAAATTTGCTTGAAGAGAAGTCGCGGGCGCCAGACGCTAAGTACGCGAAAAACATTCATGCTCAGAACGCCCAGCCAAAACCAATAGAGGGCTCTGGCAATCTTGATTTGGTTAATCCTCTCAGTCTTCACAACGAGGTATGACATTTTTGCAGGTCATGCTTTGCTCCCGCATCTCGTTAAATGATCCTCTCAGAATCCCTGGAACGAGTGGTTTGCAGGCGTTGAACTACGAAAGGTTATATCCCAGGATGTTGAGCGCACGTAAGAAGCATGTTTATTCTTTCTAGTACGCGGATTGACAGATCCCGATTAGGTTTCCCGACATTTCTTTCTTTCGTGAAAGCGAGGTACAAGCAGAACTCACCAACATCCTTTTCTTGTATTCTATCGCAAATCCGGCCATAGGATACCGGCAGGGTATGCTTCATTTCTCCAAGAAGTATATTCATTAATACTCTCACCGTCTAGGAATGCATGAACTACTGGCTCCGCTATATTTTGCGGTTCATTATGATGCAATTGCCGAAGAAGAAATGCAAGAAAATCGTTACAAAGATCTTAAAGAACTCTGTTCGGCGCATTTTGTTGCAGCGGACTCTTGGGACCTGTTCAACGCTGTAATGAATGGGGTCTCTCAGTGGTATGAATGGCGAGAATCGGCTGATACACCAGCTTCAGCGAAAAACCCATTGACGCCTTTCCCTAACCACGTCATTATCCCTAACGGTCAAAATGGCATCCGACCTTATATCGCCCCAATCGTTCAAGCCTGCAATCATATCCAGTCAAATTTGCTCCAGGCATGCGATCCAGTCTTGTGGCAACAAATGCAGAAGGGTGGGATCGAACCTCAAATCTATGGGATGTAAGCAACTCATTTGGGGTGGAGGTGTGTGATTCGAAAGTTAACCGTATCTATTACAGTCGTTGGCTAAGACTGCTATTTACTCGCGAATTCAGCATGGCGGATGCCCTGAAGCTATGGGATGGCCTTTTTGCTTGTGATGCTACACTTGATTTGGCACAGTGGGTTTGCGTCGCTATGCTCATCAGGATCCGTAACGAGTGTGGGTAATTATGTTTTTGTCCCAGTCAACCGGACATTGATATTAGATTTAGTGATTCCTGCAGACTATAGTGGACAACTGACAACATTGTTGCGCTATCCCTCACCAAGTTCTTCTATGAAAGTCGAAGGAGCTCCTCACCACGCCATTCTTCTACTTCGTCAAGCTTTAGCTCTCCAGTTGGCGCCAAGCCCAGCTACGGGTGCATCTATTGTGATGGAAAACCGTACCCTGTTAGATATTCCAATAGAAGTGCCGACAACACTCTCCAATTCATCGCCGAGGCAGAGTCGAAATGGGCGACCGCCTTCAACAATATCTCCATCGTCTCATTTAGAGGGTATTGGTCGAAATCATTCCAGACAAGCATCTTCTCCAGTTGGTATTTCAGAGATGTTCACTCGTGGCCTAGTCGAACGAGGAGAAAGTTTAGGTATTAACAAAACCTTTATGAATGCCGTGACGGAGATACGTGTAAGATCTTATTCGTCTATGGTAACTTGTTGACATTTACCTGATTTCCAGCGTAATATTCCGGAATTGGCTGCAACGCTGGGAGTAAGGACGCCTCATCAACAACTATCCTCATTCCCGCTTGTCGATGAAAGACCTGTCGAAGAAAGACCACCATGGGAACCTCGGACACGTTTCGAGATAGAAAGAGACATATCCCAAATGCATTCAAGAGATAAAAGCTTAGGAGAATCACTAGCTTGGATCGTGGATGCTCTTCTCCAAGATGAAAGCGAAGCTAAAGATACTGAAAGGATCAAGAAACAGAAACAAGAAGCTCTAGAATCTCTGTCCTATGTAAGGGATGTGCTAATGACAAACGCCATGAAACTTGATGACGACAGACTGGTCGGTGGAGAAGAAAAGACGAGGAGGAGAGTGAAAGCACAGAAGGAGAGCGAAGAGTTGCAAGCAGCAAGTGCCTCCGCCATAGTTGTCCCACCAGTGCCAGTGCCTGTCACCGATTCGCAACTAAAGCACTCTAGTGCGCATCGCGCTCGGCCTCGCTCGCCAGGCCCTTTATCTTCTCCACCCACTATTCCGAAAGGCGCTGCCGATTTTTCACAACGAGCGCCTTGGAATTACACTCGGTCAAGCTTCTCGGCTCCCACATCTGCGGTGCCAACGGCGCTGATGCCGCGACCCCCTCCCCCGACGTCAACAAGCCTGAGACGGGAAGCAAGAAAGTCTCGCGATCAAACGCCGTCCAGAAGTGAAGGGTATCAGGATCCGCTGGGGGCAATACGATGAATAAGAAATAAGAAATTGTAGTGTAATTGTATCATTAGACTAATTTTTGTTAGATTTAAAGTTCGGAACGGAAGAACGGAATGCCGGGTTGGGCATAAATCACGAGGTCATGATTGGCCGGGAGGTTTCGCGCGTTTTCGTTTGCGATCGGGAACTGGCTCAACTTTTGTACCATCATGTTCAGAAAAGCTCTTCCAAAGGCCCTTGTGCCTTCGAAGCGAGCTTTTCATGCTTCTTCGTCTGTCTCAAGGGTTGTCGCAACAAACCCTGCAAAGGCAGAGGAAGTCAAAGTAAGTTCTTCAACGGCGTAGCACGAGCATGTCTAATTGACCTCCCAGTCTTGGTCTTCTGGCAAGTACCCTCTGATTGAACACGAGTTCGACGCAGTCGTGGTGTGCGTATCTTCTCAGTACGCCTGGCCGGTCCTGTCTTCTTATTCCACATTTTAGAGGCGCCGGTGGTGCGGGTCTCCGTGCTGCCTTTGGACTCGCAGAAGCCGGTTTCAAAACTGCCTGTATAACCAAACTTTTCCCAACCAGAAGCCACACTGTAGCTGCTCAAGGTGGTATTAATGCCGCTCTCGGAGTATGTTCGAGTTGTTACTTTGGGACAGGATGACCTCTGAATTACCCCGTTCACAGAACATGACCGAGGATGATTGGCGCTGGCACATGTACGACACAGTGAGCACAACGTCTAGCCATTTTCAGTTCGACGTTCTGACACTCAAGGCAGGTTAAAGGTTCTGACTGGCTGGGTGACCAGGACGCCATCCATTACATGTGTAGGGAAGCACCAAATACTGTCATCGAGGTGAGAGCAGCACTGTATAAGCATGTCAGCATACTGATACCATTTTGAAGCTTGAACACTACGGCGTACCATTTTCGCGAACGAAAGAGGGAAAGATCTATCAACGTGCATTTGGCGGACAATCCCTCAAGTACGGCAAAGGAGGTCAGGCGTACCGCTGTGCTGCAGCCGCTGACCGAACTGGACATGCTCTTCTCCACACCCTTTATGGTCAATCTCTTCGACACAACACCAATTTCTTCATCGAATATTTCGCCCTCGATTTGATCATGCAAGATGGGGAGTGCGTTGGTGTCATAGCGCTAAACATGGAAGACGGTACCCTTCATCGTTTCCGCTCCCACAAGACCGTCTTGGCCACTGGTGGTTACGGACGGGCTTACTTCAGTTGCACAAGTGCACACACGTGCTCCGGAGATGGAAATGCCATGGTTGTCCGTGCCGGCTTGCCTCTGCAGGATTTAGAATTCGTCCAGTTCCATCCGACTGGTATCTATGGGGCTGGATGTCTCATTACCGAAGGTAATATATTTTGACCTTCTGGCGCTTGTTTGCGTATTGATTCTTCCACAACAGGCTCTCGTGGAGAAGGAGGTTACCTCTTGAACGCCGAGGGTGAACGATTTATGGAGCGTTACGCACCTACTGCTAAAGATCTTGCTTCCCGCGATGTCGTATCTCGTTCTATGACTATTGAAATACGCGAAGGTCGTGGTGTCGGACCGGAGAAGGATCATATTTATCTCCAACTTAGCCATCTACCCCCTGAGGTTCTCCATGAACGTCTCCCAGGTATATCTGAGACTGCTGCTATCTTTTCTGGTGTCGATGTCACAAAGGAACCCATCCCCGTTTTGCCCACCGTCCATTATAACAGTGAGTCTTTTGTCAGTCAATATATGATTCGCCTCATTGAGAGTCAAACAGTGGGAGGCATTCCTACCAAGTACACTGGTGAAGTCATCACGGTCGACAAACAAGGCAATGACAAGGTTGTCCCTGGACTTTATGCTGCAGGTGAAGCTGCTTGCGTCTCTGTTCATGGTGCAAACCGTCTAGGTGCAAACTCCCTTCTGGACATCGTCGTTTTCGGCCGTGCTGTTGCCCATCATATTCGAGACACTCTCAAGCCCGGGGTGCCCCACAAGGCCATCCCTGAAGAGTCCGGTATCGAAAGTATCGAGTTCCTGGACAAGATCAGGTTTGTTTTTCATTTTTAGATGCGGCGCCTGTTCTTGCGCTAAATATCCATTTCAGACAATCCGACGGCCCCCTGCCTACCGCCCAAATCCGTCTCAACATGCAGAAGGCCATGCAATCTGACGCTGCTGTATTTAGGTATGTGTTATCAAGGGGTTGTGTTGATATTTTCCTCCTGACATTTTTACACAGAACTCAAGAGTCTCTTGACGAAGGTGTCCAGAAGCTGCGTGCCATCTACAAGAGCTACGACCAGGTTGGCATCAAAGATAGGAGCATGATCTGGAACTCGTGAGTGCTCTCTTTATATCATATCCTCGACAAACCATCGAAATTGTCTTTTCAGTGATCTTGTCGAGACTCTTGAGCTCCGCAACATTCTTCAATGTGCTATTCAGACCATCACCTCTGCAGCCGCCCGCAAGGAGTCCCGAGGTGCCCATGCTCGTGAAGATTTCCCAGACGTGAGTTTTATTCACGGGTGATGATATACCGAAGTGGCTTACATATCAACGTTCCAGCGTGACGACGACCATTGGATGAAGCACACTCTTTCCTTCCAGCACGACCCCACAAGCCCAGACGTCGAGCTCAAGTACCGCAGGGTCATTGACAAGACTCTAGACGAGAACGAGTGCAAGGCTGTCCCACCTTTCAAGCGTGTTTACTAAACAGTAACTTGCAATTGGGAAGGTCTCGGTCAAGACGTTGTATCGTACGAGTGGGTGTAGTCAAAAAATTAATCACTTGGTTCCTGTCTCAGTAGTAGATAGTGGACATGATCCATAATTACGGAGATATATACAGGTGTTGCTAGACTGATTGAAAACCAAAAAACAATGCTGAGACAACTATATATCACGAAGGCATAATTATAAGGCACGGTCGAGATCGTATCGAGCAAAGGCAGGCTCAGGGAAGTATCTCGCACGTACTGTGCGACCACCAAAGTAACGACCATCGAGCTCGCGGACGGTCTTCCACGCACCGACGGGGCCAGCAAAAAGCACAAAGATGCGGACCGCATCGTCCGGGTTAGGCGGTGGGGGTTGCAGAGCATGCACGATGACTCTTTCGACCGTGCCGTTCTTGGAGCATTCGTCGCCTACAAAAGCCTCAATCAGCATCCCTGATAACCAAAACAACGTTTTGCAGCACAAACCAATTTCTTCACGCAGATCCCCGTCATCCAAGTCCTCAGGCCCAACCATGTTTGTGAGCACGACCACGCGACTCGGCTCTCCGAACCTCTCCCGGTCTTCTCGCGTCTTCGCGTCCTCGTTGTTGTTGATGATCTTGCCCATCTTGGAGCCGACACCGATGCCTTTGCCAGAGCCGGACCCAGACGGTGTAGAGGTCCGGCCGGGCTTGCCTTTGCCGCCTTTTGCTTGGACCTGCTCGACGGTAAGGGCGTTGACGATGCCCGATGCGTCGGCGCCGAGCCCTTGTCCTTCTTTGTGGCCCCATTTCGCCATAAGGCGGGCGGCGAAACCGTGTGGGTCAGGTCTGGGTGACGTAATGAGAAAGAGTTATAATGCCAGTCAAGTCAATACACACTTTTTATCTTCAGAAGGAGGAGAGGGCTCTGCGGGTGGCGCGGGAGAGGACGACGCGCCAGCAGATGCAGCCATTGCGCTCAGCCGCGCGGCAATCGCGGCGGCCGCTTTTGCTTTCGCCTCAAATACAGTCGGGACAGCCCCTGGGGGACCAGGTGGCGGCGGCGGAGGTACAGAGGGCGGGGCGAAGGGGTTGTAGGCGAGTGCCGGCGGCGACGGCGAGCGGGGGCGTTCTGGCGGTGTTGGTACTGATGCTGTTGCCGCAGCTATGGCTGCGGGTGTTGCAGTCTTCATGGCAGACATGGCCAAGCGGCGGAGGTAGGCCTCCTCGCCTGTTTCTGGGACCGGTGCGCGAGATACGGGTACGCTGCTCATCGGGTCGTCCTCTGACGGTGTTGGGATGGGCGATACAGCGGGCATCGGGGACCGGGGCCTCATGGACATGGCGAGTCGGCGTTGGAAGGCTTCGTCGCCTGTGAGAGCTCGGTCTACAGCGACGGGAGGGGCATCCTGGATAGGTGCGGGGGCGCTGGTGCTGTCACGACCTCTGGACCAATGGTCGAATGTGTCGAACCTCCCTGCAAGAGAATTGTGAACCATGAGAATTGAATGCGGCAGAAACAACATACCAGCCTTCTTGGGCCGCTCGTCCTCGTCGCGATCCGAGCCGGTGCCCTCAGAGTCGGAGTAGCTGGCACTCCGCCTGGACCGCTTGCGTTCCTCCATCCTGCGTTGCTCGGCAAGCCGTTCGCGCCTGTCGATGCGCTCTTTGGTGCGCCAGATCTTGTATTCGTTGTAGTCGTTCGGGCGCAGCGGGTCGTATGGCTCCAGAGGGTCCCAGGTGGGCATGGCAGGTGCATTCTTATTCTGAGGCAAGATGAGAACAAGTCAATCGTGATGGAGTGTGGCACTCACCTTTTTGCCTTTGCCTTTCCCCGTTTTCTTTTTCTGGGTGGGCTTGAACCCGTTGACATCTTCATCGAGGATCATAGAGGGCGGCTTGACCTTTCGTCCCCATCCCTGGGTGGTGGCACTCGAGTCTGGGGTCGGGGTCGGCTTGGTGGTGTCGACCAAAACGGGTGCGGCGAAAACGATGGCGGTCGACGATAGCCCTGCAGCTGGGGCCAGGACGGAGGCGCCGGCGGGCAGGCGGGGTGCCACGGGTTTCGCTTTCTGCGCCTGGTTCCGGCGGACGGGGGCGAAAGCGAGGGCGGCAGACCACGCTTTTGGTTGATATCGAATGGATCATTTCAATGAGTGGGCTCTACGGAACAAAATGGGGAGCAGATGGAGAGATACCAGCTGTGGGTTTTCCTGGGGCCGCTGCCGCCGCTGGGGGTGCAGCTGCGGTGGGCGTCGGCGCTGGTGGCGCGGGGGTTGGTGGGACGATGACAAGGTCGTCTTCTTTGGCTGGTTTTTGTTTTGGAGGATCGAGAGGAGCAGCAGTAGATTGGAATACGGTGCCCGAGGAGAACTGGATGCCTCCGTAGAGGCCACCTGCTCTGCTGGACATGATGGTGGAAGGAAGAAAATGACTTGATATTTGTTTGGGAGGCTATTGTACAAATTACAAATTACATCAACTCGTGCTTTAAGGGCTCGATATTGGTGCTCTCGATGATGCCGGGATGGGACTCGATGACCCCGTAGTGCTCTTTCCTGTTGCGCTTGGTGTGCAGGTGGACTCCGAACTGGGGCCCAGCACTGGCACCCTTTGGATGCATGGCAGGAGGGCCACGATGAACCTAGGAAATATGAGACAAGCCATACCTGGGTCACCGGACAAAACATACTTCAGTGGTCCTCAATGACGCTGGTTTGGCTGGGTTGGCAATGCTAGAATAGGAGCTCGCGCCAGCGCCCTTGTGTATGTTTTGGTTTTGGTCCATGATGTGTTTTGCTGGGCAGGAAAGTGTACAGTGGATTATATAGAAGAGGATTGTATTGTATTGACGTCAGGCGGCTACCATTCTACCTGATTAAAATACTTTTCGCGTGCGCTCCGGCTGACGACATGAATAGCAAAGTCTCCGCCGTCGATTAGGACCCAATCGCTCCCGGTGGTGCGGCGAGATTTTGGAGCAAGTGGGACAGGGGGATCCCGCTTGAGCAACTGCCCCACAGTGAATATATAGCTCAGAGACAGATAGATTGACGTACGGATTTCCGTACTAGGCGTACGACGGACTCTATGGACCCCCTGTTCTCGGTGCCTTCTTTGACCTTTTGAAGAAATGAGAAAAACAATGGCAAGAATGGGAGGCAAGAACTGACCTGGGCGACGACGACCCAGTCCCACAGCGAACCGCCCGAGTCTTCGAATATGGACTCGCCAGCATATGTTCCGCCCCGTTTTCTCCGGCCATGGGGAACGCGCAGAGGCAAAGGCGGACCTGGGGCGGGGAGCACGGCAGGGCTTACGACGAGCTGCGGCAGATCGAGATGGGGGGACTGGAGCAGGTGTGCATGGAGGTACTTTATGACCTCTGGGGTGTTTTGAGGGATGGCGGGCACGACATTGGACTGGATATGCGGCGGGAGTGGTCGTTGTGCGAAGGTGTCGACGAACCACGGTGAAGGGAGACGCAGGACGGACGACGAGGCAAAGCAGCGGACGCGAGTGAGCAACATTGAAGATGGAGCGTGATATCGTCGGAGTTTGAACAAGCTTTATTAAAGTGAGATGGAGAAATGGACAAGTGGACGAGCACCATGGGAGTCCGAGCCGCCGTCGTCGTCTGTGTCACCAGTTTTCTGCTCGGTGCGTCTCTCCCTGCCCTTGCAGTCCCAGGCTGACTTTGTTCTAGGCGCCCTGTTCACCCACTGGATCGCCGACTCCCTCACTCTCTGGAAATCCCCCGTCACCGATGAGCATCTCTGGACCGCCGCGTCCTACTACTCCATCCTCGCAAAGGGACCGGCAGAGACCCTCTACTTCCTGGCCGCAGTCGTCATTCTCGGCGGCACCACCATCCTATGGAGCCTCAACGACTGGCGCGCAGGGAACATCATGTTTGACGGCGGAAGCATCTGTAAGCCCTCGTCCCCGCACTCCACTCTGTCTTCTCACACATCCACAGTTCTTTTCGCCACGACCATCATCATGTACCTGAACACCGTCCTTCCCAGTGCGTCTCATCTTGTCACACCTCTGCCATTCTAATCTCATTTCATCTAAGACATCTTCTCCATCTTCACCTCCCTCCCCACACACCAGCTCAAAGACCCCATCCCCCGCATGCTGCGCAACGCCACCCTCGACCTCGCCTCCAACAACCTCATCTGCAGCGTCGCCCTCACCGGCGTCCTCGCTCTCCAGGCCGGCCGCTTCTGGGCAGAGAGCACAGAGGACGACGACGACGATTTCGTCATGGTCGAGCCAGAATCAGACTCTGCCAGCTCAAAGGGCCGCAAATCCCGTGGTAAGACGCCTGAAATTAGTATCCGCGACGTCGACGACAAGGTCAAGCCCCTGCTCAACCAGCGCGTGCAGGCTTCTTGAACCGACTAATGCTCCACCAAAACAAAATGACCATCACGACCTCACTAATCGCGTTCGGGACGGTTTCTAGTAATATTTGCTTACAGTTACAGCAGCCGTTGATTTTTTGAATCGTCTTGCTTTCCTGCTAGTGCCCTCCTCGCTCTCGATGTATTCTGTCATGTACTCGAGTACATTGCCTCATATTAGTAAAAAATAAAAGTTATAATGGAATTGACTGTGAATATTCTAAATTCTATCAAGTGAGTGTGGGTGGGTCCAACTTATAAATTACTCTTGGACAATATCCTCCTTGCGAGGTTTGGAATTTTTGATCTCTTTACCTTGCCCGATGATAGATTGCGCTTCGTCATCCAACAAAATACCTGCCGAGTTTCGTTCAGCCGACAGGCCTCGTCATACACCGCCGAAAAAAGAGAAAAAACGTACCCAGTCCCTCCTCTCTGACCAATCCCAACACATGCTCAAGCTCAACGAACCCGTCCTGGTCCACATCCAGCTTCTGGATCACTGCCTGCCCGACCTCGTCGTCCGGCCGGTGCCGGATCACAGCGAGCGCTTTTTCCAGGTCTTGTACCGAAATGTGGCCCTGCGCGTCGGCCGAGATCATCTGCAGCGAACTGCCCACCCGGCTGTCGTACTCCTGCAGCTGCTGGTCGATCTTGGTGAGCATCGACCGGATGCGCTTCGTCAGAGCGCCGGAGGGGGACTTGGGATCCTGAGGTCACACGTTAGTACGAGTTGATTATAAAACAGAATACGTACCTCTTCGGCTTGCAGGTTCTCTTCCATAAGCGCACGCAGCTCATCGCGTTCTTTGAGGACACTAGACTTGGAGGAAAGAACGAGGAGCGCATCGGCGAGTTCGTTGAGCTGTTCCGTGGTCATGCGTGCATTTTCATGTTCGCTAGTTTCGGGCAGGAGCTATGGTATCATAAGTACACATGTAGAATGTAAACCGGAGAGCATTCACCTCAGAGTCAGGAAGAAGTTCTTGAGCGAGTTGGGCTTCCTGTTCAGCTGCTTCTCGCTTGGCCCGACGCGCGTCTTCTTCCTTTTGCTCTTGTTCCGCTTCGTCGTCAATAAGCTCCTGTTGTTGTTGCAAAACCTCGAGTTTCTGCTTGTAGCTGGCTTTTTCAGAGTCGACTTCCAGTTCGGCTTCATTGAGCTGGACACAACGGCATCAATAAACGTTTATAACAAGCCACGAAACTGACCAGGTTGTCGGGCAGACCGCAGAGCACGCTTTCCAAGCTAGAAATAACAGCCGTCTTGCCGTCCTCGTCCTCACCCGGTTTCCTATCAAAATTGAACGCCCTACCCAAAACGAGGAGAACTCCCGAGACCCTGTTATGCAAATGCAAATTGATCCACGTCGTCAGCTCCTCCCGAAGCCTTGCAGGCGAGATCCCAGACGTCCGAATCCCACGAGACTGGCACGCGGCTTGCAGTTCGGAGGTCGAGAGTTCGTCCACGCCCTCGGCGTCGATGAGCTGGTCGTCGCGGCGGAGGTGGAGAAGGCGGGCGCGGATGGCGCCGCGCAGGAAGTTGTCAGTGCCAAAGGCGTTGAGGCCCATGTAGCGCGACATGGACACGAGCTGCGGGCGCGAGAGGTTGTCGAGAGTGAGGTCGTCGTCGAAGAGCTTGGCTACGTTGATGATGTCCTGTGCGGAGGGCGATTCCCCGGTTGAGCGAACCTGTGGGGGTGAGTGAGTGAGTGTGGGGTAGATGGGAGGGTGGGACGGACTTTGCGAAAGAACTCTTTGAACGCCTCTGTTCCGAGAATGTGGGCGTTGGCTTTGAGGCCTGATTCGCGGAGGGTTTCTTGAAGGAATTTAGCCATGTCCAAGCGCACGCGAAGCAGTTTGCGTTGCTTTTCTTCCTAAACGCAAGGTTCGTGAATATCCGGAGGAGTTTGAGCATATTACCCACATAGGCATATTTATCTTCAAAAGTTGACGGCAGCATGTTGGGGAACAGTTTAAGCGCAACGGGGAGCAGCAACTCCATGAATGGAACTACAATGAAGACCGCGAATGGCACCAGGCGCAGCAAATCCTGCGTAGTGCGCTTCAACTGCCGTCGGCGTGTTAGTCAGATGTTACAGACCGGGAGACGGGACGCGCACCTGTCTTCGCTCGCGACGGGTTAAGGTGTCGCCATGGAGGATCTTCCACTGGAGCCGGGAGGAAATACGGACTTCGGACACGAGGAGTTTGCTGCCGTGCCAGTAGTGCTGGGCCTCGTGCTTGACCTTTTTCCATACGCGCGTGCTCAATGGCAGCGGGGCGGGTTCTTTAGGCGTCGGAGGACTGGGCTTGGGTTCGGGGCTGAGCTTGACATCGGAGGCGGTCTGGTTTGCGGTGGACTGAGGGGGGGCAGCGGATACCTGGGCAGGCTTGGAGGACTGGTAGCGGGCAAGAGGGTGGACGCGCAGAGCGACGGGGGTGATTAGGTGAGACCGGTAGGTACAAATAGAGCGACTAAGCTGTGAGCGACATAGAGACATTGAACCCAGCCAATTGCACTCGCCAAAACTTTTAATGGAAGTGTGTTTGGCTCTGTTGAACGAATGACGTCCTCTCTTCTCCTCCCTGATACCCCAGAGTATAAGAAGGCCCAGCGCCAGTATCTCAAGGCGACCAAGAACCGCCCGCAGAATATCGACCACGAATGGTCTCCGTTCAGAGCAGCAGAGAAGCGCTTCAAGTCGCGCTTTCCGTCCCCTGATCTCTCTTCCGTTTTGGATCTGGCGCGTGCGGATGACGCGCGGGCTGATGAGATCGAACGCGGTCGGTGGAAGGGGTCTCCTAGTGCGGTTGAATCTGTGAAAGTACCACTTAAGGCAGGGAATCCTACACATGCCTATACGATCCCCAGCATCCCAGGTGCGCGAAGAGCCGATCAGACTTGACTCGGAACTCAACTCATCAAGGTCTCGTTATTTTGCCGTGCTTCATCTCGCATCAGAAACAACGGGATCTGGTCCAATGGTCGCTGGCTAGGCATGCCCGCCAGCCAAACGACACAAATCTGGATATCCACTACGTGCTACCCGAACAAGGACTCTGGAATTCATGGCTTCAAGCTAAAATCGATCCGCAAAAGGACTTTCTTGTGCAACCCAAAGCTTCGGGAGCTGAGCCCACACAAACTATCCCTACTGGTCCCCGACAGTTGGTCAACAATGACCCTGCGTCTCCCGAGACCTTCCAGGCTATATCAACGACTCCCAAACCACCTCCGGCCCCGTCTCCGACAGTCCAGCCGACCCGGGTCTCTTCATTGCTGTACAAACTTCGGTGGGCAAATATCGGCTGGTTTTACCATTGGGGCACAAAGCAGTATGACTTTACCAAAGGCAGGGGGATCATCGACGATGAGCTGCGGACCGTTTGTATCGATGCGGTAAGGTCGGTAGACTGGGGAAATGTTCATGGCTCGCACTGTGCTGACTGGGGACCCGGTGGTCCGGATTGGGAGTCATGGGAGCAGACTTATGGTAAGGTTTTATGTCTTTATTACATGCGGCTGTTCATCGACATTGTTCTGTTAGAACCTGATGCCGGGATCGTGAACTTTTATCAGGAAAAGGTAACGACCGCCACTTTTTGATCCTCCGTCTCTGGACTAACCGCAAATACAGGATACGCTCATGGCTCATGTTGACCGATCCGAAGTCTGTGCCACATCCCCCCTTGTTTCCATATCGTGCGTCTGTCAGCTGGTATTCATTCCATTTCCACTAACGCACCCCGAATAGCCTTGGTAATGCTGCAGTCTTCTTGATCGGGGGCTTGACGAGGGACACGGAACCTACCCCCATCCTTCTCCGCTCTGGGGACGTTGTCATCATGTCTGGCCCTGCTTGTCGGAGAGCATATCACGGTGTACCCCGCATTTTGGAAGGGTCGCTGCCTCTTCATTTGAAAGCCGATGGTCTGGATGATATGGAGGCCTCGACGGAATGGAAACCTTATGAAGAATACCTGAGCACTTCACGGATTAATATCAACGTCCGTCAAGTATTTCCGAAGGGGTTTGATCCGTATGCTGGTTCAAATCCGGTTTCGTAGGAGCACGTATGTGTGCACTAATAATTTATCTACCGTTCGACCCTCTTGCCATAGTTTGCCGATCTAATCTCGATTGTTTGGCATAGAAGAGTGATCTAAATAAAAGAAACTGTACAGTTTATCAAAAACTCTCCCACGCTCTGAATTTCTACTGGTCACTACCACCGCCGCCCTCGCAAAGCCTTCAAAGTCAAAATGGAAAACGACGCAGTGAGTATCTATGTCATCTACACCTGCGCGGACGTGTCTGAATGGCTGAATACAGGGTGTTCTCGTTGATCTCTATGTTCCCCGTAAATGCTCGGCAACCAGTGCGTGAAGAATTTAGCTGCAAATTAAGCTGGACTTGGGTGATTGACCTGACCTGAATTTCTAGACCGACTGATCACCTCCAAGGATCACGCCTCCGTGCAAATCAGCATTGCCGACGTTGACGCCAACGGTCGCGCTTTGAACACCACCACCACCTTCGCTCTGTGCGGACAGGTCCGATCGCAAGGAGAGAGCGACGATTCCATCAACAGACTGGCGACAAAGGCTGGGCGTGAGTCTTCCTTCCTTCGCTTTGCTTTCCGCTTTACCTACCCTTCGTTATTTACACGGCAGTTCTCCGCAACGTGTGGTCATTCCAAAAGTAACTGTTTGTTAGATATCGGGGAGCTCGTGATGTATCTTTGGTCGCTATCGCATTGACGATTTTCTTTTCTCTTTTACTGCTTCCTGTGATTTTGAGTGAACTTTGAGTCATCCAAAAGGTAACTTTTCGGTGAACGCTCGTCGCTGCTTCCAGATTAAACGCGAGATCAATTCCAGATGCCGGTCACGTGACATGACGATTATGCCGGCGCAGTGGATCGCAGCAGGTTGAACGTCGACACAGACACTTAGCCGCAGTCTCTTATTTTCATGGTTGCCTTTGACCGACCACCTTCATTGGACAGTGCACTATCCACCATCTCTGTCAGTATCCACGATCTTTATAAAGTTTCAAAATCGACTGACGTTCAGCGCTTCAACCTGTAGTCGGAATCTATGGTCGAAATCAAGCGTTCAGATGTGCATGACTCAAATTCGAATAATACAAAGGCTAAACAGATTGTAACGGACGAAGACGACAAGTACCGGCTGGTGTATAGCAAGTCCAAGGTCTACGTAAATCCAACTGCGTATGCTAGGGATAACATCCCTGGGTTCGTAGCGCTTGTCAAACGGGTGCGTCAAAGTGCTATACGATGCGGTTCATTCTCTGATGTCTTTTCCATTGCGTTTAGGAGGCTATCAACCCCATCTACCTCCTCGCTTGGATCCCAGAGTCTCTACTGAATGAGAGAGGGACAGAAGAATGGGACAAGTTTGTAAAGGTGGAGGAACAAGCTACTTCATCTGACGAAGATGACGGTATGGTTATGCCTTTACTTCTTAATTTCAGCTCATCCATTTTATGCCTTGTACAGATATTGTCCTCATCGAGCTCCCAACGCAACGGCCGGAATCTTACGCATTCTCTGTGCCTCTGACATCAATATACTCCCTCATCGTTAACCCACCATCGTTGTCGTCTTGGTGTACGTAACCATTGTGCACTTCATGGCTTATGTCTGTGCTAATTGGAACTTTATTTATTAAGACGGTTCTATCGGTATAAACCTGATAAACGGGGACACCCTTCCTACGCTTCATTTTCACGACGACGAATCCCATTCATTCACGTTCCAGAGCCCGAGATCTCCAACGAGCAAGACGTCCAATGTCACTCCATACCCACCCCCGCCTACGGAAGGAACCTCTCATGTTCCGAAATCTATCACCACCTGGGGCGGCGAGGACATGCTGTCCCGTCTAAGAAACTATGCCCACCTTCTGCGCTCCACTTTGCAGCCCACGCTCTTCCTTGTGGATCCTTCTCGAGCGGATATTGAGGCTCATACTACCCAATTATTCTCAGACGAAGCTGTGGACGACATTCTAGCCCAATCGACTTACGCAAACTCCCACTCTCCCATCCCAGCCCACCGCCGACCTAGGCCTATCTCAGAGTCGGGCTCGTCCAATCCCTATTCTTATCGCTCATCTGTATTACACAGGTCCCTCGGCTCCCCTACCTCTCCAACGAATCCTACTTCCCAAGCGCGCGTGGCACTACTGCAGTCATTCTCAAATATTACGCGGGCAACGCGTCATGCGGCGCAAAATATCCTTTCTCATCCCCTCGCCAAACCAATCGTGCCTCACCTCCCTGATCCTGTACGGAGTCTTGTCAACGCCAACGGAGAATGGGAGTGGGGGAGCTGGGTGGAGAAAGGCGGCGTCGGGGAATTTGAAAGCGCGCGTGTTTATCTCGCCCGATGGGCCAGGATAGTGGCCGAGGAGGGAGAACGCGCCAGACGGAAAGAAGCCCAAGCGCTGCCGCCATCATCCTCAGGAAATGCCGAGGAGGATTCTTCGCTTGGTATTTTCGAGCTGTTGCACTCGACATCCAACCTTCCAACGCCGAAATCGTCACGGGATCCCAGCCATCCTGTTGATGAGCGATTATGGGCGAGTTGGTTTGGGAAAGACGGGAGACCGACGATCAGAAGCGAGGAAATGAGGCGGGAGGTCTTCCGGAAGGGTATTAGTCCGAAAGGAACCCTGCGGCAGAAGATTTGGCCTTTCGTACTTGGTGTGCTCGAGTGGGATGTATCATCTGAAGACAGGGAAAAACTATGGCAAGAAAAACGGTAATCAAATTTTGTTCATTGACCGAGTCCTCAAACTGACTTCCACTTCCCTGCAGGCGGAAATACCAAGCGGTGAAGGACGAATGGTGCGGGGTGCCAGAGGTGTTCGACAGCACGACAGTCCTAGAAGAACGACACCGGATTGACGTGGACTGCCGACGCACTGACCGCAGTCAACCTATGTTCTCAGCCCCCGCAGAGATACCCACCACCGACCTCGACGACGAGAAGACGAGCCACCAGCGGCACTACTCGATCATCTCTCCGAACATGCATGATATCGGAGCGCAATCGCCCAGCAACGAGCATGTCGACTGCATGGCGAGCATTCTGCTCACTTACAACTTTTACGAGAAGGAGCTGGGTATGTCCGAACTTTCGTATCGGCTCGTAAGCATGTGTGCTCCTTTGCTTATGACTGCTTTCACCCCACTAGGATATGTGCAGGGGATGTCTGACCTATGCGCGCCGCTTTACGTTGTGATGGCGGGCAACGAAGAAATGACGTTTTGGTGCTTTGTGGAGGTCATGAATCGTATGGTGAGCTTGGATATAAATTACTTTTCAAAGTGTATAATACTTACATTATCGACAGAAACAAAATTTCATGCGAGATCAAAGCGGCATGAAGAAGCAGCTATCGACATTGCAGCAGCTGATCGAGGTTATGGATCCCGAGTTGTTTAGGCATCTAGGCATGATATTTCTCTACACACTCAATCAATCCCATCTAAACCCACAATTCCTGTAGAAAAAACGGACGCATTGAATCTCTTCTTCTGTTTCCGGTTTGCACCCATTCTAATTATTATGAGGATATGCTCTCATCCGCTCACAAATTTAGCTGGGTCCTAATCTCCTTCAAAAGGGAGTTCCCATTCGAGGATGTCTTACAACTATGGGAGGTCTTGTGGACGGAATATTACACTTCGGGGTTCGTCCTCTTTGTGGCGTTGGCAGTTCTCGAATCGCATCGAGATATGATACTTCGGTATCTCGTAGAGGTTCGTGTCTTTCAATTTTTGCGGGTCAGAGGACTGATTTCAAGTCCACTGCCATAGTTTGATGAGATCTTGAAGGTATGTTTGCTTACTTCCGTTTCATGGACAAGTGCTGATTTAACTGTCTAGTATTGCAACGAGCTCAGTATGACAATCGAGCTTGATACCACGTTAAGCCAGGCAGAAGTCCTCTTCCTGTCGTTCTCGCAGATAGTGGCTGACATCGACCGTCGGAAAGCGGAGCAATCGACACCAAACACTGGAAGCAAGATACGGAACAGGACGTCTACGGCCTCCGCGAAGCTTGCCGCCACGAACATTTCTGCGCTGCAACTTTCCGACGACCTACGAGACCTACTGAAGACGAACCGTCCTTGAGCGGTCTATAAACTGAAGATGACATTGTAGCACCATACGTTGTATCCTACTTCCCCACTCTGACAGCGACCGCTTATCGTATAGTATCTATATGGGCATGCACTGGTATTCTTTCTATTTCCCGTTATCGTATCATATACACTCCTGACGTCGGTATCCCTTCGTAATACACGTAATTGCGTTTTCCATCCCTGTATGCATTGAGTAGAGGATTTTTATCCAGTCGGCGCCATAATTTGGAGTCAGGGTCAGAAGTTACTTCTCCACGTTGAAACGAGTCCTTTCAGTTTCTCTTACTAACATGTCGAACCTTACCATCCTTCGAACATACGCTCAGAGTGCTCCAGAAGCCCTCCCCGCGTCCATTCTTTTCAAACATTCTTCAAAGAACTTGACCGTATTTGATGCCTTTCCCAAATCCATGTTCCACTTCTTAATACTTCCGCGCATACGAGAACCCAAGTTGGACGCGACCACCCTCAGCAGTCTCCGTGCGTTAATAATCACCGACAAAGAACTAGCCAAGGACGTGATCACCGCGCTTGCCGAAGAAGCAAAGGCAGTGAAGAAGGAAATCCAGGACGAGATGGTCAACCGTTACGGGTTCAAATGGGATGTCTGGACTGGATTTCACGGGACACCGTCTATGGAGTAGGTGTTTCTTTCGCTGCATGAGCGTCTCTTTTTTTTTTGCTCAGCACGACGTCATACCCGTACATAACAATGTGTTGAATTGTTTTTCACACCAGGCACATCCATCTGCACGTCCTTTCCGCCGATCTGTGCTCGGAGAAAATGAAGAACAAGAAACACTACAACTCCTTCCATCCAAAGCTCGGCTTTTTTCTGCACATAGACGATGTTCTCTCCTGGTTCGAAGCCGAGCCCAGTTATTATGCAAACTTGGTGAGATCTGCCCGAAAAGAACGCGTCTTTTTGAAGGGAGACGCGTCCAAACCCTTGCTCGTTAATGAAATTACCCCTAGGTGAAGCAACTCAAGCGCAGTACATATGAGCCGATTCTGAAGGAGAATCTTGTTTGCTTTCACTGCCACACAGAAATGAAGAATATGCCCACTCTTAAGACACACCTCCAAGAAGAGTGGGATAAGCTTGAGCGACGAGGGCGAGACAGTGCCAAACGAAAGCGTAAGGCTGTAGCTAGCGCACCCGCGGTTTCTCAGGAAGGTCACGACCAGCCAGAATCCGCTACAAGCTCCAAGAGAGCGAAATCAAACGATGCACGATCCAGCCCAGAAGAGACATAGCACAGGGAGTTTTTCCACATAATCCAACTACATTTCATCCCCTTCATGTATATACAGTTTTCTGAGATTTACTTGTAACATATTGGCATCATTCACATCCGCGTAATGTCGGTTTTAAGATTCAGCCTTCTGTGCTCTGGCTGATTCTGCACTTGCTTTAAATTTAGTGACACGGGATTTCTCGCTTGCCTTTCGTATGGCCCAGGTGAATTCGTAGGTTCTGACAGCATCTAGAAATTATTTCAGCACTCGCCCTTGCAGTTGGAAGTTGGAAAGGGTGGTTACCTGCATATGTGCTCAGAATCTGGGAAGCTTCAGGGTCTTCCTCAATATCCTCAGTGATGTCGATTAGGTTGGAAATTTCGGAGAAGAATGGGTCGTCGTCCGCGAATCGGACGACTGTCTCGTTATCGTCTCCTGGTTTACGAATGTAAAGAACTGGTAGCACGTAAGGATTGACAAGTCTGTCAAGGTTGAATTATTAAAAGCACCTTCAAAGGATCGAAGGTTTAACTTACTTCAGTTGATAACCATCCGCATACACTTCGAATTCACAGCTATAGTTGCGGCCTTGAAGAGCAACAATGTGGGTAAAGCTGCCTACAGCACCGCTGTCATATTTCCTTCGTCACAATGTTGTTAGAGAAAAGAACCGGTCGATATCCGAGAAAAACTTACCAGGTAGCTGCAGTCACCCGAGGGATACGTCTCTCGGGGGGGATCTCACTCTCGTCGATGGTCATCTTAGAGAGCCGTCCCGCGTTTTCGTCCCATTCCAGTGAATGTGCTTGGACGGATGCAATGTCAATCTCTCCGCCGAAATAACGTGAGAGGTCGCAGAAATGGGTGCCCTGTTCAATTATAGGACCATAGCTATAACATAGAGAAGCCATTGGTAAATACGGTATTGAAAGGCCGTGCAATACTTGCCTCTTGGCCTTGTCCCACCAGTCTGGCTTGGAAATTGCCTCATACGCACACGCATAACGGGCGATGGTGGACATCACGGTGAGTTGGTTTTCATCGATGATCTTCTTCATCATTTGAACTGCTTTCAGATATCGTAGCATGTAACTAAATAAAATTTAATTTTTTTGTTGGATCTGAGATCGAACTAACATTTTCCTTACCCAACCGAACATATGGTGTTCGATTCGTCAATCATCTTGGCAATTTTGAATCCGTCACCGATTTCTTCCTGAGGTCCTGTGGCAATGGGTTTTTCCACGAATATCGCAACGCCTGGGAAGTGCTTCAAGATCTGTAATTCAATGTCACGACCCGGTTGAGTCGACCCTCTGAACATGGGTGGGCTTCCAATGACGATGATGCGGGGTCGGTCTTTAGGTGTCATATTTCTGACGAAGTCATCGAAGGTCTTGAAAACGCGGGTGTCTTGGTATGCGGACACGACGAATGAGTCGCATTTCATTTTAAGAACAGATATAGCACGCTCAGTAGCGGGGTCAATAAGAGCAACGACCTTCAGACGACGGCCAAGTTTACTGAGTTCGATTTCAGATGGAATGCCTGAGATCAATTACGAAGATAACTCACTGTTCTAGACGGAAGGAGTGGTTCCATGGACCTTCGTCAGACCCTAAAGGCAGAGACGGCAATCAGACACGGTGCTAAGGAAACTAAGTGTCCGACATACCAAACATGATATTCCCTGCGCCGATGAAGACAACATTAAAGTTATCAGTTCCACCGACATGAGTGACCCTAGAATACGGTGTCAGGGTTTCACACGTGCAGCAATGGAATGGGTACGTACTTATCCATAGGCACGAGCCTGGAGGGGTCAATGGAGGGGCGACGGGAGGGACCCCCCGAGCTATGAGAAGCGCGTCTCGAGGACGGGTTGGACATGGTGGTTTGAGACTGAGCTCAGTGAAGAGAGGAATGGAGTTGTGACCCCATAATTTATTCAGATCTAATCAGATCACGAATATCTGTTACACTGACGCGTCTTGTCTTGAATTGTAGTCACGTGCTTAGGGTATTAAGACGAAGGTTCCTCCATAATCTGCTGCTGTTTCCTCGCTAGCTGCTCTCGCCGTCGTTCAGCTGCTTCCAGACGCTCTGTCATAGCCCTAAGCTCGGCTTTCAGCTTCTCGTTCTCCTGCGCCAGCTTCATCACGTTCGACGCCCGTTTCTGTACCTTCTCCGCCCTGAAGCACGTTAGTAGCGCCTAGGAAACCAGTCAGAACCCACTTACTCGGCAGCGGTAGAGGGATCCATGGATGTTCCAAAATTGAGATCCAGGCCAACGGAGGGTATCTCAGGAAGGGCGACTTCGAGGGAGACGCGTTTCTCTTCCTTGGCAGAGGGGTCCGACGTGCTAGCTCTGAAGTGTCATGATCAGACTATCCCTCCTAGGAATTCAT
Organism: Galerina marginata; assembly: GCA_023014335.1. Classification (NCBI taxonomy): domain Eukaryota; kingdom Fungi; phylum Basidiomycota; class Agaricomycetes; order Agaricales; family Galerinaceae; genus Galerina; species Galerina marginata. The sequence continues at coordinate 570,754 of JAECYW010000007.1, read as the reverse complement.
GACAGAATTCACAGACCCAGTCTGTACGTTTTTCTCCTCCTCCCCCTCCTGAAAGGGTATGGATGTATCTTGAGATCGACGGGGTAAACTCATAGCGACGGTGGAGATGCGTTATTGCCAAGATATGATAATGTAGCTATAGCCCTGCGAACTTTGTTACATAAGACGCGATGGCCCATTCCCAGGGTCACAGTTGCCTCTCAATTCATGCCTTCCAGTTTAACACGGGAGACTCCTTCATTTCACCTGAATAGCGGCCATTTCATCGTTCTATTTTCCATATTTTTCTTCTTTATAGCTAGTTACGCTCTGCTATTCAATGTATTTCTTCCCTTGACAGGAATTTGGGCAAGTGCGAAACATTTCTCATTGTACAGTCGACATCCTGATGAGAACCATAACTAGCTTCTTGACCTACTGGCGAAGGATACGCACTACAAATATTTTGCCGTCTTGCTCATACCCACAACCTCCTACTTCGTGATTGCGAATTGGGTTGGCTGGCAATACTATCGCAACTCTTAGTTGTTCTTTGGTATGGGCCCTACAAAAGTGTAGAATGTGCGAACATTAATAGTCCAACTCAGACTGGCTTAGAGAACTAGGCCACATAACGGCGTACACTACATGCTGAAGAGCAGATAATAACAAGACGAGAGCAAGAATAAATAACTCATAAATTAGTTGGAGTCGATAAGAAATGAGGTCATAGATTTCTTGGACGCCGTGTATGTCCAAGGTCCCGCAAGGCAGACCAAAGCCTTCCACCATTAGGTCCGGGTGACGGAGCCACATAATTAGGGCTTTTCGAGCTTCTGTCAGGCATTGAAGCAATCGAACGGACAGGGCTTGGTTGACGAATACCAATCGCTCCGTGTTCAGAGCGGGGCAGACTCCTTTCTGATCTAGGTCCGGAGCTTCTGGCAATTCGAGCTCGAGGGATGAACGGTTCCTTCAAAGGCACGACTACACCTGCATCACCCGTTTCACTCTTTTCATCACCTGCATCCTCCGTCTGATGGATAAAGTGTTCTCGTTCAGAATAAGCTAGGCGCGAGCGAATTGGCTGCCGAGAAGCATTCCACGGGAGTCGAAGATATTTGGCGCGTCTAAAAAGTATTTAGCTGGACATGTAAAGCGCAGAGTCAAGACTACTTACGCAACAGCTTTGAGAGTAGTCTTAGTTTTGTAAGCTTGTGCCCATCTCTCGAAATGATTGGCTGTTCGGGATATACAAGTTGGTGATAGCGCTTGTGTCAGGGAAAATGCTTGTACTAACCGAGTGTATTATGCCTGTCAGTCTCACGAGCTTTCTTAGCACGGAGAGCGTTTGGCATAACATCTCGCCACTTTTTGAAGAATTTCTCTTTGAGGCTCTTGGAATGAAACTTTAAAGCTGGTAGAGACTTCATTCCGCTTTCAGCAGATTGTAAGGGTTCATATTGCGAAAAGAGCTTACCTGGGTTTTCAATAGCCATATACTAAGTGCCCGAAACATGACATTCTTTTGGTTCTGGATGATGACCTCGTACTCCTGTCCAACGCAGAGTTTAGCAAGATGATGAATATTTGAGTAATGAACAAACCACTGGGCGTAATCTCTCTTCCCTGAACCTTTCTCGCCACCGCTCCCAAGCAGAAGTGATTGTTATTTGACGAAGCTGGGCTTCTTTGCGTTGGTGGGTCAATCGTCTGTGTTCGGCAGTGCGTTTCGCGGCTAACCAGCGATGGAAGGTCCGGCTGAGAAGGTCTGAACATAGAACATGGATTACATGCTTGGCAAAATATAATAAGTCGACTGGATATGTACCTTCCCGCTTCACCAGAAGGTAATTTTCTAACAAACTGACTTCTTCGATGTGTTTACGGCGGAGAGACTTCCATTTCTGAAACGCTGATCTGAGTAGGAGAGAGAATTTGAGGTAAGCTTCTTCACCTGAAAAAAAACTGACGAATTTTTACCTCAGCAAAGAAACATTTTCCCGATGAACCACATCCAATTCACGGGACTTGAGCTCGATGACACGATTTGTCCAGTGGGTTAGCGCGGATAATAAAATTCGCTAAATAGTGGCAAATTCGTTAGCCAGGTTACACTTAAGCGACAAGTATGTTTTACTTTGTCCACGAGATGTTGCAGGACGCATTCACATTGCTTGAAATACTGTTTCTGCCGCGTTCGGCGCCGCCATACTGCAGTAAAAGATCAGGATGGGTGTGGTATGAAATAGCGCAGCTAAAATTTTACCATTGACAAGTTTACGAGCTCCTTGGAGATTCCACAATTTAAGTCGTTCTTGCCTTTTGCGTTCTTCCATCACTTCAATCCAGACATGCCAAGCTCTGCGAGTAGCAAAAAAATTATTGGCCCACCGAGCCACCTTGATGGATTGCAGATTTTCACGAAGACGCAGTCGCCAGAGTAACATTATCTTGCCACAGAGACGTGCGTCGTCATGTGCAACTGCGCAGTCGTATGCATTCCGGTGTGTGTCGATACCTTCACACCATCGGCGGAACGTGTCAGAAACCAGACGAGAGTTAGTGCGGTTGAAAAATATTGCAGATTCGTCTGTTTTTTACAGCGTTAGCTAAGCGAGCCAACTTCAAAAGGTAAGAGAAAAGATGCACCCTTTCTACGGATTTCTTTGGCCAGTCGTTCCTTCCAATATTTCCATGCATGTTGAGTAATAAGAGAAAGCCTGAACTGTTCGAGTCGCCTACCCCGCATTCGTGCTCGCCATATTCGAATGATAGCCCGAAGTAGAGATTCATCCTGACGGACAAGATATTTTTCTGCACGATGGTCCATGACCTGCAATGCGTTCAGTTAACATGTACCTGTGCATGGTCAGATAAATTGCTACCCACCTTCAGCAAGTTTATAGCCTTCCTCCAGTTTTGAACGGCGTTTTTCGTGACAATATTATCACTAAACGCATCAGCGAGTCTAGCCTCATTCCTGTTTACCACGATTAAATCAAACGAACGAGATGCCAGAAACCTAAAACTCACAGTCGCTTTCTCCATAGATAAAAAATGTTCGCCATTACCCTGGTATCGACTCTCAGAGCCATGACATTTTCATCATGTCGCAAACTACTCGTCTCTTTCCAGCGACCCCAGGACCTTGATAAGATCCTCAGGTGGCCCTCTTCAGCAAAATGATCCGCAACCATGTCTAGACTGTCCAAGTGGACAAGTCTCTCTTTCCATCGAGAATGATGTAGCACCAATAAACGCAGTTGGTAATGCTGATCGGCGGCACGAGACAGCTGATGTTGACGCCACTTAGCCCACGCATCTTTCTTCATTCTGGTCTCCGATTTGGTCTTGATGAGTTTCATTTTTTGTCGCATGTCATTCCTCCAGGCTGTTTGCTGCTTTTGCTTTAACTTCGCTTGCCAGGTTTTGAAGAAACTTTTAACGGCGTGTTTGTGGAACTGGTTTACGAGCTTGTCTTCACAAGCTCGTCGAGAAACGACGTGACACTGCCAACATTTCATAAACCGTTCCAGAAGAAGCCTATCTCGTGCCTCTCCAACTTGTTGATTGGTCGTCTGAGGATAACCAATAAACGCCAAAGTCATAGTACAGTGGGATCCTTACCGTAACCCATAGATATCCTTGTCTCCACATTTCCCAACAACGAGCAATGAGCATGTCCTCCCGAAACTTATCGGCAAATTTCTCGTCCTGTTCTAGCCTGATATTCTTCCAAGCATCGTCTAAATCAACTGTTTTCTTCCTTTCTGTGACCTTGGGTAGAAATTTCCTCTCTCGAGCATGGCCATGAGACGATCGTAGTAAGGTTGGGTCAAGATTAGTGGTGTAAGATGGTGGAACTCGAGAAGAAAAGCTGTCACAATTATCGGAGGTGTCTGTCGATGCAGGATATAGGGTTGATTTAATGTTGCGCAGGACAGCAGCTTGGAGGTCTGATGCAACTGGTATCCCCTTCGTGTCTGAGCGGAACCTGGGGTGCATAATGCTCGGCTTCTCAACTGTTAGGACGGTGGGTACCTTATCAAGCTTCGTGCGTGGTTCGCGCCGAGTGGTGGCCGCAGGTACAGGAAGCACTCGATGTCGTTGAAGCACGGTTTTACTTGTGACGTCTAGACCACCTTTGTCGGACAGCGTATTTTCCTGATACACGTCGGTGTACGAAGGAAAGCTCCCATAGGCAGGCAGGGTAGGAGACTAACATATAAGTATGAATTTCTGGCTCAACTCAAGTTTTGGGCTATTCGCTTACACTTTCAGCTTGTGCCCTGACGATTTCCCATTTCTCACCCCAATTCTTGCCCTTAAGTGTTCCAAGCTTCAGTAACTTCCCATAATAGACGACTTCTTGAGGATCAAGGCCGCGCTCCTTGAGAACATCCGAGTATGCCTTGAATATGTTGAAGAATGTTGTTGCGGATGGACCAGCGCGTTGTATGACCGCGTTCAGAATGTCAATATCTTCGGCAGATAAATGCTGGAGTTCCGGTGCCACCACCAGTGAGCTTTCTGTGCGAGAGGAGGTACTAAGGGCGGAGGATTTGACTGGAGGAGACGAGGAGCTTGTTGGTTGAAACCGATGCATGGATTGGAAAGAGAAGATGAAGGGTGAACACCTGCTTTAGACGCGTCGAAGTTATTCCCACGCGTGATCGCGTTGTCAATTAATTGCCTAATAAAATCATATATACATAACAATAATAATAATATTTAAATAATAAATTATTACACCGCTGAGTATTCAGATGTTCCATCCACCCGACACAGCAATGGGTCGTTGGGACCAAGGAGCAGATTGAATAGATTCATCTTCGTTCGCTTTCCACATTGGCCAGGATTCGTAAGGGAGCTCCGTTTCGTCGGGAGGGGGAGTTTGTTGGGTAACACTCTTTATAAAGTGAGACAAACTGAAATCCATATTGACTTCAGGTTGCAACTCATACCCAAACCCCTTCGAGAACTGAGGTGCGTGGCCACGAGCAGGATCGTTAGCTCCTGGAACGTCAGGCCAGTAAAAGCCTTCTGGAGGAGTAACCTGACGATCCCCTGTTTGGAAACTTGAGGACTTTGGATGGTCTTTTCTTAGCAGATCCGGATCGCTGAGAGTGAGATTATGCTTGATCATTAGAGACGACAAAAATCTTGAGTACAGAGCAGGAGTGTGCCTGCCATCCAGGGCCACATCACTCGAGCCAAGAGTAGCGATCAAACGCGAAACCGTTGTGATAATTTCTTTTTGGAGGCTGTCACCCAACAGTGATGAAAAACGGGGCCGAAAAAGCTGCAACACATAAAATAAGCAAGGACCTTCAAGTATTATATGACACCTACATTGATCAAAAATGCTGCCGCGAAAGACACATAGAGGAAGGTTGCTTCAATTGCATAACGCAGATAACCCGTAGGATAAAGATGTTCTAGCGTTATCTTTATCACGCTCCGAGCTGCATCCACGGATTGAACCAACACTTCAGAGTCCGGCCTCAATTCTTCGGTTGTAGTTTCTTGAAAGCCAACCAATAGTACAACCAACCTCAAGTATGCATTGATCCTAATAAAATGGAAAAGGATAAGCAAGGCCACTTGGTTACGAGGGGGTAAAACATTCCTTACATCTGAGTGGTATTTGCACGATAGCTGCAGATTGGTGCAACTGGCTGAGCTATTGGGATTGGTTAAACTACCTGCAGTATGTAAGCCCCGTATGAGATCAACTTACGCATGCACATGTATTCTTCAGCGAATATATCAACCCAGATGTCCATCTCGCGAATCAGGACCTCCCGAGTCCTAGTCGCAATACCAACGCAGTCTTTTGGCTGATTATTATGGATTAAAAAACCATGGTTTGAGTAGGGGGATAATTACACAAACCTGGTCGGTGAGGTTCGGGGTATCAGCCTTGATATCCGCCCTCCATATCGCCATATGAATAATCATTTGCACAAATGCGCACAAATGAACGTCGAAGGGAGTATTTAAAGCAGACGATTTATACCAGTGTCGCGAGTTTCGAGCTAGGTAATCATCTGGAGATAACATGGGCATTTTTCCGAACTGAATAGCATGGGAACCATCGACGCAGTAGCAATTCAACCAGGTTCGCGTCCGGTTCAAAGCTTCACGTTCATCGCATGAAGGTGGAGGAGGTTGATTCAACCCCAGTTCTGTTGCCATCCTAAAAAAAGGTTCAGAACTAGTCACATAAATGTTCGGAAGTATGTACCTTATTGCAACACCCATCAAAAGCCAGCTCCTGTCCTCTATCCATTTCTTCTTTGGCACGGGGTATACTGCCATGATTAGGTACGCTTGACAAACTTCAACGCTTCGATCCCCTTCTACTAGACCTTTACCAGCACAGTCCCGAGCAAACTCCATTGCTAACGAGTACAGATTAGGTCTGGCGCTGTAATACCTTGAGGCGACAGCGCAAACTAGGGTTGGTGTTATTTATAAGCATAAAGGATGGAAGATTGGGGATCATGATGGAACTTACGAACGGTGAATAAAAAAGGACTGTTCCAAATAAGCTTCTGAGGTGTATGATAATTTTGATCAAGGATAGAGAAATAAGGCTAGATTAAGGGTGTTCAATGGCGTCAATACCATCAAACTATAAATTTTGCTCACATTAACACGAGTGAAGAATCTAATAAATCTGTTAACCATTTATAAAAAAAAATATGTTGAACTTACATTGAAAAAAGTTCTTTTATGTCCTCCGGATAGAGTGTACAATGTTTGACAATCGGTGGAGGGACAAGCTGCTGGGTTCCATGTCCTATAGTCGATTAGACTGAATATTACGAAACGTCAAAAACAACCAACCAGTTGAAAAATGGGATGCGACAGCAGATTCAGGTGATTTTCCCTTGTGCATCCATTTGAGATACTGTAGGTCTACAGGATCTTATCGCAAGTTCAGCCCACATTCCGGTAGTCGTGGATCAAAGTATATTCACCGTTCTTCGACATGGAAGCTTTTGATACCCATTCGTGAACCTTTTGCTCGTTCCTCCGTTGATCGTATTGAAGTAACAAATTTTGTATGTGTAAATCTTGCTCATGAGACCGTTCCTGCAGTTCTTCGTGCGTGCTGAAAATAGGTCGGCTAAACGGTAATGGCATAACGTTTTAAGATACTCACTCAGCGGCTTTCCTCTTTTTCCGTTCGCGAGGGTGGCAAGGCAGGTCCTTCAACTGGCATCGGCGACATTTCTTTTCGCCGGGTAGGAATTCGCACCGGACCTGCATACAAGTTGGTCAACTATGCGGACAGGCATACTGAAACTTCACTGACCTTCACAGATTTACAGTCAACGCAAGCACCGGATCTATAGGAATATGTCAACTCTAAGAACTATCGAGGAAAGACAACTCACGGTTTGAACTTTTGAGCGGAACGACCGCGAGGAGCCTCGAACTGCGACGCTTCATGAACGTGTAAACCACGACCGTTATCATCGTCATTGGGGAAATGGAAATTTCCAGGGGTTGACCGTTGAGATGGCATGACTCTGCGTATAGACGACTTTTTAGGAGTAGTTCTGGTTCCAGCAAGCTTAGGCAAAGCTAGGCTGAACAGAGACCAAGCTCACCAATGAGATACAAATCCTGGGTAGCGGATTCAGTAACTAAATGTGCCACTGTTTTGATTTATATGCGGGGAGATCTAAAGATGAGCAGGGTGGGGTATTATTTAATATTGTGTGCATACCGATGTTAGCGGTTGCTGAGATAGGCAGAACTGCCCTCCTGTGTAATCGTTACCGAGGAAGGATCAATCATGAAATCGGGAATAGATGTTATCGGACAGGGATGTGGCCGAGGCTGTTGCTTGCTGTTGCTAGCGCCCATAGCAAGGGTCGAGTTGTATGTAGATGGGCTGGACAATCCAAGAAGTAAAAAAAAGAAGGTAAAACAAATTCGGCCAGATATTTGTCCCAAACACAATGGAATCCATCAATTGCCCATCCCATCAACGTCCAAGGGCAAATTGAAACGTGCGCGTAAGCCTTGAAGTAAATCCCAGAAAACAAAAAGCACCAAATTAAGGTTTTTGAGAGATCATTCCGCAAGGTTTGAGCGTAGGTGTGCAGAAAACTGAGGGGGTTTTGACGTCAGCTCTGGTGAATTAGGAAGAAGTAGTACAGGAGTCTGTGACCCTGACGAAGATCCCCCGAGCGGTCCCGGCCAGCGCTCAGCGCTGAAAAGAACATATGCCAGCCGGCCCAGCCCTGCTTGAAAGCGGAGGTGCAATCTGATGAGTCGTCGATCAGTACATAAAAAATTCTGTCAGTCTGACTACTGGAGACCTATCCCTTGAAAAGTCCACCACCAATGTCCAATGTCTCTCTTTCCCGCCTCATAACTGACCTCCTCTGATCAACGTGTTCTGGTGAAGGACGATGCGACTTCGGCGCGACTTTTGGATAACATTCGGCCCGCTTTTCCCAATCTGGTTAACTCGCGCGTTCCTGTCTTCATTTCGGTTTTCAGAAAGGTTTTGGTTTTGAGAGCGAAATTGCTCTACATACTGTAACTAGTCACTAAAGCGGAACCTGCGACATCATTGCACAAGATCTCCTTCTCCTGTGGTGTGAAGGAAATTCATTCATTCATTCATTTCCTTCGACGGGACCTCGAAAGCGTTATGCATAATATCTGACCCATACCAGCTTGTATCTCCGACGTCCGTATGTATGTCATCAAATGTTCCAACGTGATTCTGTGAACAACTCGGGAGTCGGCACAAATTATCTGAATACCGATGTCAGAGCGGATGCTCCCATGTAACGATTGTTCCTCAGACACTCTCACCTCCTCTACTTCAGTACTCCTCTGTCCTTTCTTGCTCGACAATCCTCATGGCGACTTCCACTTCAAGCGACAATGGCATCTTAGCAGCCATGATGGACTCCAATCAAAAGAAACAATTTCCTGTTCCCCCCACATTTTCCTCAAAGCTTGAGGAACGGGAATACTTGAAGTTCCGACTTGCTCAGGCATTTCGTATCTTTGGTACCAGGTTCATTCAGGTTACCGATACATACCTGACGACTCACATATTTCACTTTGCACAGGCTATATGGGATATAATGAAGGCATTGCTGGTCATATCACTGTGCGGGTACGTCTATCTAAAGAATTTTTCTATCCTAATTCGCTCACTATCACCCTCGCAGGACCCTATTAAGCCCAATTGCTTTTGGGTCAACCCCTTCGTGAGTTGCCTCGGATTACTATTCCATTCGTATCTGTTTAACGGGTCGCAAGGGAATGCACTTTTCTCTCCTTCAACCCGCCGATTTATTACTAGTCGAGTACGTGATTTTACCCTACAGTGGAACCCATAACTGACTTTGACCAGCCACCAAGGCAAGATTCTGGTGCGTCAAACAGGGTTATGTATCTCGTGATGTTCGCTCTAAATACACATCCACCATCAGGAAGAGTCTGGTCCGAGGAGACTCTTGAATACTGCAGCGTATATGATTCACTCAGCTCTGCACACTGCACGGGCCGATGTTTTATGTGCAGCTCATACGCACTCGATTCATGGGAAAGCATTCTCCACTCTAGGAGTTGAACTCGACATGCTGACTCAAGATACGTGTGCTTTCTATAACGTTAGTCCTAACACCGCGGCCCGAGCCCGAGCCAGTATTTTAAAACCTATACTTTCTTATCAGGATCATGTCGTATACAACCAATTTAAGGGCGTGGTGTTGGACGCCGAAGAAGGGAAGCATATCGCGGCGGCTCTTGGCACTAAAAAGGTTTCTATTTTCTGCCTGCGGATAACTTTGCCGTTTCTTACGTGGATCAGGCTGCCATTTTACAGAACCACGGGATTCTTGTTGCAACAGATTCCATTGAAGCCACTGTCTTCTATTTCATTGCCCTAGAAAAAGCCTGTCAAGTCCAGCTTATGGCTGATGCAGCAGCAGCAGGCTCGGGTAGAGCTACCATCAAGATTGCTCCTGAAGAGGCTTTCAACACGTATAAGACCAACGGATCCACTCAGTCTGGTTGGTTCCAGGGTCTGCCTGAATTCGCATTTCTGGAGGCTCGGGAGGGAAAGGCTTTTGTTCTTGCAAAATAAAGTAAGACTGTATTCACGTGTTGTTATCTTCCCACCGCCACAATGTACATCGTTTATTATTGACAGCGGTTCTGTCGATCTCCTCTTCTTCAGTTATCCATGTGCAACATGCAATTAACGTTGACGAATTTTGCGAACGTGCGTCGCTTGAGGCAATAGCATCGTTCTACGCGGCAGATGGTAAGCGCACATTCTCAATCTGTATTGTTGCATTTAGTGAGGGGTCAGAAGCGTGACGGTTCTGTTCCGCGATTCATAAAAGGCCAATCGAAATCACCTTGACTCGCTGCCTTGAGTACCACATACTAACCATGCACCACCTCTTCGCTGCCCCGCTCTCCGGGCTCCTACTGTGTGCAGCCCTGGTTTCAGCAAATCTATACGAACGAAATCTAGCATACAGGTCACCGTTCGCCGATCACCCACAGGTTTGTCTCTTTATAACATTTTTTTTTCCGGGAATGAAAATCCTGCTTTAGCTTGCTCATGATACCAGAGCTATCCACGAAAACAATATCCAACGGCGTCAGACAACCGACGCTACCAAATTCAAAGATGAACACTATGTCACTTTCTATGGAAGTGACTTGAGCAACGTAAGTACAGTGCTGTCCATCATACAGAAACAGGTTTATATTTACATCGCTTCAGAGCCCTTTCGTGTGGAGTGGTGGGGTAAACTTTACTCATGCAGGTAAAAATAGCTTCGACCGTTGCATTGCCGCTATTCTTACTAATCTTGGCTATTGAAAAATAAAAAGTGGCCAGCGTATGTATATCTGTCTTTCTATTATTCCACATTTACTGAAGCAAAAATATAAAAAGGGAGACCCATTCGACACATCCGTTCTGCTTTGGACCCGTGCGGTGCCCACTTCTCCGACGGGAGCCCTGCCGGACCAGAGTGTCCCAGTTTGCCTCGCTTTTAAGATTGGAACGACTGCCGACCTTACCGGGAAGGTGGTTGACAGTGGTGAAGCCTTTACCAGCTATGATGTGGACTGGACTGTCAAGGTGGAGGCTACCGGACTGCACCCAGATACGAAATACTTTTATCAATTCAGCGACTGTGCCTCAACGGCGACCAGCCCAGTTGGAATGACAAGGACTATAGCGAACGCCGACAGTGAGTTCTCACTAAGGATCGACATAAAATGTAACAAACGTTGAACCATCTACCTACAGCTCCTGCCCACTCAGTCAACGGCGGAAAACCTCTAGTCATCGCTGTGTTTTCTTGTTCTCAATACCAAGCGGGTAATGAAATTCATACCTTTTCCCTTTCGCAAGGCTGATTCAATCGGCGTTAGGTTGGTTCAACGCATATGGCTTCGCTGCCCACAACACCTCGGCAGAGATTTTCGTACACCTCGGTGACTATGTATAGCTTGTCCACTTGATGCCATAGCGAATACCGCAGCTTACTTGTCTGTCTTTTTACAACAGATCTACGAATCCCTGGGTAGTGGGTGAGCGCGACACTTCTATCAGCGCTTGATTTAGCATTGAGATCGCCTCTGTACCTATCAGCGCCAAGATTGGAAGACAAACACTCGGTCGAGAATTGGCTACTATCCACGATTACCGCCAAAGGTTGAGTCAATACAGGACAGACCAAAGCCTTGTGACTGCTCACCAGAATGCCCCCTGGATCACTGTTTGGCAAGTAATCTAAATCAATATGAATTCGCTAACCCATTTCAGTCTGTTAACCGGGATGTATACAGGGTGAGTTGAAGCTCCTCCAGGAAAATTTTATAGATTGCTTACATGCCATCCGTTGGTTCCCGTAGGATGATCATGAGGTACATGGTTCAATCACTATTGCGTAACCTCCTTTTACCCACTGGACTTAGGTCGCCGACAACTCTTGGAAAGCTGGCACCGCCGATTCCAACGACACCACCACTGGTTGCTCATTCTCCCCTTCTGGCGCATGCTTTACTGACCGTAAACTGGCGGCCGTTCGGGCCTACCACGAGTGGATGCCAATACGCCAGGTAGACCCCCAGGATAAACTTAGAATTTGGAGAAACTTTCAGATAGGAAAATTATTAGACCTAACCATGCTCGATACCCGTGAGTTGCACTTGCCGACAACGATTCACGTATTACAACAATATTATTCAGGTCAATATGACCGAGATCTTACAGACGTGAGTTCCGTTCTGTGTCCGTTGTTTATGTCATGACATCCAAGAGTCGCTAGGTCTATTATAACACTGGTGAGTAAAGTCAGAATTATCTAGTAACCGATAGCCTGATGATGTCCTACTATTCTTAGAATGTAGGCGATTACCTTTGCATTGTGATATGCATTGAGTCATCCGGAGTCCCCACTTTGCAGATGTGAACACAATTTCTTCTTTCGCAAACCGGTCGTTGATGGGAGCCGCTCAAGAGCAATGTAAGAGCTTTTCATACGTCTCCTCCATGTGTTTTGTCGAAACGATCTACAGGGTTCTACGATACTGTATCCGAGTCGGCAAAGAGAGGCGCTGTGTGGAGAGTCGTCGGGTAAGTCATCTTCCTCGGACAGAGCCGTCGGTGGTCCGTTACCCACAAATATATCTAGGCAACAGATCGTGTTTTCGCAGCTCAATGAATCAGGGGCATGTACGTACTATCCACTTTTCACCAAATGTTCTGGCGATCTTAATGTCTCTATTCGTAGTTGACCTGGTATTTGGAGAACTTTTGTCTTTTGTCTGAGCTTGGCTGATTGTATTGTGCCATACAGGATGCCTGGGATGGATATCGGGCCAACCGTGCACGTGTGCTTGACCACCTTTACAAGAATAAAATAAGCAACACAGTGATCCTCTCTGGCGACAGTCATGCAAACTGGGTTTCCGATTTAGCCCGTGAGAATACTTATCTTCATACTTATCCAGATTGCACTGAGGGGACTGACGATTTGTGCTCCTTCTAGATCCAAACGATACTACAAAGTGTGTTTTAGAAACGAGACTTCAAAGACGATTCCTTAATGATGAATTATTGCAGTTATAATCCAGTTACAGGAGCTGGAGCCATCGGCGTCGAGTTCGCTGGTACGGCCGTAACATCTGGTTCATCCTTCGGCTCTGGAATAACACCAGAAAAGGCTGATGTGATATCACAAAGCCTCGTTTCGGTGAACCCGGACTTGCAATGGAGCGAAGGATCCTACAGAGGGTTCTTCACGCTCACGATAGATTCGGAGCACTTGAACGCAACTTACTATGGCATGCGCAACGTTTGTATGTGGCACCCCTGTTTCGTGTCTGACGCCCATTGATGATTTTTCATCTTTCCAGCATTCGCCAACCTAGACGGCTTTGCCACCGCACAGTTTGTCGTCAAATCCGGCCAAAATAAACTATCGCGACCCGTTGCTGGAGGTCAAGTCAATGCGGGTGTCCTTCAATCACAAGTTTTGGCCCAAAAAGTTTGATAATCACGAAGTATTGACGCGTTTCTATTTTTTATTTTTGAATGACAAGTATATTTGTTTATGTGTGCAAAGAAGAATGATATGTGTAGAAGAATGTAAGATTGCGCGTTGGCAATGGAGTGATACGGATTCGAGTGAATGGACTGACATTTTCCTGTCAATCGGGCTGATGATACTTTTGAGTGGGAAAATGATTCTCTGTCGACCTCCTAGGGGGCTCATGCGCGGGGAATTTGGTGATAGCAAACCTAATGGCACTTTTGCTACACCTCAAAATAAAAATTCTAGCTGTGCAGACTCCAGAGTCCGAGAACCTCGCGATACATCACGTGATGTTTGAGCCTGCAGTCGACATTGAAATTCCAGCGCTTAGCCGCTGGCGCGAAGCGAAACCTCACGAATATTGTCTTACTTTACAGCGGGGATAGCATGGCTTGGCCGTGCGGCTGCTTGGCCAATTGTGCTCGGTTTACGTGGTTTCAGGGCTCTGCGCCTCACGGCTGCCTCGCCCAGCCCCCCGCACACCGTCCTCCGCTTTCAGTCCTGGACGGCGCCTGATGAGGGGTATGAGCGGACCCTAACTTGGCGGTTATTTAACCCAACATTCCAGGTGCTGTGCAGGTTGGCCTTTCTTTCCTCACCCTCCGACTCCTGTCCTTTCCTTGGTCGTCGGTGAAGGAGACTGCAACCTCTTCCTTTGGCCCACAGACCTCCTTCTCCTGACGACACAATGCTTTTAGAAGTGCTACTGACTGCCTTTTCGATCCCTTCCGCCCTCGCGCAAGCTTTTACCCCGTTGGTAGACAAACATTACACCTGGGATAATATCGTGCATCCTTTGTCTTTTCTGGAGGACTCGAGTCTCACTTTCTACCTTCCATAGCCCTATAAGGTCGATACCGACGTCGGCCTGGCTCGAGGCGAGCAAGTCGGATACAACATCTGTAACTCGACGACGGAAGGTCCGACATCTCTATGTCAGACTTCCTACATCAACTCCCTCGATGGTAGGTCTTCTTCATTGGCAGCTTGAACACCGCTGACGAATGTTGGGCAGATTTCTGTATTTGGGCACCGCCGCAACCTGGGCAGACTGTTGGCCAGATCGAGGGCGAGATGATCGCATGGTGTTCTAAACCTGGTCACGGCACGCGTGTCATGCCCGCTGGAACTCTCACCGGAGTCCAACTGACCTTGACCCCGGACTACATCCAGGTGGTGGGTTATATGGATCAGACCAAGGTCAACATGGTTGCTGGCGATGCAGGCGGCGAAATGGACCCACACGGTGCAGACTTGGTGAGCCTTACTTCAATCCATCTTCTATCTTGCTTATCATCTCGTTAAATAGAGAGGAAACCCGATGGGTGGTTTGGTATTCACGAACGCCTGGACGGGAACCTATTTACAGTCATCCGAATGGCATAAGTGAGCGCCCTCTTCGTCCGCCGCTCCTAGCTCTTAACATTCTGTATTCAGTTTCAATGGTGGAAACTACTTCTGCTTTAAGGCTTGCGACCCACGTCGGCCAAATGGCCCAGCGTTATGCCAACACATTTATGATACCCAAGGATGTGGCTTCAACGCTCCGTCGAATGCCAAAGACGGTGTCTTTGAATCATGTGCAGGTGATTCCCAGAACCCTCCTGGCGTTGGTCCAGCCATCGTGCCCGCGAGCTCGTCCTGCAGTCAATTCCAAAGTACCGATATCTACGGTGGAGGTACCCAGGTCCCAGTCCCCGGTGCCTCCACTATTTCGTTCAGCTCAACGCCGACCCCGTCCAACACTCGCACCTCGTCAGCGACCACTGCGACTCCAACTGGCGGATCATCCGCATCCAAAACGGGGAGTGGTGTCGGTGCAGCGACTAAAACGAGTAACGCGAGGGCCATTCGTGTCTCTTCTGTGGCAGGTATATTGAGCCTACTCCTGTCTGCAGTTTTTCTTGCTTTCTGAGGGTAATTTGGTTGAGATAGCAGACCTTAGATCATTGGACTTCTTTTTAGGACTTACTTGGACACAGCTCATTTATGACAGATTTTTATGACCCTCATAATGACATTTTTCGTAGTACATGTTACAGATTTGCTTTTGCAGTTCATGAATTGGATCTCTAAATCCAGTTTCCTTTCCTTTTGGCCATTTTAATGGCAATTAAGCGGGTAAATGCAGCCAGTCTTTTGATAAGCGCTGTAGGGTAGCTTTAATTAGATCTCAAAATCTTTGATAGGCTAAAATAATCCGGAAGATTCCCTATCCAACAATCACGCAAGCTTTTTGAGCAACGGTTGACTAAGTCGTTGCCTCCATACACAAACAGTAAGTTCAATATTCTTTCGATGTGTCCGGAAACCTGGAATCGTTAACAAACCGCAACGAGGTGAGTCTATAATATGGCATTGACATACGCGCTTATTCGTGGGGTCCACAACAGATCACCTCCGTTGCTCCTCCACAGGTTTTCGAGTAGTGATCCGATACGTGAAGGACTGCGCTATTGTTAGCAGCCCAGCATTGATACAAGAACGTGCGAGCAGGTCAAACAAGCGTTGACATTCCAGACATCGGTCCACTTTGAGCATATTATTGTCCTCGGTAAAATATATGAAAGGGATCTGTTGATTTGTCGAGGCGGCACATGGCAAGCACTGAGCTTTTAACTTCTCTCGCTTAATGTTCCACTGTCGTCGGATTCACCATCAGTCAAAATCATTATCTTCTTTTCCTCTAAGTTCCCAAAAAGAATAGCAATTGTGGCGTACTTACCATGAGTCGATCAATTATTTCTCACAGAGATTGAATGCCCAAAAGGAGGTACGCAACACTGCATTTGATGAATGCTGTTGATTTATTGTTGGTCGACGTATTGTACAAGAACAGGAAAAGAAGCAACGTGAAGAAGAGAAAAGAAATGAGAATTGATGAGTGTAGGTCTATGCTATCGTTACATTGGCGTCATTATTTTATGTGCGGTCCCAGGAAGATATGATGAATGAAAGGTGATAATGGCATGACAAACTGAAGAAAAACGAATGCGATTAATCGACCTCCTCCACGCTTGGGCCGTCCTCGCTTGCGCCAGGGAAGCCTCCGGGAGCGCCGCCAGGGCCACCAGCACCAGGGAAGCCGCCGGGAGCACCACCAGCAGAGCCGTAGAGTTTTTGCATGATGGGGCTACAGAAGAGTGGATTAGCAATGTGTCTCAGACCGAGAGCAAGGAAATGTAACATACTTGGCAATAGCTTCCAACTCCTTTTGCTTCTCCTCATACTCCTCCTTGGAGCCTTCTTGCGAGGCGTCGAGCCAGGCGATTGTCTCATTGACGGCAGACTCGAGCTTAGCTTTGTCGGCGGGGTCGAATTTGTCGGCGAGCTTCTCGTCAGTCATCGAGTTACGGAGGTTGTAAGAGTAGGACTCCAAGCCGTTCTTGGCGGCGATGCGAGCAGCAGCAGCTTCATCCTCGGCTAAAGGATAGAAAATATAAGTTATAGTCCACCAAGAAGAAGAAAAAAAAGAGGGACATACCCTTGTACTTCTCGGCCTCCTCAACCATGCGTTCGATTTCCTCCTTTGAAAGACGGCCCTTGTCGTTGGTGATGGTGATGCGGTTCGACTTGCCGGTGGTCTTGTCGGAAGCAGAAACGTTGAGGATACCGTTAGCGTCGATATCGAAGGTGACTTCGACCTGAGGAACACCACGAGGAGCAGGGGGGATGCCAGAGAGCTCGAACTTTCCGAGCAAGTTGTTGTCCTTCGTGCGCGCACGCTCACCCTCGTAGACCTGAATAAGGACACCGGGCTGGTTGTCGGAGTAGGTGGAGAAGATCTCAGATTTCTTGGTGGGGACGGTCGTGTTACGCTTGATGAGGGGGGTCATGACACCACCAGCGGTCTCAATACCGAGCGACAGAGGAGCAACATCAAGGAGGAGGAGATCCTGGGTCTTCTCGGAGGTGTCACCAGAAAGGATAGCAGCCTGGACAGCAGCACCGTAGGCAACAGCCTCGTCAGGGTTGATGCTCTTGTTGGGCTCCTTGCCGTTGAAGAAGTCAGAGACGAGCTTGACAATACGTGGGATACGGGTGGAGCCGCCGACCAAGACAATTTCGTGAACGTTGCCCTTGTCGATTTTGGAGTCGCGGAGGACCTTCTCGACGGGTTCGAGAGTGCTGCGGAAGAGGTCCTGGCAGAGCTCCTCGAAGCGAGCACGAGTGAGGGAGGTATAGAAGTCGATACCCTCGAATAGAGAGTCGATTTCGATGGAGGTTTGAGCGGCGGAGGAGAGGGTACGCTTGGCCCGTTCGCAAGCGGTACGGAGGCGACGAACAGCACGGGGGTTGGAGGACAAGTCCTTCTTGTTCTTGCGCTTGAACTCCTGCACGAAGTGGTTGACGAGACGGTTATCGAAATCTTCACCTCCGAGATGAGTATCACCAGCAGTGGCCTTGACTTCGAAAATACCCTCTTCAATGGTAAGGAGGGAAACATCGAAAGTTCCTCCTCCGAGATCGAAAATGAGGACATTGCGCTCGCCAACGACCTTCTTGTCAAGACCGTAGGCGATGGCAGCGGCGGTAGGCTCGTTGATGATACGGAGGATGTTCATGCCAGAGATGGTACCGGCGTCCTTGGTGGCTTGGCGTTGGGAGTCATTGAAGTAGGCAGGGACGGTGACAACGGCATTGTTGACGGTCGTTCCGAGGTATGCCTCAGCGGTCTCCTTCATCTTAAGCAGGATCATAGAGGAAATTTCTTCGGGAGACTATAAAAGGAAAGAGGTTAGCTAAATGTTGACATCATCAGATAAGATTTTGCAAACTTACGAATTCTTTGTCTTCACCACGATACTCGACGCGAATGTAAGGTTTTCCCTCCTTGCTGAAAACTTTGAAAGGGAAGTGCTTGATATCGGACTGCACTTCAGCATCCTCGAACTTGCGGCCGATGAGACGCTTAGCATCAAAGACACTGAGAGAGATAAATCGTCATCAGTAAAAGTAGTCAAAGAAAAATAGATAAGAAACATACGTGTTATGAGGGTTCATGGCGACTTGGTTCTTGGCGGCGTCACCGATCAGACGCTCGTTATCGGAGAAGGAGACATAGGAAGGAGTGGTCCGGTTTCCTTGGTCGTTGGCAATGATCTCGACACGATCGTTTTGCCAGACACCGACACATCTAACGCAGAAAGGAAAAAAAAATGGTCAGGATTATGATCAAAGGGAAGAGTAAAATGAGACATACGAGTAGGTCGTGCCAAGATCAATACCGATAGCTTTTGAGGATGACATGGTGGTTGCAAAATAAGGCGCGGGGTTCGTAAGAAGTTGGAGATGGTCGAGGGAGGTGAAGTGGGTATGGAAAGAAAGTTGGAGCTGCAAAAAGCGGGCATTTGAATCGCATTTATATATTCCTTACTTTGGAACAGACCAGAAACTCTGCGAATCCTCTGGAACCTTACAGAAGTCACGTGATTGCCCATTTTGCGTCATCCCAATACGCATTGACTTGGTTCCAGGCTTTTCTTGATATCACTACAGACGTCCGGCTTGATCACGAATTCACGGGTGGTATAAAGAAGCAACGAGAATAAGTCATGTGTATAATGGGAGACTTGGCGGAGGAAATATTACAATCCATTGACCTTTCAAAAGAAAAAAAGGGAGGTAGAATAGTAGACGACAAGTCCTCATATCGTAAAAAGCGTTAATTGTTGGAATGGAGGGAGGTAAGCAGTGTCTTAGCGAGACCTCTGTGGAGTTGGTTCGTCTAAGCTTCTATGGGCCTCCAGGTCGTGCAATACAGTCGGATCAACTGTATGTAATCAACCGCGTTATTCATGCAGACCATATCTAGATACTAGATAAATACCTGGAAGAACGCTCCTTCGGCGCACATGTAATCCCTCAGAAGAATGTTCATGATTCCCAACTTGCGGAAGGGGCCTCTAAACGCGATCCACAGAAAAGGATGTTATATCCGATATCTACAGTCTGGGAAATAAATCATCGACGCACATCGAAACCCGGATCAGCCATCGGCACCCTCTCAAGACCTGATTCATCAAGATCGCCAGGTACATCATCAATCGACGCAGCATTTAATTCGAGCGAGAGATCCAGAATATCTGCATCATCAATGGCAGAGGGCGGCGGGGGTGGTGCCCGATACGGCTCAACATAACCTTCAGGCATCTTACCACCGGGTGCATTTTTCAGCGCCTTTTCCCGCATGATCTGCCATGCGTTATACTGATTGACAGCATGCTCTTGTTCCCTGATGGAAGCGAGTTAAGTATGTGTGTGAGCAGCGGTGTCAAATCGGTCACTGACTCAATCTTATGTTGTTTATATTGGTGCATAGACTCGTCGAAAAGGTCTGGGTTAATTTCCATGAATAATTTCAACGCATTGTAAACCATGCCATGGATTGTCCTTGAAGAAGCGGGTGAGGCCGGTTATCATCCAAACAATCAAAAACTTACCGATTCCAATGCGATTTAGAGTTTGTGTATAGAGCAGGGAAAACTATCGGAAGAATGACCGCGAGATTGTCACTCATGAGATTGACGACATATTCATTATTCCAATATAGCAGCGCGCGCTCGGCGACTTGGAAGTGTTGACTGTTGATGCATCTCGCGAGCTGGTGGAATAAGGGAACTTGGATCTTCTGGAATTCCACAGGATCGGTGACGTCCAGCACTTCCTCGACCTCGTGAAGAAACATGACTTCTTTGGGCGAATTAACCTTTGGCCAGTATTTGAGGAGACCGAGCATGACCTCCTCTGCGAGTGCAGGATCTTTTTCGAGGAATTGGACGACGCAGTATGCCAATTGAGGGTGGTACAAGGACAAGCTCTTGACCTTGTGCAGGGGTATGAGGACACGCGTCAAAAAGGTCTTGTGCTCGTCTTTCAAGGGAAGGGCGAAGCCATTGATAATGGAGCCCAAGATTTCGAGAAGCTCAGCGACGCCGTTATGACGTTCGGTCTCGTAAACGAACTGGAAGAAAACGTTATTAATTGAGCGGCGAATGAAAGCGCGGAGGTTGAGGAATTTCCCGTAGATGCGATGGAGGGTGGTCTTTAGGAAATCGCGCTCTCGTGGATCCTCCGAATCGAATAGTTCGAGAAGGTTAAGGACAAAGGGCTGATCGATGTATCGTTTTGCCATGTTAGTGTTAAAATCGGGACTTTCGACGAATCTAAGGAAGAACTCGTAGACGATCTGTAGGTGTGGCCAGGCGAGTTCTAGGACGGGTTCGTCCTCTTCTGGGTCAAATGCGTCTCCGGTTGGGTTGACAGGAGGGGGTATGGAGCGGAAAAGGTTGGTGGCAAACTAGAGTATGGTCTAAATAGAGAGGACAGGAAAAGAAGTGGAAGAACTGACCATGCTAACGACCTCTGGGTATACATTCTCAGTGATGACACCTCGCTGGGTGGTGATATATTCGAGCATTTCATGAAGGGTCTGAGCCTTGATCTGCTTCCCCTTGAGTTCTGCGCTGGCATCGTTAAAGTCGAACAAGACACGGCATTGATGGAGCTTCTTGATAAAGAGTTGGGGGCGTTCGCTGGGGGGGATCTCTGATCAAGGAGCAAGATGAGACGATTGTGACAAGGTGAGGAGGGTGAAATGACACGGACCCATAAATGGAGGCAGACGCTCGATCTCTACCTTTTCTGTGACGACGAAACGACTGCTGCGCTGCTTACGGGGGGGCTTACCGACCATGGGTATGGTGTCTTTGGGGCCAGCACGAAGACGGTTGAGAGTGGAGGTGCGGGGGACACCACCGTTTGCGTGATCGAGGCCGAGGGAGAGCCTGTCCTGCCCTGCACCCTGGACAGACGAGCGGTGGGCCGAGTCTGAGGACGCATCTGGACTGACGACGACGATGGGAGGCGCGGGGTTGGGGCTGTCGGCGGTGGACCGCCTTTGGTCCGGCTGGGGCTGGGCAGCTGCGCGGGCGGACGAGGAGGCAGCGGGGTAGTTTGAGGGGGCGAGGGGAAGAGTATTCTTAGTGGATGCGGGGGGCGGAGGCGGGGGGGACGGGTTTGGGGGGGAGGGCGTGAGGAAGGAGACGGGATTTGGGCGGGCAGACTCCTTCTTGGAGGAATTGGAGTCCTGGGAGCTCTTTCTGCTGAGCTGTGCGGGGGTGTGAGCAGCAATCGCGGCAGACAAACAGACGACATACAAGCGACTTTTTCAGATTTTTCATGGCGCGCAGTGGAAGGAATCGATAAACAAGCGCAGGTCGCTGTCACGCGTGACACCTGCACGATAGTCTCGTCTCTCATGGCTGGTATGTTTTTCTGTTTCTGTGCGGGGCCGAGTGCTGACGGTGTGTGCAGCGATCTACGCCGTCTACACGTCCCCGTCACACCCGCCCATCCCCAACCATCTCCCCACTCTCATTGTCACCCCCCACGGTCATTCTCTCCCTGCCCTCCCCTGACTAGCGCTAATCTATCCCACAGGCCAGCCATCCAACATTCTCTATTCCTACCTCCACACAAACTATGTCAGCCCTCTCTTTTCTCTCTTTTGCCTCCCTGCTCATCCTTGCTGCAGAATTCTGAGAATTATCTCTTGACCCCCTCCCCCCAGGGCGATCTCTGCGTCGCAAAGCTCTTCCCGCCCCGTCCCCGCGAACAAGGCAAGGCTTCCGCCTCAGATCCCGGCCATTCCTCCTCAGCTGCTTCTCGTGTCGTCCGATGTGAAGCGTCTCGCAATCTCAAGTGGTCCATCGCCAACACCGGTGTAATATCCCCCATATACAAACTATCTCTCCCATCCCCGGATTCCCCGGATCTTCCTCTCTTCCAGGTCTCAAAGCCTAATCCCAATGCCGCCTTCTGGAGTATGTTCTACTTTGCCTACGCAGGTCACAACATCCCTCCAAAGCGCATCGAGTTCGGTAAAATACAGAAGAACCCTCCCGGTCCCAACGGTGGCGGGACCCGCATCAGTATCACTGGCAAAACTCCGGAAGAGAAGGCTGTCTGGCAAACTCTGGGAGAGGGCAACGAGGACTGTGTCGAATGGGTCGTTCTTTGCGCCGCACTCAACCTGCTCGAGTATGAAGTTTCTTCCTCTCCCACACCCGACTGACTGACATTTCTTAATATAGCGATGAAATCATGAAGGCTGCAGAGAAGAACCCCCCTCCTCCATCAAACCCAAATCCGGCGGCTAATGGTCGTCCAGCCCCCGTCTCTCTGCGCGATCCCGGTCCTGCGAGCGGTCCCCCTCCCGGTCGACCAGGACCCGGCCCAGGACCCGGCAATCCAGCGGGTCCCCTTCCCCAGCAGCAACGTCCCCAGCCACCCCCAAACGGCGGCTCCATGCCAGGTCCCATGCAGGGTGGTCGTCCGCCTCCCCCAGCAGGCTATGCGCCCCCGCCTCGCGGCTACCCTCCTGGCCAAGGTCCGCCTCCCGCAGGTTACGGCCCGCCAGGCCAAGGTCCGCCCCCCGCAGGCTATGGCCCACCGGGTCAAGGCCCGCCTCAAGGCGGTTACGGTCCTCCAGGCCAAGGTCCCCCTCCTGGAGGTTACGGTCCACCTGGTCAAGGTCCCCCTGGCGGATACGGTCCCCCTCCTCCCGGCATGCAAGGCCCCGGTCCTGGTCCTGCTGGCAGACCACCACAAGGCCGACCAGGTGGCCTACCTTCGGGCCCTGCTCCCCCAGCGGGGTACGGTGGCCGCCCGCCTCCATCTCAGATGCCCCAGCCTCAACCGGGACCCGCTCAAAATCAGATCAGAAGATTTTAAGCAAACCCACTGCCCGATTCCTATGTTTCTATTTATCTCTTTCCCTTCCCTGTAAACCTCTCGTCCTGTTGCTTTTAAGGCATCATGGTATACCCGTATCACAGCGTATGTTTCTATTCATGCCGGATACTTATTCCTTTATAGCACTTGTTACCGGGTCATATTTTTATTTATGTTGTGCCCGATCTCTCTCTGGTTTGGCCTTGTAGGGAAATGTGAAGGTTGTGTAGGTCCAATGAAAAAAAGTATATGTTGTAAAGATGGATTCATCCACTTTTGATTGTATCTAAACCCAGCTAAAATGCATGTACGTACTCATTATCCGAAAAAATGTACTTTTTGAGGTGCGATGATAAATTTTGGCTTTAAGCATTCTTGATAAGCTTTTCGATAGCGTCCATCGAAAGCGCTGAACATGCTTTTGAACAAATAGTTGCAGGACAGTATATGAAAGTACTTACACTTGGGCCTCTCCAGGGGCAATCCAAGGGCGCGTGCCCATACAAGCTGTGTCAAAGCACCCAATGCTATTTGGAAAAATAAGTAATCATCAGCTGTTAATTCAAATGAAATTACCTCTCGATACACCAAAGATGACGGTGTAGTACTGGGTTACAGTCAAGTCAGATAAGAGGGGAAGGACAACACGAAACCGCAATTGACCTTGAATTCGGTGAGACCGTAATGGTAAAGAACGCAACCTAAAAAAACAAGCATGAGTGCCTGTAGGACTATTGAAAGCTGGATTGAACACTTACCAGAGGTAGCATCGACATTCGGGTAAGGGTTTTTGGTCTATTTTCGTGCAAACCGCTCAGGCATTATGCAAAAAACAAAGTGTCATGCGATGTACCTTTCCGTGTTCCTTCAGGACATCTGGAGCGACTTGGAAGGTCTGCAGGAAATTAGGATTGGCTTTCCAGATGAAAAACGCAACTAACCTTATTCACAAGGTCGATGATGGGACTGCTCTTCAGCTCTGGCCGACTGTCGCAGAACTCTTGGAGAGCGATGAATCGCGGGTCGGGGTTGCGCAGCACACCGTGTCCATAACTGACTCGTTGTGTCAGATACAATGCATATAATGAAGGGGAAGGACAAACCCAGGGACAACTTGTCCGCTCTTCAATGTCTTCCAAAGGTATTCCTTGATCTTCTCGTGAGTGATATCATTGCCAAGCTCCTTTTGCATAGCCATTTGCCACCTCAAGACCTCCTGGTTGGCGAGTCTGTATTTCACCAATGAGTCATCATCATGGTGGTTAATGTGAAATCACAAACCCGTGTAAAGGACCAGCAAGTGCGAAAAGGGCAGCAGAATAAGACAGATAAGGATCCGACAGGGTAGAACCAACCAAGTCTATATTTAGGGATTAAAGCGTCATTTTCAGAGTAAGAGACAAATAAACCCTCGACTTACGCGCAGTATGAGCGGAAGCATTTCCTCCTTCATGGTCTCCATGTAATGCGATATAAAGACGAAGATATTCGGTCAAGCTGTGGTTGTCACCATAGCCAAGAAGGTTGGAATAGTTTCCTGGAGTCTATTAATCTCACAAAGCTTTTACAATTTGCCAGCAACATACCAACAAGGTCAAGGTTTTTATCGATAGGCGCCAATTCGGTTCCCGGTTTATACACATTGCGGTATATACGCGCCGCCAGAGCCGGGAGACGCGCAATGAGGTTAATGCAGTCTTCCAGAGTGTGACTCCAGTATTCCGGCTTCTTCATACCCCTTTCGTAAGCAGCTTGGAACGAACTATCGTGGTTCAAGGCGGCAACCCCCATGCCTAATTGCGTCATAGGATGCAAAGTTCTTGGGAAGCTGAGGAAGAGTGGCGATCAGAACCACCGCATGAGAGTTAAGAGCGACCTACGAGTCAACGAGTTCCTCGAGGAATTTGGGAAGTTCGCCCTTCTCTGCCAGTTCTCGCGAAAGCGCAAGGGTTTGCTCAGGAGTGGGTACCTGTCCAGTGAGGAGAAGCCAGAGCATGCTCTCGGGTATTATTTCCTTTCCTCCAGGAGCAGCGGGGAGGACCTTTTGGCAATCGGGAATGGAGAGTCCGTGAAATCGAATGCCCTTTACATAAGATAAATATGGCAGCCAAAAATACCAAGAGAACGAAGGTTTTACCTCGATTGGATCCAAGACTGACGCTTCCCACAACATGGCCTTCAGGCCTCGCATCCCACCGATGACGTTGTCGACCTTCAAACAATGTCAGAGCAAGTTAGAAACGCCCACACAGTATGTGTACCTTGACATCACCCAGGACAGCTTGCCCGTGTTCGGTTTTCTACGTATGGCCCAACGCGTTCAGAAGCACAGGAATACAAGAGAAATATATCCTTACGAGCTTCTTGAGCTGTTCTTGCTTTGCAGGAATGACTTCTTGCAAAGTTTCGCGCAATGACTGTCACTCAGTGAGTTCCCTGAGCGGTATTGGTATAATTTGTGGGCTGCATACCTTGGTGGACGCGAAACGATGAGAAAAGTGAGAACTTTTTCGAAGGCAAGCTTGCCGAGAAAGGATAGATCTCGAAAGCATCCTGTAAGTATGGAAACAGCGGGGGGAAGGTAGGGAGAAAAACGATTCGAGTTCCGGTGTTTCCGAAAGCAGAGGACCGCATGTGCTTGAACAGGTAGCCAGAGCCTTCCAAAGCAAGCAACAGCATACACATTACCGATGGACTGAATAATTCGCCAGCACATCCGCTAAAGAACACGTCAACCCTACTTTTCCACTTCAACCATGACCTCCGTCCTGGTCCCCGTCGCGTATGTTATCATCATCTTCGGCGGTCTCTTTGTTTTCAGTTATTTCTACCGCAAACATACTTCGTGTACGTTCATTTGTCGTTCAGGTAATTTACCGAAGGGTCTGATCAGGAAGCGCGTTATTTAGCAATGATTTTCGAACCTTACTTCCCTTCACATCCAGAACGCAATGCATACATAACACTCCTTCAAAAGACAGACCCGCCTGCCCATGATGCTCTTCTAAAATCAGCTCTTGTCAGACGCGCTATGGCCGATGTGCAACGTGTCCTCCGTATCCGGGAAGACAAACCAGCACTCCAAAATCTCCTTCAGAAAGGATCAATCGGCGACGATCTATGGAACAGTTTACTTGCCGCTGAGAAGGAACTGGAAGCTGAGATCATGGAGGTAGTTGCCGAAGCAAACTCGTTTGTTGAGGGTTGGGGGCAGGTCATCTTTCCGACTGCAAACGAAATGTTGGCAAATGAAAAAATGCGCGCTGCATTCGAGCGAACGAATGAAACCAAGGCAGAAATTGGTGTGTCTCGGTCAATTTTTGAGTCCGTATTATTCACTCAAAGTGAGCAGAAGCAAAATTCGAACTCAAGTCAAGTGCCGCGGCGTCAAGCAAGCCAATAAATGGATTACTACCACCTACACCTGCTTCAGATAATGCTTCGAGTGACGGCGAAGGCTCTGTCAATTCAAGATCTGTGAGTTAATGACACCGTCTCCGAATATATTTATAATTCTATCCAGGCCAAGAAAACGAAGAAGAGAAAGTAAGGGTGTCCGACCAAGTTATTTGCATGTATACCACCGCGTAGTCGTTGTAATGGTCCAAGCATTATGATTATTGGATTCGTTAAGAGCAAATTGTTAAAGTGCCTCGTGTGTCTCTCCGACAAGTCCCTCGGATGACATAAAAGTGAATTGGAAGTACAGCGATGACGAAAGGTTGAATATAGTATGAGATGGGTCAATGGTACCTACAGTAAACAAACACAGCTAATGATCATCGGATGGTAAGTGCCTTCTCTCCCGCTCCCGATCTTGTCTTGCCAGTTTTGTCAACATGGTCTAAGCCAAGGACGTCCTCTGGCGCAAACTGATGCTCGTATATAGTGTCCTCTGTGGGAATACGAATGGGTAATAAAACGCAGACAAACATGAAATGTGGCATACCGTCTTCAATATATGAAGGCTGCTTGAATGTTGAAACTTGAATCAGAGCAAAGCGGTATTTTGCAATATCCTTGTCGGACACGCCTATCCGGGCCTGTAGGCGTTTCTTGGTATCTGCAAATTTCTCTCCCTATTTCGTATCAGTACGTGGTTTGATTTCAGATCGAAACAACTCACCCGTTTCACGACAAATTTGAAAGGAACACCATGCGTCCGTGGCAATTCTTTCGAAAAATGGAAGACACCAATAACCTTGTCAGAGTCATCGGCTTCAAGTTCTTCTCTGGGAATTTCCTAAAGTACAGAGTCAGTGACCAGGATAATAATGTTTCAAAAAGGGTAGTACCTCTGCATAAAGCTCAACTGGCTCAGGTATATTGCCAATCATTTCTGAACCAGTGAATTCTTTCTGGGTTTTGCCATCCTTTGATATTTCGAAAATGCGAATCTTTCCAGTTCCGTCTGGAGATAGTGTCACAAGTTTGGCAAGGTGATCTGCCAGATCATGAACCATGCTCGTCTTTGGTAGGAGGAATGCATGAGTGCCCTCCTCCTTGTTGTGAATCCCAGTCCAGGTGACTTTCAAACTCCGCTTCGTCTCTAACTCGACGATGCTGACGTCCAGTTTCTCATACAGGATGACTGTAGTAGTGGGATTTGCGTAATTGGGCGCCATAATTTCCGATATACTTTGGTTGAGAGATCTCTTGAGAACCATTTTCGGTTGACCGGTTGTGGGGTTAGTAGTCGTGAAACGCAACTTAATAGGGTCATGGCGCAAGTATTCTCCCGCCTTAAGCGACATCTATGAAGGAAATAAATAGGTGAGGTCGAACATAGTTAGATGACGCGTACTGTGTCGTAGTTTTGCTTTTTGCTCAAAACCAGACTGAACTCAGATTCGTTGTCAGGTTCCTCGAACTTCGGCTTGAAGATTATCATAACCCGATTCTGTAGGAAATCGTAGAATTGGACAGGGTTCGAATATAGACCTTGGCTTTCGAGGTCATGGATTCTGCGAAAACAGGTTAAACGCTGTGATGTGGTTGGTCCTAATACTTACTCCTTTTCGGGAAGATCAACCTGGAAACAAATGACATCGCCATCCTGGATTTCGCTCTGACCAAATGATGATTTGGGTTTCATGAGCTCAATCATAGCAGGTTTAATTTCCTACAGCAATTGTATAAATACTCCTTTCTAAATATAAACAAGGCCAACTGCGCACCTCATATAGTTTGAGAGGAGTACCAGGGGTCCACCTCATTCTTTCATTGATGACTGGGATAAGGTCGCCAACTTTGCTCGTTCTTGCCATATATGCCTTGCCCACACCGACGAGTGTTTGCTTCGATGTATCAAAATGTTTGAGGAAGATCATGATAGACTGAGAAGGAGGTTCGGGCTGATGGATGGTGTAAGCTACAACTTCGACGGCAACATTGTTGAACAATCACTCACCTTCGTTGGATCAGCGATAACGTCAAGGTAGAGTCGGAGGTCATTCTGCCTCGCTGCCATATTATTTCGAATGACTTCAACAGCTACAGATAAAGTTTAACAAAAGTGACACAAATAATGCACGCCATAACGTACTCAGCGTTGGCTCATTTTCCGGAATTGGGGTATCTGGCCTAACCGTTTTGTTTTGGCGGTTAACCAACACCCATAGGCGGATCTGGCTCTCAGGGAAGTTAAAATGATGGGCAACGCGACTCTTGAAAGTACTGTAGTTCTCCTGCTTCAAGACACGGAAACTCGGTAAGTCAGAGGGCGGCCAATTTTTTTCGTCAAATGTTGCAAGGTCGAAGCCTTCATGGCGAGCAAAGGTGTCGTCCGTGATGACCTAAAACGAAGGTCAAATTATTGTCTTGCGAACACTTTTAATATGACCAACTTTGGCTGTCAAGAAGAGATGTTGTTCCTCCCGTTCTCGCTTCTTCGCTTCAATTTGCAGGCGTTCCTCGTCTAGGCGCCTCTCTGCGTTCAAACGTGTAATGAGTAAGCAACGAAGTACGAGAAGAATATTACGGCGCACTTAGATGCGGTGGAGTATCTTCTGTTGTGAAAGGTGCCAAAAAATCGTCGATCGCAGATTCTCGGATATACACCAGCATATAGGCATTGGTAAATCGCTTCATTGCGCGGACCTGGCTGCGTTGCAAAATCGGGGGCATGCCATTGAGGGCTTCTCCGCCATAGTTTTCTTCTAAAACCTCTTTGTCCGTCACCGGCGTCACTCTATCATCATCGAATTTCAACCACCGGGTTTCGCGATCGGGCTTAATAAGGGCAAAGTAATGGCCGCCATGCAAATCGCCAGAATGTACGAGAACACCATGGAGTTTATAGACCCACGGCTGGGATCTGTCTGCACTGGCATCAAGAAATTCGTCAAGGTCAATCTCGAAGGGGAACTCGTGTCGATCGTTGATCTTCACCATTGCATCGCGTTGAATGTCGTATTCAAAGCGCTTGAGTTGCAAATGAAGGACTGGGGGAAACGATTGGAATATTATGCCTTTCTTAGCATCCTGAAGTCCGAATCCCTCGGCTTGATACTTGTTTTCACCATCAAGCATCTCTACAGCGACATAATCCTTGAAGGACTCATAGAGGTTCTTCATTCCTTTGACATTGAGTTGGATATCTGTACAGGCTTCAAGATGTCATGTTACTTCCAAAAGGGCGGTGCTCACCATTGAACTCCTCTATACGTGATGACTCGTATTCCACATTGACGCATTTGATATAGCTCTTCATCTTCCCCACAAAGAGTTTGGCAATAGCACCTTCAGCTTCGGTTCCCTTGGATAACTCAGTCACAGGGAAATCAGGGTGAGAAAAGTTTAAGATACCTTCATCTTGGACTCTAGCTTGTCCTGGAGAACACGATTGAATTCTTGCACATCGTGTTGAAGAAAAGAGTCAAGGGACTTCCACCCAAACGACTTGGTTAGTTCGGTTGTTCCTGAAGTAGCGCTGCTTACATACACACCACACATTATCGACAGAAAGATAACTCACCAACAGGTTGGTCTGAGGTCTGCAAGTGATAGAATACCCTCTGCAATGCGAGAGCCACACTCTCAGTTGGCAAATCATCTTCCGTTGGAATCTGATACACTGCCTGTGGAAAGGTAGAACCATTATTAGAAAACAGAAGATTGTGGAGGAAACCTAAAATGACCTTGCGGAGGTAGCGGGTACAGTAGAGGGACTGGAGAAGTGAGTTCATGTAACATGTTGCTCCTTGATTTTTCAGCCCTACGAATCCGGTCTCCTTCTTTGAGTCGTAACTGATGAAAGGTGAGTACGAACAGAGCGAAACGGTTTCTGGGGGACTCACTTCACAAAGTTGTGCCACAAAACACCAGTGGGATCTTCCAGTACTCTGACGTATACTGTTATCTCCGCAGCTTCGTCCTCGATTGTTGGACGCATATGACCTTCTTGCACGCTGAATAGCTTGCGCAACTCGCTGAATCGTGTGAAACCCCAGTCACATTCCTCAGTGATAAAACGATGATTAGCATCTACAGGAGACATTATTAGCTTATAATGTAAGCACGACTGTACTTTCATCATACGCACGGCTGACGGTGAAAATAGTTGGATCTTGAGGGTTCGAAATAACTAAAGCAAACTGAGCACACGCGTGCCACCCGTCCGGAGATTTCTTGGGCTCCGCATAATCAAGGTACACTGAAACGGTATCATTTGGTGGGGCGTTAGAGTTTCCGAAAGGAAAGAGGAGAATTCGCCTGACGTGTTCGCAATGCAAAGAGGACTGAGTGAGCCAACAGAGTGCTGAAACATAAGGAAAATGCCCAACCATTTATGGCCACCACACTCGAATTCCTGACTTGTCAATTTCTTGTCAAGTTTCTTCCAACCACTCAATCGCCAGGTAAAGACTTTGAAGTCTTTGACATCATGCCCCAGGTCAGGCATATGTTTGGCGGCAAACGCCTCATCTGGATGACGCCAATGGGTCAGTAGGCAAGGCGCATTGATAAGAGTGCAGGGTGCTCACGATCCCGTACGGATACCACTTCGTCTATTTCCATAGGAGGGGCGCCGTTTTGTTTCTCATCTAGGCCATCCATGGTGTCGTTCTACTAGAGTGATTAGAAGGGAATGACAAATATGGAGTAAGACGAAGACGAACCATATCAGTTCCCACAACGACAGGACAGAGACGAATTAGAGGTCGACTAGCGATATACAACGAAATATAAAAAGTGGTGTTTTGCGGATCTGAAGAAGAAACGAGACTTGATAATGCTGTGTGAAGATACCGAGTGCCTTACCAAGTCAGAGGACGAATGCCTCAAGGACAGGCTCCGGTAATTGCCGGATGCTTACATATACATCTTTCCACGCCCCTTGCATAAATTGAAAGCAAGCGAGCCATTCAACGCTTGACCTTGCGTCTGTTCAAATCGATTGTTCCCTGAGTAAATTTCTCTGTCTGTCCGTTTTCACTGATACACGATCCTTAAATTGTCTCGACAGGGAAGCTTCCAGTTTCCAACAGCCTTTCAGCTGCTCAACTGTCGTGGAATGAGTCAAAATCGTGTAAGATCGATCCAGGGGAGGCAGGGCGCTGTACTGTCGTCGTTTTGGGGGCAGTTCAGCCGAGTACATGCTCACTGTCCTTTCTTGGATGCAGCCCTTGCACACCGCAGACGATGAGCCATCGTGTGTTGTGCATTTTCGGCATACATTACAGCGAGCTATATTTATGTACATGATGAAAAATAAAATTGTTGGCTATCCGTAATTGGCAGTGGTGAAGCAGCAAACGCGTGTTGGATCTGCCTCATGTCGACAGTCCGCCTTTATTGCTTCTCGCAGCGTGTTTGCCTCTTGTTTTGCTTTTCTTCGCATTTGGCAACGAACTGGATCCATAATAATACCCATAGACTCTTGCTCACAACTTCTGCATGAAAAGTTTCTTTTCGCGTCTGCATGACACCCAGACGGGCCATTCTAAGTCTGCCTCGCGAGACTCGTACAAATTCTGGATTCCCAATGCTGATCCCGACCGAGATGCTGCTAAGCCACCGCAAGCTTCAGTTCCGACAACTCGCGAAAAGCGAAGTTCTAGCCGTGCACCCAAACCATTACAACCACTTCCGTACGATAAGCCAACACCTAATATGGCGGCGGCAGGACCGTCGACTGAGCATGCAACCTACCCTATTGAACGACCGACTCCGCTTGTTTCGTCGACTCAACATCCTCCAGTCTACTCCCATGCACCGGCCAAAGCTACATCCACGAGGCATCGCGATTACGACGATGGCAAACCCCAACCACCGCCACGCACACCCTCACGTCCATCGTATTCTACGAGAGCATATCTCCCACCGGAAGTTCCTCTCAAAAGCACTCGACATGGTAATCTGCGAGCCGAAGCAACGGCGGCAGTTCAACGTGTCCCAGCTAACCTCCCGTCTACATCGAAGCAAAGCGAAGAACAACTACCAAATCAAGAAGGGAAGGAACCGTTAGAACGATACCATTCTCGCAACGACCAAAAGGTGGAAAGTGGCAAACGAGAGAGAGAGAGAGATCGACCAAAGGAAAGAGAACAAGATAGAGGGAGGGAACGAGAAGAAACGACCAGGCATCCGACCAAAGATCGAACACAAGAGAAGGTTATCCGGGAATGGGAGCGGGATAGAGAACGACACAGGACTCGTAATCAGGACCGAGAGCGAGAACAGGAAAAGCAAAAGGACAGGGACAGGGGAAAGGAGGGGGGGAGGGGAAGGGATCCTGCGAGGGAGCCTGAGAGGGAGCAACAGCGGAAGGAACGAGAACGAGAACCGCAAAAACAGCAACTCGACAAGGAGCGCGAACTCGAGCAAGAAAGACAGCTACGAGAGAAGGAACGCGAACGCGAGCAAGAAAGCCGGCAGCTCGAGAAGGAGCGCCAACGAGAACAGGAAAGACTTCAACTCGAGAAGGCGCGTCAGCGCGAACAGGAAAGACAACAGCTCGAGAAGGAGCGCCAGCGCGAACAAGAAAGACAACAACTTGAGAAGGAGCGTCAGCGCGAGCAGGAGAAGCTTCAACTTGAGAAAGAGCGTCAGCGCGAGCAGGAGAAGCTTCAACTTGAGAAGGAACGTCAGCGCGAGCAGGAGAAGCTCCAACTTGAGAAGGAACGTCAGCGCGAGCAGGAGAAGCTCCAACTTGAGAAGGAGCGTCAGCGCGAGCAGGAGAGCCTTCGACTTGAAAAGGAACGTCAGCGCGAGCAGGAGAGACTTCGACTTGAAAAGGAGCGTCAGCGCGAGCAGGAGAGACTTCGACTTGAAAAGGAGCGTCAGCACGAGCAGGAGAGGCTTCAACTCGAAAAGGAGCGTCAGCGCGAGCAGGAGAGACTTCGACTTGAAAAGGAGCGTCAGCAAGAGCAAGAGAGGTTTCGACTTGAAAAGGAACGTCAGCACGAGCAGGAGAGACTTCGACTTGAAAAGGAGCGTCAGCAAGAGCAAGAGAGATTTCGACTTGAAAAGGAACGTCAGCACGAGCAGGAGAGGCTTCAACTCGAAAAGGAGCGTCAGCGCGAACAGGAGAGGCTTCAACACGAGAAGGACCGTCAGCACGAGCAGGAGAGGCAACTCCTCGAAAAGGAGCGTCTGCGCGAACAGGAAAAGCAACTACGCGAGAAGGAGCATCAACTCGAACAAGAGAGACTCACACTCGAGCAAGAGCGTCAACGCGAACAAGAAAGGCAGCTACGGGAGAACGAGCGCGAAAGAGAACGAGAGCAACAAATGCAACAACTCGAGAAGGAGCGCGAACGAGATAAGGAAAAGGAACGGGAGAAATATCGAGAACAGCGCGAGAGAGAGCGAGAAAAAGAGCGCACCAGATATCACGAAAGAGAGCGACGAGAACGGGAGAAGGAGCGCGAGCGAGACAAGCACCTTATAATGGACCGAGATCACGAACGCGAGAAGGAGAGGGAGAAAGGTAACGAAAGACCGTCTGGGGTAACCAAAGGAAGCCCGAACACCAGAGGGAAAGAGCGCACACAGGAGGTGGACGCAGCCGCATTGGACGACGTCAACAAGATAGGGCAGCCAGATCGCGCTCTGGCAGATGCGACGAGGACCGATCTTCGCAACCAAGAACAGGATTTTCGGAAAGAAAGAGACGGTCGACGGGTCAGAGACACTTATAAATCGAGAGAAAGGGACCGCGACCAGTTCAAATATCGTGCAGAGGCTACTGATGGAGAGCAAGACCTCAGACGCTCAAAGCCCAGGACACAAGATCGCGACAGACGACGAGAAGCCAACCCGGGATGGATGTCTGATAATTTCGCTGCACACGAACGGAAATCATCAAGACAAGTCATTAATCAGGAGCCCATACAGCTTGACGAGGGAGAGAGTTCCGATAACTCCCTAAAAGCAATAGTTGGACCACGGCCATTGCAAAGGCGCAATCGGATTGACGACATCGGGTCATCTGCGAAGGTATGAAATAGACAAAGTACTCATTCAAAATCTGATTGGTTACATAGTTACGTTCTACACAGGATCGACCATCGGAAAACACAGACCTCATGAAACCCTTGGCTTCTTCAGACCACTCACAAATAAAAGTTCTCCCAGGTACCTCCGATGCACAACCTCAGGTTGGCCCTACACCACTGCGCATGCCCGTTCATCTCCCTCCCAGAGAATCAAGAACAGCCGATCGGCTTTTGCATCAAACCGCAAACGCAGAATCGGAAAACGAACCTGAAGCGCCAATGCGGAGAGAGATCGTGAGTGCAACGATTCCTGTTGAATGTCCTTACCTAATTTCCCACATATAAGAACCGCTTGAAGCTTAACAATCGGCAAGATGATCCTCCTCAACAACTTCCCGACTTTCACCCAAACCACGTCGAAGTTAGTCGCTGGATCCTATTACCTAGTCATTTGATTTATAATGTGTCACGCAGCCCACCCTTTTCCCCCATCGTCGTCCTCCATCCCGTGCTTCCGTCCTTCACATTCTTCCTGCATTACAGGTCGTCGCCTCTCAGACCCCGCGAATTGGCCCTACCTTCTTGCCGCAGACGGTCGGTGTTTATTTATATTTTTCGTTGAAAATGAACATAGCCTGATATGGCATTAGTCGATTATTCCTCAAACCCCACGAATCGGCTCTACATCCTTGCCTCAGACGGTCAGTTTAGCTGATTCTCAATGAATATTGAACTTAGACATCCTCGAAAAATTGTTTCCAACCAGAAATATGTGCAACCACCCAACATGACTTCTCATGTGGTGCCCGGTTTAATCCCAGAAAGTGTCAGAGACACCAATCCGTCTCATTCGCGGTCGAATTGGGCGAAGGATCAGCGCTCATACATAGAGCGCCCTTTCGAAGTACAATCTGGGGATTCTAACTTGGAACGTAAACCAATCAATCCGGCCCCAATCCCCGACACAAAAGTTTGGGACCGAAATCTCAAGCTAATTCAAACAACACCATCTGTTGCATTCAATTCTGTTTCTCGAATTGACACCCAATTCCAAAGTCAAGAACCCCCCTATCCGCACCCAAATGCCAATGTCGCAGTTTTCCTGACCACTATCGACCCCAGTTCCCAGTCATTCAGTCAACAACATGCTATTCAATCGAAGGATCAAGGTGGGATGGTGCACCATGACACCATAAGAACCGCCCTGGAGCCTCTCTCTCAGGCCCGGCCTGTACCAGTTTCATCTGACATTCGGCAACCCTCCTCCCGGCAACGAGACCCTTCCGCCTTGCTTGCTACACCGGTCAAAGACATGCATCGTGATATACAATTCTTGGCAGAGCCAGACGACACCCGTCCTAGTGTAAGTTAAATCAGTTCTCTTTTGCGGCAAGACTTTGTTAGCCTTAAACAAAATCTTTTTCAGTCGAGGGCACAGCACTTTACGCCATTGATGCAGCCAACAACGATCAAGCCATTAGAGTCAACATCGCAGACTTATGCTGGACTATCCATCAAGCGCCCGCCGACTGCGTCTGGATTTAGAGACGCTTCGCGACAATACGTCCCTGATCCTATGTCATTACCAAGCCTGAGCACAGAGATCCCTGAGTCCCTCCCAACTTTCTCTCATCCAGAAGGCAAGGCCAAACTTGTGGACCCATCAAATACTGGACGCCCTTCCAGTCGTCAGAGTCCATGGACAGGGCTCGTCCAGAATCGTACTGAAACCCCGGTCCCATATTTGGCCCCAAATCCCACAGACTACCTGTTTCCTCGCATTGCATCTTCGGATAGTCAATCCAAAGTACCAGAATCCAGCGTTCAGGAACGAGTTGGCATGTTAATCTCTCGATCGCCTACCAGTGCGAGCTCCAGACAAGACAATGCTACAGCTCTTTTTCCCCCGGATCGTCAATTTAATGCAGTGGACGAGAACAATCAAGAAGGGACAGGCATGTCGATATCTCGACCTTCTAGCAATGTAGGATTTAGACAAGGCAATGGCAATAGTAGTGTCTTGCCCTCAGACGGTCAACCCAAAGTACTGGACCGAAACATTCAGGAACGAATCGGTGTACCCACCGCTGTGCCTTTTGGCTTTAGGCAAAACAACGCCAATGCTCTCACGCCTTGGGATAGTCAGTCCAAAGTACTGGGATCGAGCGGTCAACAACCATTTGGTAGTAGTTCACTCCCTCGCCCTTCTTCCAATGTGGACTTCAAGCAGGATAGTGTCAAACCTACACGGCATCATAACACACATTCAAATGTATTACCGATGTCCTTCCAAGGTTCTACAGCTGTTAAATCTTCGAGCAGCCATGGGCCTTCCAACCGCACAAATGGTGATCGCGAGCACGGTTCCAGTCAGCACATGGACGTTCTAAGCGTGGACCCTGGCAAAGTTGTCTTTCAGGACACTGGGGGTGCTGATGCCGCTTCTCGACCTATTGCACCAGTTCAGATGCGAACAAGCATGAGATTATCCAATCAACAATCGTCACAGTCAACGGGCATTGAACGAGAGAGTTCGAGAGCTCAAGACCGTGCGATTGACGTTGGTTTTGATCCAACCTATGGAACATCGACGCTGCAGGTATCAACTCCATCGTTCTCGAAACAGGAAATCCCTAGAGTAGCGCAGCATAGTTTCGCAACCGTTGCTCCTCAGCTGGTCCTTCCCGAACACTCCGCACATCACTCGACGAGAGGGTCTAAGAGTCCAAGGATTTCTGAGAGTCGGCCAACAGCATCCCCTTCTACAGCAACGTCAATTCCCATCAATGTGGAGGGGGAGTCAGCTGTAAACCCAAATCTCGGACTCGAAAATCTCGACAAGCAGGAAGAGAAATGGAGTAGTGGCACCGTTGCTGACAACCATGATGCAGCTGATTTAAAGCAAGCGGTCGTCCCCAAATTTCTGGAAAGCGGTCAAATGAGTGGTGTTTTTGTCCCGCAAATGAAAATTTATAAGACCCTCACTGCCATTGTTCCTCAGTATGATCCAGAAGTCCCCTCTGATCATGTTTCTGGTGTATCTGGTTTGGTGTCGTCTCCAATAATCGAGTCCCTTCCACATCCGCTTCTCTTGCCTGTATCCTCTTCCAAATCGGGTTGGGGTGTTCCTCAAAACATCCAAATGACCCCAAGCTCTGCTGAAAGTACGTTTGCTTTAAATTTTTTCTGTATCGTGTATCCTTAGTTGTGATCAATAGACTTGAAACCGGAACCCTCTCATCGTCATAAGCCAGACGGTTCTTCAACTCGCCGTTCGGAGCCCAAAAATTTGCCCCCTGAAGAGGAGGAAGGAGCTCGCCAACCACCCAGGGAATACCAGCCAAATTCCGCAAAACCCAGTGTTCAATTCGATTCGGGCTTCAGGCACCATATTTCTGACCCGCCTGTTGATAAAGAAGCGCTGTCTCTTGGATTCTTTACCACAACTTTCAGTTCAGCCCTGAACGCGTCGATGGATAAGAAACCTCTTGTCGAAAACCCTCCTGTGAAGAAGGATGCCAATGAGAGGACAAATGGTGAATCCCTTACAAGCCGGTCATATGTCGCAAGCAGGGATGGCTTCAACGAGCAGGTGACTACAGTGACAGCAGTTGAGCCTCAGCTTGGACTTCTTAATGCACAGGAACCCAAAAATCCCCGAACTGACGAAGATCAAGTGGATCTCTTGCGCCCATACAAAAAACCTGTTCCCCCTTCGCCTAATCTGAGGAAAGAATTCGAAGTGAACCGCCCTTTGAATACCCCGTTGGTTCCATCTCATCCCCCAAAGATTTCCCATCCCATTTTGGCTGAAATTCTTTCTTCTCCGCCTCCAAAAACCTTTACCAACATACATGCCGAGCTGGTCGTTCCGCCCTCAATCATGTCGGAACCAAATCGGTTTGGCTCGTCCTCAAATGCCAATGCCAATGTGGACCTCCAAAATCCTCGCAATGTTGTCCTTGGGCAGATGAACACCGACACATTCAGGCCTTCAAACTCCCGAAGGCTTGCCAGTGAGTCGCATCCGCAGGTTGCGTTGGAGGAGCTTCATGCACTTTCACAAGCCGCCCCTCCTTTCATGCCTTTGACTGTTCAAGCTACACAACCTACAGCTCATGGAAGAGACGCTTACAGCTCACGCCTTTCAACACCTCTTCCAGCAAGTCGAGCGCCATCATCATCCAACCAACCTGAAAGAGAGCAGATGAACACCGACACCTCTAGGCCTTTGATTCCCCAAAGATACTTCAGTGATTCGCATACGAAAGTTACTCTGGAACGCGTTCATGGACCTCCGAGAAACGCACCTCCAGCCCAGGACAACCACACTCCACCTTCTAAGGTTTCTGACATTCAACCCTCTCAGACCGTAGCCCAGGGCAAGAATGGGAACGTCATGTACCTTAGCACGGTTTCCCCACCAAGTCGAGTGCCGTCAGCGTCGAATCAGCCTCCTGTAGCAGTTTATCCTACGCTGGTAAAACAGGATGGCCTTTCGACAGATGTCACCCGTCCTAGCAATGTAGCAGTTCGATCCGCTTTCGATGCAACTCAAGTACCACCCTCTTCTCAAGACCGACAACCACATGTTTTGTACGCTGCTCCAAATACTCAGCCATCGAGTGAACATCACGGAGTAACCCCAGAGGGATATTCTGTCCAAAAGACTCCTTCGCAAGCTTTTCTGAATCCTCAATCTGCTCCTTTGGCGCAAACCCTCAGCACTGCATCGTCTAATCAGGCCAACCGACACCGCCACTCTGCATCACTTCCCACTTTCCTCGTACCACCGCCCACGACAAACCCTCTGACGACAAAGGATGATTTTTCACGATCCCGATCTCCAGCACATCACCAATCACAGTTTATGCCATTCCAAACGGAATTGGTTCGCGTTCATCCAACAAGAGAGAAAACAACTGTGTCCATACCACAAGCCCCTTCCGAAGAAACTATCCTCATGACGCCGTCATCCCTTGCGCAGTCCATGATGCTTAAGCCTACAGTTTCGCGACAGTCTGTCACACCCTCTGTGTCATCCCAGACGGCGAAAAAAGCTGGTGGTATCTTGAACATGTTTCGAAAGACGCCGGTTCAGCCTCAACAATATGAAATCTGGCACCCAAATGTTGCTTCAAAGACGCCTGATTCAAGCCCAGGGCACTCCAAGGCTATTCACACACCTCCTGGCCTGCAACGCGAACCTCCATCTCCTCACAGTCGTAGGGTGGATGCTGCTGCTGAGTTCTCTATACCTGTGCCGATCCATGGTAGAGAAGAGCAGAAGGCTTCGCATTCCCACGTATTTACACCCTTTCGGTATCTGACAACCAAGAGGAATAGGGCTGTATCTGTCGCATCCATGGAAGCTCAGGATGGCACAGCGGTAAGATCCTCTCTTCCTTTGCCATATAATAACTCAACGTTGCTGCTGCAGCCGAATACTGTTGTAGGATCTCCGACAGCGTCCATGCACAGCCAGGCTCCCATACAACCCCCCCCTCTCCGTGATCCGTGGTTGGCTACCAAAGAATGGAGAAACAAGGAAGAAGCTGACGCCGAGGTCCGCGCCAAAGCTAGACTGAGAAGACAGCGACCAGGCGTTGTCTTTGATGTCAGTGAAGATCAACCAGAGGAGAGCCAGAAACGTCCACGACGCACACGAACTCGATACAGAAGCTCTAGTAAGCAAGCTGAAATGCCTCAGACATAACCTGCAATCCTGGAATTTATGAAATTTCACGACATCAGTGCCCAAGTATGTAATGACCTAGAATTCACCCCATATAATATTTCGTTATCAAACTATTGTATCCTTATACTGGTTCCTATGCTCTGTATCATTACTTGCATTTATTTCATTATGTATCATAGTCGTAGCTTTATTCATAACTCGCTGATAAGGAAGATTTTCAAAAGTCCACAGGCGATTGACAATGTCTTCTGGATTGCATGTGTTTTTCGTGACATCAGAGGGTGACGACAATAGTCACTCCTCCAATAGCACGAACCTTGGTCTTGGCGGGGTCTTGCTCCCAACTCCTCTTCAACCCCCACCCCATCATGAGTCGACGAAAATCTGAAACGAAAGTTTATGACCCCAGCGAGCATAAATCCGAGGCCCTTCACCAATACCAGGACACGGATGGCCACTTCTCACTTGTTAGGTATGCATTTTCTATTCCTCATTGGACGTCATTGACCAGGCCTCTTCTCACTTTGCGCAGGAATTTTCGACTTGCTGACCTCGTCACCATCATGAACGGCGTCTGCGGGTCCTTCTCTATTTTTTCCTCCGCTCGCTACCTTCTAACGAAGGATCCGGACTATCTATGGACTGCAATGGCGTTTCCCCTAGCAGGGCTCATGTTCGACTTTTTGGATGGAAAAGTAGCCAGGTGGAGGAAGTCGAGCAGTATGCTTGGCCAAGAGCTGGATAGTTTGGCAGACCTGGTAAGCTCCATTTAGCCCCTCTCA
Organism: Galerina marginata; assembly: GCA_023014335.1. Taxonomy (NCBI): domain Eukaryota; kingdom Fungi; phylum Basidiomycota; class Agaricomycetes; order Agaricales; family Galerinaceae; genus Galerina; species Galerina marginata. The sequence continues at coordinate 529,509 of JAECYW010000007.1, read as the reverse complement.
GGATAGGCTTGCAATTGACATCTTGTCTGTAGATCTCTTTCGGTGTTGCTCCAGCCCTACTCGCGTTCGTGGTAGGGCTGAGAACATACCTCGACACAGTAATTTTAACAGGATTTATCTGCTGTGGCCTTGCCCGTCTTGCCCGATTCAACGCCACTGTGGCTCTTATCCCGAAAAATAATGGTGGCAAAGCAAAATATTTCGAAGGCCTTCCGATTCCCTCATCCCTCGGACTAGTTGCAATTCTTTCCTATTGGTCAAAGAAAGGTTGGATTGAAGGGCAGCAGGGTATCCCTGGGGGTACCATCATGCTTTGGGGTGTCGAAGGTGGTCGTGGAGAAGTTCATCTTGTTAGCTTGGTTTTCGGTTGCTGGGCGGCAGCGATGGTCAGCAAAACTCTCCGGGTTCCCAAGATATGATTCATATACATCTTACTTTTTCCTTGCACTATTGTTGTCTTCACATGACGGATTTCAACCTAATCTAAGGATAACATTTACTGCTACTTAGATACGTCAGAACCTTGAGCTTGAACAAATATTGCAATTTGGACGGAGCTCGAGTAACGTGATTGTTACTTTCCACAAATGGAAATGGAAAACATCACGAACGTCGAACGCGTCTTTGATATTGACGTCCACATCGCGTCGTTTGATTCTTGATAAACTCTCTCCTTCAAGCGATTTCAGCATGGTGTCACCAAGCGACGTGGATCGTCTCTTCCTTCAAGCCGTTCTTTCTCGTGGCATCATGTCGAGCAACCTAGCCAAGATCCTCTGGGAAAAGAGTGTCAAAGCCGTAAATGGTACCCTGAGATGCTTGTGTCGCGTCCAAATTGGCTAACCTATAAATCAACAGCCTCTAACAATACTCTTAATATCCGTCATTCCAAGGACAACGATTCTTGGCAAGAATTTGTTGGCAAAATCAACAAATCACTCGACAAGTTAGACCTCGAGTTTCGGACGCTCCACGACGAGTTATCCGGAAGGGAGATGTATGCCTTGGTAAAATCAACCCACATTCTACGCAGGGAATATCTTTTCATTATCTTTTACACCCCAGGTGAACAGGAAGGGAGACGAAATTGCCCAAATGGCCACTGATTACACGCCTGTGGAGATAACTTTTTTCAAAGCCATTGTATGTTTTCAAAATCCTACTTGAAAGATGTCAATTTTGACGCGTTAACTGCGAAAAGCTTGAACAAGTTATGCTTGCCCCCAATGAATCATACTCGGTCTCGTCGCTTGCGGCTCTTCGAGAACTAAACGCAGCCAAGCTTAACATGACAAAGTCTCAGGCTGAAGTGGTCCTTGCGAGTTTTGTTTCGAAAGGATGGTTACTAAAGAGCAAGTTCGTCTATTCTTACCACTTTTCGTCTTGAACTTTGCTGACCCGTACATGTCTAGGCTTGGTCGATATTCTCTTTCAACCCGTTCACTTCTAGAACTTCTTCCTTATCTTAAATCGACATACCCAGACGAGATAATTGAATGCATTGTTTGCATGGAGGGAGGTCTTATTTTTTTGAAAATTTTCAAAAAAAAAAAAAATTCTAATAACCTTGTAGATCATGACCCGGGGAGTGGCATGCCATACTCCCAACTGCAAGACTCGGTTGCATTTCCATTGCTTCAACAACTACCGACGTAGGCACAGCGGGTGCCCATCATGTAACATAGACTGGCCCCGAGAAGCCAAGGACAAACCGCTCATACCAGTCGGAGAGGATGCAGCAAGGGAAGGTGATGATAGGAAGAGGCGCGCTCGAGCTGAAAATAGCGATGGAGACAGTTCTGATGAAGGAGAACAACCTTCTCAAACACAAGATACACCACCCAAAAAGGGTGCACGACGCCAAACGAAGAAGAAAGTAGAACGCGACAATAGTATGGAGGTTGATGAGGACGACGATGAGGGGGGCAATGTCCAGGCCAGCCAAAAACAGCCCACCCAGACACAGGGCACACAGAGAACACGCAGAAGCACTAGACGTTGACAAACAATGTAATTATGGATGTGGATATGCTGACGTTGGTTCTACAGTGCAACGAAGTACTCTAAACAATGCTATACATAAATATTATGTCGTTAATGTCGTAGTACTGCCTTTAGTGTTTGTTATTCTTTTGCAACTCTACCCTCCTCGAGTGTGTTCTGGGGACTATCCACAAACCCAAAGCGACCTTTGCCCCAGACCTGGCGCTTTTTGTGATCTTTGCGCCCTTCTCCGAACTCGTCATTCCATTTCCTTAGGTCAGCAAGGCTACCCAGGGATTCTGATGAAGATGGTGTGATTTCTTTTAGCGCTTGTGTAAAGTGGCGAAGGTGCAAAACGCGTGAGCGTTCTGAGGCATCTGACGCCTTCGAAGGGTCAGATTGAGCCGCTGGCACTGTCGATGCATGAGGTAGAAGTGTCGTCTCGACTGGTTCCTGTTGCAAAACACGTTGGGGTAGGTCATTTGGGGACGCTAAAGTATTTGGTGCAGTAGGTGTTGAAGCCGATAACGACATCACAGGGACCGCGTCATGCCTTGAAGCCCAAGGCAGTTTCATATGCTCCTTAACTGAGTCAAGAGCAGCAGATACACATAAATCTAGCGGTGGCGACCGTTAAGACAATAGCCAAAAAGAATAGTAGTGAAGCTCACGCTTGAGATCTGAACCAGAAAAGCCGTCCGTTCTTTTGGCGAGAACGTCGGCGGCTACGTCAGACGCGAGAACTTCATCTCGCAAAAGAATTTTCAGAATTTCTGAGGAAGATAAAATCTACGACAAATATCAGATGCAGTGACAAAACATGCGTACCTTTGCGCTCCGTTTCGCCAGGAAGGTCAACGAGTAAGCGACGAGGAAGTCGACGGAGAACTGCGTCGTCGAGGTCGAAGGGTCTGTTGGTGGCGCCGATGACAATGACGTTGTCGTCATTCGAGGATTTAAGACCATCCATCTCTTGCATAAATTCGGTAATAACACCCCGATGAGCGAAAGCACTCCCACTGTCACGGGCGGACATGCGAGCTCCAAAAAGTGCGTCGATTTCATCCAGGAAGACAACACAGGGGGACAATCGTCGAGCAAGCGAGAAGACAGCTCGTACAAGCTTCTCACCTTCGCCAACATACTACCAGAATTCATAAGAAATTACCCAAGATGGATTAAGAGAGAGCACTTACCATGTCCATAACGTCGGATGGGGAAATAGCAAGCATTCGGCAACCAGCTTCCTTCGCTAGAGCTCGTACAGCCAGCGTCTTACCGGTTCCAGGAGGTCCGAATAAAAGGCAACCTGTCATGCTGTGCTCCTTCAGGATGCCTTGCTGAAACGCATGTGGATGAAGCAACGGCAAAGATACAATCGTGCGAATGGAATCGATCGTATGACTAGGTAAATGAACTTGATTGAAAGTCGTTTTGATTGCCACTATTCATATGGTCAGTACTTAAGCTGTAAGAGAAAATGGATGCGCGCTACTCACAAGAGTCAACGATGCAAGGCAATAATCGCGCTTCATGTTGCTCCAAGTCAGGATCGTTTTTTATACTTTCGACGACTTTATCAGCTTCCGATCCAGCGTTCATCAATTTTTCATTGCCCTCCGCTTCAGTACTCGTTAAAGGTGGGGCACCCATGGTTTCTTTCAACCAATTTTTTCGGGTATTAGATAATGACCGAGATGACCCCCAGGCAGTTTGTACAGCTGACCAGGGAACGATTGTAGGCGCGAGGGCAGCTTTTTCTTGGTTGTTGAGAAGCTGCAATACCATCATGCTGCCCATAGCACGATCTGCAATCTTTCGGACATTCGACCATACCTCGACCTTGTTTCCCCATTCTTCCCATATGGAATCGGAAGTCATTGAAGGAGCATCGCTTGCAGGTTGGTCTAGTTGGGGTTTGGGTAGTGAAAATTCTGAAGACGCAGGTTTGGGGTCGATCAAACCTCCAACTGCACCTACTCCCATCCGCATCGTCAACTCATTTATTTCCCTTCGACGCTCTATTCGGGTTTCCCGTTCCAGATTGATGGAACGTGACCCTGGAACTAAGACGGATGAGCGAAAAAATTGTGAGCTCGTGTCTCCGGCAGAATCAGAAGTGGCGTCTAAACCAAGTGGCATTCCAAGGATTGGGGGTAGGGACATTGGAGAATCTGGTCCGCCTCCAATGAGGATGATATTGGACCTTGAAGATTCGCCGTCTTGTGGACTAGGCAAGGGCGGGAATTCATCAAAGAGGGCTGTCGCATTCCGTTCCCATTTTTTGAGCCTAGACCGAAGTCGCCTTTCCCTGGCAGCTTCGGCTACCTCGGTCTCGCTCCAATCTAGGATTTGTTCGGGTTTTGCGCCAAATGCCATCTGCGAGCCTGATGAATTGCGGCTCATGAGAAGATTCATAAAACTGCTACTACTGGAGGCCGCAGAACTTCCTGGTGAAGGAGGAGTAATCGGTGGTGTCATGCCGAAAATTATGGTCACCGGAGACGACGTTGCATTCGAGACACGGGACAATAACCTTCGCCGTCTTTGCCTCACGGCAGTGAGAAGAGCGGGATACCATGTAGATGAAGACGGTGCTAATGTCGGAAAATCTCGGATATAAATGAGCCGTGGCCTGTTCCTAACAGAGGTGGATGCTATCTCGCCCGCTTTTACTTCCTCGGGGAAGCATAAATTGACGAGTGTCTCAAAGAAAGTATCCAGTTTAGTTGGAGAAGCAGGTTTTCGCGTGTTTGGTGTCACCAATCCACGGCTTTGTTGGATAGAGGGGAAAGCCCTGTTGAATGTCACAGACATTCTGGAGGGAGTTGCGAACAAGACAGGAGCTCCTTCGTCCTCTTGTTGCTCTTCTACCGAGCTCCCTGGACGAGATTGCAACATGTGTGTAGGCGGTGCCGAAAAGTGAAGCGGATTGTGTGGCAAATCGAGTGAGTTTGCAGCTATATGGGTGCAAGTAGGAGTTGAGCTTGAGGGTTTGTGTAAAGGGCGATGTAGTAGTACCTTTGCCAAATGGACCCCATTCTCCTGCTGCTAATTGAACACTATCCAACACAAGAACCTCAGCACCGGTTTGATAAGCAAGCTCTTGAATGGTGACATCTATTACATAGTCTCCTCCTTCGATGGGGCAATAAAGAGCAAGGGTTGGCTCAACGGCCCGACTTGACGAACCCGATGGATGCATTGCTCGGTGTTGATTTTGAGGGTGAAGGGTGATCAATAGATTATCAAGGGCTTCCTCGAATATTTCCGCAGGGGGTAAACCACCATTAGTTTGAGCTGCGAAGAGGCTTTCGGTGGGCAAATAAAGGACGTTGTCTTCGAGGCCCGGTGGAAATTCCAGAGCTTCTCCATCCTTTGAATTTGACGATGAGTTTATACGCGTCCGTCGAGGTTTTGGAGTCGCCTTTTCGGGTTCTTCAGTGTTGGGACCGGGATCGAGCACAACATCATTCAAAGGTTGGAGTGGTGGGTCGCTTGCAGAGTTTTCTTCGGGTTCGGTGGGGGGCTGAGCACTTGAAGATAGATACCGGGTTGTTGAAAGGTTCTTTGGGATCGTTCGAATGCGTTTGTATCGCAAAGAACGCGGACCTGACTGCAAAAATGGTTGGGACGGGTAAAAATTTGCAGAGGGCTTCAGCAACAAATGCAACTTGGGCAAGAACGAGTGTGACCGCATTCAGAAAGCTTTGAAAAATCCGAAATGGAGGCGCTGGTGCCTCGTGAAGAAGTGGTCCAGACCAAGGTGACGAAGTTGTCACGTGTCAATTAAACGTTTTGCCTCTGGCCAGTCTCTACAACAGTGGAGAAATGGTAACAATAAAATTATAGATTGTCCGCATAGAATGCCTAGAGAAAGTTGTACTATAGAGGTGACTGCTATATAAGTAAAGTGGTTTTTCTACCAGTGTAATTCAGGAACTATCTGAGTCTAGTTTCTTTGACGCTGCAGCTGCCCTCGCCGCAGCTCTTTCTGCCAGATCAACGCCGACTAGAATTTTAGAGGCTTTCCATAGTTGAACGAGATTGATGACATTCTTTAAGAGAAAGACGAGGAAAGTTGGACAAGCCATGATTTGAGGGTACGTCCAATCCTCTAGAAAAGGTAGGCCACTTGGGGTCACCGTCCATTTCATAAGATACAAAGATACGAAGAACAGCTCGTTCCCTGCGCAGACAAAGAAGAGCGTTCGCTATTATGAAAGGTATGTGAATTGGGAAGTAGACATATGAAGTGAACTTATTACTTACCGAATCATTATAATATAACCAAAGGATACGGCTGACATCACTTGTGACTAGTTTATGGCTTGTAGAGCCGGTGACCAGAGAACTTCGAGCAACAAATGTAAGCTCTAAAGCCAATTCCCGAAGGTTAACTGCTTGCATACCTATACATGTGCATATAGTGGCTGCTGAAGTCGAGAGCGATAAGGAATTGGAAGAGTATTGAATAATCCGGGTAAGCAGCAGAAAGATAGCAAAGCAAGCACGACGTGGTGCATCTGTATAAAGAATATGCTCAGAGAATACTGAAGAATATGTAGAGGAGAGACACACCGATCCGTGACCATATCTAAAACGGCACCGAACTTGGATGTCTGCTTCAATGCCCGAGCAGCCTGTCCGTCCACCGCATCCAGAAGGCAAGAGAACCCGTACAATAACGTGCAGTATATCGGGTGATAGCTCATGTAGTGTAGAGATAGCCCAGCCATTATGACACGCGTATAACCTGAAGAACAGACTGTCATGAATGACGTGACAAAGTGGACGAAGAGTAGCTTGCCTATGAGATTCGGCACGAAAAGAAAGACATTCTCGGAGTAGGACTGGGCAGTAGCGAGATCCACGGCTTGTTTGGCATCGACCAGTTCACGGGAGGCTCGTCGGCGACGCGTCGACGTAGATTTGGCCATGGCAGATGGAAGGGTGAAGAAAGAAGGTAGACACGAATATGAAACGTGTAAAGATGTCACTCTGCGACAAACTTACAAAGCCTGTGCAGAGGGAGTTCTCGCAGCAAAAGTGCTTGATGGAAACTTTACGAATTACTGTACTATTTCGATCAATTCGGCCGACACGCGTCACAAGGCCTGTGGTTTTGGCCGAAATCGGACGCTGGTCGCGCGTCACAGGCATTTTGGCCGGCTTGGAAATCCAAAAAGTCCCTCCGGAGGGGCGCGCGGGGCGCGAGCGCCCCGCGCAGTGGCCGAAATTCGGGGTCCGTCACAGGCTCACTAACGACTGGCCGGTGCAAAAATTTCGTCCAGTTGGTCACTGGTCACACCCCTGGACGAATTGATCGAAATAGTACAGTACAAGTCCAACGAACCAACTTGGCACGGCCCGCCACATCATCCATTCACAGTCAGTTTGATGGCCGACCGTGACCGCATTCAATTAAAGTCCTTATAAAAACACCGTTTACTAATACGATGTGAAATACGAAATATTACACTAAGATTGTACGCAAAATCCAGCCTGGAGAAGTCCTGGGGTCATCAATAATAACGACTGGGAAATAGATAAAGCCCATGCGAGGTAATGTAGCAGCGAGATATTATTATTTCTTCCCGAACACGACCCCAAGCACCACCGCAAGAATGGCTATTAGACCGAGGAAGATGAAAAAACATATCCATCGACCCTTGCGGTAGGACCGAGCTAAGAAGTTTCAGTCAGTAGTTGTATGCATAGAATATCGGAGCCCATACCATGCTTTACTGCAATCTTTGTATTTTCCAAGCTAAGTGTACTTTTAGTCAGAGTCGACGTTGGATAGTGTCACATTTTTCTGCTTACGCTTTTTCCGTGTCACGATTGACTTCTGCCGCGGTGGTTTCAACATTGTTGATCACAGCATCCTGTTGTTCAACAAGGGTTCCCATCTACACAAGAAAAGGTCAACAGGATCGAAAGCGAAAGAGCAAGAAACCTACTTCTGAGAATAACTGGGCTAATTCCGCCAAGGTACGTTCGACTCGTTTCAAATCCTCCTGTCGTTCTTGAACTTCTCTGTATGCAGCTCGAGATTCCCCATAACGGGTCGATATGGTTAACTTTTCCAATCTCAGCAGTTAGCAAGTCCAAGCGTGAAAGAAATTTACCCACAGCTTGAGCGAAGATCTGCTGTCCACCACCGCCTTCAACAGCGGCCGCGACTTCCTGCGGTGTTGCATCCGGTTTAACTGGAAATGAGATTTAAACAGAGAAGGTCTTATCTCTTAGAAGCGAGCATACCAATTAGTAGTTGTCTTTCCACTCTCTGCTTAGACTTTGCCCGGCTTTCCTGCTCTTCCCGCTGGTAGTCCTGGATGGCTTCTACGAACTTTGTACGTAAAAGCGCAAGCTACAGGGGGTCATGGTAAAGCAAGAAAGAAGAAGATTTGGATTGGCCATACTCGATTGTTGCGCAGCGCGTCTTGTCTGGTCGTGGCACTCTCCATACTGCGGATTCGTTCCTTCAAGTTTTGCATCAAGGCATGAGTGTCGTTAGTTAGGGCGTCGATTCTTTCGAGTTCTACGTGATTCCTATCGTCGATTGCATTTATGGATTGCAGGCGTAAGGCAGAAATTTGAGCAACGTTTTCTCTGATTTGCTGTATCCCCTCTTGGATAGAAGTGTCCTATGAATGATTTAGGACCTTGCGATTATAGACATGGCTGAAGAGAGACCTCTGCTAGAAACGCAGACAGGTTCAGCTGGCTGCCCCCAGGACTAGTGGGTGCTGCAGGGGTGTTCTGTGGGACATTGGAAAGCTCGATAGCTTGTTCTCGTTGTGCCTACGAAATTAAAGTTTTTTTTTAAAAAAAAGTGTCTCTTCAAGATGCTGCGTGGAAATACCCGTGAGGCAGCCAGTCGATCCCTGTAAGCCATACCAGAAAGAAAGACGAGGGACCGCTACAGGAGAGAAAGAGTTGTCGACCCAAGTACACTCTCTTCCAGACTGATCAATGACCTGGTGCCTGGTGTGAGAAGGCGGGTCAGAAATCTGTGCTCAGGCAAATGCACACCAAAAGTAACCGCACCGGCGTGGGAAATTAAGCGGGTTTATCCTCGGTGCGCGGTGTCCTATTTAGGAATTGACGCCCATGGACTCTGTAGTTTCTTGTCCTTATACATCCGAGATGTGGTAAATACCAGAAACCGCGAGCATCGGGGCATCCGACTACAAAAGACGCATTTCTGTCGCAAGCACTCCGACTGACTTGTTCTAAAAAGACATCCGCAGTACTAGGAAGTGGAGTCATCAAGATCCCACAAAATCTGGCGCTTTGCATATCTAGTCGTCTGATAACCTGATAATCGCATCCGCCATGAGCGCTCCGTACGTCTACGCACCTCAGGTCAATTATCGCAACAGCCCATACCTTGCCCCATTCTATACTCAACAAAACTCTCCCTTTATTCCCGAGTTGTCTCTCAACAACTCCCCTTATGCCTCCCCTTATGCGCGCGCTGCATCCCTACCACCTTCCCCTAATCTAGGGAATTCTCCTCTGCCTTATATCCCGAGTAATGTCCCTTTCCCCAGCTCTCCCGATGGGTCATTGTTCGCCCCCAATCCATGGCCTAGGGAGCGCAGAGTATCTTGGAATGGCGCCGCACCGTCTACAATCCAGAACACGGCGTGGCTTCAGGCCCCTTCCAATGGATATTATCACCAGAGGACGCGATCGGATGTTGGTTACAATTCCTACCACCCAACCTCACCATATGCTCCGTATATGCAGCTACCGCCAGCACAACCACCTCAATTCTTCCTTCATCCATTCCTAAATGCCGAGAATCCACGGTCCGATTTTATCTTCGACGTTTCTGCCCCGGAATTTCTGCCTATGAGATACATAGGCAATAATCAAACCCTGCCAATCACTGCAGACGAGCTCAATCAAGTCGCAACACACCCGCCCATCTACAGTCTCCATATCATATGCGATCTCATTCCCAACTGGCCGATTGACATGAACTACAACCCCATGAACGGATATTCGCCCATTGCCCCCCCGATCAAACTTGGTGATGTTCTCAGTGCGATCTGGAATTCGATGCAGATGCGAATATCACAGGTGCACTGGGCGAGCTTAACGCCCCAGCAACAGCATATGGTCTCCAGAGCGTATACGAAGAGATGTCAGAGGATGCCATCAGCTGAAATGATAATGCTAAACCAAGGAGTCAAACAGGTTGATTATTTGCTAGGCAAGATCTGGTTCAAAGGCCTTCTAAGGGCCGGAGATGGTTTCGAGGTATTGAAGATGGTTGTTGCATGAGGCCATGTTAGTCTGACTACAGGCCATGGTTATAACCCTCCGCTATATGCATACCCCTATTATACCTTCATGATGTTATACGCATCGTTATACGAACTATCTTATCTGGGGATCGTCGTAGCTTGAAGCGGGCCGATGGCACAAGCCTGTCTACTATGCCAGCGACTACGACTAAATTAGTTATCTTAAGTGGACACGTATCATTGAAATGTTCCATATGGATGGCAGCATACGCGTAAAGTTTTGACTGGACCATTGTAAGTATCTTTGATGACACTGGTCAACCTTGACAGGTCACGGCGCCTAAGGAAGTCCAGGAACACTTTCGGGTATTCTCTTTTTTTTCCGCCGATCGCATCTTATCGTCCGACGAGTCATGTTCAGGTTGCTGGACCCAAGTCTGGAAAAACTTTGCTTCCCTTCCTCCAACTCGCATACCCAACATGTGCGGAATATTAGCAGTGCACGGCCTAGATAAGCCGGCCAACGATAGAGCCCATTTTATTGCATGCTCAAAAAAACAGCGCCATCGTGGACCCGATTGGTCGGGATGCTACGTCGGACATAGATCCATCCTGGTCCATGAGCGACTGGCAATTGTCGGTGTCGGTGAGCAAATATGTTTGGCTGCTTGATATACTGCTTATCTCTTCCCAGATACTGGTGCCCAGCCCCTGATTAGCGAAGATGGGAAGATCATCCTCGCTGTCAATGGCGAAATCTACAACCACATTGCTCTTCGTACCAGTGTTGGCCCCGACGTTAAGTTCAAGACACACTCGGATTGTGAAGTAATTATACCTCTAGTATGTATCTAGGCCCAGGTCCCTTCCGTCGTTCCCATTTTCTCAAAATTTCGTTATCCCATAGTACCGGAAACATGACAAAGAATTGTGCAACATGCTCGATGGCATGTTCTCCTTTGTTCTTCTCGATGAATCCGTATCTCCACCGCGAATCATTGCTGCTCGTGACCCCATTGGAATTACTACCTTATACCAAGGCTGGAGCTCTAAACGTGCAGGAGCTGTTTTCTTCTCCTCAGAACTGAAGGCGCTGGTTGATGAGTGCGACAAAATCATCTCCTTCCCTCCAGGCCACGTCTACGACAGCAAGGACGACTCCACGACACGCTACTACCACCCTACATGGTGGAACGGCGACGTGGAGGGACCTAATGGCACGATACCCACAACACCCTCCGATTTGACCCTGATCCGTGAAACTTTGGAGGCCGCCGTCCGAAAGCGACTCATGTCGGAAGTGCCCTATGGGGTTCTTCTTAGTGGTGGTTTAGACAGCAGTTTAATAGCGGCTATTGCTGCTAGGGAAACAGAGAAGGTAGTCCAAGCTCAGTTTGAAATTCGACGAAGAAAACTGCAGGAAACCATCAGTGGGCCCGCTAGTCCCACCGGACAGCTTGTTGACGAGGACGGTAAGGAAAAGGCTCTTATTTTACAAAGATAATCGACTCACTTGTCTGGGTTATAGCAACGCTCGCTTCATGGCCCCAGTTGCACTCATTTTCCATTGGGTTGGAAAACTCCCCTGATCTCCTGGCTGCAAGAAAGGCGGCCCATTACCTAGGAACGGTCCATCACGAATACGTCTTCACGGTGCAGGAAGGCTTGGATGCTATTCCCGAAGTTATATACCACCTTGAAACCTACGACGTTACGACAGTCCGAGCCAGCACACCTATGTACCTTCTCAGTCGGAAAATCAAGGCTATGGGCGTAAAGATGGTGCTCAGTGGTGAAGGAAGCGATGAAATTCTTGGAGGTACTTTGAATTCGAATTGTTCTATTGACCACTGCTCAAACAGCTGTGTTTTATAGGCTATCTTTATTTCCACGCCGCTCCAGACCCCGTCTCTTTCCATCAAGAATGTGTCCGCCGCGTCAAAAATCTCCATACCTCCGACTGTCTTCGGGCAAACAAGTTAGTTGTCGCCTATTTAAACAATATTTGGGTGACTGAGAAGTATATAACTAGGTCAACAATGGCTTGGGGCTTGGAGGCTCGAGTCCCATTTCTGGACAAAGCATTCCTGGAAGTTGCCATGAACGTCGATCCCAAGGAGAAAACTTTCAGTAAGGGTGCAGCGCAGGAGGTGGACGAAGATGGATGCCCAAAAATGGAGAAGGTATCATCTCGCCGCAAATTTCGCGCTGATTATAACTAAAATACATTTAGTATATTCTGAGAAAGGCCTTCGACTGCGCACCCAACGGAAAGGTAAGCGCGTACCTTTTCCCCTCACCCAGGTCCAAACTAAAGTTTTTTGAAAAAGCCCTATCTTCCCCGGTCTATTTTGTGGCGACAGAAAGAGCAGTTTTCCGACGGGGTTGGCTACTCTTGGATCGATGGGTACGTGATAAAAGCACACCACGGACTAGTTTGTGCCTTTCTAATTAATTAATTAATAGAATGAAAAAGCACGCAGCTGAAGTTGTCTCCGACCAGGATTTCGCCAAACGAGGAGAGAGGTGGTCGTTTGACGTACCTGATACCAAGGAAGCCTGCTTGATTCGTAATATTTTCGACGGTACCATTTTGCTCAGATCACGGGCCTAAGAGCATTCTACTTATCGTTTCTCTCCAGGACTTTTCCCATCAGAAGCCGCCGCCAACACTGCCGTTCGGTATGTGATATTTTGTCTAGTCGTCCTCAGTGTTTCTCATTTCTCATCTTCTTAGATGGATACCTAGAGGCGATTGGGGTTGTGCCGCCGATCCCAGTGGTCGCAGTGTCAGTATACACAACGCAGCGTATGGGACGGATTAAAATTTCAAAGTTGGAACAAAGGAGTGTGATGATAGTACAGTTTGAATCTAGTTGAAAGTCGTAAATACGGAGAATGCAATATGGTAAAGATTGTTTCGATGTGCGAGGATTAAAACATTTCTGGTCGGTTGAATAAAACGAGGGTAACGTCAGACACTTGAGCATGATCATAAAAATACGGCGTGAATAAAAGACAACGAAGTGCTGATGGGAATAATGATGGGAATACTGTAGGGATATATTTGAGGAAATTTTAGAGCCAAACTCGCTTTGAATGTTGGTTCAAGCATTATTATTACTAAAAGAGGGGTCATTAGCAAGCATTTGACGGTACAGGCCGACCCCAGAATCTTCAGAGGGTGCAGGGGAAGCCACTGGATTTTTTGGGGCAGTAATCTGAGTCTTTGTCGACGGACTTCCTTGCGACGGATTTCGTGAACGCTTAGTAGGATTAGGGATCGGAGAACGAGTACTTGTATCCCAAGCAGGACGCGTGATAGTAGCTCTTGCATAGTTGGGACCTTCATCGGAAAGGGGTTGTCGGCGCGTCGTTGGAGTAACGACCGCCTGTGGTCGGCGACTTCCAGGACGAGTATGGGAAGAGCCATCAGACATCAGCCGTGTACCAAACTTTGCATTTGCGGACGATTCTCGTCCATATGAAGCGACGCCGCCTCCTTTCCTTGGATTGACGCCAGCACGACCTTTGAGGAGAGGCTTTTGAACAGTCACCTTATCTGCACCCCAGTAAGAGAAGCTCATCTTGCTCTTCTTATCAGAGTCGTCAGAGTCGTCGCCATTGTCCCGTTCATCATCGTCAGGTAGCGGTACAATTCTGGGCTGGCTCGATAGAGCTTGCGCACGTGATTTTGCCATACTGTTACAGTGAGATTAGGGAGGCTTCCTTTGTAGGTCTAGTTGGAGAGACTCACTCTTCCATAGAAATTACACCTTCTCGGGGCTGCAATACATCTCCAATTGCCCATGTCTCGATCTATGCTTAAGTCAGAGAAGGATACAGCGCAGCAGTTGAGAATATCATCCCACCTTGATGAATTTGTACATATTGCGAGGCTTCACTGCTGAGTTTCGGCGACCGGTGGTCGCGTATTTGGCCTTGCCTTGAAGTTCTGGCAAGGAATTCACTCGAGAATTGGTGGAGGCCACGAGAGGCAAAGACGTAGTCCCCGTACGTTGGCATTGGAGGACAACATCATTGAAGACGACAAACCAGAGGTCTTTTTTCCCGCCAATTCCATTCGAGGAAAGAGCATCAGTGATCCGTTTCAAAGATGTTTTTCCTTTGATCGCTTTGGGATTGACGATAGGCGGCGGCGACGATGATTTTGGTGGACTATTGAGGGGGCCTAATCCAAGGCTACAAGACCTCTCTTCCAAGAGCACGCGGGATGGTTTGGGCAAGGCAAGCTGTCGCACTTTGTCCAATCCTTCTATACGAGCAAAAACATCTCGCGTTTTATCGCGTTCTTCCTTCTGAATCTTCTCGTCTTCAATACTTCTGACAATATTTTCGACCTCGGCTACCATCTGCAGAGTACTTTCGTACTCGAACGTACTGGGGTCAGTGTGAAAGAGGAGGTTTTGGAAGAGCAGGGGATATTTAAGAAGCCGCTGGAAAGGCTTTGAGAGCGTGATGGCCAACCCTGTTTCGCCTTTGTCGGATGCATCTGCCTCTAGCTTTTGGAGAAATTTGGAAACTTTCTGCCATTCTGCCGTGTCCTGTTTTTTGGGCTTTTTGGTAGAATGATTTGAAAGAGCGGCATCAACTTGTTCTAGAGCACGCTCTAGATGGAGAACGTATGTTGCATAGCCATGGAATATGTCCGACTGGTGAAATGGCGTGAGCAAAGTTCTTTCAATTCAAACAGTCAGACACCTTACATTAGACACGAAGACATCGGCGAGCGACCGAACAAGAGGAAATTGATCGTCATATCGCTTTTTTAAAGCTTCTGAAAGGCGCTTGTGTCCATCGAACACACCACTATCTATCACTTCGAGGCAGATTCGCAAATCCTCTGGCAGTTGGTGTGGAGCAATGGCGCCACCAAGAATTCCATCGGCATTAGTCTGACTTCGCCTAAATTTCCGAAGCATACCCTTGTTTGGTGAATCTCCTTGTCCATGACTGTATTTACGTTCACGATCGCGGTCTCGTTCTCGTTCACGGTCTCGTTCTCGTTCACGGTCTCGTTCGACAAGAATAGACTGGCGTCCCAAAGAATGGGTAGATGCGGATAAAGGGTTGCGAGGAGCGGGTGGAAGCGAATGATGGGATCGGGAAGGAAAGGGAACGGATGTGCCGCTTGCACGACCTGTAGACCTTGTGGGTGCAAGGCGGTATGGAGATCGAGGATGGTCACTACGTGAAGCAGTGCTTGTCCCTGGTCTCCTTGACGTGTCGTATAATCGCCCAGCTCGATCAGCAGCTTCTTCCTCTTCGTCGGTTTCAAGAGACTCGCCATCAATGTTCGGTGCATCTCTGGATCGAGGCGAAGCAGTACCCTGAGGCGGATTCATAGAGGGGGTGGGCGACATGAAGCGAGCTGCAATGGGAGGAAGGTTGTCCGTCGATTCGAAAGGTGAATCAGAACGATAATAATCATAATCCAAATTTGGTGTCGAAGCCATAGAAGTGGAGGTAATTGAATAAGGGTGAAGAAGAGGATCAATAAAGGTATCTTTCATTTTCACCAGCTCTTGAACGTATCTTTACTTGCAAAATAAATTAGGGAAACTGGGAAATCAATGTAAAATCGTACCTTTCTTCACTGGAAATGATTTCGAACAATACTTCTTGTCGCGTGCGTTCTCGCATACCAATATTCGAAACGAGGTCGTCTTCAGTGACCTCGCTCCAAGATTGAGCAGCAAGGATGCGACTTGCGCTCGTATTGTTGGACATTTGAGAATAAGGGGTGCCGGAACGGAGAGACTGAGCCGAGGCTTCAAAGGTTTTCTGAAGGTAAGGGGAGGCAGTGCGCGTTGACGTCGCCTTGACAGTGGTCTTGTTCGTCCCCGCAACATCGGTCTTGGACGAGGAGGCCCCGATAGATATAGATACTCGAGGTTCCTTACCGTACATGGCCTGAAAACGCGCTGCAGTTGTTTTGAGGGGAACAGGCGCAGAACTGGGGAGGGTGCTGCCGATCGGTGCATCCGGCAAAGCTCGGTCAAGGTCGACTGGGGACTGGGGAGGAGAAAGGAATGCGACCTTCTTTTGCACGTCGGTCGCAGCGCTCACGCTAATAGAGCCATTTGTTTTACGTGAGCTCCGCCCTGCAGATTCTGAGGTGGTACCAGACGATTCCTGAGAAATATCTTCTGCTTGGAGGGGTGCAGTTGCCGGTTTTGGAGAAGATATGCTGGCATTAGAACGTAGATCGTTTTGAGACGGCGATGGGGAAGCTTCTACGGGAGGCGAAGGACGAGGTGACAGTTGGGACGATAATTGGGAAGGAACAAGTTCGGGTAGCGGCTTGAACGAAGCGATCGAAGCCGGTGTGGTGGACGTCGAGACGGGTCTTTGGGGCTCCTGTGGTGGCCAAGAAGGCAATGGTGGAAATTTCTCCTTGGGAGAGTTAGCAGCCTCCCTATCCTTGTCCTTGTCCTTGTCCTTAGCCCCACCAAGGTGGAGGCGATGGAAAAAAGCCTTCATGACACGTAGCAAGGCTCTCTAGAGAGGAAAACTACTACAGAAGAGAACCTTGCAGGGAACGGCCAGCACAACGGGCCGCTGGGCTTTCGAGGACGTGAACGGTGAGGACAACGTTGGGCGAGGAGAACACGAGGATGATGAGAGTTGTTGGCGTCCTGCAATCCAAACAAACACTAATTTGGAAGTTGAACATGCACCCTTCACCGGCTCACCTCACAAAGTGCATTCCTCTTCTTTCTTACTCCTTCGCTTCTTCTACCTTCGTGCTATCTCAGCAAGATGATGGCATATCAAACGGGACTGCCTTGTGGCTTGGCGGACAATGTCTGGCAATGTATCTTGCTCAAACACACACCAGACTCAAACCGTTCATCAGCAATTCTTGTCGCCTACCGCGAGCGATCGAACTGGGAAGTGGGATAGGATTGACTGCGTATGTCATAATTTCTATGTGGGCCCATCTTATTCTTACATCTTGCTTATAAGGCTTGCTTTATCCTCCCTGGGTTGGGACGTACTCGCCACGGATATACCGCATGTAATTTCTTCTGTTCTCAAGAAGAATATCAAGAACAACCTTCCCAATCTCCCAATCGGTTCTGGAATAATCCAGATTAGCGAGCTCGACTGGTCAGTTCCTCCCGATAAATGGGCATGGGACCATGAGCACGCCATTGCGTCGCATTCAGCCCTCACTCCCGCGGCCGAGGTCTCCATACTGCAACCACCTTTCGATCTTATTTTCTCAGCAGACACTGTGTACAAGACCGAGTTAGTTGAGCCTTTTCTACGTACTCTTCAAACTTTAAGTAGGCTATCGGCTTCTGCTTCTCGCTTTCCCCCGATTCTTCTCTGCATTGAGCGCCGTGATCCAGGTCTCGTCGACGATCTTCTCAAAAGTGCTTCGGAAAACTGGAAATTCTCTGTTGAACGGGTCCCCCACAAAAAAATTCTGAAAGCTCTGGAGAAGAGGGTTAATTGGGAGAAATCAGAATGGGAAGGCATCGAGTTATGGAAGTTGAAGTTGACCGCAGCAGAGTGATCTCGAATTTCATTCACATGATACTACAGATATATATATCGTTTTCTATGGGCTCATGCTTTAGGAAGTTGCTGTGTGATAGGCATTTATTCAACACGTTAAGAAGACATCTTCAGCTTTAGGAAGTGAAATGCTGGGCATGCACTGTGAACTCGGGAGGTGACAAGAAAACATTGAAATGCAAAGTCCTGGTATCTAGACTCGTGACCAGCCGTAGAATGAGGGAGGGGAGGAATGCCCCTCTTAGAGGGGGCGGTCACCGGTCTACCTGGTATTCCCGACACCAGCAAAACATGATGTACCCTGCAAACATACTGACTTGCGTTGTCAAATGAGGCAACAGCGAGAGGAAATAGACCCGCCGACTTCGTCTCTCCTAAAGAAGCGGTTCCCCTTTCAACAATGCGAAGGAACGATGATATACCCTATCCTAATTGAGAATCCACTAGGAATTTGAGTACGAACGCAGACGCAATGGGGTATTTCAGCTTTTCCGAGAGATTAGGCGACTCTTCGCGGAACATGTGTATGTTGACACAAGATGTGGATCGCGACAATGTCGTCTCTCAGAAACCTTTGGGCCGAATGAGTTCCATTGAAGCCTCCGTTAGACTCGATGTCAGTCTCTCGAGCCTAGGGGTCCGGGGGAGTCTAGTAATTGCGCATGTTGGATATAAGCTGGTCACCGGCCACTTGTGTAATAGATCTAGAGCAAGCGTTTTTCTGACTTCAATGACTCGAAATCAATTATCAATAGGTTCTTGGCTGGCGGGTTTAATTCCCATCAAATGCACGTGCGCCTATGTATTATGACTTTTTTTTGGTTTTAGCGATTACTGTATCATTCTTCAACCTTCACTGCTCAAGCCACTATATCACATCTGCAACTATGGGTCGGCGCGCAAAGAACAAGCAAGCCGCACCTGAGCCTATCGAACAAAAAGATGTATGGACGTCCAAAAAACAACTGGGAAAGCGTAAGGCTGAACAGGAAAGGCAAGGCGACGAAAAATCCGTTTTACGGCCAACAAAAAAGGTAAAGGATCTCGACGGGAACAGTAAAGGAAAATCACTATCGAAGCCGAAACCAAGAAAACCCAGTGAGAAGAAAGCTCCGGTGGAATCTGACGAAGACGGTTCAGAGGGATGGGAGAACGTCGAGGACGATGAGGATTTAAATGCACATACAAAGTGTGTTCTTCGTTCTGTTAACTCTCTGGAATGTAACACCTCAAGCGGTTTATCTTAGGTCTCTATTCAATGACAGCGACAACGATGAACCCCATGTTTTTGAAGGTGGCCTTGAAGATCTTGACGAGGACGAGTGAGATATTTTTATTTATTTTATTCCATATTTTGATTTCTTTATCTAACTTCTTTCAGGGATGACTTTCTACGAACCCCAGCTCAGGAGTTTGACTTTGGTTCTGACGACGACGATAACGAGCCTGAAATTCTACCCACCAAAGTTAAAAAGTCCAAACAGGCTGGACGGCCGAAAAAAATAATTCCAACACATTCAGACGATTCCAGTTCAGATAGCGCAGATAGCGCAGACGAGGACAACGACGAGCCTGTGACGATGGCAAATATGGCTGAACGTTCACAAAAACTGGAGGCTCGTGCCGCTGCTGACGCCGCATTGGACGCCGAAGAATTGCAAGCTTTGGTTTCCGACGACGACGACGTGGATATGGATGCAGAAGAGGATGCTAATGGCGATATGAATGCCGAGCAATTTCATCTCCCCACTGCGGTTGAACGTGAGCAGGAAAAAGCAGCTGGTGGACCGGATATTCAACTTGTGCAAAGGCGGATGAGAGACTGCGTTCGCGTCCTTGGAAAATTTAGCCGCCGAGCGGAGACGGGTCGGTATGCATAAATCACTGTTTCGATCTCTATGTCTGGATTTATTTTTTGATTATCCAGTGGCCGATCTGACTATATTGATCAACTGGTCGCCGACATTGCCAGTTATTATGGTTACAATGACTTCTTGGCAGAGAAGCTCTTCTTACTGTTTCCAGTCAACGAGGTAATATTTTTAATCCCTTCTCGAAGTTTCCCATGTTGAACTACTATTTAGGCTATAGAATTCTTCGAAGCAAACGAGGTTCCTCGACCTGTGACAATTAGGACAAACACATTGAAAACTCGGCGACGTGATCTAGCACAGGCACTTGTAAACCGTGGTGTAAATCTGGAACCTATCGGGAAATGGACCAACGTTGGACTCCAGGTATTCGAGAGTAGTGTCCCTGTCGGTGCTACTCCGGAATATTTGGCCGGCCATTACATGCTCCAAGCAGCATCCTCTTTCCTACCTGTCATCGCACTTGCTCCTCAACCCAACGAACGTGTCTTGGACATGGCCTCCGCTCCAGGAGGGAAAACAACGCACATGGCTTCACTTATGCAAAACACCGGTGTAGTCTTCGCGAATGACGCGAACAAGGCCAGGACGAAAAGTTTAACCGCCAATGTCCACCGCCTGGGATGCAAAAACGTCGTAGTTTGTTCCTACGATGGACGCGAGTTCCCTAAAGTCATGGGTGGCTTCGATCGGGTATTATTGGATGCACCTTGTAGCGGTACCGGAGTCATCAGCAAAGATCCAAGTGTAAAGATCAACAAGGTATTCGGGTACAGATTTATTCTTGGCGTTCTTCCATTGACCTTCTAATTTTGTAGTCGGATCGCGATTTCACCCTGTTATCCCACCTTCAAAAACAGCTCATTCTCTGCGCGATCGACAGTATCAGCCCAGAGTCAAAAACCGGAGGATATGTTGTTTATTCAACCTGCTCGGTGACAGTCGACGAGAATGAAGCTGTGGTAGATTACGCTCTCCGAAAACGACCCAACGTGAAGCTCGTGGATACTGGTTTAGAGTTTGGCCGCGAGGGCTTCACAAAATACAGGGGGAAGACCTTCAATCCCAGTGTCAGTCTTACGAGACGCTTCTACCCGCATGTCCACAACATGGATGGGTTCTTTGTTGCTAAATTCAAAGTAGAGAAACGGTCCAAGACCCTACGGGCACCTTCATCAAAGACGGAAGAGGACACTGTAATGGTCGACGCAGAGTTCATGACGGATGTGCCAAAAACGACAGATTTTACCGGATTCGATGAAGAGGAAGATCGCCCTTATCTTGAAGGTACGCTTCGTCTGATTTCTAATATTAATGACCGTTGATCAGCGATTGACTATGCAGAAGCCAAACGGAAACGCATGAAAGCAAAAGGTTTGCGCCCTCCTCCCCGAACGAAAGCCATTCCGCTTTCGTCAGTAGCAGTCGAGGCAGAGGCCTAGACGATGAGTCGCTTTGCGTCCTCCTTAAACACCCCTCTATCTATATGTCATTCGATGGATGTTGGATCAAATTTGAATGTCAGATGGTCTTTCTACGTATCAATACTCGATACCGCGGGCTCAGGTGTGATGGTGAATTGGGCAAATCTGTCCAGAATGTGTTCACTGTGGCAGCATTTCTGCCTTGCTTGACAGCTATTGGATGTAACTTGCATGCTGAACATTGAACTTTGACAACTTCCAGGACATTAGGTAGCATTGTGACACTTGACAACAAGAATAAGTAACCTGGAGAAAGGGAAATGTCAGCACGAATGCTTTCCACGCTCAATGACTATAATACAGTGTTCCAGGTAAATGTCCAATATATTGTTCGTAATTAAGCAGAACCCTAATAGTATACAAACGATGAGCATCTTATGTCGATCCAGATTAGTAGAGGTTAATACGTTCAAAGTCCAATTAATCGGGTACTCGTCACAACTCTGTCATGATGTCATGATGTCCCGTGAGGGATTAATCTTAATTAATAGTTGGTGCTTTTCCTAGGTGTAATAATAGTCAGACAAGTGATCTGGGAGCAAATACAAGTAGGCCGACCTTCTTCTGCCAAATGCGAAGATTCCACAACACGCCCCGATCATTGAGAGCCACAAAGCGACCGCGGCGCCGAGCGTCATCCAGACCTGAAGAATACATAACCAGACACATCTGAGAAGATAGTAGGATCCTGGAATAGGAGAGGACGGACCGCATTGCCCCATGCAAGGTTCAGATCACCGTCTGTTGCATCACGAACACGCTTGCGGGCGACAGCGACCAGGATAACGTCTATCAGGAATACGACAGTTGCAAGGAAAGCAGCTAAGCTTCCAACACAGAGAGTTATGAGGGAAGGGACCCTTGAAGTGCCATTTGATCCGCGCCGGAGAATAAAAAGAGATATCAATAGAGTCAAGAAGGCCAGACCAGCGGCTGAGGATGACGATTCAGATATCGTAGTCATTATGATGAACACTGATAACGGACACATACCGAGAGGGTGGAGCACGAGGGCAGCTGTCGTTGTACGGGATATGAGGTTCTGTACTTTATCAGCATGTCTATAACCAGATACACAGACGATTAACAGCTGGACACGAGATCATATCACGCGAGATATTTTAACGTACAGGGTATTGGCTACAGTGCTGTCGAAGGTGTAGCCGAGGTGAGTCTTTGAGCATTGAGCGTTGGTGCTTTTGTCTATTCCCAAGACGCTAAGAATACATACGGTGAATTGTTAGCTTATCGCATTCCGGCCCTCGGTAATTATGGAAGAACAGGGAAGAACATACGCGACTTTTATTGCAGATGTGCAATACCCCCATACGCCGAAGTTGACCGACGCACTGGCACCGCTGTTAAAGATACTTGAAGAGACGTTCGCGGAGAGGCGAAAGAGATATATGGATTTGATGATTGGGACCGAAAGGGATACCAAAAGCAGAAGAAGAAAAGCAATGAAGACGAGGACAGGAGCAAGTGCAGCAGCGAACATAATCGTGGTGCGTGAAGTTGGGGTACGAGCAAGCAGCATTATGGAGCAGCAAAGCGGTTTAAATAGGACTCATGGAGGGCACGCAGCTCCATTGTGCCCTGGTTAGAACAATAATGACGCACCGCTCCTCGCCTTCGGGGTTATTCAAAGTGGGCGCTAAGGCCCTTTGACACTGTGGGACCCTGACGATGAGTGCACGCGAGCAAGGACCGGCCGACGAAATCACATCGGGCTGTGGACGGTTGGAAATGAAAATATTCATGATGGCAAACCGAGTCACTGACAGAATTTGTTTTTCTTTTGTTTTTTTCTTTTCCATGCCATTTGGCTGGAACCACCCGATCAGACTAGGAAAGAGAAGATGATTGGAAGAAGAATGGCGTGTGAGTTTGTTGAAACAGGCGTTCACGTGAAGAGCGGGCCTGGTGAATCTGCATTGTGATATACAAAAAATATATTTCTGGCGTTGTACGGGAAGGACAGGGATTGCAGCAAGGGCAAGCCATGTGCGAGGCAGCGCGCTCTGAGACGGCGAGCAGTGGCGAGCACACTGGGCAATCCCGATTTTAAGCTTCGATGTGACGTGATTTCGGTTGCTGAAAACAGAAAAAAAAAGATGCTTCCATATTGGACATGTTCTTTTTACTCAGGGGTCGTGCGCCGAGCGAGTCGTGCGACAGACAGCGTTCAGAGAGGCATTGGCACACATTACGGGGACTCATAGGGGGCTCAAAGGTCAGGCCAGGGTGGGCTGAGGGGTATGTTGCGAAAGGAAGGGCCGGCAGCGGAGAAGAAGGGATCGAAAGTTATGGAACATAGCGACGACCCTGAGGGCAAATAGGGCTAGGGCCAAACAAGAAGCAAACACATAGAACCAAATAAAAAGAGGCAGCTTCAGCCGTTCCTCTATCCCTTCCTTCCTAATTTCTCTCCACCGTTTGCGTTGCACGCAACTTTCTCTCTCTTAGTTCTACTTTCCTGTATGTTTTTCTCCTTCTTATCTTACTCTCTCTCATCCCTCCATAGCTAACGTCGCGTCCCGCAATAATGTCTGATGCCGCCGCTGCCCCCGTTGTTGCCCCCGTCGTTGACGAAGTCAAGCCTGTAGAGCCTGCCCCTGTTGTCGAGGCTCCCAAGGTCGAGGAACCCGCCGTCGCTGCTGTCCCAGTGCGTTTCTTTCTATTTCCTCGTCTTCGCTGTTCTGAGAGTTCCTTCAAAGGCCGAGACCCCTGCCCCTGCCGCCGCCGAACCCGAGGCACCCGCTGCCGTTGCTGAGGAGCCAGCTGCTACTCCAGCTGCCACCGAAGAACCTGCCAAAGACGAAAGCAAACCTGTACGTAACATCGTCGAAGCCCCTTGGTTTCAACTCATTTCTTTGTTATCTCCTTATGTAGGCCGAACCTGAGGCTAAGAAAGAAGAGAGGCCCAAGAGCCCTAGCCTGCTCTCCAAGCTGCTCGCTCCTTTCAAGGATGGCAAGTCCAAGGCAGAGAAGAAGGTGAAGGCGCCCAAGAGCCCCAAGAAGGAGAAGAAGAAGGAAGAGGCCGAGGTAAGTTTTACCTGTCGGTTTGCCTTTGATCTGTCGCCTTATCTTTATCGCAGGCTGCCCCTGCCACCGAGGAGGTTGCTAAGGAGGAGCCTGCCACTGAGGCCCCTGCTGCTGAGGTCGCGAAGGAGGAAGTCGCAGAGCCCGTCAAGGAAACGTAAGTCCTGTTATAATCTTTAGAGTAATACCAAGTTCTCATGGAAATTTTCTTAGTGAGACCGCCCCTGTTGCCGAGGCTCCTGCCGCTGAGGAAGTGAAGGAGGAAAAGGTTTGTTTTATTCTGTTGCTAATACCTTTTTTCTTTGTTAAATTCGTCTTCAGAAGGAGGAGAAGAAGGAAGAGAAGAAGGAGGCTAAGGCTGCCAAGGTTGGCCGCCGCCTCTCCGCCCGTGTTGGCGACTTCTTCAAGGCCAAGCCCAAGGCTGAGGTCGCAACCCCTGCCAAGGTTGACGAGCATCCGCCTAAGATCGATGAGCCCGTTCCCGTTGCACCTTTGGAGAACCCTGCCTCGGAGCCTGCTGCTGCTCCAGAGGTAACACCTGAAGAACCTGCCAAGCCTCTTGAGGCTGCACCTGCTGTGACACCCGTTGTCGCTGCTGCTGCTTAAGTGGTTTTTATTCGTTACTTTCATTGGCACGAACTCCATTTTCGACGATTTTGACGAGCCTCTTCTATTACCCATATCTTTGTCTTGACCTCTTACATACCACATTCCAAATCTCGTGGATTCATACCGTTTAACCATGTTCGCGTCCTTTCGCATATGATACGCTCGGATGGGTTCCTTTTGCTTTCTTTCCTTCATGATGTTTACGACTAGTCACCGCCCTTTATACCTAATACTCGATCCATTCACATTATCACCCCAATACCCATAGTGCTTTCATTGGATCGTGCTCTCATCGTTTAGGTCCCTTAATACATTGGTTTTTACTTTATATCTGTCCTTGCATCGATGACTCGGCGGAATATCCGGACTTGCACTAATTCAGTAATTATGAGTCATTGACAATAAGGGATTAGATCATTTTCCAAAATCTACACTCCTACAATGGCTTCAAAACCTACAAGTTCGGGCAAGGAAAAGCTGATAGACGAGGAAGAAGAGATCCTTCAAGCTGTTATTCTGGCCGATAGCTTCAACAAGCGATTCCGACCCCTCACAACAAGGAAACCTCGCGTACGATGATAATCTTTCTTGGAAACCGCATCATGAACACGATTGTTACAGTGCCTTCTCCCGATCTGTAATGCCCCTCTACTTGATTGGACATTCGAAAGCCTTGCGCTTGCTGGCGTCCAGGAGGTCTTCGTGATATGTAGATCTCACGCTGAACTTGTCAAAGACGCAATTAAGTGAGCTTTGGAAGGCTCGATAGCTCTCACTTATCCTGATCTCGACTCTTATTCATTGATTCGTAGGGAATCAAAATGGTCAAAACCTGGCTCTGGGATGAAGATTGTGCCCATTATGACGGCAAAGGAGACCTTCTCCCCGGGCGACGCCATGCGAGATATCTACACCCGCGGACTAGTGACTTCTGATTTTGTGCTCGTCATGGGCGACCTCGTGAGCAATATTCGCATCGACGAAGTCGTGCGAGTGCACAAGGAGCGCAGGCGGACGAACAAGGACGCGATCATGACGATGGTTGTGAAAGAGAGCGGTGCTAGGCATCGAACGAGGTGCGTAGGTGGTTTCCCTCCCTTTGAAATGGGAAAGATTGAATTCTTTACTGATTTTAATACGGCTGGTCTGGGTTAACAGGGCTCGGGGTGAATCCTCTCTGTTCGTGCTCGACCCAGAGACCTCAGAGTGTTTGCATTATGAGCACATACAGGGATACCCAAAAACAAAAGCAATCGATATACCACGCGAGATTTTGGCAACCCATCGCGAAGTCGATATCCGCAACGACTTGTTGGACTGTTCCATTGATGTTTGCTCGGTCGAGGTTCGTACAATGTCATTATCTCTCGCTCTCTGCCTAACCCTTCTTGCGACTCTTATTTGACAGGTTCCTTCTCTCTTCCAAGATAACTTCGATTACCTAGATATCCGCCGTGACTTTGTGCATGGAATCCTGACATCCGACATCCTCATGAAAAGTATTCACTGCTACATTGCGAAAGACGGATATGCTGCTCGTGTGCAAGACACGCGCAGCTACGAATCAATCAGGTAACTAACCTTTGCCCTTGTCATTTCCACATGGAAAATTTTGACGTCGTTTATTTTTTCAGCAAAGACATTCTGTCAAGATGGACGTTCCCATTAGTTCCAGATGACAATCACCCGGGCGGTCACATCTACGAACATACGCGCGGTAACCGATACATCGCCAAGGATAACACCGTCGTACTTGCGAGGTATATATTTCATACCTCTATCTTTCCCACAGCAAAAATAGATCGCGATAACATTCATGCTCACCATGTTTTTTTCTCTTTCTATTTCGCAGGACCTGCAACATTGGGACTAACACGCTTATCGGGTCCTCCACTAAGGTGTCAGAAAATGTGACCATCAATGCCTCTGTGATAGGCCAGAACTGCACGATTGGAGCCAGCTCAACTATCAGCAACTCGTATATCTTCGAAGACGTCACAATTGGTGCTAATTGCAGCATCGAGCGGAGTATAATAGGCGCTGGAGTCCAGATAAAGGACGGTTCGAACATCCCAAATGGCTGTCTGATCGCTGAAGGTGTCGTCGTGGGACCGAATGCCCAACTGGAGCCCTTCGAAAGACTCTCGGTAAAGCGCGATGAGGCCGATGTCGAGGCTGATGAGGACGATGATGATTCTGACGTGGAGGAAGTCGAAGCTAGTATGTCTGCTTGCATGGTTCTTCCGGTCTCACACGACGCTAACCAATATCTCACTCCGACAGACCAAGACTCAATTGACAAGACTGCGCTGGGAAAAGATTCTAACGCGATTGTCTGGCCGAGAGGGCCACCTGACGAGGAAGACGATGAAGAAAGCCCCGAGAACTACAAGAATTTGCGCTTCATGAGCCTTGGTGCGAATTCCACAAATTTTATTTGGTCCTTACCTTTTTACCTCGCCTTTTTTCCATTTACAGGGGATAATGCTTCCGATATTGACATTTCGGATGGCGAATCATCAGCATCGAGCGACGAGGAAAGTTCGTCCGATGAAGATGACGATTTCCACGAGCGTGAATCGCTGTCAGGACTGTCTGATGCATCGATATCGATCCCACTTGGTATGCCCGCTACTTCCGGGCTGATGGCAGACGCGGAATTCCGGACGGAAGTCACTCAATCGCTTGAGCGCGCATTCGCAGAAGGTCACTCTGTCGACAATGCAGCTGTAGAGCTGAAGACGTTGCGGATGGCGAGCAATGTTCCGTTGACCCGCGTCAAAGAGGCGGTCGTGGCAGCCATCGTGGAAAAGATACCCCTTGTCGATGGGGATGCTGCGGTCCAGCGCAAGGAGATTTCCACCGTCATTGGTCGGTGGGGAGACCTCATCAACAGGATTGGAGGCGTGGACCCGGTGGAGACCGTCGGCATCCTACAGGTAAATTTACTCGTGTATCTGACATCTTGATACTGATCTCTGAGACGAAACTACTACGACAACTAGGCGCATTGTGCAACATCTACACGAATGCCGTTATTTGGACAGATCCTCGCGGCCCTTTACCAGGAAGATATCGTTGAGGAGGATCACATCCGGGCATGGCACATTATTCCAACTTCAAAGGGAGAGGATCGCCAAGAGGGTGTCGAAACGGACAACTTCCAGAAAGCCTGGATGATTGGCTCACAAATGATTCAGCAGTTCGACGCTCAAGCAAGTGGATCGGAGAGCGAGGACTCGGAGGAGGAACCACCAGCTCCAAAGGCGGCTCTTGCTGCTGTACCGCTGCCCAAACCGGTAGAGTCTTCTGAAGGAAGCTCCGAAGATGAAGGTAGTTCCGACAATACCGAAGGCTTAGAGAGTGAATCAGCTAGTGAGGATGTGAGCGCGAGCGAACCCTCTAGCGCTAATCCGAGCACCAATAACAGCGAGGACGAGAGTGAAAGCGAAGAAACTGGGGACGAATTATGACTTCGTAGATAGCGACAGGCCAAAAATATAGAATTCAAATTAATGGATTAATGTATTGTGAATGGTATCATCCAAAGTGATAGGTATGCATAAAGTACAGGTCCATGCTCGTCGTGTGATAGATACATTCAGACCGAAAAGGTTTGGTTAATATTTCAATATGATGTATAAGGCTAGATGAAATTGTAAGGAAACGAGTTAGACAAGGCTGAGAGAAGGACGTGCCATGAACGATTCCTGGGCTAGAGACAGTATGTGAGTATTTAGATCGATTGACAAATGCTCCGCGGAGAACTTACATGTAACCCAATATCGTTAGTAGAATATTGATGAACTAGCAGGACGAGAGGTGAGCGAGACATGGGGTGTTTCTGGAGAAGCGACATACGAAATCGGCGTTGCAGCCCCTCTCGAGGAAGACGCCTAAGGGTGGGATGAAGACGGCGAGGATGATCTAGGAAAGAGAATGAAAAAAGCAGAAAAAAGCAGGAAGGAAAAGGGCGTACTTTGCAAATGTCTGAAGTAGTAAAAGCCATGGTAGATGGAGGAAAGAAAAGAGCGCCAGATCGAGGTCTTTATAAAGGGGTATATGGACTGACGTCATGGCTGAGATTGTGTCATCGGTCGGGGTTTGGCTATGACCTAACCAGAGACCATGGAGAACATTGGATATTCGGAAAGTGACGATCCACAGCGGCAATTCGACATATACTGGCCACAGCCATCGACAGCCCAGGCGCCACTCGTCTGTTTTATCCATGGCGGAGCATGGAGAGCGTAAGCAGAAATAGTCTGGCCCGTGTTCTCCCGCTCATCCACTTGGTCATTCAGCGAGGACAAACGTGATCATGCTCAGCTCGCCCGCAGTCTCGTCATCGCCACCGCGTGCCCAGTAGCCGTCCCAAATTACCGTCTTACACCATCCGAGAATGCCGATCCCCAGTTCCATCATCCAATGCATGCCGAGGACGTTCTGCAGTTCCTTGTCTTTGTCAGGAAGTGGCACCACGAGTCCTGTCCCTTCGACCCAGACAGACTCATCCTGCTTGGTCATAGCTGCAGTGCACATATGCTGTCGTCCATCTTCCTCAACTCGGATGTTGTGTCCCCTTCCTTGACACCTGCTCAAGATTTGTTGGCCTCCGTCAAGGCCATCGTGGTTTCCGAGGGCATCTACGATCTAGACTCGCTCATAACACGCTTCCCCGGCTATCGCGATTGGTTCGTACAATCAGCCTTTGGTCCTTCCGAGTCCTATCCCCAGTTTTCAGTCCTTCGTTATCCTTTGCGGCCTTCGTCAGCGATCTCTTGGCTGTTGCTCCATTCCAGGGGCGATAGCCTCGTCGATATCCCCCAGACTGAGGCAATGCACACCCATCTCATGGAGATATGCCCTCAAGGAGTTTCTATCAACATCGATGAGCTTACCGATGAGCACAACGACATTCTCCGCACCGATCTTTACGTGAAGATAGTCAAGGAATTTACTGCTAAATTTATATAGTGACAAACATCCTTTCAGTGATATATCCGATACTATGTGTGTATATCTAGGGCAACACGACGCGTAAAAATCTATGATATGTGATCGAGCACCTTGTCCAAGACCTCAGCGGCGTGTTCGCAATCCTTCAGCGTATTATACAGAGGTGCAGGGGCCAGACGGATCACATCAGGTTCCCTTTCGTCGCCAATCACCCCATTCTTCGACAGATAATCGTACACTAGTTGCATGGTTCCCGATCCAACAGGTAAAAAAAGTAAAGACAATTGTGCTCCGCGCTGTGAGGCGTCTTCAGGCGTGATGATCGTAAACCCTGGCTTGGTTCCCTTCTGCGCGAGGTCGCTGGACGGAACATAATATTTCGACCGCTTCAATAGCTTTTCCAGCGCACCAGTAAGCTGAAGAGAACGCTCCCTCAGAGGTTCCATCATGCCAGCCTTTTTAAAGACGCGCAGTGAACCGAGGAGAGCGCCGACAGCAAGCGCCGACGGGTTTGACTGCTGAAATCCTTGGGCACCTTTGATCGGTGAGAATTTGGGTGGCATTTCAAAGCGTGTGGATAGCTCGTGCCCCCACCATCCGGCAAATCTGGGATAACAAACGAACATTACGTTGCAATCAGGCTTGAAAGAAAAAAAAGAGGACTCACTTTGGGTATTCAATTTCATGCCATTTTTCATGGATAAAGAGGCCGGCTATGCCTCCTGGACCGGAATTGACATATTTGTAGGTGCAAAAAGCTGCGAAATCTACGCCCCAGTCATGCAACGAGAGAGGCACGTTTCCAACGGCATGGGCGAGATCCCAGCCGCAGATACAACCCTAAAATCCAAGGAGATCAGTACATGCACCATGCAGGAAAAAGGAAGAGTAGGAAGGACAATGAAAGAGGGAAATCGTCCCCGTTGATGGGGCCAAAATTGTTATTATAATCGATTATGTGTACTGCGTGTCGGTGGACTGAATTCACCTTATCTTGCGCCTTCTTTGTGATTGACTGCATGGGGAACCACTGTCCGGTGTAGTACTGAATCCCACTGAATAAAACGAGGGCAATCGAGTTTCCTTCCTTTTCGATGGTTTCGAGAATATCTTCTTCTCTAAGTATATACTCCCCTTCCCGAGGAGACAGTTCGAGAATAGCCGTTACTGGGTCCAGACCATGTGCGAGGGCCTGCGATGTAAAAGCATACTGAAATTAATGGTAGTGGAATGATCAGTAAAGTTCTCTTCACTTGCGCATTGCGAAAAGGAGTTGGCGTACTTGATCCGAGGGAAAAGCATGGGCTTCGCAAAGAATCTTGAATCGAGTAGCAGTCGGCTTATAGAAAGAGTCCATTAAGAGATGCAAGTTATTCGTCAACGTGCCCATGCAGGCAACTTCTATTTCATTTGCCCCTGTGAGCCAGAATGTATGTGTAAGTCCCGCCTTGGCGTAGATTTAATAGACGGGGAAAATAACGTGCCAATGAGCTCTGCAAGAAGGGTGTTGACCTCATCGCAGCATTTGGTCCACGGGCGGTCCTGGGGGTGCGCAAAATGCCCAGTGACGGCACTTTAGAAAATGTCATTTCATTTCAAGTTCACGCCGGGCATGAATGAGAAAAATCGAAAAGATGGCGAGATTGCAAAGGTGAAAGTAAATAAAGTTATTAACTGTCATATTCCAAAGGGGGAACCAAGAGGTCCTGCGGATATGAACGAAAAATGCCTCACCGTGTGCTCCATGCGTGCAACTCTTCTTGAACGAGAGTAGATGAAGACTTGGACATTAGTCCAAGGGAGTTCCCACACAAGTAGGTGCAATTGTTTTCTAGAAGAAAAGGAAAGGCAACGTTGCTCAGTAACTTAGTTTGAAGAGAAGATATGAAAGTGTTATGAGTTTACATACCACCGTCATTTCGCAAGGTCGCTCCGATGTCGTTGTTCTTGGGCACGAGGAAGTCGTCGCTCAAGGAGATATATAGGTTTTGTTCAGCGGACATACTTGGAGATGGTGGTTGAGGTGAACGATTGTTGGGGGAGAAATTTACGACCATCCATTGCCTGGATTTAGATCCGGACCTATGATCTGAGAAGAAGGTTATGCATAGATTAGATTACGGTTTTGGTGATCTAATCTAGCCGGCAACGATCGGGACGGATGACATACTCAGCCAGATCTCTTCGAAAAATCGCGTCGTTCCGCTTTAAGTTTCAGCGAAGAAACCGAGTTGTTATAATGCGCTTGCTGACTACTGCATGTCGTGCTCATCACGATAACCGGCAACCGTAGCCAGCTATCCCTATCGTTTCACCATCTACTATGCAAGCCCCCAAGAAGGCGGTCATCGTCGGGGCAGGTCCTGTGGGCTCCCTCGCGGCACTGGCCCTCGCTAAGCGTGGGTGGTCTGTCGAACTTTATGAAGGACGCCCAGGTGAGAGCGACATCCGTTTTTAGGCTGTCTTGTTCGCCTGTAGCTAAATTAAATGTTTATTCCCTAATTGTCAGACATGCGCCTCGCCTCATCCAAAGCAGCCACCGGACAGCGCTCCATCAACCTCGCTATATCACACCGTGGCATTGCAGCTTTAGAAGCCATTGAGCCCGCTGCGGCCCAGCGATTCCTGCAGCATGCCATACCTATGCGCGGACGCATGATCCATAAATTATCCGGAGAATTAGACAGCCAGCTTTATGACAGAGATGGACAGGTGCGTGGAAGGATGTCCGAATTTCTACCACACAAACTTACAAATGCACCCCATTATTTTTGTTTTCTTTGACAGTGTATAAATTCCATCGACAGGGCACTCCTTAATGAAGGATTGTTGGAAGAAGTGACCGCTTCCCCCAACATCCGTGTATTTTTCAATCATAAAGTCGTTGCGGCCGATTTTAATGAGAAGACTATGACGATCCATAATTCCTCTTCCAAGACGGATTTTTCTGTCGGTTTTGACCTTTGCATCGGGGCAGACGGCAGTTATTCTGTTATTCGAAGACAGATGATGCGAGTGGTTAGGTAATGACTGTCTTCTTTCCATGTTCTGTTGCTGATATTCTCCTGTTTTTTCCCATCAACTCTCCCTGACACCAATGTTCCGTTAGAATGAATTATCAACAGGAATACATCAGGGACGAATATCTCGAATTGAAAGTGCCGGCAGGCCGGGACAACTACGGCGAACCGACATTCCTATTCGACCCAAACCATCTTCACATCTGGCCTCGCCACTCGTTCATGCTAATCGCCCTCCCAAACAAAGTAAAGTCCCGTGTGATATTTATGCTTTCCAGTTCATTAATATATTCCTGTCACAAGGATAAAACATTTACTTGCACTTTATTTGCACCGTCTGCCGAGCTTGATCGCCTCAGTAGCCCCGACAGTATACTCTCCTGGTTTAAATTATATTTCCCTGACGCTGCCCGCGCTATTGGCGAGAAATTGTTGGTGGAAGATTTCTTGCGGAATCCAAGGAGTCCTTTGATTTGCACAAAGGTAAATTTAATTTGTCTCGTGAGCGAGCGAATGTGATAGTAACCACTCGAGGTATTTTTGGCAGGCAAACCCGTACCATTACAAAGATCGAGCCATTATCTTGGGAGATGCAGCACATTCGATGGTCCCATTCTACGGGCAAGGCCTAAACGCGGGTCTAGAGGACGTTAGAATTTTTTCGACGCTCTTAGATGGGGAAGGCGTCTCGTCAGTGGCTTCGATCTATGATCCCCCAAATGACCATGATCGACGCTTAGCCAACGCACTTCAACGTTATACAGAAACTAGACACGAGGATCTCATCGCCATTTCAGATCTTGCTATGAATAATTAGTACGTCTTGTCTGTTGACTTCGATTTCGCTGGAACAGATGTTGATATCTCTACTCCAGTGTCGAGATGCGACATTCAGTAACACAACTCAGCTATCAGTTCAAGAAGACTCTAGACAACCTTTTATACTCCCTTACTTCGCCCCAGGTGGTTTCCTTGGCGTCTCTTAACCCAATACTGGCTGGCCAACCTTACGCAGCAAGCAAACCTGAAGGTTGGCTTCCATTATATACAATGGTCACATTCCGGCCGGATATCAGTTACGCTACTGTAAAGAAAAAGGCAGCACGTCAGGCAACCATTCTTACTGGGCTAAGTTGGATAGGAGTAACTGTCTTTGGAGCGGCGGGAGCGTGGTTAATGTGGTCAACAAGGGAAATGGTGTTAAATTTATTTGCACACAAGTAAAATGAACGTCAAACCTTGTTATCCCAGAACAGCGGATATGATTCCGATATATCGATCTTCCAGGAAATTTGCTGTTAAATAAGTGCCAGGAAAGAATATTATTGGATGAAGGACTCCAAAAGTAGGGCTGAATCTAGAAGGCGGTGGAAGCTCACCAATCGCGTCAGCGGTCCAACTATCTTCCCATGACTTCTTTAACCAGGTTGTTGATTCGTTTTCCCTTCCAGTTATTCGTCGTCATATCTCCGAAGAGGGTGTTGAACATGAGGCTCACAGAACTTGTAAAAGAAAGTCGATTATACAAACGACACACCTGATCTAGACGATAATATGTTCGTATGTACAACTCCATAAATAAGCGACGTGGAAAGCAGGGAATATTCCCAAATATATGTCCGTTCTTGTAAGTTCAACTTTGCGAAGAAAGTTTGAGGCGTAAAGATAAACAAGGTTGAGGAATATTCATGTCGGTCATAAAGTTGCCTAGACTAAGGATGCACAGCATAAGACGGAAGTTCAAGATAGAAGGGCGGGTAACGACGATAGAAAGGAAAAAACGGTACGTCGAAGCGGAGGAGATTGAAGACCAACGTGGTCCTAAGCGGTCGCCTTTTTCGGAGGTCGTCCTCGTTTCTTCTTCACAACGCTCGACTCGCCTGCCTCTCCACTGGCCGTAGCTTCTCCAGCTGCGGGTTTAGGAGTCTTTGGAGGGCGTCCCCTAGGTCGCTTGGGGGGAGGTTCCTCTCCTGTATCCTCTTTCTTCTCCTGCACATAGGCCATCAACGTGGAGTTCTAAATAGAACGACTATAATGTGCTCACTTTTGGCGGACGACCGCGCTTTCGCTGAATCGTCGGCGTGGTTGGACTTTCCGCGGCAGAGGACGATGCGCCGGACTTCTTGTTCTTACTGCCCTTTGGACGACCGCGACCCCGCTTGGCAGGAGCAGTAGAGGTGCCTAGATGAGATCACCTCTCGCAATTAGTATGCGTGTTCCTATCGCGCTACATCGAGCTGAAATGCGAATGCGCATTGCCGGAGAAACCACGGAAGGAAAAGAGGGCTTACCTGCCTCAGCATCATCTGTAGCGTGGTTGGGATCTGCCAACTCGTCAACCGACTTGTCCACGGCCTCCTCCTGTGCGTCGTTCGGGGACGTCGACATTGGGGTCACAGACGCGCTATGGTTGTGGTAGGGGACGAGGGAGATTGAGCGCGCTGGGATGGAACTGGTTCGAGAAAGAGGAAAGGAAGTGGGGAAAAGGTGAGAGGGCCGGCTTTAATGAAACCAATTCTTTGCCGTATTTAGAACAAGTTGAAATGTATTGTTGTTTCCCTCGCGTGCATTTGGATTTTTATTATTATCGTTTTGAAGCAATCTTCCTGTTCGTAGACTTTTTACCCCTGATTTTGGGGGATAGTTACTCACGTAATGAAATGTTGTTTAATGGGAGAAAACCGAATTTGGCGGCCAGACAAGTGAACATGGAATGCTCGTCGTCCCCTGCTCGCTTTTTCATCACCGCCGATCAGAACATTCCTCTTATCTAGCCCGCCGCGGAGATCAATCATATCCAGCTGAGATTCAACATCCGTCGGCACCCCCGGCAACTGACACGACATCATCGTCTCCCGTACCACCACGTCCCCATGCGCGCCTGCTGCCTGCTCCTCGCATACCTCTCCGTCATCTCGGCTCGTCTGCTTCATTCTCTCCCAGAGGACTCCTATGCTTTCCCCAAATTCCGTGTTTCCTTCTTGAATGGTCTTCCTGTTCTCAACGAAACCGCAGAACGATGGATGCGAGATGGCCTCCGCGGCGGGGAACAAGAGTTTCTAGATCAGCCGTGGAAGGAAGGTGACTGGCACACCCCTTCACATCTAAAAGAGATTGGTTCTGGCGATGCAACCGAGCAAAAAGAACCTGTACGAACCTCGCAGCGTTTCCGTGATCCAACTCTAAATCGTGAATTCTAGACACCACAGTCTTCTGCCTCTGCGAACTATACCCTCGAGCACATGAAGATGGGCCAACGGGACTCGTATCTCTGTCTCATACCCAAACCCCTGGATAATATTCCTACTGTTCCAGACGACGATTCCGATGCCGATGTGACCCCCGCACGAAGCTGGTCCCTGCTCCAGCCACTCGCCGGAACATGTCTTTACGTGTGTTCTCGCTTCACTTCGGAATGTCGGTCCACTCTAACCTTGATACTTTAACCCAAGCACCGTCAAGGCTGGTTTACCTACTCGTACTGCCACAACGACGAAATCCGACAATTTAAAGAAGTGGTTCCCGCGCAATCCCGTTTTCCAGGTAATTGTCCGAACCTCTTGGCCTAATTTTCCATTCTCGTCCCCCTTCGATATTTTATTTTAGTTCTCCGACCAGAAACGCCGTGTTCTTCTCCCACCCCTTTTCCTTTCAACTAATCACTCAACTCAACTTCCTGGGTTCTCCCTGATTTCCTTTTTTTATCCGCGTTCTTATTTATTTTGACCATTATTTTCACATTTGGAAGCAAGCGCACGCCTTGGCAATCGCTTCTTCAGAAATCCACCCATGCGTCAACTTTCGCGGCTGTTTCCCGGGACCACCTTCTTACTTGCTTGCATTCAATCTTCGTGACCTTATTTGCTGATTTCTTTATTCCTGCAGGGACGCAGAAACCAGAAGAAGACCCTGGCGTTAGTCCGTTGCGTTATCATGGTCATTGCCTTTAATTGACGTTGTTCCTAATGCATCAAACAGTGGGATTCCTACACCCTTGGCCGCGCACCTCAAAATCCGGAGCCTGGGGCAGATCTGACAGTCGCCGAACAAAATGCCCAAACAGCCAATTTAGAGCTCGCCCGAAGTGCTGGTTCACGCTATCTAGTTCAAAGATGGGGTGACGGGAGCATTTGCGACAAGACCTTGCAAAATCGTGAAGTGGAAGTACAGGTCAGTCTCTTTCTCTCATGTTTTTGTCTTTCTTGCTTTTTTGCACACCGAAATTGACCATGAGCACCTGATTTATTTCCTGGCTTTTTTAAACCTCGGATTATTCGCTTGATGTCCCTTTTATTGCCCTTTTTTCCATCGACCCGTCAAACCCGTGTGCGTGTGCCGCCCTGTGGGCTAAACATAGTTCCACTGCTCGATGGAAATGACGGACCACATTTTGTTTGTGAAGGAAACCAAGACGTGTTCGTATGTAGTCGTCATACATACCCCTCGACTGTGCGGCGAGCCCGGATTCAAGTCTCGCCGCGACGCAGGAGGAGAGGCCGAAATTCGGTGCCGCGAGGTTGTTGACACAATACCAGAAGGACAGATCAAGCTACCCACAACTGATCACCCCGTCAAAGTCCCACTGCGCAAGACCGTCCTGCCTGCTGTGCCTGTGCCGAAAGGCAGCAAGGATGATCCGCTCACGGACAAGGAAAAGATATTCAATGACTTGCTACGGAAAACCTTGGAAGCTATCGTCAGGAGAAAGGACGGCAAACCCACCGGTTATGAGGAGGACGAGCTTGTCATCGAGCTTGCAGATGACGCGGAGGACGAAGTACTAGACAGTGACAGGCTCGTCGACGCGCTCCGCGCCGCTGGATACAACGTCCAGGCAGAGGTGGTCTTTCCTCGGCTCGACAAATCAAAATCGAAAATAAAATCCAAAGACGACAAACAGCCCGACAAGAGCAAGAAACAAGCCGGGAAGCAGTACGATCCACGCCGGGACGAGCTATAGCATAGATTCATCTGCCTGTTTGTATTTTTATGTATCGATGACCAGAAATATCTGACGGTTTTCATATACAAGTCGGATCCCATCGTCCTCATCTCTTCGAGATAAACGAATCGAGCGAAGGAATCTACGATCCTTTGGGTTATCGGGCTGCAGCATTCAATTCATTCCCTGAGCCTGCCATTTTTATTACAAGGAAGACCGGTACATAAGGGGCAGAACGGGCGCGCCTGAATGCTGGTGCGGGGTATCCAGACCAAG
Organism: Galerina marginata; assembly: GCA_023014335.1. Lineage (NCBI taxonomy): Eukaryota > Fungi > Basidiomycota > Agaricomycetes > Agaricales > Galerinaceae > Galerina > Galerina marginata. The sequence goes on along the minus strand of JAECYW010000007.1, from coordinate 491,514 downwards.
CCTTTGTTGCATATGAGGAGTCGACGTTAATGTGGCCCAAATTTTAGAGTCGGGTCCGGAGTTGCGTCAAGAATAAGTCACTGAGGTACGAACTTGATTACTGCTTGCAGTTGACTCTTGCACGATGGTGGTAAAATTAAACCAAGAGAATAATACGATCTAAAATAAGAGCCAACGAAGGCGAAGGGATAACGAAATGGAGTTCTCCGTGTGAATGCGAACATAACTGCCTTGAATTGGAGGCTTGGGAAGGTGGCTTATGGGTAGGTCGTATATACACCTTGCGAGCAAGCATGAGCAGGCGGACAAGTAGAAATCCAGGGTTGTGAATAGAATAGTGTGGGTATTCATTACTTTTCCAGTGTACACGGTGTGCTTGGAGAGAAAAAAAGGGTGCATAAAGATGTGCTCCACCTTGCCTTGAAGTGACGAGCAAAGGAAGAGGAATAGGATTTGGGATAACATATAAACAAGGTAAGTAACGCAACAATAGAGATCTAATGATGTAAAAAAGAACAAAAGGCAAAGTAGGAAGGCAAAGAAGCAATGGGTCTGTGAACAATAATAAGAGGGCAAGGCAGGGGATGCCGGAAAGAAGTGAGGTTGAATAGGGAAGATAGATAATAGATATGTATATACGTATATCCATGGGTCTGGGTCGTTGAACGAACAACCATGAACGGATCACAAGTGTTCGGGTCAGAGAGAGGGAGGGCATGATTTAATTCCAATGAGACCGGATTGGTGGAGAGAACAAGGGGACGAACAGGTGGCAAACGAAGACAAATGCAAATTAAAACAGCAGGCAGGTCCGCGACGCGATAGAAGGCGAAATGCAAGCAAGCAAAAATCGAGATGGCCGACCGAGAGCAAAGAAAGAATCAAAGAGCATGCCTATACCTGCCTTTCCACCCTCGCTTACACAAACGCAGTCGCCACGGCCAGAGTGAATGCCTCCGCATCTTATTTAAAAGAACTTGCGTTTCCCTTGCTTCTCATCCACAGCAACCTTGATATGCAGATGCCCAGGCACGACTCCCACCTTGGAACATGGGTCAACACTCCTCAGCCAATCGTCCCCATCGTCCTCGTCCTCCTCGTCGTGATCGTCATGGTCCACACAATACCCCGCATGCGAGTGGAACGACCCATCCGCACCACCTGCAGCCGCCGCCTTCGCCTCAAGCCCCACAGGGCAACCACACAGCAAGCTGCTTGTCTTGCCACGGCCTTTGAGCAGGTCCGTCAGCGTACACCGCGACTCGGGCTCGACGAAGAGCATCCGTCGGAGAGCGGGCCGGGTTTCACGGGGCAGGAGGCGGAAGATGGACTCGGAGCCGCCGCCGTGAAAAGTGGTTACGCTATCCGAGCGTTCGCGCTGCCGCTGCTTGGATGGGCTCGTCTTGGGTAATCGCGCAGGCGGCGGAGGGAGCGGCGTATGTTGTTGAGCGATCATGGTGGGCGTTGGCGGTATCACCTCCGGTGTGGGCGGTGCTTGCGGGGTGTCGTCTGCGGACTCGGATTCCACTTCGATATGAATGTCCGACACGATCGAGTTAACCCCTCCCGTGGCTGTTGATGAAAAGTGGTCCACAGAGGCGGCACGGTTGCGCAGGGGTCTAACCGGGAAATGTAAATCCGAGGGCAAACCACGGGGCGTCAAGAGATCGTCCTGCAAAAACGGACTCAAAGGAAGCGACTCTGTCGAATTTCCTGGTCGGGCAAAATTCAGCACAGAAGGATCCATTTCCTGGGGGCTTTCCGATGTGTATAGCGCATTGAGATTGGGCAAGGTTGTTGTGCTGTGCGATGGCGGATGCGAGATCTCAAGAGATTCTAACAGATGGCTCTTCCGTCGGTCCTCGTCCTCCTTGAGCGTGGCAAGGCTACTTGCACCGTTCCCACTTGCAAAACGAGACGGCGGGTCTGTTATAGATGTCGACTGCGAGTCTGATCCTGAAGAATTTGTGGATAGTGAAGTCGTTTCTGATGAGGTGCTCGTGCTGCTGCTAGAGGCCTCTTGTTCGGGTACGGAGGTACTGCTTCGATCGCGGGGTTGGACCCTTATTTGATCGGAATGGGCATTGGGGGGTAGAGTGGACCCACGGACAGGGATCTTGCGACCCTCGAGCTTTGCAACCCTGGGTGGGGGTTTTACAGAAAGGTCAGGATGGGCAGCAACAAAAGCCTTGAAGCTGGGGTCGGTCTTTGCATCAGGAATTTTCCAAGGGAACCTGCGAAGAACCATGCACAAGAAGATAATAGCTAGACTCCAGACGTCAGTCTTCCTCGGGTCATAGGCCTCATTGTTGAGGACTTCAGGCGCAAGATAAGGATCGCTGCCGACTATACCTGTAGCGGGGGTGTGAGCCTTGCCGGGATAATGAAAAACAGTCGCTGTGCCAAAGTCAATGAGTTTGACGACGTTGTCGGACGTCATCACACAGTTGTCAAGTTTGAGGTCACGATGGGCGAGGCCCATTTCGTGGAGGTACTCGACGCCATCGCATATTTGACGGAAGACGCAGTAAATCTCTGGACGACACATTTTACCGGACATGACGACTGAGAAGAGATCAAAAGGGGCAAACTCCATGACCTGAACATGAAATTAATGAAATGAACGGGACAGGGAAAAATAGATAAGACCTCATAATAGTGGCCATGGTCAAAAACGATATCGACGGTCTCTATGATGTTGGGGTGCTTGAGAGTGGAACCGACGCAGAATTCTGCGGTAACTTTTTTCTGATACTCCTTTTCGGACTCGCCGCTGCGTTTTGGACGAAACTCCTTGACGGCATAAACATGGCCGCCGTTCTTGCCCTTGATAAGACGGACGGTGCCACCAGCGCCGCTACCGAGGACACGGCCCCACTTGCCGTACTTTTTAGAAAGATGGGCTTGGGTTGCGTCATTGAGAGAGGCGATGGGATGTGGGTTGTGGTGGGGAACAGGGATGGGGTCTGCGGAACTGAGGGATGAGGAGGGGGAGGGGGTTCGGTCCTTGCTCTGCTTGACGGGCTTTGGAGTGCGGGGGGCGACGGGGCTGGAGTCTAGGAAGGAATTGCGGCGGGGCATTGGGGAAGCGGGGCTCTGTAGATTAGAGTGGGGAGGGTGGTGCGGATGGGGCATGTGGTGGTTAAGGAAGCGCTTTAGGTCATGCAGGGGGCCGTGGTGCTTGTGGTCGTCGTGGTCGATGAGGGACGGCTTCCTGCCAAAGCGGAAGCGAGACGAGCGGGCAGAGATATCGGACTCGCGACTCGGCGACGAGCTTCGGCGGGGCGACTGAAACGGCGGGTGTTAAATAAGGACAGACGGTGAGCGGAACACGTACCTCGACGTCGAGCAAACTGGGAGAACTTGTGCTGGCAGGGGGACGCCAGTCTGGGTCGACGGTGATAGACATGGCGGGGACGATGGCGGCGAGTTGGATGAAAGAGAGAGCCCTGTGGACGGTTGGGGACGAGCGCTGGGTAGCCATGTGACGACAATCCCACTGATGCTCTCTTCAAATCCTCTTTGTCAAATCAGTCAGCCACCCATCCGATGCTTTCCGATCTCGGCATCCTGCCGCAATTTCATATCCAAAGCTCTCCTACTACTATTCGCAAGTTGGACTCAGCGCTCGACCCCTTGGCAGTACTCACCTCTAACTATATTTAGATTTCTTCCAAAGCCGAGCATTCAGCGTCCTACGCTGCGTGGGGATTAAGTAACACCGCACAACCATGGCGGGGATGCGGGCTATCTAATCCGTACCTCCTTCAAATGTCCACATGGACCGTCGGTAAGTACGCGCATCATACCTAATAGGAGTCCTCATTACTGACGCGTTTAACTTCAGCCCCATGCCTGGACTGCACCACTTACTAGCGTGCCAAGTTACGCTAATATATGCGTCGTTACCTAATGTCCTTCATCTAAACGCCCGTGTCCGTGTCCGCTCGCGTGTCCGAGCCTTGGCACGCACCAAAACTCGCTTCAATCAACACGCAACACCGCGCTAAACCTCCTCCAGCCCTCTTGGCTTTGCGTTAGGCTTTTTACTTTCTTAAACAAGTCGACAATCCACAGTTCGACGACGTCAACGTTTTCGAGTCTCGACGATCAGATCCTGCCAACTCGAATGACATGTCACGCTACGGCAAGCCATGCATCTCCATCTCCATCTCTCCTCGTCATTCCCATAATCAAAAAAATATATCTCGTTACTCTACCCCGACCCCGACTGCACTCTGAGAAGAACGAAGCACACATTTTCGACAAGGCCACGATGACGGGTCATGTCCCTTCATAAGTTAAAGCAGACAGAATCAGATGCCGCAATTCATCATCATCGAGAGATAACCGTACTTTATACTCGGGTTCTCCATCCACCAGCCATCTCTACCATCTCAGATTGGCAGCCTTCTGGCCTCCGAATCACCTCGAATCACCTCCGAACTCGGCAGCCACTGCGTCCTCTCACTTAGGAGCATCGACGTCCCAAAATAACACCCAGTTACCCACTGGCAACTGCGCTTGCATAACAGATACAACAAACCTTGAAACAGCATTTCATCCCAGCGGCGCGCACAGAGTAAATTCCCAAGATCTGTGCTATACTATTACATGACGTACCAAACCCACCACTCGTGCGGCGTTGGTGTCGAAACATCGTCAATAGTCCCATAAACCCCCGGAGTTCCTATGACTCCACCTGCCTCCACTGGACCACGGCGCACGCCATTGAAAAAATGTAACACAATGTCCTTCAGCAAATATATCCATTTGGCACCCGCTTCGCCAGATCTCCCCCTCACATTCCGATCCGGATTCCGTAGTCCGTCCGGACGAAGAGAATCCAGACAAAAAGAAACAAGAAAGAAAACAGGTACTCACTTATGTTGTTATAGATAACAGCACTCCAAAATCAAAAAGTCCGTCAGAAGAAAAAATACACGCCTGTCCATTTATGCAGACATATAACATACGCTCTTCAGATGATCCCTTTACTTATTGTTATTAAATAACCACGTCGCTGCAGCTGGAAAGAGGCGCATCGTCGGACCTGACCTGTGGCGCACCTCAAGCGCAGAGGGCAGTCATCCGTCCAAAGATCTGACCACTGACAATATTAAACGGTGACATGCCGCGCGACACATGAAAAAGTCCCAATAGGACACTGCGGTCCGAACGAATGGAAATTTTAATCCTCTCGTAAGCCAGCCATCGGCTTGCCGCATCGATGGATAGGAATGGGATATTCCCAAAAGCGAATATCTGCACGGACTTACTCAAAGTATGTACGCACGAGTCCAATAGATACCGACGGGCGGCTCGACCTTGCCCCTTCCAGCGTACCACTTTTGGAGTCCTGGCAAGACCTGGATGATAAATTCAAGAGGAATGCTGAAAAACTACGGCTGTCAGCCCGGGACTCCGAAAACACCAATCTCTCCATGCTTTGCAAACCGGCTGATAGATAAGAGCGGGGGCCTCATCCCGCTCATACGATACTGATGAGGTATGAGGCCAATATAATAAAGCCCCACGATCCGGAATGATATGATATACCAAGAAACCCACCACGCTTCTTAAGACTTCAGCACTTACAAGCGAGATCGATCGTGGCATTCGTCGATTCAATTGGACGAGGATCTACTGCAATGCTTCTAGCCTTCTTAAATTTGTATTGAACTTCAGTCTTCGCGGTCCAATTGTGAACATCAAGGAGATTCAGAACTATTCAAAATCGGACGGTCTCTCAGGTGTCAATGCAGGCGCAGATAATATTATTCCATGCAGGAATAAATAAAATCTCCATCCACGTCCACGGAGTTTTATTATCGCATGTATACAACGCGGAGAAACCTAGTACAATATTCGATGATTTAGGATCCATTTTTTCTTCTTCCAAGGTAGCTCTCACCACAATAATTATATGGAGCAGCCCGATACACAACTCCGCAGAATTGATGCAAGTCTGGACACCTAGCCCAAATCATCCGCATCGCGCTTCCGTTTCATCTCCCGCGAAACTTTATGTTGCGCCGCCTCGTGCTTGGCAAGTTCTGCAGGCACCTTCGACACCGGGCTCTTCGAAATTTCTGAAAGACAAGTATAGATCGTTAGCACATGGTGTTTACCAAGAAGAGAAACGAAAGAAGTCGAACCTTGTCTCAAGTCGTACCTGAACAAAAAGCAAATTTAATATTTCGTCAAGACGGAGGCAACGCAGGGAAATGTTGGGTACTCACATGACTTCGTCGTCATCATTTGTGAGGAAAGTAATAGCAATACCCATTTTTCCGGCACGTCCAGTACGACCTAGGATAAGTATTAGAGAGCGTCGCGTTAATGAGTACCATGGAGCAAGACGTACCAATACGATGAACATATGCCTCAATCGTGCTTGCCATCTGGAAGTTGATTACGAGACTGACATCTTGGACATCAATACCACGACCAGCCAAATCCGTAGCCACAAGCACGTCCGATTCGCCACTGCGCAAAGACTGCAGCGATGCTTCTCGTTGCTCCTGGTTTTTTCCCGAATGCAGAGTCGCAGCGCTCCACTGTGAAAAAGTGAGCATAGCCATATAGAGGCAAAAACAAATGACGTACGCCTGCGCGTGAAAGGTCTTTGGCGACCATATCGGCAGTTTTCTTCTGGTTGACAAAGACAATAATCGGAGACGCGAATTGGCCGCTGTTGAGAATTTCGAGGAGCTTTTGTCTGAAGATAAAATAATTATTTTCCGTCGTATCTGTGTCCATAGGTCCGTACTCACTTTTTCTTCTCGTCTCCACTGACGAATTCTACCCGTTGCTCGACAGTATCCACAGCACGTCCAGCTTCACCGATGGTAATGACAGCCGGCTTCTTCAGGTACTTTCGCGCGAGTCTCTCAACGGCTGCAGGCATCGTTGCAGAGAAGAGGGTCGTGACTCGAGTTCGCCCTTTCTTTACCAATGTTTCTCCGTCGACGTCCATTTGTTCACCTTGGTCCTCTCCTTGCATCGTCTCGCTCGGAAGAGCATCCAAGATGAAAGTTAAGTCATTCTCGAACCCAAGGTGCACCATACGATCGGCTTCGTCCATAACGACGTAGCGGCACTGCGATAGGACAAGCACCCGTCGTTCGATGACATCTTTTAGACGACCTGGTGTCGCAATAATAATCTCAGCACCCTCTCTGAGGTTAAATTGCTGTTCTTCGACTGCACGCTGAGCATAAACATTATTAAAATAGGCTTACTTAGCGGATAAACGGAACACTCACCCCTCCTACAATGGAGACACATTTGAAACCCAATGGAGATGCAAATTTACGGGCTTCGCTTTCGATCTGTTGCGCCAGCTCACGTGTAGGCGCCATGATAAGCGCGTACGGACCAAGATGTCGATTATCATCCGTGAAAAGTGGGAGGTTTGAGATGAAGGACAGCATGGGTATGACAAACGCAGCAGTTTTACCGGACCCTAGAGTAAAATAGAATGAGTATGGAACGGAAACGAGTCAAAATACGTTCGAGTTACCAGTTTCAGCAATACCAATGATATCACGATTCTGTAAACCAATTGGAATGGCCTGCCGTTGGATGGGCGAGGGTTCCTTGTAACCTATCCGTTCGATGCATTCTAAGATTGATTCCGGAATTGTAGACTCCTTCCAAGAGCGAAGAGGATGGGGAATAGCGCCACCTGATATGAACTTTGGTGAGAAGATATATAATATGAGAGAACGAAATGTCGGACCTCTTGCAGAGATACTAAAATCTTCTCTGAAAATACGCCAATCGCGTTCCTTCATTTCCTCCAGAGGCTTTTCGGTCCAGTGTCTGTCATCATATCCGGCTTTGGCGGCGTTCCTGCGTTCCATGGCATCAGCTAGTTGGACCCCACCAGGACCAGTACTCGAGCTCTTTCGGGGCCCGCTGCCTCCCCCATCATCCATACCAGCCAACCTCCCTCTTCCAAACATCACCTGAGCACCTTGCCGATTACTCCCAACAGCCACAGGAGAGTCTTCGGCAAAGGTGTCATCCTGCGCGTCCCAGTCAAAGACGAACTTCCTATCGTTCATCTTACGAATTCTACGTTTCTTCCTGTCAACACCGAGGTATCTGGATCGAATTGCAGAAAGGTCGGTATCAGTCATCGGAGGAACGTATGTTTCAGAGCCATTGGCGAGCACTGTGGAAGGCACGGGAGGGGGAGGCATTGACGCAGATGACATAGTAACGTCCGATGATCCGTTTGAAGGCTTTCCACGTTCAGCACGAGGGCCAGTTGGAACGTTCTGGTAGCCTTCGCGAGAACGTCTGTCCTCTTGAGCAGGGGCTGGGGGTGGTGGTTGCCTCCCACCTCTTGTTCCATCACGGTCTCTCCTTCCTGTCGTAGAACGATCCCCTCGGTCGCGGTCTTGGTAACGATCTTGATCTATAGTTCGAGATAGAAAGATAGAAAGGTAGATTTAATAAGAATAAAACCCACAGCAGAGAAGCACTGAAAGCACTGACATCGACCACCACCGCCACCACCGTAGTTGTTCCTGTCCCGGTGGGATATCTCCTCTGCTTCTTTTTCCAATAGCTCGCGATCTCGACGGGAAGCTTCGTTCTTTTCCTTTTCTTCCTTTATTTCCTGAGCCCTCTTAGCTATAGCGAGTTTAGCACGTTCCTCTTTCGAGAGAAACTTGGGCTGAAACATGAATCAATATAACATCATTTGGGACAGAAAACGCATGAACCGACCTTTGCAGCGGCTTCCTTCTCATCTCTTTGCTTCTGTAAAAGATTCTCGATTGACAGAGGTTCCGCACGGCGACTGTCCATGAGTGAGGATGGCGAGAGGAGTCAAACTGGATTGAATTCCGGTCCAACCAGAAATGTCAACTCCTTCCTTTTCTGGGTTGTCCTACCAGTGAAATCTTGGGTGCTATAAATTTAGTAGATTTATGTAAACCAAATTAGTACTCAACACCACTGCTTCGCTGGAACTACTACGAACAGACATTTCGTTTATTTTATAAAACTAAGGCGAATGGCTGAGGATGACTCTACAAGCCCAATGCTTCTCGACGACGAAGGCGCAATTACAAACCAGGTGCGATCCTGGTTGATCTTAAGTCCTTTGGATGACGATCTCCAGAGCCTAATCGATATCGATTTTACTGTAGCTAGAGACCTGCTTAAAGCACATATTCGCCAAATACTGTACCCCAGCAGTACAACGACCTTCTGTCGAAGATACGCCCACTTTACTTGCTCCCCCACCGAATGCATACCTATCAGGGGATGACCTACAAAGATGGGCAGTCGACACAAACGGGGAGCCATTCTCCGAGGAAACAAGAGAAGAAGTAGTCGAATCCTTCGACGTGACCGAGGACGGAAATTTGACGTATGCACTAGACCACTCTATTTTCGGACCAACCTGGTCAAACCTTGCCATATTTCGCATAGCTTCAAGGGTTTTCTGCAGCTCTACCAGCTACAAACAGAGAATGACGAGGCAGAAACTTGGAAGGATCTAGTGAGAGTCCTCCATAAGCTCTTCGACTAGTAGTAGTTGATAAACCATGACTTCCAGCGAAAGCACGGTTTCAATCAAAAACTCAGCCTGGCAACAGCCTCATAAAGCCTGCCAAGGATCGATCAAGGATCAAACAAATTTATTGCCTTCGATGTCGCAGGTAGTGTTTTGCAAGGAAAGGTCGATACTCCGTCAAAGATTACCTGCTGTAATTACAATCGCTACCGGGAATCTTCTGTGTGCTTGAAAAATCAACTTCAGACTTCATTTTGGGTTTGGATTTGGATCTCGTACGCACATCCCATATTTCAACCTATCCTTAGCCCAAGTGCAAACCCAGCAATAAACGAGGCTCTAGGCTGGAAGTCTGCGGTCAAGAAATTTATTGTCCAAGTCCACAAAGAAAGGACATTTGGTGGCTTAGTCGCACCCGACACGTCCTTGGTGTAGAAAAGGTTTTCAAACTTGCTAGCTGCCCTTCCCCAGTCGACGCGGACTAAAGATGCAGACCCCAAGTACTGTGACAAAGAAATTGGGGATTTATATCATTGAACCACAATTCAGTGACGTACCTGCAGAAGAACAAAAATGCCGCCGAGAAACCAGGCAACTGCCATGGCACCCTTTTTGACAAACACACCAGCGCATAAGCCAGCAACGGTCCCAAAGCCTAATTCATATAGAGACACGGATGACGAAGGCGGTGGTGGTCTGTCATTTGGGTAGATTGGGTCAATTTGGTTAGCCGGAGGCGTTGGCGTTGGAACTGCTGATGAATGACAACCTCAGCCAGTGAAAGAGAGCCGAGGTGGGTCGCTTTACCGTCACATCGAATTGGAGGTTTTTGAAGACTCGCCAACCCGAGACCAACCCCTGCTATAGTCGCACCTTTTACGAAGAGGTTCAAGTTCAACCCTCGTTTTTCCGTTCCTCCGTTGTTACATGTCGTTCGCGGGAATGGAAACGACAAGTTGAGCTTGCGTGATATATGTTGGAATCTCGAAATGCCCCTCGAGGGAGAAGCGGAGAACGGAAAGGTTGGAGACCACTGTGTTATACCACGGTGGTGACTGTGGACTGTTGCTCCAAGAAAGCGCCGACAAGCTAGAGAGGGAAGGGAGAAAGCCATGCCCAATCAAAGGTAAAGCCGGGAGATTACCCTTTCTCTGTGTGACGTCATGACCCTGAATATCCAATTGTTGCTGCAATATAGTTTGAAGAGCTTTGGGGCATCCTGTGGTCAAGCCTTGCAGTAAATGTTGTCCCAAGCATTTTTGTCAATACCCTCATGAGCCTCATCCACGACTGTACTACCACAGCCGGTATTACTACTACTCGCACACCGATTCAATGTTAACCTTGACTTCAGTGGAAGTAAAAGAAAGAAATACCATGTCGACGACTCGGACATGCTTGAAAGGTGTAGTTCAATTTCTCACTCAGCGCATTGCGAAAAATAATTCACCGTGGCTTTGCTCCTGGTTAACAAATCAAGCCCCCAACCACTTTGCTCACTTAACATTGAGCTCGAGCCTCACCACCTTGAATCAAGTCAAACCTCCCTGCACACACTCTCCTACAACGACTCACACAAGTCTATGGTCAAAATCCAATGCACTTCAGAGCTGGCACCAAAGCCCTTCAAGGCAACCAAAATTCGAATTCGAGACGATAGAAATGTGTGCACCTGGTTCGATCTCGTTGATTTTTGTATTATCTGTAGCTTATATTCTATGTAGATGTATTTAAACAATAAAGAATGACGATGGTAAGATAAATACTTGAATGTTGTGTCTTAATGGCATTAATGGCGTCCAACATTAAGAGGTTGAGTAGCATGTTGTCTCCAATAACTGATTGCACCCATTCTGTCGCTATTGGAATCGATCCAATTATTCGTCGGTACATCAAGGTAGGCGCTCCCATTTCGAGTACTTTGTGCTGGCTGGTCATTTACCACTCTGAGGTTCGGCGAAGACCCGTATCGACGAACCTCAAGCGCTTCATTCCGTCTGCCGTATCCGGTAGGGGGCAACACAGGGTGTGCAGGTAAAGCGGCGGAAAGAGGTGTAGTCGGCAGGTTGGAGAATGCTTCATGTTGAGGAGAAGGGGACCTCGGCACAAAAGATAAACTAGACTTGCGGCTGGGACGTAGGCTGCTGTCCGAACGTAGAGCAGGAGAGGGAGTTCTCATCATCAAAGCTTCTCGCATCTGCATTCCCATAGATTGTGGGCTAGAAGCAACACTCATAGCTGGCGTTATGGGCCGACCAGCAAGAGGGCTCGTCGCTCGGGATGGCATTGGGGTACTCCCGACATAACCTGGAGGCTGCGGGAAGTTCAGCCCTGGACCAACATATCCAAGGCCAGGGGGTGGAGACAAATAAGGACGTTGTGTTTGTTGACGAGGACTGGAAGTGGGAGACTGGCGAGACATGACCGACATCGGGGTTCCTTGCCTTGAAACAGGTTCGTTGAAAACTTGAATATTAGCCATTATGGGCAATGGGGGTTGTGGGGCGCGAGGTTGAGGAGCAGGTATTCTGTTGCTATTGTAATATCTCTGTCGCGTAGACGCACGGATGTTAGACACTGTACTTGGAGCCATTGAACGAATAGATCCAGGAGTGCCTGGCCTGTAGTAATTTTGCGGAGTTCTTGGACCACTTGCAACAGAAGGCGACCGAATAGAATGGGCGTGGTTTCGTGGGGTTGCAGGAGGTAGAGAGCCAATGAAGGAGGTTTGGGAATACACAGAGCTAGCAGAACCGAGAGAGCTCAAGCTGGCTCGCTTATCCCGCTTTTCAGACACAAAATCTCTGCCAAGATTTAGGGCTAACGCTGCCTCTGGATGGGCACGGGGCTTCGGTACGGGGACGTACGACATAGCCGCCAAATAGAAAGCAAATAATATTACTATGGCCACGTTTAGTAAGTTTGTATGGCTTTCAAGTAAATGCATGGCTTACAGAGCCCAGCAAGTGACCATCCGCCAAAGATAGCGACAGTCTCCACAGTCTTACAAGTAGAGACCGATCCTGGATTAGAGGTGAGCGTCACTCCAGCAATTGAGGGAGAAATGACATGCCGAGGTTATTACATGGGAAAGATGATTTGAAAAGAGCAATTGTAACGGTCCCGCCTGAAAAGTTTATTATGTTAAGCACATTCGGGGCATGTTAAAACGACTTGCCGACTTGGAAAAAAAGTAAAAATGCGACACGGATACCATCCAGCCACAGGCGGAAGCGAAAAATAAGCCTAGAATAATAGACCTTGTAAGCGACACGGAGGAAAGGGAAAGACGCGGTTCATTACATCAAGTAGAGCACAATAGACGAGACTGCATAGACTACGAGCAGCGTGATAACAATGGCACCTGGGGGTCTTGAATTAAGCAACAAGGAATGTTTAGAGCAAGTGGAACTTACGTTGGTCGCCGCTGTAGGAGTTCCACTCACGCAGAAGAAGAACTGCATAGATGGCTGCAAACCCCATGCTCAGTATTGTGGCCAACGCTGGCAGTAGTATCAGCTTGTGAACCACGTTTAAAAGGAGACACCCTCACAAAAGACCAGAGCTCGAATCAGCTTGAACAAAGCCCAGGTCCTGGCAGTTGACTGTTCCATTGCTTATTTTCAAATGAATGGGAGATATCATCCAAAGAAAGAACGTGTAAGAAGAAAAAACGAAATAAAAAACGGCCACCAGGACACAGAGAGGTCGAGGCCCGCCGCAACCTTGAACTTTTTTAAAGAAAGAAAAGGCGAAAAGGTTGGCAGGCATCAAGTACAGATGGTTCTTAAGACCGGTAAAGCATGACGGGGAGTCGCAGTAAGTCATATCTTGACAGCCAAGCCACTGCAAGACCTGTCACTATTCTTGCTCGGCAGGCAGTGCGCTGATAGATGGGAGTAGACGAAAATATAGAATTAATCAGGGCGCTGACTGCCATTTGAACCGGAATGAAGTAACTCTCAATAACCAGAGAGGTATTGACATGAGATGAGAGTTGAACGTTGAATGTGATCCCGGAGGACATCCCGGACAACTTTCAGCTGGTTGAGCTAAATTTAGAGTCATAGCTCTCACGGCTATCACGCTCTCCCTCAACTTTAAAGGATGTCACCTACACCACTCGAGTCTGCACCCACTTGTCTACCGTCTTTTTTGGTCTGAGGCCAGCGCCCACTTTGACATATGTCAGAACAGGAACCCCTCCTCCCAGCTCACAACCCTCCACCAGGTAATGACGCTGGCGGCCCAAACTCGTTATATTACAGATGTCGTGCCAAAACAGCGCATTTTCTGGACCACCCGAAGCTCCATAAAATAGTCATCGCATTGGTGAGTATTTAATTAGAGGTCCTGTGGTTCTCTGACCGACAAGACTACCGTGTTTGTAAAAATAGATTACAACGGACGCAATATGTGTCCTCGCCGACTTGGCCTATAGCTTTCTTTCTCCGACTTGCGAACCTCCTGGGGGAGAAGATGTCCCAGCTTGGCTGGAGGTCCTTTCACATATATCCCTTGCTATTACCACCCTTTTCTTGGTTGAAATTCCGTTGAATTTATGGGCATTCGGATTCCAGTTTATGAACCCCTTTGGCCCTGTCCCACATGCAGGATTACACGCATTTGATTCCTTTATTATCTTGACCACATTTATTCTTGAAGCAATCTTGCGTGGAAAGGAAAGGGAGATTGCTGGGCTGCTTATCGTTCTACGTCTCTGGAGACTAGTCAAATTGGTCGGAGGTGAGGCCCATCCCACATTTTAATTCCACTCCACTGCTGTATAACACATCATATCTTAGGGGTTGCAGTGGATGCAGGAGAAATTGAAGAAGAAACCTTGAAAGCTTTAGCAGAAACGAAAGCCGAACTGGAGTTGGTGAAGGCCCAGTTGACGGAAGCTCGCCAGGAAAATGCTCTCCTTAAGATTAAGCTTCAACAACCTGGACAGGGTTCTTGATAACATTCCTTCTATCAGCATTATCGGCACTGGACACACTAATACAATATACAGTAATAATCTAGCAATTACAAAGTTGGTAGTCTTTCATTGGAAGCTTGGTCTATATGCCACTGCTTTCCGGTCGTAAAATGAATGCAAGGAGTTGTCAGAGTTCAATGGATGGCTCACGGGAACACGGACCCCCTACAACGACGAATCTGCTCTAATCCATTCGGATAATCGAGGAAGAGGAATAGGCTTGTCAAGGTCAGCAACAGATAAGGCGAATGAATTGTTGTGGGCGTGGTAGTGTTTTGTCAACTGTTTAGAGCTTTCTGGACGAGACAACACGGTGGACTCGCGAAACTTTTCGAGGTACCTCGATCCCGCAGTCCCAATGGTCGCACTTCGATCGGGAAAAGACGGAAGTGTCAAATTCAACGCTGGTTTTATTGGTGAAGAAACGTTTGAAGTTTGTCCTTGAGGTCTTGTGAAAGGGTGGTCGATACCGCGGCGAACGTTGAGTGGTGGTGCCCAGGGAGTTAGTTCCTCTACAGAATTACGAATGGCATACAGTTTCTTGCGACCAGCCGTAGATTCGATATCGTCATAGTATTCTTGAAATGGGTCACTTTTGGAAGAGGGCCTTCCTCGAAAGAAGTCTTGGACAACCTTCTCCTTTGATACACGGTCTTGAGGCTGTCCAAACCATTCGATCGTGTAGATTGTTCGCGTCCAGATATCGGGATAGAGGCTTTTGTGTGCCATAATGGTGACAAACAAAGCCAGGAAGTATGTGAGAGCTAGTAGATGTCAATCAGCACGCCAGAATTGTAAAGAAAGTGCATCTTACAAAAGATGCTACTGAGCCACGTTGACGGCACTAGTAGTAAGGATGACGCACAAACGGCCCAGTTTGCTGCAGAAGTGTTAAAAGCTATTGAAATAAGAAGTAAGCGTGACAGTTACCTGACGAATGGCAAGCTAGGGCGGGTCCGTCGATCGTGGAACTAATAGCAGCTCCTATTGGGAGTTAAACTTGATAAAACGACAAAGGTTCACACATTAGGACATACCAGTTTGGAATAAGCTCATAACCCCAACCCAACAGCATTCGATCACAGTGTACGAGATTCTTCCCTTGGGACGGAAGAATTCCGCGAGGGCTCTGCAGCAATTAATATAGGCCTATAACTGAGGCCATAGATTCACTCACAATGTAACACAAATGAAAAATAAGCAGCTCTCGAGAATGACGAAGACAGAGGTCGACGGAACTATTGAAACAGAATTTGTAAGTAACGGATATGAAATAAGACAGAAATTGGCCTACCAGAAAGATTGGCTGATAATGAAGCATTGATATTCCAGGCGGCAAAGGTGAGAGACAAGAAGGCGAGGTTTCCCGAAAGAGCTGGTTGTGCAGAGTCTACTGAGCCGTAGGTCATACGTAACATAACTACAGTAACTCACCGAGCAAGACTAATCGAAAGATAAGGAAAGGATTGCGCGTAAGGAGATTCGTTCCGGGCGTGTCGTTGAGGTTAGAGTCGGATCGTAGAAAAGGCATAATGGATAGCGACCAGCGAGGAATGAAAGGACTGAAAATCTAAGAGAGCCTAAAAATGACGGACACAGAAACGAGGAGACCTAGAGATAAAAAGAAAAAGGAATCTAGGTGTGGCTCGAGTCCTTTGTCCACCAGTGACAGAGACTAGCTTCTGAGCGCTTCGAGTCTCTTTATGAGGAGAATCCCATCGGCCTTTTCCATGATGCATAATGTAGAAGCGTGGAATTAGGGGGAACAATGCTCATTAGCTGGATAAACCTGGGACAAAGGAACACAGAGGCCATTCTTCGCTTTTCGCAGGGTGGTCGAAAGCGGAGAACAATAACAATTGCCATCTTGGGGTTACATCGGCTTATGTAATCACACATGGTTACGCACCTATAACGAGAAGTACGTCGTACTGAAGTCAAAATGGAGAAGCGCTTGAGCGAAGCTGTGTTCTGCCATTGTCTTTGCCCAACGACGGATTGAAATTTCAAGACCTTAAATTTATGGCAACAGGGATGGACCAGCTTCGGTTTTCGGTTAAACACCGATGTTTGGCCAGTGCCGACATGTCTGCCGGAAATATCTATTTAATAATTCCAAGTGTTGTACATTACGTAAGCGATGCCGCGCCATCATTCATTGATGTCGATGTTCCGGGAGATTCCCGGGCCCTTTGTGCTCGCTGTCGGGCACAGTGAGCACGCATATTTCACCATTCCCGCCTCGTTTCTCCCACTTTCTTTGCACACCCATCATTATATGTATTAATAAAGATTTATTGTCGCTTTTATTGAATATTTTAAGTGTATATAAAGGTGATAAGCAAGGTACTTCTCCTGGGTACTTTCTAGGTAGTTTCCCCTATATCTATACAGTCTCTGGGGCTAAAGTATGGCCTATAATTATTTAATGAACTACTCTAAGCCTTTGGATGGGTTTAACAGGGCACATGGATAGTACAGGAGAACATACAAGGCAACTAGGCTAGGGGTAGGAGGAGAACATGCCTCTCTTCGCTTTTTTGAAGGCCAAGTTCATACATTTATACTGTGTAAATATATACTGTGCTTATTTGGGTAAATTTAAAGAATTTTAGGGTAAGGGGACGACCTTGGGGGGGAATGGTAAGGGCATTAGTAGGGCAGGAGAAGGTGTGATGAAATACATACATCCCAGCCTTTGTGGGGCTATTTTTGCTCTCTAAGCCTGTTTAGTATACTGATTTAATGTTAAAAGCCCAGTATTCCAAGGCGCTTACAGGGGAGGTCAGCCAGTATATGTGTATGAGTGTGGGGGGAGATACCCATTCTATTCAATATCCAGGGCACCTAGACCAAAATTTCTTTCGCATTTATATCTTCCCAATGTATATATAGATAGGAACGACGTTAATTTGAGAGCGCCGAAGGGTTAACATGAATAAATGACGATGGGTATACCCTCCTCCCATGTACTAAAGATGGCAGTTATGCGCCACGTAGATTGTGTATTTAATAGCACAATAATATTTTATAAACCTACCACCTTATATATATGTACTCAGTGCGCTTATATCACCGGAACTCAAAGTCTATTTGAAGATATAGCTTACCTATCGAAAAATCTATGTATTTTGAACTTTGTACCACGAATATTGGTCCTAAAATTATTATAAAGACATGCTTAGAATACTACTTACGATGAGAGTACGCTGCAAAAATCGGATTGCGAATTGAGGCATTCTACGGGGAGATATAGCATGATTTACGTCGAAAATACTGAGATTGATCACGACACACAAGAGCGTGCTATAAATGGCATCACTCAATATTCATGATTTCCGAACATATTGCCTTATAGCTTTCCATAGAACGCTCCAATTCTCAATCGAATTTTTGCAGTGTACTCCAGTTGTAAGTAGTATTTTATTCATGTCTTTATAATAATTTTAGCACCAATATTCGTGGTACAAAGTTCGAAATACATAGATTTTTCGATAGGTAAGCTATATCTTCAACTAGGGCCTGAATTCCGGTGATATAAGCGCGCTAAATACATATATATAAGGTGGTAGGTCTATATAGTATTAATGCGCTATTAAATACGCAATTTCCACGGCGCATTACTGCCATTTTTAGTACATGGGAGGAGGGTATACCCATCGTCATTTATTCATGTTAACCCTTCGGCGCTCTCGAATTGACGTCGTTCCTATCTATATATACATTGGGAAGATATAAATGCGAAGGAATCTTTGGTCTAGGTGCCCTGGATATTGAATAGAGTGGGTATCTTCCCCCACACTCATACACATATACAGGCTGATATCCCCTGTAAGCGCCTTGGAATACTGGGATTTTAACATTAAATCGGTATACTAAACAGACTTAGAGAGTAAAGATAACCCTACAATGGCTGGGATGTATATATTTCATCACATCTTCTCCTGCCCTACTAATGCCCTTACCATTCCCCCCCAAGGTCGTCCCCTTGCTCTAAAATTCTTCACATTTACCCAAATAAGCACAGTATATATTTATACAGTATAAATGTATGAACTGGCCTTTAAAAAAGCGAAGAGAGGCATGTTCTCCTCCTACCCCTAGCCTAGTTGCCTTGTATATTCTCCTGTACTATTCATGTGCCATGTTAAACCCATTCAAAAGGTTAGAGTAATTTATTAAATGATTATAGGCTATTTTTTAGTCCCAGAGACTGCATAGATATAGAGGAAACTACCTAGAAAGTACCCAGGGGAAGTACCTTGCTTATCACCTTTATATACACTTAAAATATTCAATAAAAGCGACAATAAATCTTTATTAATACATATAATGATGGGTGTGCAAAGAAAGTGGGAGAAACGAGGCGGGAATGGTGAAATATGCGTGCTCACTGTGCCCGACAGCGAGCACAAAGGGCCCGGGAATCTCCCGGAAACGTCGACATCAATGAATGATGGCGCGGCATCGCTTACGTAATGTACAATACTTTGCAATTATCAAATAGATATTTTCGGCAGACATATCGGCACTGGCCAAACATCGGTGTTTAACCGAAAACCGAAGCTGGTCCATCCCTGTTGCCATATAAATTACCGTGACATTAGTTCAATAGTTATTGAAACGTAAAGCAGGCCACTCCGAGCTCGTTGCGATCACCATCAGAATGAATTCCATGTAGTACCCTGTAGTACATTATTTTGAGAATACCAAAAATACAATGCAAAGAGATGATACATGGTTAAAAGTCTTGGAAGTTCATCCCGTGAAATGGAAGGTTAGAAATGCACCCGAGTTAGATATCAACTAAAACCTGGCGAGCGAAAGGTACTAATATTTGACAGATCTAGGTCCGTCGGCCGACCGTCATCTATCGAGGTGTTCCTTCGTGGTCCAGATGGTTTTGACCGTCGAGACTGAGATGCAACGGGCTGCAGAGCCGCGGCAAGCGCTGGCGCATCGAAGGTGTAAGGTGATGGTGCCGACGGCTGTAGCTGGGGACGAGGTAATGGTCGTGATTGCCGCCGTTGAGGCTGCGGCTCCGGTTGAGGTCGAGAATCTGCCACAGAATTCTCGGGCTCAGCTGGTAAGGGTTGTGGCAGAGGCTTCCGCTTCATACGCGGGCGTGCCGTAGCATCCAGGCGTGGCCAGTCGCCTAGAGGAGGAGGAGATGGAGGTAATCTTCGAATCTGATTCATATGTGCAGGTGCGGGAACCTGGGGTTGATTCGGTTGGTCATCGAGCGCTGTCTGCACAGCGGTATGGTAAAAAGGTGACGAAATCGCAGGATGTGCCGTTTGTTGTGCAGAGTCAACTGGTCTTGCGATCTGGGGAGGTGGAGCCACGGCGGTTATAGAAACAGGAGAAAGAGCCTGTTCCTCTGACATATGCGCATGAAGAGCGGACTCTGGCGCTTGGAAATGCTCGATATCGTACTCAAGACTAAGTCCTGAGCGATAAGAGAGGATCGCTTCTCGAGCGGGGATACGTCGTGGAATTGGTGCGACGATAATAGGTGGTCCGCGGAATTTAGGGACAGAAGGCGAGGCAGGAGGGCTCTTGAGACTCTGGTCAGTCATTAACGGGAATTTTCGAACGCTGCAGTGCCATATTGTGGGATCATCTCTCCGTTTTACGAGGGTTAAGATGGACAGAAGGGTGAGGTAGCCCAGGACTGAACGGCAGTGATTAATTTAAAAAAAAGCATGACGATGACGCGACCTCACGTAAGATGGCCAATATCCAAGTGAATGCCTGCAACACTTGGGTTGAGGCACAGGGAGAGTCCTGAGAGGAAGCTGAGAGGCTGGTCAGCGACGACGCGTAATAGTGGAGGAATAAGTAGAAAGAACCTGTTGAGCTCGTACCGCACGTCATCGAGGTACTTTGAGCAGTTATAACTGCCGCACCAACTGTAGGCGGGGGGATACATTGTTCAAACTTTACATATAACAAAACGAGGAATACACGCACCAAGTTCCATGATGGAAAATGTTCCAGTCCATGCAAGTTCAAACCAAACTCTTACGAGGAACACAGTCTTTCCATAGAGCTCGAAAAACAGTCTGGACAATGGGATGAAGGCAAGTATCCATGAGCTGAGCCAAAAAAAAAAAAGCCGACTCACATTGTGAAAACCAAGAGTAATCCCGACGCTCCCACGAAGATTAAGAAGCTATCGACGTGCCTCGCAATTGCTGCGCTTGTGTTGTCAATGCCGTCGACATTGGGAACGTAGAAGGTACCGACTCACACTGCAACTCGATGGTCTCCACAATGGCCAAATTCCACACTGCAACGCTCGTGATGATCGCATTGCAGATGATAAACACAACTAGAAAATGAACCACGGGACGGAGGAATCGTCAGCAATTTCAAATGACATTAGTCAAGGAGGAGATGGAACTGACCAAAAACAAAATACCGAATGATATTCAGGAGACTCAGCATGATAGATTCATGAAGGTGGGGTCCAAGGGAGCGTGGAGCACCGGTCGACGGTTTCATACGAGACGGAGACGAAAAGAGGGAAAGAAGCCAAGCTTCAAGGCCAACGCACCAACACCCGGTCCAAGATTATACGCTGCAGGAATAGAACATGTCCAATTCGCCAGCCGTTCAAACTCAGCCATGTTGGTTGTCACCTGTTTTGACAGACCATAGCCGTATTTGGCAGACCACTTCCAAGGTGAAAAAATATGTTTCCTCTATTGAGTATCTATCTTGACAGATCAGATATAGGATTAAAAATAAGTAATGGAACAAGTGGCATCCTGGGTAAAATATATATGCAAAATGAGTGTTGCGTATAAATGAAATATGCAAAATGAAAATTTCTTCAGCCTGGAACAGTGACCCTCTCACTGGCATTGGCGCCAGTGCCCTGAAACTCCAAGTCGAAGCGCTCTTTCGTATCGGGGAACGGCAACGTGTAGAGGCTCTTCATTCCGGCCAAGCCAGCAGCAGACGAGGTCGGACCGAAATTATGTTTCGAACTCTCAGAAGGAGCTTCGCCCAAAGCATCATCATAGTGGGACACGTTCGTTGATACACGATCATTTTCACTGTTACTGATGCCGGTTAAGCCCTCGGAAGAAGATGGGTCCGATACATCCACAGACGCGTCTTCCTGAGCGAGAGCAGCCGTATGTAAAGGTGGCCGTGAAAAGGTGGCGACCTGCACAAGACGCTTCCGTGAAAGTCTACCACTTGCTAACGATTCGTCATGACCCTCGGCTGATACCCCGAATGACAAGCCTGAGACATATGATTGTACCTCCTGAGAAGAGTCTTGTGAGAGCTGTTGGACCAGGTCCCGCAATGATTTCGGAGTGGGGCGTGAGTTGCGGAAAAGAGTTCCTATGTAGCAAAGCGTGAGTCCATATACCTCAAGATAAGACGAGGGAACTAATCACTCTGCAACAGCGCCGCAAACCGAGCTACGGCGATCCGAACGCCTTCGATGTCGTCATTCGCTAAATTAACAACGGAACGAAGCAAATCTTCATCCGAAACAAGTCCCTGGCCATCCTCGTTAGCACCGAGTGCCAGCGTTTGTTGGCAAGCTATAAACCTAAGGGGCATTTCAAATCGTCAACAAAAGCGCAAGCACCAGTGTAGCAGCAGGACGTACGTCATGCGTCTCCGATAGTTTGATGATGTTGCCAACAGCTGAAGCCCATCGCGAATGTGATCCAGAGATTCCTTTTGTGACGAAAAGTAATTCCAAAGTTTGGGTAGCTGAAGATTGGTCAGAACCAGGAAGGATTTAATGTAGAAGTTTAAAAACTTACAGCTGAGGTCGCTGTTTCTCGAACAGTAGCGACAGTGTCCTCAAGTCCTTTAAAGAGGAGGCTTTGGAAAAGGGGAACGGTATCTAAGCCTATCAGATTGGCCCAACTGACCATGTTTTCCTCAATCAATTGGCGCTCTCTCCAAGCGCGAAAGCTGCCCTTGTTCCATTCCGTCAGCAGTCCCTGCACAAGTGGCTGCCCTACCTCTCTTCCTACCACGGCAATTAAATCACGCAGCGATTCTATAGCCTTCATCCGAATCTCTTCTTCGTCAAACTTGATACAGGCCCACCAGACATCTATGAGGTCATTCACAGCGTTCTCCTGTCCGACAATGTTCGCGAGTACACCCAAGCTAGCAGCCAATGTCCGGCGGACCCCGCTCCCAGTGTCCGAGGCAATGTCGGCATACGCGTCTCGTAATTCCCCCCATCTCCGTCCGCCTAATGTGAGAGCAACGGCTGGAAAATTGAAAGCGCATATCAAAGGGCGCTTCGGGTCTGCATAGAAGGATTCCATCGGCGTTTGAGCGCTACGAGATTGCTGAGGAGTTAGTTGTTGTCCGTCCCGCACGCGCCGATCCTCTTTCCGTCCAATGAAAAGATTGATGAGTTGTTCCGGAGGGCCGTCAGCATCTTCACAGAATGTATAGATAACCTCGCCAAGGGCCTCTAATACACCAGATCGAACAGTTGGGTTATGGTCAGCTGAAAGGGCTACTATGGTTTCTAGAGCGACTGTCCTCCTTTGGGCAGGTGATAGTCGTACAAGGATAGCAGGAAGTGCAAAAAGTGCAGAATGTCGGACGTGCCAGACAGAATCCCACCTTAGGGCATCAAAAAGAGGAAGCTTCAGAGACGCAGGTAAGCTTGAGCACGTCATACAAACGAAAAAATAAAGGCATACTAAAGAGTTGATAACAACTTCCTCTGGCACCACTTTGGCTAGCGCACCGAGCGCAAATGACGCCTCTCGCCTAACCCAGAAGACAGCATCACGCCCCACGCGTTCTACCTCCGTGACGAAGGCTCGCTGCGTCTCTCCGTCAAGAACCCCTGTGCACGAGGTTTGCTTCCAAAATGATAAAAGCATGATGAAAACACTCACCGCTCGCGGTGACCGCTGCCATAAGGGACATGCTCGATAGTCTACCTACCGCAGCTTGCTCGTCCTCTCCTTCATCTCCTTCATAAATCTCGTCCCTGATTCCAAGTATTATGAGCAAAGGGGTGGTGGTTTTACGAGCGAGTTGCGATTTACCAATTGATATCCACGATCGGTGAACCAGGTGCAACAGAGCTCGAAGTTGATATTGGAGATGCGCCTAGAGAGCGCTCATATGAAGTGGGGGATCGCGGCGAAGATCTCTCAACGTTTGGGGGAAATTGAGTGCCAGGAGAGAATGCGGGGAGCGCAAGAGGTCGGGGTGCAAGTGCAGTTTCATGAACTGGTAGGGAATGGTGTCCAGAGTAACGAGCAGAGGCTTGTGTGGGCACATTGGAGGACAGTGGGGGAAAATACGGATTTGTCCTGTCAGTATCCATACCTCTTGGGCTGTCCGTTTGAGGGGCAACTTGTTCCACTTGTTCATGTTCGTGGTCAGGATTATAATCAACATCCAGTCTGCCCATGCCAACGACGACTTGGTACAAAATCTCTTGGGTGAACATGGCGCGTTCTTGACTGCCAAAAAGGCCGACAGCGAGAGGGGGTTCATCATCGTCGCGATTGCTTCTTGTCATTTCCCACGGGTGGATGATGTCTCCCGCAGTGGGGTGATGGCGATGGTGAAAAGCACCAAGCTGACGATCGTCGGCCCTTTTCATCCGGGAAAGTAAATCGACGACGGCAAAACGGGCGGCGCCACCGACCAGCGGATTTGAGCTCAGCAACAAGGTGCCGAGTATGGGGGTGAACGCCTGAACAGAAATGGTGACAGTCGTGGATGATGACGCATAGGCTTCGTCTGGGTTGAGATCGTCGGGGATGATCTGACAGTGCTGGGGGGGAAAATGAGATGGTCACGCGAGTCCCAACGACAAAGACGCGCACCGTGAAGAACCACCAGATGATATGCACGAGCTCTGCGGCGAGCGCCTCCTTGACGGGCTCGTCTGGACAGGGTGAGTGTGGAGTCAGACATGTGCGACAGAACTAACCTTCATCCAAAGCAAGACCACTGAGGAGAGGCAACACGTATTCGACGGCCTCCTGGGGCGTGACGTGGAGGAGATACTCGGGGAGGGCATGTGCGATAAAGACGCGATGGAAGGCGGCCTTGCTGCGGGAATAGAGATAGATCTTCTCGAGGGTGGTGAGGTTGTCGTCGTCGAGGGGGAGATCGAGGGGATGGTCTGCGGGGGGAGGGAAAGGGAAGGGGTCGTCGGTGGGGATGGGGGCGGGACGGGGAGAGGAGGGCGGGGTGAAGAAGTCGGTGGGGGACGGGGACGCGGGGGAAGTCGGAGGAGTGAAAAAGAGGGTCGGGGAGCTGTCGGTGACGAGACGAAAGCCGTCGGGCCAGGACGGGGGCGGGGGAAGCGCAATATGGGTCGGTGGCGCGGACATGGTAGTTCCCTTGCAAGAGGCATCACTCGGTTTTGGAAACATTACAATACATGACGTCACGTTGTATCTAGCCCGATGACGACAGCGATCCCCGCACGACCGCGTCGAGCTTTTCTGCAAAATACGCTATGTTGTGACTGTTCAGGCCCGCCATCGAGATCCGGCCATTCCCCGTCAGATAGATGTGTCCCTTTTCCACCAGCTCCCTGCTCTGCGACCCGTTGATCCCCGTAAAGCTGCCGCCCAGTCAGCGTCCTGCCGCGATCTCGTAGTGTCCCCGCTTACCTGAACATCCCGATCTGGTTCACAATGTGGTCCCACTTACCCGGCGTCTGCAGTTTCTCTGTCAACAGCCGGTGCAGTTCCCGCCGCATCTCTATAATCCGTCCCGCCATCGTCTCGATGTCCCGTTTCCATTCTTCAAACAGGCCGGCGTCATTCAGAATCAGCGACACCTTCACCTTCCTAATCAGTAACTCTTCCGCCTGCTGCTGCTTCATTCTCTTACCAGTCGTGCTCCGTGCGACGGCGGGTTGCTGATTTCACTCCGCTGTAACACCGACAGCTGGCTCTTGACCCGCGTCGCCGTCTCTTGGTTCGCAGACACGACATGCAATGCACCTACTCGCTCCCCGTACAGCCCCGCGTTCTTCGCAAAGCTCTGTTTCCCTTGTGTCAATTTCCCGTCATTCACCTACAATAGTATCGGCTTACCTGGCATACCAGTAATGGCAGTCCTTGCTCTACAAAGTATCGCACAGCCCAGGCATCCTTGTCCAGGTCGCCGCTCGCAAAGCCCTGGTATGCGCAATCAAAGAAGGTGTAGTGTTTCTTCGCAGCGATCACTTTCGCTACGGCCTTCCACTGCTCCTGTGTTGGGTCCACTCCGGTTGGGTTGTGCGCACATGCGTGGACCAGGAACACCGAGCGATCCGGGGCATCTTGCAGCGCAGCGATGAACCCGATAAAATCGAGGCCAATGGTCTTTGGGTCGTAATATGCGTATTCGACCGGCTCAATCCCTACATTTCTAAAAATCGCGTGGTGGTTGGCTGCAAAGACGCGTCAGTAAGTCACCTGACTAGGAGGGCGAAACTAAAAATTGACCCCAAGTAGGGTTACTCAGGTAAACCCTCGGCGGTCCATTCCACTTGTAGAATTTCGACAAGAACAAAGCCCCAAGGTGGTTGGCACCGGTGCCGGAAATTGTCTGTACACTCACAGTCCTCCCTTCCATGATCGCGGGCGAGTCGGCCCCAAGGATTAACTTTGCCGCAGCGTTAGTGAAATCCGCAAGCCCGGTTATCGGAAGGTATTCGTGGTCCAGTGTTTCATCATTCAACAGGATGGAAGTAGCCTGGACAAGCGCACAGCGTCCCATATTTAGCCCCGGGTTCGCGATAAACCGGAAAGTTCGTTACGACACCTTTTTAACAACGGGGAGAATCCATGGTTTATTGTTGTCATCGCGGTATGCGCCGACGCCCAAATTAACCTTGTCCTTGAAAGTATCTGCCTTATACGCGGCAGTCAATTGGAAAATACTGTAAGGGGCGCTTCAGTCTCGAAGGCGCAAGTTTCGTGGCGAGGGTCCATACCTATCCGGTGGAGCGAGGGGGACATCCTGCCATAGTTCTGCACCAAACTTGATGAGTTACAGAACGCACAAGTGGGACCCTCGGGGCATCCCATCCAACAGCAAGGGCGCACCTGCCATCATCTCTGTTCCAGACAAATGAGATACAAGTTGCTTAATTCTGTTGGCCATTGGAATGAGAGTCAGTGTGGAAAGTCAGGTCAAAGCGAAGATATTCGAAACGTCGCGCAGCCGGCGAGATGTATGTTATATGCACATCATTGCTCCGGTCCAAAATCAAATGTCAGTCAGATGGGTTTGGATCGCATATGCTTCCACGTGATATAAGCACCAGAGCAGAGCGACAAGGACCACCGGGATATCGCCAGAGTGAAGCACACTCACCAAAGGTGTTGACGAGCTCTAAGCTTGCTGGCAGTCGGAGGATATCGATAAAGGCTGGAATTATATAGACCTCATCCGAAAGCAACGTGATCATTAGCAAACCCCTCGGCTCTACCTCCGATGCCGCAACCCCCGCTGCCTCTTCTCTAAGTCCGCTGCGCAATTGGAACAAGAGTGGCAACCATGCCCTTGCAAGAGTAAATCCAACGAAAAGGGGAAATTTGTTTGTGACAACTACAAGTACGTACGGAAAGCAGTCGACCTCGACTGGATTATAGCAAGACATCTACAGAAATAATACCTATGGAAATAAATGGATAAAAACCTGTCCATGGTAACAGTGGCAGGTAGGACGTGTGGATGAATGTACAAGCTACCCATGGGCGGCAAAGGGGGATATGACGATGTAGATGACGGGAGAGATAGATAGGAGCATGTGACGGAACGAGGTCATGAAAGATAACTACGCAGTAGCCATCTTGGAAGCCACAGTCCGCTCGCTCTCCAACTTGGTCTTGTTTCGCTCAAATGCCTGTTGTCTGCAGTCCTCCAGATTTGAGCAGTTATGATGTTCGGGGAGGCGGTGCTAGGTCAAGAGAGTCAGTAGGACGACCGGAGAACCAAGGGGCTCATTGAACTTACTGAACCGCAGAACTGTCGACGACAAAGGGAGCATTCTCCAACTATGCGCAATGCTGCAGAAGTACATTGGGCATCAGTGCCGACACCGGACTGGCAGCGTTTCTTGGCTGGCATGGCGTTTTGTCGTGTAGCTGTTATTATTGAAGATGTACGAAAGTTGGAGGCTATTGCAATGGGATAGATGAGTCGCAGTACTCAGAGGGAAGGGAAGGCGACTGACTTGCGATGCGGACAGGTGCAAGGTGGGTTGGAGGATGAAGGTTGGGACGAAAGATGTTTATATAAGGGCAGCTTGCAACAAGGATATAGCGACGCGTAATTGCTTACCTAATCAGCAGTGCCACATGAACATCTCGGAGGACTTACCCGTTCCGGCCCCGATCCGTCAACATGACGCTTCCAGATTGCAAAATCACCTTGCTGAAAGCAAGGTCCCTGCACCCCTCTAAATTCACGTTTAAGGAAATTTTTGTTGCCATCATGATGATCACTGCTCATGTTTGTCATCGAGGCCTATGCCATGTTTGCACTTGTTATTTTGACTACCCCATCCCCGTTCCTTTCACTCTCAAATGTTGCAATCAATGATGCCATCAATGGCTCGTCTGGCTTGCTGTGGCTCTTTCATCCAGTTGCCCTCGAACTCGTCCTCACGGCATAATTTTCTGACCAGAATAATTCCGTGGTCATGCAGAAATTGTCAATTGAAACGCTCTCCCTTGGTCGTCTTTCTTCTCAACCACCACCACCACCAAGTTCCTCCTCGCTTTCCGTGTCTCATGTTCGCCGCTAACTGTACACACACACTTTCTATATCCCAGATATGTTGATCGCTTTCGCGTGCCATCCCACAACCCGCACCCCAGAGGTAGCCTTGAGTTCGAAGCACTTCTGGGACGCGAGGTACGGTCGGTGCAACGCTATTCCACGTTCGAGGCACTGGCTACCATTGCGCCTGCGGCCTGGCCCCAATGCCAACATACTCTGGAAGGCAAAATACGTGTGGGTGCTTAAATTACGCGCTATTCAACCTCAGATGCAGTCTAAAATGTTCACCATGGTTGCACCACTGTCGTAAATTGCAACCCGCGATACAACTTGCGTCTAACCAGATAGGCCCAATCAACACATCATGATTGGTATGTCTCAAATTGGTAGACTTCGAGTTGTGGTCTCTACTGATCGACTGATCAGTTAACAGGCCTATTCCTCAGTCACCGTGTGGCCCTCCCCTCTGCCTCAGCCACTGCAGTTTACGCGATCCGACGCTCAGCTGCCTTCTGCTGTCGACACCTCTCCGCTGCTGCGCACTACTCCGCCCTAAATTCAGTCGATTTAGCTTAGAGTTAGTGCAGACTCATCTTTACTTCTTCTGCTGTTGGTGTGGTCAATCCGACTTGACCTAGTTGCTGTTGTTGAGTTACTTTTTGTCAGTTTTTCCACGTTTTGTCATTCTGTATCTTCACTAATCGTAAACATTAGCCGTCTTTTGTTCGAAGGAGCAGTCTTGACTAGGCTCGAGACCAGCCGTTCTGGCGGTGGAAAAAAGAAGTCGTATGTGGACGGAATTTCCATAGGTGCTAATTCATAACCCACACCATTATTTTTCCCCACCCAGGGAGACTAAGTCTTGACTATGTAGGTTGGACGGAATACTCATGCCAAGTGGACAGTAGACACTATTCCTATCGTATGGAATACATGTTTTTTATGCTCTCAATATCCCTGTCATTTCGTGAGATCTAGTCTGTAGCACTGGTAGTATATGTAGGCCTAAGGATACATATGACCACGTAGCGTGATGTATCCATATGAGGAGCCTGAGGCTACGGAGAGCTACCAAACAAATGCAGGAGATTTAGATTGTGTCGGAAATCATCCTCGGTTGCTTATGGTCGTCATACTTTACTTGTTGGACATTTTTGTATGTAGTATAGAAAGTTTGAAATTCTTGTTGGCAACCTACACAGCAATGACAAAGCGCTTATAAATGACCTGGAAGCAAGGTGGTATGTCGGCGCAAGCCGACCCCTAGTATTAATGGTCAGGGTATAAGAACTTTATTGCAATCAGGTCCACATATTATACTAAAAAGATAAGAACTAGAATAAGAGATATTGCAGCACATCTGTAGAAATGGAGTCCATGGGTCGTATTTAACACTCAAAAGCGATGCAACTCGCTCGGGGAACGGGACTCGTCAAGCGTGATGAGGAACCAGAGAATAGCTAGACTGGGTGAGGTTCGTTGGATGGGTGGTCATAGAGCTTCTTACATCAATTCTTCACTTGATTTTTAACCACTATTCCAACCACAACACCGATGATGATAAGAAGGACGAGTGCGATGAAGAAGCATATCCATCGCTTTTTGCGGGCAGCTCGAGCGGAGGTCACTGCCTTTTCCGTGTATTGTAAACTAGGAAACAAAACATCAATCGATGTATAAACCAGTCACATAATACTCACCCGGCTTCTGTGTCCTTTTCGACTCCTGCCGCCTGACTCTGAATGACGTTGATAGTTTCGTCTTGCTGTTCCACGAGGACGCTCATCTGCGCATATCTCAAGTCAGTTACACAGACAGTTACGCTTTAGGGAGGCGACTGACATCGTTGAATAACTGAGCCAGTTCTGCAAGATTTTTCTCAATGCGTTTGATATCTTCATGTCGTTCCTGCACCTCGCGATAAGCTGCTCGCGATTCGGTATAGCGAGAGTTCATGAGCTAAAGAAATTTAATTTAGGTTTGTACCATGTTTTAGCAGATCATAGTCCTCACTGCTTGACTGAAGATTTGCCCTCCTTGCTCGTCATTGACAACAGCCCTGATCTCGTCGGGCGTGGCATCAGGTTTGACTTTGTGGAACATTATTTTAGCATGAGGATGTATTTGAATGGTGCCTACCAATTTTGAACTGCCTTTCCATACGCTGCTTGTATTTCGTGCGATATTGTTGCTCCACGGACTGATATGTTTGAATAGCCTCCACAAACTTGGATTTCACAAAAGCAGCCTTGTGGTGTGATCAGAAATAGGGTAACAAAGTCTAGGCTATCACTCACCTGTTGTTTCTTTACTTGACCATCACGTCCTGAGCCACCTTGGGCTTCCAATGCCTTGACACGACGTTTGAGCGTAGTGCTCAACGCGCTGGTCTCCTCGACCAGCTCGTCCAATTGAGCAGCGTTCCGTTGCGCGGCAGCGTCGTCCATGTTGTTTAGTGACCGTGAGTGGAGATCACTAATCTGGGCGACATTTTCGTTGAATGTTCGCAAAGTATCTTGGATGGAAGAAATCTATCGACATATGTCAGCGACAAGCAGAGAAATTCCATGCCAGCTAGCTCTAACCTCGTTGTAAAATGCCGCCATATCCCCTCCACCTCCAGCGGTGGCTGGCGTTGCCGGAGTCAAATGTGTCCTGCTGTCTCTTACATCAGACATCTCATATGAGCGGTCATCCTGTTGCGCGTATGGGTTCTGCCTGCGAGTTTGGTACCCATTCCCGTTTTCTGACGCCTGCGTCGGATACGAGTTTCTGTGTATAACAGTCATTCAACTATAAATGGAGAGGCGCTCATTCACGTACGACGAGACATTTCCCTGCTGCTGAGCCTGTACACAAAACTCCAAGTCAGCTAAGAAAACGGGATCCGAAGTGGTTCGACTTAACCCTCATGGCTGCAAGGCGATCTCTGGCCATATTGATTGTTATAGGGTAGTCGTTAAGAAGCTTAATAGAGAGCGGAGAGAAATGGTGTGTATAGAGTGTGTGTAAAGGAGTGGAATGACACTGGTCACCGCAGTGACACCTGCTTGCGTTTGGGCTGAAAATGGCTGTGTACTCGACATGGCGTTGTGTAAATACAGGCAAACATTCTCTCCGCCCCTGAGCCAAAACGATTCACAATCAAAATGAATTCCGCGAAAAGATTTGGGTTAAGTTCTCCGGCACCAGTACAAACAGCCTTCAGTTCTCCAACTCAATTCGAAGGACTGAGATTTGCCTTCCTATCATTGCCCGACTTGTCCCTCCAATAGCCTCTCGCCTCTCAACACTGGCTTCAAAATCGAAGACATCAAAAACATCTTGATCAAATTCTTTGTTTAAGGACTTGAAATCTTCCAAGGTGAGCTGATTAATCTGGCACCCCCTTGCCTCAGCGAGAGCAACTGCGCGACCGGAAATATGGTGCGTCTCTCGGAAAGGAATCTAAATTATTTATCAAAACGTTAAGCTTGGCATGAAATTATTGAACGCACTCCTTTGCGGACAAGGTAATCGGCCAAATCGGTGGCAAGGACATCCATGGTCAATGCTGCCCGCATTTTCTCCCCCTGAACCTGTAAAACTTGTCACTTAACGTTGGGAATGGAGAATAATATTGACAGCCAGACTCGCCTCCAACGTCGAGACTACACCTTCGGCGATTCTCAAGCATGCCGATAGATTATCAACAGTGTCGAATAATGGTTCTTTGTCTTCTTGAAGATCTTTGTTGTATGTCGAAGGGAGTCCTTTCAAGGTCATCATAAATCCGGCCATCTGTATAAGGTTAAGCAGGTAAAGCAGGGCATAGAACTTCATACATTTCCAAATAGACGTCCAGACTTTCCGCGAAGGAGTTCAAGAGAATCGGGATTTTTCTTCTGCGGCATCATACTAGAGCCAGTGCTTCGGAGGGGGAGACATAAACAACAGCAATAAAACAGCTTTGTGTTAGTTCCATCTTACCTGTAAGCGTCACTTAAAGTAACAAAACCAAATTCTGCCGTCGAGTAAATAATGAGGTCCTCAGCCATTTTGCTCATGTGGGTCATAAGCAAGCTAGACCACATCAAGAACTCAGCAATGAAGTCGCGGTCTGCAACGCCCCAGAGGCTGTTCTCAGCAATGGAGTGGAACCCTAATTCTTTCGCAAGAAATTCTCTGTTGACAAAGAACGGATTGCCTGCAAGAGCGCCGCTCCCTAGGGGTAGTATGGATATCCGGGGGATAATCTGGCGGAGGCGGTCGAGATCATTCTTGAATGAAAATGCATAAGAAAGTAGAAGGTGTGACCATCTGATTGGTTGACCTCTCTAAAACATTTAGAGGGAAGTCATAACTTTCAGAAGAGTTATAACTAGTGGACTTACTTGAAGGTGAGTATAACCAGGAAGAAGGTAGTCTTTTTCGTTATCCGCCCGCTCAACAAGGACACGAATAAGTGCTTTTAGGTCCTTTTGCGCATTTTCGACTTCGTCTAGTAGCCATAGACGCATGTCCGTGGCGACCTGGTCGTTTCGCGAGCGACCAGTGTGAAGCTTGCCACCCAGTGGGCCTATAAGCTCACTCAAGCGACGTTCGTTGGCAGTATGAATGTCTTCGTCGTCTGCTTTGATTTCGAACTGGACTTTCAGTAAGCAAGGAATCGGAATCCATTCCTCAACAGAGACGCACGACGCCGTTTTCCCATTCTTTTCCAATGGCCTGAAGACCCCTGGTAATTTGTTCCTCTTCCTCCTTTGTGAGAATTCCAGCGAGAGTAAGAGATTTTGAATAGGCAATAGATCCTCTGATGTCTGCAGCGTGCATTCTCTGATCGTATTTAAGGGACTGATTAAACGCATGCATGCTTTGAGAGCTGAGGAACGTGCATCAATTAAGTATAAGTCAAAGACATACAGAGGATCTGTCTTTCCAGTGAACCTTCCACCCCATAGCTTTTGTTTGGTGGGCGCCTCTGCCATTTAGAAATCGAAGGTGGAGAGAAGAAGGAAAGATATGCTGCCTCTGGAGTCTGAGGCGCCGTGATGCTTGCACATGCTTGGCTAAGTACATCTTGAACTTCCCGGCACTACCACTGGAACTTTGAACTTACTTGACTTCAACTTGACTTGGTTCCAGCTTCAAGTTGAATATTGAATCTTGTGGACAAAGATTGCTTCGTAGCTGGCTAGTTTTCCGAAACTCCCAGATCCTAGCGGTACTCCCCTCCAATTGACAGAACCCGCCTTTCGCCTCCGTTCGTTCCCACTGACGGCCCGACGGGCAGTAGTGGCCAATGGTTCAACTCGAACTTCGCAAGCTTGTATTATGTTGTTCCATTGCATTGAACGCGTGCGTGTGGCTTCAATGCTGTCACTTCTGCTCTGTGAAAACGATAATTGACAGGTGTGTACTAGATTTTCTGCCGGAGGAATGTTTACATTTCCGTTGCTGTCTCCGTCCTTGGCTGCTCACATGGAGTTGAGCCAAACTCAACTAACAACGATAATTCTTGCGTGAGGTTTTTCTTATTTGAAGCCTTTTGGATCACATCTCTAACGGACTAGTCAATAGCGGCATGATGAGTCAATATCCCGTCGCGGTGTTCGTGGGTTCTCTCATAGACCAATATGGACCTTCCTGGTGTTCGCTTATTGCCGCATTGCTATTTTCCTCTGGATTTGGCGGATTTGCATTGGAAGTAGCAAATGCCTTAGGCAGTCTTTCGAAACCTTCTCAAGCTGTTTTTCTCCGTCTCGTCTTCTGCTTTCTGCTGGTTGGTCTTGGCACCGTTTTTTCGTACGTGCCCAATCTTGCTTGAGGATGCTCCAGAAATCCACTCATATCGAACGTCTCTAGGTACTGCTCGTCCTTGTTTGCTGCATCCAAATTCTTCCCCAATCATATCGGACTGGCCTCGGGTTCTAGCATGGCTCTTTTTGGCCTTTCACCGCTATTCTTATCTACCGTTGCAACTAGCTTTTTTACAGATGCAACCACCGGGATCGTGAATGTCCCCTCTTTTACGTTCTTCCTTGCAGCATTGACTAGTTTAGTTTACTTCTTCGGTTTCATCAGCTTACGGCTGGTCTCTTGGCCAAGTATTCAATCCCCAATCCAGGTCGGGTCTACTCAAGGTGAAGAAACCATACCCCAAGAAACGTCCCCGCTACTTGCCTCTCAAGAGACTGAAAGTGACAGCAGGCGCATTCTCGGTCCTACCATTGGCGAATTACTAAGGAAACCGGACTTCTGGTTGCTTGCGGTCTTCTGTATCTTTATACTCGGAGTGGTGTGTCCTTCCCCAACTCGTTGCGGTATTTCAGCTGCTCATCGTCTGTTTTTAAACAGTCTGAAATGATAATATCCAATATTGGCACCATTGTTATTTCCCTTCCCCCGGCCTCGGTGAAGTCGGCACCTGGCGGACTGAATTCCGGCTCTTCTACCGCTTTTCAGATCAAACTCATATCAGTTGCAAATACTCTGTCTCGAATTATAGTAGGACCATTTGCGGATTTTGTTTCGCCTGTTGGTGCCTATGACCCCCAAGGCGTCTCTGTGTTCCCAAGAAAACACTTAATCAGCCGATTCTCATTTCTTTCTGGCGCAGCAACCTTGCTGATCTGCACGCTTCTATGGACGAAAATTGTAGTTTATACTCAAAGTCAGCTATGGGCGCTGAGGTAAGTAACCGACTCTCTTCGCATGTGAGGTCGGTGAACCTTACCTGAGTCGCAGTCTTGGTACAGGCCTCAGTTACAGCACAGTATTTACCGTCTTGTAAGTTTTGCTTTTTTTCTAAGAACCGCCCTGATAGTTTTGGCAGACCAAGCCTAATATCTTCTCTTTGGGGAATGCGACACCTTGGACGGAATTTTGGGATTATGATGTATGCACCTTTCACAGGGACTCCTCTTTTCTCATACTTTTATGCCTTGATTTCCGCCTCGCATACCCAAGGGAGTGTAGGGATATGTAAAGGTCAACCTTGTTGGGATTTGACCTTTTCGCTCGCCATTGTCACCTCGATAATCGCATTGCTCCTTAGCATCATTCTTTGGAAACATTGGCGTGGTAGAATTTAGCATTGTAATATTTCGAAGCCAAGTAGATAACCGATGCTACGGTCTTACTCGGCCACAGAGGACATGTCCCACTGTAAGTAGGTGATGAGTCGCTTACAATTTGCAAATATCAGTGGACGTCAACGTGCAAACAGACTGCTGTGATTAGAAACCCGTGGGAAAGACCGGTGATGCTGGTATGTACTGTAAACGTAGTATAAGACGTTGGCAATATCCATTTTGACTCCTCTCCTTGTTTGCCTACAGGCTCATTCAAGTCCAGTTGGCAAAAGTTGAACCACAGTCAAGGAAAGTCGACGCTTTGAATCTAAATCAGTGAGTACGAAGGCGAGCCTGAGGAGCACAGTAAATATCCCTCGTTTTATCTGTTTCGAGGTATTTCACAACCCAGGCTTTGCCGTGTGGTCTACTTATCCCGAATAACAGTCACTACTCACTCCTTGTACCTAAAGTGGGGCAACCTAAAAAAAACATTCTAACTGGACGGTGGATTGTTATACGGCATGGAGAAGTCACTTCTCAAGACAACCTTACATGGTGGAGCTTTAGCTATCCTGACTTATGGCTATCAGAGCCTAGGAAGCCTATCAGTTGACAAATTTATACGTGAAAAATACGGCGGACACTTTCAATATCTCACTATACAAGGGTACTTGAAATTTCGGGATTCACTTCTTTCAGAGCTCAACCTAGCTTACATTGTCGTTTCTCCCAGACTAGTATTGGTTTGGTTGACAATGTTGACCGGTTTATTGACCGAGGTCCTGTCCTTTATGAGTCAGTTCTCTTTTAAATTCTATTTGAGCCAAATTTGAGCCACAATTTATTTCGAATCACTCTAGGCTTGCGAACTCTGAAACGATATCTTATGGTCATGGCTCTGCCAGTATGTTTGGCTTCTCCTACTTTTCGTTGGCAGCTTATAACTATCATAGCTTTCTGTCGTCATCTCCGTCATTTACTGGTCTTTGATATTATTCATGCCTCGACTTATTCTTCAGAGCTTTTCCGACCAATCTTCCTTATCTACGTTATCTGCGGATTTGTTTCGGATCCCGCTCTCTATCGACCTAGCATTGCATGCGGC
Source organism: Galerina marginata (assembly GCA_023014335.1). NCBI lineage: Eukaryota > Fungi > Basidiomycota > Agaricomycetes > Agaricales > Galerinaceae > Galerina > Galerina marginata. The sequence goes on along the minus strand of JAECYW010000007.1, from coordinate 455,083 downwards.
TCCTTGTTTGTTTCTTCTATTTGATTTCTTCTTTTTCGAGGTGAAATATAGCAAAAACGAGGTCAATTTTGGAGCACCTGTTGCTGCCATTGTGTTCTCTATTTGGTATTCTCTATGGGTGGAGCATTGTGGCAAAAAGAATGATGGCACTTGTTAGTCAACTTTCTTCCCTGGATTTTGACCTAACAAAATTCTCAACATTCATGCAAGTAGTCCCATACCCATTTCTGACTGAAAATACTCTAGGCGTCCGTATTGGGATCTACCTAGGCGCTACTTTGCTCGCTTTCATTTCTTTCAGGGTCATTAATTACCTCCACCCTTGATTGATCTGAATCAGCTACGCAAAAATCTAACTAACAATCCGGTTGTAACGTCTTCACACATTTTATTTTTATCGCCGAAAATCATTTACACACATGCTCATTGCTCAGTGAACAATTTTGTCAGCTTGTAAATTCAAGCAAAAACCAGGTGGAAAGCGTAAATCATAGCCTTAGCAGTTGTCAATCACGTGACTAATAACCCGTTAATTAATAACCATTTGGCTAATAGTGATAAAGGAAATACTTGTATAGCAAGTTGCAAAATTTTAATTGATCGCCGCAAATTGTCGACGCGCTCAATTCCTTTTGAAATTGAAATCCACTCATCCCGTACCCAGACTAAACATGGTGCCAACGGCTATAGGCCGACAGTACCCAGTACCCGACCACCCAGAGCTCTCAATCATTCAGTATCCAGGGTACCAAGAGTACCGAGTGGAAAATCAGAATCTCACCTTGAATCATGATACCCTTACAGCAACCTTCGTCTCTCTGCGTCCTCTTTTGATACTTCCTCTCGTCGCAGTTTGCTTTCGAATGGTGAAGATACAGACCAAGCAACCAGTTCCATCTAACTCATTGATAATATCAAGATGCCAGGAATTTACAGCTACCCGGTCGGGATTGTGTTTCTTCTTTGGACAACCAAATCTACTTTTTTCAAGGTATCGTATGGTGGGTAATAAGTCATCTCACTGACGACCAATTCATAATTCAATTATTTGTAGAGTCTGTCGTCCTGCTACCGCCGCATGGCATCCAGCTGGAAACACACCGAGACTTCTCCGGAATGAGGACATGTACCAAACGTTTCATCCCGAAAGCGAATCTCCGAGGTGCATTTATCAACGAAGGCTTGAAAGGATGGAATGTCATTTATTATCTTGCTGTGGTAAAGCGAGTCAATCTTCGCAGTGCTGATTTTGGATTGGAACTGGCGTATCAGGTAATGTTTTTATCCGATATACCTGTGCTTATTATTCACAGTGCCTCTAGAATATTCTTCCTTGCCATGCGATTCTCCTCCGAACATTCGAGGCCATACTTGAAACAACATTATTAAATCCTTAGTCATTAGTCATTGAATACATGCCCATGAAATTAATGCAAGGATCAACTAGGAGGGGTATCAACGCAACGCCCTCGGACCGTCTTCACTTTCATATGCACTCAAAAGTTCGTCATAACCTTCGTCGTCTCCTTCTTCTGCCTCACTTTCCCTTCTGTTTCTCGGCACTTCTCTGCTTTCGGCAGAAATCTTTCGGGACCTGTGCCCTCCAGAAACCTTGCGAGGTTGTTCTTCATTGGGTCGCTCTAGGTCTCCTGAAGACGGTTTTCTCGACCGTCGCGGAGACTTGGGCAATCCCGGAGACTCATCAGAGTCAAAACTGCTTGCTTTCGGTGTCGGTATATTCTCGAGCTCGTCTCCAGGCCACTCAACAGTTAGGTTAGATGGACTAGAGGTTTTCTGTTCTGCAAATATGCGGAGACGTTGGCCGTCTTGAATTTGAAGGTTCGCGGGGCGAGGGTGTCGCTTCGATCGCACTCGGGGAGCCCTTGCAGGGAGGCCAATGGCCACCGAATATGCAGTGTCCTCTGACTCATGCAAAGCGCCCAACTTCTTCCTGGAAGCTCTTCGAGAGGGGGGCGGCAGTTCATTTGATGTCGTATCGGAACTATCGGTTTCCTGCTCACTATACGACCCTGTCTGCAAGGCGGTATTGACTGATGCTTTTACAGGCGTAGCACCCAATATATCAGAAGGGAATAAGATTGGTTGGCTGTTGATCAAATTGCTTTCTTGCAATGGTGATTTCGCAAGGGTAGGTGGACTTTGTAAGCCGGACGACACCGAGGAATTTCTTGACGACGGACGAGTGTGCCCAACACGGAAGGTAGGTGCCATTGGAGAAACAGATCTTCGATTCAAGGCGATGATGCGGCTAGGATTAGGGTCTGACTCCCAGTCCGACCTTGTTGATTTTGGTGTGCGCCCAAAGGCGTCAGACGGCGATAAAGATGAAACCGATGACTGAGAATCTCTGTGGAAGTGTTGCCGCTTGGCTCTCATTACATCTGCCCATTCATCTGGATCTGGCGTGTTACCAGCGCTTTCAGAGCGGGGGTGTCTCCGACCAGAGGTAATGAGTGTCGAAGAATTGAGCAATAGTGGTTTCGGGGCTGATTTTGAAATTGGTGGTGGTGAGCGCGCCATTGCAATGAGTGACTTCGTCTTTCCAATTAAACTTCCATTAATCGGAGGTGAGAATCCTGGAGGATTTTGGAATGACTCTTCAGAAGGTGATAACTTAGCTAGAGGGGAGAATACCCTCTGAGAGTCGGCGAATGGGTGAGAACCGCGTCTTTCGGTTGGGTTGGAATGAACTTGGGATGTATCTTCTTTGTCATTTCTGACAGACTGCGATGAAGAGTTAGATCTATCCAGCGAACTAATGCCCCATGAGCCCAACAGTCCTTTGGCACGCCAGTTACTGCTGACTTTGGAAAGGGTCGCCACGGTATCAGAGTCTTTTAACTTTTCTGCATAGCCCCATATACCAGATGATCCCTGTGATGACGGTGAAGTAGGCCCTGACTGGGTACCATCAACTTTGGAATAGACTGAGGGTTCCTGTGACAATGATAACGACGAGGATCGTGGCGATGGCGTGGGTGGGCTATCTTCCATTGCAGTTTGATTAGTAAATCCCTTCCAGAGTGTGTCGGTGATTTGAAAGGCCAAATTCGACTGATAGGGAGGCCCTGTTTCGTCGTCATTGGGATGATCCTGGCGTTTTGTGGGTTCCGCGGGAACTTCGACTGGCAAAGTGAAGCCTCTCCACATCTTGAAGCGGGTACCGAGGCTGGTTGTTGGTTGTGCAGTAATTGATTCTTGTTCACGACCGTGGGCTAATTCTGATGCGGTTTGCAGAACTCTTTCAATCCCACCTACGTATTTAGGCTTATAAGCCTGGAGAAAATAAAGTGCATCCATAAAGGCATCCTTTGATTGCCCATGCGTCTGAGATGGTGGAAGCCGATACGAGAGTTCAGTTGTCCACAGACTACGAGTGTTCTGGTCAGTGTTGCTGATCCTAATAATCAAACAAATATGGTGAAAAGAAAGCAACGTGAATATGGAGGATGTAAATACCGAAGTAGGTGGCTTTTAGCCCTGAGGAGCATGCTAACGCAGATATCGATGAGATAGTCGAGCTTGGGGTATGAACCTTTTTCTCTTGGTGGGCGAGAAAATAGAGCATCCCAAGTCGAAAATAGCGAATGCAGTGGTAGGGTATGAGTAAGCATTGGCATCAACCAACGACTAGTAAAACCATATGAGTAGATTATAAGTGACATACAGTTATATCTCACTAGGAATAATGGGGCAAAGCAGGGTCCAAGCCTCGAAACTCCTGTCCAAGGAAAGATAAGCAGGTCATTTAAAGAACCGGTTGTAGTTCTTACGAGGTCGGCGAAGAGATCGAAGTCGGTCCAGGACAGACGGTCACTGAGCGCTTTCATCCAAACCTTGCCGTCGTCGTCTTCCAGTCCGGAAATTTCAGCCAGCACCGCCTCCAAAAGCCAGAATGTGTCCGCCTCAACGTGCGCAAGTTCATCGACATCTACTTCTTGAGTTAGAGCGGAATAAAGAGGGACCAGGAGAGACGCGGTGTGATACGATGGGCTGCCTGGATTTATGGCATTGTGAAGGTAGAGAATTCTGAGCAAAGAGGAGCAGTGTTGAGGATGAGCATTTCCAAAGATACATTTCCGAGAAGGTAGTAGAGTCATTGAAGGGTTTGAATCTTCTAACAAACCTGAATCGAACGAGGTCAATGAAATGGCAGGAGTGGTGTTAAAATTAGCTTCAAGACGAATTTCTGGAGTAGGAGAACTGTGGGATGTCTCTTTGGCTTGAGATTCCAGAATTTTTAGTCTGGATTCCAGCACCAAGGCAAACGATATTTTGAGATTCTCTGGAGCGTCTTGATGCAACGGACAATTACTGGACGTGTCTGGTTCGTCTTCAAGGAGGAAAAAGAGATGCCTCGGTAGACCAGAAAGTTGTCTGTTGACGGAGAGAAGCGTGTCGTCAACAGGGAGACGATCCAACTCAGAGTGTGTAAAGGGTTCAAGTAGACGGTGCACAAGGTCCTAGAGAGGCGTTCAGCACCAAAAATAACAGGACTAAAAAGGCTGGCTCACGTAATAAGAATCTCTCTGTTGCGTTAACGCGGCCTTCCAAGACAACTTTTTCTTAGGAAGGACCCCGAAAAAGAGCCTATAATTATAAGTGAGAAAGTAGTACGTAGGCGCCCGTGATATCGACGTACTTCCATATTCTGGGTCGAAGCCAAACCGGATCATGGGGGATACCTAAGCAAGGGTAAGCCAATTCAGAAGAAATTGCTTTCCCTTCACATACCCCGTAAGCAGAGTTTCCGTAGCTGGGGTAAATCAACCTCGGCATCAGTCTGAAGGTCCAGGGCTTCTGAGAGAGAATTGATGCTGCGACACATCAGCTCAGACGACGATTTCATAAAAAGCACTACGCACATATTGAGTGGGCTGGGTCCTGGTGTCCAGGAAACACCATATGAATGGGCAATTTCTTGCATGTAGGCATCCAGCTGAAATGCAGATGGGATCGCAGTCGAGATAGCCCTCAGGACGCGTGGGGATACATGAAGGTCATGATTTCCGGACGCGGAGCGAGTAAAGTCGGGACCCAGACGCTGAATAAGGGATTTTCGGATAACATCAAGGTCTAGCAGACGGTTAGAAGGTATAATTCCTGTAGGTTAACCACGAACCTTGAGAATGGACGTATGGGGCAGCATATATTATAGTCGAAGAGGCTTCAATTATAACAGGACTCGGCGCAGCGCTGAAGACCATTGTTCATGCACTGTCTATCCATATACTGGAGGAATATTTCCTTACCTTCGTTCTAGTTCATGAAAATGTTCCTGCAAAACACCAATTTGCATTTCGACCTCTTCCAGCAGATCCCCAAAAGCTTCATCCAGAATCAACTTTTCGGCTTTTTCACGAGCCAGGGGAACATTGTCTCGTTGAATCAAGGTCGCGATATCAGTACGAGTGATACTAGCTTGTGAATCATTTTTAGCCTGGACCTGCCCTAGTCTCTGACTAGTCAAACGGAGCTGTGCCTTCAGTTTTGTCAGCTCTACTCAGTAGATGTGGAAGGTAATTCGAGCTAACCTTGAAAACAGCGCTGATATCCGACTGCATGCTTCGAAGAGAGCTGGCTGAGTGTTAGGACGTCGTCGGATAAAGGGCGCGCAGCTTCTACTGTAGTGGGACGCAACTGGTGCGTTAGGGCGTCGCAGGCAATCGTAAATTCGTATGTAATTGAACATTTCATAACACTTCAAATCTTTTGATTGCACGTGGCGGGTTAAGTACTATGTAAGTAATCTAAGTCGACTGTTTAATCACTTCCCTGATTACAACATTTAACTTCTCCCTTTCATATTGCGTACTAATGATTATCAAAACTATGCATGGAATCCTATTGTCGTTTGGCCGCTTTCTACTTTCTGCTCCTCCAAATCCTCTGCTGTCGACGTTGTTTGCGGCTTCGAATATCGGTGGATAAAAAATACAAGGCCGCAAGCATAAAAAATAACTTGATAGGTATATCAGTGGCTCGGTGAAACTGCAGACGAGGCGGGGAATACCTAACACTGGAATAAACCAGATGGTGATGGATACATATAGAATTATCAGGTTACACACAGCAACTTCATCGTCCACTAGAAAGGAAAGTTTCAGACGCAATTTCAACTTCGAAATACTGTACCAACCTGGGGAGATACATCCGAAAGAGGAATGTCTAAAAGCAAAAAAAAATGCGATCCCACCATGAGAAACAACAAGAAAGAAGAGACGTGCAGCGTCAAGCCACGGTCGAAAAGACTGCAAGAGGCTGACACACGGCGGAAAAACATGAGTTACGGGCTCTCTATTTGATACATCAAGAACTTACAGAATAGGTAGCATTATGACGGTGATGGTGTCGATAATCAGCATAATGAGAATTAAAGAACCTGAATCTGCACTAAGCCGTAAGTTGTGAAAATAATGATAGTGCACTGACGTTCAATGTGATCCATGACATCCCACTGCCCAAATAGACACAGGCAGTGGAGGATGATCCACAAGAGACTCAGGGAGATGATTAAACCTGTCCGCTTAAGTCAGGAGGGTATAGACGGTTCAAATGTAGGGTACTGACTGAAGGATATTGTACGAATACGTAAGAAAACGACTGACAGGGACATTTTACAAGCCTGAGGGAGCTTGTCAACAAGCAGAGTCCTTGCCTACTTAGTCGTTTGTCCGTAGTCGTAATGGTCGTAATGGGTCTTCGAAAGGGGAGTTTGGTGATCGAATCCAACTACCAGAGTCGATTGGGAAACGGTGGGCAAGCGCTAGGCGCAGATAATCCGACCGTAGTATCAGACTATCACTCCATTGTCCATTGTGTGGTCGAACCTTTTTAAGGTAGAGAAACTCCACAAACATCCAATGTCAGGTGACGTGACATAACACTTTTCGGCAGGGAAATGCCATCAGTGTGATGTCGTGGAAACTCGAATATCCACCTTCGAAATATGTAAGATAGAAATGTCCTCCGCTCCTCATTCAAAAATGTGCAGCCACCAAAAATTCGGAATCTTGAATCCTGAATTTTTGGTGGTTGCAAATTCTTAAAAATTGCCCCTCAAAGGTTTCTATCTCAATTTTAGTCGGTTTGTCACGAAAACACGTGAGAGTGGATGCTCTTGAATTTCCTCACCTTAACTAACATTCAACAACCTTGGGCTAATTTTAGAAAATAAAGGACATTGTCGGGTGCAGTGGGGCTTGTTCAAGTTGTTGTGATGTCGGCCATGCTCGGCCAAACGTCGCGGTAAATCTTACGGTTCTTAGTCGAGCGACGAGTAGGTGTAAAAAATCCGATTTTTGAAAATAAAAATCCGGTTTTAAAATCAGTCATTCCCTTTTGAGATACGGAAAATGTTATTTGACTTCATTCTACACATTTGATAACGGTGATACGCGATTTTTAAATCACCTTTCAGCTGCCTGCAGCAGAGTCACCACAAAAATGAATTGAATAAAAATAAATTTCAGCCTCCTATCAACCTAACAACCTACAACCAATGATAGACAATCTAGTACTCTACTTTTGAGGGGTTAGAACTCAAAAAAGCCTCGAGAGTAAACCAAACGCGTCGAGTTCCATTGCGGATTCCGCGACTCTGAGGGCGCACAGATCTGCACAGATGCTATGTAATGCTCCGCTTGGTGGTAAAAGACCACCCCACCTGATGAGTTCTCTTTAACAGACGAAACATTGGTCTACGTCGCGGCCATTCTCGTCCAAAGTCCCTAGAATTTAGAAAAACTTCGCTCGTCAGCTCTGAGCTTCGCTCCTCGCCTCCTCGCGAGTCCAGGATTCAGCAGTACATAATTACATAATTGACTTATGTACATAGATTGTTTCAATTTCTATCGCTTCGAGACCTTCTTCTTCACAACCTTGGTTTCCAGTTCGAACCTGCTCCTTTTATTTCGTCTCTCGGAAGCCTGGTCATCATCGCGTTCTTCGGCGTTACGTTTTGCACGACTTCGTTCGAAAGCGTCTGTCTTTTTTCCACGTTTCCTAAGTTCTTCATAACCGTCGCCATGGCTGCGGCCTCCATTGACCCGGCTAACGCTCCGCAGAACCTCACTAAACTCATCCTCAAAACCTCCAGCGGCTTGCCGACCTCTGGGCCCAAATCCGGAGGAGAGATCACCACCTAAAGCCAAGGCTTCTTCATCCCTAGCGCGTTGCTTTGCGTCGTTCTTCTTCATGACAAGTCGAGTGAAATTGTCCTCTTCGAAGTCCTTCAACTTCTTAAGGTATTGGGCACGACCTGAAGCAAGGGCGGGGGCCCCTCCTAAGCCTGAAGTAGTTTCCAAAAAGGGTTGTGATGGGTCGGCCGCAAGATTCGCGAGTGCAGAGGGAACGGGGGGCCGTTTCTGACGTGCTTGAAATTTTGATCTTTCCACATAGGGCATAGGGGCCAAACGGGAGGGACGATAGATTGTGTCTCCGTCTATTCCATTTCCTACATCGGTATTTTGAGTGATGCCTTCTTGTGAAAAGGTCGAATGATTCTGCATAAGAGACATAGGGTTCGGTTTGAAGGCAAGTGGATCTGATGAAAAATAAGGAAAAGGAAGTCGGAAAAGTTGCAGTGCACTCGCCATCTGTGGTAATCCCTCCTTGAGTGGGTATATCTGTGATTCGGACTAGCTTGGTAATTTGATAACGCATTTTACTTTCCAAGACTTCAGTCTTGTCAAGAACGATGCGATTCTCTATCATCGAGTCAAGTAAATCACCAAGGTGGTTGCCTCGAAGATCACGATCTTTGGTGCTGAAATGTTGGTCAGGGGGGGAATGGGTAGTGAGCGTGTTACCCAACACACGCTGAGCGGTAACCAGGACCAACGACTGAAGGTATGACACTAGCATGTAATGCTTCAGAGAAAGAAGCGAAATCCCATTCTGTACTTCCAATGTCTGCTGGCTGCTCATTAGTTATCAGCGAACCCCCCACTACAAATGTAGGTTGACACTGACTCTCGCGTGATGGACTGCAATGCCGCTCGTGCTGTTGATAAACTCTTTGTCATGGATTCGATGACTTCGACAAAGTCTTGGTGGGTATTGTCCATTACTAGTAAAAGATCAGTCATATGCTTGTGACGCAACCCAAAGTTGAAGGAGATAATCAGTTAACGGATTTCTAGGCCGCCACTCATGGAGTGTAGTGCGTGGCATCAGAATTTCAGAGCCCAGTGCGCTTCGTCACGAGAGATAGAGAATTAGGCTGGCTAGGACTCACCACTGGAATCGAGGGAGGGACTGAGGGAAAAAAAATTCTTGCTCCCACTTGCAAGCGATACCATTCGATGTCCCACGCTCACGCCAACCGCGGTCATCAGCATTCGGAATCCCATGGTGTATGCAAAGACGTCCATTTAGCCACAGTTGAAACCACTGTTGTTTCTTAATCTATCCTACAACCTCGCCTTTCCAAGATCTTGGAAGTGCTTTCAGCTGAAAGCCATGTCTAAATCAACGACAGAGAAGGGCAAGAAATTGCAAAATTTCTTGTATAAGCTCGCAGATTCATTTGACTTGCAGGTGTGTTCTCATCTGTTCAGAATTTACTCAGGAGTTGACCCGCAGCTAGAGACCAGACGTCCCACCTAAGCCGCCACCTAAGCCTCCTCAACCCGGCAACGCGAATGCCTCCAGCTCTTCTACCTCATCGGGGGACATCACCACAGCGTTCAATAGCCTAACCATATCCAACGCCGAGAAACACGATCCAGTGCCTTCAGCTGCACCGTTCGTAGGCGGTTTCAACCCTGCCGTGCAACGAAATTTCTATGCGGCCAATCATTTAACAAGCCCGAACCCTACCGACCATTCTCTGTCAGCGCCAAATCTATCCATGCCACTGGCGATCCCCACACCGTATGTTAACTATCCACAGTCGTTGACAATGCAGATGGCCCTCCGGCCAGACCAGGATATTCCTCCGATTGGTCGTGTTCATTCAAATCCCATTCCTTCTTCCTCGACATCACATGGTTACACAGCGTCCCCTGCGTCTGGCCCATCTGTCTCATCAAGGCCTTCCAATAACGCACCGCTGACTATACCTTCAACTCCAAGTAAAGCCAGTAAGTCGGAGGTGTCCAGCACTGTCTCGACGCCATCACAGAAGTCGGGCCAGGTGCAATGCTCTGGTGTAACTAAAGCCGGTAAACGATGCAATAGAATGATTAAGATTAAACCTTCAGCGGCGACCCTTGCATCAGATGACGAGGAGTGGTCACTTCCACAGTTTTGTCATCAACATGCGAAAGAGTTACTTGGACCCTCTGGGTATTATGCGCGAAAGAATGGCGAATGGGTCAAATTCGAAGGTATAACCCAATAATTAACTCGACTGTGTGCAGTGGCTAGAGTCTCTTTATGCAGACTGGATCCCTCCCTACCTACAACCGGACACGCAAGTCTCCTTACGCATCGAAATGGAGAAAGCGCGATCGCAATCCGACGTCCATGGATATATCTACACATTCGAGATCCGTGGTGAGCTGTCAACAATGACAATCTGTAGTTTGATGTCTAATTAAACTATTCAGAACCTCAAGATATAGAGACCATAAAACTCAAGGTCGGGCGGGCAGTAAATCTTGTGAAGAGAATAGATCAATGGGGCAAACAATGTGGGTCAAAGGAACAGATTCTGAGAGGGTTCTTTCCCGGAACTGTAGAACCTGATGAAGATGGCAATACTGGGAGCCTTATGAAAGGGAGAGTAAAGGCAGGTGATAAGGGACCATGGTGCCATCGTCTTGGTTGGTCTAACCTCCGGCTTTCAACAATATGCCGCCCTCACCTAAATTTTCGTAGAGAGACTGGTTCACCTCGAACTTGCAGACTTGGTTACTTCTTCTATATATCTTGACCCTGCCTGGCCAAAAATTGACGCTTCCGACAAGTCCAACGCCGCAGAAAACAACTTGGTCAGTTCAAAGGACCCAAATGGCTCCAAGAACATTGCGACAACTTGTCCCGATTGTGGAAGCGTGCATAAAGAAATTTTTGAATTTCGAAGGTGGAAACGGGGGGGAAACAAGGGCAAAGAATGGGAAGCTTTAGTGAAACCAGTGGTTGAGCGTTGGGGGAAGTTTGTCGAATTGTATGTTTAATAAATGAGCCTGTGTTCTGTCACTACAAATGATGAGATAGAAATCCAGTGGGATTGTCATCGTGGAATTGCGGAAATTGCTGGCAAAACCCTGGCTATCATCTGATCCAAATACCCTAAGCTTACCGCGATAACCTTCAATGCTGGTCTAATTTGAATAGTTGGGCGGGCCGTACGCGTAAGTATTCGGAGATCCTGATCATGAACTTCGAACTTCGAACTTCGAAAGTTCGAAGACAAAAGAATTCGGTGATGTTGTTCTTGCCCAATCACGTGACCCACCGCTGTGCTTCTTTCATTGTTGCTCGGTCTTGAACAAAGGCTCCCATTGTCTGGACAGCTGCCACCCCTCTCTGAGGTATAAAAGGCTTTCATGGACGCCGAGATGTCGCGCACTTTATCTTTCTTCCTCGACATTGACCGTGTACTTTGTCGCCTCCTTTTCAAATTCATATTCACGCCTTCACGACCCATATTCCGCAATGCCTCATTTCGCTTTACTGTCTTCCCTCTTACTCGGAATTGTCCCGATTTCCCTGTCTGCAACGTTTGACGTGGTCGTCGGTGGACCTGGTGTCCTAAAATTTAACCCTTCCTTTGTTGTACGTATTTGATTTTCGTTTGTTTGAGTCAATCCTCATTTAAGCCAGAACGCCAATGTCGGAGATGTTGTCAGATTTACTTTCCAGCAGAAAAACCACACTGCTTCACAGTCGACGTTTGACAGGCCCTGCTCCCTTGCACCAGGTGGATTTGATACCGGATTGTAAGCCTCCTGGTCATACAATGGCAGCCAACGTTATTCATCGCCGCCTTTAGCATCCCAGTTTCGGACAATGCAACCAGTTTCCCGGTTGCTGAACTTCCCATAAGTAACGCAAACCCGATTTGGGTGTATTGCCGTCAAGCGAACCATTGTCAGCAGGGCATGGTTTTTGCGGTCAACCCTGGTGATAAATTCGCTGCATTCCAGACGGCTGCCATGGCTGGTGGAGCACCACCTTACAGCGCGCCTCCTACGAGCGTCACCAGCTCCGCTACTTCTGCTGCTACCTCCTCTGTTGCTGCACCGTCTTCGACCTCCGGGACTGACCACAGGGTCATCGTCGGTGGACCCAATATTCTCGCATATAGCCCTTCGAATATCACTGCTCAAGTCGGTGATACCATCACTTTTGAGTTTCATCAAAAGAACCACACTATTACAGCAAGCTCTTTCAACACGCCGTGCCGCGCGCTCTCCTTGACAAGTACTACTAGCGATATCGGGTTTGATTCTGGATTGTATGTAGAACCTCCTCGTTTTCTCATATTTCCGCCGTTAATATTTCGTGACATGTAGCATGCCCGTCGCTGATGCAGCCACCACATTTCCTACGTACACTATTCGTGTCAATGACGTACGTACCCTTTCCCTCTGTTTGCCGTTAGACACCCTAATCGTAGAATTTGTAGACGAACCCGATCTGGGCGTACTGTCGACAGGCGAGCCACTGCGGACAAGGCATGGTTTTCTCTGCCAACGCAGTGGAATCCGGGCCCAAGAACTTCTCTGCTTATCAAGCGCTAGCAATGCAACAAAATGGAACGATTACGACTACAACGAGTGATGCCCAGACTGCATTCAAATTGTCTTTTTCTTGCGGCTGGATCGCGGTTGTCTATCTCATTTCTTTTCTTGCCTAAATCCTCTGATTGTATTGTATTCGTTTGGATTTTGCCGCTTCTGTATGTAGTTCGCGTCCATATTATAGGATTGTAGCATAGTTTACTCTAGATAGTTGACCTAACATAACTTTAATCTACAATCCTAAGAACGAAAGTAGCTAGATGCCGAGGACTTTCTCAGGCCTGCCTCAGCCCATCTCGGGCGCGATCCCCCCGCCGGTTCCGTTCCCCGCTGTCGTGTCTCTATGTAGAGCCCTCTATTTTCTCTTTCTCTGACCCTTCCAGCTATCACTTTTGACCTTTTCTTGCCAGCGCGCTTATCTCTTTTGTTGGGGGTGCTCCACCTGTTTACTTTCTCGGCAGGTCACACTTTTGAATGGTAACTCCCCTTTTGCAGGCTGCCTCCGTCACTTTTTGTCTTACCAACTTAGGCACAGGTTTCGGCTGTGACGAGAACGATTCCGCCTCTGCAAAAATCATTTTCAGCTTAGGTTTATTCCCGAGTCAGTAGTTTCTCTTGCTTAAATAAGTAATGAATGTAACACTCATATTTCAGTCTTTTTAGATTCAAACTGCTGGTAGGGATTAAGCTCAAGGCCGCAAAGAGCCAGAGAAAGTTATTTATTTAGCCGGAGGTCATTCAGGAGAGAGGGGGCCGCGCGAAGCGCGCCAACTTTAAAATCCGCTTGCCAGAAACAGATAATGCCGTTCGCATTTTTTTAAAAGTGCACCGTTTTGTCTTACCAAACATGAACACAGATAGTAGCTGTGTCACGAGAATGACGCCTCTGCGAGAATCATTTTCACTGTAGGTTTATTCCGTAGTCTGTGGTTTCCCTTTCTCAATTATATAACAAATTTCACTCTTTTTAAATTCAAACTGTTAGTAAGAATTAAGCTAAAGCCAAGTGAGCACGCGAAGCGTGCGAATGCGCTTGTCACTACTACTAAAGACGCTAGATGCCGACATCAATCCCACGTTTTGCGAAAGCGAATGCGGGCGCGATTGCCTTGCCGAGTGACTTTTTTCCTTGCCAGACAGTGATCGCAAGGATTCAATTCTTGCTGTTTCTGCGCTTTTCGCTATCGAAAAGGATGTTTTTTTGCCAGCGCCGCTATCGCGTTTGTTGGGGGTACTCCACTTATTTGTACGCTTCGGCATCGTGACGTCTTTCAATGGGTCACATTCTTCATTTGGACATTGATTATCTTATCCCTTTCCCAATCTTATCTATCACAGAATCATGTGAACCGTGCACAGAAACGAAAGCTGAGGGCAGCCGCCGTGCCACATCCTTTCAGGTGAATTATCCTTCTATGTTATAACACAAATTCCTGTTCAGTTTTTACATGATGCTTTTCTTAACATGTACATGTCCTGACTGAAACTGTTTTTGTGGCAAACTGTGGAATTGTCGTTCTAAGAGAGCACCAACAGCAATGTGAACCTTAGGTGCCCATCAATCCCACGTTTTGCGAAGCGGAATGTGAGCGCGATCCCGCTGCCGACTGCGCTTTCTCCTTGCCAGACGGTGATCGCAAGGATTCAATTCTTGCTGTTTCTGCGCTTTTCGCTATCCAAATCGATGTTTTTTTGCCAGCGCCGCTATCGCGTTTGTTGGGGGTACTCCACTTATTTGTACGCTTCGGCATCGTGACGTTTTTCAATAGGTCACGGTCCTCATTTGGGTTTGGTTTCCTGATCAACACTTTCATTCAATTTTTATCTTATCTCTCTTGCCAATCTTATCAGCCCTCAGTAAATAAATAACAATCACTTTCTTGACCTCTGTACACCGGGGGCTTTACCAGTAAGAAAAACCAAGCTGATAAAAAGATTCTGGGACACATTATAAACATTTGTATGCCAAAAAATTGAGCACTACACCTCTGTACAGAAAGTTATAGAGCAATGGTGACACTGGCTGGTAACATAACACAAAAATTCAAATGGGGAGACACTGACCTAAATTTCGGATCCAACACAGGTCCACCAGACAGTGTTCAAGGACAGAACAGGGCATGCAAAGTGCGCCGGGAATTTAAAATCAAACTTAAAAATTTCCTCTTTCTGGTAACACAAAAATTTAAATGCGGCCACGGTGACCTAAATTTTGGATTCCAAGGACGGAAGGGGCGCGCGAAGCGCGCCGAAACTTTAAAAGCAAACCTAAGGATTTCCTGTGTCTGGTAAAACAAAAATCGATGTGTACACGGTGACCTAGACATTCGAAACAAAAGAACTTTCTTTGACTTTAGGAAGTTCCCGTGCGGAGCACGGGGACGTGCTAGTATTACTAAATTGGCCAGGTAACCGTAAAGGCCGGTTTTCGACTTGAAACTTTCCCGTTGTGGACGAGCAGGGTCATGTAATAGCTACCATACATCGAGCTTTTCGAGGGATAGATCGTGAGGTTCGTGATTATGTTGACAGTTAATGGCAGAAACGCCCCACGACACTCAATTCAGATCCCCACGTCTCTGATACAAGTGATTTAATTGAATTTTCTAACATTCCGAGTCTCTTTTCCGAGAAACAGAATTTACTTCATAGTCGGTCAATTTTGAATGGCAGCCTGAGTGACGGAGCATCAGGAGTCAACTCCGAATGATGTCGACTGCCGTCGCAATATTTCGAAGGAACTCAACCTTCATTCAAGGGCGGTAAGCACGTTAATACTGGTAAGTGTTTGCCAGAATATTAATGACATATATGATCTCTCTGTCGAAAGCTCTTCCAGCCATTGATGTTAGTTTGTCAAAGCTCAATACCGCTCAATGTGATCCTTAATGTACTTTATGAATGTTTTGGTTTTAACGCTGCAGCGTCGCTGCTTCCTTAATCGAGGAAGTGACGGGTGGAATAAGGCACGTGATATGTGACGAGCGCGTTGATTTGAATGGGTGTTTCTGCCAGTGGACTTAGTGCCATGGTTTACCTTCCTCTACCATCGCTAGCTGGAAATCATCCGTCTTATCTGGAAGCCTATAACAGGATTCTGTCCTCTCATAGACGCTCCCCTCTTGCATCGGCATCTTCGGTTATCCTACTCGTCGCGCCAAATGTCGACGCACTCTGTGCATCCCGAATGCTTGCCACGCTCTTTAAGCACGACGACATAGCCTACCGTATTATTCCAGTCTCAGGTCGGGATGATGTAGACGATTTAAAGGAGGTCCTAATTACCAACCCTGATGTAAGTTACTACAGTCTTCTCTGGCCCACGGCTTACCCCCAGTAGCTTCATACACTTATACTCGTCAACATGGGCAACTACTATGATCTTCCAACTCCTGAGTGGTTTGGAGATTTTGACCTGAAGGTTACTGTCCATGTGATTGATTCCTCGCGCCCCCAAAGTTTGGTCAACCTTTTCATGGGAGGAGAAAACGGTGAACGAATACTGACCTGGGATGACGGGGAAGCTGAGAAGTTGTCTGAAGAACGGAAGGCATGGGAAATAATACAGGTATTTCAGATGCATTACTCTTGTCACTTTGCGCTTTATTCACTCTGTCCTTAGTACGAACCTGATCCACACCCTGATGACGATAACTCAGATGAAGGCTCGGACGTTGAAGAAGAATTAACGGAAGACGACGACGACGATGACGACGACGCGGAATCGGCTGTTTTGGAAACGGATTCTCCGTATAATAAGCGAAGGCAGCCTGGCAGGAATAGTCCTCGAAAACGCAGGAGAACGGATGATGGCGTAGGTCTTTCAGTCTCTGGATAAGGTCCACATTCATCGAAGTAATAGCAACCTCGGATCTCTCCCGAAGAATATGAAGGCTATCAAAAGAGGCTCCACAGATATTATTCCACCGGCACTTCTCATGGTCAAAGTGCGGCAAGTACCATATATATCCTGGCCACTCTCCTTGGACGTGCCGATAACGACTTTCTTTGGTATTAAGGCGACCTTTTTCTTCGGAGATCTGCAACTGATATTGATTCTTAGGCTTGCAATACTAGGCTTGACATTTCAGTATACCACGTCTCGTATATCTCGGGAAACATATGAAGCTTATCACGCTATCTATTATGATGAAGTCTCCCGCCTCAATCCTCAACCGAGACTTAACGATACTGCACACTCACTGCTCTCCGTGAACCCTGATGACATGGGTGTTAGAGCCACAGAAGAGTTACGCTTTATGTTGTTCAGGCATTGGACTTTGTATGATGCAATGTTCCACTCCAGTTATGTGGCCGGCAAACTAGGAATCTGGAAGGAGAAGGGAAGGCAGCGATTGACAGGACTTCTTGCGAAAATGGGGTAAGTCATCGTACTTGAGATTCTGGAATGATTTCAAAAATCTATCCTTATCCAGCTTTTCTATTCCTCAAACACAGCAACCGTTCTCGCATATGGATATGGACCTCAAGAAAACTTTGGTACAGAAGCTGAACGACATTGCACCGGAATACGGTCTAGTCGAACTAGCTTATCCCTCGTTCATGAGGTGCTATGGCTTCCGCACCCAGCCCTTGTCAGCAGCTGATGCAGTAGAAGGCATCGGTGCCCTCTTAGACGTCGCTGGTGGAATGCGAATGGAAGTTGAGATAGAGGGAATGCGAAATGGTGGAGAATGGTTTGGAGGCGGTCGAATGTGGGATGGCACACGCTCAGAAAGTGTCTCAAAGCAAAGACCAGACGGGCTGGAGAATGTTCTAAATTCAGGAGGCGAAAATCAACAATTAGGAGACACAGATAAAGAACTTCCCCAAGAACCACAGTGGTGGGTGAAGAATTTCTGGGTAGCTTATGATGCCCTCGCTGAGTAAGTTACTTTGGCCGGGAATCTAGTCAGCGACTTACATTTATGCGTTGTAGTGTTGGTGCCCTGAAACAATCTCTCAACCTGGCCATGTCTCTGCAGCGTACTATAATTCGCCGAGGTACATCTATAATTGACAAACAAGACATACGCACCATGCGCAATCACCGAGTGGTAATTCTGTCCCAAGGGCCAGATCTTTCACTGTTTTGCAACCCCGGCATATTGTCACGATTAGCTCTGTGGCTCATAGACGCTCTCCGGGATCGACTACCTGGAACATCTGTGGGAACTCGAGGGAGCAAGAGGGGTCTTCCCTTCGTAGTTGCTTGTCTCGATGAAATGAAAGGCAAATATACAGTTATAGGAGTTATGGCAGCTCTTGACTTCGGCCAAATTCGCAAAAAGTGTGTAATTCTCGATTGCCCTCTCCTTTCTCCGCCTGACTGTATTTCACTAAGCCAATTTGGTTTAACGTTTTTGGACGCTCGAGAACGGTCAAATGCACAGCTTCGATACGGAACTTTTGATACCAGCATTCTAGAAATTGACGAAAAAGAGTTAAGGGTCTTTCTGGAGGCATTGTGCGAACAATAAAAAGGTGCAAGCTAACTTGTGCAAGCCAACGTGGCATATCATTCCTTGGTTATCCTTCCTCTGCACGAGTAATTGTGCAATTTACGTGTAGCATTTCAAGTTAAATATATACGACTTCCAGAATACTTTATTTCAGCTCCAGGCAGTAACAGATGAAGCGAAACCGTTAACATTCTCACTTTGGTTGATGCATGGTATTCTGGTTGATACTCAGTAGAGATGCTGGTGCGAACGTTGATAGGCTATAAAGGGTCACCGGTCACCTTTGAACTCGAATCGATGTTCAGAAGTTGTACTTGGTGTTTAAGCACGTACGTCTGATCGAATTGCTGCAAAATAAACAACCTGGTCAGATGCGATTAAAGCTAATGAAGATAATGTTTTTACCTGGAAGAAGCTGTAGAGCCCTGCACCGAAGACAATGACAGCTGTGGACGATTGGTCTCGAAGTGCCCATATGTATGCATGCAGCAGGAAACCCTGGGGCAGCATAGGCCCGTGGAACGCAGAATTGACCGACAACGGCGTGGGTGGGGCCGGGAAAGGCTGAAAATATGGCTCTTCTAATGATAAGGACAAGCGAACAGTGAGAACGAAGAAAGACGAGCGGTCTCAGTTTGAGTCAGACAATATATAGTGTTCTCCGCATTGATAAGTAGGGGCCTGTTCGGCACCCCGCCTTCTCCAAGCGTACGCTTCGAAGCGGTGATGAACCCCGGAGCTGCAACCGAACATATCCGAGAGGTACTCGGCTAACGAGTTCAATCCTTCTCACGATGGGTTGCATGACATCAGAGGCATTGTCGAGCAGGACGAGCATCTTTCGCCTATCATGTCAACATCTGGAGCAACTGCACAGGTCAGTCCTTCTTCTGCTAAGTATACGCCTCCTCTATCAAATTTGCTTATCATCCTGCAGGATTCAACCTGGAAAGCCAAGGAACAGTCACAGGAGGCTCATTATATCCACCAGAGGGTACGACTAGTAATTCGGCGAGCTGTTCTTTCTAAGCGATTATGATAGGAACAAGCTCAACTCGAGGCCATCAGCCTCGAACGAGCAGATAAAGAGGTCGGTAACAAAGCGTTGGAAGAAAAACACACCATGGACAGGGACTTTGAAGGTGGTTTTGGAGGACAAGAAGATCTAGAGGATCGGTACGCCACCACCAGTGGCGAGCACTGATGATTTTACTTGACTAATTTGAACTGGGCCACCAAACTCCTTGCATAAACGATGGTTTCCCAACGCCAATCAAAGTCAGTATATATATGTATATTTGATAAGCATTCTCCGAATTGAGATATTGTATTAATGACTATAAATGAGTGTGCTTCACGCTAAAATAAACAGTCCAAGAAGTCTGTGCGGCACATAACAATAACGTACGGTTGAGAAAACGGCTAGGTGCACTAAGTGTCCCTGCTACACAACATTTACCAGCTAGGTGTTTTATGCTCATGAAGAGGGTGCTGGCGTAATCAATGGACCCCTTCGGGCAGCAGCAGCAGAGCAGAGAGGAGACGGGGGTGCAGATCCTGGATCTACCCAAGGATCAAGGTAGGAGCACGTGGGGATATTAACATTCATGCCTTGGTTATCCGCAGAATTTGCCCAACCATTCCCAGCATTAACGGTGGATGTAGAGCCGGCTGCTGTGAATGTTGGGATTGGAAGAGTGGGTATTGGCCCTGTTGGTGTGTAGGATGGTAGGGATGAGATTGCACCACCAGTACTAAGGCTGGCTGGGGGCCAAGCCAAATTCGATGAAGCTGAAGCAGGGATGTTGCCAGCACCCGCTCCGCCCGTTTGCCACGACAACAGAGGAGGGTTCCAAGGATTCGAATTGCCACAAACACCAATAGCGTCCCGAGGATCCGTGGGCATCCAGCCGTTCTGGAGGCCGAGTTGGTATGACCAAGCTGGTGTCTCCACAGTTCCTGACACGCTCGAATTACCGATTTTCCATGTCCAGAAGAAGTAGTCCTTGAACCAAATTAAAAAGTTTAATAGAGGTGGGTAAGGACTATAAAAATACCTGGAGGGCATCCATACTCGCAAGCGCGAATTGACGAATGGCTTGTTTGGTCGCACTGTCATAATTTTGCCAGTCTGTCCAGGGGGTACAACTTCCCATTTTAGGCCAAACCCCAGGATAAGTTCCTTCGTAGCGGGTGCCCAAGTTAACACCGTTCAAAAATAACCCACAGTCAGTTACTGCATTGCTGAATTCACCAGCGTTGGTCAGACCAAAGGCGCCTGACGATGTGTTAACAAGGCCACCCCAGGTTGAACACGGTGTTGTAGCATATGTCGATATCGGGGCCGCTGATTGGCCATTAAAACAAAGATATGGATGAGTGTCCAGAGTGATACGGTCGGCATTAGGGATGAAGTCCACCCAACTACTTCGAGAGAAAAACCCATCATGTAACGATACAAAGGGCCCGCTACCTTGTCCTGTGCCGCCTGCTGTACGGATGATGGTGTAGGCTTCCATGTAGCTAGGAGGATAAATGAGTATACAAGAGGTCGAAGAATGCCAAAGATTAGCCTACAATCTAGAAAGAGCATCTTGACCCATGATCGATCCTTGTGGCTCGTTGAGGATGCCAAATATAGCCACGACATCCTTATACTGAGGCTGAGAAATGAATTCTGCAATAATTCGGATATAATCAAGGGAGCGTTGGGCGTTCGCGTAACCCATGGGACCATTAAGAAAACCGACGTTGCCAAGACGCCCAGAGTGGTTCCAGCCGTTCTGGCTTCCAGGCAGAGCATGTAAATCGAGGTTAATGCGCAATCCGTATTTGCGAGCCCATCTAATCGCTTTTAGGAAATATCTAAACCTGGATGTCAACACAACATAAGAAACGAACGATATCCACGCACGTCCACGAAACTTTGGGAAGGAAAGGTTCTCCATCCCGGACCTCAATGGCCCAATACCCAATAGGTATTCGGATAAAATTAAGGCCCGCACCCGCGACCTCGGCGAAGTCTTGTTCGGTCTGCGAGTGGAGAAATTTAGATAAATGAGTCGAAGTATGAAGGGATAATTTACAATGAATGTTTTGTAATGGTTTTCTAACTGTTGGATACCCCCTCCGGCAGTATCTGCAGCCATTGCCAAACTAAGCGTCCACTCGTCGATGGCTGGTACAGCATTGTTCAAGTATTTTTGATATAGGGCAGGGGTGCTGCCAAAGGAATGAGTTTGTACTTTGAAAAAAAAAAAAAAAGGTAGAAAAAACAAACATAAACTAGAGAGACGATGTCAGATTTATATATATGGCTGATATTCTGACTTACTGGCTCAGTATTCAACCATCCGCCAAAATTAACACTGATAAAATGGAAGATCGGCGTTGAGGAAATAATCACAATATCTGAAACTAACCCTCGAATTTTATCAACACCATAGTTGAAAGTTTCATTTAAAGCCGGGGTCCACGATTGTGCTCTTGCGCCTTGACCGAACGGGTCGTTTTCATCCCAATACCAGGTTCCACCAAATGAGTTTTTGTATGTAAATGTGGTTCCATCTTCCATCGTTATTAATGTACCATCACCACCAGTTACTGCCGTTTTCGTCGGTTTGGGTGAGGAGGATGTAGCCGTGGGGTTGGCAGAATGGCCTGGAGATGTAGTGGAGCTGCCCTTGCTGGTTGAGGGCTTCAATACGAAAAGGTATAATGGAATAGCAACCGCCAGTGCGATAAGGACCAGGGCAGCGACCGCAACTATGATCATAAGTTTGCGACGAGATTTGGCGTTCGGAGCTGCATAGGTGTTCCGTTTCTTCTCTAACATTCTTCCCGACAAGGGCGGCACTTGAGAAATGGGGACGCCGCCATGCTCTTCCGCATAGTAACCTTCGTGAGGGTCGTCGCGATAGCTGCTCTCATATCGGGCTGGCCCCGAAGGATCATTGAGAGCATAGACGGAGGAGTTGTATTCCGAGCCTTGGAAGGTGTGGTGCGAGGACGCGAAGGAGTCGCGGAGAGCCGGAGAGCCCGGTCCATCATACAAGGCTGCGCCGAGGAAACGAGGCTGAGCAGCTCCACCAGGGAATGCGTGGTCGTCAGGTCCAAGTTCCCCCGGAATCATCTGCGGGGTGTGGAACACAGAGTGGCCTGGGGAGGGTGGAGCGTTGTAGAGGGCATTTGAGGGAAGGTCGTCGTTGGTCAGAGGTAAAGGATCGTATGCGACATTGCGCGTGGGGTCACTGTTGTTTGACATGATGAAGCCCGAGGGCAGTGAGAAGAAAAAGAATAATGAATCGAGGAAGGGATGATACGGGTGCGGAGTACACCTTTGTCAATTCTGGGGGAGGAGGAGAGGATACGGGAAAAGGGAAGAGCTCAGGAGGCCGCAAGACAACCTTTTCATCAACCCAGAGCACTACACTGTCACGGCATGTCACGCCCGTCAGTCTCGGCGACCTCTATCATTCCCGCCCAAGGGGGCGCCGGGACTGGTTGCCCGTTCACCATCCTCATGGCTGTTCAAGCCGCTTCCATGTTACGTCAGAATTCTAATAACTTCCATCTCCAAACAGCAGCCGATATTACAATTATAGTCTATAAATCCATAACACATTCATTGCGGCTGAGATCCAAAATTCGAACCCGCCTGTCCTTGCTGTTGCTGTTGTTGCTGTTGCTGGTGCTGCTGAGCCGTCATGGCCAACATTAGAAACTGCACAGGAAAGACAGTTAATATTAGCTGACCAGTAACCGAGTGTGAAATATTTCAACCTGTTCTTGAGTAAGATTTGGAGGTAAACCGTAAAAACTCGGTGACGGGTGAACAACAGTACTCCCAACAACTTGAGCCTGCGACAACAGGCTTTGAGCCTATTTTCGTACAGTGTCAAGGAATTCAAAATAAGTCGGAAACATGATGATAAAACACTGACCAAGTTAGACTGCGTGGCCGTTTGCATCTGCACGGGAGCTTGCATCGCCCTAGCATGTTGTAATAACTGAGCCTGCTGACCAACTGGTCGAGTGTTCGTAGTGGCCGCCAGTCTTACGGACCGACTTGGTACCGCTGTCGTGGGGATATTTTGCCGTTGAGTTTGCTGGGCCTGCAATTGCTGTAACTGCGCCAATTGCTGCTGAGCCAGTTGCTGTTGCTGCTGCTGTACCTGTTGGGATGGAGGTTGAGGTTGCTGTGGGCCCTGTTGCGGCTGTTGGGTTTGAGGTTGAGGTTGTTGCACCTGACTTTGAATAACCTAATCGATTAAGCCAAAAGCCCACTGCAGGAGATATCCAACTTACTGGAGCTCCTCGCTGAGCCTGTTCTCTCATCAGTAGAGTTTGTCGTATTTGCTCATCTTGCCGTTTCCGAGCCAAGACGATGTCCTGACTATTTTGTAAATCTCGTTCCGCTTTCATTCGGCTCAGCTCTGCAGGGCTGAGTTTCGGCAGTTTGTTAAATTGGTTGTGCGTTTCATGGATCGCAGGCGGTTTGCGTTGATTTGCTGCGAATAAATCGAATACAGAATGGTTTGCGAAAAGGATTGACTCACCGAGAAGTTTCTGAGCAGCCTCTGTCCGTTTCTTTCCTGCTTTTCGTATAGATTCGTTTAGGAGAACATGTCTGAGCCGCTTCTTCGCTTCCGTACTTGAACTTGTCCCCTGCGTTGTTGGGCTTGGGAGGGAGCTCGCAAGTCGTTTCACTCCTCTGGTCATCATCTGACCAGCATTGGCCGACCCTGAAACATCATCTCCTGAAGCCTGGGCAGCTTCTGGCATGGTAGTCTTGCGCTCGGAACCCCATCTCTCCTTCCAGCGATCAAAACAATCAGTAGCGGATCGTCTGTCTGTTAGGAGAGAGTGGCGAGATGAGTTGAAACACTCGGATATGAGTGGCCAATTGAAGGAGTACTTGTCGACGAGAGATTTGAGTTGAGCGTCATCATTCGCGTTCCAAGTATAGATGGAGCCTCCTTTGCGTGATTCTTTGTCCTTGAAAGAGGATGCATGAAGTTGGAAAGCAAAGTTTGACAACGATGCGCTGGTTCTTCCGTCAAATAGATCTGTGGCGGGTCACCACTACATTCTCTAAGGCATGCAGCTCACTTACCATTGCTGCTCTCCTCGGAAATTCGCGTGCTGTTGTCAGTCTCGGGAACGACTGAGAGCTGCTCCATCGGCGACCATTTGCCATCTTTCCATCGTTTTGAGGGTTGGAGGGGCCCTATCAACGTGGGTTTCACGAACATGAAACGACCAGTCGGATATAGTTTTGTAAACACAGTATCTTCAGTTCGTTTATTCGGATCGTCTCTATCAGACCTCTTTTCAACCCTTTTTCTACCATCTGTTGGACCTGGTGTCGCGGGTATGTCGAGGAGGCCCAAAGGTTGAAGGCCCGGGAAAAGTGCACGTAAATCTAAAGAATCAAAAAATTCGTTGTTAGAAGTTCCACCTTTGCTTGAGGTCTCAATGCCATCAGGATTCATGAAAAGTTGATCATCTCCGCAATAAGCAATTCTCTCTTGCAATGGAGCAAGGAAAGACTTGGAGAGTTTCACAGCTGCGGTAGCAGGGTCAGGAAGTTCGACATCTCCATTTGTGGACTGAGAGCGCGACTTTGAACCACCCAGAAGAGGATCATTTGATGTGGTCTTCAGTCCACTGTTTGGGTGCGAGCTTTCAGGTAAGCGAGCTGAAGAACTTTCTAAGATATTGTCAATATCGTTTGTTACGCGATGCAGAAGATCGATTGCAGATTGATCGTCAACATCTTCGTCCTTCGGTTGTATGTCATTATCGTTGGCGATTTCCAAGGCGTCCTCTATGACGGCCGCTGGCTCGAGCGCGTCGATAGCACCTCGCTGGTCTTTCTCTTGTTCGCCTCCGTCTTCGTCATCAGAACCATAAGTGATACCAAGTAGTAGTTGAGCATTAGATCGTTCTTGATCTTGTGTAACACTGTCCAAATTCATGAGCAGAGGACTGTCGTCTTCCTTGAAACGAGAGGATCGCCATTTCATGCAAATTCCGGCACGTTGACGCTCTTCTGGCGTTTTCGCCAAATGCCATTCTAGAACGGCAGTCGAAATATTATAAGCCAAAGCCATCTTCCATCTCCTTTCTTCTCGGAAGTCAGTTCTCATCCATTTCTGCCGAGTAGTGAGTGTGGTGGCCTTAAAGAACGGACAATGGGACAAACCATTTCATCCAAAAGATAATCCCAGTGAGTTTTGAGTGACCCGCCTATAACGCGATGTTTTTTCGGTTGTCTAAATGACCAACGACCCTCTTCCTTGAGATGCTCGATTCTTTCAATTGTGCGAATGAGCCTCAACTCAGTCATCGCAACCTAGCGACACATAGCAAAAGAGTTAGATATAGGTATATGGAAGGGAAAGAGAAGATCTTACTCCCCATTCACGAGTGCTTAAGCACTTGCTCGCTCGTGAAACTTTCTTCCAAACGGGATTGGCTACGAGATTGGCGTTCCACCTACTCAAGCCCAGAGGAATCACGTCATCCTTGTCTCGTTTTCCGTCTCTTTCCCTTTCTTTCTCTCTTTTGCGTCTCGTTGGCCTGGCTTTACGAGTAAAATCAGCCGGCAACAGATTAATAGGTGGGATGCTGTAATGAGGATCGAAATAGTGGCGTTTATCAACAATCGAAATTGAGGGCTGCAAGGCTTCGGATTCTGAAGTCAGGTCAAGATCGAGGTTGTAACACGCCTCTTTAATAGTATTTGCAGGCGCTGGGATGAGAATCTCTTCATGAATGCTCGGTGGTAATAGGACGCGAATATAAGCAGTTTTAACAACCACTTGAGGGGAAGCGACGTCAGGTGCAACCTCCCGAATGATAGCCTTATCCGGCTCAACATCCATGGGGACATCATGCACATCTCTTTCTTCTCCTTCTACCGGGCTAGGTCGATGCAGGTCCTCGAGGACGGTCGCCCGAGGTCCTTCCTTTGTTGAAGAAGGGGCGGCATCGGATTGGACATCACCATCATCTGTCATTTCCTCATCGACCAAGAGGCGATGCTGGACTGTTCTACCAGTAAGTTCCTTCGTCGCCGAACCTTCCATCGGATTGTGGAGTGTGGCACCATCACCTGAAGACTCTAATAGATCCCTGTTCGGCACCACGAGAGAAAGAGAGCAAGACGTAGGCAGTTCGAGATACTCTCCTGTCTTGGCAAGTACAGCAATCTCAACAGCTGCAACCGGCCCGTTTTCACGAGGAAGACTTCGTTCACCGTCTATCGGGAATGTAGAGGATCCAATCAAATCAAGTTCGTCATTGTCTTCATCTGAATCCTCCTTCAGTCTGGCTATGTTCCCAATAGAATCTGGATTAGAAACGGTTCCGTGGGATTTGACAAGGACAGGTGACGGCGATTTGGCAAAGTCTGCAGCTTGAGAACGACTTCGAGTTGTCCGCGCAGAGGCATCCGGTTTACTTTCTACCGATATAGGAGCGTCGGTGGAAGTAGATAGAGGTGATTGCCGTTTACCGTCTAACAGAGATAATTCCTCGTCTTTGAGATTCGCTATAGAGCCGCTTTCAGAGCTAACACCTGAGGTTAGTGAAAACACAATGCGGCAAACTTAGAAAGCATACTACAGATCAAATCGTCGGAGAAAGGCTTGCAGACTTTGACGTTCTTGGTCTGGGTTTTGTAGCGCAACAACAGCAACGTCTTGCCTGCTCTGCATCATGAGAAATAATTCACGCAGTAATTCATTTCGACGAGCAATAATAAAACTCAAGGACTGTCAATGGGATAAAATGCATATAACAAAAAGCATACTTTAATTGTGAAAAGCGTTCCTGTAATCGTGGGTCATGAGGTGGTTGTGTCATAACCAAGCTTCCAAGAATTAGGCGACAAGGTAAGAGGTCTTCACTCTGAAGCTTTGAAGCAGGGTTGGTTTTGGAGGAAGTGATTGTTAATTTACGTAATATGTTATTACGTAAGTATTCATTGCTAAGGTATAGGCAAACCATGCGCATCCAATGTCACGTGCTTTTCGTGACAAACTGAAGAAATTGAAACTACATTTGCAGGAAGGAATAAATAGAAAATTGGCTTCAAAGAAAACCTTTAGAATGTATATCTAGAGAATTTGTCGGAAGTACATTTTTGATTTAGGGAGCAAGGCATTTGTAGTATAATTTAAACGATTGAGAGATGAGTTCCGACAACATCACGCATCAGCCGCTTCACCTGCCAAATCCAGCGCTAAGCCATGATGTCACATCAGCTGACATTGGATGCGCATGGTTTGCCTATACCTTACTAAGATTCCAAGTTCCGCGATGAGCATGCAAATGCTCATCTAAGGATACGTTAACGGACAGGCGGTAGAACCAAGGAAATATAATCACATTAATCAGCAACCTCTGTGCACAACTAAAGCAAACAAAGCAGACTCCAGTCATTGATGACGAGTCGCGCTTCAGACTTCTCACCGCTTCTCTTGAGATTAGGTTCCACTGTAAACACTGTCCGACTCTGAGTCGGACACTGTAACTTTCCATTTCATCTGAGTTCTTCAACCGGCCCGGATCCAAACTCCGATTTTTCCCAAAATCGCAGCACCCGAGAAAGCCCTCCGCACAAACAGGTAAACCTGCACTACAGGTTAACCTGCTTTCATCCTCTCTATAATCTCCATTTAATCACATCACCCTTGGTGGAAACACCGCCACAGTTAACATATCTAGATCTCTGCCAGTGCCAAAGCGTTAATTCTAGGTCAGTGGGCTCAAAGATCATTTGAAATTTGGTTCAAGTTGGTTGAATTTCCTACTTGCACCAGATCTAGTACATTCGCCTGGACGCAACGTGAAGCAGGTGCCCCAAATTCCACTCAAACATAATGAACAGGCTATTCCAAATTCAATCTCTTCCCAGATACATAATTCATTCTTCTGTCCTACCATTTCGAACTAGTGTTACTCAGAGAAATTTTTTTTCAAGAACTTCCCCAGTCCTGTGCCATCCCTCTCGACAAAAAAAGAGAAATTCGCAGTCTGGGGTTCAGTTTTCGCGATATTCTCCGTGGTCAGATGAATTTACTGGATCTCAGGGGACACGGACTGTAATTCAGGCCGCTTTTTTCTCTGCTTTACTGTTTGGGATAGCCGGGTATATCATTGTGGGTAGCGGATGTGCAATTAGGAACTTGAAACCAACTCACCTTCGATAATCCAGTCCGAGAAATCGCATGTACCGCCAGTGAGGACGTATGCTTCTCCGAAGGAACTTGAAACCGCCATCAGAGAACTTCAAGCTACCTTTCCTGGGCCCAATATGGTTGTAACAGATCCTAATGTCTTGAAAGTATATGGCTCCTCTGAGCATTCATATCATGCCTCCTCCTCCCATGCCATCGTTGTGTGTACTCCTTCCCCGTAATCTGTTGAATGATCTAACATGCCTTCAGGTCCGACCGAAGTCCACCGAGGATGTGGTGCAAATAGTTAACATAGCGCGGACGTATCGTGTCCCTATCGTTCCCTATAGTGGCGGAACTAGTCTCGAGGGTCATTATTCCGGGGTACGGCTTCATGTTATCCATTCGACCCGTATAAATCCTTAACCTACCCGATTCTAGTCAGCAACTGGGAGCATTTGCCTGGACATGTCTAACATGGACAAGGTATTGAGTATTAATGGTATGCGCGTACCTGGGCTCCTGACTCTCGCAAACCAGCTTATTTGGGTTGCCAGTGGATGATTCAGACTTGACCTGTCAGTCTGGGGCTAGGTGGGAAGACATCAATCAAACATTGAGAGAACGAGGCATTCCATTATTCTTCCCAGTATGAAGATTCACTTGTCATACCATTACTGCCTACTTACAAGTACTGTTCTATGTCAGTTGGACCCTGGGCCCGGGGCTGTTTGTTTCGTTTCGCTGTGTGTTGTTGTACTTACTAACACATGATTTTTAGACAATCGGGGGCATGGTGGGTACTGGCTGTAGTGGCAGTAAGTAATAAGCTTTCACTCGGGGTTTCGGACCGATAATTCAATTTACTACGAAGCAAACGCCGTTCGTTATGGTACTGCGAGGGCGGAATGGTTTCTGAATCTTGTAAGTCCCACTTACCGACGAATTGCATTGTGAAACGATATCCTGGCAGACAGTTGTTCTTCCTTCCGGGAAAGTAGTGAAAACCCGAAGCAGAGCTAGAAAATCTGCCACTGGTTTTGATACAACTAAAATCTTCATAGGTGCGGAAGGGACATTAGGCGTTGTGACTGAGGGTAAGCTTCCTTAGCACATATACCATAGTCAGTTCTTACACTTGGTTTTTGGTCAGCCACATTGCGATTAACTCCCGTGCTGCCCGCAAAAGTCGCTATGGCCCAATTTCCTAATGTTCACAAAGCAGTGAGTGCTGTGCAGGAAATTCTAACCTCAGCATACGGACTTCATATACGTGCGTTCAACCTTAATTCTTTGTCGCCTATCCTTGTTTAAAGATGATGAGCTAGAATGTGTCGAACTGCTTGACGATCATAGTAAGTTTCCGAAATTGGTTAAATACCCCCACTGAGCGTATTCTTAGTGATGGCAGCTATTAATACAGCCGGTTTAGTCGACAAGCCGTATCCTGTAGCGGATACATTATTTTTCAAAATCCAGGGGGACCCTTCCTGCATTCAGCAGACCTCTAATGTTGTGCAAAGCATTGTGAAGAGACACGGCAGCTTTTTGTTTAAGTTTGCCTCTACTGAACAGGAAGCGGAGGAACTTTGGCAAAATCGCAAATACGCCTTGACTTCAAGTCTTACTGCGAATCCTGGCCTGCGTTGCTGGACAACAGATGTTTGGTATGCTTCTAAGCTACTATATTCTTACACAATATAACAGAAAGCAGTGTGCCAGTTTCGCGTTTACCTCAACTTGTGTACGAAACCAAGAAAGACTTACAGGAATGTAACCTGCGAAGTACCATTGTCGGACATGTCGGCGATGGTAATTTCCATGCTTTGATCTTGTTTGATAGAGATCGGGAATTAGATGCTGTGAGCGGTGCCGTCCATCGTCTTGTTCGGCGCGCAATAGCTTTGGATGGAACATGTTAGCCCCTTTTTGTTTATTCAGGATGAAATTGTGGACACTCAGGCTTTGGCAGGCACTGGTGAACATGGTGTAGGACTTGGAAAGAAAGAATATCTTTCAGAGGAGCTAGGAGCGAATACCGTGGAGCTCATGAAAACAATCAAAAAGGCCATCGACCCATTGAATATCATGAACCCAGACAAGGTAAGTGGTCCCTGTTCTAATCCCGTTTCTCTTTCACCAACACTCTTGCAAGCTGTATCCAAACGAAGAACAAATTGGCAAGTAACGAATAAGTCCAAATTCAGTCAAATTTCTCCCAGTCCTACGAAGTTGAGACATGTTTCTATTGTCAAACACCCAACCAGTGATAGTATAGTACAGATTGTTGAGAAGGCGGCCAAGTAAGCTCTTAGATACTTACATATTATATGTACCAATTCAAGGTATCATTTCCGGATCGAAACATCCTGGCGCCAGGCATTGAGGCAATATACATCCAAAATGCAGACCCTCTATTTGGCTACAGTCCGTCAATCATGATAAGCTACTTGGACCCTGGATTCTCCCCATTGCTTCGCGAATTTCTGTTTCCGCAAAAATAGTTGCCTCCTTTGCAACCAAGAGTTTTTTCTCAAGGTCATCGGCACCCATCGAGCGCGTTTCACCGTTTTCTTCGACTATCCCAATCATGTCAAAGCGACGCAACGTATTTCCGATTCGTGGCAAAAAGCTATATCTGTCCCAACCATTATCGTTGAACGACAAGACGGCCCGCACAGCGGCTGTATTGATGTCACGGTGAAGTTCTTCCAGCTTTGACAATTGTACTTCCATCCAACGTGCGCGACGCTCTAGTGCCAATGTAAGAGCAGCTACTTCATCTTCTCTGCCAGCTCCATCTTCTCCATCATCAAGGAAATCGTCGCCCTTGAGCATGTCTCGCAAGACGCCGTCAAAAGATGAGCTGTCGTCCCATGTGGTGCGCGGAAGAAGGCGCAATAGGTCGGAAATGGTCTGCGTCAATGTTTCAAGCAGCTGCTGAAAAGATGATACGGCATTGTCGATTGATCCTGAAGGCATGTTGTTTGCAAAAGACCCTCCTCCAACCGACAAAGCAGACAAGGCATGTACCAAGGGGCCATACTCGAGCGGTAATTTGGCAGGAGATGTGAGCTTTTGAACATCAAAAAATGGATGATTGGCCAAGTTCAACCTGGGATTAGTGGCATCTATTTGTGCCAGAATGTCTTGAACAGCAGCAGGACTCTGGCGGCAGTCGGCAGATTGGGATCGAGATTCAGACGAACTCGTGTCGGGAACGCCTCTAGGGGCAACTGTCGCAGAAGGTAAGGCTATTTCTTCGTGTGCATCTTCCTCTTTAGCAGTTTTGACAGCCTTGACAACCGGCTTGCTTTTCTTTGGCTTCTTGGAGAGGATAGGAACCTGAGAATTGGCTTCTATCTTGGGAGACTCAGGCGCTTTCACAGAAGAATTGGCCCGGGGGGATGACGATTTAACGGAGGCAACTTGTTCCTGGCGCTTGGTGGTAGTCGTCTTAATTGAAGGCCTGTCAAGAGAAAACTCTTGGCGGATAACCTTGCTCTTTTCAGATCGAGCAGTCGACTGATTTTCAAGGATGGAGGAAAAATTTGATGTCTCAGGCTCCTCCTCGGTAAGCTTTTCGGCTTGAGACTTGTGGAGACTCGAAACCTTTCCCTTCTCAA
This sequence comes from Galerina marginata, assembly GCA_023014335.1. Lineage (NCBI taxonomy): Eukaryota > Fungi > Basidiomycota > Agaricomycetes > Agaricales > Galerinaceae > Galerina > Galerina marginata. Next base: position 423,095 of record JAECYW010000007.1, on the reverse strand, counting down.
CGGTCTTTTCCCTCGAAACCTTGGCCTTTTCTGCAGCCCTCGCTTCGGCTTTCTCTTGAGCCAGTTTCTGTTTTTCCAAGGCCTTTTCAGCGGCAGCAGCCTTCTTGGCAGCCTTCCGCTCTGCTTTTTCCTGACTTTTGCCAGTGGAAGGAAGTTGCTTGATTTCTGGTTCAATAATGGGAGAGGTGGGCGGTGGTGGGTCAGAGGGACTCAACGCCAAAGCTGGGAAATCCTCAGGAGACAATAGAGTTGGTGAGGTGGAGGAGATGAAGGTCGGGACTAAATCGCCAAACAGCAGTAAATTGAATATCAGCGTTGAATTAGATGTCTACACCAAACCAACGATAAGGGGAGGGAGGGACAATAAGGCGGATTTAAAATTCTTGATGGTCGGGTGTAGAGCTCGAGAAAACCGGGGAAGGTGAAATAATTTGCACGATGAGTCATTGGCGATAGTAGAAATTCCGCACTGAGAAAGTACGGCACTCGGTACACTGGCCTCCCTCCCCTTGAGATAAAATAATAACAACTCACCTTGCGCGCCATTGGTTTGCCCATCCGTAACAACACCGTTTTGCTTCGTCTGAACCGTTGCGGGTGATCGTGACAATTTCTGAGGCAATGACAAACCTGGCGGAGGTCCATAACCTCCTGAGGTAAAAATACGCTCAGCCGCAGGCACGAAGCTTGCTGACATTATAGCAGGGTCGTCGAAAGGCTGAGCAGTCCCCAACGAATTTTGCTGAAAATCTGAAGGGATGACGAAGACATATGAGCGAGATCCGAAAGGATTTTTCATAAGCATTACCCATGTTGTTCCTTGAACTGTTCTCTCTTTCCTGGCTCGACTGAATGAAGCTTCGCAGCTGGGCCTCGCTTAAATCGCCGTTGATGGGTTGGACGCGATTGTCATGGTACGTAAATATAGCCTGGGCTTGAGAAATCTGAGGTAATAAACTTGAATGGGAGTTCGCCGAATGAGGGTCATGTAAGCCAGGAGGCCATGGTTGTATGGGATTGGCCTCTTCTGATAACTGATAAAAGGGTTGGGGGTCGTTACTGTAACTTAAAGGAGAGATCGAGTGGAGAGGCGACGACGTCGCAGTGGAATTCTGTCGGCCGCGAGCAAAGCCGAAGCGCGATACTTTACGGTCTTCGTCGACAGGAGAATGTTGCGATCGCTGTAGAGGGGAAGACGAGGATGATGGTACAGAGTCTATGGGAGGGTCGGAGAAGGGGTTGAAGGACCCAAGGTAACTTGTCCCTCTAACAGTTTGTTTTTCAGGCAAGGAACTTGAAGCAGCTCTGACAGCGGAAGGATCATAGATAGGATGGTTGAGGGGGTGCGCATACCCTATCGAAGGTGATTGCATATAGGGAGATCCAGAACGGAGGGCAGGGAAAGCATCCATGTACGAACCATGGAAAGGAATGGCCGAAGCTACATCGAAATCCAAAAGATGACTAGCAGAATCTACCCCGTCAGCCACTTTAGGATCAAGATTGAAGCTAAACCCCCCTCCATCCTCGCCGCGCAGAGTTTGCAAGGTGCGGTCGAAATCTGGGAAGGGACTAAATGCGGACGGAATGGCTATGGCTGACTCTCTTCTCGCTTTCACGTCGTCGAGAAGAGCCCGAGCTGCTGTCGACATCTGATAAGAGGTTTGAGAAGCAAGTAGAGGCGTCTGTGGAGATGTAGTGTCCGCGCGAGGAGGGCGACTTGGAGAAGGTATGCCGGGAGGAGCTAATAAACCAGGAGGGGCGGGCAAACCAGGGGGAACAAGTAACGTTTTTGAAAGTTTAGATGATGGGATAGGCAAGTTTGAGTGGGAAGAGTCGGCGGAATCAGGTCTAATAGGAACAGAAGAGGTAGACTCCAGCAAAACACCAATTTCAGAGCCAGTGGTCACAGAAGGTGCAGACGAACTTGGCAATTGGGACGTCGAAATCGGCTCCTTCTGTCTCGCAGTTTTCAATTCACTGGCGGTCGGTGTACGTGTTGGCTCAAGGATAACAGGAGTAGAGGGACGGGAAGGGGATCCTTGAGTGCCCTTGCGGTCTATAATCGATTTCGCTTGACCTGGTCTAACATCGTGAATGGAGGGCATAGGTACATTTGCCACAATACGAGACGTCCGTGGAACGCCTGTGCGCCGAGTTTGCCGATTTGTCGAAGAATTCGAAACCACGGCCATCGGACTAGAATTTATGTTCGATGCTGTTGAAGGAAAATTGTTGGAGCCCTTCTGACCCCATGATGCAGCGCGCGGTAATCCTCCTATATAAAATATTAAGCATTGTGGTAAAATGAAGATGACGGCAAACTTGCCGTCCTCGTCCCCTTTTTTAATGGTTATTATTCGAGTCCTGCTCTCCGTGGCTTTCATTGTGTGCTTCCTGGAGAATATAGAATAAGTGCCAGTACGAAATGGGAGGAAGACAAAATTACAGCGTTGTCAGGTCTTCCTTTGTGAAGCAATCCTTTTCATCTCCCCATTCGTGAAGATTCATGCAACTATGATCGCCGCATGCAACGCCACGGAGGAAGGCCATGCAATATTTTGTTGTGCCATAGCTGGCTCTCATCACATCTCGACCTCCTCCAGGAGATGCTGTTCCGTCTACAGCGGCAATGGCACGGGCTGCGTCCTCGCGTCGGTGATAAGTTATGTACAATCCGACAACAGGTCCACCGCCCCCTGGAGAGTTACGTTTCACTAGGAGGATCTTGGTGATCTTACCATACTGGCCGAAGTACTCGTTCGAACGTAGGGTGGGAATTAGCTACGTGAACAATTCAATGTAAGAAATCAGGCTTGCTTTGTTGAGGGGAATGCGCTACCTCTTCCTTTGCAAAACGAGGACCTATACCAACAACATAAACGACATTTCTTTGCACAACACGGACATTGGCTAAATGTCGTCTGCCCAGCGCTTCGAGGTCTTTTCTTTCGCGGTCTCTTTGTTTCTTCTGTTGAGTGAGGCGTTTATGACTATATTCGTGAAACGGCGAAGATCATTATTCAAAATGAGGTCATCTGGAAAAACAGGAACACACTCTTGAGTGGCGATGGGTTTGAATTCAACTGCATCATCCGTGTAAACTCTACGACAGGCTGGACAACGTTTATTCAGATTCTCCTTGATATGATGCCAGCAAAAGCGACAGATCTAAAGAGATTGCGTAAGTGTAATCTATACCCTTAAAAAAACTATCGGTATTACCTGGTAACCGCAAATACATGGCTTAAAGTTCAGATCAGATATGTCCATTTCCTCGAGGCACAATGGGCATTCTGCATCCTCCTATACATAGGCATGCCAGTTCGTTAGAAAATTGCAGACCGTTCAAGACGTAGTTAATAACTTACAACCTCGTCGTCGCTCCAATACGCGTCTTGCACGCCAGCCAGCACATGGGATTTCGATTGAGGAGTAGAAAATGTTGCGTGTACTACAGGTGCGGGTAAAGAGTGGTGAGGGTGGAGCCTTGAAGTAGACATTTATGAGCCCTTTTCACAATACAAGATTTGGTTAAGTGCAGTTGAAGATTTAACACCAAGGAAGAGGTTTGAAGAAACGCGGTCCTGGTGCAATGAGGCTCAAGGGCAGTTCGTTTTTTCCCACACTTGCTGTTTTATGTTTGTCATTGCTTGTTCTTAGTTTGGCAATCAACTCTGATTAAACTTGAAATGCTGATAAGATAACAAACATCTGCTCCTTCAACCAGGACCGGAAATTTATCTGCTCCTTCGATTGGCTTGAACTATGTCCTCAGAGCCAATATCCGCACTTTCGGCACAAACTCCTCCTCTGTAAGCGAACACCGGTTCATAGCTCTTCAATTCTTCTGAACATTGGCATTGAAAGCAATGCATCGGTTAATCAGGCAGATGCAGTGCACGATACAGCTCACGAACAAATAGTGACTCCTTGGGACGTACATGGATCGGTTTCAAGCGATGGAAAGCAACAAGCCATCGATTACGACAAACTTGTTGATCAATTCGGAACTCGAAGAATTGATACCAACGTCCTAGAACGATTTGAAAGACTGACTGGTCGACGTCCTCATGTTTTTCTTCGACGGGGAATGTTCTTCTCTCACAGGTTGCATCCTTCTTTCTCGTCCTTATCATTTCTAATTCTATTTCCAGGGATTTTGATAAAATTCTCGACAGATATGAACAAGGGAAGCCGTTCTATCTGTATACAGGCAGGGGGCCAAGCAGCGACAGTATGCACCTTGGTCATATGGTCCCGTTTGTTTTCTCGAAGTAACGTCGTTTGCTTCTTCGCTTTCATCGTATTCCTAACTTCGTAAGCTCAGGTGGTTGCAAGATGTCTTTGAAGTCCCAATTGTGATTCAACTAACAGGTACGAACGCGGGATGATACAAGAAATGTGCAGACAATATTTGATTTCACCCAGACGACGAGAAATTTCTTTTTAAACATGAACTGAAACCCGAACAAACGATGGCCTTCTCGAGGCAGAATGCGCGGGACATCATCGCCTGTGGTTTTGATCTGGAACGAACATTCATCTTCAGCAACTACGAGTTCATGGGTGGCGCATTTTATCGGAATGTCTCCAAAATTTCCAGGCAAATCACCTACAATCAAGTGAAGGCAACGTTTGGATTTAACGAATCGCGAGTACTTCTATGATATAAGTGTTCTATCATTTGCTTACCGATCATATGCCAGGGATAACATTGGAAAAGTTCACTTTGCTGCCATACAAGCTGCCCCTGCCTTTTCCTCTACTTTTCCCCAAATTTTTGGCGTTGCATCCGACATCCCTTGCCTGATTCCATGTGCCATTGACCAAGACCCATATTTCAGACTGACCCGAGATATTTCTGTGAAGCTAAAGCATCCCAAACCTGCCCTCCTCCATTCAAAGTTCTTCCCTGCTCTACAGGGTCCGCAAACAAAAATGAGTGCTAGTGATCCCAACAGCAGCATTTTTATGACGGACAAACTGAATCAAATCAAGAACAAGATCAACAAACACGGCTTCTCTGGCGGGAAGGAGACTGAAGAAGAACACCGACGTCTTGGTGGCGACACTGAAGTAGATGTCAGCTACCAATACTTGACTTTTTTCTTGGAAGACGATGAGGAACTGAAACAACTCGGGAAGGTATTTCTATATCGTGAATTGACCGGCTTGTAACCTTAGCCAATCCTCGCAGGATTACAGGGCCGGAATATTGCTGACAGGCCAATTGAAGGCAAAATGCATCCAGCAACTTCAAGGGTTTGTCGCAGAGTTCCAAACAGTACGTTTATCGGCCACCTCTAGGTTACCACTTTCAGTCGTTGACAATTGGTCCATCTTCAGCGCCGAGCCAAGATAACCGATGTGGAAGTCGACAAGTTTATGGACTCCTCTCGCAGGATCCAGCTGTCGACAGGGAAAAGTAGAATACCGCAGGCGCCGTCTTCGTGAATCTGCAAACCTGTATGGCGAGTGAAAAGGACCATAAAGGAGTGTCTATTCTGTCTGCATTTATTGCTGTTGCCAGTCTAAGTAAGAAACGACCGGCCCGATATCGATGGTGCAAAGAAATAGTACACTGGTAATTATAAGGAATTACGTCCTATTATATGAGGCATCCATTCTGTTGGGCCACTCGAAAAGTGGTTTGGTCTGACCTCTCTTCCAGTTATCCAGTGCTTCGATAGCAGCGTTGCCCCAATCGAACAATTCATGATCTTCAAGCCTAGGCGGTCCGTCAATGAAAATGATCAGACGTTCACTGGCAGGTTTGATAAATCCTGCATCTACACTGTTTTTGATGAGGGTTCGCAGGGGGTCCCAGAACGATAGAACATTAAGAAGGATAACGGCTTCGGTTTTATGAACGTCTTAGTGTGCCGAAACAATCTCTGTAAACAGAACACCTACGTTTGTCGTGAATTCCAAGCTGAGACCAAGTTGTGACTTCCAACACCTTGCCAGGACGGTGAGTTGAATGTAATTCAAAGGATGGATAACAACTCTGCACCTCCTCGAAAGTGCCGAAACCCCCTGGCAGGCCAACGAAACCATCAGCTCGCTTCGCCATTTCCACCTTGCGTTCATGCATAGAATCCACGAGGATCTACGGAAAGTAAGCCGACGCAATTATAACGGTCATTTAGACTCACTGTTTCAACCTGTCCGATAAAGCCACAGTATAAGAAAGCGGCTCAAACTTTTGACACCATAAGCACCTTTTCTCGGCCAACTTCATTGAGGTGAACATTTGCATTGCCGACCTTCTCCTTTTCACCACCTTCTGCAACCATGGCGCGGGGTAAGACTCCGACTACTTTCCCTCCGTTCCGTAGGACTGAGCCAGAAACTATTCCCATGATACCTTTGGATCCTCCTCCGTAGACAAGAGATCGGTCAGCTGCCGATAGCGCAACTCCGAGGGCTAAATGAATCAAGGATTGCATCATCATTCGTTGATCGTTCGGGTTGCGCACTACGATCTTTAGACTTACAATGGGCGGCGGCAGAGAACGCTCGATGTTGGCCCGTCGAAGAGCCGCAATAAACGGCTATGGCGGACCTCGCAGAGCAATCTGAAGGCATCATGAATGATAGTAAAATGTCCTTCGGCAATTCAAAAAATATGAAGTGTACTTGTAGTCTTTCAGCTGACAAAATGAATAACGTGTATCAGTTACATAGTACTAGCCGCTAACGTTCTAACCCGTGCTTCGCACGGGTATTTAATGCGAGAATTTAGAATTTAAAATCTTCATTCAAGCTAAAGTGGCTCTCCCTCTCCGCTAACGCGCCGCCGCATTAGATCCTTCGCAGGGCTAAATTTAAGAAGACAAAAAAAAAGACTGGCTTCGGACCTGCTCTGGATAAAAAATATGTTTTGACGTTTGTGGTAGCGGTAAGACTGCCCATACCCCAGGCCATAAGGTATAGGCAAACCATGCGCATCCAATGTCAGCTGATGTGACATCACGGCTTAGCGCTGGATTTGGCAGGTGAAGCGGCTGATGCGTGATGTTGTGGAAACTCGTCTCTCAATCGTTTAAATTATACTACAAATGCCTTGCTCCCTAAATCAAAAATATACATTCTAAAGGTTTTCTTGGAAGCCGATTTTCAATTTATTCCTTCCTGCAAATGTAGTTTCAATTTCTTCAGTTTGTCACGAAAAGCACGTGACATTGGATGCGCATGGTTTGCCTATACCTTACCAGCTTTGAATAAGAAATGAGCGAGTAATCTTGCTCAGACCATGCCAGATCACTGGAACTCCATTGCAATTCACATTCGGTCGGAGTGTTGCTGACTTCACTTCCTAGCAACTTCTTTACATCTGTAGATGCGGATTTTCATTCAAAACGAGCCAGATTTGAGTGCACTGGGTATTTTATAAGATTTCCTGCATTAATTCACTGGACAAGAATTTCCGAAACGGCTGGACTGATCTTAAATATGTATCAGTATATCAATACTTACTGGGGCCCTTTGACGAGCCACATGCGCGCCAGCGCCAACTTACAGTTACACATCAGTACTGAACCTTTAACGGCACCCTAATTTTAATTATTTAACACCAGCAGCTTGAAATATGCCCAAAATATTAAAGAAAACGATTTTACCCCATATGTACCTCCCTAACCATACTGGTGGCTACATCGAAAACGGCCTATCGTCGTCTTGGAGGACCCTTCGGCTTGGCAAAACCTCTCGGATTTTCAATTCTCTCAGGCGCCGTAACATTTGCCAAACCTAGTTCTGCTTTGAAAAAAGCCTCATCTAATTCTTTGGGATCCGAAGTCTCGATTTTACGAGAGGCAACCATGACAGCAGGCGATGAGGATGCCAAAATGTTTTTGGCAGCTTCGTAGGTAGAGGCGGACCCAGAGGAGTAAAGCATACGGTTCTTGATGGGTGAAGTGGAAGGGCAAGAGTAGATGAAGACTGCGCAACTTTCAGTTGACGATGGTCATGATTCCTGGACATTAACGCACCGATTTCGCGAACGGGGTTTGAGGGAGTCCAACCAAACAGTGCATAACATGGTTCAGATGAAGGAATTACAGAACTTAAAGAATCAATATCGGTGGTCCTAGTAGAATGCAAACAGAGAGATTCGCTTTTGGTATCAATTGTCTGGAAGATCATCCAAAAATATCAAATGTGGGTCTATATTCGCGGACGCGTTGTGGCTTACGAGAATAACGAGACAAGTGTCACTGCCTTCACCAAGCTCTACAACGACCCTCTCAGCTTCATCAGACCAGTTAAGACCGATTCCGGTTCCTATGTGACTTGCTCTAGCGCTACTACCTCCGTATGTGGCTGTTTTGCTCTCTGATGCGCGTAAGTCTGCCATTTCTTGTTCTCGATTCGAGAGGGGATTAGGTGCGGCAACATGTCGAAGGTGAGAAACATAAGCGTCTGGGGTGAGATCGTTTTTAGAGGTTGCAAAAATAGAATCTGTGAAAAAGGTGGATCCTAAAGATTTGAGGAGGGAATATCGTGTCGAAGCGTAAAGCATCTAGAAATGTGGGAGGTAGAGAATCAAATTGGCATAAGCTCTAGATACAGGAGGGTGATCAAATAACTCACTTTTTCACGAACTTGCGCAGTTTCTGGAACGTAGTAAATCGATATCCAATCCGGGGAAGGGGAATCCAGTTTAGCAAGAATGTATGCAGGAGAATCCACTTTTAAAACGTCATCTTTTTGCAGTTGCATCAAGTCATCCTCGAATGAACCCTCCATAGAGATAGAAAGGTCATGGACCAGAGATTCTGCGCAGAGATGAGTGTGAAAGATCTCGACAAGGTACGTCAAAGTTAACCATTTTGAATAGATACTTTGATGAAACGAGTCGACTTGGTTTGCACCGCGTCTGCGAATATGGAGGTAAGGTCTGAGGAAACAGTGATTCCGGACAAGGCGGACATGAAGGTTGTGATCAAAGAGTGTATGTCACAACGTTCTTATCACTACGGTTCTTGTTTTTGTACACACAAATGTCAACCCCGTCTTCTCCTCCGGTCAGCGCTGCATATGTTCCGTACCAAGCGTACAAGGTTTGCATACCATTTTCTTGAGTATGCCTGCTATATATTTTGTTGATTGTTAATTAGTCCAAGAGGCATTCACGCAATTTGTCCAACTCATCTCCACATTTAACACCCAACCAGTCAACGCCACCATTATCCAAGCTATCGAACGGCACCGACACCCTGCTTCAACCTCCCAGATTATCTCTCGAGGCCGACAGCGATGTCAGTGCGGAATCTGTCGCTTACCACGAGCACACTTCCCTTCAACATTCAGAAATGTCCACTGGCAGTGAACAGCCCTGGACACTTTCCAAGTCATCCCATTCACCTCCTTCAGCGTGTTCTACCGAAGCGTCTATGCTTCAACCGTCTATTGTCGCAGAAACACTACTGGTACCACTTACCCAAGGTAAAAACGTAATTAACCGTTCACAGTCGAATCAAGCTCAACAAATATCTGCTGCTCACCTACAAGGCCCGTCCGGCTCCCAGTTGACTCCCAAGAAGGCGTCGACATATCGGCGTTTGCAACCAAGGAATTCTCGCTCAGGTCAACCCCCAGTTCACTCCAGTGATGTCTTTGGGCCTACTTCTCCGCTCGCTGTAGGTAGTACAATACCGCAAGATGATGCCGAGAGGCTTTCTGTTTCGCGTGTCACCAGTGTCACCACTCCGATCTCTTCAGTGCAATCCCCTTTGATTGTTCCCAAAATCGAAACAAGCGCATCACGTTCCAGCCAACAATCCTCTCAAGTGCCGTCTGTTGGCTCATCAGTATCGAGGGCATTGCCTACATCTGGTACAATTGATGGTGAATCAACTATGCCTGCACGCTCGCCTCACAACATTTCATCATCCTTGCGGAAAGCTGCTCCTTATCGTCCTGGGTTCCAACCAAAGGGAGTTTATAGACCTCTCACCGACGAATTTCTTTCGGCACGTCGATCAATCCGTGACGGCGAAGGCGAAGGCGGCATGAAACGAGTAGAACGTACAAAACTCGAGCGACGGCTAGAAAAGCTTATTTCTTTGCATTTTCCAAGTCACACGAGCTCGGAGATGTCTAAGGAAGATCCGACACAGCAAGCAAGGGTAGAAACTGGGATGCTAAGCAGAGACAACAGGAGGGCATCGTCTTTCTTTGACTTTCAAAGCTTAAGAAATTTAAACATCAGTGATGCTGGCGATCTTTGGAGGGGGGTCGTCTTAGGGGGTTTAAGCAATACAACTAAAACAGATATCCGAGGTTCGGTTATTTCCAACTGAGCATGGAAATGCTACAATAATGTCCTCTTTTAGCCGCAGAACAACGGATAACCCCCTGGCAAGATGATGCAATTGTTACCAAGTGCCCGCTTTGTTTGTGAGTATCCGCGATTACGCTTCATGGTTCCACCCATGAGGAGCTCCCGACCAGACTCATTCTCATTCCTGAATGATATGATCTTACTAAATATATTCCTTATAGGACTATATTCCACCCGCTCACAAATCGCAAACACCATTGTAGACTCTGTGGTCAGATCATTTGCTCTTTACCAGTCAAGCATTCACAGAGGAAAGTACTGTGCTCGGTTCTTTTTGTGGTTGATGTACAGACCAGAGAGATCGAAGAAGTGGGTGAAGGCGTTGATTATGGGGTCAAAAGGCGAAGAACAGACAGCATCATGGGACTGCAAGGACGACTAGAAGAAGAAGATAAATTTCTCAAAGGAGTACGGGTTTGTCGAGAATGTCGGCCCATCCTTTTGTTAGTACCTCACTTGTCATGCATTCGACGGCCCCCTCACAAGACTATTTTCAGAAAGCAACAGTATTACCAACAAACTCGCTTTGTTCCGCCGTTTGTGAATCTTTATGAGGCATGCTCACTGGCTGTTATTTGTCGTGTACTACTAATTGTTTAACTCGTCTTACACGGCAGAATTTCATCAGCCTGGAGGTGGACATTGAAGATTCACTTCCTCTCTTCCAGGAATTGCTTCTGAGCTTGAAGTACGTGCTTAACATTTGGAGTTTCCTGTAGTCGCTGAGATGTTCATGAAGTCACCACGACCAACCAACGAAAGAAGCTTCGGCAGCACGCAAGCGCTTACTGAACTCGTTTGCTCAATACGATAAGCTCTCCAAACGAATACGAGCGTTACCGTGCCCAAATGGTCCAGGAAGCTCTCAGGATCGCGTGCAAGCGGCCATTTTGACACGGGCGAACCTTTTTTTGCAAAAAAACATGTTCCCTCTCCAGGTACTTCCTACAGGATTTGATAATCAAGGTTACTAATTCATTCATCTTAGTCTCTACCCACACCACAGCCCAGTTCCAATATTCCACCTGCTTCCAAATCTTCCAACGGCGTTAACATTGCGGCCTTGTCAAATATATCTATTGACATCGATTCGGCTCTTGCCCACAGCCTTCAACCCCTTCTGGAACAGGAGAGCCTCCTGGAATCATTCGTAGCAGAGGCTCAGATGCAGCGCAAATTTGAGGACGTGAAGACCCTCAAGAGCAATTTGGCCGAGATTCGCCAGGAAATTGAGAGAATTGTGGAAGGGAAAGGACATTAGAATTACAACATCTTAAGCTGAGTGGCGACGAACTGCAATACACTTGATTTTGCTCTCATGATCTACTTCGTCGCCGAGTTATGTATGACTCCGTGAGAAAGGAAGCCCATTGATTGAATTATACTATAAATATGGCAACCCATCCCTCGGAGTGCTGCCCTCAACACAGGTCACTAGTCACCCCCTTCTCCGAGTCGGTTACAATATCCACAACGACGTATCGCATTTCGAATTCTATATACCGGGTCCGCCTGGAGTACGGTCTTATGGTCTATATGATAGAAAATGTGTGCGTCCCCTCATGTCGTGTGATTGTCCCAGGTTACAAACTTTTTCACCAGTTACACACGGTTGTGTGTTATTAGGTATTCTCTTGCCACTCCGCGGGTTGAGAGTCCCATGTCATTGTCCAGGGATTACTTATGTGTGTCCCTAGCATTCTGTAACCTCTTGCATTCCAGCTCTCGAACAACCAAGTCCTGTCTAAGCTTGTAAGTTTGTTAGACCTCGTTGTTTATCGAACACTGAACCGGTATTAGCTTATGCAAAGGGCTAGATCGCCATTCCATCTGTCATCTGAAAGTCATGACTATATGAGAAGAGAGGGGCAAGACCACCAGGATCATGGTCAGGGCAGTGGTAGGGCATCAACCACCATCACCTCGATTTTCCAAACAGCCTCTAGTTCCGGCACCCATATTTCTATATCAACGTCACCACCGCCACCACCGCCACCACTTCTACCTGCTTCCCCTCCACCTCCATCCACAATTACTTCTATTGCAACAATACATGCAATTACAACGGCAACTAAAACCGTCTCACAGATCTCCCCTTCAACTGTGTCCAAGTCGTCGACATCAATTCAACTATTTTCCTTCACAAGTCTTAAGAACACGACTTCATGCAGTGCTCTAGAATTATCTTGGAGCTATAGTGGCCAGGCCGCGGTCGCTATGACCTTGATTGTCCAAGATCAAATGGTACCGTCGGCCCCTATGTTAGTCACAGGCTCTTCCACCGGCAACTTTCCTACAACGTCAGTTTCGTTCCGTACGTTGACCACGGACGTGCCATCGAACGCCGATATTTATATTTGGCCCTCAGTTGACGTAAATGAAGGGTGGTATACTGCGAAAGCCTTCGATACAGCGGCCACTTTGGGCATTTCAGCCGTCTCGGATCCTTTTTTCGTCTCCCGAGGCACAAATACAAGCTGCTTTGCTTCAGATCCGACCAATGCGACGGCTGCTACAAGTTCTATCCCAGCGAATGCGACCTCCACGTTCCTGTCTTCGCGAAGAGGAGCACTACATTCAGGCGATATTATAGGTATTTCCCTTGGAGTTACTGTAGGCATTCTTTTTTTGTTCGCTGCTTTTATATTTCCTCGAATGTGTCGTCGAGAGCTGCCTAGTCCGAAAACGAGACGACCTTACCTTTTGTATTGATATCCATTTCAATTCAATATTTTGCAAACGAGTTTCCTCTAGGGTCACGGTGAATTATTCTACATGACAGTATACGATACGAGATTTATGACAGGATTCAATGTAATCAGACGAATAAAGATATCGACGGATGCACGTCAGCGACCAAGCGAGCCCATGAAACTCGACAGATCCAGCGCTTCGTACTCATCCTCAGCTGGCAGATCCTCTAGGCCCTGTAATATACTCTTCTGAGACACAGCACCTGAATGTTCCTTTGCTTTCGCTTTCGCAGAGGCAATCGCATCTTCCTCTTCGCTTGTACGTCGAAACAAGTCAAGTACAAGATCGGTATCCATCGAAGATAGCCCGGAATTCTGCTGCGTAACAACTGAGTTTGCGATGTTCAGTTTGAAACGCTGTAGGCTAATAACTTTCGTTCTAGTCAAGGAGCAAAGTCGTAGACACCTGGCACTCACCCCATAATTTTCTCTTCAAGAGTACCTTTCGTGATCAATCTATACACGTTCACGACTTTCTTCTGACCTATTCTATGCGCGCGGTCCATGGCTTGCAGATCTTTCATTGGATTCCAATCGTGTTCGACGAAAATGACTGTATCTGCGCCAGTCAGTGTCAGTCCCAAGCCTCCAACATGTGTCGTAAGCAGAAGACAATCAATGCTTGGGTCAGCATTGAAGGTCTGGACAATTGCGTGGCGTTTATTTGTGTCGGTTCCTCCGTCCAGGCGCATATATGTCACAGATGGCATGTGCGTTTTGAAAAGATCGGTTTCAATGATATCAAGCATTTGCTTCATTTGGCAGAAAATGAGAACCCTGTGCTGAGAGAAGGAGCTTTGATTCTCTGTCACTGTATCGATAAGTTCGGTTTTTTGTGTTTCTGCATTAATGGTAGGAGCACATCCAATCCCACAATCCTGCAGGAGTTGCCTAGAACAAGCCCTTGGTAAGAATGGTTGGGGTGTAATTTGAGGAGACAACAGACCTCAAAGCCAACAATTTCGGAGCGTGCTGAAGGTCGTGCAGGTTGGTAGAGGCGGCAGTAACGCCTAAAGCTGACTCTGTGGCGTCTTTGTTGGTTTTAAGGATGAGGGCAGGGTGGTTGCAAAGCTTGCGCAAATATTGCAGTGACTGGAAAATGTGCTGTTGACCCGTTTGGGAAGCGTCGCTTTCACTGGTAGTAGCCGTATCTGGGGGCGATATACGCGCATTTGACTTAGAAAAGTCGTCATACAGACTCTTCTGAAGGTCGGACAGTTCGCAATAATAATCTTGTATGATTTTTGGGGGTAGGTCATGAAGAACATCCTCTTTCAAGCGACGCAGCAGGAATGGAAGGACTTGTTTGTGAAGTGCTTCAAGTGCTAAAGCAGCTACGGAGGCAGAGTTTATTAGCTTAGTGCTGGTGAATACTTGCAATATGACAAACCCGCTTCACCGTTCTTCGCTTTTCCATCTCGATTAGCCAGTATGGGTTTACCAAAGCGTTCGTTGAAGGAGGTTTCCGTACCGAGAAATCCAGGCATCAAGAAGTCGAACAAACTCCATAATTCCAAAACATTGTTTTGAATTGGAGTTCCAGATAGAATGAGTCTGTGCTGGGCCTGGATATTCTTGACGGCCCTGGTAAGTTTTGTTTTGGAATTTTTTATAACATGACCCTCGTCCAGAATGCAATATAGCCATTTCTGCCCTTCGAGATTGGTAATGTCATTGCGAACAACTTCATAAGAAGTGATAACGACATCATAAGATTGCAATTTAGGCAACAAACGTGAACGTTCTTTCGAATTTCCGGTGTAAAGAATGGGACGCAAAGTGTCGGTGTACTTTTGTATTTCATAATACCAATGACCTGTTAATGTCGGAGGGCAGATAATGAGAGACGCCAAGTGGACGGAATCCGGAGAATTCGTCTTCTGATGCCTTTCCGCCCGCTCGAATTGTTTGCTGGTTAGTATGCATATTGATTGTAAGGTTTTCCCAAGACCCATGTCTACAGACGAAGGTCAGACTAGAAGTATAGAGTAATAGAATGAGAATTAACGATACCGTCACAAAGGATTCCGTGCAACTGGTATTTTGCCAGGAAGGCAAGCCAATTGACTCCTTCCTGTTGATATTTTCGCAGTTCCGCCTTTATGGTCACTGGCAAGACATACTGTCCAACTTTAGATCCGTCAAGCAATTGACTTAAAAACTCCCTTTCGGTGTCTCGACGCTCAAGGAGTTCCGGGGGAAACCCTTGTGGGTCCGGAAGTCCGACCTTTATTCAATTTAGGGCCCATATCTGCGGATAAAAAAGGTTCCTCACCTCCAAGGGAACCATTTTTACTAAAGAGGCAAAAACATTCGTTGCCGTGGAGCGGATTGCTTCATCAGGGTCACTCATTCTACCGAGCACAGGGACAACCATGAAAATCACATAAGGAAGGGCCTTAATATCCAGGCGATTAATAATGTCTTGAAAATGGAGAAACGTTAGAAGAAGGTTTGTATACCAACGGAAGCACGGAAGAATGCTCACGATAAACCAGTTCCGTGGCTCCTTGCCTATTGGAAACGACTACTGGATCTTGTAAAAGAGGAATAATTTTCTCGATGACATAACGCATTGCTTCTGGAGTCATCACATCGCAGATTGTAGCGAAGCAACGGGCCGCAGCTTGCCTGATTATTGCAAAGCGGCTTTGAAGCAGGAGGTCAATCATTGGGAAGATGTCACACAGTTTTGGCCACAGTTGTTCATGAAAAGTGGGAATGACGTCCTCTAGAACACTCAAAGAGTCTACAACGTCCTGACCATGCTGTTGGTCGATTAACAAGTCGGATTTTTGAGGGGAATCTAGTTTCTCGTTAGAAATCGTATATATCCTGGACAGAATGGTATACCAGTTTGACAAGCACTCAAAAGGCCACCTGCCATTGATTGCCACATATTTGGGACCACATGTAGCAATCGGGGTCCGAACTTCGCTGATAATTGATGAAATGCTCGACCAGCTCCTCGACGAGCGACTCGAGCCTTTCTCGCCTCTTCAAGGGCTTCGGATTCTGGTCGGCCTTTATCTAGACTTGAGTCCTTATTCACTTTGGGAGAGTCAAGGAAATTGGGGACTTGAAAAGATAAGATGCCGTCAGCGAGGTTGCGAGAGTAGGCGAAAGTAGGCGTGTGCCCAGCGTCCTGGCACAGAAATGTGCAAAGGTTTTTAACGATTTTGTCAGGAGGCTGTGAGATATTGTGCTCCACGCAGAATTCGATGAAAGACGCGACGGCGACTGCTGAACGATTTTGCAGGTCCAAATTTTCCTCGTTCTAATGAGATAATGGTCACCACGATGGTAATTTACATATCTAAAGCATACCTTGATACCGTTCATAATACCCTTTACAACTGGACTGACCTTATCTGGTGCACTTTTAAAAGCAACGAAAGCAGCAGCGAACGACGCTGAAATGCGAATATCGTGCTGGGATTTCAGTTCATTGTAACGCTCTATGCTGGAGATAACGTTGTTCCTTTTTTCAGCCACGACTAAAAACTCCTTTTTCCGTGTTCTTCCAAGAGAGTTTTTCAATGCCGTGAAGTGTATGCCAACAGCCTTTTGAGCAGTCTCAATGGAAAAGGACTTGGGTTTGGTGCCAGTTATGTCAATTTCAGTTCCTAAGGAAGGGATTGACGACATCGGGAGTTTGCAATCAGTGGCGAACATTTGAAGGAGGGAGATGCAATCGGAGTGGATGCGACTTAATGCGAACGTCATTTCTTGGTAGGCAGGAGGAGGCTTTCCCTGAAGCCATAATAGCATTTTATTCGCAAGTTCTTGAGCCAAAGACGATATCTCAAGAAGTTGGCGCTTAGTGGATTGCGCTCGTTCCATGTATCTTTGGGCCCATTCTTCTGCGATTATTCCTGCTAAAAACTTGTGTAGCATAGTGCATGAATCGATATAGGGAAGCAGTATGGGCTTGAAACATTGGTCTATTGAGTTTTGCTTGAAACGGAATAAGCGAACCGAGCGAGGACATAAATGCCGAAAACAATACCTTGAAAGGCCAATAAACCATGAGATACGCGAGTGCGGTCGCCGTAGCAATTCGTGCCTTGAGTGTAACTTCAACGGTAATGAGCGAAAGGTCTTGGGTCAACATATTTTTGTCCACGTTATGACGCTCTGGGGGTATAGACCCATCGACTGCAAGTGAGGGGTTGTAAAACGCGGACACGTCGATCGATACACCGAGGGGTGTCATCATAATTCCATACCAATCCAAAATCAACTGCTGGGTGATGATCGAAATTCTACCAGGCGAATCGGACAGGAGTACCAAGGCGGTTTGCCACGCAGATAGGCTGACATCACGAATATCCGAGCGCTCTTCACAGACAAGGTTCTGGAATAACAGACAAATGAAAGGAGCTGCAACCCAGTCCTTTGGAAGTGAAGGCACCATCATGAAGGACTCAAGAGTCTTAACTACAGCCAATCGTACGTTCGGAATTGTATGCCGAAAGAAGGGAAATAAAGTTTGAGCCAACGTCGACAGCGGCAGCCTTAAATCATATTTATCCTTCGTTTAGGACTTCAACTTGAAAAATGAAACCACTTACGATACAGATTCCCTTGCTAAGATCTCAATCACTTGCTCATAGGCAACCAGCTTCCCTGCAATAGGCACGTTCAATGTAGTCAATTTACGAGGGAAAACCCTTACCAAGTAAATCCATCACGACTCCAACACTTGAGCTAAGATCGTCTTTCATGTCACTAAGACAGTCCCATAGAACGATTAAAATATTCTCGAGCGATTCAGGGAGTTGCTGGACAATGTGTTCGGCCACAGGCAGTAAGCAGGACGCCGCAACTGATCGCACGTCATCGTCACGGTCTCCCAGTCTTATATCAAACTGTCAGCCAGACTTTTACGAATAAAAAGCGTGATTCATCATACCCCAAGATCGCAGCATCAACTACACCACCAAGAATTGTTCGTCCATCATTACGAACATCGCCATGTTCTTGTTTGACAGGACTTTCATCGAAAAGATCGCTGCGGACTGCAACCTCGTACTTGATCCCAAGCAACCCAGCATGTCGGACTTCCCAGATATGTCCCCTCTCAACTTCCTTGGGGGACTTCCCGTCAACACTGATAAAGTCCTGACGAATCATCTGCAATAAAACGGAATGGACGTGCAGAAGGGACCGACGGGGCATGTGTATGAGAAGAGATGCTAAGGTTTGTGACACTGTTTCTCTGACAGGAGCTATTACCTGGGGGGAACATTTCGTGTTAGATTCTAGAAGATGCAAGCATAATAGAACTGACTTGGTCCGAGACAAAATCGCTAAAACGATCCAAAACAAAGATGCACAAAAACTTGGCCGCGAGGTCATTGCACCATTTTTCGTGGGCAATGTCGTTTTCTTCCTGAGAAAGATCGCCTACAATAGGTGAGTACGAGGAAGGGTATAGGAAAAGTATACTAACTGCGCATCCCGCCACACCTTCCTTGTACTTTTAACAGTTCTCGTAGTGCCATTGCAGCGCCATGTCGGACCTCCCATGCGGCACTAAATAGATCAACTTCTAAAACCTTTACCACACCATCCCAAATCCAAACTTCGTTTTCAACTTCGAGTGCCTTTGACTGCTTGGCCGATTTGGGGGATATTGCTCCTCCTTTTGATGGGTCAATGACAACTTTTTCAGCAGCAGCACCCAGTGATGGACTGGATAGCCTAGAATTTGAACCAGTCTTTTCATCCGGGATAATAAGACGCGCTCTATAAAGAAAACAGGTTGAGGCCATTATATCGCTAAATTTGATTACACATACTTAGCTGTTCCACTGGCAGCTGTCACATACCGTGCACTAGCGCTTTGTGGAGGTGGAGCTACAAAAGCAGAGTTTCCAGGCTTACGCTTACGTTTGAGGCGGTTTCGCTCGCGAGCTGATAACACGGTATTATCCGTTTCCGATAGGAGGTTTGGCGTGGAAGGAGAAGGCAGGTTGGGTGTAACTGAGCGCGTAGATGGAGAAGCTTCCTTCTGCACATTGGAGTCCGTGGGGCATATGTCCATCGGCGAAACTGCAGTAGCATCTACCTGATTGGTAGGACATGTGGCACTTTCGCCATCAACATTCATCCCTGCAGCGAACTCTTTATCCAGATCCATATCATCGTCAACATTGTCAAGAAATGCAAGGCCTAAACGGGCCATTGCGTCTTTGCGCGCTTTCTTGACCTCCTGAGTACTTGACATTATTCCAGCTGGCTTTGCAAATTCTTTGCCCGAGGATGCGAGAAGCAACTTCCCCTGATTGACCAGTTCCCGCACGGAGAAATTGGAAAATTCTGGTGGATCCAAGGAATCCCGATTGTTCCGCGTTGCAACATCTCCTTCATACGTTGGGATCCAAACAGGGACAAGAGAGAATATTTGCGAGAGTGCGACAGATGCAGCCGTGCGTGATTCAAAAGACTTCGAATGCAAAAACGGAATGATCTGCGGTTGAATTTAGTCAGCTCTCCTTGACCGAAGAATTGAAATGATCACTGACTCTTGCCACAACCGCTAGAAGCTCTGCCCAAGCCGAGCTGTCGTTCAAGGGTATTTGGTGGCGACTTGCTCCAGTTTTAATATCATCTTCTAAGATTGTAACATCGCTGATGACACTCTTCACAGCAAGTTGTGCAAGTTGTTTCGCTGCAGTATTCCTCACTGAGGGACTTGAACCTGTGTCTAGTAGTAGGAGGAGCCTGTCCAACCTGTCTTTATTGTCAGTTCAATTCACGAATCCTCCAACACTCAAAATTCACCTTGAAGTCATGCCTTAATTGGCAAACCGGGCCGGTATCGTTGATCAAAAGTCCCAGACCGCTGTGTGTTTGGATGTGTTTACGGGGGGATTTTTCAGAGAGAGCGCTCGCCTTTAAATCTCCTCTGATGTTCTGTGACTTGGTCTTGTGACCGTCACATCATCCAAATATAGCCTCGTTGAAGTCCTCACATACTCAGGCTTGAACTTGAATCTGCCTTCGATGGCGTAATAGACAAATCCTCGATCGCTGTCTTATACCACACCATGCAGTGGGATCGTCTCGTTGCGTATTCTCTTGCTGAAGAACTGATGACCTTTCAGTATCCGGAAGGTTTCGAACCATTTGTTCTGGCACAGACTTTTCGTTGACCATCTTCCCTGTAGCCCTCGCACATCATGGATCCGTTCTCTACAATGCTGCATTGAATCTGGCAGAAGGTACGAACGCTGAAAAGTGGTGCGGGAAACTCTTACAGCTGATCAATGCATCGCACGGAAATATGCGACTAGCAACTACTTCGTCTGAATTGAACACCTGGCGAAAAATATATACCGATTCCTGTATTCTGAGAGGAATCTCGCAGTTTGCTCTGTCTCGTGACCTTGAAGCAATTGCTACCCTTGACCACGCAATCATAATCGCAGGGGCTCAAAATCGCTTAGATCTTATACTCGACGTTATTCGCCAACTTCAAACTAAATTTTCACGGGAACATACATCTAATAAACACCTCAGTGTTTCGCTTCGATTCACCACCACCACACCAAAATTCCCGCAAAATACAGTCCCCCAGCTACCACCGCCGTCCTTCCTCGGGTTTCAGTCCAAGTTTTCGCAGAGGCCATTCATCCTACATAACTTTGCGGCTGACTGGCCGGCACTTCAGGATCGACCATGGCGATCTGTCCAATACCTGCTTTCCGTAGCAGGCCCCGGACGAGTAGTACCCGTTGAGGTGGGCGCCGACTACCGGTCTAAAAATTGGAATCAAAAAATCATGCAGTGGGAATCCTTCTTGTCCACTTTGGATTTCGAGGACCAGCCCGCCCCCAAATGCAGTGAAGAGGTCCTTTATTTAGCACAACATGACCTCACAACCCAATTCCCATCTCTTCGGGACGACATCATTATTCCGGATTATGTTTATGCTTCATTGGCGTGTTCGGCTTACCCCAACTATCGCCCTCCCCTCAACGACGCCAACCTTTTATTTAATACCTGGTTGGGACCCAGAGGTACAGTCTCGCCTGCCCATACGGTATGTGCAAACAATGTCTCTTTGAGTTCGTCTGGCTCATTCTGTTTTCAGGACCCCTACTTCAATTTTTATGGTGCCATTTTAGTCTGTATCCGTGTGTATTATCAACTGACTCTATTTGTAGTTCAGGTTGTGGGGCATAAATCGGTATGGTTAGCACCACCATCCGCGTCTCCATCCATGTATCCGATTTCTTCTTCGCTGGTTTCTGGATCCGCCTCAGGTCTCGATGATAAATCTGCGATGATTAATACCTCACAAATCGACGTATTTTCTGAACTTCGGAACCTGACAACTTTTCCAGATTTCGTGCAAGACGTAGTTCCAGTTTCCATGTTCGCTGTTCTAGCTCCTGGAGATGTCCTATTTTTCCCTCCAGGATGGTGGCATGCCATGAAAAGCGAAAGTACCAGTTTTTCTTTTTCTATTTGGTTTTAAAGAGTCTAGAATCTACGTAAGTACCTACTGTACTTAGTTGCGAGCGAAGCGCAATCATTCTCTAAGGGTGGAACGGGCGACCAAACAATGCCACTTTCTGGATTTGCTGATGGAATTTTTTCGATATTGCTCTCGCTCTGTATGTCTCAATTGTTCTTTGATCTTCTTGAATTTTTGTAGACGTGTATAACTCATTGTATTCTGTTGGTCTAGCTGAAAAAATCGGCTGATTTCGCCAAGATTTCACCGATTCAAGGACGGTCCTGTTCGCAGGTGTAACTGAACATGTCGGCTCTCATTTCTCCTTGTTTCGTCAATTCTCTGACTCAAGAAGGTCAATCTAGTGGTATTTTACTATTTACATGCATACAACGACCACAAAGCTCGGATGGTGCAGCCAAGGCGCAGCGAGCATTGCCTCCGCAGATTGCGGTTACCTAGTATTTATTCCCACGACCTTTAGGTAGTGGGTGTAGGGGAGTTCTCAGTGAAAAACTGGATTTCACGGCATAGGTTGTGATCCATTTCACTGCTGAACGAACGCTCGAGGCCTCAATTCGACTTTGTCATGTCCTGCCTCACTTACATATCGAAATCGTCTTCCGAATTGGCTCAAACTGTCAGACAATTCTCCATCGTCTTCCTCAATTATGCCCTCCTCTGCCCTCCTCAGTTCCTCCATCGTCTCATTGATTTTCACACCCACCCTTACATCTCACTGGATTTCTCAAGCATAAGTATTGCAGTTGTATGGGTTATGTTGTGCATTTCCCTGCGAACCAACTTGGTGGACCGAAAAATGTATGGAGTATAAGGGAGTATGGGTTATCTTGGCTGTGGGTTACGAGAGAGTCGACTGTATAATATACTTCCTTTCTTCCTTCCTTCCGGCCCGAGTCAGGGCTTGGTGCAATCTGGATGTTCCCCAGAATCCCCACGAACGTGTTATAATATGAAAATTTGTTTTCGAAATATCCAAATGGGCTTCATTCATCGATTTTCCATGCCAAGATTGGCGATGTTCATTAGATGGTGGTCTTGCGTGGATTAGACAAAATGGTACAGAGATGATAAGTATTGCACTATCTAGTATTTAGCCACTGCGCATCTTTCAACTAGCTTTCAACACACCGAATTTGGAATTTGATCTGCGTTGAACACCGGAAGTGACGATGGGCATCACCCTCGCCGAAAAAAAAAATCACCAATTGCAATGCAAGCGAGTGGTATATATGTAGCTATAGGCCATACAAGACTTAAGTATTACATAGCTATTTTTGATTCTAATAAAATGATCTGCACGTGGTTCATTGTCAGTGCTATTCCCACGACCTTTAGGTCTTGGGTTTTACAGGGGAGTTGGATCCGATTTTTGGTGGTGGACGCATTCTGGCGGCACATGATCGCCTCGTGATTTGTCTATTTTTAACCCGCTTCCTTTCTTTCTCTCTTCATCATCGTCGATTCCCGTCTGTTGCACTTATTCCGTCATCTTCCGTACCGTTAATCTTCGTTCTACCCTCAATAGTCCTTACATCAAGCGTACATATGACGAGAACGTTTGGAGCTAGTTTCATACAGCTAGCCTTCCGTCCATGTGTGCCTCACGCTCGACTGTAACAGCCAGGCATCTATGAACCGTCTTGCATTTGAACCTGTCCAGTTCAAATTTGGGAGTCTTGCAACTCTGCTAGGCTGAACCTGGTTGCACCCTTTGTCGTACAAATCATGCTGTCGTGACGCCGGTATGATTGTTCTGTCTTGTCCATTTGCGTCGTTCAACTTTTCAATAGTTGAACAACCCCTTCTCATTTATGATTTTGTCATGCCTTTCACTGGGCCAACGAATGCCTGTGGAGTTCTTCTGTTAAAAAACCAGAATTCGCTTCTTTTGCCCGCATGTAAAGGTGAAACCGCCAGCTTTACGAGTACCTCCGCCGCCTCTCGTCAATCTCTTCACTGAGCCAACTGTTCAAGCTGTCAATTTTCGCAAATGCACAGCCCAATGTAATGCCGCGCTCTCTTTCACCTTGATGAATGTCCACGGACCAGGACCACCTGTTTCTTGTATCCACGGCGAATTGACACATCTTGCCAGTTTGGTTCTTTCTGAAAGTAAAAATCAAGTATGAATATACCTTACCTTTTGCACAAGAGCTCTCTATTTCCAAAAATCACGACTGAGAATTTCATCTCATAAAGAAATCATTCGGAAAGGCTTCGAGTTGGCTTCAAAGACCGGGTTAATGAGAGCACTGGCGCGCGGTTGGCAGCAATGCAAATGATAGGGCACAATTTCTCATATTAATTTTTTCTTTTGCTATGTTGCGCGGATTGTTGGCTCGTTTTACTGTACTGTAAGTGATTTCACAAATGAAAAAGCTATGTAGGATCGGAGTGATTTTAATTTTTGCCTGGTAATTGGGCATCCCACAGAGAAAGGGGAGTGGGCTTTGCCGGGAACCGGCCTTACCGTGCTTATAAGGCTAAGTTTACTGCAGACAATGGTCAACCAAACATGTGCATGTCTCGTGAACATCCTCCACAACAGCCCAGTATCTCTTGAACCGGACTTTAAGAAGCGTCATTCGCGATAGATTGTAGTACACACTCTCAGTCTGGCCTATCCACCCGCTGATTTCCTCTGCGCGGACCCACTTAGCAAACGTTCTAAGTTACCAGCCACCAGTTCTCAACCTCTGACGTGAAGCACTCTCCTCTTCTACATGTCAGCTCAGGGCGATGACGAAAGAAAATTACCGCCCTTCCCAAAACCATTGAATTCCATCCACATCCTGGACGCGCTTAAAAATTCGCCTGATGCTGGTGCCACCATAGTCTTTTCCAAGTTGGGGATCTCTGATATTGGAGTTTTCGAAGCTGAAGAACTTGCTAATGTGGGGCAATCAAGTCAAGAAACGGGATCCGTAGTCGAAAGGTACAGCTTACAGCATGACATTCGATATAAAAGCGCTTACTACCTTTGTAGACTTGCTCTAGGAAATAACCGCCTTTCGAGTCTACCTCCCGAATTTTCCCTTTTCACCAGATTGAGATATCTAAATCTTAAGCACAACTCGTTCACGATCTTTCCGGATGTTGTGCGTGCCGTCCATTCACGCTTGGGCGATCTTTGACATAACCTTTCAGTTAACGCTTATGCCTTCACTCGATACCCTGGACCTTAGTCACAACAGGATTTCGAAATTGCCACCTTACCCCGGGAATCTGGTTCGACTCCGGGTATGTTTACTCTAGATCAGGTATATCGCTTGTTGAATCATCCACCCAGGTGTTTTGTCTTTCTCGAAACAAAATAGCCAGACTTCCTCTGTACATCACCCAATTTGGAAGGCTTGAAGTCTTACAGACGGATCGTAATCCGTTGGAATGGCCTCCCGAGACAGTAATTCAGTCCCACAGAGATGTTAAAGATACAACTAGCCGGAAAGATTGGATCCGAAGTTTATTCAATTGGATGGAGGTTGATGCATCGAAAGGCAGGGAGTATGATGACTCTGGTTACAGCGAGCAGCAAGATTGGGAAGTCGATCCGTATGTATCCTACCCTTCCTGGGAAAGTAGAGCTGACATGATTTGCGCAATGTAGACCGACTACTTCATGGCAGTTCCCTCACCGCGATGGTCACTTTGATCCTGGTCCCACACCTCATGCTAGATCGTTTTCTATTGACTCCAATGCTTCAATCTCATCGACCCACGAATCTCCGCATGGTCTGAATATCACCGAACAGCTCCATCCTGTTACCTACAGGACAAGATCGAGCCCGAATTACATAGGAAGGTCTCCACGGGAGTTGGAAATGTCGACTGACACTGTCTCAGAAAGCTCTTATACACCGCCTCCTCAAGGATCGACCGCATATGATGGGGTGGCTGATACAGAGCAGGTTCATAGTCGTACAAAATCGCATGTTGGCCCTCGCAAACCACCACATTCTTTTGTGACTGGAAAAAAGAGCCTGCCAGACCTGCGCAATGCTCTTGAAGAATCAACCAAACGAGTGCCTGATTTGCCAGAAAAGACGTCATCAACATTTTTTTTGCCCATAGACAACGCCCCAGCTGATTCATCATTCCTACCTTCCCTTTCTCTCAAAGACGACTCTAGCTCTCTTCTTTACCCCGCGATAGCTGACTCAGAAGACGTACATTCATCGGATGCAGGCGCTCTTCGATTCGTAGCAGCTGAAAGGAACTCCTATTTCCATCGCTCATCGACCGTCATTGTAAATCCTTCCCTACCAACCTCTCTTCTCCGCTTACACGAATCTGCTCGGGGTATTCTATTTGCCATGGGGCAATTGTATCAGGCTCTAGAACACTATGGGCGTCAAGGACTCGATGAGCGTATTTCATCGATTTTTAAAAAGGTTCTGGACCCCGGTAATGTCAACCTACTACATCTAATCCGTTCTCTCGATCGCTTCGACGATGTCAGTCAGAAATCAACCCCTTCTCCTGCTGTTTGTCGTGGATTGGTTGAATCGTGCCGGGACACAGTATCCACCTTCCGAAAGGCGGTCGGAATCCTTATTCTGCAAATCGGCCACGAGGTAACCAATGATGCGCGCTTCGTACGATGGCTTATTTTGGAGCTGTACGGTACTACTGCAGAACTATCGTTTGCATGGCAAGCTATGGTACCTGGGATCGAAACTCTGAAACCCTTTATATATGGCAGTATTTTCTCCAATAGTACTCCTTTTACATTTGGGAGCGATCCCGAATCCTCGAAGCCCACGACGCCACTATCGCACTTGGAAGATTTGGCACCAGTAGTTCGCTTGCGACCGGCAGATTCCTCCTTCGGAACGGGACGAGCTCGGACCGCTCGACGCCATGCCGGTTCGTTTAGCTCGAAGGATGTGCAAATCGGAAAGGAACTTCCCTCATATGATATCTTACCGAGCATGGCGGGAGGTCTTGCTACTCATACTCCAACTCTGAGAACACCCAAACGACTGATTACCGCTCCAATAGTAACCAGCTTCATATCGAACACACCTTCATACTTCAGCCCCTCTACACCCGCAAATATAGGACATCACTTTCGCAATGCTTCTCAGAGCTCACTGCCGGATTCTTCACCTATAATGTCCCCAACTACATTATTCGAATCTCAGGCCAGCAATAAAACGCTCGTCAACGGGGAAGTCCTTCACGCAATTCAGAAGGCTGTGGAAATTGCCCCGACCGTATGGGATCAAATCCAAGACGCACTAGGTAACGTGGCATACAGCAACAACGAAGTAAGAGACACTCTTGAGGGAGCACGTTTAATCACCGGGAGGTTATCGAGGCATGTATTTGACATATCTGGAGGTTTCCATGCTGGCGGGAAGGTCCTTCGCGAAGATGCGCATGTCTTCTTGAAGGTAAGATTTGTCATTTGTCAACGGATTATCCCGAATAATTTCTCAGGTCATCGTCCAATTGTCGAGCCTCCTTAAAACTCATGGAAACCCCCATTCCGTATCGTCGACATTAAGATCCAATTTGGTGAATCTAACCAACTATTCCGAAGAATTTGCCATCCTGCTTCACATTCACACTTCTTCCGCATCTTTTCATACCTCAAGGTCTAACTCTCCGACGTCCTATTCCAAAGCTGCGACATACAATATAAATACCCAACCGCTTGAAGATAATCTACTATCTTCCAGCCTCTCGAGATTTCCAAGTGCACAAGCTACTTTGGATAGCGTCAAGCAGTCGACCTCTATTGCCTATGACGGTTCTTCTGCTATTGCCCTCTTCACCTCGAAACCACCAAGCGTTAGACGATTGCGCATCGTCCGAGATATATCTAGTGATAGTAGTGACCCAGGATAACCGGATCGCTACAAAGACAAACGCTACCCCTTGCTTGTCCATTGTGTCATACATCGCACAGAAGTACTTGACAGGCTTGGGCGATGTAATTTTATTGCTTAGCTCGCCATAAGATTATATTCTTCTTATGTATGAATTTGGAACAAATCGACTGTCGATAGGTATCTGAATCTCTATAAAACAGTTCTCCCAGAGTCACACGACCCTGTTCGTCTTTAACAAGACCAGCACTTTATGTAAACATTTTGTCTTCACTCTGTCTTAACAATGAAAGTTGTGATTGTTGGTGCCGGACCATCTGGTCTGGTGACATGCAAATCTTTGCTCCAAGCTGCTAACACGGACTTCCCATTCGATCCTGTCATTTTGGAACAAGAGGATGGTATTGGCGGAACATTCAGGTATCGGTCTTACGAGGTACGCCCCTTCAATATTGCCAACTGAAATGGCGTTATAAACTCAAACGCGACCCTCTATCAAGCACTCAAGCTTGGTGTCATCAAAACAACTGACTTGTTTTTCTGATTTTCGTTTACCACTCTCACATCCAGATCATTTAACCCTACACGTGAGTCTGAACGTTTCATTGCCGCAGAATCATCGGCTTTGACGCTTTCAAAATTCAAATCTCGTTTAAACCCGCAGGAGTACGTCGCATATCTGGAGTCTTATGCCAAAACTTTCGCCTTGGGCAGTAGAATACATCTCAACTGCAAGGTGGTAAATATTCAGCGGGTGCCAGGGGGACATCAAGTTTCCTTCATCCGAAAGATCACCAACGCCTACGGAAAATTGGTATGGGAATCAAGTACGCATACCAATGGGACTTGGAAATGCTCTTACACATGTCCCTTTCTAGCCCCTCAAACTGTCATTGCAAGTCATATAGCTCTTTGCGCAGGGTTGCATGTCACCCCATCTATACCGCGGATTCCAGGCATTGAACGCGTTCTTCAACCAAGCGCCGCAGATAGCGGCTTGCCTCCAGTCATATTCCATTCCGTGGATTATAAGTCCAGGTCACAGCTAACTGGAAGACGCGTCATGATTCTGGGTAGTGGGGAAACGGGCATGGATCTGGCATACGAAGCGGTAAAGGCAGGAGCGAAACAAGTTTTTCTATGCTCTCGATCAGGGTATTCATCCGTTGCTATCTTTATCCACCGTTTTGAATTCTCAAAAGAACATCCAGATTTCTATCATTTCCTAAGGCATTGGTACGAAGTAATTCTCTTCAAACGCGCCTTTTTACTGAAACGATTCCAGAATGACTTTGAAATTTTTGGGGTCAAATTCAAGTCAAAGAATCCAGTTCCAATAGATTCCTTAATCACCAATCTGGGAGAAACGGCCTACGTTGTAAGTGATTTCAACATTATACAATTAACAACAATTCTAAATATTTAAAAAGCACCCATGGGTCGCTCGGTCGCACATTCGATGGTTGTGAGTATATGTGTTATGGCCCTGGTCAGGTGGATTAATTTCATATCCCACTTCAAGTATATCTGATTTTGTCATCAAAAATGTCTTATGGCTCTTAACAGGTGAGCTGCGCTCAGTTCCCTTCTTAACCAAAGTTATACTCATATATTATACGATTGACAGGAACACGGGCAGGATGTAATCAATGGGTGTGGTTTGACATGATTTAATTTCTCGACAAGTCTAAAACTGGGCTGACAGGTTGGAGAATTGGACCCAAAAAGGCTCGGAAGAGCTTATGTGTTTTTGAATAAGGTTAGCCTCTTGTTTTTCAACGGGTACAACAGTGCTTATCATGTTCCACTTCCTCAACCATCTCTAGTCACATAAAGCCATGCCTTACTTGAATCGACCTTACCGAAGCCGGCCCTGGTATCTAGAGTTTGTGTCTCGCTATATTGACCCACCAGAAGATTGCCCTCCTCAAACTAATTTTGTTGTCGAACTGGCTCCATTTCCGAGTCACTTCTTGCCTAATGGCCAGGCTGCCTTTTCCCCTAGCCAACGCAAGGATGCTCTTCGAGTAATGAAAATGGATATTCGGCCTGACACTATCATTTATGCCACTGGCTATACCCAAGAATTCAAGTACCTCGATAATGATAGTTTCTATCCATCTCTACGAGATGCAAACCTTCGAAATGTTACAAGAACTGGAGACGAAAGTTTTGCTTTCATTGGATATGTTAGACCTGGTGTTGGTAAGCACATCACAATTTTGGATATCCCGCATAGCTGATTGATATCCAGGTGCAATACCCCCGCTTTCTGAGATACAGGTCTTCTTTTGGATATCGCTCATTAAGAACCAAGTGCACCTACCTTTGTCGCCACCTCACTACAACCTCCTTACAGGAGAAACTGCACGCATACAGTATGGTGTAGATCATTCGACTTATACAAGCACTTTAGCAAAAGATATAAAAGCGGCACCGAGTTTATTTGAGCTCTGGTGGAGATACGGTTCCAAAGTGCTTCTCTGTTACTGGTAAGCATTTTTTTCGGTTTTCGGTGAATTAAAACTCTTTCAGGCTTATTTATTCCAACTCTAGCTTTGGGGCTGCATTCAATCCATTCTATCGTCTGACTGGGCCCTTTCCGTCTGATGTAGCTCCAGAAATCATTAGAACGGAAATCTGGGAGACAATCACCCGGCGAGGCGTTATAGGGAATGTAACCATGGGTTTGGTACCAATGGTCTTCTATTTGGCATTAAACTTATCCATGTACTTTCTTGGACTCTTGTGGCAGTTGTTGGGCGGGACATTATGAGTGTCAGAGTATTTGATAATGCCACTTGTGACTTCCGGTGCCGCCACGCCGTCACGGCCTCCAAATTTTGCAGACTGGTCTAACACAAAAAATTGCCTCAGCTTGGTTACAGTATTTATTTTGTTTGATGAAAAATGAGGAATCTTTCGGACTAGAAATGCATAGAAATTTGTGACATTTGAGACGAACTTTTATATCTTTATTTACCATAAGTACTTATTATTTCAGCTTAAGTAAGCTAAGTATTATCGTCTTGCTTATTATGGATGAGGCCTTTATTCGACTCGGAACCTGGGCCACTTGGCAGAGAGCATAATACCGAAGTAAGGGTCTGAATGCCGAAGCTGTTCTTCATATGCTAATTCTAGTTTCAATCCCCACCAGCATTCAGCAATCAATCCGTTCAAGGGATTTGTAAGGCTAAACAAAACATTCTGCTATGGCCACTTCTTACAAGAGCATATCCCCTATCAATTCCTCGTCATTGAGCGGGTTTGGACAACCCATTACTGCATTATCTTTTGACCCAGTGTCCGACATCATTTGGGCTGGTCTGAGTTCTGGCACAATAACCTCGTATTTTGGAGTCCAGGGCATCAGAGGACCTTCTTTTCGTGTAGGTGGCAATTCGCCTGCGAAGAAAATCATTTCTGGGGATAATTTTGTTCGAGCATTGGGCAATTCAGATGAAGGCTTAGGATCATGGACCAAAGGAGGCGTAAACAAGTGGTTTTTTCGGTACGACGCAACCCATTCCATATTTCCATCTTCTATGCGTATAATAATAATCTGTAGGCCACTGGAGAATATCGTCACGTTTTCGAATACCCCCCCTGCTTCTACTTTCATGGTTGCTTCGCTTGACAATCTAGAGATGGCTTTCCTGAGCCCAGTCTCAGGTACTGCTATGCGAAAGATCCCAACCACATCTGTTCTCACGCAGCTTGAACTATCTCATTCCATGCTAATCTCTGGTTCTGCCGATGGGTACTTGCGTATCCATGACCCTAGAACCGGAATGGAAAGAGGAGGAGGAGCTGAAATTTTTGCTAAAGCCCATGCACGGTCAATTCAAGGTCTTGAAACAGCGGGCAATTTCATTTTTACGATTGGAATGGGGGAAAGGCAAGTGAAATGGAAGTTAGACGACTCAACAGTTTTTTAACCGTCAAATTGCTAGGCAATCTCGACCATTTCCAGACCCACTTGTCAAAGTTTATGATGTACGGACTATGCGTTCCTTACCTCCTATACCATTTTCTGCCGGCCCTGCCTTCATTCATGCTCTTCCTAACCGCACATCCAGCGTGGTTGTAATTTCTAACCATGGGCTCATAAACATTGTTGATGCCTCAAACCCATCCGCAACCAATGAATTCTATCAGGTGATTAGCGAAGTATTACAGATGTGGAACATACTGATATGTTGCAGCTGGATATTCCATCCTATATTACGTCGACATCGATATCGCCGAGTGCAACATACATGGCCTTTGGCGACGCAGAAGGCACGATTCATTTGATGTCTCAAGCCGATGGCGACATACCTCTTAACGGGTTCGAAGGACAACCAGTTCCATGGGCTGACACACCTGCGACTTTGCCAGAATTAGAGTGGACCAAGTCAACGTGAGCGAAAGGTCCGCGCTTAATTCTCGACACTGATGTCGTGTCGAAGGCCGTTGAATGCCATCGGTCTGCCCTTTTTCGACACGCAACTCCTATCCGCTTGGCCAGCTGCTCCGATTCCAAAGGTTGCCAGCTTTTCTCCTCCGCCTAGGATTCCTCCTCAAATACTGGCTTCAATGAAATTTAACGAAAATGTAGCCTACGCTTCCTTACCCAAAGAACTCAGAGGCCGTCGTAACATGACGAATGCTGCACCACGGAGAGGAATTGGTCGTTTTCGTAGCGGGAAAAGTGCTTTATCAGAGGTGAAAGTTTTTCCATGTGGTAGAAATCACCATTCACTGAGGTAGAATGGTTTTTAGCTAGAACCGGATGATGTGTCGTTTGACCATGACCACGACGAAGTTCCACGGATCTACCGGCGCGTTGAGATAGAATATTCAAAATTCGGTATTGAAGATTTTGATTTTGGGTAAGATCTCTAACTGTTCGTTCACGTCTCACATCGCACCTCTTATTATAAACCTAAAGATTTTATAACAAGACAGACTTCAGTGGTTTGGAGACACATATCTTGAATTCGTATACCAACTCTGTGATCCAGGTAATGCACTACATCCGTCCCATTCGACAATTTGCCAAAGGTCATATCACTATCAACTGTCCCCGGGAACATTGCCTCCTTTGCGAACTAGGCTTCGTCTCTCGCATGCTCGAGGATGCGCATGGAACGAATTGCCAAGCTAGCAACTTCTGCAAAACAGTTGGGGTTTTAGCTCAAGGTTTTTCTTCTTGCAATTCCTCCTTATATTTCTTCGTCTTCTGACATATGAGCGAACCAGCCTCGAACGCCATTGAACTGATGGATTATGGCCGAGAAGGTGCCGAAGTTGACTACGCCCAAAAAATCCAAACGTTTCACCGATTTCTTATTGACCATCTGAGTTCTGAGGGCAGTTCTCTCCATCAAAATACACCAGTCTTAGCTTCTAGCACCCATTTACCTTATCAGGTGGTCTCTCCGATCACACAGCTGTTGGGAATGGTTGGGCAAAACGTGATCATGTGTTCCACTTGCAAAGGGATCCGAGAAAAACACCATCTGACGCATATCGTTGACCTGATTTACCCTAAAAAAGTGAGGCCAGACACTTTTTTTGTTTATCGTGTCGCGAATTTACACCAACTTACATGTCCAGTCACCAACAAACTCGGATTTCTTCGATTTTGGTGGCATATTACGAAGTTCACTCTTCCGACAAATAACCCACAAGGCGACCTGCCAATTGTGCAAACAATTCTCTACTTTTACATCTCAAAGGTCAACCTCGTCCAACCAGCTACCACCTGTGTTAGCAGTCAATGCATCTGTCTATAGCGACGAAAGCTTCAGTTTCTGGCAAGATTTTCGTGGGTCGACCTTTCTGCAGTCCCGAGTGACTCTCCATGGTCAAATAGCAGGCGTTGAGGACCCCAAAGAGGTCGTTTATGACATCCGAGTGCGAATTTTATTTTTTAAAGTGAAATGTCTGTTATTTAAGTGCCAATAGGCCTTAGTCATCAAAGTTACTACGAAGGATCGCAAGTCACACCTCGCTGCCATTGTTAAAGGTTCGGCATTTCCTTTTCTGCTCAACGGGCCTCATGTCAGTTCCTTAAGTCCCGGAACCCCGAGAAATGGGCACATCTAGTCCATGGTTCTTATTCAATGATTTTGTCGTAACGAACATTTCTCAAGATGAGGCCCTGAGTTTTCAAAACAAGTGGAAGGTTTTCTTGTTCTCTTCCTGAGGAGACATGACTTGTTGATAATATCACTAGGTGCCGGCAATCATATATTTTGAGCGGTCAGACCTACAGATCGCAGTCGACTTCAGCGACTTGTCCTACCAGCTAGATGCGACCACTTTAAATAGAGATACTTCTATTTCCATGTATGTGCTCGCTCTATTTCGGAAAGTGTTTCCAGATGCCGATAATTTATCTCCAGTAATCGAGATGCAAGTCTCATAAAGCATCAATTTTTAAGCTCTGATGAGCTGCCGAAACCTGGAACTCTTGTCGCCATCGACGCTGAATTTGTTTCAATGCAACAGGTTTTTGTGGAATCATCTTTGTCTGTGACTTTTTATTGACCTTCTTTTAGGAGGAGACAGAATTCCGTTCCGATGGAACCAAGAAAGTGTTACGTCCTGCCAGACTGAGCCTCGCGCGCGTCTCTGCTCTCCGTGGCAGCGGCCCTCGCGAAGGAGTACCCTTCATCGATGATCATATACACACCAGTGAGATAATAGTTGACTATTTGACGGAATTCTCTGGGGTCAAATGTGAGAGGCGATCCACATCTCATGCACTCCATACGAAACCTGAAAGGCTTCATCCAGTTGGCGACCTAGATCCACTACTATCTAAGTATACTCTGACACCACTGAAACTCGTCTACAAAAA
Organism: Galerina marginata; assembly: GCA_023014335.1. Classification (NCBI taxonomy): domain Eukaryota; kingdom Fungi; phylum Basidiomycota; class Agaricomycetes; order Agaricales; family Galerinaceae; genus Galerina; species Galerina marginata. Next base: position 388,813 of record JAECYW010000007.1, on the reverse strand, counting down.
GCTCCGCCTCCTTGTTGATTGCGGATGTATCTTTATTGGTCATGGTTTGTCTAAGGATTTCCGTATTATCAGTAAGATCTGTGTCTATTTTACCTTAAGATATGTGACTGAATCTTTGCTTAGACATATATGTTCCCCCAGAACAGGTTATTGACACAGTTGATCTATATTTTCTCAAATCTCGCCAGCGACGTTTGTCTCTAAGGTTCCTTTCCTGGTATATTTTAGGAGAGCACATCCAAACAGACACGCACGATTCTATTGAGGACGCTCGCTCGGCTCTGCGTTTGTACAATGCATACCAGCAGTTTGAAGAACAAGGAATATTCGATCAGAAACTCGAGGAGATCTATCGAGAAGGGCGGCAGTTTGTGCGTGTTACCATTGTACCATTTCTCAGTAAACAAACGCATTACTGAATTTAGGGCTTCAAACCGCCGGTTTTGGCCATCGACTTGGGTGATGGAGAAGAAACACAATCTCCAACCCTTCCTTCAATGCGCTCGTTTAAAGGATCCTATGACTCATAACCTTCGGTAGTCACGTTCCTCCAAGGCTGGATGAAACATCCCTTTCTCTTTCGTATTAGGGGTTCCTGAGTTAGCCACAATATATTAGATATCAAAATCATCTTCTAGCCCCTTTCTGCGGTGATACTTACGAAAGGTTAGATGAAGTAAACCTAAAGGCAATCATGGACATACTACAATAGTCGATTTCTGGACGCCAGGCTTTCCCCCAACTTCCTCCATCTGTAAATATTACGTATGAGAAATTCGTTTATTCGTAGTGTAAAACCCCAAACTCACCTGATTGAGAAGGTCTATCAGTTGATCCTCACTGACGCGTCCTCTGAGTTGACCGGACTGCGCCATCCTGAGAAGGATCGTTTCGATTTGCTTGGACCTATCAGTACTGACAAGAGCTATGCGAGACACTAGGAATTGCAGATCAGCGCTGTTCCTTCCTTCTTTAATGTAAAGGAGCAGACATACGCCGTTCTCTTGCAGCTGTATCAAGGAATGTACTAAGTAGGTCTCGTCGCATCTGCTCTTCTTGCTCCCTTTTAATCGAGTCCTCGCCAGGCTGACTGGCAGAAGGATTGGCTTGGACTCCTTCCATTAGTTCCAGAATTCCTCAAGGTAAGTGGACTACGTCAGGGATATAGCCAAAATGATTCGGATATGAGGGTTATTGGACAAGCAGCTGTGACTTGCTAATAGGTGAAAATAACCTCTGAGCAATCATGCATTCAAGATCATGCGTTAATCATGTATCACTTGGGTCGTGCCGTGAAAGAATTCATATTAAGTAAAACCAGACTAGCGCGTTCGCACGCTCCGCGTGCTCACTTGCTGGAAACAGTTGGGAAACAGATTCCAAGAAAAATATATAAAGAAAATATCAAGTGTAGTTACTGAGCCTGAGGCCTGACGTTCTGTGTTCAATTTATTTTGAAACCCACTCTCTGTTTTCGAAGGCAAGATCACTTGTGACACAGTCGTCACATTATTTCATTAGAAAGTCTCCACAGGCGTCCGTTTTGAGAAAATGCCATCAATGATCGATTTCCCACCAAAAAAAGGTCGACTTCCAACCCTCACACCGTCTAGAAAAAATTCCCTCCCCGGAAAAAAACCGCATTGCTCGATAGATCTCGCGCTGCCTGTATCGTGGGGACCCGTCCCGAAAACGCGCGCGGACGCCCGGTATGGTGCGTGGGGAAAAAGTCTCTCTTATATTGTAGACAAGCGCATTCGCACGCTTCGCGTGCTCACTTGGCTTTAGCTTAATTCCTACCAACAGCTTGAATTTAAAAAGACTGAAATTCATTTAAATGAGAGTTACAGATTTGTTACATATTTAAGAAAGGGAAACTACACAGTGCAGAATAAACCTACAGTGAAAATGATTCTCGCAGAGGCGGAATCATTCTCGTGACAGAGCTACTACCAGTGCTATGTTTGGTATGAGAAAATGGTGCACTTTTTAAAAAAATGCGAATAGCACACCATTTCTGCTTCTGGCAAGCGGATTTTAAAGTCGGCGCGCTTCGCGCGGCCCCTCTCTCCTGAATGACCTCCGGCTAAATAAATAAAACTTTCTCTGGCTTTTTGCCTTGAGCCTAATCCCTACCAGCAGTTTGAATCTAAAAGGCTGAAATAGGAGAGTTACAAATTTATTACATATTTAAGCAAGAGAAACTACTGACTTGGAATAAACCTATGCTGAAAATGATTTTCGCAGAGGCGAAATCGTTCTCGGGACGGCCGAAAGCCATGCCTAAGTTGGTGAGACAAAAAGTGATGGAGTCAGCCTGCAAAAAGGGAGTTACCATTCAAAAGTGTGACCTGCCGAAAAAGTAAACAGGTGGAGCACCCCCAACAAAATAGATAAGCGCGCTGGCAAGAAAAGGTCAATAGTGATAGCAGGAAGTCGTCGAGAAAGAGAAAATAGAGAGCTCTACATAGAGACACGACAGCGGGGAACCGAACCGGCGGGGGGATCGCGCCCGAGATGGGCTGAGCCAGGCCTGAGAAAGTCCTCGGCATTTTGAAAGTGTGAAATCAACGAAGTCCGCCGAACAGTACTTGGAAGAATTTGAGAGTAAAAAATCGCAAGAATACTGAAGGGTGTGGAGAACTATAGCACCCCCAACAAAAGAGATAAGCGCGCTGGCAAGAAAAGGTCAAAAGTGATAGCTGGAAGGGTCAGAGAAAGAGAAAATAGAGGGCTCTACATAGAGACACGACAGCGGGGAACGGAACCGGCGGGGGGATCGCGCCCGAGATGGGCTGAGGCAGGCCTGAGAAAGTCCTCGGCATCTAGCTACTTTCGTTCTTAGGATATTTGTTCGATTGCTCAAAGCCGATGGACTCTCAAGTTGTTATAGGAAGTATCACATGAATAAAAGGTAGAGAATCAACAACAAGGATGGTCTCGAAGAGTGAAGGTAAGGTGACCATCCTTTGCGGCGGTTTGGGCAGTGAGTGTTACTCTTGAGCGGATTCACAGGCCGCGGCGGACCGGCCATCACCCATCGAAATTTGTCAAGGCCGTCAAAGCATACGTCGTAACTTGACTCTTCACTATAGCCTGGTGTTCCGGAGGCAACTATTCTTGGTTCTCCGAATGCATAGACACTCGAGGACCATTTCCGCCATCCATCTACGAAGTAGCTATCGAGGGTTGGGTACCGCCTCCGCTACCCAATTAAAGGTTTCTCCTTTATCGCTTTCTCGAACATATACTCAAGACCTTTAGGTACATCCCCAAACTCAAGAAGCTATCCCAGGTCTAGTCTCTATTTATTATCTGGTATATCATTGTTTTTGACATGAATTAGAACAACCCCGTTCACTACCCACAGCGAAGAATTGGGCGCGCCCAGTTCAACATTCACCCCCATTGTCGCGGCCCAGGGATCCCCGAACAAGTCAGATATATTCCAGGCCTTCAACACAGGACGCTCTCAACAAACAGAAATCGCTCCCTGGCATATCCCACCTTCAACGCTCTTCGTCGTCTAAATTACCTTCTTCCTCATCTTCCCGTACGACGGAGGTGCGGAAACCTGCATCTTTACCCTCACATGAATATACCGCGCAACGGAGACAGGAAAGATATCCCCTGCATCTGGCTCAATCGAAGAGGTCGACTTCAAGTGGGAGCGATGCGCAAGCATCCGGAATGGCCTGTGATCAACAAAAGACTGAAACTCAAAAGTCAAGGTATCAAAAGTTTGATGTTCCCCGCAAGGAGAATTGCGCAAGAAGCAAGTTTACCTACGAGCGTACCACGAAACCTACTCCGAAGCAGCCTGTAAAGTCACGGACGGCGCGTTCTACAGCTCGAAGAAAAGATGTGTACATACCAACTACCTTGACAGTAGCCATGCTCGCAAAGTCCCTGAAAGTGAAACTTGGTCCGTTATATTCTCAAGTTGTTCACCTTGAGTCGACTGAATGCCATTCCAGAGTATTTATTGTCCAGAATGAGACGCGTGGGATTGGCTCAAGAGGCAAGCTATGATCATAGTGCGTAACATTATGCTTTTTTTCCAAATTATATTATTGAACGGATCAAAAGTTCTCACATCCGACTATGCTATATTATTGGTGGAGGAATTCGGGTTTAACCCGATCGTTGACGACGAAGCAGCATTTGACATTTATCCTCCGTCTGTCGCGAAACTTTATACTCAGGACCATTACTGACCTCATATGCAGTCCGCCCCACCCCAATCCCCAGTCACTGCCATCTCGTCCTCCAATTGTGACTATAATGGGTCATGTTGACCATGGCAAAACTACCCTCCTCGATACTCTACGTTCGGCATCTGTGGCGAAAGGGGAGGCTGGTGGAATTACGCAACATATCGGAGCATTTTCAGTGACCGTTTCTAATCAGGACCAAGGCGCTTCGAGCGGGCCTCGGTCGATCACGTTCTTGGACACCCCTGGTCATGCTGCTTTTTCCGCTATGCGCGCTCGAGGGGCGAATGTAACTGATGTCGTCGTCCTGGTGGTCGCTGCCGATGATGGGATCATGCCTCAGACTAAAGAGGTCATCAACCTATTGAGGAGAGACGTGTCGCAGGTTCAGTTAGTGGTCGCTATCAACAAAGTTGACAAAGTTGACGCTGATGCGGTGGGACATTTTGCCATTCAAGTAATTTTTTGTGCTCATAATCTTTAGGACTTGGTTAAGAAAGCCCTTTTGGCCGAGAGTGTGCAACTAGAAGAATTTGGAGGAGATATTCCCGCAGTGCATGTATCTGGCCTAACTGGGCAGGGTTTGCCAGAGTTAGTTGAAACCCTATCTGCAGTCGCAGAAATGCAAGACCTGCGAGCCGAACATGACGGCCCAGTGTACGGACATATTATCGAGTCAAACTTCCATAAAGGACTTGGGTAAGAACCTTCATTCTATAAGAGAAGCACTCATGAGGATCCTCTTTCCGAATAGCCCTGTCGCGACTGTGCTTGTACGGAGAGGTTCCCTCAAAGTTGGGTCCCAAGTAATCAGTGGTCTGGCACATGGGAAAGTTCGACGTATGACTGATCCAAGTGGCCAAGTTGTTCATGTGGCTTTACCTGGCGTTGCTGTGACCGTCTGTGGATGGAAAAGCCTCCCAAAGGCTGGAGACGAGGTATTGGAAGGTTCAGATGCCGACATCAGGAAGGCCCTTGTCAACCGCGCCAGAAAGGCTGAAATGGAAACTCTACACGAGGATATCGATGCGATCAACTCAGCCCGGCGGCATGAGCGAGATGCTCGTGCTGATGGCCTAGATGTTCCCGTAGCTAGCTTGCCTTCTGGGCCAAATGAACTGAGGCTTCTTATCAAGGCAGACGTTAGCGGTAGTGGTGAGGCACTGGAAGGCGCTTTACATGGGATCGGGAATAGCATTGCGATGTCTAAGGTTATATCGACGGGAGTTGGCGACATAACGGAATCAGATGTTATGATGGCCAAGGCAGCAAATGGTGAGGCTTTCGCATTGCATCCCCGAGACTCTGTATTGAATTATTGCAGCCACGATTCTGGGGTTCTCCGTTTCTGTGACTCGCTCGGTCCAGAACATAGCCGCACAGAACGGGATCCCAATTTTCACCTCAAATATTATCTACAGGTTGATAGAAGATGTCCGCTCTCGCATCATATCGCTGTTGCCAGTGGTCATAGAAACGAAGGTTCTGGGTGAAGCCACCATCCTTCAGTTGTTCGATATACAATTGAAAGGAAAGCAAACAATGAAGGTAGCTGGATGTCGTGTCACCAACGGCGTTGTCGACAAGCAAAAGTTCGCCCGCATAGTACGATCTGGTGAAATTGTCCACGAAGGTACGTTACGTCTGCCCTCTCATATACGAATAAGCACTCATGGTATAGAAAGGTTCATTGGATACTATGCGTCAAATAAAAAAAGATATTACCGAGGCCCGCAAGGGAATGGAATGTGGTTTGAGCTTCAAGGACTTTTCCGACCTGCAAGAAGGGGATTTGATTCAGATGTATGAGAAAATAGAAAAACCTGGAATTCTTTAGAATTGGTCTTTAGCATTTAATGTCCCCTATTTTGCAACATTTTATGTGCGCAATTTATTTGATTCGTCCAGGATGATTTCTTTAGCACCAACAGTCCCGGTTCTACCACCCACACCAAAAGTCAAACTGATGTTGCCAAGGTCCTGAGTTGTCTTCTCCAGGACAGTCCAAACCCTTGTGTCTTTTTTTTGCAGATGTAATTCAACCTGAATGCGCACTTGAGTAAGGATACAAAGAGGTAGAGTATGTAACTCTGCTTGCCTTCGTGCCAAAAAATTGGAAGGTTGATCGGTCTGCGTCGATTTCCCCAAAAAGGTCGAGCGTTCTGGAGAAACGTTTTTGTCCTGGAAGGAAAAGCTCAAGAACAACCTGCATAAATGAAGCTTAAAACCTGGTCTTTCAAACAAGGCAACTGTTTGAAACCTTGGTATTTTCGAACTTCACCGTACTGCGGTCCTTCTCCGCTTTTTTCGCGAAGACCGAGACGTGGACTTGCTCTGGCGTTTGGTAATGATCGACACGGCAGTCAACTAGCTCTTCAGTCTGCGGGTCTAGTTGTAATCAAAAAAAAGTTATTATTCACTCGAAATCTTACTTTGGGCTCAGCAGCAACTGGCACGAAACAATGGCGACCAATCTGACACCCTTCGATTTTCAAGAATTCTTCAAACTCTAAAACCTTTCGTTTGCAACAGAGGTATCCCTGAGAACCAAATTGTCAATGGAACTAGTCAACTCACTCATATCGGTGAAAACCAAAAGAAAATCATACCTTGCTACCTTCTCTGAAAAGGGGCTGAAGAGGGCACATAAAGATCTAGACCGAGATTTAAGATACAAGTCGACAGCGCACCGGTAGGGGGTGGTAACGGCACACAGTACCCTCTCCATCGCCATGCCTGTTTACCTCGTCACTTACGAATGTCGTTTGACAACCCTTCCGTCGACAAGCAGCTCCAACTTCAACGGGCCGATTCAAATCTTCTAGTTCAAGGATAGGAGCAGGAGCAACAGATTCTTCTACACGCAGACTCGCAGTTGGGATGTTAGCCCTGAGGGTGTCAAGTTGAAAGATTTCTGTTCCATCAAGTGTTTTTAACGTCGATACCGTTGCTGCTGGTTTTAATTGTGCTGCTGGAGCGACATGAGTCTCTGTTGTATGCCCCTCGATTTCAGTACATCCCTAGGAAGGCTGAGAATTCTTACAGGAAGACCTTCAGAGGAAAACTCACCTCGATTTTCATAAATTCATCGAAATCCAAGACTGGCTTGTTGATATCCTGGCAGCAAGACCAGGACTTCAATCCCTCGTGGAACACCTGACAAACAAATTGAGCGTAACATTCTGGTTGAGCAATGACAACGTGAACTCCACTGGTGAGCCAGGGTGATAAGTGCAGAGGCTGAGATCTCCCTCTGCGTACTCCAGTCCACAGCCTTTACGCGTACACCTGAGCATTTCGAATGAAGCCGGATAGATGGATGTAGCTACGATGAATCCAAGATCGAGCGTTCAGATCAATTTGTTTCGGGCTGGCAACTCGTCGTGGATCATTCTAGAATCGATTATCAAGGACTGCAATTTATTTAGTACTGGTTCTGAATGTAATACGTTTTAAACGAGGTCAAGAAAGGCCAGAATTATATGCCTCCCAAACTAAGAAGCCTACACCCCATGGCCCAACTCGACCAGCTGTACGGAGTGCTTTATTCCATTTAGTCCGAGTTTTCGTTGATTCCACAAGCAAATTACTGTGTTTAAATAACGACAGAAACCCCAGCTCCGCCACACTCCTTCTTAAGATCTGGTAGGACGATTGTCTTGCACGAGGACGTACAAGCCACTCTAAATGAATGGTACGCCTTGCGATATCCCAGGGTCGTCCGAGAAGTTCGTAGGTAAGCCCAGCTAGGACCTGCGGGATAAATATCAGAGCGACTAAGTAACATGGCCCCGCTCCTTACCCCACCAGCAACAAGAACAACACCGTTGGCAATGGCCGGTAACTGTTTTTGAAAGCGACTGTTTTCGCGAGCACCAATGAAGAATGGTGACAACAAGTCCGACGTGAGGGTTTTCATTACCAAACCTGTGCGGCGGGACAGTTCGAAAATTAAAAAAAAGGCTGCAAAACCTAATGGGAGTCTGAGTAAAAAAAACCTTAGGCAGGTCCGACACCCACCAACTGTGTCTTTCCCACAACCCCACCTCCAGCCACTCCAACCTCGACCCGCCATCCGACCAACTTCGTGTAGCCAACCACGCAGATTGCGGACGTCTTGAATTCGTCGAGAAACGTTTTCAGAAGGGAACAGGACCGACTTTTTTCTGAATACCTCTTTCCAAGCACATGACCATGAGTGTCCGCCAAGTCCATGTTCCAAGAGGATTCGAACGTTTTCCGCAGGAGCTGCAGCGACAGCCTGACATGCGCCCGCGATTGCTCCAGAAATCGTTGCTTTTGAAAGGGTATGACTTCCTAAGAGTGGCTCTAATCTTCTACTGGCCTCCGCATATGAACCCCACAGTATTGTACCCAAAGCCGCGTTGACAATCATCGGAGGAACAAAATGTTTTGGAATAACCCAGACCTATGAACAACGAAGTATCAAGGTCAAGATCATGGTGAAACGTAACATGAACAGGTTTACTCCTTGACTCTTAACCAGCGTCAAAATATATTGATGTGTAAGTGTTGTTCCCTGTTGACTGGCTAGATTCTTTAGCGTCTGCCAACCATTCACTATTGAATGGATCCGGCTAGGTGAGCCATGAGTGGGTAACTTGGAAAGTCACACACCTTTTGCTGGTCGAAAGAACCGCACAGGCCTTGCAAAGTAAAGCGCCATACTGCGCGAGGCGGTACGTGCTATGGCGGCCTGTACACTACCATCCTGAGATGTTGTTCCTGCCATGAAGAACCGCAGATTGACAATAAGTATTGTATGTTGAGCATAGGAAGACGTTGAAGAAATTGAATATTATGCATACCTTCGAGTCCATTATTGGCACAGCCTAGCTCACCACCGGCACCGCTGGACATCAGTAATCAGCAACTATGTGATAGGCCAGTTTCAAACTTGGCCAGTGTGAGGTCTTTAAGCTGTGGGTCTTTTCAGGTTTACAGATTTTGAATGAGCATAATGCGGAAAGAATTGGGCTTGCTTCCGTAAAAAGGGCGTGTCTACTGGAACAGAGACAGAAGAAGAACCGTTGGAGAATGAAAGAGGATGTAGATATCACTTGGCGCGGTGTTTAGTAGTTCAAGAATTCGTTTTACTTGTTGGACAGAGTTATTTATTACATAATAATTTGGGTTTTTATACACACTAAGTAAATTACAAATTATATACATTTGCCTACTTAGTAAGTAGTAGGAGAGCAAGGCTGAGGAGAGCCACGAATATATTTTTACAATGTACTCCTATCTAATTATCTGGGTAAGTATTCGCATGTTTCGTGAGCCTAGGCTGGAAATCTTGAGACGAGAATTGGATGAGAACCAACCAAGTTGAGGAAAGCTTGAGGAATTTCATCGGCCTTATGCCTCAACCGAACAACCACTGGCACTAGTACTCTCAACCAGTCCGTTCATGGCAGTGAGTACGGGTATATTGCCATAAAGCCCTTCAAGGACCAGAATACCCGAGTCTCCGACTGCCAGTACCGCATCAGATCTACATTGGATCTACATAGAAATACGGTTGTACGCGACCAACATTCGTCGCCGAAGACTGCTGAATTCAAATTTCATCCAGGGCGACATACAAAGTATACGATCTACCTCAAATCATGAATGGTTCAGAACTGACTATATCCCCTCGATTTTCATAGCAGGAATGTCCGGCCTACGGTGCTCACTCGCTACGAGTCGCTCATTGGCTCTAATGACGAAGTTCAGACACCAATATCACATTTCCCAACCCCAACCATATCCTCAGGGCTTCTCTTTCTGGCCCAATTATTTCTCAGATACAGAGCAGAAGACTCTACTCGCTGCCTCCTTGCATAAACTTGATCAGTCAGAGACACGTCTAGCACGTAGGAGACGAAAAGAATACTGGGATTCCAAATTGCAAAGCTTGACTCGCCTGGGTGATCTTGGTACAAATTCACCTGCCAGTTTGTTCGCTCCCGATGATATGTATGAGTTCCAGGAGGTCAGTCCTAATAAGCATCGTTGTTGTCAATTTTCTCACTTCAGGCTTCGAAGGGTCATTTTGATGGTGTCATCCACCACTTCAGAGAAATGCATTTATCTTCCTGGCCAATAGAACAATTTCAGGATCTATCTGCGATTTTAATTCGATTGTATTCGCTTTGCCCGACCAAAGATATCCAAACTCACATTTTACACCTGGCATCGTATGGTAGCATTCTCCCACATGTTGACAATGTCAACTCCAGTGGAGCCTGGATTCTTGGGGTCAGCCTAGGCGACGAACGCGTACTTCGAATGCAAAAAGTGCCTGAGGGTGGGGAGGATTTTTCTTTGAACCTTCCATCTGGTAGCGTTTACCTCCAACGGCGAGTATCCCCAAAAATGTGCAGTCTGTGTGAATCTAAAAGCCTATTATTTAAAAGGGATCAAGTTCGGTATAATTATTTGCACAGCATCGCAAGAAAATCGCGGGAAGGTGCCGTTGTCGATGCCGAGCAGCGATTGAGTATCATGATAAGAGTATGTTCTTCGTCATGATCTGATAAAGTGATGGTAATTCCCTTCTGTCTCTTTCTATCTGGAACAGGATCAGAATACATATCCGTCATCGTACTGACGACACCGACCGTACAACGTTGATTATGCCAAACCTGTCTTTAGATATTTTGGGAAAGATTACGGTCAAGGTCCGCATCATGACAGCGTCTGAATTCTTGGAGTATTTATACACCCAATAATGGTTTTAGAGGGTCCTCCCCGAGGTCCTGCTCTGGAAGTATTTGCATCCACCTGGACTGACGACTTTCGATTTCTTTCCAGTGTTCTAACTTCTTAGATCACTATTTGCTCCGAGATTAATGATCCCTTGATTGAAAATCAAACCCAGCGAGGGAAGGAGACTTGAGGAGACAGTCCTAGATAATTGGAAGAAGTGAAAAATCGAAGGTGCTCGGCCACGAGGCGAATGGGGCACAGATGTACATGGATCCTGAAATTTCTAGTTAATATTTGGCCGATAATAGTACATCTATACATATCTGCAAATCCTCTAAATGCATTACAGAGATTAATTTTGAATTGCTTGGAGGGGATCATGACGGAAAGAAAGAATATGTGCGTGGAAACGATGAAGGGTAATCATATTGTGGAAGCGCCATAAATATCGATCTGTACAAGGATCTAGAACGTCGAATAACCCACTCCCCATGTAGTCGTTCAGGAAACCTTGGTTACTCCAGCAGCTCTGAGAGAACAAATTTTAAACCAAGTCTCGGAGAGAAACAAGGTCTACATACGGTAAGGTTGCAGTTTTATCTTTTCCTTCCAGCTTAAGCACAAGGATCTGAGTCCCCTAAATGTAGAGGTTCATAAGTAAGTTGAAGAGGTAGGAATGATAATGAAAGCATACATCCGGAAGACGACTAGACGATTGGACTACAGCATATTCAACGTCTCCGTTAGACGTCCAGAAAAAAACCCGAGTGCCTGCCTAAAGACATTGTAAGCTGGAGTAGAAGAGGGTTGCTGTGACGAGCAACTGACGGGGAATGCGTTCATAGCCGAAATAGCAGTTGAGGAGAGGGACTTTGTCGAAGAGTAGGAGCTGGTGTGAAGCGAGATTGTCAACTACCGCCTACTTATACGGGGGCAGGCATTTCGCAAATTCGCAGCACATAAATCATTGGTTGTGTTTCTTCTTCCTGTCACCGGAGTGAGGACGTATCAAAATTTCATGGATTTGCAACGAGTCACAGAAGTAAGATGATTGACTTGAAATTGGGTGAAGAGGAACCTTTGCATTGGTTGAAAGAAGAACGTGGACGGGAAGATCAGCAATCTCCTGCGATGCATGGAGATGTTTCTACCGTTTCACATCTCTCAAATTTGTCGGAGAACATTTGGAAACGGAAAATATTTGGACTGCAACCCTAGGGAGATGAATCACCACATCGATCCTCGCGGGAAGGAGATCGGGGATGAAAAAAGTGGTGGAAATTAATGGATCGAAATACCCACCGGATTGTCACAGAATAATAAGGCACGGACTAAGAAGCAGACCTACGTAATCTATGGGCGAGGCAAGAAGGTCCAGCCTTGGAAATCACTTCGCAGGTGTGCATATGTCTGGGGGAAGTGCGTGGTAGCCACGCTACTTGTGTCAAAGATCTATAAAAATCATTAATAAGATTGAGGGAAATTGGTCGGAAAGGCTTAACGGCTCCCGATGGCAAGGCTCTGATCCTCGGAGATGCAAACAGAAAATGCGAGGGACCAGTTTTCGAATAACGAACCGCAGTCTATGCGTTAAGGCGTTGATATTCACAGCGCAGACAACATGGCAAACATGGCAGACGAGATTGAATTCATGATCGGCGGAGAAAAGAGCTCGCCGGCGGCCCAGCTTGCTCCAGCGTGCTTCTGCCGAATCGATTGCAGCAATGCAAGTCCTCGAGTTTTACAGAATGGCAAGAAAGAAACCATCAACTATGTATTGATATTTCTCTCAGGTCTTATCTAATATTATAATAAGCACGTGACCGAATCTTTCCATTGATCCGGCTAAACCGGTCCTTTAAGTCACTGACTGCCAAATACTACTTAGTCCAGTAGTCAGACTAACAAGATCGTAAGTCCTTTTACCTGCATTAATCGACGTCAACCGCTCACTCATTAGACCTTTCGGTTTCGCGACATTGTGGTCGTGCCTTGGGCTGCTCAAAGGACTTATTCCAGGTAATTTTTTCTGACATTTCGCAATTCTTCCGAAACGCTGACGCTGGAAATCTATATGGTATACTTCATCTCAAGCTAACGCCTACTGCCGACCCACCATGCCTGCCACTCTCCCTGCTTCGAAAAGCGCTCCAGCCCGTCATGACATGTCCGTTATCTTGGTTACTGGCTCTTACGATCACGAAATTCGCTTTTGGGAAGCCTGGAGTGGCATTTGTTCGCGAACCATTCCCCGTACAGGAGAATCAGGGGTATTGATATTCTTCTAAAGTTTGCTTGTGTGCTCTGACAAGAAAGTCCATACAGCAAGTAAACCGCCTTGCTATTTCTCATGAGTAAGTCTAGCTAGTTCAAGGAACCGGTTTCACCGCACTAAGTTTTGGTCCAGTAAACGTTTTTTAGCCGCAGCTATACATAAAAAAATATACATCTACGACATTGCAAGTTCGTCGTCAGACCCCGTACGCAATTTTCAGATCCATTCCTTAATTTTTCTAAACACACGCAGCTCGTAACCTTCGACGGACATACCAACAATGTCACGTCTATTGCTTTCAACGCTGAGGGGAAGTGGTTGGTTTCTGGTAGCGAAGATGGCACAATCAAGATTTGGGATCTTCGGTCAATTCATACGCAATTTTGTCTTTCACGACACTGACAACATTTCTTGGATAAGAAATCCCAGCAATAACGTCCACCGGACATACGAGAATGCTGCACCAGGTTTCTTGGCTGATTTTCTCTTCATAAACTGTTTTATTAACGTTTACGTTAGTCAATGACGTCTGTATTCATCCTAATCAAGGGGAGCTGATATCCTGCGATCAAGCAGGAAGCATCAAACAATGGGATCTGACCGATAATATTTGTTCTCATGAACTTGTTTGTCCAGCGTCGTCATTACCTCGACTACAAAATAATGACTGATTCCCAAACATCAGACTCCAGCAGGTGATGTACCGATAAGATCTATCACTCTTGCTTCAGATGGCTCGTGTCTGGTGGCTGGCAACAACAAGGTACACGATTTCGTTCAGTTGTCACCAGTAGACTGCTTATGTGACGATGTCTAGGGACAATGCTATGTGTGGAAAGTGAACGATGAGAGCACAGGACTTCCGCGCTTTCAAGCAGTTACCAGGTTTCTAGCACACAATAAATATCTCACGCGTTGTCTCTTGAGTCCTGATGCACGGTATGAATTTCTCTGATTATCTCTAAATCATCACAGATCTCAAACTCTCGAGGCCAGGTATCTTGCAACGTGTTCAGCGGATACCACTGTCAAAATTTGGTCCATCAGTCCGACTTACGACTTTAAACAAGAGAAAGTTCTTACCGGACACCAGCGCTGGGTTTGGGACTGTGCATTTAGCGCCGATTCTGCGTACCTTGTCACTGGTGAGGATTGCTCACCTAACTGTTGCATGAGAAGATTCATTACCGTCACCTTAGCTTCTTCAGATCATACAGCTCGCCTCTGGGAGATGTCATCCGGTGAAACTGTCCGTCAATACAATGGCCACCACAAAGGCAAGATTTCTCTTGATTTTTCAGAGATTTCCGTAACTGAAATTGAACAAAAGCCGCAGTCTGCTGTGCTCTGCATGATGGAGCTAGTTAAATGGCACATGCATCCACCGTCGTATTTTCCTCGTTTTGCCTTCTCGATTCTTATGTAACAATATGACCGAATTAATTTTGTATCGTCAATCGCAGAGGCAGAGACGTGCCCCATCATTTCCAGACTTAATGGTTGTGTCATTTCAAGTATAGTAAGAGCGAAATTCAGGTGAAAACATCACTTGGATCAGGAGGTGTGCGGATCAGTCAAAGTATTCAGCATTCCGTAACCAATAGGAAGCTAGGGATTGGAAGAACAATCGGCATCAATCGGCCTCATTCGGCCTATCGACCAGTCCATTTTGCCGAAAGTCGATCATGCGGACTCTTTATACGCTCTCTTCCGCCCTCAGTTTTGCTCCTCCACTATCTTCACCCAGAGCATATACTCTTTCTATCGCAAAAAACTCTTCAATCACTGCTTTGCCGTAGTCAATGGCTGACTCCGGCTCTTCTTATCGTCCTTCACCCGACTCGCTTCCCCTGGTATCCGAATTTGCCTCTACCCAAAATATCAATGGCTTTCACGCCGTAGTGCGAGACGATTCTTCGTTCGCAGCTTCTTTGCCAGCCGATCAGGGTTTATATTCCAACGAGAATGAGAAAGACTCGTGTGGAGTGGGTTTCATCTGCCATATCAAGGGCGAACCCAGTCATAAAATTGTGTCGGATGCTCGCCAACTTCTCTGTGCCATGACCCATCGCGGGGCTACTGGAGCTGACAGCAGGGATGGCGATGGTGCAGGAGTCATGACTGCCATTCCTCATGACTTCTTCAAGAGAGAGGCAGAAAGAGATCTTGGTTGTGTTCTTCCCGATCCTGGAGAATACGCGGTCGGGAATGTCTTCTTTAAACCCAACGACCCTGTTCAACTGCAAAGCTATCAAAGCGTTTTCATCAACATCTCGAGCGACTTAGGTTTGCGAGTACTTGGCTGGAGGGAAGTTCCTACCGATGGTACCATTCTCGGGCCGGCGGCCAGCAGCAAGGAACCAACTATCCTCCAGCCATTCGTCGTGCTTCGAGCACACTATGGAGATGGTAGCGTTAGTCAAGGTGGCACTTTCGACTCTACCCAATTCGAAAGGCAGTTGTACGTCCTTCGAAAGCACGCTACGCATAGCATGTTAGTGTTCAGGCTAATTTTGTATACTGTTTGTTGCTTATATTCTAAACTCCAAAAGCACACTTGCAAAAGGTTTTTATGTTTGCTCCCTTTCGTCCAAGAACATCGTGTATAAAGGACAGCTCTCGCCTCCCCAAGTCTATAATTACTACCACGACCTGAACCATGTACTCTACCAATCACACTTCACGCTGGTCCACTCCCGGTTTTCTACCAACACTTTCCCCAGTTGGGATCGAGCTCAGCCCATGAGATTGGCAGCTCATAACGGTGAGGGAAATACCTCTTTTGATTTACAGCGAGTTAATTTTGTTTCAGGTGAGATCAATACAGTCCGTGGTAACAAAAACTGGATGCGTGCGAGGGAGGGAGTTCTATCTTCCCAGAATTTTGGCGATCAACTCGATTTGCTCTACCCCATTATCGAGCACGGAGGATCTGACTCAGCAGCATTTGATAATGTTCTCGAACTATTGGTTGTCAATGGGGCTGTAACCTTGCCTGAAGCTGTTATGATGATGATTCCAGAAGCTTGGCAAGGGAATGAAGATATGGATCCACGAAAACGGGCATTCTACAACTGGGCTGCATGTGTCCAGGAACCCTGGGACGGTCCTGCCCTTTTCACTTTCAGTGACGGCCGCTTCTGTGGTGCCAACCTTGACCGCAATGGACTCCGTCCTTGTCGCTTCATCGTAACAAAGGAAGACATCATAGTGTGTGCATCTGAAGTTGGCGCCCTATACATTGCCCCTGAGAAAGTCGTGCAAAAAGGTCGCTTGAAACCTGGTCGCATGCTTCTCGTTGACACCCTTGAAGGCAGAATAGTTGATGATAAGGAATTGAAGCGCAACACTGCTTCCAAGCAAAACTTTGCCTCCTGGGTCGAGGCTCATGTCCTGGAAGTGCCAAAAATCATCAAGCGTGTCAAAAGAAGTCACGTCTCACTTAGCCCCATGCTGGACGACACTACATTGAGCACAGACCCCAAGCTGCTCGCTTTTGGTTTCACCGTAGAACAGCTCAACTTGTTGATGCTCCCCATGGTAATTGAGGGAAAGGAGGCACTCGGTTCGATGGGAAACGACGCGCCTCTTGCTGCAATGGCTACCCAACCACGCATTATTTACGACTATTTCCGCCAACTTTTCGCTCAGGTGACAAATCCTCCTATCGACCCTATCAGGGAGAACATTGTCATGTCCCTGGCTGCGTATGTCGGGCCCGAAGGAAATCTTCTGGAAATCAAGCCAGAGCAATGTCATCGGATACTTCTCCCCTCGCCACTTCTTTCCATAGAAGAAATGAATGCAATGAAACATCTGAAATCCGCTTACGCTACCTGGCCCTCTCGTACGATCGATATCACATTCCCAAAGTCGGAAGGTCTTCCCGGCTATAGACGTGCGCTTGAGCGAGTTTGCAGCGAGGCGTCACAAGCAATAGATGACGGTATTAAAGTTATCATTCTCAGTGATCGTGCAACGGGACCCAGTCGTGTTCCTATGTCAGCTCTGATTGCATGCGGCGGTGTTCATCAACACCTTACTAGTCACAAGAAACGCGCCAAGGTGGCTTTAATGGTTGAAACCGCAGAGGCTCGCGAAGTCCACCATCTTTGCGTCCTTGTTGGCTACGGTGCAGATGCGGTTTGTCCATGGCTGGTGATGGAGACCATCCACAAGGTTGCACGAGAAGGACTGTAAGCGCTATATACTCTGCATGAATATGCCAAGTTTCACTTACAAAATTTAGTGTTAAATCAGACAGAACGGTCGAAGAATTAATGGTCAATTACCACCACTCATGTGACAATGGCATCCTAAAGGTCATGTCGAAGATGGGAATCTCCACTTTGCAGTCCTACAAAGGAGCTCAAATTTTCGAAATCCTAGGCCTCCATAGTGAAGTTGTTGAACCTTGCTTTCTTGGTACCGCAAGTCGCGTACAGGGTGCTACTTTTGATCTTCTTGCTATGGACGCATTTGAGCTCCACGAGCGAGGCTGGCCCAGCCGCGACACCATCCTTCCACCTGGAATGCCAGAATCCGGTGAATACCACTGGCGAGATGGTGGAGAGGCACATATCAACGATCCGTCAGGTATTGCGAGCTTACAAGACGCTGTGCGGGAGAAGAACCAGAATGCATACGACGCATATGCCAGGAATGCCAACCAGCAAGCGCAAAGCATTCACCTCCGGGGTCTCTTGGAATTCCGCTATGAGGCGGTTACGCCCATCCCAATTGAACAAGTCGAACCTTGGAATGAAATAGTCCGTCGCTTTGTCACAGGGGCAATGTCTTACGGTTCCATTTCAATGGAAGCTCATTCGGCGCTTGCTGTTGCTATGAATCGTCTCGGTGGCAAATCCAACACTGGTGAAGGTGGAGAAGACGCAGAACGGTCCCAAGTCCTTCCCAATGGTGACACGATGAGGTCTGCTATCAAGCAAGTTGCATCTGGTCGATTCGGCGTGACTTCCAACTACCTAGCTGATGCCGATGAGCTTCAGATAAAGATGGCTCAAGGCGCAAAACCAGGTGAAGGTGGAGAGTTGCCGGGACACAAGGTTTCTGTTTCTATCGCAAGAACGCGTCATTCAACAGCCGGTGTCGGGCTTATTTCCCCCCCTCCCCATCACGATATCTATTCGATCGAGGACCTTAAGCAGCTCATTTACGACCTGAAGTGCGCAAACCCCCGTGCACGCATTTCTGTCAAGCTTGTATCTGAGGTTGGGGTCGGTATCGTCGCCAGTGGTGTGGCCAAGGCCAAGGCCGACCACATCCTGATCTCAGGGCATGATGGAGGCACAGGAGCGTCTCGGTGGACTGGCATCAAGTACGCCGGACTTCCTTGGGAGCTTGGCCTCGCGGAAACCCATCAAACTCTCGTCTTGAACGACTTGCGTGGTCGCGTAACAGTGCAAACGGATGGTCAGATTAGGACTGGCCGTGACATTGCAATTGCTTGCTTACTGGGTGCTGAAGAATGGGGCTTTGCCACAACTCCTTTAATCGCAATGGGTTGCATTATGATGAGAAAATGTCATCGTGAGTTACATTTATTTTGGCTATGGTTTAGTCTCGCTTATCCTTTATTTTAGTGAACACCTGTCCTGTTGGAATTGCGACGCAAGACCCTCAGCTACGCGCCAAGTTTGCCGGTCAACCTGAGCAAGTCATTAACTTCTTCTATTATCTCGCCGAGGAACTTCGTGGCTACATGGCAAAGATGGGTTTCCGAACCATCAACGAAATGGTGGGTAGAGCTGACATGCTTAAGGTTAACGAAAAACTTCGCACCCCAAAGACGGCCCACCTCGACCTTTCAGCCATCCTGAAACCAGCATGGCAAATGCGCCCGGGTGCTGCAACCTATCGTGTCCGACAACAAGATCATAAACTCTATATTCGGCTTGATAACAAGTTCATCGATGAGTCCGAACCTGCTTTGACCAAGGGCCTTCCTGTTCATATTGAATGTGACGTCATCAACACCGACCGTGCCCTAGGGACCTCGCTGTCACATAGGGTATCGAAGCTGTACGGAGAAGAAGGCCTTCCCAAAGATACTATTCACATCCAAATGAAAGGCTCTGCTGGACAATCTTTAGGCGCTTTCCTCGCTCCCGGAATTACGATTGAACTCGAAGGTGATGCGAACGACTATGTAGGCAAAGGCCTGTCTGGAGGACGCCTTATTGTCTATCCACCAAAGGAGTCTACTTTCAAAGCAGAAGAAAATATCATCATTGGGAATGTGTGCCTTTACGGTGCGACGTCCGGCGAAGCTTTCATCCGTGGAATCGCCGCTGAGCGCTTTGCTGTGCGAAACTCAGGGGCCAACGCAGTTGTCGAGGGTACTGGAGACCATGGGTGTGAGTATATGACTGGAGGAAGGGTTGTCGTCCTCGGTGTCACAGGACGTAATTTTGCTGCAGGAATGAGTGGAGGCATAGCTTATGTTCTTGACACTGCGCACACCTTCGCATCGAAAGTCAACATGGAGATGGTCGAACTCGGCAAAGTCAACGACCCCCGAGAAATCGCTGCCCTCCGTAGCTTGATCGAAGACCATCGTCATTACACGGGCTCCGAGGTCGCTGACCGCGTATTACACGACTTCCACCACTTGTTACCTTTGTTTGTTCGAGTGATGCCTCTCGACTATAAACGAGTTTTGGAGGAGCGGACTACCAGAGAGAAGGAGGAAAGATTACGGCAAAGCGTCATCGACTTAATTCCTTCTCGCACTGCCAGCCAGGTTGACCTAGCGTCAGACGGTTTGCAAGATGTTCTTCTTCCTAAAGCCGTCAGTACTCCTGCACTCGGCCCTAAAACACGCCATGAGCCATCTCTTGTGGACGTGGAGGATTCCCTTGTGGACGATTCAACCACCAAGCAGCGCCTCAACAAGTTAGACAAGACTCGTGGTTTTATGAAGTACAAGCGCCTAGGCGAAGCTTATCGCCCTCCTCGCAAACGTGTCAAAGATTGGAAGGAAATCTCTACACGATTGACCGAAAGCGAGCTGAAATATCAATCAGCACGTTGCATGGATTGCGGCGTTCCTTTCTGCCAATCAGATACTGGCTGTCCTATTTCTAATATCATACCAAAGTGGAACGACCTTGTTTTCAAAGGCCAGTGGCAGGATGCTTTGAATCGCCTTCTCATGACCAATAACTTCCCTGAATTCACTGGTCGCGTCTGTCCTGCTCCTTGTGAAGGTGCCTGCGTACTAGGTATTAATGAACAGCCCGTTGGAATCAAGAGCATTGAATGTGCTATCATCGACAAAGTATGGCTGACTTTCTTCGTCGTCTTTGAACTGAATAACCTACTCTTTACAGGGCTTCGAAATGGGTTGGATGGCCCCCGATCCTCCCATATTCCGCACAGGTAACCGTATTTCTGTCATAGGATCTGGGCCTGCCGGTTTGGCGTGCGCCGATCAACTTAATAAAGCCGGACACTTCGTCACTGTTTACGATCGAAACGACCGTATGGGCGGTCTGTTAATGTATGGTATCCCAAAGTCAGTCCTTTGTACTCGAGCCCATATTTTCTCGATGCTTATTTCCGTAATAGCATGAAACTCGAAAAGTCTGTCGTTCAACGACGAATTGATCTCATGGCTGCCGAGGGTGTTGTAAGCAGCGTCTAGCTCCTTCTTTTACCCAAGCTGACCGTTTTGGACCAAGACATTCGTTCCCAATGCTCATGTTGGCGTCGACATTGATGCTAAACAACTACAATCAGAAAGTGATGCAGTGGTGATTTGTACTGGAGCGACATGGCCTCGAGATCTGAAGATTCCGAACCGAGGAGCAGATGGCATTCACTTTGCCATGGATTTCTTGCAGGCGAGTGGCCGACCTTCAGATTGCAACGGCCTTTATACTTAGTGGTGCCTTGCAGCTGAATACCAAATCACTCTTGGACTCCGAACTGCAAGACGGGGGTTACATAAATGCGAAAGGAAAGGATGTCATTGTCATTGGTGGCGGTGATACAGGAAACGACTGTATTGGCACAGCCATGCGTCATGGTGCTAGATCTGTCGTTAACTTCGAATTGCTTCCTCGACCCCCAGTTTCTCGAGGCCGTGACAATCCCTGGCCACAATGGCCCAGGTACATATCTATTGCATTTTATGGCTGTTTTGCCGTGCTGACCGATTTTGTCAGAATATTCCGCACTGACTATGGTCACACCGAGGTTGCAGCTCACTTTGGTAACGGTAAGGGAGTCAACAGCGTTCATATCGGTCTGAATTAATCAGGCATGGCTTTCTAGATCCGAGAGAATATTGTATTTCAACGAAAGAGTTTGTCTTGGATGACGATGGCAAGCTGAAGGGATTGAATACCGGTACGCCGACCTTTCTTTCAATGATTTTATCTTTACTGATCAAACCAGTCCGAGTCGAATGGACCAAGGACAGCGGAGGCCGCTGGAAGATGGAAGAAGTCCCTGATTCCGAAAAGTTCTTCCCAGCGCAGTTGGTTTTCCTCGCTCTCGGATTCCTGGGCCCTCAGAACGAGGTGCTTCGAGCTATGGACGTAAAACAGGATGCGCGGTCTAACATCCAGACACCGCCGAAGGTAGCATACCTAGCATTATTCTCCAGTTTCGCTCTATTAACCAACTTGATAAATTTCCCAGAAATATTCGACTAGTGTGGAGGGTATCTTTGCGGCTGGGGATTGCCGTCGCGGGCAGTCCTTGATCGTTTGGGGAATAAAGTATGTACTTCTCCCTGGAATAATTCAGTCCCTTCTAAACCTCTATCATAGCGAAGGACGCGGTGCTGCAGCTGAGGTCGACAGCTGGCTCAGCGGTGGTTCAACTAGATTGCCATCTGCCGGTGGGATCAAGACCAGGGTGAGTGACATCCTGGCTCTGAATGGCTATCTATATTCTGAAACTCTTTTCTAGTCCTTTGGACCCCCACCCAGTCATCTTCTGCCGGAAGTGAGGGTATAAAATGTCAGGTATATATACAGTAACAGTACTTATCTAGGTTCATGATTTCATGCATATTAAGCCATTTCTACGAATATAGTACAGCGGATTGTTAGTCACCGATTAAGTAGCATATTTGTGAATGAAATGTGGTATGGGGACGATTCAAGACATTTTTGACAATGGTTAACTGATAGTTTAGGTCAATAACGGTAAATACGAAAACAAGCTTCTTTGCTCCTGCAAATCTTTACTCCTTCCTCGAATCGCCCAAATCCCCCAATTAGTTTTGACCATCACCCTTGGATCAAAGTCTGCCACCTCCCATTTCTCACTTCCAAACTTATTTGGACCTGGGGTAATGACCCACTCGAACTCACCAGCAACATCTGCTGCGGTTGACAGAGATCGAACATCTCGCTCAACATCCGTAGGTGAAAAGCCAGTTACGAAGATGGGACACTTGCTAGCCAAAAGCATAGGGAGAACAGGCCCCCATTCAGTCGGAGACGCGATTTGTAAGAGAGGCTCTCCATTTTCTGCAAAAGAGTCTGGAGATGGGAATCCAAAGCCAGGGGAAAAAAAAAAGAAGAGGTCACTATACGGATCCAGAGTGTGTTGAAATTGAGCATGGACATCGGCGTAATTGACTTGCATCCCTGTAATTGTGAGCTGTGGAGTGTATGGCACTGTATAAGATGGAACGCCATATCGTTCTAGAGATGAACGGGTGCGCCTCAAACGTTCAATTGGCTTGGGGGTTGGGGGTTGATATACATTTGGCAAGTAAGTGGATTTTTCGCCTATCGTTTCAGAGATGTTAGGCGTTGTGGGAGGCTTTGTCGAGACTGGATTCTGCTTCTCTAGAGTTCTTTCTGTGGGTTTTGGCAATGAAACTTGGGGCCCAATAAAGAACAGGTGGAAGTGAGTTGAAGGAAAGAGCATGCACAGTTGTTCCCAAACATGAGGCGGCAGAGATGACTCGGCTCGTGCCCCAAGAATAAAGATCCGCACTTGTGGCTTCCCGACAGATGCCTCGTCGGTTTCGGGTGCCCCCGGAGGGACGTGCAATGTGCTTCGCAATGCTAGGTGGACACGTTAAGTGAGAAATATGCTGGAATTAAAATATTCTTACCGGCTAGAGACCGACTTCCTTCAGGTGTGAGCCTTTGATTGCGAAGAGTCAAGCCGCTATGTTGATGCAGGGTTCCACCGATTGTGATAGGGTAAGTCAAAAGTTTGCTGGCATGTCTGCGAGAGCGCTCGGTGTCCATGGAAGGGAAGTTACGGGTATACCAAAACACATCCCAATTCCCGAGAGAAACAGTCTCTTCGTATCCTTGCGGACCTGAGGTCTAGTCAGTAAGGTATTGAGTTGCCAGTCTTTTTGTTAGTACCAGGCATTTCAAATTCACGCATCCGCCTCCCACTCCTCAAGTCGTGTTCGTCCTCGTTCGCTTCACGTAGTCGGGCACAGTATTTTTGGTGCTCAGTATCCTCCTTCCAATGTTCCTCTGTACAGTGGGTCGGCCAACCACAATCCGGACATTCGAATTTGACTGCTTTAGGCTGAGCCTCGGTATGTGCATGTATATTGTCATGCAAGGAGACACACGCCGGACATGGCGCTAGCTTTTGAATTGCATCTCCTCGGGCGCGTACAGCAGGAAACGGCGATTTCGAAAATGGATGGAACAAGTTGTCCTCGGTCAGGATAGGAGCGGGATCTTGAAGCTTCTGAGCACGTTTGCGGTTCAGAAAGTTGAAGAAGGGCCGTGAATGCGACCTTGGGATTCTGTAGCGGAAGGCTGGCAAGAAACGAGCGCTCATGAAAAGAATACAACTTGGAGTTGTTACTATAAAAAGTTCTGTGGACGTGTTGTTGCAGGTTGTTGTCCAACGGCGTCCTGCTCTTTTTATTCCAACAGCCATGTCAAGGCAAGCCTCGATATCCCGCAAGACAAATGAGACCGAAATTGACGTCTCAATAAACCTCGACTGTGCACCGGGTTCAAATGTGAAGCAGACGATTGAGGTTTCGACCGGCATTGGCTTCCTTGACCATGTATGTTTCGTACGGCTAGAGATCCCGTCCAATCTTATCTAGGCAGACAGATGTACACTGCTCTGGCTAAGCATGGCGGCATGTCCCTGACCATGAAATGCAAAGGCGATCTGTGGATTGATGACCATCATACTGCAGATAAGTCAATTACCTGTTATTCACGTCAAAAAAAAACCGACATCCCTGTCTACAGGACAGCGCAATTGCCCTCGGCGCCGCCTTCAAGGAAGCACTTGGCGAAGTCCGTGGCATCAGGCGTTATGGTACTGGCTTCGCCCCATTAGATGAGGCGCGTTCCCTCGACCACAGTAAAATTTCGCGCTGACCTACACTACAGGCATTGTCGCGGGCAGTAATTGACATTTGCTCTCGGCCATATTGTGTAACAGAACTCGGTTTGCGGAGAGAGAAAATTGGCGATCTTTCCACAGAGATGATCCCTCATATTTT
The DNA here is from genome assembly GCA_023014335.1 of Galerina marginata. Classification (NCBI taxonomy): domain Eukaryota; kingdom Fungi; phylum Basidiomycota; class Agaricomycetes; order Agaricales; family Galerinaceae; genus Galerina; species Galerina marginata. The sequence continues at coordinate 364,128 of JAECYW010000007.1, read as the reverse complement.
CTACTCCTTTGCAATGGCTTCAGGTGTAACATTGCACATAGATGTGTTGCGAGGCGAAAATGACCATCATCGGTGGGTCAAGCTGTTGCACTGCTTCCTATGCAGAGTTGACTTTTGCCCTCAAGTGCGGAATCAGCCTTCAAGGCTCTGGCTCTTGCTATCCGACAAGCCATCGAGAGGACAGGTGGAGATGACGTTCCGAGCACCAAAGGAGTCCTATAGATTGTCACGGAGCAGACTGTACATAGATAATATAATAACGAAGGCTGTCTGGAATCTAGGACCAGAAAATACACCGTTCTTCTTTGGGGGGGTTCAGCTGCAAAACAATATTTTCAATAGGCCGGTTTTAGAAGCTCTTTTACCACCAACCTTGGCCGTCTTCGAACATTTGAAAGCCTCTGCGAATTCGGGGATGTTGCTAACTGTCCCATCCACCCGGAATCGGCTAGGGGAATGGGGATCTGTGCGAATGCGCTGAACCTGAAAAAAAGATGGGTTTTGATGTGTAATGAGAATTTGAATCGAACTTACAGCAGCAGCAGGCTTCATTGCCCTACCCCATATCCGCGCAAACGAGATAAAGAAGAGCTGCTCCCTATAATCAAACACTTGGACTCGTCCTTCGTCACTGATATGGAACTCGGTCATACCTCGAGAAGGGCATGCCAGGAAGGAGATATTCATTGTTGTTCTTCTCAGAGATGTCATATTGCCCCCTCCATGCTCGATATGCTTGTATAAGACCGGTGTCACCAATATTTTCTCCCGAAGTCCTGGTTATAAACCCATTGATCCAAGTAAACGGAATGGAATAACGAATCACTCACAGATTGCCCTAGAACCACTTTTAATTAAAGATTTCAAAAATTTAATGATGGGTTGACATACATTGACATGAACCTTTCCACCCTTCCCATCGTCGATATAATATGCTAATGAATGAAGGGGAAACCGGATGAGCAAAATCACATATTGTAATATAGAGGAACATACCAGAATATTGTTCAACAATGCAGTCTTGTTTGGCGTTGAAACCCTTACTTGTTGAATTCGTCCACCACTCAATAAGTTTCCCATCTTGATTATACATTCGACCAGCTGAGTCAAAAGCGTGCTGAATATGATTAGTTACGAAAATAGAGCAGTGAATAACAGTTCTTACAGTCAATTCATGAGCTGCAACATGGCCAAACGATCCATAAGCAAGATAACGAGGCCTAGAGCATTCGATCAGATTCAGGCAAAAGGTAGTCCCTATCAAGTTTCTCACCATTCTTGAGAGAAGAATGGCGGACGAAGAATTCCTGCTGGAAATACAATCTGAAAAATGAAGGTATCAGGATCAGATAATTAGCAACTGCAACATCTCGGAATGGCAAACCTCGTTTGAAGGGGGATTGAAGTATGCATTAACTGTGGACGGGAACATTTCCCAAGCGTCAGGGTCTCTGGCTCGTCCAAGTTGCGACCACTTTTTAAAGGTGGAACTTGTTCTATGAAGGGGACTCTCGTCAACAGATAGACAAAGTAAAAGGAAAGCGAACTAACTCTGAGCTGAGTACATTTCCAAAGAAGTCTTTCTTATTCGATTTGACGTCGTTATAATACCTGGCGATCGAACGAGGGTCGCTGGTATCAGGGGAAAGGGGAAACCCAACTTTCACGCGGATTGCGTCGGCCTGGGCTGCATTAGATTGTAAACCGAATGTGGACGATCATCCGTCATTTACCTTTTCAGCTGCAGCGAGGGCAGACTTTTCGTCCATCCAATCGATGTGCTTAAGAGATTCCTTAAAACTTTTTACGATATCTACAACAAAAACGGGTTAGGATGTAATAAACCCGATAGTTGACCACCTTACCTGTGATAACTTTGGTTCCTTTTTCCCTCGAGTCTCCTCCAAAAGTTTCATTAACGAAGTATCGACCGGCAGCGAAGCCAAGGTTACCCTCCACCTCGCCAATGCAGTATTCGGATCTATCTCCAACAGCGCCTTTCTTGATCCCAGTCAATGTCTCCAGCAGTGTACGTTGTGCTTGCCATGCCTCTGTGGTCATGCCTAGGTATGGTGAAAGCGCTAAAGCAGCGCGGGTAATCAAGTACGCCTCTACCACATCTGAGGATGTTTCATTGAGAATATCGGACAGGGATACTGCATAAGCAGGATAGGTCATGATTATACGGTCGGGAAAGGAACGTGGAGTAAAGGCCGAAAAGTATGTTGGGAAATGAATTTGCGGGAGAGTTTCTGTGAGGTTGGAAAAGGAAACAGGGTTATACGTTGCGACAGGATCTTGCTGTAGGACATCTCTGCGATACCAGGGAGTAAATTACCATGAAAAGAAAGAAAGAAATTCATGGACATACAAATCAAGACCTGCTTTCGCCAACTTGCTCTCAAACTTTACCACCTTCTTGGCTAATTTGCGGGCTTCCAACGTCCGATTGATCGGCTTATCACCTTTGTCATCGTCGTCATCACCGCCCCATGGAGGCCAAGGCCAAGGAGGCCAAACAACGGCATCACTGTTGTCGGTCAAAACAGGCGAAGGTCTATGTCGCGACTCTTCCTCAGCCAAGGTAACAAGCAGCCGTTCTAGTACGCTTCTGTAGACGTCGATTATTGATTCCTCCTCAAAATATTCCTGTTAAAATGTCAGCGGGATATTTTGAGACACGAATGTTCGAACCTTGGAGGGAAGGCCAAGTCCAGGTTGGCTGAACCAAAGAACCATGTGGTTTGGGTCTACTCCAACATCGCCTTCGATGTCAAATGAGAACAGTGCATCTATGCCTATAGGACAAATAAGACTTTTTCAAAGGAGTGTCGAAGTCAATAAACACAGACCTCGCGAATGAAGGAAAGCGACAGCGGGGGTCAGACCTTTCGCAGCCATATCGGTCGTCGTAGAACTGGTAATGTCAGTATCATTTCCACTGTACAATCTTCTGACGATGTTGACAAAATGCAACAAAGGAGTCGCGCCAATGTCTTCCAGTGTATTTTCGTCCGTGCAAGAAGTGTAGAAATTACGCAATTTTGACAGAATGGCGTCGTCTGACGGCGAAACCGATGAAGTCGATTCCAGGATATTTTTAATGATCTGTTTGTTTTCCTGGGCAAGTGCCTCGAAATTGCCAAAACTACTTTTGTCAGCGGGCAAAGGATGGGACCGAAGCCAACCCCCGTCTGTAGGGCAAGGTCAAACGGAGCTTAACAGACGACAAGCCAGAACATACTGGCAAAGTCGTAGAAGTTCTCGCACGGATCCTGGGAGGTATCAAGAGAAGACAATATCGAAGCCGATAATATGACGCAATGAGGCTCAAGACACGGTTTCTTGGATTGTGAGGTTAATAGAATAATAAAAAAGGCTCTTTGATCGCCCCGTGACATAAAACTCACCTCTTCCGGGGCTCTCGTTGGTACTGGAATAGGCGGTGGAACAACAGTCGTGGTTGAGATACTCGTTGTAGTGGCCGTAGATACCGCGGTCGTAGTAATTGTAACCGTCTCCGTCCGTTGAGGCTCCTTTCCTCCATGCTCCAAGCTTAGCCTGTGCTGGGCACCAGCAAACAAGCCTATGAAAACCTACAAGTTTTGGGGCGCGTAAATCAATGGTCAAGCGCGTGAGTTTCAGACCTACTGAGCTTGTGAGAAGCAAGACAAGTCCAAGCACGAGGAGAATCCTCGTCAAGGGAGTGAGGGGTTCTTGTGCAATGGTGTTGATCCGTGCACCAAGACTGGAACTGGTGTTCGCATTTGCATCCGGTGCGTCGTCGCCGAAATCCCTTAATAACGGAGCATGTTCTGTGAGGCGATGTGAGAGGAAACCTAATAGTATTTCAAGGGTTCACACCTACCTTCATCAGTGGATGGTCTTGCCATCCTGTCCGTCCTTCTGACGGTGTAGATTGTTGTAAGGCAGCCTGTCTGAGAATATAATGTCTTTGCCTCAAGTTAAAGGTGTGGGCGGTGCGTGGTCGACGTTGAGATGAACTAATACTATTTGACACTCGTGACGCGGAGCACCAATTTTGGCTGATGCCATGCCAGTACTAATGCGTTTGATTATTAGGAAACTGAAGTGCCTTGGAAGCGTCTATACTTGTAAAGTCTATCGACCTTATAAAAGCTTTGAGCTCTCCGTGACGATGCTTCTTGAGAATAAACAACTCGTGAACCCAATAGAAGCCATCACTACAACCCATAAATGTCCCGCGAACAAGCCTTTCTCAACAGAAAACGCAAAAGTAGAACTTAGTAATAATAAAATTATCAGAGAATTTGAATAATGATATTGACAACCATACCTTGCAAATGCTGGACTCAACGCGCGAGCAAAGCAGATAGAAAATTGGACTAAGCCAAGGGTTGAGCCCAGGGTTGATGGATTAGGAGCAAATCGTTTAACCAGCAGAACATTCACACTACAAAGTTGAAAACAAAAAAAAAAAAAAAAAAAGATGAATTCAACACTCTCACGAAGCTGTGAAGAAGCTTGAAGTAACACATACGTGTAGGCTAGAAACGCCACCCTTGCCATGCAGAGTATCAATGCAATGCAAACCCATAGAAATGCGATCGTAAAAGGGTCCAGTTGCTCTGTTCCAGGAATTGTTCCGCGTCTCGCAACGATATTCAACAAGGGTAGAGAGAGAAAAGTATATGGCCAGATTTTCATGCAAAAATGGTACATTGAAGCGTGATTGACGCGACGCAAGATTGTTGGCATGATGAAGATTTGTAGCAAGGCAGCAAAACCACCTGAAGTAGACAAGGCGAACCCAATTTCAGACGTCTGCATGTATAACTCGACGTTAGTGCGTCAGTTTGCCAACAAATGTGAATACAAACCGAGAATGCCAAACCACCCGCTTTGACGGGAGAGAAACAAAACAGCACGAAGAGAACATCAAAAGCAGTCGAAATAAAACTAAGAGCACAGCCCGAAGCGCATAAAGCGCGGATTATCGGTATCCCCAGCAGATGCCTGACACTATAGCTTTCGGACACCACAGTGGGTGAGTCACCAACCGATATCGAGTCGTGCATTTCTTTAGTAGGCAAAGTCTGTTGAACCGGCCAGTAAGTTCCCTGACATATTGGAGAGAATAAATACGGACTTCTTTCAAGAATAGCCAACTAGTAATGAAGCCGAATATCGCGAGGCTCGAAACAAGGAGACAAGGTAGGAAGTACGGGTAGGTTCTGAGAAATTCCCAGTCAAAATATTTTGGATAGCGTGTAGCTGGTTTCGAGAGAAAGCCCCCGATGAGCGGTCTATCAAGTATAAGCATAAATATAAGATTTAGGTAAGGAATTCTTGCCCAATAATAGCACCAACTGGCCACCAGAACCCGAAGAAAGGAAAAGCAGAAGCTTGATTGGTGTCATCTGTGATTTCGCACAGGATGGAAGGAATAACGGCCACGTTTCCGGAAAATAGCCCAGCTACAACCCAGAACGAGAGGACGGACCGGTGAGATGTAAATCTATTCAGAGCAAGGAACTACATACCAAGCGCCCGAGATATCATTGCCGTGGTAAAAGACGTAGACAGCCCAAATAAAAGAGTTGTAATCGCAAGCCCACCTACGCCAACCAGAACAACAGGTCGGCGACCGAAGCGATCTGTGCTGAGATTAGCACACTCTCAGTGATAAATATATACACAGGCGCACCAGAGAAATATCCCCAAGGGTAGACAAGCAGCAGTTGGGAGAAAGCGAATGCACTCTCCTGCAAAAAATGTCGAACTTTCAAAAAAAAAAAAATTAAGGGCGCTCAGGTCAATGCACTTACAACTAAGCCACTGTAGAACCCAATCCGTGATGGGTCTTTCGTGACACCAAGGTCGCTCATAAATTCGTTAATATATGGGAAGATTTGAGTAAAGCTCATAGGATCCAGTGTCCGAAGAAGGCATAAGATCGCAAGTTGACCTTTGGGAAGGGGTGTTGATTTTGAGGGCAGCCGAACCGTTTCTAAGACTGCTTGAGTTAAGAGCGGCTGGTTTTCTCCCGTGAGCGGGCTTGTTTCTTGTGCCACCGTGTCAGACATTAGAAAATACGGCGCCTGAAACGAATTGAGCGGAAATCGAACGAGTTCAACCACGGATTCCAGATCCCACCTTCCACCCTGAAAGCTGGGAAGATCTGATCCCCTTCGGGAAATATGACAATACTATGTTATCTGTATCTAACCGACATCAAAGTATGAGAACACGAATTGAACAATAATAGTCACATACACATATCAGAATGAGACCTACATAGAACAATAAATCAAGCAAAATTGAAAACTTTCAAATCGTCCTTTCGCAATCAGATTCCAGTGCTTCCATTATTCCTCGAGCCTTCAGAGGTCCCAACACACGGGCCACGGCCTTCCTCTTCCATGTTTAGTACTTTCCAAAAGTTGCATCCTTTGCCGTCATTCTGAGCCCCCGCGTAGCATGTCCACCAATATCGATCAGTTTCTTCGTCGTTCCTATTCTTCATGTCGGGGCGTAGGATGGTAGGTACGCAGCAGAGACAGCGGGGGATGCTGGGAGGACGGAAATCCGGTCGGTAAAAGCGAAAGGTGATGTTGATACGGCAGTTCGATGGCTCCATAGGATTTTTACTGGTATCCCCGTGCGACTGGCGATAAGCTGGTCTAAAGAGATCTACAGCAGACTGCGGAGGGATCGAGTGTTTGAATCTCTCTTGACATGATGCGTGCATGATCGTAAGCTGATGTCGGTCCCAGAATAGGTTAGTCCAATGGGTTAACTCTTAATAACAATACAAAAAAATCACCACTCACAGAATTATGGGGCAGAGGGATGTTAAAAGTCTGCGCCTTGCGCGTCGAAACCTGATCAGTTGGAATGACCTCACGCAGACTAAAGTTCCTTCTGGTACCTAAGCAAATAACCCTCGGATGTCAACAAAAAACCATCAACAAAATGCCTAACGGGCAATCACACTCATACCGAGGCTTAAGGAAGCGATGGTGGGATAGGGTCCGAGGTACGTGAGCTGATCAGAGTGAAATCCAACGCTTTCCCTGCTACCTTGGTAGCAATTTGAGGCAGCGACATTTGCCCGCCACAGTGGGTCACCGCCTTTGTTGCCTCCCCATTCAAGCCTGAACCGCTTTTGGCGTTTTCTTATTTCTTCGTTGACGACTTTCTCCACGATTATGCAGGCCTCCTCCATTTCTGGTGGAAACGCAGAAGGAGGGTCTGTCATTCGTCCGTTATACCTAGGAGAGACGTAAGTAGGTTTCACTCGCAAGGCACAACCTGAAGTGTAATCTCCTCACCAATACTGAGCTGCTTCTTGCCAGCTTTCGTCATCGTCCAATCCATCCGTCCTTCGCGCAAAGAAAGAGGTAAGATGCGGACTCTCAACCACGCGATCAAAGAGCCACCACTTGTTCCTCTTCCAAGCCTTCGACGCATCTATCATCGTATAGAAGAGCCGACACGCAAGCTCTGGCGGAAGAATTGAAAGGTGTAGAGTGCATGGCGTGCGTTCAGCAACCATTTGTGAGTTAGATAGAATCATAGGCGGCAAGCGCGGAGGGCCTTTTGGCGGAGAAGGAGGTTGACGAAGAACGGCCATTAGATCAACAGCTGGCTTGGGGGACGAGCCGGGCTTCTTCTCTATATCGATGGTTAAGCGCGGTGTAATAGAAGACGACGACGAAGGAGGATCATTAAATTCGTTTTTAAAAGTCTTCTGCTTCGTTGTTGACGGAGGCTTCAACCAGCCCTCTAGATCGACGCGTTTACGTTTCTTCGCCTTGGGTGTAGTTGAGGTCCCGACTAAATTTGACCGTAAAGCATTTGCGGCTACTTCCACATCGCCATTTGACTGTAATAAAGCCTCCACGATTGCTTCTTGACTAGTGTTTTGCAAATTCCGTGGAAGGAGGCTGGCTACGAGGGCGATGAGCGTTTCTGTCTCAGTGTCGTGCATGATGGTAATAACGAGAAAGATCTGCACCAAGTTTGGAAGTACATGCCACCGGCCCGCTTTACCGATCTAAGTTGATGCAACTTTCTCAACTCTTGATAAGTACTCTTCTACTTAGAATGGATGTGCTGGCTACCAAACAACCTTCTGGAGTAATATCCCCCGTGCAGAATTACCGTAATCGATCTTCCAACAGGTTTACATCAAGGATTCTGGTCCTGGTTGGCGCTGCTTGGTGCTTATGCGCGTTCTATTTTCCTTCTCACCGCCACCAGTTCGCCAGTCCGCTCCGTTCTGACGAGAGTCTATCAGACTATCTGCCCGAGCTTACATCGCATTGCTCGAATATACCCGCTATACAGAGTTCCGAATACTACACGCGACAGATTGAACTTGCTAAAACTCTGCATGATCTCAATGCCTCAGCGTACATCGCCGAACCCGGCGCCAACACCCAGTTTTATGGCAACTTTTCCAAGTCTCAATGGTCCCTATCTGAACGGCCCCTACTTTTGATTGTTTCCACAGAACTTTTCGAATCTGATCACGGTGTGGACATCCGACCACGAGTGACAGTTTTAACTCCTAAGGTGATTTATTTTCGAGGTCAGAATATTGCTCTGTTCTAAAAACACCTTATGCAATGCAGTTTGAAGCGACTCGCGCAAAGTTACTTCCTTTGCCGAGCGCCAACGGCGACGTACACTACATCGAATGGGCGGAAGAAGCAAACCCCTACGCCGCTGTCCTCTCTGCGCTTTCGTCCACTCCGTCAAACTCTCTGAAGTCACCGACCATTTTCGTCGATAACAGCATCCGCAAATTTATCGTCGATGGTCTTCTCCATGCTTCAGGTCCCCAAGGAAATACCACGGTTTCAACGGTGAATGTCGTGTCGGCCCCACTCGAGATCACTCAAATGCGAGAACGCAAGTCAGAGGCTGAAATACAAATCCTCAAATGCGCAAACGAGGTAAGTTCTATCTCATACTCCCCAGCTTGTTTTCCACCTACTTCCCAAAGCCCATGCCAGAAGCATCTTTTATAATACCTGGAGTCTCACCCGATTCTCTGGTTTATATCTCTGTCTACCGCCTTTTCTATTGTTCAAGCAATAGTGGCAAGTGGTCCACTGGGCTGGTGACTTGCATTCGTGTTTTACTTCCGTTCTGCACGTCAACCACTGCCGTTCATAGCCGTCTATCTGAGATTTTGCCCTTGCCCTCTATGATGCCTAAATCACTTGCCCGATTTAAATTATGATGACATGCGCACCCCATGATAATGAACTTACTCGTTCTCGCTCGATTCTCTCAGGCCACGCTGCTCGCTATTCGGGAGGTGCACACGAAGATGTATCCTGGGATTCGGGAATCCCAAGCTCGGAGTATGATGTCTGCTGCCCTCGGCGCCGCAGGGCTTAAAGACGGCGGATGCCTCACACTATTTGGCGGTGCGTCTGTTATTCTTGTTTGAAACCTTCCCCTCGTCATCCATATCGGACATCTGTTTTTTCAATGTTTGATCTAAATTTTTTTTGCGGTTCTTCGGAATTCTTTCCATTTGCATCGGCTGACGGAAAGTCAAATCACCTACGCACAGAAAACGCAGCATTGCCTCATGGTAGTGGTACAGATCGTACCCTCGCAAAGACGGACTTTGCCTTGTTCGACTGCACGGCCTCCTTACATGGGTACTACAGTGATGTCACCAGGGTAGGTTTCTATGCTCTCGAACATGCCCCGCTGAAGGGCTGACAATAATCACGATATTTGGAATCCACTGAGAGTTTCATTTTCTCCCCTAGACTGTGGCGCTCTCTTCAAAAGGTCTCTCATCAGAACAGATCGAAATCTGGAGGCTGGTGCAATCAGCACAGAATCTGGCGTTGTCTTCAGCCAGAAATGGGACAGTGACACGCGATGTTGACGCTGCTGCACGGCTCCTCTTCAAGAAGAAGGGATATAGCCAGTATTTTACGCATCGCCTCGGGCATGGTTAGTCCTCGATCGACGTTGATTTGGAGATCCCCTGAATTTTTTTCAAACGGCACAGGAATCGGATTAGAGGTCCATGAGCGGCCATACCTACGAGGGGGCAGCAGTGACATCATTCGGTCAGGGCACACCTTTTCAGACGAGCCAGGGATCTACATCGAGGGTAAGGTGAGCAAGGAAGTTTGTGAAACCTGCGGTGAGCCACTTGGGACTGAATGAGTCTACCTGCAGGTTGGGGTGCGTCTAGAAGACTGCTTTTACATCAATGAGGACGGTGCTGGTGTTTATCTAACAGAGGGTGTCGGAGGACAAAGCACACAACCATGGCAGCCATAGAGGTTATGGTATATACTGAGAACGAGGTACTACATGCGACATAGGTACATCTTTACAAGGAATGTTTGAATCTGGATATTTGTATTAGATACCGACAACAGGGTGGACCAGAGCTCCACTACAAAGGAGAAGGGGAGGAGGGTATGATAGGTATTAGGACTTGGAAGTTAAAGAGAGCGGGAAGATTGAGTATAAAATAGGTTGGGATATAGATAGTATGGAATGACGGCGAGCTGTCCTGGGTTTATATTAAATATTTTCGATCAGTTCATCCGGGGTAGGGCTCGGGAGTGGCACGGCAGCAGGAGTCAGAGGAGAGACGGGAGGAGAACGAGGTTCGTGGTGTCTCTGGAAAGGATTGCGGGTGTGCGTGCGAGATACAGGGGATGCTAAATTAGGAATAAGGAGAGGGAACATGTGTAGGCGGGAGAGAACATACAGAGGAAGACGGAGGAGAACCAGCGAGCATCGGAGTCGACCTGGGCGGGTTTAGAGTCAGCCTTTGGAGACTCTGGCTGTTGGAGGTCGTCGCGAGAGTCGTGATCGATGCGGTGCTGGACCGGACGGAGGCTGATATTTCGGTCTGGCAAAAAGGTGAGAGAGCGTGGTTTGTGAAGAAAGGAGGGCGTGAGGATGGAAAGAAACTCCTCCAGAGCCTCTGACGGCAGGGCGGATCTACAGGAGCGATTGAGTGCGCTGGTTGGTGTGGGAAACAGCGACATACCGAGAAGAAGCGCGACTGAGAGACTCGGGGACGTTGAAGGCGAGTCGGAGATCGTCCGAGTCCTGCCTGCAGGTGAAGAAGGCGGAGGAGAGACGCACTGGACGAGGAGCTACAACGATCGGCGTTTCGTTCGACATGGTGGGCGGGTGAAAAGAGCGGTCCTTCTAAAAATGGACATCTGTTCGCAACTCGTCTTGCTCATCGTCGCGCTTGCCTATTAATTATCCTTTCTGATTTGCCCCGCTGAGCCGACGGGAAACTGGACTGCATGAGTTGTGCTGATCCCGAGCCTCGGGACTTGGTCCCCCAGTTCGAAGGTGTATTTCACTCACTCTCATCCAGCAAGGACTCACGCGCACGACTTAAATTACGCACCTCGGCCCGTCGTAGTTTGCCCGTACCAAACTAGGCTCTACATGGATAACATTACAAGGGTCAGGTTCCTATTAAATTTACACTGTCATCATTGACCCAGGTGTTCCAGGAGCCAGATGATTGGCCGACACCCGAGGGCCGAGAAGGCCTTCCATCTGGGTAAACTGCACCCGTAGGATTCTCATTTCTGGAAATCTGGAAATCTTACGGTCCTTACCAGCTGTCCTTACCCAAGTTACGGGAACAATATGTTTAGGGTAAAACTCTATTCTTGAATGTATTCAACTCTACCTATTCATCCACAAATCCCGAAATGGACCTCGAGGGCCTGAAGTAACATCTGAAGATCAGCGACTCAGCGACCGCCGCCGACGAGGTCCAGTTCAATCATTGTCCTGTAAGCTAGAGTTGCGTGACGGTCAGCCGCTATCACCACAATTCTAAAAATCGAAGGGCGCGCACTCTGGCTGGCGAACCAATGCTGGATGCACCTGTGTTTCATTTCCGCTCCTATCGATGCTGCCGTACACGGGGGGAAGACATACCTATCTCAGACATGCTCTGCCTTCTCATTGGTTAATTGGCCAGAATTTGTTCTGTCTATCAAAGTGGAAGCTTGGAAGGTTCTTGCAAGCCAACCAACAAAATTTCGTACACGTTCTGTCCAATCATCGTTCGGCTTTTTCTTGGACTAGTACATGCCATTAAAATTTGACAGTCATGATCAGTCAGTTGGTGGCAAACGCCAAAAGTTCGCAAATCAGTCAAAGGTTAAGCAGCTGCAGGTGAATGAAGACTGCCGGAAGACGTTAAGGAAGAAACCAAACAGCCAATAGAACAACATAAGAAGTCCCAACCGGGTCCGAGTCCGAATATTTCGTGTGTTCAGTTATAAAAAGCATGTAAAGCCGGACATCCAGTGATTGTTCTTCTTACCCACCACTGGGCGCACCCTCGTCTTCATTTTAATTTGTCTAAATGGCTCACTTGATTCGAGAGTCCTCGTCAGGTTTTTATTGGCATTTTCACGTACAGTTCACAGAGTATTCTGAGTCGAACGGACCCTTCTCTCGGTGTACATTTGCGCATTCCCGCCTGATCATCACCACTTTATCACACTTGCCGACATTTAAGGGATTAAGAATTTTCCGACTCTGTCGTAGTTTGGGGTAGAAACATATGACTATGAACTCTATCTGCACAAGTAAAGTAACTGTGGAATTCTAACACGCCATGGGCGGCAATGCGCAGTTACCAGTTTGAAATAAAAGATGTAGGTAAGAAAGGACCAGGACGACACTTATTTAATCAACTTGAACTATAGAATAAAACTGAGATGCTAAGCAAGAAGGTTGAGAGGAAGAAGGGGACCAGATACGCAAGAAGAATACCATAAAACAGATCTCGAAAGCTCCGTCACCAGCTCGAACTTCATCCCAATAAAACGCGTATTCATCTATGACGGAGGTGAGAATGGGGTATGTGTACATCGGCTCAATAAACGATAGATGAGGGGTCTCCACCATCGCCACCATCGCCTTTCCTGCCCGGCCATGCTGTTGACCGACCTACAACTTGTAAGAAGGCTCGCCCAGTTCATACAGCCCATCCAGTTCCTTCTTGTACAAGTTGTACGCGTCTTTGCGGCGAATCTTCATCGTCGGAGTCATTGTGTTATTATCCACACTGAACGGAGTAAGAGTGAGGTGAACACGTTTGATTGTCTCGAAGCTGCGTGGAAATCGGTCTTAGCCCGCAAACTAGGGAACAGATAAATGTGAGGACATACCCTTTCAGGCCATTTTGTTTAGCGACCTTTGTCAAGATGGCCAAGATGTGCGCATTGACGCGCTCATCATTACACGCAGCATCAAGTGCTGCAAAATCCTCAGGAGAGATCTTCTTGCCTATCACGCTCGATGCAACACCAGCAAGTTGCACCGGGTCCGGGACGAGGACAGCGATGAGATAGGATTGCAGGCCATCACCGTGGACGTAGAGCTGTGCCGCAAGCGGCGTGCTGCTATACACATTCTCAATTTTCTCTAACGCGACGTACTCACCCTGGGCGAGCTTCATGATATTCTGACATTTTATAACAATAGATAATCAGACTAGTACAATTGCCGACGGCATGGTAAATGGCACACACCTTGACACGGTCAATGATCTTAATGCGGCCGTATGAGTCGATCTCTGCCACATCTCCGGTGTGAATCCAACCTTCATCGTCGACGGTTTCTTTGGTGTTTTTTTCGTCTGTCACACGATTAAAAAGGGTGTCAGGAATCATAGATAATTCTTACCTTTATAATACGTCGTAAAACAGTTTGTACCACGTACACAGAGTTCTCCGCGAGGGTTGGGCTTGTCCCCCGACATATAACCCATCCCGGGAACATCAACGAGCTTGACCTCGTTCACCGGTTGTGGAGGACCGACAGTGCCGCTAGACGTAGGGTCGTTAGGCCAAGACTTGCAAGTTGTCCCGCAGTTCTCCGTCATGCCATATCTGTCGAGAAAAGCCATATTGTTTATAAATAGCGCTTTAAAGCCAGTCTATTAGATGATCTTACCCTGCGAGGTATGACAATAAGCTGCAGTTTTTACAACACAATCAAATACGACGCACCTTCAGCAACCTCACATGCGAAAGCAACCTTTAGAAAATCCATAACGTCAGGGCTTATGGGAGCAGATCCGCTAGTGACGAGCTGCACATTGCCTCCAAGAACGGCTTGGATCTGATGTGCTATATTTTTAGTCATAATAAAGAAGTACGAAAGTGAGAAAATCAACAACCTTGCGGAAGACGAGTCTGTCCCAGAAAGCATGGGTGACCTCTCCGGTCTGGTGAAGTCTGGTAATTTTTGTTTGCAGCGCCTTGTTGAACAAAACCCCTTTGAGGCCAGGGACATTACCCCCAACCATAGCAGCTTGATAGACCCGATTCAAGACTCGGGGGACGGATGGGAAAAAGTTAGGTTTTAATATCTGAGCGTCTTCCAAGAGCCGCAAAGGATCTCCAGTGTAGTAGCCTATCCGACCGCCAACGGCAATTGTGCAGAGTTCACAAACTCGCTAAATAATCACTGAGACAACGCTGTTTTTGGTGAAATAAATGAGCATACCTCGTAGATGTGAGCTAGGGGAAGGTAGGATAACAGGCATGCATCCTCCGGCAGCGAAAGGCCGTACATGTTACTATGTGTTGCAAGCGCCAGGGCTTTATGTTTCAAAATAACGCCTGGAGAGAAAGGTGAAGTCAAACCACAATGAGAATGAATCAAGAAGTTCGCTACCTTTAGGGTTGTTAGTCGTTCCCTGTGGAATATGGGTAAAGTAAATAGATAAAACCTAACGTAATCACGCACAGATGTATAGCAAATTGAGGCCACGAGGTCCGGGTAGGCTGCGATAGGTTCCACCAAGTTGGCGTTGCCGAATTCTTCAACTATGGTAAAGTCAGAATAGAGGTACCCGGAGACTCTTCATAGGAAACCTACGTTCGGAGAATTCTCTGAAAACCAGACCCAACGATTGAGTCCATTCTCTTAACAGTTTGGCAGCGTCAGCGGACAAAGTATCCATGCAAACAATGGCCTTGAGCATTGGAACTTTGTGGGCTACTTTCAACAACGTGGGGATATGATCCGAAGTTGCGAAGATGATGGAAAGGTGAGCATGGTCAATGCTGGCAGGGTAGTTTAGCCAACATCGGATGAATATAAAACCATCACCGTACATGTATTCTGAAGATATATTATTAAATGGCCGCCTTCTCTAGACAACATCACTCACCAACAGAATCCTTTCCGAGGGTGTCATACAGACTGACTGAAACCTTCTGGTAGCTTTGGAGTGCAATATCTACAATTTGCCATTCTATGCAGGCGGTTGTGAGAATGGTAAAGGTGTGATAGAGACATATTTATACCTGGGGAGTTCGGCGCCCAGATGCCAACTGTATCAAATTCACCACCACCAAGTTTTCCGCTTTGGAAAAGTGAGTGAAGCGCACTACCAATATAACGCCTTCTGGTATCAACTTCACCGTAGGTGAGCCAGGTATAGGACGGTGAAAATTTTAATGGCTTGGTAGAAACGATTTGGCGGCGACCCAAGAAATGGCGATTTTTCCCCGCTTTCATCCCATCAGCCCAGATCTGGTCAAGAGTTGTAAGCGTGTTAGGAGTGTTCTCATCAATCAGACCCCAGATTCCTATGTCAAGGTGAGACCGGACAGGGTAGGAAAGAGAAAAGTGTTATAATGCACCATTCTGATAGTGTGCTAAAGACAATTCGATAAACATGAAAACAAGATTTCCATTGATATGCTTTATATACCTGTTTGGCCAGCACGCTTGGTGCCAGGGACTGGCACAGACTGCTTATCGTAAGGTAAGGTGGCGGGCCATGGAATGATCTTTTCGTCAACGATAGGCATTCTGAGAAGAGGTTATACGAAGGGGACGTCGATGGAGGAAATGGGATGAACTTAAAGTTAGAAAGAGGTGGCAGTCGGAGACTTATTTGCAGAACACCGACCCACGTGAAATCATGACCTCGGCAAGTTCTTGAGGAACCCCGGTCAGCGATCATAAAAGGCAGGTACAGTATGTCAAACGTCCTTGAAACGTCCTCAGCTAGATATATGCGTGCTGTTCAAATGATATCTACGAAGGCGCTTCTCTCAGTAGACGCTTCGCCACTTCTGCTATGGATAATGAAACTAACCTTACTTACACTAGAGTCATGCAAGTGACTGTTATGCCCGGCGCCCGATACCACGCTTATCGACTCGCGCTGGTGGCATTTTCAAAACACAGGAAGGCACTCAGACTTGTTGCCTGACCATGGAATGCCAAATACAAAATATCTTAGGTTGGGGAGACTATATGGTCGGTAAATAAGCAATACTACATCACCTCTCTTTCGACAACCGCGATGTCAGATTTCCTTCTGGTCACTTAATCAAAGAAGGGCAATAGTTGTACAGGTTCGATTACGATTATTTGACGGATGCTGCTATGCAGATACCGACAAGACATCTGAATTTTATAGAGTTCATTGCATAAAGTTACATAAACTGAAAGGTGACCATCACAATAATTACAGTCCATATTCCTTACCCCACTGAACAATCAAATATTCGGACTTCATGGAGCGCTGAGAATGATCTAGTTGTCGACCAGTCTTTAGCCACGGACGGTCAAGACTTAAATCGGAGGCTTACATCCATGAATTGGTCGTAGCTGATCTGTATCCACCCATCCCTGTCAGTGTCGACCCTTTCAGAATCTTCGATGTTAACGAGGAATCTTGGTCACAGACAACAGGCCAAACGTACCTCTGAAATGCTTCTGTTAAAGTCTTCACTGAGACGCAAGCCCGCACAAATCGATCGAATGTGATCCCAGGGGGAGGTCCATACCCGGCAACAGGTTCTGAAGCTATAATTCCAAATAGGTGGTAATGACCGTCTGTATAACATCTGCTGCTTTAAACGCACAGTATTTGTGTTCCACAAGGGTAAGAAGCTGAGGCGACAGGTTGTATCCGAAGCTCTTCAGAGCCTCTGCAAGCTCTCGCCCTTCAATAGTTCCTGACCTGTCGTGGTCAAAGTGACGAAAGACATTTTGCCAATCAGAGATATATTTCCACAATCCCGCGAATTCTACAAAAAGTTATGATGGAGCAGATAATGAGAAACGAGCCTGTGGCCTGCCTGTGAAAGTGATCGTCCCACTTCTGTCCGTATCCTACGCATAGACGATTGAGAACACTCAAGTGCAGGGGAAAAGGAAAAAAGCAAGCATACGAATATTCCCATCAACATTTTGACGGTGTCCAAGTCAAACCCTTACGAAAAGTTTAGTTTTTATATGGATCACTCTTGGCAAAATGCAAACTTGTCCAGTTCCCTGTGGGTGGTATAAACGACACTCCAGTGGTTTGAAAAACCATGGTTTGTAAACGTACCGTTAACCAATGCACTTTGCAATTCAGTGACGGTGATGGATCCAGAACGATCGGCGTCAACGCTAGTAAACCATTGCCATAGCTGAGGGTCTGCACCGGGCGGTGGACCTTGGGGTTGCTGGAACGCATGACTTCCTGCAGATTGTCGTGTGCTCCCATAACGAGGTTCAGGAGTGCGAGAGGGTGGGGGCCGATACTGGGATTGTTGCCTCGACGAATTGTAGCCTGCGTTGTACATATGCGGCCGACTTAAACTTGGTGGGGTAGGATGGACGATAAGATCAGAGAGCAAGAAAGGTATTTATAGATATTTGGAATCAGTTTCATTCCTCGGTGGCTGTGTACCTATGGACACAGAACCTTGCACAGAACCCTAGCATTGCCCCAGCAAGTATCGCTGAAAATGTATTACAGCCCACGAAGTTGCTGTGCAAAAAGGCTTTCTCTTTAGTATATTACCTTCACATGTCTACTAATTATATCTTCGAAATGTTACAAGAGTTGCACTGTCTGGCTTGGCCTACTAGTTCTATTACACTTATGGGCTATGAGTCACAGTATCTTATTAGCTATTGAATAGCATACCGGTGCCTTCTCCCCTCACTTTGATGGAACCACCGGGTGTGATTGGTATGCAAATTTATAGCATTTGCATAGTACTTAATGTCTGGTATTGCATCCGATTGTTGTGTTAGAAGAAAGTTGGAGCATGTTTTTCAAGTTGAACTGATAGGTAGCCTTGAGGCTCTTGCCTATGTCACATAACAGTGTCGATTTGAGCAAGCGCTCAGATATGACTTGGGCCGCCGGGCGCTTTTCACTTAACCTAAATTTGGTTAACATCATCATTTTCACGTGGCTTGCCGGTTCAAGTTGTCGTTATAAGCCGGTCTTTGGCAGACCGTCATTTCAACTTCAACTTCAAGGCGTTTCTGCCTGAGTGCCTCTCACCTGAGCATCTACCGGCCTTTGAATTATCTTAAAGCTTGAAAAGAGAAGCAAATTATTTCGGTGAGAGCGCGAATCTCTTCGATCTTTCACTCGGTTTAACGATACACAAGCAGGGCATTTCCAATCGTGTTCCAACACCAGTACTGAGCATCCAACTTCAAACCAGCGAACACGAACACGTTTTATCAATGCACAAGGCCGTTATATTTGACGTAGGTCATTAGGACGGTCATGACGCGAGATACTAAACACTAAACATACTAATACTTACTCAGATAGGCGGTGTTGTGATGCGAAGTCCGTTCATTGCCATTGCAGCATTTGAGCGCAGGTTAGGCCTGCCTGTGAATTATATAAACTGTTCAATGTGTGTGCAGAAGCAAGTGAACGGGCGAATATGAAAAAGTAACTCGATGATAGAACTGGACGAGGATCAAATGGGGCATGGCAGAAATTCGAACGCGGGGAAATAGAACTGCTCCCCTTTTATGACGCTTTTGGAAATGATTTATCGGATACAGTGAATGGGAATATATGGTTAGTAATTTAAGCTCCTGGCTGCGTTTTTGGGCTAATATTAGGGTAGGTACAAGGCGTACTGCGATCGCAAGGGCATCCGTGAGCCATTAACTATGCTCGACAACGTAGACCGTCAATTAACGATCCACAGCTTGCCCATCATTACCCCAAACTCTCAATATCGATGGTCGCGAGGTAAAGCCACTTGGTTTGTCCTTAATTTTGTTCCCCGTAATAATGACAATGCTTGCAGTTATTCGGTGCAATGATGCGGGAAGCACAACAGTACGATCCCCACATTCGTTTAGCCATTTTGCGATTAAGAGGTGGGATACCACACTATTGAACTTGGCGTGTGCCTTAAACAAGTTATCAGCTGCAGGACAACACAAGATTATCGCACTGACGAATAATTTTGCACGAGTCCATGTCCCACAGGAGGAACTCGAGTTCCTCGGCTGGGGGGAGGGTGCCTTACCGTGTCATCTTACAGACCTCTTCGACGATTTTTGCGACAGTAGCAGCCTTGGAATGCGGTCGGTCTTTATTTTGCAAACCTGAGGACCCTCCCTGACAAGAACGCGACAGAAAACCGGAAGCAGGTTTCTACTTGCTAGCTTGCGAACGCAACAGCATAAAGCCATGGGAAGCAGTGTTTCTAGATGATATTGGAATGTAGGTTGGGACGTCACTACATTTGGAACCAGAGCACTAACATTTTATTAGAAATCTGAAAGCAGCCAATGCATTAGGCATGGATACCATTAGTGAGTTCTAACCTTCATTACCCGATACCTGATATCATATTTTCTGCAGAGGTCCTGATTGGTAGAACGTTGGAGGCAGTGAAGGAGCTCGAAAAAAAAGTTGGACTGGACCTCAGAACCCCAATACTAGAATCTAAACTGTGATGCATTTCTGGAACGAGCTCATCTACACATTGCTATTCACGATGCCTGATATCCGAGGTATATTCATAGCGTATCGTAGTTTGGTCATTTATTGTCCGTCCACGATTGGCGGTGCAGGGCTATACAATAATTAGATGATTTAGAAGGGTTTATCGGAGGCTGGTGTTTTGTCCTGATAATATGGACCCAGCTAGGAAGACGAAAAATATTACTGATTAATCCGAATATTTTCTGGCACGAAAGCGGTACGCACCACCGGAACCTTTTCAAGGACTTCACGCCTCACCAACGGCGTCACAGAAAGGAACTTGATACGCAATCAGCCACAAGGAATAGCATGAAAAGAGTGACGCCTTACCAGCAAAGCAGCAGCACCAGCGCCAACTCCCCAGAATCCGAGGCTAGAGGCCCATCGTTTCGTGGCCTGGACCGCGATAATAAGTTCAGGTTAAAGAGATGCAGGGACAGATGGCCTACATTGACGGTTGCGCCAAGTGGTGATTGTCTATGTATGATAAGGTGAGCCATTGTAGTTTCGAGCGCGAAGAGTCACTAGTCACTTGTCAAGTTGGAAGAGCTGGAACGAAGAGCTGGCCGGAATCTACCGTCCGGAAAGTGCCGGATACTTTTTTCTGCCCTTTTCAGCTGTGTTGACACCCGTCGACTATCGACATACACGACGACTTTATTTCAACTTGAACGGTCCGAATAGATCTGCGTTTAAGGAGTTGCCTTGCTGCGCTTTTGGTTTGATATCATCATCTGCTTATGATACCGCCCTTGGTTGGAGGGATACAAAATTTCGTTCGATAAATCTACATGGCAAACCCTCGTCAAAGACGTAAAGCTCGGTCCTCGAGCCATCGACCCGTCTCCCATTCACAGCACGCGAAAAGGAATCTTAAGAAAACTCCCCGTAAGTCTAACTCCACGTTTGCCCTAGTAAACGGGCATTGACGGCATGCCGACTTAGCCATTCGTGGTCCGAAGGCCTTGCAAGATGCATGGGACAAGCAGAAGACTGTCCGTCAAAAGTGTGTTTTATGCATCCTGATCAATTCGATTTGTACTTCAACTCATCAACCCGCAGTTACGCAAATCTGGGCCTAGTTGTCACCCTAGATCCTTCAGCGCATGGTGGTGTCGAGAAACAACTAGGAAGAGGGTCTTCTGTGCAGCCTTCACAGGGTCAGGAATTGTCCAACTCTGCCCCACCTCATGCAGGCCTCCTTAGCGGATTCGGTAGAATCATTCGGGATGGTACTGGGAATGTCCTGGATTTCGAATTGAACGAACCTACAACACAAGATCTAGAGAAAGACCTTGAGGTCGATGACCTTGTATCCCATATGGACCAGGATGTGCGCCGAAAATGGGCAACGAATTTTTCATCCGGCTCGTCTGCTAAATTCGGCCCAAAAGACGAGCAATTAGTTAAGGGTGAGCTTGTCTTACTTCTGTTTATTTCTTCCTCTTCCTCTTCCCGGATGCTATTTGTGGAAGCACAGGGTATCCTTTTATTGATGAATACACTTTGCTGCAACTGCGTATTTCTTGGCGGTTTCCGCGCTGCCGGCTTTCCAAAAAGACTGTAAAGAACATACAACTGATTCGATTTAGCAGACCTCGAACAAGTCTCGGCTTCAGCCACAGGTTCGACAACGCTGTCCATTCCCATTTCTGGCATCGGTTCGCGGCATTCATCGTCCGGTGAAATGCAATATTTACAGGCTCTTGTTAAAAAATATGGTGACAATGTCGACCTGATGACACGCGATCTGAAACTCAACCCAGAACAAAGGACTGTTGGCCAATTAAAGAGGGCGTTAAGGAAAGCCGGGCTTGTAAAATAGCGCGAGGCGATCATAGTACCGACGACAGCTGTCAAGCTTATGTATATATATGGTATTCAATTTGGGTTTTGAGTACAAAATGTGTCGCGTTCGATGAATCATCGCTTGCCTCATGCTGCATGGGGGGGGGACTTTCGCCCAGGCATTATCTCATACAATATTTCCGATGTTGGCCCTGCGTCATTCGGCGTCGTCAAGATAGCAATAATTGGATTTTGGGGCACATGCCCGGCCTTCGGTGGGAATTGGAAGCGGGAGAAAGTAATTGTTGATCAATTTGACTGTTAAATTGCTTTCAATTATGTTCTAGCTGATTTTGAAGAAAGTTGAGAGGAAGGCAAGATAAGGTTCAAGATTCTACTTCTCCGACGCCGAGCCGCTCTGTGGGGCCACTAATTCTGTAAGGGTCATCTCTGAGTCTCAAACTATTTCAAGGGCTGATGAACACTGGCGATTCAGAGACAGCCCTTTACGCCGCGCTCTCTGAATTCACACCGATAAGATATTTTTAAAGGCATGACCTTCGGGAAATGAAGAGGGTTTTACATACAGGATTAGACCAGACGACCCTAGGGTTCTCGTTATTCAAGATGCGGAGAGATTACACATATGTGTTGCAGGATCATAACTAGAAGAATTCAAGGACGGCCAATTGATAGAAGCGGGAAAGAAGACAGTCGGAAGGTCGGAGGTAGGGAAAGTCAGCTTAGGTTGATGGGAAGAAAGACGGGAAAAGGCGAGGGCAACGGGAGTTTGTGTCTCCAGCCAGTGAGGAAGGGGCGGAAGATGCCGTGGGTCGGAGGGATATACCCATTTTGGCTTACGATTCTTGTCCATACGCCTATCATCGCCTGCAACCTATCAGCGACGACATCTCTAAGCCAATCACATTGCTGGCCAATGCGGATACAGGATTCTTCAGGGTTCTTGAATGGTGGGATCTCCCTAATTAAATAAAGTACTGCCACCGGCGCGCCAGATCCCTCCCCGGCGACTAAGCATCCTCGAGGAAAAGACACCCAAACAAGTGCCATACGCTGGCAGATGTCCACAATTTATTTTCTCCCTGATAAACAACCTACCTTGCTGTAACATGTAAGATCTCTCGACCTTTCCAGATCCGTTCCAGTCGTGCTTTCTTCATTCGCCAAGTCAACGTCAGACCTGCTTCGATTTCCAGCCTCTTTGATCCCTAATCTCTCTTCTCATGTTCCACTTTTGTTAATTACTCTATAAAACAAACAAACACTCCGCAGTCTTCTTTTCCCTCTTTGATCGTCCGTTTTCACCGCCATCTCGCACCATGTCACCGAGAGGCTCAGCTGCAGCTGCATCTCCTGCTCAGTCTACCCGTAGTTCTAGTACCCCCTACTCTCGTCGCTCTGCAAGTCAGCCTAAATCTTCTCGTCAACAATTTTCTGCTTGCGGCGCTTGCCGTATGCGAAGGTTCGTGCCTTCATATTTTTAATCATTTTCTTTTCTTTTTTGTTAACAAAGATATTTTATTAGGGTTCGTTGCGATCTCAAAGACTTGCCCATAGGGTTTGTTGGGCCTCACCCTGCTTGCTCAAATTGCAAAGAACGGGGGATAAAATGCGTGTTAGTATTCATTTAATATGGCCTTTTTCCAATCATCATGATCTCTGTGTAATCAGTGACGAGTTCGCTGATGTAAAAGCCGTCAAATTACTTAGACGTGGCCGGCGCCTTCAACAAGTCGAGTATGTACATCTACAATTCTTAAGTATTCCGGCCAAACGCCAACATTTTTACAGGGCGATATATGGCAAAGTAGGTGATCAAGATGGGAACTCGTCGTCGACGGATCTACACTCTAGGACTCCCACCATCCCCACGCTTCATTCCGACTTTTTCGTATCTGCCTTCTGGCGCTGGTTCATAATTCAGCGTACTGTCCCCTCAATCATCGCAGTCTTTTCCAGCTTAACAGAAAATATTTGTTTTCAGGCCCTATTTTGGACGCTGGCGAATTCCTTGCACGGTTTTCAGCTCATTGTAAAGGTTCCCAACCCCTAACGAACGAAGGAGGCCTGATCGCTATGTTGCTTGTCGTGTGGGCTGCATCATTTGGCCTGAACGAGAAAGGTCTTCCTCAAACAGAGAACTCCAGCGATAAGACTGCAGTTTCGGATGACAATCTCTCCGAATCTTCGAGTCCTTTTTCCCCAAACGTGGCGTACGATCATCCCGGGAACGGACGCCGGCAGTGGAAAAATACTACTGAAGGCTATATCCGTGAAGTCCTGGAATTTATTGATCTCCACGGTGTCTTGCGACGCCCTACTCTGGATGGTGTCCGTGTCCTGCTATTACTTTTGCCTCTTTTGGAGGGTGAGTAGATGTCACCTTATTATGCGCTTTCGACATGCTAAGACACTGGAGTAGAAGCTCAACCGCTAGAGAGGTTGGCTATTTACGAAGCTACACTCTCCCAAGTTCAGGCACTTTGCATTGTATCTGCTGTGCCATCTTCTGGCTTTGAGGACGCCGTTATGCGTGCCCGAATATTCTGGTATGCGTACACGCAAGAAGGCATCCTGACCGGAATAAGGGGTGGTCGTTTTGTTTTGTGAGTATCCCCTATCGCCAAATTTTGCTTGTATTGACCGCCGATCCAGGAGTAATGAAGATCTGGATATATTTCAAAGGACCCTGCCAACTTCTAATGTTGAGATGGGACGGACTGGTCTTCCGTCTCCCCCCTCGCCATCCTCACTCGAGCTTACGCCGAGTACGGGTCCTTACCACCCCCACGAATCGGTTAATTTTAGTCCGCCCGAATCCGCGTCCCAAAAAGCCTTCATCCATCTAATGCATGCGGCTTCCGCCCCTCTAGATATCAGTAATATTTGCCGCAGAATTCATTCTGTCCTCACAGGTATCAAGGCCACGCGAAGGGCAGAAGACCATGGCCTTATTGATGCCCATGGCATGCGCGACATTTGGAGGGGCCTCGATCGATGCTGGCAGGAGCTGGAATCGATGAAACGAGCACCGCTGGAACACGATAACTTCCTCCGTCGACTAGAGATCAACCAATACGTTAGCAGTTGGCAGATATTCATTTTTGAGTGTCGTGAGTTTTCTTGTCAAGGTTGCTTTTATTCCGACCCTAATGCATTTGACTAGACAATGTTATTCGGGAGTCACTGAAACACTTTTCGTCCAATTCGACCCAGGTCATGTATGACCCAGCTTCTCCGCCTCGGCCCTCCTCCCATTCTTCTAACTCGTCACCCTATCTATCACCGCAACACCTCCATACGGCGGCCACTCGAAGGTGTTTGACACTGCTTCCTCGAATAATTCAGATTTTAAGAGTCCACACTCCAAGAGAGCACAACAATGTCCCTGGCATTTTCAGATGGGACGCAGGTCTCGTTAGAGACGGCTGTTTCTTTGCTGCCTATCTCGCCGCTAACCTGGAGGGTGAATTTATTGACAGCCCTGGAGAAGACGACAAGCAGGACAGCGCTGATACCCATTTAACAGTCAGCGACGGGGTCTCGATTTGCCTTACGGCTCTCGCTACAATGCGGTGGGGCTTTTCGAAGAGCGATGAGCGGGAAGAGACGATTAAGATGATTTGGGAAAACCGCAAGCTGAGGCGCCAGGGTCAAGCACATCACATCCCCCTTTACGATCCTGAATACCCTCAATCACTCCCCGTTTCTGCCTCGAACCTGCACATGTCTTCAAGTCCGCACATAACTTTACCGATTTCCGATCCAGGAGATCGGCCTATGCTCCCACCTCTCACTGTATTTATGGCGCAACGGCGGGGGTCTGCACCCAATACTGCCTGCACCACAGATGAACGCACTACGAATGTATGGCCGTCATATACACCACCTGGCACAGCAACATCCGTGGCCACAAGTACAGGGACGGGGCTTAGCAGACGTGGCTCTCCCGTGTTCTCGCATATGGCGTCCTTCAAACCACCAGATGATATGTTTTACCATGGAGGGGGCGAAGTCGATCAATTCCACTACAATGCACCACTCTCTGGCCCTCTGGTCCGGGAGAACACTGGTTTGGTGTCGAATGTGGCGTCTTATTCACATCGTAACCCCCAAATGGAACCTCAGGCTTTGGCGGCCACGACCGCCGCGAATTATATGGTGACCACTACATTTAATGTCACAAATTCTTCCAATCTCACACATGCCGATTTTCATTCCTGTCCTCAGTTTGGCGAAAACTGCAACGGCACTTATCATTAAGTGCTTCTGCTTGCTGGGCAACATCCTTCATCAGCATATCCTTATTTCATCGATTTGGTTTCGACCTTCCTTTCCAAATCTTGTTTTTCACTCCCCATCGTAATAGGTAATTTTGCATACCCGTCCTGGTTGGTATAATGACTTTTTATGATACCGTCACCATGATTATTGATACCATTAGTAGTGTAGTTTCGTAGACAACGGAAATGTACAGATTTCTTGACCGAACACATGTAATATATAGCAGTCTCGCATGGAATGAAATGTAACTGTAAAGTCCTGGTTTGCCAGAAAAAGAATTTCTGAGAAGAATGACCGTTTTGGGACAGTGGCGTACATATGACCAAACGGAAGTCCTCAACTTGTAACATCTGTCACTGAGTCTGTCACATTCACATGGGAACGTGCAGTGCGGTGACGCGGTGACGTCTCATCCGTACTCACTGCTGCAATACAGCAACAATACAGAGTCCAGACAGCCCCAACAAGACAGGCTGTGTGTACAAATACTCAAGTTGAAGGTATATTTTACTTAATTTGCTTGTAAGTAGCACGTCTCTCGTTTGAAATTCCATTCCCCTTACTTATTGTCCCCAGGTAATGTGCATTCCCATTATCTGTATGATCACTTTTCTTCGTTCATTTCGAGAAAGGCACTCAAGCTTTTCTCTTCAATTAAGTTGGATGCCCGACCAAACTAAAGCCCGAAGGAGAGGAAGTACTCCGAGTGTGTCCCCGATGTCATAATGGTCAGTGTAGAATTTTATTCGACGATGCCTACCCTCTGTGGTGACCGATCGGTCCTGTACCCTCACTAATATTACACCAGCGACGGTATTTGCGGCAAAGAGCACAATGTGGTTTGAATTGTTTTGGGTACCCCTCATTCCATTCTCCGTAAAGCATGTCTTGGTATGTGGTACGTGCCAGTGGAACCAACCTATACCCAAAGAGTGAGCACGTCGCCATTTACATGACATCCTTATTACATTTGCTCACACCCATTAGTCAAATCAATCAGCCAATTGCGGGTCAACCGTTAGCCAGCGTTGGACAATCAACGGTTCCGCCGAATCAACCGGGTTATCAACCTGCATACGTAGGTCAATCGATGCCCAAAGTTTGAATTACCTTGAGCCTTTTGACTCGCTTGCTTACTATTAATCTTTTACTCTTACTTTAATCCTCTACGAGTGGCAGTGTAAGACCTCTAAGCCTGAGGCGGAAGCATAGACCTTCATCTCTACAGCAGCGGACCACTTTATCACTACTTTCAATATCATAACCATCTTAACATATGAAATTCAAAAAGTGGACAGAAGTGAAAGCGTTATGTATTCAACGATTTGGGAGAGCGCAGGGAATTATTGCTATGTTTGTACCCAGTTCTCAGGACGTCGTGCTTTTTATTGTGTCATACACCAATTGCAACGTCTTACCGTCCTTCCCTTCGACATGGACTTATTTTGTGAGTAATTGCGAGCTTCCTTCAATTCGCGTTGAAGAAGAAATAAACAGTCTGCATCCCATTGATATGTATGTCTGTCGTAGCGTGTCTATTGTCTATGGCGGTTGTCCGCTGAACTTTGTGCTATGTCGTCCTATCCAGTCGGTTGCCAGACCAGAATCTCACAAGAAGGAGATCAGACACCAAGAATATGCCCGAGATGTCATAATGGTATTGTTTTCTTCTTTTTCTTGCACTTCAAGCTTCTGCGATTTCACACTATTTCCTGCATGGCAGCTGCCGTCAATGGCGCAAAATCGAAACAATTTTTCGAGTTCTGTTTCGTGCCATTGGTACCAGTGTCCAGTAAACACATATGGATTTGTGCCATTTGCCAATGGTCTGTCCCCAGACAACAGGGGTATGCCTTTTCTATGCTAAGAATTCCCCGTGTTTAAATGGGCTCTCTTTTTAGATGGGAACCACAACCAGTAACAAGCGTAGTACAACCGAGGGGCTATTACCCACCTCATTCACTGTCTGCATGGTCCGGGCAGCCCAACTATTACAGTCCTTTGCATAATTTTGTGAAAGTTGAACGATTTTCGGAACGGTCACGTGCTGATTGTGCCTAGGCAAACACTCTCGGCCAGTCGTCGGCAGAGGCTGGCCAGCGCTAACTGATAGCCACTTCCCTGCTCTTTCAAGGCAGGGACTTAACGCCTTCCATGTCCAAGATATTTCTTTGTATCATCTTCTTGCTATGCTACCCGTTTGTGTGACTCATAGAGGTGTAGTTTCAGTGTTTAATGCTACAATATAGGCCAGCGACCAATGACATCTTGCGATTCATTCTGGGTAAAATACTTGATTAATGGTGAGCTATATAGAACCGGGTAGACACATTCTGTAGTTTAACAACCTTATTCCTTCGACAAAGAGCAGACTAGCCCTTTCAGATGCTGAATTCCTTCAATTCTTAAACCCCTAGTTATTACCTTTCAAAGCAAAAATCTCAATTTGAGGCAGCACAATTGCACTAATTTAGAAAGGTAATATGCTTTTAAAAATACCCGCAGATGTTTGGAAGGCAGCGGAAGGGAATGAGAATAAGTGGGCGCTGGGCAAGCATTGGACGAACATGGTTTGACGATGCGGCCGCATTGCCGAGCATGTTTGGTTGAGGCACCATCAGCACGTGACTATTTCAAAATCGTTCGAACTTTCACAAAATTATGCAAAGGACTGTATCCTCATCCCCAAAGCTATCAACCCGGTCCAGGTCAATATTCAACAAGCCAAAGCTAAGTAGCAGGGTCACCCTGTCAGATTTCGCTCTTGGAGATTTCCAGCATATATATAACACCATCATAACTTATGCTCGTGCTCTACGGGTGCGTTACTCTCGAGGCGCACAAAAAACAAACTGGCAGTGTACTTAGGGATTATTTAAGTAAATATTTTCCCCTAGAAAATATAAAAAATGATAGCGTACAGCCACGTGCCTTTGAGCTGTTGACGCAGCCACTTCCGAACTCTCTTTCTCTCGTCTCCTCACCCAATCTCACAAACTTTTACCTCAAACGCTAACACCCCTCAGCAACATGCATACAAGCGAGTACGACTTCCTCTTCAAGCTCCTCCTCATTGGTGACTCTGGCGTCGGGAAGGTGCTCCATTCCCATTGTTCTATTTTCAACGCTTGACCTAACCGCTCCCCATAGTCCTGCCTGCTCTTGCGTTTCGCAGATGATACGTATACAGAGAGCTATATCAGCACCATTGGAGTTGACTTCAAGATCCGTACCATTGAGTTGGAAGGTAAGACGGTGAAGCTCCAAATTGTGAGTAACTATCCTTTCTTCCCCCAATCCTTGCTTGCTTTCTTAGCCCACGCATATTCTGTCGTTGACACTTTGCCTTTCCATGGCACCTTGCGCCTGCTTCCTTCATTCACTCTGACTACTTACCATCCTTCGTTTCCCATCGAACTGACTCATATTTTCCCATCCTTCTCAGTGGGACACTGCGGGTAAGATAACAAGGCACAACGCCCCAATGGTATCATGTTGCGTGTTCTGACGTTCAATGATTGTGTAGGTCAGGAGCGCTTCCGCACTATCACTTCATCGTACTACCGTGGTGCTCATGGCATTATCGTTGTCTACGACGTGACCGACAACGGTGTGTACAGGCCTGTTCCTTAGGCTCCCCCGTGGCTTAAGTTTTGCTTTTATTAGAGACTTTCACGAACGTGAAGCAATGGCTTCAAGAGATCGACCGATATGCGTCGGAAGGAGTGAACAAGCTGCTTGTTGGCAACAAGTCTGACTTGACTGGCAAGAAGGTCGTTGAATACAGTGTTGCCAAGGTATATACTTGCCCTTCTTGCCTCCTGCTGTTTTTTACCATCGCTTTCAGGAATTTGCGGACCAATTGAACATTCCGTTCCTGGAGACATCCGCGAAGAACGCAACAAATGTTGAGCAGGCTTTCTTGACTATGGCCAAGCAAATCAAAGACCGGTATGATGCCTTCACTGAAATTTCTTCATTCTCCTGATCATTTTCGAACCATTAGCTTGGGCTCCAGCTCGACACCTTCAGGGGCAGCTAAGTCCTCCACGGTCACCCCAGGCCAAACTGTACAATCTCAACAGTCTGGTGGCTGCTGCTAAATGGCATCACCCGCTAGGTGTGACTTTCCTTCTCCCGTCCTCGTAATCGCGTTGGAAGCGTTATTGAGGATTTGTTTTGACTTTACATATATCGCCTTTACGTATACACCATTTGCTACCCCTATTGGACTCGTTCCTTCCATCTACATGTTGTCTTTTCCTCTCGATATTATGGCCTTTTGCATGTTCTTGAACAGAGGGGCTGAGTAATTTCGTCCATGAATCTACGTACGTTACGAAGGCGTCCGCGATGCCGTCTTGTAGCTCCTTTAGAGAGGACCTAATGACTATACCTTTACGTGCATTTTGTCGAAATTGATGCTGTACCTATGGTGTAATGCCGAATATGGTAATACCAGCAACCGCGACTTTTTTTTTACTGCAAACCATCACTCACTGCCTCGTAGGATGTGTGTATTTCTTCTAGCCCAGCATGCGTGTTCTGACCATATTTCAATCTTTCAAGGATGCTATCTACAACTCAGAGGCGAATTGTTTCTCATTTCCCGCGTTATATCAGAACCTCCAAAATCCATGAAACAGTTGCCTGGCGCAACTTTGCGTCGACTTCAACAGCGACCCCACCTTCGGGATCTGTGCAGCGTCCGTATTTTGTGCCACGTAATACAAGGGGGAATATTCCCGTATACACTGATGTACGGAACGCGGGAGGCCGCTACATGGTTCTCGTCCGCAACATAGAAGGCAGTGTATCTGTATGTTCATCCTGCAGTTTCCTCCTCAGAAAGTCCCAGTATAACGTTCTATCTGGACAGGCGCTCGCGAAGGATTTGTCTCATTCTTTATTCGAGAAGGAATCACATGAAGCATCTCAACTAAGGATCCAAATTTCTCAGTCCAAGCATCTAATCATTTCCGGTGGACGGTGGAAGCACGACGTCCTCGAGTGGTTGAAGGGGAAAGGGTTTTAAGCGGTATTTAGTCTACAGGTTTGCTGGCAAGCATTACAGAAGTATATACTCTGCAGCCCAATTTATTGACCTTGAATGTATTAAATTTCACTCCTATGGAAGCCTGGCGCTAGAGAAACTTGACTACATGTTATAGAACATGACATCGTCTCCTCCTCTTGCCGCTTGTATTCAGACTAACAAGATTTGCAAGTCTTCTCACTGTTGTTGATTGATAGATTACCCTTTATACTCCCCAAAGACCAAGATCGAGGGGAGTCAGAAATAGTGTAACATCAGAGAATTATATTTCGATGACATCTAAAGCGTCGATACCCAGAGAACCTGTCTTGGCTTTGTCGAGTTGAAAATCGGCAATACGATGGCGGCCTTCGGCTGCATGCAAGTCAATGGAAACCATGTCGAGTTCGTGCAGAGCTTTTTGCAACCCTTTGACTTCCTGAAGGTGTTGATTGGCGAAAGTCCGTCGAAGAGTTTCGTGTTTTGAGATCTGGTTCGAGTTAGCATACATCAACATCAGTTGAACTTGGTGCTGTATTTACCTCCTGATCCAATTCCGACAGGAATTTTGGCGGAAAGTATTTCGGTATATTTGGCAATCTGACATCGGAGAATGCGTGCAGTGGATGGGGTCGCCGATTTTCTCTGGGGCCATTTGGATACGGTGGTGTTTGTATTTGCGGTGTCGTCAATATTCGATGATTTCGAGGAGCTTTGGGGGGCGAACGAGGGGCTCGTGGGGGCGAACGTCCTGGCCAACTGCGTTGCGGCATATTTAGAGCTCCACGATGGTGATCATTTGTAGATGGGGGTGGTTTAGGAGAAGGTGACCGCATCTTGACCTTTGGAGGGGCCAATGCATTGGCAAGGCCTGAAGGAACTGCCTTCGGGGAGACGACAATGTCCATTTTGTTATCATCCTCATTCTCAATTTTGACAGGCGAAGGAATTGAAGGAGCAGGAGGAGGCTCCTTGATTCTTTTCTCATCCGACTCCAACTTCGATTGGAGGTGTGAAGACAGTGGTTTTGGACTTTGGTTGGTATTCGTAAACGTAAAATGGGGCAGTTTTTGGGAAGGGTCCGCCTCCGCAGAAGGGGTATCTGAAGGCTTCTCAACCTTCACATGGGCACTTTCTCCATCACCCTCAGTGCCGACTTCTTCAGCTTTCACAGGGTCAGAATTGGATGTCGAAGGTATTTCATTTGATCCATGAGGTTCGCCAGACGAGGGGAGAATTGATACAAGAAGTGGGTTGTTGGGGCTGGGCGATCGACCTCTGGAGCGTGACCGTTTGTGGGGAGAACGAGACCGAGGGCTTACTATAGAGTGATTTCCTAGTCGTATTGCTTTTGAGGGAGAAGCCGAAGGACGTGGGCTGGGACTTCGAGATCGGCGCCGTGAACGGTATGGTGAAGGAGAACGCCGTCGCCATCGAGGGGGAGACCGCGAATGACGGCGACCAAAGCCAGGTCCTTAAAACAAGGCATCACTGAATTGATTCACTTGGCAACATAAATTTAAGTGTATACCTGAACGTCGTGGGGGTGATTGTGGTCTATAAATCACATTAACGAAGAGAAATTCCGCGTTTTCATAAGTCATTCGCACCTTCTGTAGGGCCTATCCCTGTCATACGGACGTCGGTCTCTATCCGGCGACCGCCTTCTTGGACTTCGACTTCGGTCGTAATCGCGTCCACGGGCACCGTTTCTCCTCTCTCTATCCCTGTCAAAGTCGCGATGCCGATCTTGTTCCCTGTCCCGTTCATCATACTCGCGACGTTCGGCGTCCCTCCTGCTGTCGTATCCTCCGGGAATGTATGTATCTGGTTTCCGTGGCACATACGATCGGTCTCGTTCGGGTATTCGTTCAGTAGGCCGAAATCGCGGGGCCATAGGTTGTGCTGAGCGGCGAACACGGTCACGTTCATCTGGGGGATGTCTACGGTCGTCGCGAAGCCTTGGAGGCGTTTCTGGTCGTGGAGGGAGGTTTGCCATGTTACTGTAATGAAAGAAGGACGTTCGGTCTCAATCATAGTAATGCAACAAGGACAAATAGCAATCGCCAGCCCCGCGTTTGGAGTTCATCTTTCTTGAAACCTGGCACCTCGATTCTTGGATTTAACTCGCCATGCTTGATCATTGTTCTATTTCGCACAAAGGTTTCTAATTTATTTGTCCACTTAGAGGGTTTTTGACCACAAAATTCAGGGGGTATCGTTCTGTGGTCCCGTTCCTTTACTCCTGATGCTGCACACCTCGCATCATCCTCGGCGTCACCTGTTAACTCACTCATACGCGAGGCATTAATCGAAGGTCGGACGACGGAGGAAAAATACGAGAAAGATGGATATGCTGTTAAATGGTCGTTTGTGAATGACCTGGAGCTCATATTTGTGGTACGTTCTAACACCGTCGGGAACATGTACCTTCTCAAGTCTCTTGAATAGGTAGCATACCAACGCATACTGCAGCTCACATACGTTGATGATCTTCTAGCCGCTATGAAACGGCTTTTTGTCCAATACTTTGAGCCATTCGTGACTACATTTGTTGCGTCTTTGCACAATATCAATAGCGCCAATACAGCTGCGGCTCAAGGAGCTTCTTGGGATTTCGCCAAAGCCTTTGAACGCTGGGATGTGTTATTTGATCGGCTTCTTAAGGGTCTCGAGGAAAAAGCTGCTCAGGTCCGTCCATTTAACCCTGGCGATATTCGGGTCAGTTTATGATCCCTGTAGGACCGAAAATCGCGCCTGCGCTCGGCCGTTCGAACACATGTCGAAGATTCCACTCCTCCTTCGGATGACCATGACACAGGTAATTCCATATAGCCAACACTTATTTTTTACTTTACTCATCCGTACAACCGCAGCCCCGTCTCTTGATCCAGATACTCCGCAAGACGAACAACAGATTGCCAGAAATGTTCAGGCGCTAAAAAGCCGACTACGCGGACGTGGAGGTCGTCGTGGAGGACGAGGGGGAGGCCGTATGGAGATTGGCGGCAGAGAGAGTGCTGCGGAATCCGAGTGCGTTTCTTGTCGGGTTGCTCCTCCCCCCATCTAATTGAGAGCCAGCTCGGATACGCAACCAAAGCGCAAGTCGAAGGCAAAAGTACAGCGTAAATGGGGAGACGAGGCACCGACGGAGTCCGACATGGCTTCCTTGGATTTTAGTGTCGATAAAAAGGATTCCTCAGATATCGGCTCGCACGACCTTCAGTCAC
The DNA here is from genome assembly GCA_023014335.1 of Galerina marginata. Classification (NCBI taxonomy): domain Eukaryota; kingdom Fungi; phylum Basidiomycota; class Agaricomycetes; order Agaricales; family Galerinaceae; genus Galerina; species Galerina marginata. The sequence goes on along the minus strand of JAECYW010000007.1, from coordinate 329,975 downwards.
TGGTTGACCAATCGTCTTTAGGGACTAGAACTCGTGACGGTCTATACGAAGTTAAGGATTGGGATTTCTCAAAGGACAAGAACTCTCGTGATGACACTGACGACGCCATTGCCAATGCGCTTAAGCCCTTGGATGCAAAGATGTCGGGTTCAGAAAATTCTCTGGGAACGTTTAGCTCGATTTTCGCGCGTCTGACGGGTTCCAAAGTTCTCACTGATGCGGACTTGAAACCAGTTCTCGAAGCCATGAAGCAACACCTCATGAAGAAGAATGTCGCTATGGACATTTCTGAGAAGGTCTGTGAGGGTGTTGGCGAAGGCCTTGTTGGGAAAAAAGTTGGCGGATTTCAAAGTACAGCGTCATTCCCATTTTTGAACTTTTATCTGACGTTTCTGTTCTAAAGCTATCAACAATGCTGTACGGATGGCCTTGTCGACCTCCTTGACACGGATATTGACTCCAAAAACATCAACTGATCTTTTGCTATCTATTCGAACCAAATTATCTGCTCCACTACCCTCAAACCAACAACGAATACCGTATAGTATCACATTTGTTGGTGTCAATGGCGTAGGAAAAAGCACAAACCTGTCGAAAGTGTGCTTCTGGCTGATACAGAATGGCCTGCGAGTATTGATCGCTGCATGCGACACTTTCCGGTTCGTTTCTTATCGAGTGCTGTAGTTACTACTTCTAAACTTCAATTTGTTTCACAGGAGCGGGGCTGTTGAACAGCTTCGAGTACACGTACGTAATCTGAGCATGTTAGGCGTAAACGGTGCCACGGACAGCAAAGGTCGAGTTGAACTCTTTGAAAGAGGGTACGGCAAAGATGCTGCTGCCATTGCACGAGAGGCCATCGGTTACGGTCAGTGTGCCCAATGTCATTTATTTCCCATTTTAATCAAATATGCAGCGAGAGACAACGACTTTGATGTCGTCTTAATCGACACTGCTGGTCGAATGCAGGACAATGAGGTAAGAAATTCATGTCGGTCGCTAATAGAACACCATGATGAAACAGGCTTTATGATAGCCATTAATGCGTGCTCTAGCGAAGGTAAAATAATGCTGTACGATATCATCATTCCGTTTGTGTTGATACTTTTCTCATCAGTTAGTCTCTGTAAATAACCCAGACAAAATCATCTTTGTGGGCGAGGCCCTCGTCGGCAATGAAGCCGTCGATCAGTTGACGAAGTTTGACCGGGCTCTTCGCGACTTTTCATCTGCTTCAGGTGCTGGTCAAGGTCGCGGGATCGATGGCATGCTCGTCACCAAATGGGACACAGTCGACGACAAAGTCCGTTATTTCTTTTATCAGCGCCTTGACGTTTTCCTGATATGTTGATTAATTGATTCTGTAGGTTGGGGCTGCGTTGTCGATGACTTATGTCACTGGACAGCCTATCATTTTTGTTGGATGTGGGCAGGTGCGTTGCATATCACCTCTGAGCTATCGTGTACGCCATTAAATTCTTAATTGGAAAGACTTATACAGACCTGAGGCAACTGAGAGTCGCGAATGTTGTCCAAGCAATTCTGAAGGATTAATACCCTTGGAAGCTTCCTCAGTATATACCTATCTCATTCGTATGCTAGCATTTATATGTAATCGAATCACAGAACGAAGGACCTGTATGCATTGCCAAAAATTATTTAAGTATAGGAAAGATCAAGCTTCCAATGTGTACAATATATGTAGTATATATTGCATGCCACGGTATAAATAAATGTGTTACAAAAGGCAGGCTAAATCTAACCTTCATACCACAACAGGTGAAAAGGGCAGTACCAAATAAGAATAAATTACAGAGCAACAAAAAAGTGTAGTACATTGATGTACCGCAATGTAGATGGTGTGCGAAGGACATAAGCGTTCAGTGGTCGGACTTCTCGCGCATATGAAGGAAGGATTTTGGCAAAGTAGGGGCGTCGGGAATAGGGGGGGTATTGGTAGAGTTAATACGCGATTGTGCGTCATAATTGGAATCGTCTATTCTTCGGAACTGGAAGTTGGCGCTGCCTGAAAATGGGGTTCGACCAGCCCCTAGGAATTCTGATGAAGGTGCCGATCTGTTCTTGTGTCGACGACGGATGAACCAGACAACAATGAGAAGGAGAAGAACGAGAGAGATGGTGCCTACAACGCCGCCTACAATTGCACCGACATCAGTGCCATTCGATGTGGCGCCGTTAAGGGTAGCTGGAGTGGAATTATTTGGGCCAGTACCGGAGCTGGTGAAGGAAGTAGGGTCTGCACCGAAAGGAAGGCCGTGTTGACCTAGCGAAGTAGAGGCCGATCCCGAGTTAGGACCGTCTGAGATCTGGTCGCCAACCGGCTGACTTAGGTTGGGGCTGCCCGTCGCGCTTGACGGTGATTGGGAGACGGGTATGCTCGATGACCCGGCGGATGTGTTTTCTGTAGGATCTCCACCAGAGGATGGAGTAGTTGGAGAGGGGTCGCCTGCAACTGGTGTATGTGTACTCGGGGGCTGGTCCGGTGGATGAGATTGCTGGGCGGGCTGGGTGTGCGGTGTCGCTGCAGGAGGTACAGCAGGGGGTACAACAGGTTTGGTATTATGAGGGGGAGAAGGAGTATGGCAGAATACTATGTCCTTGCGTTAAAAAGTTAGGCCAAACGTCATCTAGAAGGTGATTCACCTCCAAATTGACATGGATTGTCATTATTGCTCTTGCCTGGATCATTACCTCCTCTTCCTCCTCCACCATCATCGTCTCCACCAATTCCGCCTCCGCCCTTGTTGTTGTTATTGTCTTGACCCTGACCGCGAGCATTATTATCGTGCCGTCTCCGTGAAAACTGTGCCCACTTGGACAGAGTGAGTGCGCGGTGTTGTGCAATTGAAGAGGTGGCTTACGACAGAGTCCCGGGCTAGGCGACGGTGTGAGGAAGCCAGATCCTGGCCGTGAACATTCATAGATAAAAAAAGGAGAGTAGGGATGAAAGAGAGGAATTTGCGACGAGCTAAGAAAGCATATGGGAACACAACCGCTAACTAACAGGAACTTAACAACGATCCATGAAATGTGAATGATGGCTTATGTCAGCGAATTTCAATGATCTTCCTCCGTCATGTCCGTGTGTTTCCCCGCATCCCGTTCCAGTATCGCACAATGAAGGTCGTCCCAGTCCCCGTTCGCGAAGACAACTACGCCTATCTGCTCATTGACGAATCTACAAACAAGGCCGCCGCAGTCGACCCTTATGACGTCGCCAAAGTGGCGGCAGCTGCACAGACTCATGGTGTTGAGATAGTGGCGGGAATCACGACCCATCATCACTTTGACCATAGCGGAGGCAACAAGGTACCTTTTGATTTTACCTGCCTTCTGCCTCAATTCATATTCAGAGCTATTAGGATTTTGTGCGCCACCCGCCACATATGTTTCATGTATGAAGATCCTTAACCGTTCCCAGGCCTCAAAGTACCCCAAGGCAATGATCTACGGCGGGAGTGATAAGATCCCTGCATTGACAAACCTTGTGAAAGATAAAGATGAATTTGCAATCGGGAATAACATTCGTATCAAGTGAATACATGTTCACATTCTTCGAGTTCCATGCATTTATTTCAACCCAGATGCTTAGCCACCGCCTGTCATACTCAAGACTCTATCTGCTATTACGTCACAGACGCCGTGAAAGACACCCAACCAGGTGGCATCTTCACTGGGGACACACTTTTCATTGCTGGCTGTGGTAGATTCTTCGAAGGTGTGGGCTCAGAAATGGTCAAGGCTCTCGAATACCTTGGAACACTCCCGGACGAGGTAGTCGTCTACAACGGTCACGAATACACTGCAAGCAACTTGGCATTTGCAAAGCACGTCGAACCCACCAATCCTGCCCTGGTCAGGCTTGGCGAAGTAATTCAGAAAAACAAGATAACCACTGGTCTGACCACTATCGGCGATGAGAAGGAATGGAATCCATTTATGCGCTTGGACACTGACGCGGTAAAGTTCGTACTGTTTTTCCCTGAATAGAACCCAAATATCATGAATATTGTACAGGAAAGCGACGGGCGAAGATACCAAAAGTGCTATCATGGATGCCCTCCGAGACCAAAAGAATAAATTCAGGGGGTAAGTACATCTGGCGCGATGGATCAATGTTGGATACTTCTTTATTTAATAGATCAATGTTGTAAGCAAGGAACCTGTTTTGTATACATAAATATCAGACATCCAGTCAGAGGACCTCGTCTTGGTGGTGCGTTTACAAAGGTTTTGAGGGCTTCAAGGGCTTCGAAGGGGCATAGACGGCGAGCAGGAATGGGTCAAAAGTAGTATAATTGATAGTGGAAATCGTAATCAACCTGTCACAATTAGCCCAGACCGACAGCTTTTGAGACTGCGGCGCGGGCGTATGGAATGTATGACAGAGTATACCAGGTGTACGCCAAAAACTCGACAAACACGAAGACTAAAAAAGTGTCAACTGTATTCCAGGATGAACATTGACTATCGGGACTTACTGAGGCATAGGATCTAAAGAAGTTGGGCAGCGATAAATTAGTACCGATTAGAGGACGCTGGGCAGCGATACGCACCCCATTTTTCAAGACGAATGCCCCAACGAAGACAAGCCCAATGGAGGCAAGGAAGACGATTGACGCAACAATGCGAACAGGTTTAAACATCTTAAAACGTTAATGTCAACTTAAACACATCGTCTTGAACTGGATAGATGCTCACGAGTTTGACTTGTTTGAAGAACTTTTACATTTTGTCAGCAAGATGCATGAACTGAAGACAAAAAATAAACAGGAAAAACATACCCCGATGAGAAAGCCTGTTCCGACGAGAGAAATGATGGTTCCCAAGATGTACAATACTGGCGGTGAAACCGATTGTCATCAATGGCATCGCACCGATACACATGAAACCCACCGGAAAACAGTAGTAGCATGCCAAATACTAGCACCACTGTACCTAGCAAACTCAACACAAAGCCAGCGATCAAACTATATTGCGAAGGAATGAATAGCAACCGGGTCAGCACAAACATGGTCCCTCCAAGTCAAGTGTCGGAGACAGACTCACCACCCAACGAAGCCATAGAGCCGCGTCGTCCGCGACAGATTGAGAAACTTGAACGCAGAGTCTCCTTCAAAGAATGATGTGTCTGGAACGACGCCACCTCCCGCTTCGAGATTAAACCACCCTTTGCCTGGTGCCATGTGTATGTGATATTATTTGGATAAGAGATTTCCTTGATGAGCGTTTCACTTGATGTATGGAGTTGAGGGAGGACTAATTCGTACAAGTGCCGTGCCAGCAGCCCAAAGTCGCGGTTGAAAAAGCGAGGCCGCTGCAAGTAAGTAGTAGTTGCGTATGTACCTTAACTTGAAAGTTGCCGCCAGCAGTCACTGAGAACGAGGCAGTCCATCACGTGACTCAAACTGCGGTCCAAAAAAATGGAGAAAGGTTTATTGTAAATGTTCGAACTGATACCCGTCCCAGCAAGAAAAATATAATGGATTATGTAGATTACAACATAGCCTAATGAGTCATAGTAGAGCATAGAAAGCGGATGGCTTGTGCAGTGATACATATCATACGAGTAGAGTGTACCAAGTATTAATTGGTCGTGTCATAACAGCAACAGAAACGGCCAGGTGAGTTGTAGCAAAATATTTCAAAGTGGTATCGTTTGTCCTATCTTTCAGTGAAAAAAGAGATGTTGAAAATAAGGACTCATGTTACACCCTTCACTGAGCAACTTTGCGCCGCAAAGCCTCTTGGATCTCCGAAAGTTGTCGAGCGGTTTCTATTGTCCCCAGTCCATTGGGCAAGATAGCAAGGCGTTGTTTCGAAGTATTGAGAGACTGTTGGACGGTGGGGATGACTCGTGGAATAAAGTCGGAAATCAATTTATCCTCAGGGCGCAAAAGCGCTGAAACGCGCTGGAGCCACCAAAGAGATGTCTTGAACGACTCGTCGTTAGGAGCGGTCTCTCCGATGACCGCAGACAACTACAAAGACAATCAATAAGAAAAGTTATACTCCCCACTAGTTGACAACACTCACCCGATGAATAAGCGTCAAAATTACTGCCTGAGAAACAAGAGGAGGTCCGTTAAGCGGCAAAACGAGGTCAGGATTCGTTCTGGCCAAAAGGTCGCGCAGTTTGTTGGGGTCTTGGGAGTGCAAAACACCCAAGTAGTTTTCGTCCCATTGGTCAGGCTTCAAGGGAGGCGTTCGCTCCTGTTGAGGCTGAGGTACAGCAGCCTGGGGCAGTTGAGCAGGATGGGAAGCTTGAGGCGCAGCAATTTGATTATACCACTGCTGGTGGATGGGAGGCTGTACTTGGGACGCCTGTTGGAAAGGCGGGTGCGGTTGGGGGTATGTGGCAACAGCCGGATTTGGGGGAGGGATGTTGGGTTGACGGAGATGCGAGGTATTGATATTAGCTTGTTGAACAGGAACAGGTGGGCCACCAGGGGAGTTTTGCGGTTGCTGTGGTTGCTGGATGTGGTGGAGAGTGGGAGGTGGTGGCCCTGTGATGGTCAAAAACTTCACTTGGTCCGCCAACGCTCTCATTGTGTGTTCCAGCTCCCGGATAGTCGTCTACAAGTAAGGAGCGACATAAGTCAAGGGACACTAGTGGAAAAATCACAAACTCACCTCCTGGCCTCTCAGAGCCTCATTATGCCAATTGCCCAACTCCGACTTGATGGTTGAAATTTCCGCCCGTAGCTCACGGAGAAGATCTTGATGCAGGGCGGTAGTTTGCTGCGAATGGAACTGGAAGAAGTTGGTCGTTAGGACTTCCTTGATCTGCCGCTCAATCATGGGCGTCAACGCCGTAGAAATAAGGTTCGAAAAATGATTAGAGAGAGTAGGACGAAGGAGCAACTTCTCCATCTCCATGGGCAAAGTCTGGATAAAGGTTTAAAAAGTAGAACGGATGAAAAAGCAGCCGAACGCACCCTGTTAATGTTGTCGATCAAGGTGATGCCAACTTGATCATTGAGGGCAGCCTTGACTTCAATCCTGGTGATATTCTCGAGGGCGGGCAATACTGAGTTTTGTATCTCATTCTTAACAGCCATCTCAACAACGCGGGTGGTGTTTCTCGTCAATTCGGTTGAAATAAGCTTCAGTATCTTTTCTTGTCGAGCAAAGTCTTCAGCCTGCTCATGCAGACGAGTTTCCTCGAACCGTTGATCTAGAGGTCAATGAGGTTAGCACCAGCGAATATATGAAAGAGTTTCCTACTTACGTTGTTTGTCCATCTCCTTCCCTATGAGTTTTCCGATGCGAGAGTGAAGACTCTCCTCTGTCTTTTTGATTTCCCTCGACAGAGCCTGGCCAAGAGAAGAGTCGCCGATGATAGCGGCATCAGTTGGCTTGGAGCCCTTATCCCCCACTTTCCCAGGCTCATCTTTCTCTTTCCAGTTCACATTCTTGCCTTTGGTGGTTTTGCTCTTGGTATCAGAAAGGCGCGCCTCCGAAAATTCATTATCGACGTCATCAGAAGGAGGAGTGCGCGCACGCGGTGGAGCATAGGGAATCATAGGTGGCTGCTGGGGCTGGGGCACGGTGGCAGGCAGAGGGGGCAATGGCTGACGCTGTGCCTTGTTCTCTGGGATGACCGGTAGATGGAGATCAAACATAGGGAACTTGCTCTCAGCTTGCGAGAGTGCATTGTCGAACCATTCCCTGCGAATGAGCACTTGGTCGACACCAGTAGAATGCACGGAGAAACCCACGAGGGCGAGCTCGCCAGGGGGAACCTTCGCAGCCACACAGGCGGCATGAGCCTCGTCACCATGCGGATCAGCATCGGCGGTCAAAATTACAAAGTGGATGGTGGGCTTGATTCCCGAGAACTCGACCACCTGTTCGATATACCCACGAACGGTCTCTTCGCCACCAGCAAAGGAGGGCTCGACATGGATCTTAAGAGCAATCAAACTCTCGCGACGACTGTTGGCCACCCAGATCGTCTGGATGCGCGAGTCATAGCTGATGTGACCAAACATGTCAGGGTCATCTTGATTGCCATTGACAAAGTTGATGGTCGACAGAACGGTCTTCGTGGTCGTGGAAAGAAGTTGGATGATAGTACCGTTCTTCCTTCCCACGACAATACCGCCATCGACAAAGGTCAAGGAAGAAGGGATGTCATCGCCACGGATCTTGTGGATGCCATAGGGCAAGCTGTCGTGCATGTTCCAGATGGTAAGAGTCGCGTCATCCGAGATGCTCGCAAGAGAGTAGTGAACTACATCAAAGTCAAATGCAACGACCGACTGAGAAATTCGAAAGATGAGTAAGATTCCATGATATTCAGACCCGACTCACTGAGGAAGCAGTGAAGAGCTGTCCAATATGATGAAGGTCAGCATGAGGCAGGGGCTGTCCATGAAGAGCCATTGTATTCGTCAAATCGATTACGAAGATCCTGTCGTCTGAAGCAATCGCGAGGATATTGGAATCCTTGGGATGCCATTTTACTGCCCGAATGGCCTCGTTATGCTCGGTGGTAGGAGGAACACATAAAAGAAGACGACCGCTGAGATAGGTGTTTTTAGAAAAGAAGTAGAAAGAAGAATAAATCAAGTACTTACGGAACGTCGTCTGTGATCAAGTCGGGGAGCTCCCAGACGACGAATCCGCCATCAGATGTCACACCGGCAAGTCGATTACCATAAACGGCCATGTCAATGACGCTCGCAGACTGCGAAAACACTTGAGGAAGTTGAAGCAAAGTCCTATCTCCACTTGAACGAGAAATAACTCGGACACGACCTGGAAATACAGTTTAGTAGCTTTTTGCTAGTTAGACATTTAAACACACCTCGCGTCATAGCATAAGCCACCCAGTGAGTGGCGCCAATAGTTGTTCCTGGTAAGAAGACGGAGTCTTGCTTCACCAAGGCAATCGGTGTCCACTTGACAGATTCCCGAGCTTGAATCTCGTCCAGCGCCTGTGAAACATCAAAGTTGATGACTTGAGACTGGGGGCTAGAAAACAATGAGACGAGAAGGACGGAAAAGATGAAGGGTGAGGGCCTACCTGGGACTCGACGACTTGTTGAATTTTGGCTGAGACTGAGGTGGTGGGACTTTTTGCTGCCTCACTGTATTACCTCCTCTAGCGGGGGAACCATCTTTATCACGACGATTTCCACCGCCGGGAGGGAAGGGGATACCGCTGGAGTATGAAGGCTGTTGCTGTTGTGGGTTGATATCAGCAGCCCGGGGTTGGGGACGATGCAAGGTTTGGCTTTTAGGAGGCGACGAATGAGGCGACGAGGTGCGATTAGGGACAGCTGTGGGTTTTGTGGGTGGAATAGGAGGCAAAGGCGCCCTACTAGGCTCAACCTGTGAGAAGTCGCCAGAGCTCAAGTATGCTTCGTATGCTGGTGGCTGTGGGGCCAAAGTAGGCTGGCCACGCGTCAAATTTTCTAGCAGGTTTTCAACCGACTGCCTTTTTGGGTCAGAAACGTTGGTCCAGGATCCTGAATCCTCATTTCCACTGGAAATACTGGAGGGTTGGGGTGGGACGGGCTTTTTCTTGACAGTGGCTGTGGAGGAAAGGTGATCGAAAGCTGATGTGAACTCGAACATGGACCTGCGAGGGGAAGGAGGCTGTTGTGCCTGCTGTTGTGCGGGCGGTTGCTGGAGCGGGCGGGCTCTTGGGGATGTTTCATTGGAATGGTCATATTGGTTGTAGGTACGGTAGTCATCGCGTTGAGAATAAGGAGGAGAGGGAGCGGCGGGTTGCTGCGTATTGGTTGGGTTGGTCCTTTGTGTATCAGAATACGTGGTAGATCGTGAAGAAGTTCTGCGAAGGAAGAAAGATATTAGCAACTGAGGCACAGGGACAGAATGGTGTACATACCCGCCTATCATCTGTTCCAGCATCTTCTGGGTCTCATTGTGCGGGGGTGATGCAGTGGATAGCTGAGACGAGCCAGGTGGAGTGGGAATCTGCTGGGGCTGAGGGAGCTGGGGCTGCTGCTGCTGCTGCTGCTGCTGCGACGGTTGGGATATGGGGGGAGGACGGGTGGCAGCAGGAGGGCCACCTATCAAGGAGAGCAGGGCATTCTGCCTTTCTGCGACGGTATTTGGAGACGAGCGGTTTGCGGGTTCGTCCATGGGCATCGCAGGGACATCGTAGGCCTCGACGGGATGAGACTCGACATTCTGGTCCGACGGTGCGGAGATGTTCTGGAAGAGAGAGTCGATGAGACTGGGGGTGGAATTGTTGGCAAAGTGCTGCTGCAGGTTGGGCGGCGTAGAGTTGCGCGAGAAGAGAGTCTCATGGAGATTGGCTCGGTTATCCATCGTTGGGGACAGACGGGCGTTCAATCCAACCTATCACTTTTCACTCCCGTCAAAACTCGAACACGCACAAAACACGAGGCAGAGGCGTGCCCCGGCTATTCCCGCTCCTTATCTAATCATCCTCTGCTATAAAATCCCCCCATTCGTCGTAACATCTCCTACAATCAATTCCAACATGACCCCAGTACATCCCTCCTCTATTTCGTCCTGCCTAGCTAACGGTCATCCCTGCGCAGATCGCCAACACCCCCGTTAACCAGAATGGCTGTGGAAGCTCCGCCTGCAACTGCGGCGACTCGTGAGTCTCTTTCCTTCGCCGCCTGTCCTCTCGATAGCCCCTCAGCGTCCTTATCCTAGCTGTGCATGCAAGCCTGGAGAGTGCAAGTGCTAGCTGTCCCCTGGCCTTTTGCCTGCCACAAGTAACCCTGGAAACTCATCAGAATCAAAGTCGAGGAATGCTTTTTATATACATGTTGTGGTTCAAAATAAACAATTGCCATGATCCGAGTATTCGTCGTCTATCAGGACAAGTCTCGAGCTTTAAATAGCGGATTAGGTATCGAACGACAAATTCGCCTTGGACACACCTAGATCTTGATAACGTCGACGTCTCGCTGGATCGATCTCCCGGAGACGGTCTAGCAGAGACCTAATCTCTTCGGATAGCACTTTACCGTCCACATCCGAAGAATGCTTCGTCAACAAGAGTCGTTTATAATGCGCGATGCACTCCATGCACCCTGTGGTTTGATTAGAGAAACGTGCACTTGAACTCTTCCAACATGCTTACACTTGCTGTCAGGTTGTTCGTCGAGCAGTTCCTGGATTGCCACGATTTCCCTCTCTAGCAGTTCTTTGCTACCGTCTACAGTATCTGCTTTTTAGTTCCAGAAACGCGTTCAAGAGAAACTCAGATACCTGTTCCCACTAACCATCGATGGTACATCCAAACACTTTGGTCATTAGGATCCGTGTACATGGCATTCCGGAGCAATTCGAATTCTGTTACGACATCTTCTACAACACATCCGGAATTCAGATACTGTTCCTCTTACCTTCTTCCCTGGATTTCCCTTCATCCAGTTTCCCCTGTTTCCACAAGGACCCCAGGGTCTTCGATCGTTGATGCCAGGCTGAGAAGTTGGAGAAATTGGCCTCAATTTTACGAGATGTAAAAGCGAGCTCTGCATATTCCGGCCGAGGTGCGGGCATGCCTGCCAATACGTATCGCCTGTAGTCCCAAGCAAGGACTAGCAAAGCGGATCGTTAATATGGGAAGGAAATAGAACTGAACGGCCATTCATACAATTTCTCGGATCGGCGTCCAACATCTTCTCGACAACAAATAGCTCTTTATCCCAGGCACTCTGCTTCCACCCAACGAAGTCGCTCTCGGGCTTTTGTCCTGGGCCATTTGGGATGTTCTCGAGGCACCATCTTCGATGATTCCATATCCAGTAGACTTTGGGATGAGCCTTCAAAGCGGACATTGTCATGGCCAGATCATCCATGAGGAGATTTTTGATGTCTTCTTGGGAGCTGATTCAATTCCGAATGGTTAGATTAAGCGATGCAGCAGAACGAAACATACCCGTTCACAAACAGGCCATTAACGAGGATGTTCCGTCGGTAATTCCAAACTGTATAAAATTCGGGATTTACTTGAAGAAGTCGCGTTGTCAACTCAAACGCGTCGCGAGACCAGTCTTTTGCCTTCTTCTGTTAGGTGAGTGAGGTACATAAGCTTGGGCCGGCTGTAGATTGGGTGGACTGCGCACTTTTGCAAGAGTAGTCTGCTTGAGTTTGGTAAACTCCTCGATTTTGGATAGTTCACGACGTCTTCTGGCATCTCTCTCTTCCGCTGTTTGGCGAGTATATTTCACTCCGTGCTATAGAAGGGAGTTAGGGATAAGCAAGGCTACCAAACCCGACGCACCATGTTGGACGAATTCAAGTTGAGCTAGGCGCTGCCAGGGGGTGGTTGTAGTTTGTTTGTTTGGAAAGCCGATACGCCCAGTCAAGTCCCCTTCAAGTTGAACACCGTCTGCCAACAATGCCTTCCGTGGCAGAAAAGAGACTCTCAGTCGAGGAGCTCTCCTCTTACTTCCCCCTGACCTTCCCTGTACCATCCCCGACAGCCCACCCGGATCTCATTTCCACCCAAGACCTGCACCGCGAGGAGGACCTGTTACGGAATCCAACCTCTTTTCGAGCATGGTGGACCGCTATCAACGGCATGCGTGAAAGCTATGTCGCCCTCCAAAAAGCCGAAGCGAGCACATCAAAGCTTCCAGAAGAGATTTCGTCGACTCTCGGCCCCCTCGCGTCACCATCGGCGCGTTTATCCCTCCAGCGCCTGACGTACATCTACGAAGCGGCTCTTACACAATTCCCCAATTCCTTCAAACTCTGGAAGTCCTATCTGAACATGCGCATGTCGTTTGTTCTGGGAAGACTGGTTGTTAAAAAGCGTGCTGGGGGGAGGAAAAAGTTTCCAGAAATGAAGGACGCTCTGGAGGAGGCAACGGAGGAGCTGGAGGAGTGGGACACCCCTTTGGATCCAATCGTCGGCTGGGAAGAGTGGAGATCACTTATCGCGACTTTTGAACGCGCCCTGATGTGGCTTCCAAAGGTATGTTCGCGTTCACGTCACCCAACTAATTTGTGTGCTCATTTCTATTCTAGCTTCCACGTCTATGGTTAATGTACATCTCTGTATTCCTTCACCCTCGCTGCCCGTCCATTCTCTCTTATACACATGCAAGACGGACTTTTGACCGCTCCTTGAGAACACTACCACCATCATTACATTCGCGGATGTGGACCCAATACCTTCTATGGGCAGAAAGAAAGGGTGGAGAAACGACTGTTGCTGTCTATCGACGATATCTCGCAGTCGACCCCAGCTTGACAGAGCGGTTTACAAGCCTGTTGCTTTCCCCTACAAATTCAGCTCCTCGGCCTCTCGAAGCGGCCAAACTACTTTTATCATTAGCTAGAAAGGCCGCTAGAGGAGAATATTCAAGTCCTGAAGGCAAGAGTCCATACCAGTTGCTAGAAGACTGGATAGATGTCATTGAGAAGTTTCCGGAGGAGGTTGGCTTGGATGTTGACGAAACCATAGCGTCCAACGATGCTATTGCCAAAGAAGAAGCAGACGTTGAAGCTTCCAAAACTGAACCATCGGATATGGATCCAGCTTCTGCTACGGGTCAACTCATCAGGGTGGCAGGGCCTGCGGTTCCTGTTACCGCTGACGGGATCCCAACAGCACCGTACTCGGAAGACGAAGACCCCTCTAGTTCAAGGAAACTCAACATCGAACACATTGTGCGAAAGGATGGTCTGGCAGTATACAAAGACCAAGCTGGGCGACTATGGACAGGACTGGCCACCTATTGGATCAAACGAGCTGATTTTGACCGGGCTAAAGAGGTCTTTGAACAGGGCATGAAGAACGTCCTGACAGTTCGCGACTTTACACAGATATTTGATGCCTACGCCGAATTCCAGGAATCCCTGATCGGGGCTATGATGGAGAACCTGGCGGAGGAGGATGAAGAGGAAGCGGCTGAAACGGAGAAGGAGCTGGATGTGCGCATGCAGGAGTTTGAAGCTCTGGCTGATCGACGGCCGTTCCTCGCAAACGACGTCATGCTACGGCGGAACCCCAATGATGTTCAAGAATGGGAAAAGCGAGTCGCACTGTGGGGCGACAACGACGATGAGGTATAGTCCATAAGCTTGTGATACGCATAAATGGATCCTCTAACGAGAATCTAGGTCGTGAAAACATATACTAAGGCATTGGAAACCGTCAATGCCCGTAAAGCGACCGCGAATTTGCACCGACTCTATGTCAACTTTGCAAAGTTCTACGAAGAAGGCGGCGTTGCTGGTCAAGCCGAGCCAAATCTCGACAGCGCACGTAAGATATTGGAAAAGGCCACAAAAGTAAACTTCAAGGCGGTGGAGGATCTTGCCGAAATCTGGTGTGAATGGTCTGAAATGGAATTGCGCCATGAGTATGTTCTAGTTCTCGTGGCTTTGAAATTTATGCTGATTGTACCTGTAGTAATTACGACGAGGCAATACGCGTCATGCAGAGGGCTGCTGCCATCCCTAAGAACATCAAAGTCAATTATCATGATCATGTTTGTACTCTCTGGTTTATATCTTGACCTCAAAACTGACGACTGTATTAGTCTTTGTCCGCGCAAGCCCGCCTCTTCAAGTCTTTAAAACTGTGGTCCTTCTATGTTGACCTGGAGGAATCCATTGGTTCCGTTCAATCGGCCAAAGCTGTTTATGACAAGATCCTCGAACTCCGTATTGCAAATGCCCAGATCATCATAAACTACGCCGCATTCTTGGAGGAGAACGACTACTTCGAGGATAGCTTCAAGGTATATACATTCGATATCGCTATATTCCAAATTTTCAAACACAATTATCAGGTATATGAAAGAGGAGTCGAACTCTTCACATTTCCTGTTTCTTTCGAGATTTGGAACATTTATCTTTCCAAGTTCGTCAAGCGATATGTGAGCAATTTTTGAGCGTTTATTTGTTGCGATGCAACCCTAATATATTATATTACGCAGGGTGGCTCCAAACTAGAGCGTGGGCGAGATCTGTTTGAGCAGGCTCTCGAAAAATGTCCACCCAAGTCGTGCAAGCCTTTGTTCCTCATGTACGCACAACTCGAGGAAGATTTCGGTCTCGCCAAACGTTCGATGGCGATCTATGAACGGGCCACCCAAGTTGTCTCTGATGAGGACAAGTTCGAGGCAAGACCGTTTCCCAATATTCTAAGAAGCTTGACTCATACCACCTTTATAGATGTTCTCAATTTACATCGCGAAGGCGACTGGGAACTTTGGCCTTCCAGCGACCCGACCCATTTATGAACGGGCCTTGGAAGGTAAATACTCTAATTCATTTTTCGGGTTTACATATTCTTCCTTACACTGTCCATCACCAGTTCTGCCAGATCGCCAAACTGCGGAAATGTGTCTCCGTTTCGCAACCCTGGAACGCAAGCTTGGGGAAATCGACAGAGCACGCGCCATCTACGCTCATGCCTCTCAATTCTGTGATCCTCGTGTCAACCCTGGTTTCTGGAGTGAATGGAACACGTTCGAGATTGAAACCGGTTCGGAGGATACATTCAGAGAGATGTTGCGGATTAAGCGAAGTGTTCAGGCCCAATTCAATACGGAAGCCAGTTATCTTGCTGCGCAAACCATTAGCGCTAGGCAAGGTTCGAAGAAGGTGGACGACAGCAGCAACGACCTTCAGGACGCCATGGCTGCTGCCGAGAAGCAGGCTTACACTGGAGCCAACGGCCCAGCCTTCGTTGCCGCGAAAAAGTCTGGAAGCGATCAGGGTACGCAGAATGAAGAAGCGCCAGCAACGACGAATGCGGATGAAATTCAGATCTCTGACGATGAAGATATGTAAAAGGGGGTTATATGTATGTGCTGTACATTGATTTGTTGTAGAACCATTATCATTATGCACGACCCCATCGCTCAACTTCAGCCTCACAGATGTCTTCCCAAACGTCAGCCCACCCCACACCCTCTAGCCAAGGCTGCTCCACCCATTTGTTGATTACTTCGCGAGACTTTTCAAATCCGATCGAATGCTTGCGAAGCTTGTCCACTAACTCGATATGCAATGTCATCGATCGGTGATACGGCCTTAGTATCTCTGGGACACGGGTAACTGGACCGGAATGTTTAATTTATTTATCGGGGGAAGGAACGAAACAAACGTTTACCGAAAGCTTCCAAGGACCAAGTGACCCATAATGGCTCTTCGTGCACCCACTTCCAACCCTTCACTTTGTGGGCATCGATGAGAACCAATTCCAAGTTTTCAATGACATTGTTCAGTCTTTGAAACTGCTTTTTCTGGCCAGAAATTAAGAATCAGAACAAATCCTGACGCGCGATCCGTACCAGTTTACTGAGAACTGTATCCAGCTTTGCGATGCAATCATCCATTATCGCTAATTTGGGTCCCACTAACCGAGTTCTGGGAGCTTTATCGGATAGCAACTTCAAAGCATTACTGAAAAGATCATTCACGGTTGATCAACTGGCCGAAAAGCGCGTACTCTAAGTCTGTTCGCGTGTCAACAAGCTCGCGGGCTGCTTTTAACCCGTCTATTAAAACGAGATCATCCCATGTCTCAGAGATCGAGCGAAGCTCCTGCAACAAAGTTCTTGTCTTGCGATGAAAGGTGGATTCGGTTTGACGTGAAGGGGATGCGGGGGAGTTGGGCTGCTTGTGAAATGCTGGCGATGAAGTAGGCGTGGAAGGACCTCGGAAGGATGCAAGTCTGCTGCTCATTGTGCAGGAGGTCGAAGATAGACAGCTTGTTTGGCAACACCAAATATGATCCAAGAATATATTTTTTGACTGCACTCTTTTATATCATGGCTCGCAAACGCAAAAACAGGACGCATCTCAAGGATGACAATGCCAAGGAAGCAACTGCGAGCAATGTTCCCAAATCCATTATCATCAAACACGGTCAAGTCGGCCATTCACTCGCGCAACTCGTCCGGGATACACGCAAAGTCATGGAGCCCAATACAGCGTCCCGTCTCAAGGCTAGAAAAAAAGTTCAACCATTCATATGTGTTCTGACTTGTATATTTTGTCCAGGAAAGATCTAGAAATAAACTAAAGGACTTTCTTACCATGGGACCGGCTTTGCAGGTCACTCACCTACTCGCCTTCACATTGACAGCCCTGGCACCCTCTCTGCGAATTGTTCGGCTATCAGACGGTCCAACACTCAGCTTTCGAGTGGAAAGATATAGCTTGATGAAAGATGTACTTAACACGTCGAAAAGAGCACGAAGTGTAGGAATGGAATACCTCAGTCCTCCCCTCGTATGTTTCGATCTCTCAAAATACGATTCCGGCTGAATCTGTTTACTAGCTCGTTCTTGCATCTTTCCCCCCACCTTCTCCCACAACTCCGCCGCACCTGCCGCTTCTCGTGAAATCTTTCCAATCCCTATTTCCCTCGCTTTCACCCCATACGCTAAGTCTATCCTCGGCACGGCGAGTTGTCCTGATATCGTATAATGCGGAACGCGGTACAGTTGATTTCCGTCATTATATCATCAAGGTTAAGCCATATGGGGTGTCGAAACGTGTCCGCCGAGTGCTGGAAGGCGCTACGCATTCATCTTCGAAGAGCATATCTGGAGTGCTCGACCTAGGGAACGAAAAAGATGTTGCGGACTTCTTACTCAGGAAGAGAGGAGAACCGGGACCTGAAGGGGGGTATGAAAGTGCTGCTTCATCAGCGGAAAGCATAGCGGGAGACGATGGCGA
Organism: Galerina marginata; assembly: GCA_023014335.1. Lineage (NCBI taxonomy): Eukaryota > Fungi > Basidiomycota > Agaricomycetes > Agaricales > Galerinaceae > Galerina > Galerina marginata. Next base: position 312,290 of record JAECYW010000007.1, on the reverse strand, counting down.
CGCCGTCGATTTGGCCGAGGACTACGTCGGCAGAAATAACAAGAAAGGCCAAAGAAGAGCGGTCAGGCTGGACGAAGTGGGTCCTCGGATGGAATTACGCTTAATCAAAATCACGGAAGGGGTCCCAGGGAAAGAAGGAGCGGTAATGTATCATGAATACGGTGAATTTTAAACCCCTTATGGTTTCTATTTGAAACGTCATTGACAACGGCAATACAGTGAAAAAATCCAAAAAGGAGATCGCAGCTCAGAAAGCTGAACATGCTGCAAAAGCAAAGCTGAAGAAGGAGAGAAGAGAAGAGCAGGAGAGGAATATCCAGCGGAAGGCGATAGGAAAAGCTGACGCTGAAGAAATGGATGACGAGGCCAGTGAAGACGAAAACGACGACGGAATTGGGATGTGGGACGAAGAAGAAGACATCAGTGACGGGGAAGATAAGGAACCAGGTTCTGATGACGAAAGTTCAGAAGACGAGCGACTGGCCAAAAAGGTGAAAATCAGGGAGAAGCGCAGGGAGAAACGTTAGTTGCCACTTTCTTGGATTGTCGCTTGATGATGCATGCAATTATATACCGTGAAGCTCTGGCGACATCTATAAGAACAAATGGGTAAATAATTTATGATGACCAAGGCCATAAGTTTTCTAATCTCATCCTAATCCCTTCCCAATTATCAAGTGCAGGTCTAACATCAAGATAGAAAGAAAGTTGCTCTTGAGATGATCCACCACTACGACCTGTATAAAAGTCGATTATATACCGTATGTGAGTGCCGCATCGGTCCACTACCCAATCGTGGCGGTCAAAAGGAGCAGCATATCTGTCATAGGTGTCAATGCGTACGACGAAACTGTGACTGAAGACCACACACCCAAGAAGCATGTTCCATCGCGCCTTGGGACTTTTTTCACTCGGTTTCCCTTTGAAATTGACGAGCTTCACTCCGCCACAAGTCCCACCACCCCTTCCAGCCTCCCATTTCAGAATTTCATGCCATGCACGCTCGTTGACGGCGTTATGGATCGGAACGATTGTCTTCATGTCCGCGGCCTGAGGGTTATGGTTCTTGCGTGCCATGGCTGCAAAAAATTGTTCTTCGGAGGGGTATACCCATTTCTCATCATTTGGTTTGGGAATGGAGGAGGTCTCGCGTTCTCGTGAAAGGGCAGCGGGAGATCTCGCTTCAGACGACATGAAGCGGCTCCAGGTGGAGCGTGTCGTATGGTTAACAGGACATGATTCCTGGCCAGCTGGTTGCACGGGGGCACTGTGGTCGACTGGGCATCTATCTGCGGTCGTGGTCGTCGCTCCCGACATCGTTGCTCGCTAAATATTTTATTTTTGACAGCCCGCAATGGTGTTTTCAAATTACGTAATAACCATCCCTGGGATAAATTTAGCTCTCACACAACCGCGGTACGCGAGGTGCTCTTTCCCCACCGGCAAGTCGTTGTTTCCAGCCCGGTTAACTCGACTCTATAAAGCACCATGCCCCGGATATTGTTTGCCACATTCTTCATCCGGACCAATGCCTTCCTCGCAGCCTGTCTTTTCGACCCCACTTACTCGCCTGTTCAAGATTAACCACCCGGTGATGCTTGCAGGGTATGTCGTCTCGTGGTGTCATCTCCAACTCGATCATCACTGATTCACCATGTTGTTATTCAGAATGAACGTCGCCGCTGGTCCGAAACTCGCGGCGGCTGTAACCAACGCAGGTTGGTTTACGTGCATCTAGCGTTTTATGAACTCTTTGATACACTTCGTTGTAGGTGGTATCGGTGTTATTGGCGGCGTTCGTCAAAGTCCCAAGTTCCTTCAGGGATCTATTAACGAGCTCAAAAGCCACCTGGAAGATAAGAATGCCCCTTTCGGTGTTGATCTCCTCATTCCTCAAATCGGCGGAAACGCGCGAAAGACCAATGTATGTACATGCTCCCCGTATTTCGTATTTCAAGTTATAATGTCCGTTCTAGAAAGATTACACCTCCGGCCAATTGCCAGAACTTATTGACGTCGTTATTAAGGGCGGAGCCTCGTTATTTGTATGCGCAGTTGGCGTCCCGCCTAAATGGGCCGTAGACAAACTCCACGCTGCTGGAATCCCCGTTATGAAGTAACCTCTAATATCTCTACGATATGGACCTAGTCTGACCAGGGGTATTCGCAGCATGATTGGCCATCCCAAGGTACATGAACTCCTTTGACGCAGTAAACGGCTGCTCATGTTCCATGATGATGTAGCATGTCCCCAAAGCACTTGCTCAAGGCAAGCTACCGTCCCCTTTGTCCGGCGGTTTACACGGCCTCACCCCTATAATTTAGGTGTAGATATCATTTGTGCACAGGGCGGTGAAGGTGGTGGGCACACAGGCGATACTGCCTTCTCCATTTTGATCCCAGCGGTCGTCGACCTCTGCAAAGATGCTAAGAGCCCCTTGACCGGTGAACCCGTAATTGTCGTGGCCGCCGGAGGTATCGCCGACGGCCGCGGTTTAGCTGCCTCGCTTTCGTAGGTGTTAATCATCAATGTGCTGGTGCCAATATACTGAATCGTCTCAGATACGGCGCTTCAGGTGTTTGGGTTGGTACCCGATTCGTTGCCAGCGTGGAAGCCGGTGCTCCAAAAAAACACAAGGAGCTAGTCGTTAGTGCAGGATATGACGATGTTATCCGTACTTTGATCTATTCTGGTCGACCAATGAGTGTGCGCAAAACACCTTATGTGCAAGAATGGTATGCTTCCATGCTGTTGTTTTTGGTTTCTGTTCACTTAGTTCACCTCTAGGGAGACGAAGAGGAGTGCAGAAATTCAAGGATTGATTTCTCAGGGAAAAGTACCTCATGACGTCGAACTACAAAATCACCCAGAAAAATCGGTTCAGGGCCTGTCATGTCCGTTTCTTTCTATATAAGTGTGTCCGTCTCTTATTTGACCTTCAGGGCTCATGGGACGAGTTGCTGGATCAATTCATGACATTAAACCTGCAAAGGAAATGTAAGTCACAAAGACTGAGATCTATCTAGCGCTTTCTGACCCAGCGGCAGTGTCGACGAACTCGTGAATACTGCTGCCAAGAGCCTGAACTCCGCAACCTCACTTCAAATTGCCAAAGCGAAGCTGTAATTTTTGATATCATATAATCACATTGGATCTATCAGATGGAGCGATATTGCTATTAAATAATTCAAGGTTGTCTTCTATTCTAGCACTCTAAAGGGGTGAAAATCATGTTATTCGCCGGCTTACGCCAATCGCCCATACACATCTCACAGTGGCTCACTTCCTCCAAAAAGGCGAAGGATATTCCATGACTTGTTTATTTATCCACCTCTACGTGTTGTTATCTGACGTCTTGCATCCACTAGCACATTAAATATCTTCCATCAGCTCTGCCAGCTCCCGTTCTTCCTCATCTGTAAGGGTAGAAAGCGATGCGGGCTTTGGATCTGGCAGGGGATCCTGGGTATTCTTTGGAGGCGGAGGCGGATTTAACAATTCTGCGAAAAGCAAGTTGACACGACAAAATACAAAAATGGGAAGCTGAAGAACCGACCGCTCAGTTTCCACTTGCGAATCGTCTTGTCAAGGCTCGCCGTCACAATCCACGGCTCGATGCGAGTCTTACCGTCTTCGCCTATGGACTTCCGCATCCACAGTCTGATGGCAATGATATCGTGCCAGTGTGCGTCTACTTCGCCGAGAAGTTCCGGTTCATCAAGCTCGGATATGTCATATGTTCTAAGGACATCGCCGGCGGCTGTTATGAGGTAGGGTTCACCAATGTCTGTCAGCGACAGCGGCAGAATAGCGCGAACGGCGACAGGATGAGTCAGTGGTTTTGGGGCTTTTGTTTTCTCCGTCGAATCAGGCAACTTAACAGGCAATACTCGGACTGTATCGTCGGCAGAGGCTACGGGAGAATGAGCTCAACTCTTATTTGATCCGTCAAGTATAATGGAAATACCTGTCCACAGCTCGCCGTTCGCGTATATGAGCTCGTTAATCCTTGTCCTGTGATGATCGATCGTGTCTTTGAGGGCAGCAGTCCATCGGGTAGATGGACTAGAGTCCTTCTGCAGGTCCCAAGCTTTAATGATCCCCATTGTGTCACCCGTGAAAAGGATGGCCGAATGATCCGAGAGAGGTTGGCCGTCCAGACATTCCACTGGTCGCGTGTGCGATGAAATCGACCCGATGTTCTTCAGCGGGTCTGGGCTTTCTGGCTGCGAGATGTCCCTGGAGAATCATTCATCAAGGCTAATATTGTATGAGTAGGTAAGGTGTAGATAGCTCACCAGAATCGCACTATTTTATCGGAGCTGCCAGAGACCAGCAACCGAAGAGTCGGGAAAACATGGAAACTCTTCACGAAGTCGGCATGCGCATTCGGGGTACATGATATCTGCTCTTTGGTCTGTTGAAAAAAAATTTAGTAGGTGAATTGGCACCTCATTCTGCGGAGTCGGACATACGAACGTGTCCCAGAGTCTAATTGACTAAACAGACAATTCAGTGCAGTTCTCGAGGAGCAGTTGGAAGGCAAGATACGTTGTCCCAAGAACCCGTAATGAGGATCTCCTTGTCTCCGGACCCAGGGGTTCTATCGCAGAATGCAAGGCTAGTGACAGGTCCAGTATGGCCTTTGTAAAGCTGCAAAGTTTTCCCTGACTTTGACCCCTCAAACCGTCAGTACTTGTACGCGACTTGGAGTTTAACAAAGGAACTGACCTGTAGATCGAGCTTCCGTACCACTGTCGTGTTCTCCGCAATCCAAGCAACGCCATCCTTGATTTCTATCGCCAATGCTTTTCCCGGGAGCTCAATTGGTTCACCGAGTGTTTTGGTTCTTTCCGCCTTCAGTTTCCTTGCCTGTGGTCGGATATGTTTGATGAGCCTTTAGGAGTGCAAGTAATTGGGGCGTACCTGTTCAATGGCAAGCTGCGCCTCGGTAACGATGAAGTTATCAGTGCTCATATTTCAATCAAGAAATGTGAGAAACAGTTTCAAGTGCAAGGAGAAATCCTTTCACGACGCGTCTCCTTTTATAAACATTGCTCGGGCTTAGGGGATTGTAGGTGATCTGATGACGAGAACACGATTCGCCTCCGCGGGTATTGCTGGCTAATTAACTGATTCGAAGTGATTCGAGGAAAAGACATATATCAACTCAGATTTACGGTCCCGCGTTCGAAGTTTCGAACACACCTACAGCCGTGTTACTTTCATTAATATATAAGGGTTTGTACATGAACTACTACTAAGTAGCCTTGTAGAGATTTTGAGTCATTCGCCTATAGCAGGGGAATAATTTATTCAGAGGTCTCCTCAGTAAGGACGTGCTAAGTGTCGGCTCTAAAAGGTATGTCCATAGCAGGACTTTGTACGTAGATAGGAATACACGAGCTAAATGGATAGCAACCAGGACACAAAAAAGGGTGGATATCGATGAGGCTACATCAGAAGAGGGACGCGGAGCGTATAGAAAAACAAGACAAGAAACGACGGCCAGGACAGCAGGAGTATATACACTGTGGGGTACGGCGAGATCTGAGAGAATGAAGACAAGTAGCAAATATAGTGGGTGACGGAACCGGAGCAGAAAGGATACAGCGGGCCAGATGTGAAATCTGGAATTGCGTAGAGGGTAGTGTATTAGAGAAGTGGTGAGATAGTGTTGGTGATACAGTTCTGGGGATATATATCGATGCTTTGAGGAGCAGATTAAAATCCAGAAGGAGTTGTGACATTGGAAACAGAGCCAAAAAAAAATTGAACGAATGTTGGGTTTGGTGGTTGCAACCAAAGTCGACTGTACAAGCAATTAGAAAGGCGGAAGGAGAGTGGCAGCAGCGAATGCTTAGAATTCAAGGAACTGGTAAGCAATGGGGTCGAATCGTTGTTGGAACGTAGAGTTGCGTTCCTGACTAGTGAGACCCGGGATTTCATCCGATGGAGGAAGGGGGAGGTGCAAGAAATGACGAGTGTCGTCGACAGAGGAGGTTCGAGGGATGATGGGAGCCTGTGGAGGAAGGGGGTGAGAATTGGATCATTATCGAAGGACAGGGGTCAGAAAGCCAACTCACATTAATTTCCCGACGTTCGAGAGCGTCCCAATCAACCCCTCTGAACCATGGATGGTCAAGGATATCCTGAGGACCACCGATCATATTACCAAGACGCTTGGTACGATCTGGGTTCAAGAATGCCTTGATGAGGTCCCGAGAAAGGCGATCCATGCTTCTTGGCCAGTGGATATGGCCACTCAAAACCTTTTCATATATTCCATATGGAGACTCGTCGAAGAAAGGCGGGTAGCCCACGAGCATCTCGTAGCAAAGGACACCACAGGCCCACCAGTCAGCGGCTTTTCCGTGACCGTCAGATTGAATAATTTCTGGGGCCAGGTACTCTGGAGTGCCACAGAGGGTCCACGTACGGTCGTCGACAATCTTCGCGAAGCCGAAATCTGTAAGACGAAGATAGCCACGAGAGTCGAGGAGGAGATTCTCGGGCTTGAGATCGCGGTAGATTATGTTAAAGGAGTGTAGGTATTTCAGAGCAAGAATGATAGTGGCAAGGTAAAACCGAGTAACATCTGGAGTAAAGCGCTGTGCTCTACGCAGGTGGGTGAAAAGCTCACCACCTGGGACGTAGGACATGAGCATGTAGACATTGAGACTGTCTTGGAAGGTAGCAAAGAGATCGACGACAAAGGGATGATGGACGCGAGAGAGAATGTATCGCTCTGCATTGACGTGTTCTACCTGACGCAGGCGAACGATTTCAGTTTTGCGAAGGACTTTCATGGCAAAGTAGCTTTGAGTGCCAGGTTGTGAGGCAGAACTTCGATGGCGAACTAGGAGGACCTTGGCAAATGTGCCGGTGCCTGCAGACGAGAGGAGAAAAAATCAGAAAAAAGGAGGCGTATAGATGCGAGTGGCGTACCCAAAGTTCCGCGCACTTCAAAGTCTGAGAGCTTTATCCCTGAACGCTGCAGGTGCACCTTTTCGTCTTCCAGGAGGCGCTGGGGCTGAGAAAGGGGGTGGATGGGAGAATCGGCCTCGACCGTGTCTGTATCGACATCCATGAGGTCGGAAGTGGAAATTTGCGAAAGTTCGTCCGGGCTCTTTATTTGAAGAATGGGATTTGATTCTGAAGCGATCGGGAGACATTGGTCGTCGGGAATGATGGAATCAGAGTCTTGGCCAGGTTTGGGGGACAATGGCGGGGTGAGTGGGGCATCTGTGCAGACGACCTGGGGCTGGTGGTAGGTGCGGGGGAAGTTGTCTGCGACGGCGGCGGCGGGGAGGGAGAGGGCGCGGGGGACGATTAGGGCTGGGGAAGGCATAGGGGATAAATTAGAGGAGATGGGGGCGCACTGCGCTGGTGGTGAGTGCCGGATGCCAGTTGCCATCCGTTTAAACCACCACACCGATCCATGTCACATCAGGTCACAACAGTTTCTTGGTGATCATCAATTTATTCTACACATCAAACGCGAACGACCCCAGCCCATACAGGTCCATCACCGTTCTCACTCGTCCGCCTTCTCCTGCCCCCGCAGCAACATACAGCGGCACAAAGTGCTCTTCGCGAGGGTGCGATGCCCGGAACCCTGCGTGACCCGTCAAATCAATCATTTTCTGTTTGCGCTCCTCTGTCTGTGGGATAATTTAGCCTCATACATCTTTATTGCGTCGGTCACTCACTGATTCAACCGCCATCGCTTCGTGGATCGCCTCGTCAAACTCCTTGTGCACAGCACGTGCCGTGTCCGCAGACAGTGATGCCCTATCTCTCAGGTTGTGAGCCGTCAGGCCGCCTGAAAGTATCAAGATGCCCTCTTCCCTGATAACCACTGACTTTAGTCCCAAGGCGACACCTGCCAGGCCATGGATACCCACCTCAGTTGCGCCACAGCTTTGCCCACCTGCCAATTCTTCTCGGGATCCAGGCTTGAGTCGATCGACACTTGGACAATAGGAATGTCCATGAACTCCTCGCCAAACATTTTTTGGAACGGTACAAAGACACCGTGGTCTAACCCCGGGCCTGGAAACCCGCGGCCATCTTCACCACGACTTTCCTTCACTGTCGTTGTTTTTGCCTTTTGTCCTGCCTTTCAAAGAGCCAAGTTAATCGGTGTGTCGTCTGTGTCAAAGAAGACTTGCTCCACATTTTTGTACAAGTCCACTATGCGTTGCGCCAACTTGGAATCCCCTTTCGATTTGAATTTCAGTTGATAAAGTTCGGGAGGGAACCCATAATAGTCCATCAAGAGTGGGTTTTCAGGATAATCCGTAACTGACGTTTTATGACATGAATATTCATAAAATACACCTGTGAGGCAACTTGCCAATGCGTTCCCCAGCAGTTTCCCAGTGCGCGCTAAATACGACGATGCCTTTGGGCTTGTACTTCTTCAACAAGGTTGGGCCAAATTCCGATAAAAAATTGGCCAAAGGTCCGTTTGGTCCATGGTACGCCATCGCTCCCAAGGTCTCGGAAGATGGGAATGCCAACATCGGAGAGCCATGAGCGAAGAAGAAGGCGGGTATTTTTTCCGGCGAGGAAGGTAGGGCTTGGAGGGCTTGTTGCCAGGATGAAGAAGCGAACGACATGTCAATTCCGGTAGAAGCACGAGAAAAGGAGAAAGCCTTTGAAACCGATTTTATTCCTGCACGAAATGTCGAGGCTGACAGATTGAGACCGTAGTAAGAGAGAAAGCAAGGTGATGAGAATGAACTGCAAAGGCCGTAACATGAGTTATCTACGCTCATTGCCAATTGATCTTTGCAAGCAAGGCATGCTGAGTCATTCCGATGACGAGAAGCAGGCCTAAAGAGGCACTGAGTATAAATAGTCGTGGGAACCAAGTTGTCCACTGATTGTGGCAGGCGTCACTGGTCGAGTCTGACTCTCTTGCATCATGGCAAACCGCGTTGGAGGTTGGCTACAGGGAAAGACTGTGCGCAAAGGCGGCGCGCTATCTTCAAATTCACATACCCGCTCCTCCACTCCCCAAGTCCAAAGTACATCAACAACCATCTTTGGCGGTGGTGTTAAAGATGCATCTGGGAGGACTTCAGAATACTTCGTGTGTCCAATTCCTCCCTCTTTTACTGTACTATGTTCATATGTTGCATTCAAGTCTATGGATGATCAGTGTCCTGTTTGCAAGAGCGACAGGTACTTGAATCCCAAACTACGCCTCCTTGTCAGTTCCTGCTACCATAAAATGTATGCATTTACTCATTGTCCTGCTTTGTCTTCTATTCATTTGTGCAAGGTGCGAGTCGTGTATAGACCGACTCTTCACTCTAGGACCAGCCCCCTGTCCTATCTGCAATAAGGTCCTAAGGAAGTTGGCATTTACGCCTCAAACATTCGAGGATTTAAGCGTGGAGAAGGAAGTCGCTGTGCGGAGACGAATAGCGAAAGAGTGCGTCCTGGACACGAACGCGGGTCTCTCTCTGTGCTAATTTATGATTCCAGATTTAATAAGCGTCGAGACGACTTCCCTGACCTCCGTTCGTATAATGACTATTTGGAGGAGGTGGAAGATATTAGTGGGTTCCACCTCATCTATCATCATGCATAAGTCTCATATTTTGCGCAGCGTTCAACCTCATTAACGAAATAGACCTACCGCAAACAGAGGCCAGGATAGCTGCATACCGTGCCGAGAATGCTGCCCTCATTGAGCTCAATATCCAGCGTGAGGAAGCGTACGCGCAAACTCTTCGCGAACAAGAGGAGGCAGAACGACGTGAACGCGAATTGCGCGCTTCTCAGCTGCGTCGGGAAGAGGAGGAGGAAAGAGAGGAGCGCGAGAAAGACAAGCGCGAGATCATCGACAAGCTCGAGACTAGTGACAAGGACGCTACGAAGCTTATTGCAAAAAGTAGAGCCAACGCACTTCGCCGGTCCTCGGCTCGCGCTGCATCGACCACTGTCATTCAGAGCAATGCTAAGCTCTTACGGACGAGGGCTGCGACTGATATACCCGACGTACCTCATGTTCCCTTCAACGACAATTACTACGGGTATGATGATAAATACGAGGTGAGCCTGAACGGTTATGAAGACTTCTTCAGCGAGGCTGTAAGAAGAGACCGAGAGGGCATCATGCGAGCTGGAGGGTACAAAGTCGAAGAAGCTTGGGACAGAGCTCTGAGGTATGCTGTGACAAGCCTTGACTTGCCACCTCTTGTAGGCCTTGTTGGGGCGGCGGAGTCTTTACCCGCCACAGATGCATCTGGAGATGTGATTATGGCAATGGGTTGAAGACCTTGAGGTTACTTATGTGGAAAGTTATTTCATTCTTGTCATCAATTATAATGTTGTAATTTGTTATACGTCATACATGTAGAATTCCAGAATTCCCAGCGCAGGTAAACCATTATACGGGGAGATTATGAAGGAGCTTATAACGGTGTTTTAGGATATCTTGGTGCTCCTCACTTCTTTCCGCTGCATCCTTTCGTAGTCAGTCAAAGGTGCAGTCATTGGGAAGTAGAGGATCTGGTATTCCTTCTTCTTGCTAAAACCCAATGTGAGCATTCACGAGCAAATTTTGCACATAGACGAGGAGACAAACCTCAGGTTCTTTGGTTCCAGACGGAACTTCTTGACCATGGTATAGAAATCCGGCTCTTTGCCTTCACGACTCGTATTCTCCAGGGACAGCCCGTTCTTTAAAGGCGAAAGTGGTTTATGTGATGATTGTTTACCTGCTTTCTCTGGTGTAGAAGACAAAGTGCCAGACCGTTTGCGCTTCAGGGACCCCGAGGTATCTTGCCCAGATGTTCCTTGGTTTAACGCAGATGACGAGTCTTTTGCGCACGATGAGCATCTTAAAAAGGAAAATGGAAGAGAAAAAAGTCACCTTGCCGCGATGCAAGAGAATACTCAGCAATTGCTGCATTGCGTATCTCCGAACTTGGTTTACTATTGTTGTAACATATCGCATTATTAGAACCTTGTGTTTGCAAAGAGGCAAGGACACCATACTGTGAAGGGTCAAATACCAAAAGACTGGTTAGCCCGTTCTTGTCAACTTCGTACCCCACAACGGTCCTTGAATGGCCGTCATGTTGTAAAATGAGTGGCATCTTGTCGGTAGATATTACAGGGGAAACCTTGAGAAACTCAAATGCGTTGGTTGGTTTCTCCTGCGCTTGCTTTGGCGTAAAGTAGTTAATCACCCAGTTGATGACCAGGTCTGAAGCTTTAACTTGAGATCTGTCAGACATGACGACGAGCGGGTTTCGAGTCGAGTAAGCATACCCTGCGGTTGCTTTCTAAGGTCAAAATCAACCAGTTCGGCACTAAAAAAAGGGGGTCACTGAAAGTGGGACGAGATCGCATGGTTGCAGTACTAACGGAATCCCTCTAAAAACAAAAGCAACCCATAGATCTGCAGGGGATTTAGTTCGATAACCTATTCATGGTTTAACATGGCCAACCAGAGGTTCCAATCCACTTGCGCGTCTTGATTAATTTCTTCAGTTCTTCTCGACCTTCATGATCAAAACCTGGTCTGGGCTTCAGCAATGGGGACCACGATAGCAGGAGGAGGCAGATACCTGCTCCCCAAGCAGCTTCTATCCAAACTTGTAAATTCCGAATGCCAGGAGAAATGGGCGAATCCAGAAGGGGGAAGTATAATGGTTGTTTCTCTTGAGTCATAAGCCCTGCACATGCCATTAGGAAATTACGATACCTGGATTAAAAGACATTCAACAGTGTAAACAAGCATAAAACAGTTAGCGAATAACCATACCCGCATCCCCAGCTCGCATCCCAAGACTCGCGATTGACATGTACTGCGTTATCATGGCAAAGGGCGGCTTTGCGAATGGATCCGCGAGCATGGGCTTTGATTAGGCCCTTCCGTAAGAAGGGTACCAATCCTGGACTTGGGTAAATATACATTGAAGCAGGTAACCGGAGGAGATGTACCAGGCGTAAAGCTCGACGGAGGCGGTTTATCCTGCGCAGCATACCAAAAAACATCGGTCTCATTCATACATGGGAACGTGATTTTCTTTGAGCTGGTAGCCGACGCGTCTGAACGATAGCCCAACACTTTCGAAGCGTCGGTGATAGAATCCAGAATAATTGGCTTGGTCTGGGATCCTAAGTGGCGAGATATAAAAAGTGACACTCAAGTTAAAAGGGAACGTGTTGACCTTCACCCGGTTTATCGAGGTCGTTGAGCAGGTGGTGTTCATAATGTGCTTCGCGCTCAGAGACAGAAAGGAAATCCAGGTCGGTAGTGCAGAACATGCATTGCATCATGGCTTCGGATGATGGGAGCATTCTATTGTATCTCCCGTTGGACGTTACAATTTCAAGATTGCATGAGAGTCTAGACGTCTAACCACCGCATCCAGTGAAGGGAAGGGGATGCGTATGAAAGCTTGTTCAGTGGCAAGAGAGACTTCCGAATCCTTGGCGTCGGTTTAATGGGTCATGTGACAATAAGGGAGATTCTCTGGACGCGCGTCCTGGAGGACTCAACTATCTCTCTTCTAAACTATGTCCAGGTCCTACGATCGCGGTACGACACCTTTTTACTTTACAAAAAACCCTACTTACAGAAAGGTGGACCTTAGCTCTTACCGTTTTCTCGCCTGACGGTCACTTGTTCCAGGTCAGACTCTACACATCTACCCGCGACTTCAACTACTAAACATCATACCTTGCCTCTTGCAGGTAGAGTACGCTCTCGAAGCAGTAAGAAAAGGAACTTGTGCTGTATGTTCTTCCGTCGAGATTATGGTTTTCTGAACCATTAAATCCTCTGGTGCAGGTTGGCGTACGAGGCAAAGATGTCGTGGTTCTTGGCGTCGAGAAGAAGTCAATCCTTCAACTTCAAGATCCCCGAACAGTCCGCAAAGTGGTTATGCTGGATGACCATATATGTCTTGCGTTTGCTGGTATAGCATTTTTAATCTGCCTTTGTCAATCATTTTACATTGGTCCAATAGGTTTAACAGCAGACGGAAGAGTCTTGATCGATAAAGCGCGCATAGAATGCCAAAGCCATCGTCTTACTGTTGAGGATCCCGTAACGGTCGAGTACATTACAAGGCATATTGCTGGAATTCAACAAGTACGCGTTTAAAACTCTGGCTTTCCATTTGTCTGACAAATATCCCAGAGGTATACACAGTCTGGCGGTGTTAGACCCTTCGGAATTTCGACCTTGATTGTCGGGTTTGACCCACATGACACGCAACCTCGGTTGTACCAGACTGAACCCAGTGGAATTTATAGTGCATGGAAGGTACGGTCCATATCTTAGTTCCCAATGGTTCCGCAATTGAGCAGATCACAAAGGCAAATGCTATTGGCCGATCTTCCAAAACCGTACGCGAGTTCCTGGAGAAAAACCATCGAGACGACATGACGCGAGAAGAAAGCATTAAATTAACAGTCAAGAGTTTACTAGAGGTGGTGCAAACAGGTGCCAAAAACATAGAAATCAGTGTGATGGAGAGCTATGGGAAAGTGACAGTGAGTCGTATAAGCGACCTTTTGAACACCTTACTCACGGGCCTGTAGAACCTGGAACTAACGGAAATTGAGGCGATCGTCGCGGAAATCGAGCGAGAAAAGGAAGCAGGTTTGTGGAATCTCCTCGTGTGTGAGTCACCACCGCTAATATTTATACATTCCAGAGGCGGAAAGGAAACGATCACGATTGGCTGCGACTGCTGCAGGACAGGCAGCTATGGCTCAACGCGCTGGAGAGTAAAATATCTGATCTATACCTACCCCCATGCTGTTGTACTGTACTTTGAATGAACAGATCCATCCCGTTAATTGCATTACCTCAGCCGATCTGGTCTTGTGATCGGAGACGTGTTATATCGGTCAAGTCGCGTCGGCAGTCATCATACACTGCGCTCTCTCTTTCTTCCTCTCATGTCGCAGTCATCTCACTTTCCAACGCCTGAGCTTCTGAAGCATGTATTGCTATCAGAAATCCTCGCCGTAACCTCGACCATGCGGAAGAACTCTCGATGGGCGTCATCTACTCTTGCCATGACCGTTAGGGATTCACCCGCTCTAGGCACAAACATGGGCCTCCGAATATCTTCCCCGGCTCACCGAACGCGTCTCTCTGGAAGAAGTACTATGGAAGCAGAGCTTATGGCAGGGTTCCTCGAACTCAAACGAGGCGTCAAGGATATGCATGGTGTGACAATCCGTTTCTTCTGGTTCGTATACTGTATGGTCTTACTCTACGATTAGATATTCGTCAGGCAGACCTACCGGACCTGCTTGCCCCTTTCTTTTCTATCCTTCGCTCGCCTCTGTCGACAGGACCTATTACATCGGCATCGCTCTCAGCCCTCCATAGTTTCTTCATCTGCGGCTTGATCTCTCCGGACTCGCGAGCCCTTGACGCGGCCTTGATAGAACTCAGCACTACTATCTCGCATTGTAAATTTGAAGCTAGCGACTCCTCCGGAGATGAAGTTGTGCTTCTCAAAATCATGACTGTCATCCAAGACTGCCTATGTGGATCTGTTGGGAGGGGTTTAGGAGACATCGAAGTTTGTGAAATGTTGGAAACAGTGTTGACAACTTGCTGTCAAATGCGATTAAGTGGTCTGTTTATTTTCTTCTTTCAAATATTTCGAAATTTACCGTGATTATAGAAACTCTGCGTCGGTCGGCGGAAACGACAATGCACACCCTTGTCAGAACTGTGTTCTCAAAGCTGTATACCCTTGAACCAGAGGAAGAGGAATCAAAACTAGTATCAGTGCTGGATGATGATGCAAATGAAGGGGAGCTCAGAATGTCTGTCACACCCAAGGATGAAACGCAACGAGTTTCCGTTGAAACGGAAACGGAACAAGTCGAGGAAACGAAGGCCCCGGAACAAGAGGCCGCTGGCCAAACACCTACATCTTTGTCTAACCGACCTGAATGTAAGTTATCAGTTATATTTAATCATTCGACTTTTCACATTCCCGGTTATAGATGGTCTCCCTTCAATCCTCGAGCTGCTGCGTGTCCTTGTCAACGTATTAGATCCGAATGATCAACAACATACCGATTCCACGCGTCTGATAGCCCTGGGCATTCTTAATGCAGCGTTTGAGGAATCGGGCTCAATTCTTGCACAGTTCCCATCCTTGAAAGCCATAGTTATTGACCCTGGGTGTAAATTCCTCTTTCAACTTGCGCGCTCGGAAAATAATTTGGTCCTCCACTGGGCTTTGCGAACCATCTCCACCATCCTGGATACGATGCGCAAGCATCTGAAACTGCAACAAGAGCTTTTTTTAACATTCACAATAGACCGACTAGCACCGCCTACAGTTAATCATCCTAAAGGCAGCACCCCTGGTCTTAGCTCCACAAAGTCTCGACCATATTCTCCCTCACAGCGCCCAGGGACACCAGCTGCAAACAGTCCATTGTTGGTGCCATCTGACAAATCAGATTCGGAGAGTACAACCTCGTCACCTTCAAGGCTTTTGGTCCCACCAGCCCGTGGGGAAACTCGAGACCTGATATTGGAAACCCTCAGTCACGTTGCTGGTCATCCCAGTTTTATGGTTGACCTCTATACCAATTATGATTGTGACATTAATTGCGAAAACATTTTTGAAAGGCTCGTCGATTTCCTGACAAAGGTTATTTTCCTCGATTTCCTATGATGTGTCGTCTTACCATCTTCCAGGCTGTGTATCCGTTACACAACATGGGTAGCATGGAATCACAGAGAAATGTGCAATATATTTGCCTTGAGCTTCTTCTTTCCTTTGTCAACGATATGGCTACTCGAGCCAATCAAGTCAGTTCCCATTGCAAGCTCATCTTTTCATGGTCTGATCATACTTATTTTCTGACTAGGATGCTTCTCCATGGCCTTTGGTGAAAATTTCTCAAACAGATCTCAGTTTGAAACTTTACTTAATTGAACCATAGGATTTTCCCATAGCGCAATCGCTCCTTCAGGCTAAATCGAAGAAGCAACTTATTCTAACTGGCGCGGCAAGATTTAATACAAAACCGAAAACAGGCTTAGCCTTTCTTGAAGAAAACAAGCTTATTTATGCCGATCTATCCCCCGAGGTCTCGAAGGCGCGCAGTCTTGCCATTTTCCTCAAAGGTTCCAGTAGAATCGACAAACGCCTTCTGGGTGACTTCCTTTCCAAGCCGGACAATCTGGAGCTCCTCAAACAATATATCAGTTTGTTTGATTTTAAAAGAGTATGGATTCCTTTACAATGACTTTCCCTTTTTTTACATACATATTTCCCAGAAACCGGTAGCAGAGGCGATGCGCGAACTTCTCGAAGCCTTTAGATTACCTGGCGAGGCACAGCAAATATCTCGAATTGCAGAAACATTCGCTGCAACATACTTCGCAGCCGATCCAGGTACTTGTTTCGTTCGTAGTGTATACGGACTAGCTAACCTTCCTCAAGCGGAGATCAAATCTGAAGATGCTACTCATGTGCTTGCATATTCTATAATAATGCTCAATACCGATCAGCACAATCCACAGATTAGAGTCAGTGTAGATGTCATCTCCTGAGATACACTGCTAACATTTCCATTAGAAAAGGATGACGATTGATGACTACAAGCGAAATCTTAGAGGAGTGAATGACGGATCTGACTTCTCCGCAGAGTTCCTGGTAAGACTGCAGTATCTTTTCTATGGGATGAACATGTTTTGAGTTGCAATACCTCGACAGCAAAGCATTTATGATTCTATCCGAAAACGAGAGATTATTATGCCCGAGGAACACACTGGACAACTCGGGTTCGAATATGCCTGGAAAGAACTGCTCGCCCGTTCGCGCCAGACAGGTTCATATTCTTGCCCTTTTCTTATTCCTACCTCATTAATGACATACATTATGCAGGGGAATACATGGTCTGCAACACGTCCGCCTTCGATCTCGAAATGTTCAAAACAGTTTGGAGACCCGTCATATCTGCAATTGCATATGCGTTCATCAGTTTCGAAGATGATTATATCATTCAACGCGCGATAGCAGGCTTTCGACAATGTGCAACCCTTGCAGGTCATTTCCATTTGCCTGATGTATTCGATTTCGTGGTTGTATCACTCTCCCAGGCGACCAGCTTATTATCGGATTCTCTGCCAACACATGTCCCTGTTTACCCTGTAATTGACGTCGAAGGGCAATCTGTGACCGTTTCCAGGTTGTCAGTGGAGTTTGGAACGAATTTCAGAGGACAGCTTGCCGCCGTTGTGCTCTTCAACATTGTCAACGGCAACGGCAATGCATTAAGAGAAGGATGGACGCAGGTACCATTCTTGTATTCCTCTAATGTGTTTGTTCTCACCATCCACGTTGCAGATTTTTGAAATGTTCCAGAACCTATTCCTACATTCCCTTCTGCCCACGAGGATGTTGCAAATGGAGGATTTCCTTGGCGGAGTTACCATGATCCCGCTTCGAGGAAGCCAGCCCTCAAAATCGCAAGTTCGAAGCGACGGCGGACTTTTGTCTGCCTTGTCTTCTTACTTAATGACGCCATACAGTTCCGACATGAGTGTCACCGATGCAACAGAAGCCGATGTCGAGAACACACTCTCAACAATTGACTGTATTACATCCTGTCGACTAGACGAGCTTTACAGTCAGATCATGTGAGTGCGTTTCTTTCCCTAGCATTGACCATTCATTTCAACGAGCATAGTCAACTTGAACCTGAGGCACTCGTAGCGGCCATTCGTGCTCTTGAGGCTCTTGCCCACGACAGAACAGTCACGAAGCTTAAGATCTACTCAGACGACGGTATTCCTTCGATTGACGACCAGCCTCCTCAGCTACCCTACGATCCTGCTTCCGTGTTCCTATTAGAGATCATGGTCAGCATTGCTAGTCAGGCACCTCAATATATCGAAGAGTTATGGTAAATTCGCGCACTTGTTCACGTTCTGTTATTTCGCTATTCTAAACGTTTTCTAGGCCGATTGTGTTTGAACATCTGTCCGCCCTTCTTTCCTCCTCCACGCAGTACAGCATACTATTGATCGAGAGAGCAATTGTGTGTCTCTTGCGGCTATGTCGAATATTGGCACAGAATGTAAGCCTGGTGACCCTATCTAGTCCGAATTATCTCACATAAAGCCAGCCCGTGCTAAGAGACCAAGTGTATGTCGCATTCGATTTGCTGGCTGGTTTGCCACCTGCCATTTCAAATTTGGTAGGAGAGCAAGTGATTGCTGGACTCATTTTGGTGATCCAAAAGCAGAAAGACATTATTCGGTATACACGCTTTAGTTCACCAATTTCCACCGAGTCTAATGACAGTGTCTTCCAGATCCCAAACAGAATGGAACCTTGTGTTCGCGCTAATACGCTCCACGATGCCCCATGCCGAAGCAGCGAGGATGTCCTTTGATCTCATTGAGACTCTAGCCGCCGAAGGACCAAACAACGCAGTGTCCCTCGATAACTTCTTTGGCTTGCTAACTATTTTGGACGACTTTGCGTCCTCCGCGGGCATGCTACAAGAGCAGCAGCAACACAAAGGCCGCCGTGCAGAGCCCTTATCTTCTTCCAAGTAGGTTCTTATTTTGTCAAGAGCATTCGTTTTTCTCGTATTTACTTTATTTGTATGAAGTTCGCCAATAATTGGTCGGGGGAAAAAAGCTGTCGATTTGTTACCACTGCTGCACAAAAAGCTATTGTCATTCTTGCAGGCATCACAGATTGATGAAAACCAAGGTGGATCCCATTCGTTCCCATCTGTATCATTTTTCTAATTTTTCTGTCTAGCATGGAAAAATATGGCTTTACCTTTACTCATCGTCCTTGGTCGTCAGTCCGTCAACGCTACTCGAGAAATTCGCCACAATGCCATTAGTCATCTGCAGCGCATCCTTTTAGGTTCTCCGATGACTAACGACGCAGAACAAAAGAAAGTTGAAGAAGTATTCAACCGTGTGGTGTTCCCGCTTGTGGATGAGCTCCTGAAACCTCAAGTCGCCTCAAAAGACCCGCAAGGCATGGCGGAGACACGGCTCAGAGGATCCGCGTTGCTTTGTAAAGTTTTCATGCACCTGGAATTGCGAGAAACCAGGGTCAAGACGGATTTCAGACTGCTCTGGATTCAGGTGTTGGATCTCCTTGACCGACTGATGAATGTCAACCGAGGGGATCAACTGGTGTGTCTTTCGATCTGTATCTCGGATTGGACATTAATGCCTCTTGCAGTACGAGGCGGTCCCTGAATCTCTCAAGAACGTTCTCCTGGTAATGAACGCAGTTGGAATTCTCGTTCCTCCTGGGTCAGACGAAGAAGAACTTCAAAAAACATTGTGGCTAAATACCCATGAACGGATGGAACGTTTCCTACCAGGATTCCTCACGGAAGTCATCCCAATACCTTCATCGACTGTTGCACCGTCGAACACGGATTAATTAATTTATGGCAGGATAGAATAAAATTTCATATTTGGTACAATAACTGAGCGGGTTCCACCTGAGAGCAAAATTGCTCCTCAATCGATGAAGCTTGTCAACGTTTTAAGAACTGCATTTTGGAAGTCCTGGTCGTGAGGCATCATGGATCAGGATTGTTTTGCATAGATATTTGAGCTAACCTGACACGCGCATAAACACCTACTAGCACCACCATAGGTGCGATGGTATATGCCACAAATCGAACAATCCACAAGGTGTATTTGGCACCCCAGTTAGACCAAGCCCCGCCGAGATTAACGGTGAAAAGTAGTAGGGAAAACAAGATATATCCGGAAAGCCTTGAGGATAGGTTGTCAGCGAGTCAACCGATGTCTTTCTTGGACTCACCTATGATACTTCCACAATGCCTTGGCCTGCATGCCACCACCAAAAAGAGCACCGCCAAACCAAACACTTCCTGCACCTAAGAAGATCTGGAATAGCAACCATACCATGCACAGAATTCCAAAAGTCTGCACATAAGTCGTAAACCTCAGTTCAGAAAGAAAGGGATGATAACCCACCCCGTGCCAGGTTGTAAAGTGATCAGCCTCGCGTAGCACCTTGTTGTAGAATACAGCAAATGTACCCAAGACAATTAGAGGGAAACCAGCTACGAAAACTGCGACTTGGTGTCGTACTAAGCCAGCAGCTTTGGTCTTTGGCTGGTTTGTTGGCTGGAGAGTGATAATCCCTTCAAGCCGATGATTTAGTTTTCGGTTTCCAATGCTGCAACTGAAACAGACCAAAAGTAAATAGAAATATGGCTAGAGTTTGGAGGGGAGGGTGCCACGCAAACCAGCCTGCTTGTGCTGGGGCGTTCATTAGGACTGCAGTCCAGGTAACACCCATTGTGGTCTGGACACTGATTTAGTAAATCTGCAGACATGGCTCGATAATATATTTGAATATTCACTGAAACTGCGATCTTCAGTACAGATTAGCGTCGTCAATAGCATCTCAAGCGCGGAAGCGTACCAATGCCGCTTGTCGATAAATACCGTCTCCTTCACGTCCTTCTGTTTTCAGCCCCTGGTCAAATCCCATCATGCTGTTTGGTGAGCCTTGTCCGATATGCGAAAGAACGAGGTAGGCGAAGTATTGCAAACTGGTGCGTTGGAGGCGACGTGGGCATGGCCATCTTGGGATACTTTATACCTGGGCTATGGGATTCGGGAGTCGGTTAAGAAGGGGATGGACGGGATCTATCTCATGATCGTGGGTGCCAAGTTTGTTCGCGGGATGACGGAACTCGGTGACTATTTGACCAAGTTTATCACTGATCCATTCGATATTCCTTGACCATGGCTTCCATTACGCTGCCAATCCTACACTTCAACGACGTATACCGTGTCACCCCACAGAAGGTCGCACCAAAGAGCTCGGCGACCATAGATGTCACCCAATTTGCAGCTCTAGCGGACGACCTTCGAAGTCAATGGACGCATCGACCTGATGGAAAGAGGGATGGTTTACTTCTCTTCTCTGGAGACGTCTTTTCTCCATCTGTGGAGAGTTCTGTTACTCGTGGGAGTCATATGGCGAGTTCTGCAACCCCCGGATTGTTCGTCGTCCTGATTCTCCAAACGAACTGCACAAATTAGGTTCCTGTATTAAATGAACTAGGAATAGATGTCTCAGTCACTGGTTCGTGAATAAATCGCGTCAATTGTTCATTAAAATTAAATGTTCCTGGCTTGTCCCGCCGAATCTATGCGATTCTAGGCAATCATGATTTTGATTTCGGTAACTGCACTTGTGCAACAATCACTCTTGACTTAGTCGACTTCTAACCAGTGACCTCGTCAGGATACCCTCATCTTGCTAAAATCATTGATGATACCAACTTTGTGCGTGTACATTTCAGTTGCACCAACTTTCTGAGGCCCAAGAATGAATAGCCCTGGCTTTTGAGCAATATTGTGGATACCACTACCTCTCGCGTTCCTGGACACCTGCATGAATACCGCGTTATTGAGAAGGCTGGCGTCCGTATCGGATTCATAGGTCTCGTAGAAAAGTGAGTTTTTACCCCTTCCCGTGTCATTGGGAATTATAGCTGTTCGTTACCCAGAGAGTGGATTGCAACCGTTTCTTCCTGGCCACCTGAGTTTGTGTATAAACCCATGAAAGAAACTGGGCTTGAGCTATCTAGGATCCTCCGCGACCCAAACGGAGAGCATCGTTGCGACCTTGTCATCGCATTAACTCATTCTCGGCAGGCCGCTTTGTCTTTTATCTTGCTTTCTAGGCTGACAGACTCCCTGTCAGATTACCCAATGTCAGATAGATGCCTGGTTTTTGAGCACCAATGACTGACTTTGGCATTAAAGGACATCAAGCTTGCCAAAGAACTTCTTGCGTTGTCCCCCTCAGCTCAGGAATCACTCCCCATAATTTCAGAACACGGCGTCGACATCGTCCTTGGTGGTCATGATCATATCTACTTCGTTGGTAGAGGTGTTACCTCATGGGAAAACTTCAATATCGAGGGAGAAGTCCTTGGAGCTGAATCTGACAACGGCGATGTCTTGGTCATCAAGAGTGGTTCCGATTTCCGTGAACTCAGTGAAATAAGCCTTAGATTGACCTCAACCCCGAAACACAGTGTTAGAAGGATGGTTATCAGTGAAATCATAGGTCTCAACATCTTTCAACTTTTCCTATATCATGATTGATCAATGGTTACAGGAAGACGGCATACCATCGAACCAGGATATAGATCGTCGATAACAATGACAAACCTGTTGAAGGATCTTCTTGGCTCCGTGTCGTCGGCACTCAAAGCACCTGTCTGCAAGACAGCAGTGTTACTGGACGTCCGTTCTTCTTATATTCGAGTCCAAGAGGTACATTCAATCCTGTCTGACAGTGAGGTGACATTAATTAATTGCAAAAGTCCCCCGTGACAAACTGGTTTGCTGACATTGCTAGACATGCCTATGACGACGCCTTGTGCATGAGGGGTAATGAAGGATCAGACGGTGTACTTTTCTGCGCCGGGACTTTCAGAGGGGATTCGATGTACGGACCAGGTATAGATTGGTGCTCTACTTGCTGATCTCACTCATAAACAAAATTTTGCAGGGCTCGTCACGATTGGCGATATCTTGGAAATATTGCCATTCGAAGACCCGATTATTGTCGTCGAAGTGGACGGTGCTGCATTATGGGACGCCCTTGAAAGTTCCCTCAGCACTTGGCCTGCGCAAGAAGGGTTTATATTTCTTCATTGTTAGTTACGCATGAACTCTGCTGATATATTACTTCATACAGTCGGTTTCCAACTTTATCTGGTTTTCGTGTATCATGGGATTCCCAAAGAGAACCAGGCAATCGCATCTTGGGCATTTGGCACTTGACACTGGTCGTCCAGCCTCAAGGCACGAAGGGTCGCTCACCGCAGTTCAAGGAAGAGCCAGTGAAGAGAGAATCCCAGGGAAGAACATATAAAATTGTTACTCGGGAATATATGGCTCAAGGGCACGATGGCTTCACTGCGTTGTCAAGGGGCAAGGTGCTTCTTGATGATGAATGTGGTGCAATGTTGAGCACCATTGTTAGAAAATATCTTCTTGGTAAAGGACTCCTCCTACAATGCTGGTGGTCCAGGTCTGACACAATTTAGGCTCCCAATTCGTCAATAGGATGATTCGCCTGAAGGATAACCATGAATTACACTTCCTGCGTGACAAAACCAACGCAACTATCAATGACCTGGAAGAAGAAGCCAAGGATGCTGCAAAAGGGGACCATAAGGCCGCTGCGGTTAACCTGTGGAAGCATGCCGCCAGTTTGGCAATACACAGGGCTCGCTCCAAATTTCATTATCAAAATCATTTCAAGATCTCAGAGACCGAGCATATGAGCCCAGTGGACGCATTTGACGGTGTCAATGCTCGCAGAGGCTTCGAATGCAAGGAAATCTCTACAAAAGAGGATGAAGATTTGCTAGTGGTTTCCCCGGAGGTCGATGGCCGTTTAAGGGATGAAGCAAAGGCTTCGGATGATGGTCGACAGTATAATGTATGAGACTATGAGTCAATAATGAGCGCCGTCTTGTGCGAGACCATTATGCACCAATACTTATTAGAGGAGGAAAAAGGTTGCATTTTGCACTGTGATGAATATACTATGAACTCTTTTCAGAATGTCGTGGCAGTACTGTTGTTTAGTTGCGGATATTCGAAAAAACGTAAAATGCTTCCCAATCGTAAGCCCTTCCTGGGTCATAAATTTGGTCAACACCGAACTCCGGGTTGTTAATAGCGTCTATGACACTCTCTATTTCTATTGCAATGCAGGAATGATCAGTGTATATGGCCCCTGGACCTCCTTGGGTTGTTTTTCGAGGAATAGACGCGGCGGTGCATGAAAACATCTGTCTGGACTATTAGGTGTGCCTCCTGCAATCAGGAGTACTGGAAACCCTACCTGAAGTGCAGGCTGATTGGTGAGGATATCAAGCTTACCAAAGAATGGTTAAATCAACGTGTAATAAATAAGTCAAACAATGCATACGGACTTAATTCCTGAATTGACGCTCCACGCAGAGAAGGCTGCTCTCTTGTCATCGACAGCGTCGAAAAGCCAACAGTTATCATAGCCGACGCAACCTGAATAGAGTTGCCGTTAGGCAAACGACGACATTGCAAGGGTAATAAGGCTCACCAGTTCCGCAAAATTGCGCCTCGGCAGTTGCTGGTATACTTGTACCGATGGACTTCGCTTCTTTGAAGTTCATCGGTGTTTCACTCACATGGGACAACTGTCGCGTAGGTATTAGATTCCCGTCCGTCGCAACAAACTTTGACGCCTTGAACTTTGAGAAGTGGCCAATTAAGTCCTGAGACTCTTGATAGGCTTCGAGATTCCAATAGTGGTGACCGGTTAGCATAATAGGGGTCTTAGCAGACGCAGTTGCATGGATGCTGATTTTCCATGTCGAGTGGCGTTGAAGTGTGTATATGACCTAGAAAGGAGTCTGTTATGCCACTTCATCCTCTCAAACAATATAATATAGACCGTGGTCAGAACAGTGCCAGGAAACCCTTGGTTGTTACTGGCAGCAAGATCTGTGAGAGTGATGTCATGGAATTGGATGATACATTGGATGCATTCCAGACGCGACGACCGAAGCCGTCAATACCGCTGTGCAATGTATTGTTTGCTGCCGGATGGGTTATAAATCGTACAAATTTGATGCAGAAATCGACTATCCACCTTGATTTCGTGGAATGAAGAACTTGTTCATGCCAGATGCATTTTTACTGATTGGAATAGTGAATGTCCCATTCCTGATCCTGTTAGCATATCTGAAAGAGTGTTAAGAAGGGGTACATCGGAAACTTGAGCCCACGTTTACCTGCCAATAACGGGGCCGAAATAAGCGTCCGCGAGGCTTTGGTACAATGTCTTGACCACAATCTACACGAGTTCTGGGCAAACGGGAGCACCAACATACCGGGTCATCAAACCCGAGAATAATATTTCGAAAAACGCCATTCTATGAAAGTGTGTTCAGTGGTAACCGTGGAGTTCGCATATGACTGACTTTGTCCATGGCCCAGAAATTGGTTGTGGTAGCGCCAAAAGAGATGAACGTAGCGCGCAGTGACGCATCGGGAGCTACCAAATGTATCGGTGTAAATGCCTGTACGAATCTTTCATTTAGGGTTTAACAGTAAAATGCTTCGAGAGGACCACCGACGTTGTCTTGCGCCTTGCCCGGCAACATCAACATCAACAACAACATCAAAGTGAGAAATATGGTGCAAGAGACAGCCATGTGTAGGAGGATAACCTGGGGTCCATCGTATTTATGTGAATCATTTGCGCTCCATAACCTTGACCATCCCAATGTCATCATGATGACTAGAACTGATTTTGATCTTGAAAGCACCTTGCAGTGATGAGAATGGCTTGCATACATAGTACATACCCCATTTCGTTATTCAGACCAAAGATTCAGAGGACAAAAAGACCTGTCTATCACGCTTCAAAATGGAACAATTTTTGTATGATGCAGGAAAGTACTCATTCTAACATGACGTTTTGGACATATGTACTGTCACAACAGCAGTTTTTAGAGGATTACCAGAAAATATTGGAATGAACCACCAGGATATGGGCCAACAGGAGGCTATTTTGACCAGGATTGCGCATGCCTTTCAGTGACTGCAATTCATGTATTACCACGATTAATTTATGAGTAGGGCAGTTCAACTTTAGGTGGAGGATCCCCAGATATTGTCCTAGCGTAGTGAGTTGAAAGGCCAATAGCGCTGCCCAGCCCAGCCCCTCCTAAGATAACTGTATGCTGGCCGTATTAACTGGACCTGCACGATCACATTCAGCTTTAAACGTACGATTAACAACGCCAGTACGTTTCCACAGGAGAGCAGGTGCGAGGACAGCTCCTAGAATGCCTCCGATGGTTGAATGATCGTTTCGTCGCAAGGTATCAACCTGTTCCAACGGATGAGGATGAGCATGGCCGTCGACAAATATAGTCTGCATACATCATAGGCTATTTCCACTCTTTTAGCTCTCACAGATTGTTCATTCGAGTATGCATATCGTACGTAGGCTGCACCTCCGGATAAAGCGGCAGCTGTGAATGAGTGTTTCAATAGGGCCGTGCACTTCGGCTGACGTTCACTCACCACCTAATCCACCGACCCAGGTAGCTCGGAGAACCCTATTAAGGGAAATTTCTCCCCGACCTTTTCTTGCAATTATGTAGGCAATATATATCGGGGGCACGATCAGGGAAGACCATTGGTAGCCTGTGCTCATAGCTTGTCGGACGAGGTATTCTGTGTCCACCTCATGAGCTGGTGACATCGGCATTTGGGTAATTATCGACTGCGTCCCAGAGACAAAAGGCTTGCGTAGGATTGTATGTCGTTTCGTGTATTTACAAAGGGGGGATGCGCATTCCCTTGTCGAATAGCCCTCTTCGAGGGAGGTGAGTGAAGGTTGGGGGAAATCCAAGTCAGGCCCAACGCCCGAGGGCATCTGGGTCCTGGAAATTTCGCCAGTTCGGCGATTCGACGAATCGGCGAATGATCGGGGCTTCTACTGCCAACGCTCACCAGCGCACAACCCTCAGTCAACAGCCCACCTCTGTCCACCTCTGTCGCAGGACAACGACGGCGCCATCCTGTCGAAGAACGTGCGAGGAGTAGTTGAGGGACGAACAGAATGAAAACATGATAGGATGACGAGCAAAGGACGGCGAGTAAGTCTGTCAGCCTCCCCACCGCCCACGTACTGCCCTTCAACGACGCCTATCCCGCGCAGCGCGCAGTTCGATTCCCTCGACCCGCGGTTCGACTGCCCTAAACACCGCCGGGACTCCTCCAACTCGACGCTCCTGCACAGGGGAGGCAGCCCTACAGCCCCCCGAGCCCTCTCTCCTCGCCTTCTCGCTCGCGGAACGTCTCCTCCGCCCTCCTCAGGCTCTCCCCGCGCCCAAGCCAACATTTATGCGCACCGAGACAGTAGCCTCCCATGAGCTCAGAGCCTCTTGTTGACCGTCAACTACGTCCCAGCAAGTTCTCCTATCCGTTACTCGCCTCTTTGCCACCAACGTGACCTACTGGTCCTCGGCGGCATGTGGCGGGCTCGCGCAGGTACTGGGGGGTGGTATTCAAGTTCTGCGACGGCGTGAATGCGTTGAGATACATAACCTCGAGAGGCTGCGCAACAACGTCGTCGACGTGAGTTCGGCATTCGCGAAGTTTTTGATGCGGCGTAGTTCATATGTCATCTAATATTTACCAATACCACATCTTTGAGTCTTTGATGCCCTACGTAGACCCGCCTTGTTGATAGCTCAATTTCCCCCAACGTGTGAAGACCGCTCAGTGTCGTCCGTAGAGGCACCTGACGGTGAACTTCCGTTTTAGGAATTTCGATCATTCGTCGAACTGCCGAACTGCCGAAATTTCCAGATCCGAGATTTTTTGCAACGCCCAGGTGTTTAAGTAGGATATTACGTAAGGGTCATGTAGTAGTAGTAAAGCACTTGTGGTATTAAAAAGCCAACAACGGGTTAAATCGGCAGTAAATCGACGACAGAATAATGTATGAGAAGCGCTGAAGATTTACAATTAATATAAGAAAACATCATGAAAAAGGTGGGAAAGCGTTGCAAAGCAAAGCATTGACGAAATTAAAAAAAGGCGGCATGCTGGCAGCACGCTGGGGAATTGTTTCAACACCAACATCATTTAAAGTTGACTTAAGCAGAAGGACTGGTGGCATTTGGCCACACGCCTTCTTCTTTCCATTTGTCAATAATTTCTTTGATGTTCGCATGGTTGAATTCTGGTCGTAATAATTTGTAGCCAACAATCTGCTTGATCTTGGAGTTATCGAAACCAACGACATGTTTCTCCAGGGTATACTTGTCCATATATGCCGATACGGGAGTGTTGACGATGGGAGGGTTGGAATTTTGAAGCATCTCGGTCCAGCCTTCAACATGGTGCTCATTGATGTCTTCCAGATCGTCGAGCAGCTAGGAAGGCCAAACACTGAACTTCTTCAGTTAGGAAACACAGAATTCATGGCGCACCTTGAAAACAGTACTTTCAACCAAATTAAAGAACTCGAAAGTAGTGCCGAAGAAGGAAGAAATAGTTTTGCCAGTGCTGAGAAGGGTGCTTTTAGAGTCATCGACCTAAAACCAAACAGTCAGCCAGAATAAGCATCCAACATGACTGAGATAATACCAAATTGAACAAAGGTGCTACAGGATTTCGGTCATGGGCAAGCATGCCATCCACTTCTTTGACTTTGCTTTTATCGTTGTGGAAAGGGATTGGAACTCCGGCCAACTTATCTGCAGCTTTTCGATCGATACCTGCTATCCAGTTGGCGCAGCACCAAGCACCGCTTGCGACATCTTCTACATGAATCGAATTTGTTGGATTACGGCCCGGAGACCACCTGGGTGACGTTGGGTTTGATATAATTCCATTGGTGACAAAGAACTCACATTGATTTCATAGGTTTATTCATATAACCATATACAGAGGCCACTGTCATTGCGGAAATAACTTTGGAGAATTGGCAAAAACGATTTAACTCCAGGCGCTGATGCTTACTGTTACCAAAATTGGTGTAAGGCCCATACACGAACCCAATCCTTAGGATAACGAGATTAAGTCTGAAAAACATTATCAATGACTAGTCTTATTGATGGAAAATATCACATACTCCTCAATCGAAGCCAGCATCCGGATAGATTCATGCCACCAAATACCCATAGCCTCAGCGGGCTTCACGTCGTCCGTCTCTAAAGCAGCATGCTTGGCAGAAGTTTCGTAGAAAGGTTGCTGAATCCTGATGTAGGCTTTGACTTTGCGTTTCGCAGCCTCTAAGCCTAATAACCGAGCGATGGCAAATGTAGTATTGATTTGTATCTGACGACGAAGAATAAATTAAATCAAGACGCTGTAAATCAAAAGTGAAACTCACCAGTTCGCTCCGATCGTTTCTAACCTCGCCAGTAAAATCAAAAACGTAGTCGAAATCGGGCTTTCCTGTTGGTGCATCGAATGCAGATTCAATAGTAGCTAAAAGATCCATTGTAAGCAAGGAAGCAGTGAGTAAACAGGCCATACCAACCTGCAACGGTCAAGTTGGCTTGACGATATTCAGTTTCAGGCTTTTCAAGAACTTTCGTGAACTCAGGACCGATGTAGCTGGTTGACGCTATAAGTTCGCTAGCAGTGATTCCAGGATGAAGAAGATTTACGTTGTTGCCGGGTGCACTGAGTACTTATCAACGATCCGAAGGTGCTGAAATCTCGGTCAGTTAGATAGAACTGAGACATTAGAAAAGACGTGAACATACGGAAACCTTGGGCTCCCCGTCCAACGGGACAAGAAAGGCAGCCAGAGCCCGAGAACATGTGTTCAAACCGCCTAGGAAAGGGGTCAATGAGAAGTTGACTAGGGACGGGGAGGCAAGACTGACCAAAGATCAGAACAGAAGGCTTCGTAGAGTCAGCGGCCATGTTGGCACTGTTGCCTGGCCTGTGAACGAAGGAGACGGTTGAGATCGAAGCTGGTTTGAAGTCTGGTCGACTTTCAACAGTATCCATCAGCGGTTTATGTAATCGGATGCAAAACATCCATTTAAGGCTCGTTCTGTTCCAAGATTGGAAATGTCCATTTTATTACATATTGTCCTTTAAGAATCTATACACAGAAGAGAAGTCCTTCCTAGATAACTCTGGTCGCTCCTCCACAACCTTAGCATATATGGTTTTCGCAGCTTCGCCAAGGGGTAGAGGGCTCCGTCGCTGCTGGGCTACGTCGGTTGCCAGGCCCATGTCCTACAGCAAAATATTGGGTTTCATTCACAAATATGAACCGCAAAACGGACCTTCAGCATAAGACTAGTAGCAAAGCCACCTTCGTAATCTCTCTCGCAAGGGGGAGCCTTGTCAGGCAGAGCTGACGGAACAGGGTTGTTGACGGACGACGACCAACAACCCCCTGTACTGCTATTGATCACGGATGCAAGAACAGCAGGGTTTAGGCCAAGTTCTTGACCCAGTAACATCGCCTCGGCAACTACAATTTGCTCGACACCGAGTACCAGCTAAAAGGATTGCTGAAGCCCAGAGACATTTACAAAGGAGTGAGACGACTGTACGTTGTTACATATCTTTGCCGCTAATCCCGCACCCGAGGGTCCACAGTGTATGATTCGTTGACCCATAAGGGACAACATGGGCAAGGCGATCTCGAAAGATTCTTCAGCCCCACCAACCAGGAACGATAGCGTACCAGCAGTGGCACCAGCTACACCTGCATATGATCAAGGAATTGATAGTTGCGCATTTTCAACGTAACCACAAAAATTTCGTACCACCAGATACTGGCGCATCTATCATTTGCGCCCCCAGTTTTCCAACATTGGATGCTACCTCACGGGCAACGTCTACATCTAGAGTTGTAGAATCTATGCAGAAAGTGTCCTGTGATGGGTCCTGGTGCAATTTCTGCAGCGTTGGTATAATTGAGCCCGAGTAAACACTTTGCACCTCAGGAGACGACGGCAGCATGGTTATTATTTGATGGGACATTAATGTTGCCCTATTATATGGGTAAGGATAAACATGGTTTATATGAATCCTGTGACATTCGGATACGACTCACTGCTCGGGAGTCTCTGCATAACTGATGTGCGCAGCGGGGTATTTACTGGCGAAGTTTGTGCAAAATGAATGCGCGGTATCTGGATTCACGTCGCAGACAACAAAACGCGAATCGCTGGCTTGCACGTATTGTTTGGAGAAGAGATTATAAGCCATCTGGTAGCCCATTCGGCCAAGGCCAATGAAGCTGGTGCTCTTTTTGCGAGAGAATCCATTGACTGCAGAGTGGAAAGTCCGAGGTAAAGGTCGCATTATACCAACGCGAACTGAAAGCGTACTACACGGTGATGAATGAGTTCAAGGAGGTTTATGTACCAAGTTCCGGTTGCATCAATGCAACCGGCCCGCAGATTCGTGCCAGTTCCGGATTCAGGGTTGTTGGAAACTGATCAAGATCCATAAAATAAAGTATGTATATACATACACGACTCGTACAATAAGAAAATCACCAAGGTAAAGTCGCAGGAAGTACTGTCACTCGTTAGACGCATACAAGTCAATGATCCACGAGTACTCCTCCCAAGACTCGGCTCAATGAAAGACTTGCAGTGGTCCGATGGGGAGAAATCTAAACTTGTTTCCGCCAGTGGTGGGGAACAGATAGCCATACTTCGCGAATTCAGTCCATTTGATGGCACAAATTCCCAGAAAAACAATAGGCGGTCTGGCATGCGATGGTATATTTGCTGATATCCGACATGTCCATCATCACGAGGCCTGAGTTATAAGGTCTGCGGAGGACGCATTCAGAGTAATCGCAAAATTATTCCTATTGCCTTGACGAAGCACCACTTTCTTGCCGAAGGAGTGCGTCATCTTCGAGGGAGTGATTTTCTGATAAAGCCAATAGCCCATTTTCCCGTTTTGCCGCCACCTTTGCCGCATCTCAACGAAACCAATTGATTCCATAAGAGAACGTAGACTATCGAAGGTCAGATATCGGGAATTGGCAACGCATGGTAGGGGAAGCTGCAGAACGGTAAAAGTAAGTTTGGAAATTGAAGAGTACAGAGAGCCGACCTTACGGCGAGAAACAAAAGTCCACCGGAAACCAGAATGTGGTGAGCGAGTTGAAGCATGTGGCCTGTGCAATGCGAAGAAATATCCTTCAGTCGTACGTAGAAATAGTCGGGCTAGAGTCGGACCTCTATCAATAGGGACTGGGACGAAGTTCAGGACCAGACTGAGGCTGATCGCGTCCCATTTATTGCCATGCTCCATCGGGTCAAGGAGCAAGAAATCTTGCTGGATTATACGATGATGTCGGGAATGCAGGTCTATTGACGTCCATTCAATCCAAGACGAACTTGTTTGATAGTTATCGGGCTTAAGGGCACCAACTTCAAGCAATCTAGAAGCATATGCATGAAATAACTGAGCAAACAATGGCAATAGGAGCGCACCGCAGTCTGTGGTCACCACTATGGACGCGATGAAGATTCAATTCTTTCATCCAGTCAATAAAAATCTTTTCGCTTCCCCCGCCCCGTTCCTCTCGTTGTCCCAAAGAAGATAGTTGCTGGTAGCGCTCAAGGCCGCCTAGGGTTTCTATTTGATACTCGATGTCCTTCAAAGATTTATCATGCTCTTCGGAATTATTCTCGAGTTGTCTACGGCGCTTTAAGAGTACATGATATTGTCGAATCGTGTTTCGGCATGACTGGGCTGCAATTGAGGTGTTAGAATTGCCTGTAACAATAGGTTGCTTTCGTTTCTTGGGCTTCGGCATGGGCGACCGAAGACTGGAGGAAAGACTCGTGGGCTAAGTAATGTGGTACGTGACTACAAAAATGAGTGTTACGTTGTGTGATGGACAGCTCCTGCGAGTCACGATGAATATACAAAGGTTCAACTTGAAGCATTCAACCTTTCAACGATTCCCTTCTTCTGTCCGACGCCGTCATCCATCCACGGGTATTCCAAGCCATTTTATTGAGGGCTGAACATGTCCGGAAAGTCAGGGTTCCAAGGTACGTTAAATTCCATGACTGCAGGTCTTTAATGTCAGCCTAATCAAACGATTCAAGGGCGTCTGCTGGCTCTCGTTGTTTTTCCAAGTTTGACTGCCCTTGCAGTTTCCATGTTATTCGGGCGCTTCAAATCTGCCGGCATGGACCTGGAACTACGAGCTCACTGCCAGCCGGTCAGCCCACTCCCAACCCCATACCTCATACAGTATACTGGACTTAGTGCCCTCGACAAGGCATTGTGTCCTCTGGTCACATTCTTCCACAATATCATGGACTCTCCGACTTCCCTTTCCTTCCTGACCTACGCCATTGGGATAGGCGCGCCATTAATCTTGCTTCCTCTGCTGGAGGCCTATCGAACTGGCCGGCACGGTCTTATGGCATATCCAGTCATCTGGGGTCTTCTTACGCAAATCGCAACTGTCGCCATCATAATTCCGATATATTGGCTCGTTTTCATTCTCGTTGAAGGATCCCAGAAAAGTCGCAATCTGAGCATTCGTTCGTTTGCTCAAGCAGAGGCCGAAGCTATCGTCTTCGGTGTCATCATTGGAGCAGTAATTCCCTCGGTGGCCATGCTCACCATGACCGATGCACATCTCACTGCGATATGGCAAATATATCCCGCCATTGTTTCCATTGGCCAGCTTTTGCACTTACAATTCAGACCAGTATCTCGACATCCTCAATCGGGATACCGTACGATGCAAGTTCTTTACATCGCGTGCTTTGTTGTTTCGTCCTCGGTTCACATCTCTACCGTATGGCCTTTATTTAACAATTTTGCTGCGATAAAGATGCTGCTTCTGCCGTCGGCATCTCCTCTTCATCCATCGAATGGCCTGAATCTCCATCTGTTGGACTTTTTGAAGTGGGACGTCATAATCGCGTATTCCGCTACTGCACTTGCAATGCTTTGGTTTACAAAAAATATGAAGCAAGTGCTTACAGTCCTCCTGTGGTATAGCATTGCTATTCCTATCTTCGGTTTCGGCGCAGCTGTGATGGGTGTGGCAATTTGGCGGGATGGTGTTCTAGATTAATGTAGATACCCATAAATCAGTATACCTCTCTCATACAGTGTAGCGTAAGCGTGTCTATGTTGACTGATACCTATACAAATGAAGTGCTCGACATATTATTTCCCTCCTTTTTTGGCCCTATCAATATGAGCTCTCAGTCTTTGTTGTTTCTCTCTAAGAGAGGCCTTCTTCTTGCCCCTGACTGCGCCACTGCTAAGAACCATCATAATGGGTTTATTTCTCGCCTTTTCCCTGTTCGTAGAGCTGCTAGGCATTGCTTTGTTCTGCTTGCCCTTCCTAGAACCAAACTTCTCACGACCTTCGCGACCTTTCTGAATCGAAGCCATGCGCTCTGCGTAATCAGCTTTGGCCTTTTTGCGAGGCCCAAGGATGTCGTTTTCAGAAATGAACTCGTCTTGAGTTTGTTGCTCGGCATTACGCGATTTCTGAGCAGCACCGAGCTCTGCAAGCTTGCGTTTAGCCCTGCTGCTTCCGGTTGCTTCTACGTCCTTTTCAGCAGCTTTCATGCGCAAGTCGTTGAGAAGAGCAAAATCTGCGGGTGTGAGAATCTGCGATAAAATGAGTCGGGTATGCCAATGGCAAGTCAGGAAAGATCATACTTTAGTTGTTGCCAAAGTGGATATGCGCGGAGTAATGGATGGTTCCAGTTCAGTGTCCTTTTTCATTCGGTCAGGAGCATCATCTTCGCTGTCGCTGATAACAAGATCTGCATCATCATCCACGTTGATCCATTCTTCGCCTTCATCGGACTCGGACTCGGACTCGACATCCCAGCCTTGCCACATAGCTTCATCATCGCCCTCATTGATTTCAACACCGTCTTCTTCTCGAAGTTTTTGCAGGTGGTCCTCGAGAAGCTATAGCCAATGAGACCAGCATCAGAGACCACCTCAACAGGAATATAATTTGGTCTTACTGATAGGCCTTCTATGTCAACAGCGGCTTCGGCACTATGACCGTAAGGTAAGGGCACGTTACCGCTCGCCAATCCCATGCTGGCGTCTTTACCCTACAGAAAGTCAACATAAGCTTGTGTAAAGAATCATTCGGACTTACCCTCTCTCTTTTTTTCAGTATGCTTGGATTGACTTCGCGATACAGTTTGAGTAAACCACGAGCTGCTGCAGTAACAGCTTTATCTTTACTCTTTCTATATTCCACTAAGTCCCCAAGCAAGTCCTCTTCCATCGCCCAGGGCTGTCGACGACTAACTTCCCGTATAGCATTGATACCGGCAGCGATTACTTCACTTGCAACTCCCGGATGCACAAACTCTTGCGAAAGCTTCCGAATGACGGGTGTAACAGTATCTGGAGGGGTCAAGTCATGGACCGACTGGGCCAAGGCGACGAGAATGCTGGGTACTCGTAGTTGTCGGTAGAATAGATACTTAATGATGTACGTGTAGAACCCGAGGACACACAGCTTGTGAGAACCCATGACACGAGAGAGGAGTTGCATAATGAGGATTTTGTGATCAAGGGTGAAGCGTTTGTCATAAGTGTTCAGCATATCATAAAGCTTTTCACCAAATGTTTGAGGATCGTGGAGTAATTGAATGGCAGAAAAGTTTGGTAAGGAAGGTGTTTTATTGTATTTTTTCTGTTGAGATAGTCAAAGGAATCCACGTTGAATAGATGGAATGTATCCACCTTCTTAGCAGTCTTTAGTTGCTTCCTCAGCTTTTTATCGGCGCTTCTTGTTTTTTTGTTGATCTCGCGTACATGTTGCAGAGATTTGACATCAATATCCTGAGAGGAAAATAAGTAAAACAAACCGGGAAAGTAGGGTGAAGTGAAAGAATTTACTTCTTCCGCGTCAGAATCTTCATCCATTTCTTCGCTCCCGAGGAAGAAATGCAGAGAGGCGCTTTGAACTTTGGTCACAGGATGGAAACATCCCTGAGCAACAATAGACACGGATTTGGCATCTTTCCTGAGCAACATTAGTTTAAATAAAGGCAAGGCAAAATTTCAAACCAACCAAACGCTTTTCCTCCATAGTTCCTTGGTTAAAACGACAGCCCACATTGCTTCTTCGGAGTTATGGCCATCACGGTCGTTCGTCGGGCCGTTCGCTGCCCTTAGTTTTCCCTTGTCCCCAACGACTTCTCCACCCATTCCTCGCTCCACCATACCAAATAGCATCGCCTGAACTGCGCGATTGAGTTTGTGGTTCTGGGACCTAAGGTTTGAGACCTTGATATCTGTAAGTATGGTCTTTCGTATATAAGAACGAAGGGTGGATGAGGAGGTACGAGGAAGAAGCGGAAATAGGGATTTCAACAAGCTGCAAACTCCAAATCAATGATCTGCGTGAACTAAGGGAGAATGAGATGGCATACTCAATGGACGAGATAACGTCCTTGTTTCGCAACATCACTAGATTTTGCACTAGAGTCTTCCGGGTTTCCGGAGAAAGTGTACCATAACTTTCGAGAAGAAGAGAAGAGATTTGAGAGGGAAATTCAGCAGTTTCACGAGGATAACATGTTGCGACCTAAATGTAGGACGTAAATACTAATCGAACGGAGAAAAAGTGGAGGTGTACCTGGGAGATAAAAGAAACCAGCTCTCTGTAGTGTTGGGCCTGTTCATCAGGGTTTATCCGGAATATTTGGCGAATGCTGTTGTAGTGATTCCATTGCTGGAGAAATTCCTCCTTATAGGCGATCGGATCACGTTTGATCAAGTTTTGAAGTTGTGGAAGATTCGACGTTAGAAGAACGCCGCGACCCATGTTAACTGTGGACAACTTTCGTGGTAGTGGTCGAGTTTATTAAGTATTCTAAAAAAAAGAGCTTACATAAAGAAAGGGTTGTGACATCGTCGTTGTCACTGGCCCTCCTTGACTCTTGCCATAAACTGCCTTGTAG
Source organism: Galerina marginata (assembly GCA_023014335.1). Taxonomy (NCBI): domain Eukaryota; kingdom Fungi; phylum Basidiomycota; class Agaricomycetes; order Agaricales; family Galerinaceae; genus Galerina; species Galerina marginata. The sequence goes on along the minus strand of JAECYW010000007.1, from coordinate 275,737 downwards.
CCGAACAGCACGTCCGCCATGCTTGAATCCTACGATATGCCCATGCTCGACTACCCAAGCGATCTTGACATCCAAATGCATCCCTCTTCTTCGGACCAATGGTTCCAAGACGAGGCCCAGATGGAAGAAGATGGCCCTTTGAAGATTCCCGAAAATGACACACTCAAACCCATGAAAACAGACACTTATGCGCAAGAAAAACCTATTGAGGTCGATATGGAATCCTCCGCAGAACATTTTAATGTCGAATATGACATGGTAGATGACGATGAAATCCAGCAATCAGGGGCAGAGCTTCTGGACGTCGAAGTATATGACATCTCCTTAGCCCATTCCCCTGCCATGGTCACTTTCGATGCACATGAACCTCTCTCTGATACTCTCACCCCTTTCGACCATGCAGATTCTGACCATGCTGGATTACCGACAACCCTTCCAAATTTAAGGGATGAATCACAAGGCCTTCAGTTCTCTGAAGGAAACGGTTCCGCTTTGCCAGTAGGAGGCAAGGCATTAACCTACGAACCGCCGTTTGACACAATAAACGAAGTTTTAGCGATTCCGGAGCTTTCCAACCCCCCTCATGTACAAGAATCTGAAGCCGATCACTTGAATCACCGCGAAATTCAGACCGAGTACCCAACGGCAACGGCAACCCAAATTGCCACTGTGCCTGGAGAAAACCAACCTACGGACCTCATCGAACAATTGCATGGTCGCGAACCAGTTGAAGATCACGACGAGATAGAGCCGCTAGATGATACTGCCATAGATCATTTCGTGGAGCCGGCGCGAGAAAACCAAGCAGAGCAGATAGAGGTCCAAGCTATCTCTGCCTCCCCCGACGCACCCGGTGATCCGCATGAAATTTCTGAAGGTGTTTATATTGACCCTCCACCCCCGGTCTTGTTATCCATTTCTTCTGAGGACCAATATGATTTCTCTTTTTTCAATGAATCCCCGGATTGGAGTACGTCTTCGGGAACAAATTCGAGGAGTCATCTATCTGATCATGTCGTTCTTCACCACCTTCCAACTTTGTACTATGAACCTATTTCGGCTGTGTTCGATGCCTTGCGCGAAGAGGGTTTTCTACAGTCCATGTTTCAAATGTCGGAGAGTGAGCTCGTATTGGAGGCCGTTGACTTGCAACTGATCATTAGCGAGGCATGTATATTTTCCTTCCTTTTGTTTGTGTCTTTATTTACGATCCCTATAATAGGATAATATATATGCACGGGAGGTCACCCTCCATGATCTTAATGTTCTGCATGACGTCTCTGGGATCAGTGGTCTACTTCGGATGAGATTATATGTGTCGACTCCACGGTTTATCTCACGTTACCAGTACCTCCAGGAGCAAGTAAGTCGACTTAATTTGGAGCTGCCATCGGGCGAGATTCCTGCAGAGCCAATTGCCGAGCCAGAAGCATTCCATGAAGGTCAGTACAGTGGAGCACACTCATTTGTTGTTTTTACTCATGGCTTAATTAGGGCATTTAGAACCCCAGGAAGTTGAAAGAGGTTATGAAGAAGACCCTGTCCATGGCGCTCTAGATGAACTTGTAGATACACCCGAGACACCGCCAAGCCGCAAGGAGCCAGGTAATGAAGCCAATGTTCATCATGACGAAGCGCCATCCGACGCTCTCGCAACTGAATCTTACGAGGAAGCTCCGGAACTTCCCCCTCTTCCAGCAGATACATTGGATGACGAAGACACCGCGAACCAGGAAGAAGAAAAGGAGGACGACATCACAAAATTAAATCTCATTTCTCCGGTGGTTCCCGTCAGACCTTCTGTTGGCTCATCTACCGCCGAAGTTGTGAACCAGCCAGTCGATTCTCTATCAAACGATTATGTCGATGATCATAATGAGGAAACAATTGCTCTGGAGGCTCTAGAGGCGTCAATCGACGACGAGTCGTACTCGGAAGAGCAGCATTTTGATACTTTTCATAATTTCCAAGACGAAGAAGAAAGACCTGGTTTTGAAGCGCCAGAAGATTACGACGACCAGGAAACTCACGGTGCAGAAGAGCAGGTAGACGAGAAGCTTGATACATGTAAGTCTCATTCCACGGCGTGAATGCGCAGACTAACCTGCTCTAGTGGAAAGTACAGTGGATGAGTTGGAAGGCTCAGACTCTACTGCCTTGGTAGAAGCTGGAGGCGGTGGTGCTGTCGAGTTAGGTCTGTACTTATACGATCTTACTGATATTCAATCGCCACTCACATTGAATACTTAGGCGTTGGCGGTGATGCCCATGCTAATTTGGAGGAAGAAGATTTATGTCCGTACCAAAAGACTGATAACCTTGATGAAGGAATTGTTGACTCTGGTAAGCATCCTTTGACGATATCTTTTTAACCCGAAGTCTAACAATCAAATCAGAAAATATTGCTAGTGGCGAAAAGGAGGTGAATATTGGGCCTAATGCCTCGAATACTTTGGGGCTTGAGGCCGACCCTGTGCCATTCGAAGACGGTTGGGAAGAAGACCTGGACGGAGAAGGGGAGGCCGATACGACATGGGACGACGACAACGAAAAGGCACTGTCAAACCACAGCTCAGTCACTCTTTCCAGCAAGGCATCCAAGCGCAGTTTTGACGAGTTCGAATCTGGTGACGCGTATGACGATGGCGGAGAAAGTGCACGCTGGACACCCCCGAGCTCTCCCGGTATTAACCCACAATTTGCCATCGAAAAATAATAAATTAACATAACTCCTTAGACCCCAAGCGTTCTCGCACTCAATAACTGTGTTCGCATCCTGCAAGCGAGCAACACTCCATTGAACTACTTGCAGCATTCGCATCGCAAATTATAGTCAGCAAATGAGGTACTTTGCAAGCACGCCAGGTCAAGTTAAAAAGGTTAAGTAATTTATATTTTATGTGATTTTTTCTGTGTTTTTTTTGTTGTCATGATGAGTTCCTGCTGATTATTCTAGGTAAACATGCACTTGAGAGCAAAATATTCTCCAAAACATGGGATGGCTTAGTAGTTTAGGGGGACCGGTTGACTTTTGCAAGGTTTCCTGGGTTGTATGATACTTTTCATAATTTTGCATTTCAACAATATACATACTATGCATATCCATTCCGAGCTAGCAATTCAACCTTACTTCAGAGGCGAGCCCCGCCCTTCAACACTGTCGCGACAACAAGTTGCATAATAATAATTGTATTGTATTAATAACATGTGTCCTGTACAAACACTGTAGTAAATCATCAGCAGTTAAGTTCAGTTAAGTTGTGAAGGACATTGGAAGGACATGAACGGAACACTGAGGCTCAGTCCTCTGCTAATAAGTCATTGACTTCCTCTTCCTCTTCAGAATCGGGGTCCATTATCGAATCGTAAGGAATTTCACTCAGATCCGATGATGTGGCATTACTTGCCAGCAAATCGTCAATTTGCTGGTCAAGCACAGCCTCTTCTTTTTTCATTGACGATCTAGATCGCGCCCTGTTTTGTTCCGGGTTCTAGAAATTTCGGCTTGTGAGGCAGAAGAAACCGCTCACCCAGTAGTTCTGCTCGTTGATGGTGTACCCTCTCCTTCACTGTCAGAACTTATCACCACAACCTGCACAGGTTTTTTGGCAGCCCTGTTCATACAATGTCAGACTGAGTGTTCATCCTTTAGTTTGAATATGATATCCACATACGCTGCTCTTTTCGGCAGTCGTCGTGTTGGTGCAGCAGTCGGTGGCGGTGTCCCTCTTTCCGTTGGGTTGTCGTCGCCTCCGTCGGATGCAGACAAACGTGCTCGCCTTCAGTGTTAATTAGGCCGAATTGATCCAAATAGTTCGACCAACTGACTTACTTTGATTTGGGTCTGGACCTTTCCTTCCTCGGGAGAGGTGAGACTGAACGACTTGTAGTGGAGGTGCTAGTGATACTTTCAGAACGTCTAAAAATGTCATTGGTTGATTCTCTTTGTTTATGATCAGTGGAGATGTACCTCTTTTTGCCCTTTCTTGGAATATCAATGAGTTCATCATCATCAAGGGGTATTATGCTGTCTAAAAATTCAAACAACTCGTTGAGTTCTTCGAGTTTCCTATAATCTGCTTCAGTGAATCCTTCAAGTTGCTTCTCAAATTTCTTGGTAATAGTGAGTTCGAATTTCGTGAATGCAGTATTGCATGCAGAATCCCTCAAAGGCCGGCGCTGCACGTAAGACATGAGGGGGAATATCAAGAAGAGTTTGGCTGAGACGGTCTCACCATCCGTAAAGTGTCCATGAGGAGCTTTAGCGAGCGAATCCTATAATCGTCTACAACATCTGGAATGTGTAATTTGTTCAGGAGCTGACACAATATTTTCTTGTCCTCTTCTATTGTTTGTTCCTGGTCAGATCGCGAACGAGGTCCAAAAGTAGGGATCTTACTTTCGATATCAACCTTGAGGTTTTTCTCAAAGAGAAGCTTGAGAATATCTTCCGCCATACTGAGCTGGACACATTCATCGGCACTTTTTCCGTTCTGGGCACCTCGTACATTACTGTAATAGAGCACAACATAAATATGGTTAAATACCCGAGAAGACGGCGAGACACTGACATTACTTCAGACAAGCGAAGTGGATCGGTCCAATCCACAAACATCGCTGTGACCTGGGCGGAGCCTATTATTTCGAGCTCTGCATCAGATTCCCTTGCTTCTTTTCTGTCCTCGCTAATATCCAAAAAGACATGAATAAAAATCTTAGAACAAGGGTCAGCTTCCAATCACATCGCTGTAAACGGGCCATAAGATCTCACATTGGCCATCCGTTTTTGGTTGTCAGATGAGGAATAGCTATACATCTGAAAGAAGAATGAGAGGCATTGTCGTAGCTCTTGGTTGCCGGTTGTCAGAGGCGACAAGTACGTCTTAATGAGAGTTTTAACGGCCTTGTTTCACAAAGAATGAGACATTGTCAGGTCGTATGGATTACAAAGTTTTACCTCAATACTTGTAATCATGCCCGAAAGGATTAATTTTGATGTCCCTTCACACAAGATCGCCTTGACTTTGGGATCTTCTTCCTCCAGGATGTGTGTTAACAGGAACTGTGTCACCACTTCGAGCTAAGTAAAATTTAGGCAATAGGCAATCAAAGAATACTGAAACACTTGCGTTATTTTCCTGATTCTTAAACAGTGCATTTTCATGGACCATGAAACTATCAAATAGGGATTGCAGCAGCGTGATTTTGATGACTGATGAAGAAGCGGGTACATGCTTAATGAAAAAGCCGATAGATTGAAGAGCCAACGGCTATTCAGAGCATATATTCAGCAATTGAAGAAGAACACTTAAGCGGGAAAGACACACCCTCGCAATTAAACAACATAAGCCAAGGGATTTTAACCCCCTCTCTCGAAAGATTGGTTCCTTTCTCTGGACAGCTGGAAGGATCAATTCTTTGAGCATACCATCCAGGGTGCTATTCTCTTCGAAGGTCTGAAGATAGCAAAAACTTGAGCAAGACAAAATGACCCAGAATAAAACGGAATCACACTGTTGATGCGTTCAAGCATGCCAATGCACAAAGAGAGGCACCTTAGATCAATCCGGTCAATCCGTGCTTTCTGCTCTGGCGACATATCATCAACGGATTTAGATGGAATGGGTATTCCTGCAGGTTCTTCAAAGCTTGTTTCAGCCTCACATTCCTTCTATAAAAAGAGGCTCCTGAGTTCTAGCGGTTGGCTATTCAGAAAGATACAAAGGGGGACTAACAAGTTCTTCAGTTTCCTCTGCTTCACCAGAGGCAGTATCGCGGAGTTCTTGGATAGTTTCAACGACGAGCCTTATAAGTTCACGTTCATTCGGGGCCAATGTTCTCAAAACATCAAGGCAAGGTGCCATCAGGTTCTCCGGAAGTGCTTCGGTTCTCAGCATGTCACCTAATAAACAGATAAGATGACAATACAGGATGCAAAAGGTTGCTCACTTACGAACAAGTTGCGATGTCTTCCGCCTACCAATCTCGTCTGAATAGTCAAGATGGATAGCAAGCTTGAGAAGCTCGGAAATCACAAGTTCTTTGGCTATCCTTGCGTCTTCTCTCTGGTTACGCTCATCGTCATTATCACTTCCTGGCAGGATAGACAAATCATCTAAACTGTTATACGCCTCCTGGATACGGAAAGCGATCACAGTCACGACGGGTAGGGTGGCCTCCAACCTTGCCTCATCTTTGTTGTTTTTGCAGTGCTCGACGAAGACCCTTGCAAGGAATGCTTTTTCAGGTGTCAAGTTGGCCCAATAGGGACCTGTCATTATATAAGTTTAAAAAGGATTCGTATGAGAGAAACTTGTTCTACCATTGAATTCGATGTTGTTAAAGATGTCAACCCTTGTTCTGAAGACGCTCAAAAGGGCGTCTTCGGTGATGGTGCCCTCTCCAAAATCAAAGAGCGTCAAGAGTGAGAGTATTCCGTCTTCGAACTTGATTGTTGACTTCTTTGCGTGGTCTTTAACCTTGATATCAAGATCTTCATCCTTCGCCTCCTCAAGAACATCCACCCAAGTCGCAATTAGAGTGCCAGCAGCAGTTCTGACAGATGGATCTCGATCCCCTAAACCATTTTGGACTATGAGTTCCCTCTGTGCAATAGTTAAAGTGCGCGGGTGTGTTGGCCCAATCATGTTCTTGTCTTCTTCGTTTTCTCCCCGTGTTTTTGTCGCCAGAATCCCGCTGTAAACAATCTTTCGAATTGTGGCATCCGTATCGCGTGTTCGATCCAAAACAGCATCAAGAGTTTGGCCATTTATGGGAATGGTGAGAAGCACAGTACGGCGGACATCGCTGGACGTAGGTTTAACACAGAAAAGAGTTGCGATATATATCGATAGACCTACGATGAAGGATCATGAGCCAACGAATCAAGGAGCGTGTCAAGTATTGAAGACTCTCCATTTAAATCCGCAGGATCTTCTGAAACGCACAGTTTTGCAAGAGATATAACAGCCTGGCTTCTAATACTGCTTTCTTTGTCGTGTATCCGGTCAATGAGTGCGGCACGGAGACTCGTATAGATGTCTTCGCTGAAAAATAAATAAATAAGGGTAGTGATCAATAACAAGGTACTGACTCGATTTGCCCAAGGTGCGAAATCATTTCTGCAACACTCTGTAGAACTCGATAACGGACGTTCTTATCCTTAGCAATGAATCCTTTCAATAACAATTTTAACAAATGTGCAGTGAAACGGGAGGCTGTTGTGTCGTCGTCGTCATTATCATCGTCGCTGCCACTGTCTTCTTTTGTATCTTCAGCGGCTTTCGGATAATTGAACTTTAGGACGATATAAAAATGATAAGAGATGAAATTCTTCACCTTTCTCGTTAATGAATTTTATGTACCCAGCAACAAATTTCACAACACGATCCGCTGAAGGCACACCCTTTTTGACGGGCAAGACCCGCATCACCAGTGGCTCGTACAGCGCTTGAAACTGTCTTTCTCCTGTAAGTTTTTGGAGTCTCCCTTTGTTTAAGAGTTCTTTATAGTCGGCGAATTCACAGTGAAGCTTATGAAGCGCAACGTAGTTCTTTCGGTGATTGGCCGTCGAAACTTGGGCCTGTTCAAATATGTGAGCAATGGCCAACGACGCGTCTTCACGGTCGGGCTCCTTGGGTACGGTTTCATTGGTGCGACCGGGCATCGTGTTTGAACGTCGATAGGGGTGATGGGATAATGAAGGCGACAAGATGTAAGTATACAATTGAAATAAAGTCCCAAAACGTTGAAGGTCACGATCACGTGGAGCGCGTTTCACTGCAGGGCAGGCTCGCTGATCATGATTAGATAAGCCAGTTAGCACATGGTCAAGTTTTGAGAAACTTTGAGTTGACATTGATATAGGTGAACCGCAAATGCTGCACCATTCCCTTACCCGTATCATCTCAAAATTCTAACCCCCGTTGCGATATTGGCAACAGACCTGACACATTTGTAAACCGCGACCCCGAATGGCCGATACTCAGACGAGGCGACTATGCGTCGAAATAATACACTCACAGTTTGGCCCATTGACAGCAGTAAGCTGTCTTATTGATTCCAATATCTTCCCCAAAGATGATATCTCACGCATACTTACCTTCAGAAGGTGGTATCAATGCTGCTTACCCGAGGGCGCTTATCACTTTTCCAGTTGGCTCGTTTCTCCGGAATCAAACCTCGGACTACAAGGGCCTGTGTTCTGGTTCTTGTACAGCAAAACATCCTATGGCATACAAAGGGCGACGATGAAGGGGAAATGTTCGAAGTCAACGTCAACGAGTGTCTCATGCGATTGCGGTTCGGGAAGTTCGTTTGGATAGCGGAGCAGATATATGGAAAGCTGGTTTGATTGTCAATTGCCATGAACTGACCAGAGAATGACTGACTGCCTCCAGGCTTCAGAAATAGTCCAAGTAATATTAGACCACGGGAAACTGCGCTCCGCCGATATTCTTGCCTTTTTGGCGATGTATGACCATATAAGTACGACATTACGCCTCCACTGCATTATAACTCCCGTCTAATTTCACTAGACGCGAAGCACTATCAACAAACTTTGCACAAGCTCGTCTCAGGGTCGTATTTGAAGCCCTCGACAATTCTTTCGCATCTATCTCCCCGAGACAAGTGGATTCAATACGAAGCCGAGGAAAATCGCAAGATCAGTGGATTTCCGACAGCCAAAGAATTGCGAGAGGCGAAAGAAATTGCTCGGGCCAGGCTCAAGAGGGAAGAAGAAGAGGCTGAACAAGTTGGACTAGTGCGCGTTCGAGTTACAATGCCAAGCTTAGTTTCTTATAAGCCTTTCGAATGTAGAAGCGCAAGCCAAAAGATCACCAGTTGGGCCCACGTACGAACAAGGTATATAGCTCCTTTATTTTGGATGCCTCTATGCCTTCATGGATATATTTCCAGAGGAAACTATCCGACGATGAGGATGTAGTCAACGTGAGCACCATTTTAGTGACTTCCGGTGACAATCTCAATCGAGATACAGGATGCCGTCTATTTCAAAGTCAACTATGAGAAGTTCAACGTGCATATCCGCAATTCAGTATGCTTCTAAGCCTTTTTCTTCTGTATTTGGAATATCTCACGACCTTACAAGATCATTGAAAAAGCGGCTAAAGAGAGATTCAATGACGGTGCCGCCCTTGTTGTACGGGCGGCCATGAAAGCCACGGAAAGCTCTCAGATGAACTTATGCGAACCTCGATCTTGTATGTTCCATGCTTCTAATTACATGGCAGTTGAATCTAACAGGAGATCAGCTGCCACTTCCATCGGCAGTGTTTCAATGCATATCCCCGAAGACATTGACCTTTCTACGGGTCTTGTATACTCCTCGAAAAGGGTTTCGAACCTGACATGCATCAAGGATTATTTGGGCATGCTGGCTTCCGCTGATAATCCCACGCCTGAGGGGCGTGCATCGGCCTTTGTCTCGTACTCATCCTCAAAGGTTCAGGTTGAATTTGAAATAATAGGACAAAGATTGCGACAAAACATTGTCGAATCGGTAGCACGATACAAACACGGCGAAAACGGTGTCAGGATATTGCGACTGTTGTCTAAAACTGGGAAGATGGACGAAAAACAGGTCTGTCACTCACAGACATGGTCTTCCTCTCGAATAATATTTCATATAGATCTCAAAGGTTGTTATGCTGGCTCCTAAGGATGTTAGACCCCTCCTTGTTTCCTTGTCCGCGGATGCCTTGATTAGCACTCAAGAAGTCCCTAAAAGTGCTGATCGCAATCCAACAAGGACCTTTTATCTATGGCATGTTTTTTTTTCCGAAACCCGAATTCCACCCCTAACTAAGATATTCCTAGGTATGTGGACCTTCAGAAGGCATTTCAAGTGATATTAGGCAGCGTTTACAAAACTTTGTATAACATCATGGCCCGACGTCGTACGGAACAGGAAAATGGCGAAGTCGCAGCTGTTTTAGAGAAACGCGGAAGGACTGACGTGAGCCAAGACGAGAATTTGTTGACAAGACTAGAACGGGAAGTGTTGACGGCTTGGGAAGTGAAGCAGGGAAAGCTGGCAGTGTTAGAGATGCGTGTCGAAGAGATTGTTTTTCTACTGAAAGACCTTGATGCTTCATATGAAAGTGGCGAATAATTCTATCTCATATATATAGCCTAAATAATACCATACTTCAGCCATTATTAATGCATTATTACTCATATCAGTGGGTATTGGAGTACTTATGGACCCAAGTATTTAGTAGCTATGGTCCACCACAATAAACTGTCAATGAATACCTATAGCACCCGTCCACGTGATGCAACTTAAAACTCCGCTACAAGGTATCCGACGCGTCTGCACAAAGTTCCGACGTGACTCAAGTCTTGCATTTTCGACGCGTTTTTTCCTCCCTCCTCGCTGTTGGTCAATGGCAGACACACAACTGAACAAAGCATTATTTGCGTCTCGGGTCAAGCGAATCTATGAGTCTTGGGCAGTACGTAGAGATACCCCCTTCACTGTCTCGAGCTTTAACTTTTTCGTTATGAATAGAATGCCAAAGAAAATGAAGATTATGAATCGATATTGAGTGTAGATGCCCTGTTGCTGATAGCAGGAGACCCCACCTCAGACGACGAGCCAATGCGTAAAGGGTCTTGCTTTCAGGTCGGTCGGGTTGTTCGTGACTGATCCGTTACTGAAAAGGACAACTAGCAATGGCTTCTAGGGTATGAATTTCCTTCCACCCTTTTTCTCTTCCAAGAGAACAAAATTTCGATCCTCTGTTCGGCTTCCAAGGGTATGACATTGATACATCTCTAAATAGACGCCGGCCAATACACCCTTTACAGCGAAGATTCTTTCTCAAATCGAAAACTCCGTCAATACGATCAGTATCGAGATTCTTGCAAGGCCGAAAGGGAAAGACGTGGCCAGTGATGCCCTTCCAAAGTTCCTTGCGCAATATACGTCGGCTAAACGAGTTGGGTCCCTAATCAAGGAGGTTCCCTCTGGCAAACTTGTCTCGGAATGGCAAGGACTGGTTAATGAGGCGCCATCGAAACCAGAGCTAGTTGACATGGCACCAGCCATCTCGGCGCTCATGGCCGCCAAGGATGAAGATGAACTTGTAAGCGTTTTCATTGCCTTGTTTCAAGATTCGCCTGAACAGATTCCTAGAAATCTACTCAGCTTGCAGCAGCTTTAACCTCTACCCTTCTAAAGCACCACGTAGCTCCCAAACTGGAAGCAATCCTTGATAAGGAATCGAAGATTACACATGACATGCTTGCTGCCCAGATAGAAACTCGATTGGGGTCCGGTGAAGGTAACTCAGCAAAAGGACCTGATATGAAAGTTTGGAACAAGGGGAAGGGCCTCGAAAACGTGAGTTTCTGAAACTTTTCTTCCCTCCATAAATTATTTCCTTAAAGTTCGACAGATTGATTGGCCATCTGTTGAGTTCTGTTACCCCCCAATTATCATTTCGAAATCCTCGAAGTCTGGCTATGACCTAAGATATACCGTGGAATCTTCAGATGACAACATCGCTCACAAAGGGGTATTCTTGGTTTCCTTCGGAATGCGTTACAAGTCATACAGTACAAACGTTGGACGTACTTTCATCGTTGACCCGAATCCTGTATGTCTTGGTTCTTCTTACATGGACTACACATTGACGATGTCAATGAAATCTCTAGGAACAAGAATTGCAATACAACCTGCTGTTAGCGCTGCAGGCTGAATTGCTATCTTTCATGAAGGATGGAGTCCCAGCACGTGACGTTTACCAACATGCACTGGCATACGTCAAGGATAACAAGCCTGATCTTGAGAAATCATTCGTGAAAAACATTGGCTTTGCTGTGAATAGTTATTCTATGTCCAAATGGTCATGTTGCTGAAGTTGCTTTAGACAGGTATAGAATTTCGTGATGCCGGATATATTCTCTCTCCCAAAAACACTCGTTTATTGAGGAAAAATATGGTCTTCAACCTGAGTCTCGGATTTGCGGGGCTCACTGACAACTCGGATCAAAAGTAAAGTCCTCTTCTGCTGTTTGGAAGTTACCATTTAACTGTCCTAGATACGCACTGCATCTTGTCGATACCGTCAAAGTTGAAGATGGGAAGACGTCACTCCTGACTGATGGAATAAAATCATCTAAAGATACATTGTTCTTCTTGACCCCTGATAGTGAAGAAGACAAAAAGAAACCCACCAGCAAAAGGCCCCCTACTATTCCTCTGAAGAATGGTTCTCCAATCAAAACAAAGACAGTTGGCGGAAAGGTCCTACGGAATCAGACACGCCGGGCTGCTCAGGACGAAGTACATCAAACAGCAATGGCAAAACTCATTGAGCACCAGCGAGAACTGCACGAGAATCTTCAGACCCAAGGCTTGGCCAGATTTTCAGAAGAGGGTGGAGGTTCGGGCGGGAAGGAGGGCAAGGGTTGGAAAAAATTTCAAAGCTACAAGGGAGAAGGGGCTCTACCGAATGATATCGACAGGCTAAGGGTAAGGGCATTTAATTTTTTGTGATCGCTGTACTTCCTGCTGACCCCATTTCTAGATTGTTGTCGACCGTAAAGCCCAGACAGTTGTATTGCCAATCCATGGTTTTGCAGTTCCCTTCCACATCAATACGATTAAGAATGCTAGCAAAAGCGATGAAGGGGACTTCACATATCTGAGGATCAATTTTCAGACACCTGGTCAATTAGCCGGGAAGAAGGAAGATACCGTAAGTGAAGCGATTTTTTAACAAAATAAAATTAACTCTCATCATTTCGTCAGCCGTTTGAGGATCCGGATGCGACATTTATACGCTCTGTTTCTTACCGCTCTCCAGACGGACATCGTTTGGATAACGTCGTCAAACAGATTAATGATCTCAAAAAAGAAGCGAACAAACGAGAGCAACAAAAGAAGGAGATGGCCGATGTGATTGAACAAGGCAATCTAATCGAAATAAAGGGTCGACGCCCTATCAAAATGCCTGAGGCATTCATACGGCCAGCCCTTGACGGCAAGCGACTACCGGGAGAAGTGGAGATACACCAAAACGGCATTCGTTATCAATCTATGGGTTCGCAGAAAGTTGGTAAGTAATATCCAACTTTGAATAAGCGGGCGATCTTGACTCATGCTTTCTAGACGTCTTATTTAGCAACATAAAGCACCTGTTTTTCCAACCTTGCGATCACGAGCTCTTAGTTATCGTCCATCTCCATCTCAAAGCGCCTATCATGATTGGCAAGAAAAAAGCATCTGTACGTGGCATAACACTAGTTTTTTCGTCGGTACTTACGAGCATAACCAGGATGTGCAATTCTTCCGCGAAGCAACCGATGTGCAGTTTGACGAAACAGGGAATCGCAAACGTAAACATCGTTATGGAGATGAAGATGAAATTGAGATGGAACAGCAGGAACGAAAACGCAGGGCTATGCTTAATAAAGAGATCAAAGCATTTGCAGACAAGATAGCAGAAGCCGCTTCAACTTCGGTATGTTCTTGATTTACACAATTGAAAATTTTAATCCAACGTTTTTGCAGAACGGTGAAACTTTGGAACTCGACATTCCATTCAGAGAACTCTCTTTTGAAGGCGTGCCATTCCGTACAAGTGCCCGACTACAACCAACAACGGAATGTTTGGTCCATCTTACGGACCCTCCATTCCTTGTGGTCACCTTGTCCGAAATTGAGATTGCCTCCCTGGAGCGCGTCCAATATGGGCTGAAGCAGTTCGACTTGGTCTTCATTTTCAAAGATTTCACAAAACCCCCACTTCACATCAACTCGATACAGAGCTCTCAAATGGACGATGTCAAAAATTGGTTGGAGTAAGTTGTACATTTTAAATCTTGATACTGATTCTAACAACTGTTCAGTTCTGTGGACATTCCCATGAGTGAAGGACCCGTCAATCTGAACTGGGGTCCGATTATGAAGCACATCAATGAAAACCCCTTCGAATTTTTCCAACAGGATGGCTGGAAATTCCTTGGTGGAGCTGGTGGTGTAGAAGTATGTCACATACCCACCACATTATGCACGAGTATTGATACTATTGTTTATCTAGAGCGAGCACTCTGACGAATCAGGATCAGAATCAGAATTCGAGGCTGACCATGAAGAACAGGCATTAAGCTTGAGCAGCGACGAAGAGAGCAACTACGATGCCTCTGACGCCAGCGGCAGTGACGAAAGCGGTTCTGACTTTGGTGGAGGTGACGAGAGCGACGAAGGTTTGTTCAATCACATGGTTCTATGTATAGAATTCTTACCGTACCCGCTCAGGCGATGATTGGGATGAGCTCGAGAGGAAGGCAGCAAAATGTAAGGTTGAAGTCCTGTATTTTCGTTCTAAAACTGAGCTATTATTTAGCGGACCAAAAACGAGCTGAAGGGAAGACGGTCAATGGATCTGATGATGAATCAGAGGATGAGCGACCCAAAAAAAAATCTGGCAAGACGAACGGGAAGGGTGCTAATGGGAAGGGCGGAAAAGTGAAGTCTAGCCGCTAAGCGTTGGCCGAGTATGGCATTTCTTTTTCTCGAAGTCGCTGACTTGTATGTATATATTATATACCTTTCCATTTGCATCTTTGTCTGCTCAGTAATGTTATATTTGCCCTTGATCTATACAATTCCTATCTTTTGCGCGAGCTCCAGCCCAGCTGCAAGATGAGAAAGGCGAGCATCTACGACAAAGCCCTGATAGTGTCGAAGTGTTATCAATGTGAAATGAAGCCCAAAAGCATAGATAGGCCACCTTTTTGCTATAATCTATAATACATGGGTCATGAGTTACGGATACACTGATACGAGTTGGACGTGTGATTACCCTGCAATGCGGCATGCAATTTTGCCACTTCTACAACTCTGGTGACAATATATTCACCAGGGTCCAGTTTCGGTTCCGGCTTGGTCAGTTCATTTTCCAACACCACATCGAGGATGACGAGCTGCATGTTGGCATTTGTCATGCCTGTTAGTAGACGTTGGGACCATAAAATTAGTTTCGTTTGAATCGAAGTCATACCTGGATCGCACACAACGACGGGAGAAACCTCGACAACTTCTGTTGCATTATATCCTGTCTCTTCAAATAGCTCTCGCTTTGCGGCTTGTTCTGCTGTTTCCCCTTCGTCGATTAGGCCTAAGGAATGTTTTTAGTCAATAATCAAGACCATAGGTCGGCCCATTGACCTGCTGGTAGTTCTGCGATCCACATTCGTATCAGGATTGGCGAGGCGAGAAATTAATGGTCCAGCATCATACCGATGATATATTTTCCGATCGGAGGTCTGTATTGCTCAATAACGACAGTAGAAACAGGGAATGCATTGGTCTTTGATCGAAGGGTGGCAAAAACAGCCACGGCTATAGCAAAGTGACCGTAAGTGAGTGTCATGAGGTTCAAGGATATGGATGGGGGAGACAGACCATCGACACCAGTTGACTTCCGCGTCTTGCGCTCTGCTGACTCCCATACTCGCTTAAATAATAGTTGAGCGAAAGAATGATCGAAGTTGGTTCAACTGAACCTCTGTGCCCTCTTGATCAGTATATGTTATCTTCTTGAGGGTGATCCATCTGTCCACACGGGTCTTGTGGTCAGTGGTGCAATCAGGAGGAGCATGGATCGAACTCGCTTTGCCTCTGAGATGGACATATCGGTTGTAGAAGTTATTTTTGGTGTGTTGTGAACCATCCTGAGTTGCAGCAGCCGACTGAGAGTAATGCGCAAGACCGTCGAGCGCAGCATTGGTTGAGACAATTCGGTCACGTTACTCGCTCGACTTATGTTTATCTCCACGCGACTTGGCGTAAACCTGCGCAATGGAAAGTCGAGAGGACCTTCCGCGCGTGTCTGTCGGCTCAGTGCATGACTGGCAGAAAGTACGCGCCAATTTCAAGGACGCTGCTACGTCCCAACTCCAGGAACGGATAGCGGCTTCAAAAGCTTTTTCCCAAGAAACGGACGTGATAATGGCCCACCTTGACCAGGTTCGTGCTCAGTTGACTCCGTATCACGTTGTGTGTGATCTTATGCCTTACATTCTAGTTCATAGAGAGGACATTCAGCCTGGCACAACCCAATCTGCGTATCAATGGCACTAATTTCGAATCCCTTGACGAGAATGGTCGAGGTCGGCCCCATCATGCTATCAGCCTTGACCTTCCTTTTGAACTTGTAAACAGAAACAGATCCATTCGATGAGACACTAGACAGACGAATATGGTCTTTAGCTGACACGAGGCTACAGTGGCACAAACGCATAGCGGAGACACGACGGACTGTCCCAACAGAGATCGAATCTACTCTCTCCGTATTACTTGAACGCCATCGAGAACTTGATGCGACCCTTCTGCCTGTTGGATCAGAAGAAATAACAGAAGAGGATTCAACCGCCGAGGAAGACAGTAAGTTAAGCCCTGGCGAAGTTCCATCCGTTTCAATTGCTCAATCATTACTAGTCCTTCGGCAGCAACGGATTGAACAAGCTTTGCAGAACACATCTGCATTGGCAAATGAACTGGATCAGGTACGCCCCTTTCCTTTTCTTCTGCTGCAACTCTGAACATTTTGCAGACGGTATCTCGACAACAAGAGCGAGGACATAGAGTCAAGGTCATTGTTATGGAGGTGAAGTCTTTAAAGCCCTAATTTACGAGGCAGCATTCTCCACACCATTAACTTGATTGCCTTGGCAAGAACCGATTTTTTGACAAATGTACTTCGATAATCTAGTGTATCCAATAATGTCAAACTTTGAGACGATCCCTGACGCTTCGAGTGATATTCTAACCAGACACGGCTGTTGGGACGAGGCAACCGTGTCATGATCCCCGAAACCCTCCACGCCCACGACCACCCCCGCGCCCACCACCAAAACCACCGCCACGTCCCCCACCCCCAGAAGGTCCACCTCGAAAACCCCCACCTCGGCCGCCTGAGAAGCCTCCTCTAAAGCCACCTCTAGGACCACCTCTGCTTTGAAATCCTCCTCGCCCAGCTGGGCCTCCACGACCCCCACCGCGCCCTGGGGGTCCTCCACGGCCTCGACCCCGTTCTGAAGATAAAGTCAGCATAAGAAAAGACGACCACTGTGTGGGATTAGGTATTTACTTGTTACACCTTTTGAACAACGACACTATTAAGCAATACTCTCTGCACAGAAAAACTTGGTCACATACCTCCGGCAACTTTTGGTTTTGGTAAGAATCGCTCTATTGGTAGTAATTTATCACCGCCGATGAACACTTTGTCGCCGGCCTTGAAGCTACTGGCCACCATTCCGTCCCCCATTTTGATGGAGAAATAGACTTCATTTATAGGTCCAAGGATTTCATCGACTTTTCCAATCTGTGATTTGTTTTGCAAGTATATCGGAGCGTTGAAGTACGGTACTCTGTCCGGCATTGATGACGAACAGAGCATCTCGTCTTCAACGGCATGGACGAATGTGCCCATTTCTTGGAAAAACTGAGTTATTGCACCGCGAATATCGGACTAAATATATTAACGTACCCAAAACTTCATCGGGAGGTCCCATATCTCGTTGCTGGAAGCCTCCTCTACCACCACCGCGGGCTGCATGCTATCAGTTAAAAAAGGAATTATTCGCTTTTCTAACCGACTTACATCCACCTCGACCAAATCCTCCTCTTGAACCTCCTCGACTCATGAAGGTGATTTATTGAAGCTGAAATGTTAGAATAGAGAGGACCTCCGCCGAAAAAGACACTGAAAGGAGGAGGTTACACAACATCGTCGTACCGAAATTATTGGGCACTTTCGATCGAAGATTATGTAAGCAACGCCGAGGCGCTAAAAATACTTAGAGGCCACAAATCATTGACTGGAAAATTATGGTACTTTCGACCACAGAAAAACTTTATTGAAAACGTGGTCAACGCCGCGTGGGTGTGTCTAAATTAACAGAGTTGTTTGACATATTAAGGTTGCTGAGGCGGGGCAAGCGAATCTTGAGGGAAGGCGTTATTGACAACGAGGAGTGGGTTGGCGCAGAAGACGAGGTCGGGGTGGTTGTGTCTTGATTGGCTGCGTGTAACTGACCTTGCCGGTTTGGAGTCCGTACCGTTTTGGTTGAATCTTTTTCAGATGTCTCCTTGCCACCTTTGGTTGAGTCGCGCTGATCATTTGACTCAACTCCATTTTCACCAACAACGGGCAATTCGTCATCTCGAATTTTCCGCTTCCTGCCCCTTTTCTCCTTTGTATCCTTGGTAGGCGAGTCGCCATCTTTAGGTTTCGCCTGGCGAGGTGTACGCGTCGATCGGGGAGTCTGGATCGTGTTATAAATGAAATCAAGCAACCAGGCCATTGAAATACCCGTACCTTTGAAATTCCGCTAGACGATGCAACAGAAAGTTCAGAAAAAGAGGCACTCATAAGCGAAGGACTCTCAATTTCTTCCAACTAGGTTTCATGATCTCAGTTATTAGAAGCTTTATGAATGGGGAAGGGGGAAGGTGCAAACCTTCACGTTCACAAATTTTCCTTTCGATTGGTTGTTTGCTGCAGGAGTGGTAGACGGCATAGAATCATCAAGCTGCCTAACCGAGCTCTGATGCCAGAAAAAAAATCAATAAGTGAATGCACCGAGAAACGAAAAAAACATTACACGAGAAGATACGCTTGTTAGTGGTGTCTCGTTGACATGATTCCGGCTTCTGGACCGCAATTCCCGGGTGCTTGCTTCTGGCACCACCTGTGATGTTCGCCTCCTCCTCACAGCGGATATCGTGACAGCTGAAGGATTGGTGGATTCCGTGGATCGATTCGGAAGACGTTTCCCAACACCATTTGTTATCGGTTCTGATGCAAGAGGATACTATTCCCCACGTAAACACAGTGCAGACATGGAACATCATATAAGACGCCGTACCTTTCTGGGCCGTCCGACCTTATTCTTTATTACTGGGGGTTTGGGAGGTTCATGGTCGGTCTGTACACTTTGCTCAATCAGTTTTTTGCCAAGACTGCCATTGCCACGAATGTGGGAAGGTTCCGATCTTCTAGCCATAGACATGTCACACAGCAACTGGAAAGGTACATTGGTAAGTGCAATCAAGGATTCGCCACGAAGTCGTACCTGTGCTGCAGATATTTCGTCGAGCTCAATATCCCGTTGCCCAGGTGGTGACATCATGCGTTCGTCGGAATCGTCGAGGGAGCTTAGAGACGTGAGAGGAGAGGACATTCCGGAAGCTATGTCGACATCTCTGTATAGAATTAGAACAATGTACAAGGGGGAAGGGGGGTTCAGACTCACTTCGGGATATGCTCGTCCCATTTATTAAGTTTATTCCAGAAGTCAAGAATGATGATTCGTTCAGGAACCCGATATCGACGCCCATTAATGAGAACCTCATCCACCGCAACAGCGGGTTTCGGCACCGTTGACGAGTATTCTGGATGGATAACTTCTATGTTACCATTGTTGTATTGACGTGGTTTCGAAATATCGATTGGATGCATATGTTGCTTTGGAATACGGCGCTTAGGTGGCTGCAAAGACAACAATAAGATGTCGTTTGAAGCTAATAATCCAAAGCTTACCAGGACTCGTTCGGCGTGATTTGGACACATCCACTTCTTGTTAAACGGGGGTAAAGTCAAAAGCGGAGGATCGAGGCAATCCATGTGCCAGTGCAAGTTACAGTAATCACAAGAAACAATACTTTTCCAAGCATCTGGGGATCCTGCTTTGGAAGTGGACCTCCTGGCTCGCTTTGCAGCAGGGGCAGAGACGGTGAGACTATTCGGAAGGGCCGACAATCCGCATTGAAAGCAGAGGACGGGTCCACCGTTCCTATCTCGAAGACGAAATGGGTCTCGCTCCTCTAATTGACCATGGCGACTGTCCACAACTATGAGCAAAGAATAGACCGCAAAAGATAGGTCATTTACTTTAGACGAGGGGGTTTGATTTCAGAGTTATCAACATAATTCCCTTTTGGCCCGGAGGTAACTGGCGGGAAAGTCTGAGAACTTGTGATGTTACGAAATAGGGTGCACTGACCATCTTTGAAGAAGGTTCTGACATCCTCAGGAAGTTGAAACTCCACTGGGTTTGAAACCTGTAGGTGATGAATGAGAGAGGACAACAGGGACGGTGGGGGCCTGCGAGGTGGGTGCTGTCGAGCCATGGTCAATGTGAGTGGTAGATGAAGTCAAAATCAATGTTGTAATCACCTTGCGAGCCACACACGTGGAACAGAACCACCGAGCATCCCCATCATCATCAACATTCTCCATCGGAGGATCCAGGCACCAAAAGTGAAATGCTCGGGGGCAACCATCACAATAAACCAGGGATCCATAAGAACGACAAGCAGAGCAATGGTCCTCGTTGTTGAGCTAATTGGAGAAAGTGAGGACACGGGCGGAAGTGGCGGAAAAGGTTACTCACAAGGTTACTCGGTGGCTCTGGTGTAAGCAGCGAGAATGACTTCGGTTCCTCCTTCACCCGTAGAGGAGGAGTATCCACTTCTTTCGCCTTCCCTTTGTCTTTCCTCTTAGGTCTGCCACTCGTGCTAGGGGGGGGAGGGGGATCCAGCAGGTTGAGAGACGAATTTGACCGTGAAATAGACGGCTCTTTGTCCATAGGTGCAGTGGCTGAGTCCGAGTCTAAGATAATGGGCTGCGACAGCGAGCTTGTTGCAGTGTCCATGTGAACTGAGGGTTCCAAGGCAGGTGCTGTATTGCTGCCTTGATTGCGAGCAGACGCTCGTTGAGCGCGACCAGTCGCAGTTCTGGATGAGCATCAGGAGTCAGCATTGCGAAAAGCGAGTTGAATACCAAGGCAATAGATCAAGCGGGAGACAAGCGGATGAGCATATATTTTTTCAGAGGTATGGAGAAAAAATCGGCACTCACCCTTTGTCGACTCTGGATCGCTTGGAGCGAGGGCCTTCAAGGTCCTGCCCAATTAAAGTCCCATGCGTAAGTCCAGAATACGTGGATCCAGGATCAGACGGCGGAAGATAGGAATAGGCCATTGAAGGTTTCCTAGGATCGCGTTTTAGAGCGCTCTGCTGGAGAGAAGCGGAAGACGGAGGCCCTGGCAGAATTTCAGTAGCAAGACTGGCATCACCCTCAAGATGAGGTGGCTGATGAACCGCAACACCTGGCAGCATGTATGCTGGTAAACTCGCCGTCGTAGCCATCCTCTCGAGAAAGAGAAAACGAGGGAGCTTTCAAAAACGACGGCAACGGAGAAGGGGGTAGGGAACAAGCGGACAAATCAGGTCAGGCCCATTGGCACTACTTGGTGATACATAAATGTCGCCTCCGCACTTGACACATTTGCACTCCTGATTAAAAGCACTGCATATTCTTCTAGTCTACGTAGAAACAAGTATAGAACACTGTCCACTCCTCCAGGCGGCCGTTATCGTCATAGACCAGCCTGTCTTCAAACAACTCAGTTACTTGGACTGCGCCTTGTCAGCAGGCTTCCTGGTCCGTGTCGACGACGTAGAGAAATCCCGATGACCTGTTTTCAGCATTAAATCAAACAGAGGACGCAGAGGACACGGATGAAAGCCGACAGGTTATGCGCTCAAGTCGAGAGGTCGTTTTTCGTCGTGACTCGTGGTTCTTGGTTCTTGGTTAGGAACGTTTGTCAATATCCTATTGCCAGTGATATAAACACTCCACAATGTATAAAAGTACGGGCTGGGGAATGGACAGTCAGTAACCAACCTACGTGGTTTCTGCTAAATTGTACGTACCTTGACTCGGTTTGAGTTAGGCAAAAAAGTTGGACAAGTCAAATGCACGGAATAATGGCTTCCTAAGATGGTAGGAGAGGTCCCTCTAGGACTAGTAACAAATCACTCGGGTAGCACAGTCCGCTGTGCCTTGGTCTCTTTGAAATCGAAATGAATCATCTGCAGGGCAAGGCAGATATCAAATATGCAAAGACCGGGCCATTATCGTCCAGATAATTAGCAATGTACAGATACCTAAAAAAAAATCTAGAATCTCAAGACTCAAGATGAGCTAAAAACCAAGACACCAAAGGGATACTACGTATCTCGTATGAATACTGAGTGCTGAGCGCTGAGCAACCAAGAGGAGAGAGGAACAAGATAGTCGTCAATCACAGCCAAACAGTCGTTGTCAACTGTCATCATGGCCAATACAACCATTAGTGGTGCACAAGCAATCCATGGGCAGAATCCTCAGGTATGAATAGTTCTTCGTATATAACCTGGTTCTGCTGATTTTTTTTTAGTTCTTAGTGGAAACCGTCATTCGAAACAGAATTTATGAATCAACATATTGGAAAGAGCATTGCTTTGCTCTGACAGGTTATATCTTTCCTGTCCCCTTTATATTCCTAAACTTACACATATTTATTCAGCGGAATCCCTCATCGACAAAGCTATTGATTCTCGGTTTATTGGTGGTGTTTATGGGAACCAAAGGCCCACAGAATTCCTATGCCTTCTACTCAAGCTATTGCAAATCCAACCAGAGAAGGAAATCCTGGTTGAATATCTGCGAGCTGAAGAATTCAAGTATGTAGCCAACTGATATTTATTCTTAAAAGATGACTTAAGACACGTCAGGTATCTACGGGCTCTTGCTGCTCTCTATATTCGCATGACATTCCGAGCAGTCGACGTATACGAGCTGTTGGAGCCCCTACTCAAAGATTATCGCAAATTAAGAATGAGAAACATGAGTGAGAAGTTGTTTTCATATCTTTATTTCGCCCAGTTTCTGATAAAGTGACCACCAGGCGGGTATTCGTTAGTGTTCATGGACGAGTTTATATACAGTCTATTGACAGAGGAGAGGGTTTGTGATATCATCATGCCTCGAATAGCCAAAAGACAGGTGCTGGAAGAGAATGGAGAACTTGGCCCTCGAAAAAGCCGTTTGCTTGCTGCCATGGAGGGTGAGAGTGATCATGAAAGCGAGGGAAGCGGGAGTAGGAGCAGGAGTGGCAGTCCGGGCAGGGGTCGTAGCAGAAGCAGAAGTCAGAGCATCAACTCTGACAGAAGCAGAAGCAGAAGCAGAACCCCGTCCGAAACAGGCTCAAGATATGTTTCTCGGAGTCCTTCGAGGTCGTTATCTCGCACTCCTTCAACAGGCAGGAATTCAGAAAATAATATGGACGTGGATATACCAACATAACGCTGTATCAATAGTTGCACTACTTTTTTTGTTCTTCGATTTCCTGCTTTTTCCACCGACCCAATTCGCTTGATAACAGCTTCCAACGCTCTTCGACAAACGGCATACCTTCTAAAGAATTAAGGGTCGCCGGCGACATGAAACCCCGATGTCTATGCTTCCCATACCAAACTAAACATCTCTAAGTTGCAGTTCGTCAAATTCGGGACCACAAAACGACTTACTGATATCTTCCCGGCGTGTAGGAGCGGCTGATATTCTGTCTATCCGCCCTTCCACGCAATCCTGTAATGCAAGGTTGTTGTAATACTTGCAAACCACCTTTCCACCATTTTTTTCAATTGCGTCTATTGCACTCTTGCTGGCCCTCGAGGCAATAATATAGATAGGTGTTTTGAGATGTTGGGCACCCTAGAACGCCATGTTGAGGTGAATATTGATCACAGCTTGTGTTTCCAACGACTCACATCTCCCAGCACCTTGATTCCATCGTGTACGTTGTGAACACACCCACTACGGAGCAAATCTCGCGCAGTTATAGGGTTTTCCGGTGACGAGCTCAAGCGTCCTTGGTCTATCCAATGCTGAATTCTGTCGAGATTTACCGGTGCATAAGTTTTCTCGTTACTGAGAAGAATCAGAAAGCAGAATGGTGTTTCGAATAAGTGCAACATACTGGTTCACGAAGCCTCGCTTCGGGAATAATTTTGTGATAGGCGTCTGCCCTCCTTCGAATCCAGGTCTTATTCCTGGACCAGAACGAGACTTTTGGCCATTGGCACCGCGACCAGCAGTTCCTCCATATCCCGAGCCTTGGCCCCGGCCGACTCGTTTTTGCTGATGAGGATATTAAAATGAGAGAGATAAGTTAGAAGAAGTGTCCTGACATTTTGTTGGGACCCAGGAGCAGGTTTCAAATTAGCAAGGGACACACGAGCTGTACGAATCCTTGAGGCCATGATAAAGCTGAGACAAGGCTGTTAAAATTATAACGAATAGGCTTGAAAGATATTTGGGCGAAGAGGTCAACAGTCAACTGCAGAAAGATGAAAGCAAACTCGACTCCTGCCTATGTTTTTCTGTCAGGTCACTACCAAACAACGCGTACCAGCCAAGCTGGCAGTGAAACCTTCTGCTCAGTGCTCAACCTATTCCCTATTGACCTGATTATTGAAAACCCTCTGCGATCAATACATCAAGTATTGGAATACTGTAGGATTAATACTTTCTTCTTTCTGGCTTCGATGGCTCTTCCTTTTCGTCCCATTGTGGCTATATGCGGCACTACTGGAGTTGGAAAATCCAAGCTGGCCATCGAGCTAGCATTGCACATTAACAAAAGCGGTAATACATCTCGCTGGAGACGCGCCAAGGTAATCAATGCAGATTCTATGCAAGTTTACAAAGGCCTGGATGTGATCACCAATAAAGTCCCGGAACACGAACGACAAGGTGTTCCCCATCTGTTGATGGACTTTAAGCAACCAGGGGAGCAATATGTCGTCGGTGAATGGGTGCAGGATACTATAAAGCTGGTCAGTCAGATGCGCATCATCTCCGCATAGCTGAGTATCGAACCTGTCTCGTAGATAGATGAAATGCATGAAAATGATGAATTGCCCATCATCGTTGGAGGGACGGCCTATTGGATTCAACATCTCATCTTTCCAAATCGTTTGGTTCCGAAAGAAGCCTCTGTTCCACGGAGTTCGACAGTTCCTTGGTCTGAAGAACTTAAAACATCGATAGGTTCTCTACCCCCAGAGCTCGTTTTATTGCTGGAAAACCTTCCTCGAGATGCGCCATCAGCCAAAACAGACCCTGAGGAAGCCTTCAAGCTTCACACACTCTTGTCAACTTTGGACCCTGTTGTGTCCCAGAGGTGGCATTGGAAGGATACACGAAAGGTGTTGAGAAGTCTGGAAATCATGAAAGAATCTGGTAAACGTCCAAGTGAAATCATCTTCGAACAATCTACTTCAATATTAGATAGCAAACCGAGGTCAGTCTAATGCGTTCCGTCAGTAATGATAAGAACTCAATGTTTATTCAGATTTTGCACATTGTGTTTCTGGCTGTATGCCGAATCTGCTGAATTAGGTGGTAGACTTGACGTCCGTGTAGACGACATGATTTTGGTGCGAATCATTGGCATGAATTACCAACCAAGGCCAAAACATTTTTTTAGCAAGGACTGGTCGATGAGGTGAAGGGCTTACGCCAGTTAGCTGAAACTAGTTTACCGAGCAATCCTGAGTATCCATCGAACGCGGACTACACCCTTGGCGTCTATCAATCCATAGGTATTCTACAACCTTCAAGAAACTATTGTCGCTAATTCTGCTCCAGGCTACAAGGAATTCTGCGGCTATCTGGAAGCACCATCCGATTCTTCCTTCAAAGAAGCTGAAGAACGTATGAAAATCTCCACGCGACAATATGCCAAGAGGCAGATTTCGTGGATCAGAAATAAGCTAATTCCCGCTGTTGATGCCGCAAATTCGGAAGAAAATATCGTCCCCTTCTATTTGTTGGATGCAACAGGTGTGTAAAGCTGATTGCGAGCTTAATCAATAGGCAAGAATTTGCTACAGTGTTAGGCGAGAATTGGTCAAAAAATGTACAAATTCCGGCGACTCGGATTCAGGACGGTAGGCCATGTACCTGGATAAGTTATTAAAGTCAATCAACAGATGACCTTTCTAGCATTCATTGGTCGTACCCCCCTGCCCGACCCCAAATCCCTATCAACCATAGCATCTAAAATGCTGAGTGTGGAACGCAGAGACGTCAAGTGAGTGTATATACTCTCGTCTCCACAATGCTTTATTCATACGTTACAAGTCCGACATCAGTGCTGCAAGCCAGGAAGAGACGCATCTGCCCAGTATGTACAACACAGGATGATCGACCCATCATGATCGAGGAAGGCTCAGAATGGGGCATTCATCAGAACACCCGCAGTCATCGACGCCTTGCGGCTAAACTAGCTAAGGAGGAAAAAGAATACGGCCTCACAGATTCTACCGGAAAATGAACTGGCAAAGAAACTGGCAATAGTTTTTGGTGTCGTCCTCGCTTTAATTATTCTGTTGAATGCACAACATATATTTATCATACTACAAACAGCAAACATAATACAAATTTCGTGAGAGTAAAAGGTGCCTACCTTCACACATCAATTGAACCATAGAAAGCATTAATCGCTCTCCTCTGCCCACTGAGGCAACCAATTTTCCCAGTCAACCCATACATCGTCAGCTCGGTCATCTTCAACTTCAAGGTGGCGATGATGGTGGCGATGACCACGGCGCGACCCTCGTGGGTCAAGCACTCTGTCGATGGCGTGAATAGCACCATTTAGACCAACAACATCAACTACTACAGCTGGGTGATGATTCACGAGGATCTTGGTGTCGATTATGTATGGGTTCTTCGGACCAGGAAAGGGGACGTTGATCTTATTCTGCAAAATATAGGCCTGGATGGTGTGATTTGGCAACAAGGTCTCAAGTGTAAGATTGACGAATATTATAGGTTCCACGTGAGGTTTGTGATCATTATCGTCATCTGCTGTTCGCCTGGCAGGCGCAAACCTACATGCAAACGTTAGACAAGGCTTTCATCTCAGTTTGATTGAAATCGAACTTCTTGATCCAGGGCATAAGCTTCGCTTTTCGCTCTTGACCTCCAGAGTGGAGATCATGGCCTTGATCAAGCGTCGAATACGGAGAATATGAAACTGGAGCCTTGTGAGAGTGTTTATGATGGATGTAGTCTGCAATCGTATGGGTGTCAAATATCGAAACAAGGTATTAGAGTGGATATGCCAAACTTGAATGCACAACTGCGCCTGGAACAATGTGGTATTGTAACAATTTTTTCAGTACTCTTTCTCCGAATGGAGAAAACAAGAAGAGGCGAAGTTTTTTGGGCAAGGACAGGAATGCCTTGTTGGTCGGAGCGAACACGGTTACCAGCGAGGCGCCAATAAGGCCCTTCTCTCGAACCCAACGAAGGTCAAGGTTATGAGTAAGATGGGACCGCTGAAGGGTTGAAGTCTGTCGCTGCAATTAGCACGAGATTGAAATGAGCGTAAAAAATCAGTCACCAAAATAGAGAAAACTCCAGAGGACATGTACAATTCTTGAAATATCGAAGGAGGAGGGAGAAGCGGGTGATCGACGACGTGGATGACACCTGGGTCAAACATTTTTTTTGATTAGCTATTTTTGAAGATCTTTCAGAAGCGAAAAAAGGATACCATTGGAGGCTTCGATGTTGGACTGAACAATCCTCGTGTAAAAATTAACGGTGGTGGCTGGAGGAATATACGTTTGGGCAACCCTCAGCCGCAACGGTTTGCCGTCGAAAGCACCCGGAATGGCGAGGTTGGATGGGTATGTCAAGTTATTAGCCAATGCGCCACTGTCATAACCATCTGTCGGGATGATATGATAGTTCAAGATAGCACGCAAAATCAGCTTCAGGAATTTCTTGCGTTTATCGACATCCGGGAGATTGGAATGCGCTTCATCCAATTTATCGAGTAATTGAAGTGCGTCTGTTAGGTCTCGGAACTCCGCGATATAGCCAGCTCCGTCGAAATCAGAGTATTTTATGATTTTATCAATTGCGGACCATTCAAGGCTTGAAGAGGAGGAAGGAGGGCCACGATCTGGTCGGCGTAAGACTCTATCAGGGGGTGCAAAGAACGTCAAACTAAAAATGGGGCTGGTTAAATTTGAAGGATGCGCAAGGGAGATGATCACACACTGTGCAGATGGATCATCAAGAAGAGTGCCGACATCTTCAACAAAGTTAAGCGCTTTCGTCAGTCGGGAGAACCTATCGAAGAAAGGACGGTAAGGCAGAAGTCAGAAACGAAGAACTAGCATACCTGTCGTCATGAGAGAGGACATGGTAAATTGTTCCAGATTTTTCGTGTTGACTGGAGGAAACTGCAGAAGAGAGTGGTTCCTGATCCTCAGGACCATTGAATTCGACGACGGAGGTGTCCAGTGGGCCGTGAGGTCCCAGACAGGCCGCGAGAGAAGGGCCAGGCAAGGCGGCGAGAAACAGCCAGAGCAATTGGTGGCGCATGGAAAGGGATGGGCAAGACTGAAACGCAAGGAGGATTCAGTCTCTATTTATTGCTGCGGATTGTGACATCATCGACAGGCATTATTAGTCGAGGTATGAAACCCAGTCTGCCCATGAACGTCGGCGTCAAAAGGTATTCATCAATTCAAGCTTGGTCAGCTTCACCATTTGTTCCAGCGCGGTCTCTGCTTTCTTCGTATCTACAAATGGTTAAGCGAAAATCAAACGCTGCATCTGAACCAAACACCCCAGAAATTAACTCGAGTTCGTCCAAGTTACCTACGAAGAAGTCGAGAAAGTCAGAGCCAGACAAAACTCTTCAAACAAATGACTGGCCTGCACATTTTCAATCTGTATGTTACCGTGACGCCATTTGCTGTCCTTCTCTCATTGTTCCCTAAGCTCTTCAAGGTAGGTGATAATTCCCCATCTAAAAAAATTCACGGCTATACTCCCAAAACAGATATTCAAAGTTGGTCCAACTTGCGTTTCGTGAATGGTGCACCTCCCTGATTTCAGTTTCTTGAAGGCAATCAACACAGTCCTCGCTTTTGTTTCTTCTAAGCGACAGCTTGCAACAAGTTTCTCAGCTGTCCGATCCTCGGTTGAAGGCCTGTTAAAACAGTATTGTTCGTCAATATTGGAAATGGTGTTCGTGCTGACCAGTCGCTATTAAGCCCTCTGGAAATTGCCAAAGTTTCTGAGATCAAGTACACTTGTTCTCGGACGCAAAGAACACTAGCTAACTGTTTTACTCAGGGCATTGCTGCCCGACCTCGTCAAGTTCGCATACGTCCCTATATCTGACATACAAGTGAATGAAGAAACTAACAAGTCTTCTGCTCGTTATGTGGATTATTCCCAAGCGGCATCAGGCAAATCTTTTGATTCTCAAGCCGGGCATGTCCTTGTTCTCGAATTCGCAGATAAGCTGAACGGGAAGAAGGGATCTACCAGTGGCATACCGTAAAGATCCAATTCTTGACAACTATCGATATTTTCTCAGTGCCTGCCAGATCCCTCTCCTCGACGCCGCTATCGCCTGCGGCTATCAAGAAACTGGTTGAAACCCGAAACCAAAGATTTGCGCAAGCTATTAGCGAGTAAGGATGACCACTGTTGCTGTGCACGACTTCATTTATTTCCGCCTGAAATTTTAACAGGCTTGTCGATGCCACCCCGGCAGGAGAGGATCCTGTGAACTTACTAATTAACGCAGGCCATGCCTACGTACCCGTGAATCTTTCAGCCCCTCTCGCAGATGAGGACAAAGTACCAACTGCTCTGGGCGAGCGACCTTCCATTGACCAAATTATATCAAACCTTATGGAAACGATATGGTATAAAGATCAAATTGTGCATCGGCGCCTGGTAGACGCCAAAACGGCGGTAACAGGTGAAAAACAGTTTTCCATTCCCGTTCCCTGCGACGCGAAACCTCACCACCAAATCTCCGCCTTTGCAATAGGCTCCTTGAACCCACCGATTTCACAATCAATCGCAGACGCTGCTCTGAGCTCACGGAATATACAATCGTTGTACTCTCATCAGGTGGCTGCCATTGAAGCAATACGAAGTGGTAAACATGTTGTCGTGTCTACAAGCACTGCTTCCGGTAAAAGTGTGATCTACCAGGTAAACTCACCTGCAACCTCCACTTTTATATCGCTCAGTGTTCGCCTAAAGATTCCTCTGTTGATGTTTTTAGAAGAAGATGTTCATGCGACCGCTATCTTGGTTTTTCCAACGAAGGTATCTAGTTTTTTCTAAGAACCGAGCTGGTGATTGATCTTTAAAATATGAAGGCCTTAGCTCAAGATCAAAAGTCTTCACTTGGACAACTTTTTCAAATTAGCCCGGGGCTAGCGCATTTAAAAGTGCGGACACGAAGCTCTACTTCATCGTTGTTATTAACTATGCCTCTGTAGGTAGCAACATATGATGGTGATACACCACAAGAAGAGAGGGCAGGTAGGCACACACCTGTATACTGGCGTCTGTTAACGGTCACTTATTCTTTCGTTAGAAATCCGAGACACAGCTTCCGTCATCCTTACTAACTTCGTATGATAAATTCACGAGTCACTAGTTGGCGCAACTGACCACTAATAGGATACTATACATGCTTCTATTCTTCCCAATGAAGAGAAATGGCGCAGGTATGTTTCATCAACAGGATATCAAGCAGCGTTTCTCATCATCTGAAAGCTTTTTGAAGCGACTCAAGGTATTCTATTCCTTAAAATCTATACCGGCGTTTTGACCTCCCATCGCTTTCCAGATCTTTGCAGTCGATGAATTACATTACTACACTGGTCTTTTCGGAAGGTGATTGATTTGTCCGTACATCGTCCTGGCCCTGAATCTCTGTCCCTATGTAGCCATGTCGCCCATATTTTGCGACGGTTTAGGAGAGTTTGTGCAGCAATAGGGAGTTCGTGTATCCTTTCCCCTAAGCTGACTTCTGAGCTAACCAGGGGACCTCTAGATCGTCGTCTGCGCTTCATCTCATGCAGTGCAACCCTTGCCAATCCAGCAGAATACATGTCCAAAATGTTTGCGCTACACCCTGATCAACTGGAAGTGGTATCCAACGACGGAGCGCCGTCTGGAAGCAAACAATATCTTGTTTGGAACCCGTCTCTTGTTGATGCGATGGATCCATCGTTAGGAAGACGGTCCTCGATATCTGAGGCCTCGAATTTAATGCGATTCTTGATGAAGAAGGGGATACGAGTGATACTATTTTGCAAGGTAAAACATGTCCACGTTATTTATTGCACTTGACCAAGCCTCGATTCACTAGATACGCAAAGTCTGTGAATTGGTATAGAACTTGTTTATTGGATCCTACTCAACCCAAGTTAAACGATGCAAACAGGCGATGAAGACTATCAGAGCCGACTTGAGCAACGAAGGCCGCTTAGACATCCTAGAGAAGGTCAGGGCCTATAGGGGGGGTAAGTCAGCTCCGGGGACGTTTGCTTTGTCTTTTATAACGCCCTCTTCAACCAGGATATTCTCGTGAGGTAACCAAACCAATGTTCTTACTTATATATTGTTAATCCCTGCCCAGGATCGTCGCAGAATCGAGCACGAAGCCTTCTCTGGTCAACTATTGGGCATAATTGCTACAAATGCCTTGGAGCTTGGGATCGACATAGGGGCCCTGGACGCCGTCATTATGCTCGGTTTTCCTATGACAGTATCTAATTTTGTGGGTTTTTATAAAATTTATTCATAACCTTGATTATATTAAGAACTGCGCAGAGACAACAAGCTGGAAGAGCTGGCCGACGATCTCAAGACTCACTCGCGGTAATGATAGCCGATCCTTTCCCTGTTGATCAGCATTTCGTCAGTAATCCATCAGAGTTGTTCGAAGATTCACTCGAGGACTTGATCATTGATATCGACAATGAAATTATACTAGAAGGTTTTCATCCCTACAATCCGTGTTATCACATTTTGATGATCCTATTCAGCTCATCTCCAATGCGCTGGGTATGAGATGCCACTTACAGCTGATGATGAAAAATGGTTTGGTCCGTGCACAATGGACATATGCAAGCAACGGCTGCGAAAAGATGATGATGGATGGTGAAAAATCTAGCAAACGCATTGGGCCCATAGTGTCTAACTCTTTGTCTACTCACAGGTATCATACACACCCCAAATTTTTACCTTTCCCTTCTAGATACGTTTCAATCCGTATGGAGCTGTACCCTATCATCAACACAGATTCGCTGACCGTCGATGTAGGTGGTGCTCAGGAAGAAACTTACATGGTAGTAGAAATTAAGGAAAATGACATACAGAGATCCTACAAGTTAGAAGACATCGAATTTTCGCGGGCTTTGTTCGAGTTATACGAAGGCGGAGTGGTGCGTTCCTTCATTGGTGCGATTAAGATGAGGCTTACTGGGTCTGTCCGCAATAGTTTATGCACCAAGGGGAAACCTACGTTGTGAGGAATATTGATAGTTCAGTGATGCACTTTGGTCTGAGGACATACAGATCAAGGAAGTTAGTCATGACGCCAAGGTCGCTAAAGTCGTACGGGCTGACGTCAACTACATCACATCACCAAGGTGAGGAGAACATAAACCTGAGTACAATTTTACGCTGATGGCATACATCCTTTCTAGAGATTTAACGTAAGAAATTAAATGATCTTCAGCAATCCTTTTGCCAGAATTTACCTTCTAGTCGAATTGTACCTCTTCAAACTTTCCGAGCCATATCCGTAAACGACCAACTTGCCCAGTTTGGCAGTGAGTGATTTCTGGGGTATCTTGAGACCAGGAGGATTAATCAACCCTGTTTAGGAGTGAATGTGTGTGTCAAGGTTTTTGGTAGGTTGGATCATAAATGCCTGAGATCTGCCTCTTAACAGTAAACCCAAGGTTTTTTTAAGATCAGGTTTGTGGCATTCCGACCACATACCCCTTGTGGATGTTTATAAAGTCTGTTACAGGGGAAAAACCATCTTGGATGCAGTTGAATTACTGACGCCTCCCTGGGAGCGCGAAACCGCAGGGTTTTGGATCGATTTGCCGAACAATATCTTGCAGTTTTTGAGCTCACAAGGAATTGACAGAGCGGCGGCTATCCATGCTGCTGAACATGCATTCCTTAACCAGTTTTCTCTATCTGAAGATGTGAAAACGGATTGTCGGGTGACGAAAGAGGAAGACCAAGACAATAGCCCCGTCAAGCGACCTCCTAGGTAACAAAATTCGTCATAGCAAATCTCCTCCCGACAGTTGATATTTCAGGTTGATTTTCTATGATGCTGCTGGTAAAACGGGAGGTGTAGTTGGAAGGGCATTCGATGATGGTATGTCTTCCTTCATCTGGAGGAATTTGAAGACTCATTTAGAAACCCAAGTGAAAAAACTTCTTGATCGAGCTCGTCAAGCTGTTAATAGCTGCGCATGTCCCGATGGTTGTTCGTTATGTATGCTACGTCAGATCATTGTTGAAGTAAAGCCTAATGCATGATACACAGGTGTACAAACTACTGTTTGCAGGGATGCAAATTTGATATCTTCTAAACCTGGTGCGAGGATCATTCTTAATGGCTTGCTGCACGCGGATATAGAGGACATAGAAGATGGCCAAGATGGCCAAGCAGAACTTTCTACGCTAGAGCAGCATCCATGTTGTGTTAGTTTGCTACGATAGTGGATCGAAATCACCCCAGTCATCTTTGGATAGCATGTTTGTTGATTTTCCCGTCGAAGGTTGGGCTGGCCTTGATGGTGTCAGTAAACCACCTCCCATTTGGGAGGTTAAGGGAGTTGCAGAAGGTCCCATGCCAAATTGTTGTGGTACTGATGGAGTAGAGAATGTTGGGGCGGTAGTCGCCATATTTGTGGTTGATGTGTATATGTTGTAATTTGGCGCCGCAAATGTTGGTTGAAGAGGTCTAGATTGTGGTATGTGAGGGACCATAGGGGTAGATTGTGCCTGTAATCTTGGAGGAGGAGGGAAAGCAATTTGAGAGTATGTTGGGCTAGATACATCTGAGCTAGTCCTCGAGAAAGTCTGGGAATTCGTGGCGGTAGATCCTTGCCAACGCGAAGCTGAGCTCATAGGAGGGGTCATAGTATTTGGTGTTGAGTTGAGCTTGGAAGGACGAGTTTGGAATGAGGTATTGCGTGAGGCAAGTGCAGGTGGAGAAGGGGATGGAATGAGGGCTAATGATTGTTGTTGTGTGGACGCGGCGGGGGAGGACACAGGATGTAATGGGGCCTGTTATAATCATCATAAGCAAAACTAAGCCCAAGGTAAATACCATCAAGGGATTAACACATACTGCATTGTTGCTAAATATGCTTCCCCAAACATCATCATCCAAAGAGGCATTGTTATCAAAGACGGTGTCAGCTTTCACTGTAGCACCATTCGCCCTGCCCACTAGACTTTCGAAATCGACATTGGCCGCGGCGCCATTGGTTGCAATTGTTCCATTGGCTGCGAGGCCAGATCGGTCTTCAACACGCTGCGAGTCCCGCAGAAACTGGTCGTGTTCTTTTTCGACCCTTTCTGCCAGTTTCTTTATGACTTGCATAAATCGTTGGAATTGACCAACACTCAGCACTTCGGGTGTTTAAATGGCAACCTCAGAAGAAAAAACACAACAACTTACAGGGACCTATTGACATCGCCCATAGCTGAGGCAACACCAAAGTGGCAACAGCCTCTCGATCGACCTTGAAGCCCATGGATTCTTGTACAGATAGCGTTGCCATCTAAAGCAAATTGAGAAACCGGTAGATCCTAAAAATTTACAAGATATTTGCCATGACCGCAGGCTCTTTCGTTCTGATCTTTGACAAAAGTGGCACCAGTTTCTGTGTAAGACTTGACTGAAAGCAGGTAAGTCAGCAAATCCTGTATTATAGAAGGAGAGGAGTATGTACTTGGTCGAGAGTCTTAACCATTGCTAGGAACGTTACAAGAGTTGCTACTTTGACCGACAGTATACGTGTTTTGGTGAAGACAAGCTACAATGGGATCAGCGACTATGACAGGATAACGATGACTACAACATACGGCAACACGAGGGAACAGGATACCCTGGACTTCGGCGTAATCTATGGACTCGCAGAGGTCTGGAACAGCCTTGAGGGCACGCTCTTGAACCTTATGAATTGCCTTGAGAACGCGTAAAGACTTCAAAAGCGGAAGATTACACACCACAGCATGCTCGGACTCCAAAGCATTGTACACAAGTGGGAGAACATCTGTATGGTAATTGAGTTTGTTGAAGCAGTAGAAGGACGGTGCTTGACCTACGTTCTCTAAAAACATTTTTGTCAGTCTTTTCCTGCAACATGGCAAGATTGTCCAGCAAGGTAAGCATATTTTGTGGAGGCTCTCTAATAACGAAAAGGGGTTTGAGGCTCGGCAATACAGTTGTCGCGAACTGAGAGGCCGAGAGGGTTTGCGAGATTACAAAAACGTTAGGTAGGATGTAAGGTAATAGTTGAATATCTTTCATCTGAGCTGAGTGAGTACACATTGTAAAATGGAAAAAAAAGATTACTGACTTCTTCCAGTAGAGATGGTAAGATCTTTCTGGTTCGTAGTCCATCTGAGAATCTATCGAGAACAGACGTTAAGCCTTTCATAAATGATATTTTTTCCTCTCGTGTCTTTGCGGTGAAGTTCGAGCGATCGAGGAAATTTAAAGTCGAAATCGGCAATGAAGAGAAGAAAGGGTGGGAAGGCAAGGTTTCAGGAGTGGGTCGTGAACCATAATGTCGCGTAATCAACGAGCGAAGGAGGACTATGGGCAGCGATGTGAATGCGTCACATAAACCAAAGGGTCGTAGTAGCATACCTTGTAGATCGCTGTCAAGTCTTTCCATCCCAATTAGAGGTTTTGAGGCATTTTCACGGAGTCCACCAAGACTGCCATGATTCTTGAAAGGTGGATTGCCTTTACAATGAACGGCGTATAGTATACAACCGAGTGAATACATATCGGACGCCGTTACGAGCTGCTCGTCCAGTGCATATTCTGGAGCTAGAACAGCGAGTTGAGTCATTCGGACTTCCAACAGCACAAAAAGTAGCTACCCATGTAGTCGAATGAACGTTGAATATAGGGCGGTACTCTCCCATCAAAAGTCGGAAATTCCCATCGCGAGGGTGCCCCGTTTGTTTGGAGAGGTATAGTCAATCCTAGACCAGATATTTTCCAATCACCCTGTTAATGAAAAATATTTGAGGAAAGCCAACATTCTGGGGCTTCCGAGGACGACTCACGGCTCCGTTGATTACCACACTCTCTGGAGACAGGTTAGAGTGAATTAATTTAGCAGATGTATGAAGGAAGGAGAGCCCCTTGCAGAGCTGAAGGATTCCTTTCTGAATCTGGATGGCTTATGGTAAATGCATTATTGGGAGTAAGATCGTCAAAGCTCGAACCTCAATCTCATCCAATTCGACCAATGAAGTCTGTCGACCGGAATCTGGTATGGCCAATTGGAGCGATGCTAAAGCTGGCTCTGTGGCGAACATGATCTCAGTCCGTGTCTCTTCTAAGGGTTCGACCATTTCTTTAAATAAAAAATTAGCCTTGTTTAATTTGCACGGGGATGAGAGACCAGTCACCTAGGATGGAAGGGTGTCGTAGTCTGCCCAAAGCTGACGCCTGCAAGTGTAATTCAACAACTATACGACGGATGTAGTAATACCAGGGAATAACGCACCTCGGCTTTCATTACCTCGATCGCCCTGTCCTTCGCCTGCGGGCCCAATCGCTCCATGTCCGGGCCCCGTTTGTCAAAAGTCCACACGGAGACGCGTTTATTCGTGACCTTGTGCCATGCTGACTGCACTTTCCACAAACCAATGTGGAATGTAGGGGTCGCTGCGGCTGGGGCAGAAAGCGCTGTCGCGCTCGATGTCGTTCCTCCAGGTGTTGCTGGTCTGCTGCCTAAACCCAACGGGCCCTGCGACGGAGATCCGATGTTATACGACTGATTTATGTTGGTGCGAGCGAAGAAGGACGTCGCGGCAGCAAGCATCGTTGCTGGAGGTGGAGGAGACTCAAGAGAGAGACCGATCACAAGTTTATTCCTGTTAGGACCCTGACTTTAGACTTGGTCTTCCACCGTCAGCCACTGGCACTGATAAATACGCCGTTTTTTAAAATCTATCATGGACACCGACATCCCGGCCCATAATGAGGTTCTTCAAAGCATTCAACCTTCTCCACCGTCGGACTAAATCCGCCACTTTCGTACCAGGCGCACCTGGGCCACAGACTAGCCAGCACACCAATATCCGAACCTCGTCGTTCAGCGTCGGCCAAGGTGGTTCTCGAGATTCCGGTACCAGTCCAACTCTGTTTGACCTAGTTACCTCTATGTCGCCCCCAATCCCCGCGACCTTCAACCACATTGATGTCAATTTGCATGAGTCCGACCGTCTACTAGGTCTCTGGCGTCCGCGGCGGTACAGCGATCGAAGTTTAAACTCGAACACTGTCGCTAGTCTTCAGTTCTCTATCAAGCAGGAATCTATTCGCCTTACGGAAGCTGTCAACTTTTGGATTCAAGAGTATTCGAAAATCCAGGACCTTTTGAAGAGTTGTCATGGGGAGCTCGTAGCCGAACGAGTGAAGACAGTGGGTTTGGAACGGAAAATTGACGCGGATAGGCAAGAAATAAAGGATCTACAGGGCTCTTTGGCTCGTTATGAAAAACTTGCTGGTAAATCAAGAGATGTTCAGGGTGCTTCGCAGTCAAAGCAAATAATCCTTCGACCTTTGACTCAGCTTCCGTCTGTTTCCTCCGTTACCGATTTTCAAATTACTCTCGGAATGTCATTCAAGCCTCGGACCGTGGACGAATATTCATCTGCGCTCAGAATGACACTCGCTACAAGAAAAGCCCTTCGGGACCAAAGAAAGATCACCAAATACTGGAAGAACGTAGCGCTTGTCGGAGGACAACCAAACACTGTAACGCCTTCCGTATCTACCATCTCGTCGATACGCGAAATCCTTCCTGCGGACAGACAGGCTGCTGTCGACGCATTAATGGCGCGGCGTGGGTTCACCGCCAGGCTGCAACAATTCAAATCCGAGGATGGCTTCTCCGAGGCTGTTTCCAGCACACGAATTGAGCTTTCGGATACACAGACCACATTTATCCCTGATGTCCCGTCTACATTGCCATCTTTTTCTCTGAGTTCTGACTTGTCTTCCCGCCTCGGTCCTCTCGCTAGCGAATCCTTGAAACAGGAAGTCAGCTTGCTGTTTGGATCACACAGCAGCTCCAAACGCTTGTCCCCTTCCCGGTCTCGTCAAAGTGGTTCTTTGGAAGTTTCCAAATCCACTAGCATCAAAGAACTCTCCAAGAATAGGAAAAATAGTCTCAGCATCGACTCCTTTGGGGATCTCAACGCCATTTTTCAGGCATGTGCTTACATAGGCCTTTCATTGCTTTTACACTTAATACGTCTTGTCAGAGAGCATTCGGCATCGACCAGGTATCGAAAGGCGAGGACGCGGATCAAGTCAGCCCGGATTGCAAAACCTTTGTCGCCGTTCCACACAACCTGCTTGTATCCGTGTCTTCGCCTTCGTATCCTCCAAACTCACCAACGTCATCTGAATGGTCTCAAGCCTGGGTGAACATTGAATCCATCGACCAACACGACACGGCACCCGAGCCCTCTCCTACCGTAAACTCCCAAGCACATGCAAGCCTGAAACAAGCCGGCAAAGAATGCACATCTCGTCGCTCGTGGCAAAAATACATGGCCCAGTCTACGGCACATAATCGTAACAGCGGAGGAAGCAACATTGGGAAGAAGTCGCTCACGGTTCGCAAGACTGCTGGTGGGAAGGAAAACAACGGGTTCTCGATGTCGCTGCCTGTATTCAAGAGGAGAAATTCGCGACTTCCTGTTCCGATATTTGGGAAAAAGGAAGCTTAATGTTGGCGTGACAACATTACATGTACTATTAAACCGTATTTACAGAGTCAAAACCATGATCACGTTGAAAAGATCCAGTTGGATGTTTCGATAGCATGCACAGCATATGGATGAAGTATGTTGCAATTGAAAGGGTATCACATTGAGAATAATATAAAGTGTGATATCAGGTCGAAGCAGGCGGCTTAGGCTCTGTCGTCGGCGCCTCTGATGTACTGGCTGCGGGTGTACCAGATTGGCGACCGCGGTTGTTACCACCGCGTCCCCGATTACCAGCACCCCTGCCTCTGCCCCTTCCTCGCGGATGAGGAGGTAAGTGGCCACCACGAGCCCAGTTTCCTCCAGACTCGGCATTTGCTTCAGCAGGACTTGCGGGTGTGGCGTTGGTCGTTGAAGACGCTGCCTCAGGTGCCGAAACCTCTTCCTGCGGTTCGGCTGCAGCTTCGGCTTGAACAGGAGCTGCGGGCTGCGATCTGCTGGCGTTTGGCCTATGGCGATCGGCAGAGGGCTTTCCAGAGTCCCATTCCCGGCTCTGCACCTTGTCCAGCTTGCGTTTCGCGTTCTGATCGCGAGCGCGGTCGATGTCGGATTGGATCTTGCGGTTCTGGGCTTGTTTGGCGCGTTCAACTTCTTGAGTTTTGCGGAAGGCGTCTTCGTCTGCTTGGACGTCCTGTGTGTGCATGATAAGTAAAAGGATTTGAGGAAGAAACGGATGGACTGACCAGTTTCCGCTGTCTGATTTTTTCGTTCTGCTCTCGAATGCGCGCCATTCTTTCCTGGAGCGCTTCGTCCGTCAATTTATCCTGATCGATTCCGGTTAATGCCAATGCCAAACACAGAAATGAAGATGGACCGGTAGTACCCTTTGGCTTCCGCCAGTCTTTACGCGCTCCGGGTTGACGTACGGCTTCTCCTTCTCCTTGGGTCTGTTTGGGGATGCGGTGGCGGGGTCGACATTCTGCGACGAGGACTCGGGGGGCACGTCGTCGACCTTGACCTCTGGGTTGTCGTCCACGGTGAGCTGGGAGAAATCGAGGCCGAGGGCGTTGGTGGATTCTTCGGCCATGGTCTGGTTGGATTCAGAGCAGGAGGGTTGGGTCTGGAATTAATTGATCGAACCCTAACCCGAACGCGCGTTGAATATAAATACGCGGCGATTGCTATCCAATCTCTCCAGGACACCATGTCGCTCTCCAACAAACTCTCTATTACTGACCTCGATCTCAAGGGCAAGCGCGTCCTCATCCGCGTCGACTTCAATGTCCCCATCCAGGACGGCAAGATCACCAACCCTGCTGTACGTCGTTTCCGCCGTCGCCTCCTGTTCTTTCCGATTCACCGTCTTGCAGAGAATCGTAGCCGCTATTCCTACGATCAAGTATGCCCTCGAGCACGGTATGTATTTTTCCTATCGGCTTGCCGTCCCAACTTACGATCCCCAGGTGCCCGCGCCGTCATTCTGATGTCGCATCTCGGCCGCCCCGACGGCAAAGTCGTCGAGAAGTATTCACTCAAACCCGTCGCCGCAGAAGTCGAGCATCAGCTCGGCAAACCTGTAAAATTCCTTACCGACAGCGTAGGTCCAGAGGTCGAGCAAGCCGTCAACTCTGCACCGGAAGGCTCCGTCATCCTGCTCGAGAACCTGCGCTTCCACATCGAGGAGGAGGGCTCCGTAAAGGCCAAGGACGGGAGCAAGACAAAGGCGGACCCTGCGAAAGTCTCCAACTTCCGCGAAGAGCTGACCAAGCTCGGGGACGTGTATGTGAATGACGCGTTTGGCACTGCTCACCGCGCTCATTCGAGTATGGTCGGCGTGAAACTGCCCCAGCGTGCGGCTGGCTTCCTGATGAAGAAAGAGCTGGAGTACTTTGCCAAGGCTCTTGAGAGCCCTGAGCGTCCTTTCCTTGCTATCCTCGGTGGTGCAAAGGTTTCTGACAAAATCCAGTTGATCGATAATATGTTGGATAAGGTGCAGTCAACTTCAACTAATCAATCTTGCTTGGTGTTGATTATGGTCTGCTAGGTCAACTCTCTAATTATCTGTGGTGGTATGGCCTTTACTTTCAAAAAGACCCTTGACCATGTTTCCGTACGTCCTTCAGAATATGATAACAGAATAGATAATGACGTCACTACAGATCGGCAACTCGCTCTTCGACGCGCCAGGCTCAGAGAAAGTCGCCGGCCTCGTCGAAAAGGCCAAGAAAAACAACGTCAAGCTCGTCTTCCCCGTCGACTACATCACAGCCGACAAATTCGACAAGGACGCAAAGGTGCGTCATTCATTACCTGCACACGTTCATCGGAGAAATCTCCAGTGCTAATTACGCGTCTGTTTTATTTTTAGACTGGGCTCGCCACTGACCAGGAAGGGATCCCAGACGGCTGGATGGGCCTCGATGCGGGCCCTAAAAGCCGCGAGCTCTTCAAGCAGACCGTGCTGGAAGCCAAGACCGTTCTGTGGAATGGGTAAAGTTTCTTTCCGTGCATCTCGGTCCTAGACTGAATTGGACGCAATAGACCCCCTGGTGTTTTCGAGTTCCCCGCGTTTGCGGAAGGCTCGAAATCGCTCTTGGACGCGACGGTTGAGGTCGTGCAGAAGGGCGCCACTGTCATCGTTGGCGGAGGCGATACCGCCACGGTGGTTGCCCAGTATGGCGCCGAAGACAAATTGAGCCATGTTAGCACT
This sequence comes from Galerina marginata, assembly GCA_023014335.1. Taxonomy (NCBI): domain Eukaryota; kingdom Fungi; phylum Basidiomycota; class Agaricomycetes; order Agaricales; family Galerinaceae; genus Galerina; species Galerina marginata. Next base: position 234,310 of record JAECYW010000007.1, on the reverse strand, counting down.
GGCGGTGGTGCCAGTCTCGAGCTTCTGGAGGGCAAGGTACGTTTGAAGGACGTTCAAAGGCATTTAAAACTAATTACTGGTGAACAGACTCTGCCAGGTGTTGCTGAGCTGAGCGAAAAGTGACTAGCGGGCATGCTGTAGTCGTGTTGCAAAAGCACGGCAAACTATTATTCGTATACTACCAAGGCGAAGAAGAAGAAAAGACGTGAATAAATAACTGAACAAGCCTGCTACGATGATATGAAGAAAGTCATTAAATGTAGATCCGGGGTTCTATGTATGCAACTAGATCATCCAATGACACACTCGTCCTTGGCCTGCTGTCGTGTGGGACGCGCGACGTTGCCCCGTTTGGTACCCATCCGCTTCATCTCTGTCAGTCGGTTCATCGCGCGCTTATTTCCCTGAGCTAAAGTAAAGACGTCAGTATCAAGGTTGTACAAAAAGAGAGAAAACATACCAGCCGCACGCATGTACCACCTCTTTGCAAACTCGACGTCCTGCTTGATTCCAATGCCCACCTCGGCATAATACCCTACCGCATACTCCGCCTTGCTCAGGCCCTTGTTGGCCGCGCGGCGTGCCCACAAATACGCCTCCGAGTCGCTCTGCTTCAGCACGCCTTCGCTGCCCGTGAGGTACCACCCGCTCAGCGCCAACTCCGCCTCCGAGTCGCCCTTCTCCGCGGCCTTGGTATACCACGCGATGGAACGCCGGGGGTCGACGGGGCACGCGAGCGAGCCGTATTCGTAGGCCTGACCGAGCTTGTACTGCGAAGGGGTGTACCCCAGTTGCGCGGCCTGGGTGAGGAGGCTCTTGGCGTAGACTGGGTCGTAGGGCACCAGTTGCCCGGACTGGTTCTCGTAGAGCAGGGCAAGCTCGTGCAAAGCGTGGGGGTTCTCTTCGTCTGCTTGCTCTGCTGCGCGCTTGAGCCAACTGATAGCCTCGCGAGGGTTGCTCTGCTCGCCTAGGGAGCCGTTGAGGAGGACCATGCCGAGTTTGAACATGCCCGGTGTGTCGCCGAGCGATGCGGCTTTGCGGTAAAATGCAGCGGCCCTGCTGTGCTCCTTTTTTGTGCCAGCGCCGATCTCGTTGCAGACAGCGACGCGGTAGGAGGCGGCGGCGTGGTTCTGCTTTGCTGCTTGTAGATAGAGGTGGTAGGCGCGCTCGTGGTCGACTTGGAGACCGAGTGCACCAGTGCCGTAACAATTTGCAAGGAAGAACTGGGCTTCATCGTAGGCCTCGCCCTGTGTAGCGAGGCGGCGGATGACTTTGAGAGACTCTGTGATGAGGACCTCACTGTACTTTTTGGCGGTGCGCTGGTCCTTGTGGGTGGTGCGGATGTACTTTGCGGCATCGATGAGGTACTTTGCGTAGAGAAAGTGGGCCTCTGGATCAGGGTCTGCCTTGATGCGGTGGCGGTACTGGTCAATGTACTCTTTGGTGAAGGGTGGGGCATTGAGATCGACGGCTTTGCTTTTGGTGGACGATGGTGCGAGGGAGGCAGAGGTGGCGGCGCGTTGGTATGAGGGGCGTGGGTCGAACTCTGACTGGGGATCGATGGATTGGGGATAAGACATTTGGCTGGAGCTGCCCGAGTGACCCGAAGAAACGGATGCAGCGTAGACACTGCGATCAGAGGGCATGGGAGGACCATAAGCATTTCGGTCTGGATATAAGGCAGGTGGACCGGGAGGGGGACCAGGAGCGCCTGGGGGAGGACCCATGCCGAGGACGTCAGAGGCAGCAGCAAAGAGGGGGTTGTAGCCGCCAGACTGCCATTGCTGCTGCTGCTGTGGAGGGTATGGGGCGTGCTGCTGCTGCTGCTGCTGCTGCTGGGGGTACTGGGGTGAGATGGAGCCAAAGCTGTCGGGTGAGCGGAATCCGCCGTTCTGCTGGTGGTCGTAGGCGTAGGGAGGGCCGTTGTCGTAGGGGGCGTGGGACTGCGGGGGGAGGGTCATGGCGTGGCGCGGGGGCGGGGCGCGATGTGCCGAGTGCATTGAGCGCAGGGACATGGCGGACGGGGCACGGGGGATGGGGTCGTCGGCGATGTGCAGGGCAGAAAAGGACTCGGAGGGATCGAACTGCTCCTGGTAGACGGGCGGGGCGATGGCTAGAAAGGGCATAAGCACTAGTCAGCGGGGAGAAAGAGACACAGACTGGGCAGGCGCACAGGCCGGACATCGTGGCCACTACGGTTCGCGAGCGACATGGCAGAAAGAGGCAATGTATATATTTCCCACACTACATATCTACCAGCTCCACGCCTCTACGATCCGCTCTATCCGCTGTCGCTCAACGCCGTCCCCGGTCCGCCGCACTTTGACGACCCGCTCTACTATCCGCCGCACTGTCGCTTCCTCGCCCTCGTCCCCGCCCTCCCATCCAACACTCAGATCCTCGCTCTCCCCGGGCCGCCGTCCCCGCTCCTTCTCCGTCGTCTCCTCTTCCTTCGTCGCAACCACCCCGTCCCATGCCTTGGGCTTGAAGTGTCGGAAATGCCCCGTCTCCTCCTCGTCCACTCGCCGACGCTTGTTCCCCGCCATTGCCTTCCGCCGCGGCCCAGGGCTCTCCTCGCTGTCGCTTGTGTCCCCCATCGCGTGCTTCACCCGCCACCGCAGCTCTCTCGCCATCGCAGGCCCGTCCTTCACCCGGTCCGTCGGGATGCTCTCTTTCGCTTCTTTTTTCGCCGTTTCGCTGCCTGTCTCCAGCACCCGCGCTTCCGTCACAAGAAACTCCGCAAGCGTCAGCATCCCGTTCAGAACCCGCGGAGAGAACGACCCCACAGATGTCGCCTTCAAGTCCCGCAGGTATTTGTCCCCCACGTACCAGCACAGTCTGCTTGATTGTCAGCTTGGTATTTTTTAAAACTAGTGTAGAGCACGCACTTTGTAAACATTGGGAACGTAAACTTTTTGGGTACCTGCGTTGCGATTTCAATTTCGCGCACCCTCAGTTCTAATCCGCTAGTCAGTATAATACCCAACACAAGCAACAGATACATACGCGTTGCTACCTCATACGAATGCAAAAAGTTGCCTCCAAACACAAGTGTGTCAATCGGTGTATGCTGTTCCTCGTCAGATCACGGACACAATACTCGACAAAATCACCCACCACCGCATGAATCCAGCCCGTCGGGATGATCATAGTGTTCCCCTCCACTAATTCCACTTTAAATACCTCGTCCACCATATCCCCGAGCCACGTCTGGTTCTGCAATTCACTGCCCGACCATTTCTCATACGCAGCTAGATTCGCCACTGTTGGCCTGATAAAATAAAACACCTAGAAAATCTGTTCAAATCCGTATCCTCGACAACACAGACTGTAGCTCACTTTTGATCCATGAAGAATATGATAGTACACCGAAGAACCCGCAAAATCAATATGCCAGTCCTAACAGAATTATCAGGGGCCACAACTAAAATTTCAACATTCGTACATACCGTCCACGCCCCAGCAACGCCCATCAAACAGTACAGCTGCACCTTGGGGTACGTATTATTTTTCCCCCGCCGCGTGCTCGGCCAAAAATTCTCCACCCAGTCCAAGTCCCGCACAATTTTCGGCGGCAGGATCATGTTCGCCAGCTCCGTCCCCGAAATCTCCAGTGAGATCACATTCAGCACCTTTTCGCGCTTCGACGCCTCTAGCTCCACGTAGTCCGCCCATTTCCCGAGGTTCCAGTTGGGCGCAGTGGATTGTGAGGCGACGTCTTGGAGAATTGTGTGAGCAAACCAAAAAAATTCTTAAAAATTCGGACCTCCTCACCAATAACCTCCAACGGAGTATCCTCTCCAATGTACTCGGCCACATGCTCGACAGTCAGATCCCGCGGCGGCATCTTCATTCCCAGACCCTCCGGTTGCTCAATAATGATCGGCTCCGTCAGCGCACCTGCACCTTCATCCTCCAGCCACGCCGAGTCCAGCTCCGCGCCTGCCATGCGCCTGAACGGGTCTTTTTTGATCTCCTTCGACTCGAGCATGCGCAAGAAGCGGTTGGGGTCGGACCCGAGACCCGAGTTGAGGTTCGCGTAGTCCCGCTGGGTGCGCTTCCGCGAGGACTTGCGCGCGGGGGCTTTGAGAGTCATGAGACGGGTCGGGTCGGTCGTGGTGCAGGGTGGGCAGTACCTGGACAAGTTCGTGGAATTGGAGGGTGTAGAGTAACAGCAGTGTACGGTATGCAGCAAACGACCGATGAGGAACAGAAAGAAAAGAAAGGTAAGCGTGATGTCATTCAAATTCCGGCCCAAAAAAACATATGCAAAAAACCCAAAAGGCGCACACGTACCACTTTGCGATGTTCTCCACGTCCTCGCCGTTCCCCGCACACCGCCAATGGTACCACGTATTGCAGTTGTCACACTCGATCCAGCTCTCCTTGCGCGAGCCGTTCATCAGCTCCTTCGTCGCCGGTGTGCACGCGGGGCACGTCTCGTCGTTCGCATTGGCATTCTGGGCCTGGGCGGCGTCGGGCTCGGCCGCAGAATCTGGCTCGGTGTTCATGGCATTCGTCGTAGGCACGGGCGACTGCGCGGACACGGACGCCGACTTGGACTTGGACTTGGACGACGCGGCGCCTGCTGCGCCGACGGGGGCGGATGCGGATGCCTCTGGAGGCGGTGATTTTGGGGGGTTCCGGGTGGAACGCCGCTTGGTAGGGGCCATGGTAATTGGATACAGATGAGATCCTTGGTGACGCGGTCAACTTTCGAAATCAACACCTGGTCCAAGTTCGCAGGCAGATATGTCGTAGATCATGTGATTGGATTCGCGTACCAGCGGCAGATTTCGTTCCTCAACTAGCAATTTATAATATTTGGATTATATTCTACTTTTTGAGAGGGTGTGATGGTTATGGTGAACAGCGACGATTTCCCGTTAAAAAATAAAAATAGTTCGTGTCATCTAATCCAGAGAATGGCTGCGTGAGATGGACACTGCTGGTCACGAACTATAGGTCGATTCGCAGCGGATTTGAGAATCTAAAAAGGCAGTATACGAGAAGTCGAGGCTTCACTATACGTTGTCCAGCAAGCCTGTTGATAGTCAATCCAGTCTGCCTGGCGAGCGTAAAATACTTCTTCCTGATCTTCGACGCTGTACCTAACAGGATGTGGGATAATGCCCGCAGTCTCGTCCAAATAAATTGAGTCACTAAAAATCAGCCAAGTGGTTTCGACCGGGCCTGTGGGTACTTGCTGTTGTTGGATCATGGGGGCCGGCAGACAGCTCGAGAGAAACTTGTTCGCTCATAAAGCGACAAACGGGTCCGATTCACCAGAATTAGGAATGACGACAGGGGGTTTGCACCAAGCAGCTTCCAGGAGCAACACCAGGGGCAGATGTGTCTGCGGTGGCAGGGTAATCGCTGTCGAGCCAGTTCATGTTGAACACGCGACCTTACGCGACCATCTTTATACCTTTCCTCTTTATTATGCCTGGTTAAGCAAGTTGGTAGGACGAATATCGGCTTCGCTATCACTGCGTTGGCCTTCGTGAGCTCACAAAAATGAATTGGCGATGGATAATGACGATGATTGCAGCTCATGATGGTAGAATATCAAGCTCGAACATTAGCTGTCGTGTCTCATTCGGATTTGAAATAATCCAAATCTAGAAAGAAGTCCGACGCGACTGTCACAGATCACCAGCGACGCGTTGAAGTTGAATCCTATCACCGAGCTTGTGAATAATTATCACCTACTATTCTATCCAGGTTGTTTGCTGTCCGGGCCAGTGCGCCGCACTCGCTAATACTTGCTATACCAGCGCTGAGACCAGAGGCTTTCAGAACACAGTCAAGGATGCTCGGGGGATCAAGTGCCAGTGCCGATCCGAATGCCTCACTGCAGGAACCAGGTGAGCCTCATAGCCCATCTTTAAATGTAGGCCCTTTTCACGAAAATTCACTCTTTATTCCACCAAGGGCCCTCAAAAAAGCGGAAATTACTTGAAGCGGTGGCCGACACAACGCAGAAAGTCGCTAAAAGTACGAAAATGATTTGGTGCTTACCACACAATATTCAACCTTCCCTACAGTCCACCCGTTCTTTTCCAAACCTTCAGAGAAAAAGGCGCAAGGTTCTTTTCAGTGGTTAAAGCCGTTAGGATCTACAGGGTCATGTCTGTATGGCGCTAATCTCAAGCCCGAGACTTCCACGAAAGTGGCAGCTCTCGATCTAGATGGCACAGTAATCAAGTCAGAATTTGGTAACAAAACAGAAAAAGGCAAGCCTCCGACATGGACTTGGTGGAGATCGTTCATTCCTGACAAGTTGAAGGAACTGCATGACACTGGGTGAGGCACATTCCAGTCAGATTTATTGATTGAATTCACCTCCCGTAGGTATGCGATTGTGCTGGTCTCAAACCAAGGTATCAAAGCAGCCGCTCTAACAACTTGGAAGGACAAGGTACCTCTTATTGGACAGGCTGTGAGTTGACCAGTCCTCCCTATCCAACGTACTGACTTATTTGTTCTAGTTAAGCGAGGTGCCATTTCGCATTTTCGCAGCTACCGGCAAAGATCAGTACAGGAAGCCTATGCCTGGGATATGGTTCGAAATAGAAAGGTTATTCATGGAAGAAGGTGTACATATAGGTAGTTGTTCATTGTGCATCGACAATTCGTCGATCCTCGAGCTTAAACTCTGCGCATAGACAAATCCGCCTCCTTTTTCGTGGGCGATGCTGCTGGGCGACAATATCCTAAAGCCAAAGGTGATTTCTCGAGTACAGACCGCAAATGGGCCCAAAACATCGGCCTCACATTTTTTACCCCTGAGGTGTGTCGTTGACTTCTCTTGAATGAATTTCCGCAGTAATACATCTGTACCACCAGGAGTACTTCCTAAAATTGCCACCCCACGAGAATTACTCTTTGCCCGGCTTCCGGGCTGCCTCTCTACCAGACTGTTTGTACTATTTCGGCTCGCTTGTAACTTGGTGTATTGACTTGACCTTAGTGCCCCTTGTAACACCATCATCATCTCCCATTGTACCTCTTATTCGCAAGCAGGAAGTCGTTCTATTTGTAGGATACCCGTGTTTAGGGAAGTCGACCTTTTTCCGCCGATATTTTCAGCCAGCGGAGTATTTGCAAATAAATCAAGATACCCTCAAAACTCGTGATAAATGCGTCAAGGCACTCCAGGAAGCCTTGAAAGCCGGACAAAGTTGTGTCATCGGTATGGCAGCACATTTCTTATTCATCAGCTAATATCCTGATCATTATTACAGATAATACCAACCGCAATGCTGTGACTCGAAAGTACTACTTAGACGCTTGCAAGGCTAACAACGTGACAGCCAGGTGAGGCCGCTTTTGTACCGTTCATCCACGCCTCCACGCCTTAACTGTTTCAGGTGTTTCGTCTTCACTGGGTCAATTGAACTTGCGTGGCATAATAATCTCTACCGGGCCTTCAATATGCCGCCCTCGGCGGCTGCCAAAGAAGTTCGTCAACATTCGTCTTTCCCTTCAAATTGCAGAACTAATCAGTTTATCAGCCTGAACGTATGTTGCTGCCGTACGGCGCCTTCACAGGATTCCGAGATAATTACGAGGAACCAGACTTGTCAGAGGGCTTCTCAGAGATCAAGAAGGTCAATTGGGTTTTTGAAGGGACAGAAGAAGAGAAGAAGCGTTGGTCGATGTGGCTCCAGATTGACGGCAAATGATTATATCTGATCTTGGATTCCCTGCACTGTATGATTTCTGGATGGTCTACATAATCCTAATCACCCTTGTATGTTTTCTAGGTAATGAACTTCACTGCATTGCCGCAATCGTTCGGCCGCCTTCTCAGGTGTAAGATCACGTTGAGCCTCTGCCATCATCTCGTAGCTGCGGTGCCACTGTCAGCATTCGGATCATACAATTCAAATAAAAACCCACCCAACGAGGAACTTCCTAACAGACGCACTCCTTAACAAAGGTGGGTCAAAATGAAGGTGGAGGTGGGCATAATTGTTGTCATTATTGCCGTTGCCCGCCTCTCTGGCAGGGACAGGTCGTTGATGTATTCCCATCGAATATGCAAACGAGCAAGAAAATAGGTTGTCGTAGCGTCGGGTTACGCGGGAGAGTATGTCGGCAAATAACATCTTTTCTTCTTTATTGAGCGCACTTATCGAATCGATGTGCCGACGGTAGGGAAGGACTTTGAATCAAATAAATGATTCAACGATCCAGAATACTCGAGAACAACTCACGAAGTATTTCAAATGGCCAAGTAGCCCACCAGGGCACAATGGCCATCCAATGGTCGTTGACGACGACAATACGGCCATTATCTTTGGGCGCCTTGAGCTCTGCCTGGGCATATTCGCAGAGAAGACACGGTCGGCCTGTTTAGTCGCCCAGTATCACTCTCAGTGAACTTCAAGTGTGGTTTCTAGGATGACTAACCGTTGGGTCCTCGAGGGGCGTCTGAAGAGGCAGTCGTTGTCAACGCATATTGCTTCAGTGATCGCAGTTCCTGTGCAGGAAGCGTTGGCACCACCGACAGCGACCAAGCCTGCCCATGTGGGTGTGGGTTAGAGCAACCCATCATTGCACCTTTGTTCTGACAAGTAACTTTGGCGTAAGGTCGTGGATTCCACTTGAGATTTAAATCTACAGACCTCGAATATTTGAACATACTCTATTCCGGGATCTGAGCCCCGCGTTTCGTAGATCCGTATCCACTCTTCGATTATTTGACCGATCTCCTCCAGAGACAGACGAGGCATAGCAAGATCGTGCCTTGGGTGGAAAATTATAACATCACAAGCTCCATGTAGAGGTTCAGCAGCCATCAACGGATGTGAAGGAACAGGAGCTTTGGGAAGCGGTGGGTGCAAAATCGCAGCGAAATCGTTTTCGAACACGAATGTCTGCTTGTATTCAGGGTTCTTATGACCGCTGGTCCGAGAATTTCCAGGACAGAGGTAACAGCTGGGATCGTACGAGGGGAGCGAAGCCGTCTGGGGTGGTTCCGTTTGGCCAAGCCATGGTCGTTTAGTGCGATGAGGAGAGACTAGGATATATTCGTTTGTTAATGGATTAACTGACCAAGTAAATTCAGCGGATGATTCGGAATGTTATCAACACAGGTCAAGTTGCTTACATCTGCGGTGTGGGTGTGTCGTAGGATCAAAATCAGCCATGGGGGGAAAATGGAAGATGAAATGAAAATATCCTTTCCAACATTTAAGTCAGTTGAGCTTAATCTTCGGTGATATCGACGTATCGTATTCGGGCCGAACCACTTTCGACATTACTTCATTACTTTCTATAAATAGTTCGTATGTATAGCGCATGAAAACTCTGACAGAAGACAACGTGCGGGATTTCAAAGAGATAAAGAATCTCTGACCAAGGACCAATTTACTCCGCAAGTTGTCGGAATTTATCCTGGATTTCACCATACAGAGCATCCAGTTTCTGCTTGATTGGCTCTTTGCCCTGCGATGGCGACTATTTAGGTGAATCAGCGTGTGTCCTTGCTCAGAAGCCCAAATAAAAATCTTTATACCTCGAACTTCATCTGAGACAGTTTGAACATGATATCTCCCGCCGAATCTTTGATCCTGGAGAAGGTGAGGTCGTTCTGCGAAACAGCTTTGATCGCTGCATCGTGGAATCCGACAAAGTTCCTTAACATCCCGCTCGTCTTGTAGAATGGGCAGTACCGGTCGTACTCGCTCATGCCATTCTGTTGCAAGAAGTCGTCCTTCAGCATGCGGGCCACCTCCAGTGTGATCTTGTCATTTTCGCCCAATGCACTCTTGCCAACAAGTTGTACGATTTCGGCCAGGTCTTCTTCTTTCTGGAGGATCTCCTTCGTCTTCATTCGTAATTCCACGAAACCGGGTTCTGTGGATTCGTAGTATGGCTCCAAAACCTTGGTATACTTGGAGTAAGACAGCGACCAGTTGACTGAAGGGAAATGTTTTCGTTGGGCAAGCTTTTTATCAAGACCCCAGAAGACCTGAACGATTCCCAAAGTAGCCGAGGTAACGGGATCAGAGAAATCACCACCAGGGGGTGACACACTATAATGATCGAATAAGTAAACCGCGGCCTCAGCAAGAGGCAAGGTTACTTACGCTCCGACAATAGAAACCGTCCCTTTACGAGCTGGGTTTCCAATACACACCACCTTCCCAGCACGCTCGTAGAAGCTGGCCAATTTGGTGCCAAGGTAAGCTGGGTAGCCGGAATCCGCAGGCATTTCTGCCAAACGCCCAGAAATTTCACGCAAAGCCTCCGCCCACCGAGAGGTTGAGTCGGCCATCATAGCGACATTGGAACCTTGATCACGGAAATATTCCGAGAGTGTGATTCCGGTATAGATTGAAGCCTCTCGAGCGGCAACAGGCATATTGGACGTGTTTGCCACAAGGGTTGTGCGCTTCATGATGGGTTCTTGGCGGTCGCCGACTTCCATAGTTAGTTCTGGGAACTAGAGAAAAGCATTCAAACCAGTTATCGAACGCAGATTGAATTATAAGCACCTCCATTAGGACTTCCGCCATCTGAATTGACCGATAATTAGTCAATGGATGAAGCCTGGAGGACGAGAAATGAATACCTCATTTCCACGTTCTCCGCAACCAACGTAAACAATGATATCGCTGTTGGAGAACTTCGAAAGGGCTTGCGAGATAACGGTCTTTCCGCAGCCGAAAGCTCCCGGAATAGCTGTTGTACCGCCTTGTACACAACTATACAGGAAACCCGGTAGGTGAGTAAGAGACGTACAGAGTTTCAGAGCTTACGGAAAGAGGGCATCGAGAATACGTTGGCCAGTCAGGAGGGGGTAATCGGCGGTTTGTTTCTCGGCAACTGGACGGGGAGCACGGACAGGCCAGAGTTGCATCATAGTGTGTTTCGTAGTCTTCCCTTCAAATTCTGTCTCCAGGACTATATCCTGTGCTGAGGTCAGGACACATTAAAGTAAAGGAGCTAGGACTAGGGTTCCATACATCTACTGCGTAAGCTCCTTTCTCGGCGATGTGAGTAATTGTTCCAAGAGCCCGGGGGGACAGCATAATTTTGTGATTATCAACCAGCGAGTTCTCATACACGCGACCAAAGATATCGCCTCCAGTAATGTGGTCACCGACCTGACCTTTGGCGTTAGATACAGCATTTTGCTTGACGAAGGAACTATACCTTAAACGTAGTCGGTATAAAGTCCCACTGAATATTTCGATCAAGAGCATCGGTATTGATACCACGAGGAATGTAGATGGACTTCGAAAGGTCTTGGATGGCCTGTTCAGGGATGAGTAGGTATACGAGAACAAAAGCGAGGGTTTACTAACACGCAGGGGCCTTTGAATACCATCGACGATGTTTCCCATAAGACCTTGTGTGTTTCACTCTAGGTATATGTATTTCCATTTAAAAAGACTGCATACCCGGACCAAGCTCAACACTGAGGGGTTTGCCTGTACGCAAGACAGGGTCCCCTACGGTTACCCCAGAAGTTTCTTCATAAACCTGGATCGTAGCCTTGTCTGCCTCAATCCTGATGACCTCTGAGAAGTCCACATTAGCCAACTAAATACATTGGAGCAGGCGATTTGACGGACCTCCGACGAGTTCATCGTGTCCTACACGGACGAGCTCATACATAGCGGCACCGATCATGTTCTCTGCGATGACGACAGGTCCTGATACACCAAAGACTGAGCCAAACCTGCTTTCTCTTTCTTCATCCCTGATCTTGGGCAAGTCCTTTTTCGCGTTTTGAAGTGCGCCGGCCATGGTATGATATAAGGGCAGTTTAGCACTTGCGGCGATGTCACCAAAATCAGTGTTATCATAGCGCGGCAGTTGCCGATTGAGTCACGTGAGGGACGCGTACCCATCTCGAGCTGCTTTAAGCTACAGTCATTTCTTCGTGCTTCACTACCATCCCCTACCTTTTACCTCTATCTAGATGCCTCCAAAAGCGTAAGCATTAATACCCTGCATATATTTTGCCTTCTAACTGTTTATTTCTAGTGATTGGGAGAAATGTGAGGCATTAAGTGCAAACCAAAGTTCTTTCAAGAGTAGCTTACACACCGTTCAGATGAGAAGAAAACCGACGCCAAAAACGACGAGAAAATAGTTGGTAAGTAATATTTCGTATTTTTCGGAGCTAGCTTAATGCTTTCCCGAAACCACCAGCCCTCGACGACAGCGATATTCAAATTCTCAAAACCTACGTGAGCGCCCCCGTGTTCTACATACTTCAAGGTCGCTGACTTATTATAAAGGGACAAGGGCCGTATGCAAAGCAATTGAAAGAAGCCGAGAAGGATATTAAAGATATCCAGAAACGAATAAACGACAAACTTGGTATGTGGTCATGTTCTACTATGATATTATCGGTATTCAGAGGAGACTAGGCGTCAAGGAATCGGACACCGGTCTTGCTTCGCCAAACCTATGGGATCTCGCTGCTGACAGACAAAGAATGGGGGAAGAACACCCATTGCAAGTCGCACGTTGCACAAAAATTATTCCGAAGGATCCCAAACTTGCAGAGGCGGCAAGGGCTGTTAATGCCCAAGGAGCACTGCAAGGGCAGAAAGGAGCGGATGAACAAGACAAATACGTTATTAACATCAAGCAGATCGCTAAGTTCGTCGTTGGACTGGGCGATCGCGTTGCTGCTACGGATATCGAGGAGGGAATGCGCGTTGGGTGAGTAGTGGATTGAAGAATATTCAATATTGTCCCTATCTAACGTCTCGCCCTGCAGTGTGGATCGTACTAAATATCAAATTCAAATACCTTTACCCCCCAAGATCGATGCTTCGGTAACCATGATGCAAGTCGAGGAGAAGCCGGATGTTACCTACTCGGATGTTGGTGGCTGCAAGGAACAAATTGAGAAACTTCGTGAAGTCGTGGAAACCCCTCTTCTTTCTGTATGTTGTGCCTCTTTAGATTCTGGCGTGTTCACTAACAACAATTAGCCCGAACGATTCGTCAACCTTGGTATTGATCCACCTAAAGGTGTGCTTCTCTTCGGCCCTCCTGGAACAGGGAAGACACTTTGCGCTCGTGCAGTCGCCAACCGTACAGACGCCACTTTCATCCGGGTCATTGGGTCGGAGTTGGTGCAAAAATACGTTGGTGAGGGTGCCCGAATGGTTCGTGAGCTCTTCGAGATGGCCAGAAGTAAAAAGGCTTGCATCATCTTCTTCGATGAAGTTGATGCCATTGGTGGAGCTCGGTTTGATGATGGTGCCGGTGGAGACAATGAAGTGCAGAGGACGATGTTGGAGTTGATTAACCAGCTTGACGGTTTCGATCCCAGAGGAAATATCAAGGTCCTCATGGCCACAAATCGGTATGTTTTCCTAACTGTTTCTGGTATCTGTTGCTTATCATTTTTGCAGACCTGATACTCTTGATCCTGCTCTATTACGACCAGGGCGTCTAGATCGACGTATAGAGTTCTCTCTGCCGGATAACGAGGGTCGTGCTCACATTCTCCGGATACATGCCAGAAGGTTTGTTGGTCGCTAAGTTTGAGCGTTTTGGAGGTTGCTGATTCTGTTTTGTAGCATGAGCGTCGAGAGGGATATTCGCTTTGATCTCATTGCTAGGTTATGCCCCAACACGACAGGAGCAGAACTACGGTCCGTTGCCACCGAGGCCGGAATGTTTGCTATTCGTGCTCGACGGAAGGTTGCTTCAGAACGCGACTTCTTGGATGCTGTGGAGAAAGTGGTTAGGCAAGGCACTAAATTCTCTAGCACGTACGTTTATCCCGCATTTGCTTTTCCAATTGGTTTACTCAAACATGAATCAGGCCGCTATATCAAGTTTACAATTAGATTACTGCTATGTTTTGGTCTGGTGTCATTGTATAAATTATTTTCCATCCGCCTCCTTACATCGGTGAACAAAGGGCTCATACAAGTGGACTGTCGGGTACGTCGGGGTACTACTATAGCATAGGTGAAAGCCCTCAAACAATAAGAAAATATAAGGACAAAGTACAAATTGGATAATAAAAGGTATAAGTAAAAGAATGGACGAGATAGCAAGAAGGGAATAGACTGAAGGGAAATTATTAGGAGGTGCCAAAAGACCGAAGGAAGACGTGAAAGCCTTCTCCGTTACACAGCTCCAGATCTGGCGGCAGTTGCAGCTGCAGTAGCTCTCCGCCTCTTGTTCCCCCTCCTGATTTCACCAAGGTCGTTCTCCAAATCATTGTCTCGGACGACATTCAGCACCAACAGGCTCTTGCCGAGACCACCAACGGCCTGGCCTTGATGTGCACCACCACCCTTAACTCTTCTTCTGGAGCCTCCGTTAAGCGCACCGGGTCCGCCAGCCGCCCCGCTTCCACCCAGAGCCGAGACGCCACCGACACCTCCAGACGGAGGCAGGTGAGTGGACGTGAGGGGCAGAGGAAAAGGTGATGGCAGGTCCTCGACGGAAAGGGAGTGTGGGTTGAGGAAAGGGCCCGTCGTTATTGGGAGATTAGCTGCAAGGGTCGTGCCGTTGGGATTTCCAGAGCCGTTCGCGAAACCTGATACAGGGAAGCTGAGGGGGTGCATTGAGCCGTTGATGTGCGGTGTGGGTGGGGGAGATGTGCCGAGTTTGTTGCGCAGTTTCCTGGTTACAGGTGGTCGGGAATGAGAGTCTAGTGCAGCATCTGAAAGGTTCAAGTCAGAGAGGAGGATATCGAGAGAGAGAGAAAAGCACTAACCACCAACGATCCCTTCTCCCTCCTTCTCCTCTCTTGCTCTCCGGCGCCTCTCTTCGATCCCTTCGAGGAGTCGTTCGCGTACTCTTTCTCTTCCGCGTCTCCATTCTTCTTCCACTCGTTCGCGCTCCTCGTCATAAGCGACCTGGGCGCACTCTATTGCATAACGCTCCTCGAACTCGAGTTGTGCCGTTAATGAAGACCGCTCGATTGACAACGGGTACAGGCGCAGGAGGTAGTGGTCGGACATCTCTGGTCGCGTTGAGAGGATGTGTGCGGAATTGTGCAAGGCCGATATGCTTTCGGTGAAGTGTCGGCCACTGTGCATGACGAAGATGAGCGGAAGAAAAAACGGAGGACGACAAAGGGACGCAACTCGTCTCTCCGATCACTCAACTCCTTTCCGAGCTTAGAGGATTCTTTCCGCTTCTTCTCTTTCCTTCCGTCGTCCATTGTACCACCTGAAGATTGTTGAGTTGAGTGCTGTGGAGAAAAGAGACGATGAATGACATACCGTGTCTGGAGCTCGACCCTGGTGTCGGCTGGTGCAGGTGGGATGAGCCTACCGAGGGGGCTGTCGCGATGCCAGATTGGGTGTGGGTGGGCGTAGCGCCGTAGGGAACAGCGAACAAGCCTGGTTGGGGGGGCATGGAACAAGCCAGATAAGCGCCTGTCACTTGGATCTCATTTCGTCACGCCACATAACCTGCACCATGACCGGTACTACCATCGGCAACACTCGACCATGTCGTTGTCCTTCGCCTGCAAGAGGGCCTCTCCTCCCATTCGAGTCCTTGCCAACTGCAATCCTCCACATTTACAACGACGGCGGGGCTACCACCACCGTGCCCCTGAGCCACCTTCTGCCGAAATGACTGAGCTCCTAGCACGATATGAGTCAACCCCACCGCGTCCCTTGAATCTCGCCCAGTTATTGTCCTACGGACAACCCATTACACCAGATTCCGTTTTGTCATCTGGATCATACGCCCTTTCGGAACTTCCGAGAAGACTTGCTAGACGCGTCAGGTCATTGGAGTCGCTTCCATTCATTGTTGGCACAAACCCATACGTTGCCAAAACCTTGAACGCGTTTAAAGACAGCTTTCGATGGCTTTCGACACACCCACCTGTCATCAACCTCCAAGAGAACGCCGAGTTCGTCGAAAAGCTCACTGCTCTTGTCCAAAAGCACGCAAACGATATCCCAACTATGGCAAAGGGGTGCGTGTTCTGATATCTGTTCTCAAGGATTCGGTATACATCCGGCTCAGACCCATTCAGATTCCAGGAATGTTCTCGGTACATGTCTCCTAAACAAATTAGCGACTTTTTAGATGGCGCCATTCGCAATCGAATATCCGTTCGACTGATAGCGGAACAACACATAGCTGTCTCACAAGCGCTGAATTCACCAAGAAATTCCTCTGCTTATGTCGGCGTAGTCAACATGAAGTGCTCTCCCAGCTCCATGATCAGTATGTGCGGTTCTTTTGTGACGGAGTTGTGCGAGGCCACTCTGGGTGCCAGCCCGGCAATCGTAGTCGATGGCTATGCAGACGCCACCTTTGCGTGAGTTCCAAACTTGCTGCTTGATTATCCTATATTTAAGCCAGTTATCATTAGCTATGTACCTGTGCACCTCGAATACATACTAACCGAAATCCTCAAGAACTCATTTCGGGCGACGGTGGAGCACCACATCAAGCTGCGTACCACCGGCCACTCGCCTCTGCCGCCTGTTACCATTACAATTTCTCCTCCTACGTCGTCTTTGCAAAACGGCTCCAATTCCCCTTCAACATACCTTTCTATGAGGATCCGCGACCAAGGCGGAGGTGTCCTCCCCTCCAACATGGCTCGGATATTCTCCTATGCATTCACCACGGCTGGAAGAGGCTCAGAGAGCAAGCGCGACGATGGAGGCGGGCCTTATGCTGCCCAATATGTTGGAGGTAGCGCCGCCGTCAGTGGTGCAGATGAGACCGGAGATACAAACCTTTTCGGCGAGATCACAGGAAAAAGTCTGGAAACCGGAATGGGGACTATAGCAGGGCTTGGATATGGCCTGCCCATGAGCCGTCTTTACGCGATGTGAGGACAAACGATTCATGAGATGAAGAATAAAATTTCTAACACTTTTCGCCACCTTGCAGGTATTTTGGAGGTTCTCTTGACTTTTTCTCATTAGAAGGATGGGGTATGTGGTTTAAACACTTATTTAATAGTCTATTGACATAAGGCTTAACAGGAAGCGATGTTTACCTCAAGCTAAGGTGTCTAGATGAGGCTGGCGACTCAAAAATTTGAAGGCATCACACGTAGGTTACAAAGTTTTTTTCCAGTTGAGTTGAAGTACGGATATATATATATCCACCAGGGCAAAACATTTCTGTAATAATGCGAATTATATGAATATTGGGAAACCATGTGGGGTACCAAAGAATGCGTAAAGCGAGGAACTAGAATGATGATATACAGCAGCAACAAGCTACAAGGGAGGATCAAGAATGATGGAGTCATTTGTTCGTACTTGACTGTAAAAATAAATTAGCGTGTCACGGAACACGGAGGAAAGATTTCACTAACAGCATACCCGCTCAAAGTTCGGCTGGAATTAAAAGAAGAGAGACTTTGAGACTGGGAAGCACGGTAGGACCTTGATGTCTGGGTAGAACTCGATGCCAAGGATTGAGAGTGGGAGTTGTTTGGTGTTGTTGGACCGCCATTTGTTGTAGCTGTTCTCGACGATCGTGCAGTAAGTGGAGTTGGAGCGCTGATGAGAGATTTCTTAGGGGTCTCTGTCACCGGCTTGCTCCTCGAATTTATGCTTGAAGAGGAGGGAGTTAGCTTGGTCGTCGCCGTCGTTGGAGGCTTCAATCTGCGGCCAGAGATCACGAATGGATGCCGCATTGCAGTCTGAGGTTTCATTCGCCGCTCTGGATCCCAAACAAGGCATTTCGCCACGAAATCAACAAACTCTTCATCGTTACATCGGAGGACTTGGGCCAATGATTTTGTTCCCGGGCGGCGTCTCCGGCCTTTTGAATTGATGACAGTTCGAGGGGCACCGTTGGTGTCTGCAAATGATCAGAATTGCTTAGGACATCAGTGACATTCTAACACACCAAAGAATAGCTTTCGGCGGGAGCTACGGTTGATAAACTCCTTGTCGGGAATACCAAGTACTTCCATGATGCACGACAGCTGCTCCTGTTCATTTTCACCCGGGAAGATAGGAAATCCAGTGTAAAGCTCTGCCAATATACATCCAAGACTCCACATATCAATAGCCATGTGGTAGTTCATTCCGAGAATCACTTCAGGTGAACGATAGAAGCGACTCTGTATGTATGTGTATACTGCGACGCCATTAATCAGCGTATGTCAAGTTCATAGATATAGGTCACCAACTTTTCTCGTGCTCGAAGCAACTACTTCCAAAATCAATTACTTTGATTCCGCTTTTAGCTGGATGGCGAAGCAAGACATTCTGGATGAAATAAGGATTACCATGGGATTATTTAGATAAACGAATAAGTTTACCTCAGGTTTTAGATCACAATGGACGATGCGATGATGGCGCATGAGGGATAGAGACATCAACATCTGACTTGTGAACCGACGTATTAAGGCAGTCGTAAAGCCAACAAAACCGTTCGCCTTGATCAATTCGTATAAGTTGATGCTGAGGAGTTCCATGGCGATACACAGATGGTTGCGGAAATAAAAGTGCTCCGTCATCTTAATAACATGATGTTTCTCGTCCGAATCCTGCAATAAAATTTAACCTTAATAATTTGAGATGAAGCAAACGGAACGAACCCATTTCCGAAGGTTATCAAGGATCTTAATCTCGACCAATGCTTGATGATGGAACCTCTTTTTGTTCCGGATGATCTTGACGGCCACTGATTCTCCTGTGCAATGATCCCGGCAATGTAAGACCTGACCAAACGACCCTTTCCCGAGGGTGTCCATGATTTCATAACGATAAGCAAGATGATCATGATTGACTACGAGGTAATCCCCTCGTTCGTCGTCGTAGCCGTGGTTGTTAGTGGGGTTGTCCAAAACTGCCAGCTTCTTCCTACTGTTGGCTCCGATACAATAAACTGAAGGGTAGTCGAGAATTTCTTTCCGCTCAAATTCTGAAAGAGCCTGAGCTTGATGGCTTTTCAGAATACCTAAATAAGGAATTAACAAGCAATTTGATAAAGCAGTCAAGATCGCTTACTAGCTGGTGAGGTGGGCGTGCCAGGAGGAGCAGGTTCAGGGAATTTAAGCATTTCGTCCAACTCTTCTTGAGAAGCTCCGGAAGCCAACTTTTTAGCATGTTGACGTCTTATGTAATGCAACATCTCCTCGTCGCCCAGTAGCTCTTCTTCATCGACAGAACTGGGTGCAGGAGACGGAGTCGAAAGGGATTGTCGAGATGAAGATGGCGAGCTTGTAACTTGTTGGGCAGAGTAATTTAGACCTGATGTCGAGGCTCTTGCAGTACTCTTTGGGGCCAAAAGTTTCAAGCCTTTAGAAGGAGAGAGTACGGAGAACCGATGGTGGGAAGATGATTGGTGTGAAGACGACTCAGTCGTTGTGGTGGTGGTAGATAAGGAAGCAACAGAGGTGGTCGAAGATTTTCGCAACCCAATAAACGAAACGGAATCCCGATTGCTCTTGCGCGGTGCAGTATTTGAAACTGTGGAGGCCAGAGGGACAATCGACTGGCGTGGAACGCGTGAAGTTGATGTCGAAGGTGAAACCCGTACTGAAGGCTGGCGGACTTTCGGAGTTGTACCATCTTCACTTTCCATCACGCCAAATTCATTGGTCGAGAAACTGGTAGGAGAAGCATTTGCAGAGGACGATGAGATTAATCCACTAGCACGTCTTGTAGCTAGCGCAGAAGAGTTCTTCATAGGCGGAGAAGGTATAGCTGATGTACGGCTAGATATACGGGGTATCTTCGTTGGAGTTTCCTTAGGCAGTCCTGAGGTTGAATTCATCAAAGATGAAGGAGGATCTCGCCCATCTTTTACTGTTTGAGAGCTGCTGGTGCCGGTTGTTCCTACTGAAGGAGAACCAGCGATCGTTGGTAGCTGGTTACGACTGCGAAGAGAAGTGTCAGATTGCTTTTGCATAGAGCTGACTGTTTGCGACGTCAACCTGGAGGATGAGGAGGAGGTTGAAATTCTGCTAGATAATGACGCCGTTGGAGTAATGCCGGACGTAGATTTGAGCTTCGCGACACGTTGGGCAGTAACTGGTTCTAAACCAGCCATTTGCATTGGCGGTAAATTGACCGGTGATCTAGGCTTACGTGGATCAGTGGATGACAAAGTCTAACATATATTTTACGGGTTAGTGCATTGCATTGGAGAGGTAAAATAAAATAAAACGAACCTTGCCCCTCTTTCTGTTAATGATGACAGATATTCGGCTTTCACTGCGATCTTTATCTTCTTTCTTCTGTCGCTCTTTCTCTTGCTTGATTCTTTCCTTCTCGGATTCACGAGCAGCGTCCTTTGCTTTCTGTAATTCCTTGGCGGCGTCCTTCGCATCTGCATGGAGACTTCTTCTAGAACTTGACTTTAATAAAGAAGGTAGACCCAAGCTTAGCATCGAAGACTTCTTGTGAGTTGTTCCAGGAGTTGACGTCGAGATCGAACTATAATCTTGAACTGGTGAACTGGTTCGCTGTGGAATGGGCTGGGTCGCAGATAAGCCTAGGAATGTGGGAGAGGTTGACGAGAGTATAGTACTTGGAGGAGGCAATTGCATTGATTGGGATGACGATCGCCGGAAGAACGGGATTGAAGATGGAGTCAATCGCTTAATTTGTCCGCGACGCACCGAAGACGTAGGGCTAAGTGGTCCTGGGGGTGGGGCAGAAAGAGCGGACGTGGTGTGGTTTGTGCTTGCGCTAGAACCGGTCCCGGGTCGGCTGGAAAGAGGAGGGGCTCGATCTGGTGTCTTCGTCGAATTAGGAGCCTGACCTGGTGTCCTGACCGATCCGATGGAGGAAAGTGAAGTCAAAGACCCTGCAGAACCCATGGCTTCGGGCTGGTTAGGAGACCAGGGTACTTTCCCTGATGAAGAAGATAGTGGTTGATCCTTTGACGAGGATTTGCGAATTTGTTGACCAAACGTCACAGATCGCGGGCTCAGAGGGAATGAGGACTTCTGGTTCGACGAAGATGACGGAGAGCCGGATAATTTGAGATTCAGTGCACTAGAAAAACTCCATTTCTTGGATGGTGTTTTAAGAACAGGTGGAATAGCTTCAGTGGCTGAGGAGTAATGTTGGCTTTCTTGGCGGCCAGAAGAATTTGATGGTGGAGAAATTATAGGGCTCGTGTAGGTTGGAACTTCCAGAGACATCGTTCGGTTCAGTTGACTTTCGTTATTCGTTACTTTATCCTTGTCGTCAGATGGTATAGGCGGGAATGTGACACCTGATGAAGTGGTTGGAGGAGAGCGATAAGTGGACAAATCCTTGGGCAGAGGGGGAACTGGAGGAACGTCGCCTTCTTCGTTGGCATCGCCGTTTACTGCGATCGAAGCTACGCGATCCTTTAGATGAGCAGCGTCCGTCGAATGGACACTCGAAATATCACTGCCAGCACTGTTTCTTCTACCCTTGCTAGACGACTGACGACCTGAGGTAGCAGACATCGATGTAGCGCTGGTAGCCGCGGACATTGAAGCAGAATCCCGAGAACTAGGAGTGCTCGTATAGGTGGTCGAGGAAGTGGATCCACGCTTCGGTGTAAAACTCAGCCTGCTGCTTGTGCTAGGCTTTTTGGGAGTTTTATCAGGGGGGGCATCATTTGACTGTTGCTCATCACTGCTCGTTGCCGCGACAGAAGTCTCTCCAACGTCTAAAGTATCAGAGTTAACGGCCCCAACTCCACTACGACCATGATCGCCTTTATCCTTTAGTGACGAGCTGTCCTTCATGTTGCCACTTCCACGCTTGGATTTACCAGAATCAGAGGTGCTTAGGCCTTCCCACTGACTACTTGATTTACCAGCAGGCGTTCCAGGGCGGCTTGAACTTGATGGCCGTCCGAAACTGCCAACGCTAGCCCGTGCCCGTGCTCCCTTTCCCGACAAACCGTCCAATTTGCGCAATGCCTCTGCTGTGGCCTCGTCATCGAGAGCAGACCAACCTTCCTGCGTTCCACGAAGAAGCGAATGGGCCACATTAGGCGAAGCATGCGTTTGAAGGTTGTCTTTAGATGACCGGTGCAACGACGATGGCTGGGATGTAGGGGCGCCCGTGGTATTGCGCAAAAATTGTTGGATGGAAGAAGATGAGGGAGACGGAGGAAGGTGCGAGAAGTCTGTCGTATGAACACGTCGAGAATGGTGGTTATCCGCCACGTTTGAGGACGTTGAGCTCGCAGAAGTCTGCCTGACGTGACGATCAGGCGTCTTTCCCGGCAACGGAGGCGTCTTGATGTTGCTGTTTATTGTCAATCCGCTACTCTCCCGCCGGCGCTCTTTACCTTTGGAATCCTTTGAAGAGCTTGTGCCGAGGTTAAGACTACGGTGCTTGCGACCTGCCGCCTTTTCATCCTTAGCCTTGTCTTTCGTTGCAGAACCCGATCCAATGTGTTTAGAAACCAGTGACCCGGTCTGATCCATCTCAAACTCGTCTGAAGTGCGTTTTCTGGCCTTTCGAGTACTTTGATTGAAGGCGCTGGGCGGTGACATGCTGTCGGGAAGCGGAGGGCGTTCTGGGACACGAGAAAATTTGGGAGTGTCGTCTGCTGCACTTGCCTTAACTTTAGAGGCTTCCGAAAGGGTGCCATGTAGGTTCCGTGGGTATAAAATTTCCTCCCCTCCGCTCTCATCCGCTATGGAAGGTCGTGTACGCAGGGTCCGTGGCTGGAGCTCCATACTTGGTACCTTGGAAGTATGCTTAGTTTAATGTTAATGAACAAGCAATAACTCGCATACCTCTTCTTTCTCTGACGATTCACCGTCAACGGCCTCAATGGTCCAAGGACTATCAGGTTGATCCTCCTCCTCGATATCTTCCGGTACGACGATATCATATCCTTCGACTTCGATATCTGAAGTTGATTCCTCGTGGTCCTGACTTCCCTCTCCTCGTGCCCAACGTGGCGTGGCCAATTCACCTACTCCAACAAGGCCACGTCTATCAATCATAGCTGGATTTCTTGCTGGTGTTACAGGTTCATTTGGGAGAGGGTGATCTGGCGTGGTGCTGAGATATGCGGGTGCAGGTGGCACGGGTGGGAGAGGGGATTCAGATTCAGATTGAATTCCAAAGTAGTACGGATCCAAAGACGATGTTGCAGAATTGGAGCGCGAGAGTGGTTGTTCGGGTTCCATCGATGTGTCGTCTGGCGTGGAAACGTTCAAGTTGAAGTGCTGAGGCTGGGACCAGATTGACAACGTCGTGTCGGGAAGACTGGGACCTGAGATCGCCTGTTCCGTGTTTTTGTGCTGTGAAAGATGTTCGCGTTCATAGCGAATTTCGCCATCCGATACGGCCTTCCTGTCCTCGTCTGGAATATCGAGAGCTTCTGGACGGTCCTTTTTCTTGTTTGAGGCAATGCGTTTAGCTGAATGACCGAAGTGGGGTGATGGAGGCGCAGACATTAGAAGGGCCGTGAAAGGCTTCAGTAAGGGAGAAAAAAAAGCCCAAGGAAAAAAAAAGAGAGGAAAGAAGGAAGGAGAGAGAAAGAGAAAAGTGTATAAGAGAGGTTGGAGTTCTAATCAACGCCTGGCGGACGAGATGGTCTGGCGCGCTCAGGATGTTTGTTGGCTCAATTCACCTCATGTCGCAATTTGTCCCTGTTTGGTTGAGGTGGCAGATCATTGTCAACAGATTACCAAAATTATTTAACAAGTATGTACAGTGCAAGAAAGGTATAAAGGTCTACTTGGCCTAATTCAGGCGTTCGTGCCCGAAGGTTGTGCAGAGGAGAAAGGCCGTCCACGATACGGATATCGATGCCATCGTCTCGGCGGCCGGTCCGTGCCTCTAACCTCCGTCGAATTTATCTGCGGGTGTTCCGGTTGCGAAACTACTGGGGCGTTAGTAGGCCGCGGAACTGGTCGCTCCTCCTTGAAAAGATCATCGGGCAAAACACAAGTCTGTATATCCTCCACCGGCATCGCGAAATCGACTCGTAGTGCAGGTAAAGGCTGCGTTGAACTTCATTTACATATAGTATCAGGATTCAGCAACGTAGCTCAATGCTCCAAAAAAAAACATACCCTTTCTTTTGCAAGGATGGCCCTTGTATTTTCCCAACCATTGCCCTTCCTGGGCTATCGCTGCGCGATGCGTGTGTCGAAACAGGTGTCAGTGGGACATATTCAGCAGCCCGAGCCGGTCCCTGAGCCCCTGAGTTCGCCCGCGCGCGTTCGTCAAGCATACGGCGGTGACGTTCTTTGTCTCGCGCGCTCTGCTCTGCTCGACGGCGTAAGGCTGCCTCGTGCTGTGCAGCACATAAGTATACCTAGCGATATAGAGGTATATTCCATACCTTCGCCCTCTGGTCCTCATCCATATTCCCAATGTCCTGGACGGCTACCTTCTGCGGACAATGATTTAGACAATGGCAAATCCTCAACGGCATAGAATTTACCTCAGTTTTCGGTTTCTTCGTACCTTTGAAGGTTGTCGATTTGTCATCGCCTATGAGTCTCAGGCTCTGGTCAGTGGTAACAGTTGATGACGATTTTTGTTGCAGGCGCTGTTCGGCCAATTTGGCTTTGCGCTTTTCTTTTAGTTTAGCATAACGAAGTTTTTTGCGTTGCTCTGGGCTCAGCACGTTTGTGGGTGCTATAGTTCTCATATCCGTGGGTGGACTCCCCGGCGGCGGTGTAGCCCCTGCGGATGTAGACGATTGGGAAGATTCGTCTACACGCTTTCTGCTTTCTTCGAGCGGGTGAAGAGGCCGCTCTCGTTCTAGACGTGCCTGAGCTTCCTCCCTCAGCTTTATTTCTCGCGCAGTCTGGGCACGAGCCTCTGCTTCTACCTTTAGACGGGCATCTAGGATGGCTTTCGCACGAACTTGTTCTGCCTTGCGAGCATCCTCCAATCGATGGCGTTCTTCCAACTCCGCTCTGAGTCGTGCCTCCTCTTGTGCCAATTTAGTCGCAAGTTCACGGTCCTTTTCTGCACGCTTCGCAGCACGTTCCTCTCGTTTCTGACGATTAATCGCGGCACGCTCGAGTTCTTCAGCTATTCTAGCCTCCTTCTTTTGAGCGAGTTCCTGCTGAAGCTGAGATTTTCTTGAAATGGGATGATCAAGGGAGATTGTATCTGGTGGGACAAATCCTTTCTACAAAAGATAGGAGTCGTCAATGATAGCAATGGTGCATCGCCTTCCGACTTGCCTTTTTTCGCAGAATCTCTTTGATCTCCTCGGACATAGGTTCCTGCTTCCAACATTTCTCGACATCATGTGTTGTTGCGTCCTTGACTAAAAGTTCCACAACGGATGGAACTCCACTTTGGATCGCCAGCTGCAGTGGGGTGCATCCTGAAGGTGCTGCTTTGGAAGGATGATACCCATCAAAAGATCTGCCACGACGTTCCATAATGAACTGCACGACCCGCGTATTGCCAGCTTTGATGGCCGCATGGAAGGGGGTGAGGTGACTTTTGTTCAGGGCAGTGGGCTTTGCACCTAATGAAAGACAGTGAGTTGCAACCAGGAGATATATAAAGAACGCAGCCCACCTCGTTCGATGAGAAACATGACAAGGGTTTCATCACAATAGCTTGCAGCTACATGCAACAAAGAGTCGCCTGCTAATGGATCGTTCTGTCTCTTTGATTGCTTGGCGCGTTTCCTGGGAGCGTTCACATCGAGATCGTAATCAAGGATAGGTTTATGCACGGCAGCAGAATTCCCTGTATATGCAGCCTGCCGAAGAGTTGACAAAAACGAGCAACATGTTCGAAAATGAAGGCATACCTGGAAGGCGTGTTCAAGGGCAGTGGCTCGCCGATCGTCATCAGCCTTACGCCTCTTCTCCGACGCCTGGCGGTCACGTTCTTCTTGTTCAATTTCAAGCTCTATAAGTTAGCTGTAAGCGAGTGACATGGAGAAACAAGTGTAAAAAGAATAACCTAGCTCGCGCTTGCGCTTTTCATATTCTTCATTTTCCTTTCTTTGGCGCTCAGCGTTGTGCGATTGACGTTCTTGTGATTCGGCAAAACCACCTGAGAAAGTCGAAAGACCAGCACCAGCACGTCCAGAACGCTCGTAGCGGTAGCCTTAAAGAAGGAAGACAGTGAATTCTTTTGTTCTTTTTTGAGATTCTTTCATTGGACTAACGTTGGCCTTTGGTTCTTGAGTACCGACCGAAGAGTGTCTCTGCAAACATATACCTAGCAAGAAAATGAGATTTTGACCATGAGAAAATGGGCCTGGACCAACATATAGAACTCGTATAGCTCATCTTCGTCTAAAGGGATGTCGTCGTCTTTGTTGAAGGTGTAAGTGAAGCCTGAGCGCGTCTGTCTCGACGAACCGTCCTCCTGGACATGGCTCCATGACGGGTTGTCGAAATGTCTTTGGCAGATGTTCCACGCAGCGCCGATCTGCGGGGTTGACGTGGTGAGAAAAGCGATGAAAGGTGGTATTTTTACAAACCTCCTGAAAGCGCTGAGTGGCCTCGGGATCGCCGTGGTTGCGGTCCGGATGATGAAGGAGTGCCTGACGCTTGTAGGCCTTGGTGGCAGTCGCCTGGTCGGTGTCTGGCTCGATGCCCAGGAGAGCAAAGGCGTCGAGGACCTGTTGTTTGAGGACCATGTTGGAGTTAATGAAGAGACGCGTGACAGACGCGACTGGTTATATGCGCGGAGTTGTCGGAGTATGATGGTGAACGCAGGTGTTGGCCGAGTGTGCCGATGTGCTCGCTGCTGGTGGATGTTGGAGCAGACAGTGGCGAGGTGAGGATCTGCGGTGAGCAACGCTGTCTGCAATGGCAGAGCTGCAATTCGGCTGAACGCGAACGGGCAGGTTTATGTCAGCGACTGTCTGAGCCGAGAAACGGTCCCCTTCACTCCTTGCTTCTTGTCTCATGCCTTCCGTCGACGACAAAAGCCTCGACGGCGAGGAGCCTCTCGAACCTCCCTCTCACAATCTATCTCCTGCTCTGCATTCCGCCGCTTTCTCTGGAATGCCGATGCACGTTTACCCCTTCCCCAATGCTCTCCTCCCCGCACAGCAACCTCTTCGTTCAAAGCGGAGACAGGTCAAGAACGCTTGCACCCACTGCCAGAAGGCCTGCAAGAAATGCGATGACGCCCGACCCTGTCTCCGCTGTGTTAAGTACGGTATATCCGAAGAGTGTGTCGACTCGCAGCGGAAGGAGCGCAAAAAGGGGGTGAAAAGGGGACCTTACAAGAAGCGCGATGGAAAAGGTGTGTGTCCCGTTCCGCGTAGACGCGTGCCTCTCTCTCGACCATCTCTAATTTATCTTGAGATCGCGCAGGCAGCAGCGTCGAACATATCGACGTGCCCCCCCAGGGCATGACTGTCTCAAACAGTGTTCCGCCTCCAGGTGGTCCACCAATCCCAGGGCCGTACATGCCTCTCGGCTACCCTCCAGGATTTTATGGCCAGTACCCACCATTGGCCGCAAAGCCAGGAGAAGCTCCTCCCATGTACTCAAGCCCCCCATACTTCCTGACCTCAGTTCCTACCCATCTCCAGCCTCAATTGCATGGAGTTCAAGAGGGTGAAACTCAGGCTTATGGGACTCATGGCTTTTATCAAGCAGCTGTGTTGACCCCCATGCCATATCATCCCCAGTATGCCATCTCAAGAGCTGATGGGACCAGTATCCCCAACCAGTATTATTCTGGCCCAGTCTACCCCAAACAATCCCCTGGTGGTGGGGAAGGTGAGATAGCCAATGGTGGAAATACCAGGAGTGAAGAGCAAGAAACCAATGCCAAGGCAGATTAATCAAGAGGGTATCATGTTGTTTCTCTACATTCACCAGGTTATTTCTTGTTCATCCATTTTGCTTTCATGTTTCTGTAACCTTAGGTCTTTGCTTATCAGTATACTGCTGCCTTTAACTGCTTGTCTGATTGAGTTTCTATGTCCTAACTCAAGGAAAATCAGGTCAGTTTTTCTTCTTCTGAGCTCTAAAATGCTATAGGCAATTTATTTTATTTTATGTTGTATTAATAAAATATAGTACTATGAGTCCAAATTGACAGGTGTTCCTAAAAACCATTATTCTTGTACATTGGGCTCTATCAACTCAATGAAAGATGTAACCTCTGCCATAGATGGTCGAGAAGATGTATCCTTCACCCAACATTGACACATTAGGTCCCATAAATCATCTGAAAACCAGGTTCCCAATGCTCCTTCAGGTCGTGGGGGTGTCCTATTGAGAACAACGATACCATAAATAACAGCTGCAGTTGTTTTGCAGTCTGAGAATGGGTGCTTTCCAGTTAATAGCTCAAGAATGGCCATTGCATATGAATAGGTATCGGCTTCGACAGAAGGGGCTTTTCCCTCAATCAATTCAGGTGCCATCCAACGTGCGCTCCCCCCTGCAGTCAATGTTGCAGAAGCACTCCTCTCTGTGACTTCCTCAATAACTTTTGACATTCCAAAATCGCATATACAGGCATCTCCCTGTTTCAAAAACATGAGTGTAAAAATTAAGTAACTAAAACACATTTATCTTACTTGCGCCGAGACCAGGATATTTGCCTGGGTTTTTATCAGTATACATCATATCCATTAAAATAGGACAAACATACACATTTCACTGTACAAAAGGGATATGTCAGTTTAGCTTCACTTAGCGGCACGTTTAGTTGATCGACGCACTATTGCCATGGATTATTTTGCTCGAATGAAGGTAACTTAAACCGTGAGCAGCCCCACGAATCTTGGTGTCGTTGAGCATGTGATATAGATGTACAATGGGGTAAATACCAGACGAATGCGGTCGGTGTCGGCGTGCAACTTGACGTATCTGTATTGTGACTCTTTGAGTCCCAACGAACAAAGAAAACAGGAAAAAACGCACTCGAGGACATTCCCATTTTCTTGCCATGGAGATACCTAAGGGGCCACTTATTCAGAAAAAGCACTTTTCGCGACTCATGGAGAAACTTGCCATATGAATGTGTTGCCCGAGGTCAGTTATTATTCCGTAGAAGGGAAGAATATGATCATTCTTCAAGTCTGCCCACATATTGATTTCGTTTTCGAAGCGCTGTTGAGTTCGTATTAAGATTGGCCGCATTATGATACCTTCGACGCACCTTTCTTGCTTTTGGGTCCGATGCCCTGACATTTCGCAATGCTTTTAGAGCAACCTGGCAGGATATTGTGAGAAGGATACAATGGCTTGCTATTCTTCATTACCTTCTCTTCTCCGAGCCATTGACCAATCCATATGTCGCTGTATGTCCCGCCTGCAACGGCTAGTTCGCCGATTTTGGTCACTTCGCCATTTAGAATCTTGATTGCTGGAGGGATTCCTGTCTCGCGGTGAAGATTTATGAGACCCCGCTGGTATTGCAGATAACGCTGGCTATCGCGGAATTGAGGAAGCGGAGACGCCGATCGAGGAGTTTCTATCTCGACTTCATTTTTACCGGTTTCTCGGAGAATGCGTAACTCCTAGGAAGAGTACCGTTAGACAGCCGCAATCATGAAGCAGTCACGAGAAAATATATCCACTTCTTGGCCAGCAGCCATAAACTGTTCTGCTACATGATGTCCAGCATTCTGAAGCTCGACGATTTGTTGGGTTTCGGACCGTACACTTAGAACCTGCAGCAAGAGGTCGCGTAATTCTGCTGTATTGCTCCTCATTGTCGCGGCCATATCACGATGTGCTGAATGCAGGGCAATACTCGAGCTGTGTTAACCATGAGACTTCACACTACAATGTGCGAAAAGGAAGCCTACTTGATCTGGAATATGTATGGGAAGGTTCAAATTCAAATTTCGAAGGAAAAAAGGAAATACAGACAGTAAATAATTGCATAGCCGTGTCAAGTTCGGCATCGCATCGATCGAGTCCTTCTTTGATTTCACCATTTTTAACTGAAAGTAAATCACAAATACGTTTTGAGCTACAGACGGATGCGAATTCGGGAAGTCTGCGTACTTACTGAATGTCATAACAGAATTATAACTGGACCATTTCCTTGTGCGACTTTGAATCTTTTCCAATATTCTATTAGTTCATTTTCAAGTCAATGCATTGCAATGGGTTAGAAGCGGCTTAGCGCTTACGGTACGAGCTGATCTGTTATCTGCTGCAGTTCTGATCCGTCCAACTTTTGAGCTTGATCATTGAGCAAATTGAGGACTTGCAAACATCTCGACGAGAGCTGCGTTGTCTTTCGCTATAAAGGTCCGATCAAAATCAGTAATCACTGTCTCGTAAAGTAAAACAAAATCTTACTTTGTGGACTTTGACTTCACCGCACGTCTTGACGATGCTATCAACCACGACTGCGGCGGCTCCAACAAAGGGAACCCCGCAAAGTGACCCCGCAAGCGTCAGGGCACCATTGGAGGCGTCGAGAACTCTCAACATGCGGTTGTACTCTGAGACAAGCAGACTGGCCAAGATAGCGAAACCCCACGAAGAAGGAACATGAATAGCATCATATATCCGGTGCTGTCAAGTACATTTGGTGCACGTGTGAAGCAGAAATAATATTCAACAGTGGTGGTTGGAGCGCAAGTTTCGCTCTTGATCAAACTTGGACACACCCACGCACAATCAGATAGTTGACTCTCTTACCGCTTCCATGTCGCCGCGAAAAAGGAGTCGCCGGCAAGCCTTTGGGGATGAAGAAACCGACACTCAGCTCATCCTCAATGAAGACAGCAGGGCCTTACCCGAGAAACAAAGGGTAGAAAAAGAACAGGAGGTCTGGGACGCAATTAGAGAAGCGCATTATGAAGGTGTGGGCTGTATGTTATTGGTCTGAAAGCCTACCTGACGCGCATTCCTCTTCTTTTATAGCTATCGAACAACTTCCTTTAACCTTGCATAGGCAACTTTCACTCATGCGTCAACTGGATGAACAAACCACCGGTAGGGAATTGGCACCTTAGACCTCCCCCACGACTTACAAAGCCTACAGCATGCACTGCAGGCTTACTTCCAGCGTTGCAGAAATACATTCAACTACGTCAGACAATGGCTGGAATATCGGCAGAGCAATCTAACACGGCGGAAAGACAAACGTCCAAAGGGGCGTCTGCAGAAGATGAGTTTCCTCCCCCGCCTTCTCAGTCTCATGATCCAACAAGTATAAACGACAATTTCGCATTAATCATTCCTGCTTCGAAAAGACCTCGTATTGGGATATCGCACTCTCCTCCCGCCGTAGCATCCAAATCTAATTCTACTCCTCCTGAAAATGTAAAGCCACCCGAAACGACTAGGGAACTACTCTCTCACGTTGCATTCATGGCAGAAGAACTCCTCCGTGCGTCGCAGGAGAAAGTCAATCTTGCTCAAGCAAATCACGACTCGGTAATGTTCATTCTCCCCTTGAATGCTTCACGAGAATCTGATATACATTGCTGAGCGCAGGTAGAAAGACACATTCGCCTCCTTGACCAGGCTATCAAGGAGCAAGAGGCAACCCTTTCTTCTGACCAGTCGCGCTCTTCTAATGGCATAGCCATTCACCTTCCTGAACTAGTTGTTCCAAGATGGCCTCGAAATTCTCGCTCTGCACCTGCGATAGCTGATGTCTCAGATTTGTTGGATGGAGGACAAGACAGCGGAAGAGCTGAGGAAGCCGGTGATTCGCGACGCGGCTCCGCGACCAAGGTTTTGAGACAGGGGACAGGACAGGACAACCAAGCGAAAAACTCAAGTTCATTAACAATCACTTTACCGGCCACGCAAGCGAATGAAGAGTTATACTGCTACTGCAACAGGGTTTCATTTGGAGAAGTAAGCTTTCGCACTTTATATCTATGTTCAGAACATCGACGCATATCCTAGATGATAGCTTGTGACGGCGATCCTTGCGAGCGTGAATGGGTAAGATTTGCATGATTTCCTAGATTCCAAATTTGCAGTCACTAATTGATGACATTTAGTTTCACCTTGGTTGCGTAGGGCTAACGGAAATTCCTGAGGGAGAGTGGTACTGTGAAGATTGCAGAATCGATGAATTATAATGGACGAAGATTTCAGGTAGATGGTACAGTCAGCTATTACAAATTATTGAATTCACTACAATACAAGCCTCAGTCGGCGCTAACCCTCATATTCAGTTTGTTGGCGAGGGTTTCCATGTAGACATCTGAATATCGTAACGCATGTCAATGCCAATTATGTTCATGATGACCAAACATCGAACCTGTTTCGTGGCGCAACTTCCAGTACTCTGCTAACAATTCACTCAGCTCTGCTTCGCTCTGTTTAAGGTGCTCATTCATCTGAAGTTCGATTTAGTGTGCGACTATGAGGACAGTGTGATTTGACAAACCTTTGCATCGACGTCATTTGCTTCATCACGCACTTCCTCTATTTGCTTGTCGTTTTCTCTCCTCTCCATGACCATATCGTCATATTCCTTCTGGAGGCGTTCAATTGTTTTCTGACTTGCAGTCTTCTTGTCTTCAGCGTGCTTTTGCGCTCTTTCGAGTTTGATCTTTGCATTAGCTAGTTGATCATTGACACGCTATCAGAGTAGAATGCTCAAAACAATTAACATCGAATGGGGCTTGAGAGATTACCTCCTGTCGCAACCGAAGCTCGTTCCGTTCGATTACTTTTTCGTCCAATAGGTCTCGTAGCTCTGTCAGAGCCTTTTGCGAAAGTTCGAGAGATTTAACTTCTCGTTCTATGGTCTGGATTTGCTCGATACATCCCCGAACATCCTAGTCAATCAATTAGACGAACAAGTCAAGTACTCGGAAAAGACCTCCTACTTTTTCGATATTATGAAGTGCATTGACTTTTGCTTGTAAATCACGGGCTTTCGCTTCATGCATGGCCACCGTCTTTTTGTCCTCCATTGCGGTGTTTGACATAATTGAAATCGTCTTTTTGATGCGTTCTGGAGACTGGACAATTCGGCTACGGGTCCGCATAATAGCTTCTTCGAGACTCTTTATCTCGCCATTAAGAACTTCCTGCAGAGAGGTTAGGCAGGACAAGGGAAAGAAAGAAAATTTACCTTTCGACTTAAGAGCTCGGTCCTATCTGTCTTAAATTGCTCCACGTCCCTAACGGCCTTAGCTTGAGCATCTTTGGTCAGGAACATTGTACTGGTCAAAGCCGTGTTTTCTCCGTTTAGTTGTTCGCAAAGTGGTCGGTCCTTTGCGATTTGAGCACTCGAAGATAACAGTCGGCTTAGATGAAGCGCATTCTCTGGGAGTAGTAGGTACTCACCTCAACTCATCGCACTTTGCCTGAACTTCGTTGAACTGCTCTGCAATATTATCATGTTGTAGAATCAGCGCATCAGAGCGTTCCCGGAGGTCTTTCAGGAAAGCATCGCAATATTGTTCTGTGAATTTGACGAAGTTGATAAAGGCCGATAGCAACACTATAGTCCGCTCGCGTTCAGGACTGAATAGGTCTCTCGAGTTGAAATCTTCAACTCTCGCCGCTTTCGCAAATCTAGTGCTAAGACAAAGTAATTTTAAAGCATGAAAACCAGAAGTACAGTATAAGAAAGCTTACAGGTGATAGAGAATGATATTGCTGGTCAGAGCAGCCGCGTACAAATCCTGGAACCGTTTCCACGTCAGAGGGAGCAGCGCTGAAATGTTAGTTACGCACTTTATCCTCCGCTTGTGAGGCATTCAGGGCATTTTGAACAGGGTCTCGGAGAGAATCATGACTTAGGTCTGTTACTTGCTGTAGGCATGCGCAATAAACACCTTCCACGAAATCTGGGTTGGGACTTTTGAGTTGCTCCGGACTAACAGAAATTCCCCAACCGGCGAGCGCGTTAATGATATCCGGTATGGACATCTGAGGAAAAATGCCTTTGGCCATTGTGGCGGGCGATCGTGGTGTTCAACCTTGAATGGATGCAATTGAGATTGAGATTGAGATTCGGTACACAGTAGAGTTAGAAGTAGTACTGCAAATGTCAAGTTCAGGTGGGGAGACGCGACGATCACATGATCGACGCGTCTGTCACAGCGCGATGGTCACGGTTACCACACCGTTTCAGTCTTTCACCAGCATACGCGAAGAGGTTTGAGGCCAAAATCCCTACCCACCTCACCGGGCAGGGCCTCTTTCCTCTTGTTGGCTATGGTAAACGTCTCGAAAGCCTTTACCCCGAGGGCGAACACATCTGAATCTGCGGCGATTTCTGCCCCACTGCCTACATCTGCTGGTGTCAAGGTATATTGCATAGTTAGTAATTGCTTCTCCCTTCCTTGACCTCTTTTCATAGAAAACGAAATTTAAACCGTCTATTCCACCCCCCGTTAAACATGAATCAGGCAGGTCTTTCCATTGGACAATATTTGTAGTAGTGATAATCATTCATTCCTGTAGCACGTCGGACGGTCTTAACAGCATTTTCCACGCCAGGTTTTCAGACTTTAAAGGGCCAGGACACTCCTCCAGCTCTACTGAGACCCGAGGTTGTCTATGTTTCAAGTGACTCATCTCCATCAACACCAGGGGCCCTCAAAAGAGATTCCTCGGGCCTTTCTATCCTCGACGATCCTCCCCTGCACCCTGTAAAGCGGCAAAAAGTTGTTGGTTCGGAAGAAAAAGAAAATGTCCTGCACACTTCATCGAAAACCAACCATGTTGTAACTCAGATCCATCTACCTACCTGTGGAAGAGTGGATTCTGATCTAGACTCTGTGAGTAAATTGGCTGCCAGGTCTTACTTGCCTGACTACTTTCCCAGAAGCCTTTAGAAGTCTTGAAACAATATCAGATCTATGGGCTTGGTCTCCGTGATTTTTTTGCAGATGAATGCCTGGCCTACCACAGTAGGAAGGAGACAGAAAAGGACATAGTACTCTTGGAAGAAATCAGGTGGGTAAATTACTCTCAAATACAAATGCTATCTTACACCTATCTATCTATTGAATAGAGAGTTAGTTCGCAATCGGCTACAGGCTATTGAGGCTGCTAAAAAACGGCTTGAAGGTTGGCCCAATGGCCCTCCAACATTCCAGCACCCCACTCCATCTTTCCAATATCTGGGGACAGCAATCCCACCTATACCCTCAGTTCATGAACCAACACTGAATAAACCTCAACCACCACTCCAAATGCATCCAACCACCAAAGTCACCAATGATGACCTTGCCAGTGATGATGGGTACTGGGAGGGCATGGATGATGTCTCTATGCAGGATCTCAGCAATTCAAGCACCTCCAGTTCATCATCCCCAACCCCCAACGCAATATCACAGTCAGGTCTTGTATCCAGCCCTTATTATGGTGAAATAATGCACAACCTGCACAAAGTGTTCAAGCTAACAACATTTCGCACAAATCAACTTGAAGCAATAACAGCTGCTTTGGAGGGCAGTGATGTATTTGTCCTCATGCCCACGGGTGGTGGCAAAAGCCTTTGTTTTCAACTCCCTGCAATTTGCATGAGTGGCAAAACAAAGGGTGTCTCGGTTGTTGTCTCCCCACTTCTTGCCTTGATGAAAGATCAGGTTGATAGCCTTGTCAACAAGCAGATTGATGCCCTTCTTTCTAATTCAGAGACTGCAGGTGAGGACTGGCAAAGGCTAGTCAAAAGTGATCGCAAGCCAAAACTGTGGTATGTCACGCCCGAAAAATTGCGGGACAGCCCTAAAGTCAACGAAATCATGTCAATTCTTCACCGAGACGGCCAGCTGGCCAGATTTATTGTTGATGAAGCGCATTGTATCTCGACATGGGGACAAGACTTCCGTGATGCAGTAAGCTCTCTATCACCTTTCTTTGCTTCCCAATCAACATTCAATTTTCCTTCCTTTTTTTTTTTGAAACACAGTATACCGCCCTTGGGACCTTGCGTGACAAATATCCCTCTGTACCCATTATGGCACTGACTGCCACAGCCAACAAACGAACGGTGGCCGACATAATCACGCAATTAAAATTAAAGGATCATGCATTTTTCACTCAGTCCTTCAACCGTACGAACTTGAAGTACACTGTTCAGAGGAAGAAGTCGAACGGAATCAACGACATCATTTCATTCATCGAATCAAGGCACCATGGAGAAGGAGGTGTTATATATTGCAACTCGAGGCAAACATGCGAAACTGTTGCTCAAAATTTGCGAGACAAGGGACTTAGTGCAGCCCACTTCCATGCAGGCATGCTTACACAAGAAAAAGACCAGACTGTTCGCGATTGGCAGAGCGGTACCACGTCAATAATTGTGGCAACAGTTTGTATTTTATTTGAGAATATGTGCTTTAACTAAACAAAATTTGAAGATTGCCTTTGGAATGGGGATAGACAAGGCTGATGGTATGATTCTCCAATATATGTTGAAGCCTTAGACTGACCTGCCGATAGTTCGATTCGTCATTCACCGTGACATGCCAAAATCTTTGTCAGGGTAAGAGTTTATTGCCCTCTTCAGTGGTATCAACGTGATTTTGATCATTTGGGATAGTTACTATCAAGAAACGGGTCGTGCAGGCCGTGACGGCAAACCCGCTGATTGTCTTATGTGTAAGTGTGCCAGAAGAATCATGTCTTTCCGTCTGACAGAAACATTCAGTCTTTTCGGCATCTGACCTCTCGAAATTAATCCACCAAATTAAGAAAACAGAAGGCGCAACACCGGAGAGTATCCAAAGGCAAGAAAATGCTGTCCGTGAAGTCTATCAATTCTGCGAGAACACTTCGGAATGCAGGCGTGTGCAAATATTGCAGCACTTCGATGAGAAGTTCACGAAAGCACAGTGCGGCCGGGGATGTGACACCTGCGAAGACGGGCGGGAGACAGTCTCAGAAAATGTTACCACCTACGCTCATGATACCCTCAAACTTGTTCAAGTTCTAGTCACTGAGAGAGGAGACAAGATCACATTGCCCCAGCTCAGAGCAATTTTGGCTGGTGCAAATACTGCCGACATCAGGTCAAGGCAGTATCATATGCTGCCCCAACACGGGTTATGCAGCAAGTTACCAAAGGAGCTGGTTGAACTCATGTTAAATCGACTCATGCTTTTGGAAGTGTTCGAGAATATTTCTGTCATAAACCGCAGTGGATTCCACAATGATTACCTTCAAGTATGTTGGTTGTTTTGAACTTTGTACAGGTGACTAAAATGTTCTTAGATGGGACCAAAAGCGAAGAGTTTTCTGGATTGTCAACAAGAGTTAATTCTTGACTGGCACCCGAAACCAGGACGAGAACCCAAGCAGCGCAAAAGGGCTGCCGCCGGCGAATCTATCAGCGCTCCTCCTCGATCTCGAAAAGGAAAACAAAAGG
Source organism: Galerina marginata (assembly GCA_023014335.1). Classification (NCBI taxonomy): domain Eukaryota; kingdom Fungi; phylum Basidiomycota; class Agaricomycetes; order Agaricales; family Galerinaceae; genus Galerina; species Galerina marginata. Next base: position 197,147 of record JAECYW010000007.1, on the reverse strand, counting down.
CTGTACTTGAGGACGATCCCATTGAAGTCCCTGACGACATGTACGATTGGGATGACCCAGAAGATTTCTCTTCCAATTATCCAACTGCGGGCCCGTCGCGAGATGTTGCACCAACTGTGGCTGTGAGATCGAACCCAAAAGATCCTTTGCTAACCACCTCTTCTTGTCCTCAACCTGCAGATGACTCGGTCGAAGTTCTGTACAAAAGGATGCTCGCTCTTCGAAATGAGGCATGTTTTTGTTTCTCCGGAGGGGCTCCCCATCCTTACTGTATATTCTGCAGATCACAGCGAAGGAGAATGTGGTGGAAGCTGATATTTTCGATGACACCGTCTTGCAATATCTTAGTGCTGTTTGCCCTTCTGGTGTGTTTTGTGCCATATTCTAAAATGCCATCTGGTCTGACCATACACAATCTATTCTAGACTATCAGTCATTCAAGACAGAGTTGTCCAATATTCTTGATATTGATGATCCAGAAGGGATCGAACATGTCACTGATATGTGGAATAAATACGGACAACCATTACTTGAGTTGTGCATCCATCACAAAACGGTCTCAACAAGGTTTGGCGCGTTGACCTTTTAGAATTTTCGAAAGATTCTAACACCCTTTTTCTCTTTATTATTATAGGGCTAAATCTGTTGTCGAACCCATCAGCGCTGCATCTCTCCACTCAAAGTACGACTACCGACCGTCTGTCAACTCAACCTCGACAGTATCTACGCCTACTATAGCTCAAAAGTCGAGGCCAAAATTCAAACCCGCTCTCCCTTCTTGATCGGAATTTGCCTCTGCCATGCTTGTAACATATTGCTTATTTCATGTACATATCATTATTATGTATACTATTCACTCTTCCATAATCCATTGACCACATATCATTGTGTAAATAGCATTATTTTCTCCTTAGTTGCATATATACAACCAAGCTTTTAGTTTGTCTCCCTTTCCAACTCCTTAGCACTTTCCCAGTTGTCAATCTTCACCTCTGCCTGGTGCAAGGACAACGCATGCAATCTGACACAAAAACCTGGTGTTCATTGCTACTTTGAAGAGCGAACACCGAAAATAATACCTTGCAACCAGCATTCTCTGAATGAGGTCGTCTGGAGTAAAGGTCGGTCCAGTTTCACTCGGTCTACTTTTGCTGTCAGATCTTTCACGAACAAAGTCCTCTTCCACGTGCTGAATAGACGTTCAATAAACCGGGTCAATTAAGTCAAGTGAAGGCATCACCTTTCCTAGCTCTGGACTAACAACGACGTTACCTGTCTTCGATCCACCTACCAGCCCGTCGAAATAAGAGCAACTTCTCGGACGATGGGAGATTAATGGCGTCCACTGATTTATAGAGGCTCTGCGCTACATTGCTTGAAGCCACAGGTCGGAGTGGGACATTGATATCCGTCTCCGAAAGAGAGTTTGAGAAAGGACGGTGGCAATGACGTTCTAATTTATGTTTACCTTGAAGAACGTGCTTTGCCGACCCTCGGTTGTGATCAAAAAATTGACATCTGTTTCGAACTGGAAATTGCTAAAAGGGAAGGCATATTCCAGGGTTTGGTCTTTCATCATTTGTTGAGCGGAACGGATATTTGTAACTCCTGCGCAGTGGTGGCATTGTGAGATAAACAAGATTTGGACTTGGAGAAGATTATCGACCTTTGCTGAAGATTCCTCCTTCAGTCACGGCGCCTTCGGTCAGAAGTAGAATTGACCCTTTGGGGTGTTGGAGAAAACCACTATGCAAGTCTTCGTCCTTTGACTCGGGATAAAAAGAGATGTTGTTTATGGTATCCAATGCAAGTGGCAGAGTCGTGACGAGTGGGAATATATGTGATAGAACGTGGTACAATGCTGGTGTCGGACCCGTATTATTTGGAGGTGAAGGAAAGCGGGATATGGTTAATGAAAGAGGGAGGACGGGGGGGTGTCGTGACCGGCTGTATAGGAGACAACGCTAAGATCAAAAAAATCAAACAAAACTTGGGCGACACCTTACGTTCTCGCAAGTGCGCATAAAAAGACCCATTCCGCTAATAGGCAGTCTCCGGCTAAGCCCTCATTCGCAACCCATTGTATGAGCTCTTTGCGAATGGTCTCGACTGTTAGGAGAATGGACGGGTCGGGAAACGACCTGGGAATGATCGTGCTTGGGACAGGAACAGTGAAGAATACATGAATGGTAGGAACGTTCACGGGGCTGGGAAGATCGATGCTAGCATGAAGACTACGGATCGATAAGAGGAGTGAAAGCACGACCATGATGCACCACTTACGGCTCGGAGGTCAATATTCCAACAAAAGACAGGATATCCGTTGTCCGCAAAGGCTGAGCCACCTTTTCGTCATAAATCTAAATCCATAAAACCATGAGATCGTAGGAAGAAGCTAACATGAAAAAGTTTTGACCTTTAACTGAACACCAATATGAGAAGCATGGGTGATAGGGTATTTGTGAGGTTGGGTAGACTGATGAGGGGAACCAGACTGCGCTCCACCGCACCAAGGCGATAAGCCTGGTATAGATACAGCCCAGAAAGTGCTGCACTCTCTCAGGTCTTCATGGCGAACATCATAATCTGACGGAATGTCGTCTGATAAGCCCCAGCCACCACATTCCTTGTTTTTCCTTGTGGCGACATATAATTCCGGAGACAGGGAGGTATCCTGTATCATCGCATTGAAAACTACCATCGACCTGTCTGAAAAGGATTCCGGTGGGTGTTGTAGGTCGAGGACTGGTACCTAAATCTAAGAGGTGAATTACGCGACTGGAACCAATCTAAACCCGCAGACCTGTTCAAAGGCATCTTGAGCCTTGAAGATCGCGCTAAAATGTGCGGTGACGGTACTTGGAAAACTATCTATGCCCTTGGGCCTGTTTTGCCAATATAAATCTGAAAGAGCCTTGGAGGGATATTGCAGTGCATCGGAGAAGAGAGTCATGGTAAGACGGCTTACGTGATACGGGATGATGGCTTGTCCAGAGTGCGGCGGGCTCTGGCTGTGCATTTCTCTCCGCAACGACCAATGGTTCTCTTCAATCGAAAGAAAAAGACTGAATCGGACTCTGGTGACTCTTCCGAGAACAAGAAGGAAAAGGGCGGCTGGAAACGTCCTGCAAGTATGTCTTCTCCATCAATGCTTAGTCGCCTACTATATTCACCATCCCACCCGCAGATACCGCTTTCAAACAGCAAAGACTCAAGGCATGGCAGCCCATTCTCACTCCTAAGACCGTCCTACCCACTCTCTTCATCATTGGCATAATTTTTGCGCCCATCGGAGGCCTGCTCATTTGGGGCTCATCCCTCGTAACGGAGATCACCATCGACTACACCGACTGTGAAAACTTGACGCCAGCACAATCAAATGGCTCTTTCAACTTCGTTAACGTTCCTTCGAACAAATATTCCTATCGCCTTCGTGCTTCCGACGAGAAAAGTGCTTCAATCAATGCGCCCACTTATGCTTTCCTGGACAATACAAAGAACGACACGGTAACAAACCTATCGGATAAGAAGCAATGCATCTTGCAGTTCGACATCCCTGCAGACCTCACACCCTCTGTCCTTTTCTACTATAAACTCACTAACTTCTTCCAAAATCATCGGCGTTATGTCAAGAGTCTCAACTCCAACCAGTTGAAGGGGAAATTTGTCAGTCCTAAGGATCTCGAAAACAGTGACTGTAAACCTCTTGCTACCATTGATGGGAAGGCAATCTATCCATGTGGTCTTATTGCAAACTCGTTGTTCAATGGTTTGAATCCTCTCCCAATAATTGCTTCGCCTTGTTGAATTTATTTTGCAGATACCTATACTTCACCCGTTTTGCTTAATCCGCCAGCTTCATCCCAATCTCCGCTTTATAACTTTTCTTCGCAAGGCATAGCGTGGCCAGGAGAGGCCAAGAAATATGCAACGACTCCCCTTGGGCCTGGTGGTTACTCCAGCTTGTCAGACATCGTTCCGCCACCTAATTGGGCAGCGCAATATCCCAACAATTACACAGAGGCCAACCCGCCTCCTGACTTTCGTTCTAACGAGCATTTCCAGAATTGGATGCGAACTGCTGGTTTACCTACCTTTACAAAGCTTTATGGGAGAAATGACAATGATGTCATGCTGAAAGGGAGGTACCAAATCATCATTGGACTCAGTGAGTTTTATCGATCTTCTTTGACTCATTGGCCTGATGATTATCAATAAGATTTCCCAGTTCAGCCCTACAAAGGCACCAAATCCATCGTCGTCTCGACGGTTTCGTGGATTGGTGGGAAGAATCCATTCTTGGGATGGGCATACGTCGCTGCTGCTGCTGTGTTCGTGCTGCTTGCCATTCTGGGTACCGCCCGTCATCTCATCAAGCCAAGGTATGTTTCTGGGATCTCTGTTCAAAATTGTCTGCTTATAAGAACTTCAGACGGCTGGGGGATATGTCATTACTGTCCTGGAACCGATGATTATCTGGAGTAGAGGTATTTCATACGTGTATTTATTAGTAGTACAGCTAAGGAATTGTTTTACCGCATGCTAATGACCTTGTAATACGATTATTGAGACTCTTCGTCTACGAGTACACTTTTCTGCGTCTACATGTAAGGACCCTATGATTTTGTATTGTCTATCAGCAAAGGTGCAGTATAGCCGATTCCCTGGCACCGAATAACAACATGATGAGAGGGTTCTTCCTCGATTTCGAACTTGGCATCTGTTAGCTGTTCGGCTAACCAGATCGCAGTGCTGAGAGACAAAGCATTAAGGTTCATATCATTGCTCATAATCAAAAGACTCACCGTGTATGTAGGCTAAGGCCAGCAGTCCCACATCTTACCTCCGACTTCCCTTCTGCAAGAGCCATGAAGATGATGATCTGGTCTTGTAGCCACTGAGGACGATGCTTAACCTCCGCTCTAGAGAGTAATACAAATATCCATACCTCGTCCACACAACCACCCTCATTTAAACCTTTAATAAGTTCCTCCGCCGCTTGTTCGCCAACTTTTTCGGGGGATAGACCCTTTGTTCCAAGAGCACTACCTCCAATCATGCCCCCGCCTTCCAATTCTGCCCAGAGAACGATACCACTGCCTGCTCCTCTGGTCAGGCCGTTCGGCTCCCTTCTGGCTGCAATAGAGACGTGTATATCTTTCGGTTGGGACTCGGGAGAGATTGTACCATCGGGCCCATTCGACTGAATTGACTTCCCTTCTCCGAATCCAGCCTCTGCAAGACGCCGTGTAGCGCCTGTTACCATCCCATTTCCTACAACAGAAGGCAGGCCGGCATAGTGGGATATACCTGATATCCACTTTACCTTTCCCCTTTCCATTAGGCTGAAGTTGCGCAGCTTCTGGTCCCCTGAAAATGGAACGACGCTAAGAGTCACCTCGCCACCGCCTTTGGGGAAGTATCCACGTTTCTTGATATCCAACGCGATATTATCGAGTCCAAAATGACGTTGAATAAACGGCAGAAAGAGGTGCTTGGTGTAATCGACTTGAGGTGCCAGTGTTGCGTTAGTGCCTCCCATGAGAGTCAAAGTCGACGCTGGAACCGGTGTGGGGGAGAACAGCAGCAGAGGGAGGGCGACTTGAAGTAGGAGGGTGATAGAACCAGCTGTTATGGTGTCTGCGGTATATTGGTTGGGCAGGTTTATGCGCCCCGGGACGAATTCAATTTCGCATGAACCGTTCTTTGCCCCCGTAAGACGCGCAGAGGCAATACTCGCTGCGAGCTCCAAACCTAAATGCAATTGAAGTTGCCTATTTAATTCCGGGAACATAAAGAACAACTAGATACCTGTGCGATGCTGATTTCTGAGCCCAGGAGACGACCTGTTATTCCTTATTTTGTGAATGGAGACTGGCCGAGAGAGCAGGCCCGAGAGCGAGACTGCATTGCGCAGAATCTGGCCCCCACCTTCGAGAACGCTGCCATCGATAAGAATGTTGGCCATAAGACCTAATGACATGGAAAAGAGAAGCCACAGGTTAGGGGGATATTTGGGTCTTTGGGGGAGTCATGGTGAAGCGTGATGAGCAGCGTTCAGCTCGGCAACTGATTCCAAACTTTTTCAAACATTCCATGATCTTTCGACGGCTCGCTTCTACCGCTTCCGTGTCTACCTCCAGGTTCTCTCTTCCGCCTACCATTCGACAACTATTGGCCTATCCCCCTAAACAAAGTACCACCGTTTCCGGCTGGATTAAATCCATTCGAAAGCAGAAAAATGTCTCGTTCGCAGTTATTACTGACGGTTCCTCCGCGCAAGGCTTGCAGGCCGTGCTAGTCAAGGGCAAGGACGACGAGTTACTGCGAAGGTTTGCCATGTATTTCATGAGAGTAACGAAAATGATTGACGCGTATTAGATTGACCAATGGTGCGGCAGTGCGCCTCACGGGACGTTTGGTGTCGTCCCAAGGTGCCGGTCAATCCCACGAGCTCCTCGTAGACCAGAACGAGGGGGAAATCGTGTTACTAGGAGATTGCCCTCCAGAGGCATGCACCTACTTGTGGTTCCCCCCCGCCCCGATTTTCTAAGGCTTATTTTACAGACATATCCCATCCAGAAAAAGGACCTCACGACGGAGTATTTACGCGAACATGCGCACCTCCGCGCTCGAACCTCTCGGATAGCAGCTATGCTACGGCTGCGGGACGTTTTAAGGCGTCAGATGGATTCATGGTTTGAGGTAATGCTATCCATTCTGAACCCCACAACGTTCCTTTACTGGTTTTCAGACGCAGGGGTTCTGCTACTGCAATACGCCTATCATCACAGGAAACGACGCAGAAGGAGCAGGGGAAGCTTTCCGCCTGGCACAAGTGGAAACCCAGCACCCAGCTGCTGCTGCAACACAATGCACACCAATACCCCCATCCGAATTCTTTTCTCGGCCAGCTTTCCTTACTGTTTCCCACCAACTGCATCTGGAAGCGCTTGCTACAGCGCTATCACGCGTTTACACGCTCTCACCTTGTTTTCGTGCAGAAAAATCTTTGACTGGGAAACATCTTGCCGAGTTTTGGATGTTGGAAGCGGAATGGGTGCTCCCTAACGGTCACGGCGTGCAAGGTATGTGCGACTTGACCGAAGGGTTGCTGAAGGAGACTGCGAGTCAAGTATTGGAGACAGAGGATGTGGAGACGCTCTGGAAGGATGGCGATACAACCAAGCGAAGTTTACTTTTGGCTGCATTTAGATCAGGAAATTTGTGGGCACGCATGACCTACACGGACGCGGTCAGAGAGCTGGAAAAGGTTCACGCCTCTGTGCCATTTCAACACCCACCAAAGTGGGGGCACCCTTTGCAGAGTGAACATGAGCGGTGGTTGGCGGAGAGTCTGGTTGGCGGGCCCGTTTTTGTAACTGACTACCCGGCTTCGCAGAAGCCGTTCTACATGCGTGCTAATATTGACGAGAGGACTGTAGCATGCTTTGACCTGCTCGTGCCACACGTCGGCGAACTTGTTGGCGGCAGCGTGCGAGAAGAGCGGGTGGATATCCTGCGGCAGAAGATGGGAAATACCTCGGGCAGTGAATGGTATTTGGACCTAAGGAAGTACGGTGGTGCGCCACATGCCGGATTTGGAATGGGATTTGAAAGGCTTGTAAGCTGGGTGTCCGGCGTTGAGAATATTAGAGAATGTATACCTATGCCTAGGTGGGCTGGTAGAATGCTTCTATAGATTGTCTAGATTTTGATACCGCGTTTTGTATCGTCCCTTGGCCGATTTCTCGCCTCTGACCAAACGAAGGAGATGTTTCCAAAAATGGTATTCTCAATTGAGCGGGACCGAATTTATTAAAATGCTCCCAGTAAAACTCAAATAATTATAGGGACGGGTAACAAATCTAATTCCATCATGACACAACGAAAATATAGGAATGAGTGATAGTTGCAAATGATCACAAGGGCAGTGGTGCTGGCTAGTATATGCTGTAGGGTATAAGAAAATTCATGTGTCAGTCAGCATGTTCTTTTCCGAGGGTAGTTGTCATTAAAGTGCTATGTATCCAAGTCACGACTCTTAAAAGGGAAACGAAAATAAAAACGATGAATGTTTGGAATCAGCGACCGCCTATGTTGCTTTGTACCGCATAAGGATTCTGAGGGGAAAGAGTCAGAGTCAATATGTGTTTTAGATAGAAGCATTTGTTCAGCGTACTCTATTTCTTTCTAGACCCAGGAAACTTGTCTTCTCTATACGTGGTGGATTCCGTAAGTGTTGACGTGCCGTCTTCATCCCGATGGTGTGTAGAGCGCTCAGCATGAGCTCTTGTTCACGGCGATACCTCCTTGTTGACTCCTGCATCAGCCGCTATGAAAGTAAAATCCATTAGCTCAATAGCGAAATTTCAAACTTCGAGACAACCAACTTTTTGTCGAGCAATATCTTCCTCCAAAACTTTAATCTGCGAACGGAAACTAGCCTCGGCTTCCTCAAAGGTTCCTTGCTACATAAATCAAAAAAATTGAACGGGGAAACATCAAGAAGAGTCCCATAAACTCACAGATGCCGTTGCAACGTTCGTGGCGTGCTGTTCTTTGAACAGTTTGTCTTGAGATTTAATAAACTGTGTATATCACAGCAAAAGTTAACTTCGTAATGCCACAGCACATAACTGACGACTTACCTGTTTCGCTTTCGACAGCTTATCCGATGCAGTCTTCAATGACTCCTTGAGATTGATGTTCTCTTCGTGCATAGCCAGCAATCTTTGCTTGATGTCCTCTGGTAGGTCCTTACCCGCCAATGTCGCCCGCAGATCACTATATACAGGGAGATTAGTGATGAAAAAATGGTATTGACAAGCTTACCCGAAGTCACGTTCGCGCTGAAGCATCTTTTCTCTATGGCCGATACCCTCACTTTGTAAATTGACTTTTTCTAAGAGAAGCATGTTGATTTGCTCTAGTTGCATCCGGCTCTTTTCACTCAGTTCCTTGCTGTTTTTCGTCAGTCGCTCCACGTCCGCTTCAAGCCCAAGTTTGTCTTCATTGACAGATTCTCTCAGACTTGCGAGGATGTCAAGTTGATCTTTATTAACAAGAGTTACTGTGTTGAGTCGTCAGTATATGTGCGTAAGGACCACCAAGAATATAGAAATTCCATACAGTCTGACTTGGCAATCGTAAGTTCACGATTAACAGTGTCAAAATTGACCTCAAGTTCAGCGTGCTCCTTTCGGAGAGCTTCGTACAAGTCAACCGTCTCATTGAGTCGTTGTCGGAGTGCGATGGCAGCCTCGGCCCTGTGGTCTCGATATTAGCAACCAACAAAGAGGGAGTCCACTACCCACCCATCTCCCATCGACTTTCCACTGCGAATCTCCTCTAAATCACGCTGGAGTATCAACTTTTCTCGATGCGCCGTAAGGTAATCGGTCTCATAGCGCCCCTTCATCCTGTTCGCGTCGTCCAGCAGGTTCTCGAGAACGAGAACCTTGCTCGCGTCAGCTTCGTTCTTCCTGACCGCCTCCAACTCGCGCTGGAGCCTTCGAATTTGCAGTTTCAGGTCCGTCATGGTTGTCCCGGTGATTGCATCATCGAGCTCGCCGCCTAGACCTTGCGCCCCAGGATCGTCACCGTCTGTATCGGCAGCAGAGTGAGGCTCGCTTTCACCGTTTATTTCGGAAGAGAGGGAAGTCGGTTCGCCTTGGTCGATACTTGGAGACTTTAATCCAGTTCCGAGGCTCCCTCTAGCCCGGGAGGTCGACGACAATTCGAGCTCGCGTACGCGCTCTTGGTAGAGCTCTAATGCCTCGGCATCCTTCGACCGTTCGGCCAGCGTAATTTTGAGTTTCGTCCGGCACTGCTCCAACTCAAAGGTTACACTATCAATTTCCTTACTGCGGGCAGAATTCTTAGTTTCGAGGTCCAGAATTTGGGTCTTGTAGGACTCCATGAGGGGTTTGAACGCAGCGACTTTGCGGTACTCTTCCTCCAGAGATGCATTTTTATCTACGAGATCAGCATTCTGCTTTTCTAGTGCCTGTGATGACTTTCGTCTTAAAATGTTGCTTCCAGTACTGAACTAGACCTTACCTTTACGTGTTGCCGTAGATCAGCACCCTCTTGCAGTTTCTTTTTGTATTTCTCCATCACATTCTCCGTTTTTTGAAGCTTGTCTGCGGCATGACGATACCTGTATTTATTTCCACATCAACGACCCTTAAAAAAAAGCATTTGTTACGCACTCATCAACTTTGTCTTTTAGTTTTTCGGCTTCATCTGCTTTGACTTGCAACTCGTCCACCTTCCGTGTTAGGTCTGTAATGAGAGTGGTATGTTTGTCCAGTTCTGACTCTGCCATAGCAAGATTGTCTTCGCTCTTCTGTCTGACATTCTCCTCGTGAGTCAATTCAATTCCTTCCACTCGCACAGGGAAACAAAGTAGGACTCACAGCTCCGCTCGCAGCCGGTCCATCTCAGTACGCATCATCACGTCCGCTTTTTCATTTCGGCGTGTATCGACCTCACGCCGTACTTGCCTCAATTGAGCTTGTGATTCCTCTTTTTCGGAGAGCACGTCGTCATGAGCGGTTTGTAACGCGCGGTGTTCTTCCAGCAGCGCCTGATACACTTTCTCAAGAGTTTCTTTCTCTGAAAATATTTGGCTTCGCTCGGATTGGATCCTATAGTAGTGATCATCTCTACAACACGTGCGAGGGGCACGCTCGGCTTATTGTAATATGCAACATGGGCGAAAACGACGAACTCTGTCATGTTGGCTTCAATCAGGTCTTGAGCTGCCGGCGTAACTGCGATCTTCGCCATGACCTGAAAGAAAGCCCGGTAAGTGCCAACGTTCTGTTCAGTGACGGAAGCACCAACCTGCTCAATAGCCTTCATCAAATGGTGCTGATCCGTCTCACTCAAGCCCTGTATCTTGTCAATGAATTCCTTATTCTTCTCGCACTGCACGCCGATTACGATCGTCAAGCGACACATAGTGAGAGTAGCGGAGAGGTTGTGGTCCTTGGCTATGGCCTGCAAGTCTGGAACGTCGAGACTGCTGGTCGGCTTCTGCAGGACATTGGCAAAATACTGTGTCATGAGGCGATAGAGGCGTTTGAGGGCACTGAAACGCAGGACCCAGTTCTCTGAGGGCTGGGCAGAAGGGCGCGTGGATTGGCGAAAATATGTTGCATCGCTGCAAGCAAAGCATGGTGGATTAGGAGATATTATACACAACTGGCAGCGCCAACATACACCAAGGAGAGAACTTCGAAGAGGGCAGCACCGTCTGCAAGGTCTGCGATAGTGGTTACCGGCCGGGCGAGATTGAAAGTGGAGAAAAAGTTGAAGAAGGCATCGATCTCCTTTCTCTGGGAGAAATCCGACATGAAATTACAAAACGTGTATGTACAGTGGTCGTCGTGAAGAGAGAAATATCTTCTTACGTAACGCGTCGTCTATTTCTATCACTCCGTGCCTACCTCGACTTTGACTTGATCAACATTGTCTACTCTTCCTGGCTCCCCCTTCTCCAGTTGGTTCGCCCACAGCGCAGCGCCTATCGTGGAGGTAATGTTGAACAGCAGTCCTACAACCGGCACCAGGTTGAGTGCGAGTGCTGTGGCCCCAAAGCTGCATGGCATTCAGTGGACGCTCTCCCAGGACGACAGGAAACTTACGCTGTGTATGCACCCTTCCTGGATTCTACGAAGGACTCACGGGTGCCACTGTCGTAATTTTTGAGCTGGAAATAGCGTGCATGGAATCTGGGACCTGCTTTCACGCCTGCAGAAAGGTCAGAAACAAACTGCCAACAACCGAAGCAAAACATGTGGTACCGTTGAAGACAAGGAACAAAGCTGTTCCGATGGCTGGTATGGAGTTCAGGGGCAGAGAAATGATATATCTGACGATACCCTCTTTCGAAAAGCGATCCAGAGGCTTGGTGAGAGACCGACCCAGGACCTTGAAGCCGGAAGAGCTGGAACGGATCTGTCGTCCTCTTTCGACGAGCGCTTCATTTCCTCCTTGGAGCAGGACAGCATCGACTTGTGGAGTTGAGTAAAAGGGCGGAAGACGACAATGACGACATACATATGCGGTCCTGGGCAGTGTTCAAGAAAAAGGCTTTTGAGACTACCGACACGAGGACATAGGATTCGGAAAGGACCATTAGAGCTGCTGTGACGAATGCCAATGGTCCTGAAAAGAGGGCACAAAAAGCCACCTGGGGGAGATATGTGAAGAAGAAGAGACCTCCTGTGATGCCGACGGAGGTGGCGACTGCTTTTACTACGACTGGAGCGACGGCATTGTAGAGATTTGGATGAGAAACAAGGTGAGTGACACCGAGAAAAGGATACAGCCAGGCGTACGAGACAATAGCATCTTTTAAGAAAGTAGTGTCCATTGGAGAGAGAAGTGAGGAGGGGTGCAATTAATGCTGCGGTATATATAAAACATGTCATATCACATGACTAGCAAGCACTTTCTTCAATTCCATGTTTTTTCGCTCCAGCGTCTCGACTTTCCGAGTTGCAGATGCGAGCTTGTCGCCGACATAGCGAGCCCTCTCCAAACACGGGCTCCGTCGCACGGACCACCACGGCCGGCTCTCCTTCTGCATGGTATCGACTAGCACGGTGAGCTCTTGCTGGTACGCCTGGATCTTCGTCTCGGCGTCCGAGATCTGTTTCTCGTTGTACCCAAGCTCTTGCGTAGCTTGGAACACTTTGTCTAGGTCATTGTCAATGACGTCTGCGTTACCCGATTTGTCCGGACTTACCATTTACGACCCGCTCAAATACCCACCGGAACACCGGTTTGCCAGGCCGGATCGTCGACGGTCGTCCGTCTTTCGTTGAAATGGAAATCAGCTCTGCGTGTTCCATGCCCCGTAAGGCACTCTCGTCTCCTTTGAAGGGAAAGTCTACCAGAATGTCATAGTATCCCACCTCTGACGACTTTGAGAGCAGCTTCAGTACTTTCCACGCCTGATAACGCGTCCAGGCCAGGTTCTTCGCTTCATCAGCATCGTCACCAAACGCGTTCTTCCGCAATTCAGCCACACCACGGCTGATGATATCTTCGACCGCTTCATCGACCTTCATTCCACTTCGTACTTTGTGGATCAACTGTTCTGCTTGTCAGTTGCTTATTATACAGCAGGAACTCGCGTGCACACACGCTTTCAAGGTCGCTCGCCCGTCCACCTAATCGCTCCACGTATTGGATGTCTTGAGATGAAATTCCAATGTCGATGCCTGCATCACAAAGCTTCTGCTTTACGAACGACAGTGAGCTTGAAGGGTCAGCGTCAGATAGAGCAATCGAGTTGAGAGGTTTCGAGGGAAGGGCTGCAGCTAAATTAATACCAATGCTGTCTCTAAAAAAATATGCATTACCTTTGGCTAGTCGCTTCGAATTCTCGCGGTTATCACTGAGAACTACGACATGGGCAATCTGACGGGTGTTCATAAATAACAACGGTGGCTGGAGACGAGGTTGCACAAACCTGATTTTCAGTCAGAGTCGCGGCCCACTGTGCCAAGACCGTCAATAACTCCTCTCTGGTCGATGTCCCGACATTCGCTGCATAATTTCGAATCACTACAATAGGCAGGGATTCGATTCCATCAACGTCTTCTAAAGCCTTTATCTTCCGTGCAATCTTTTCCTGGATGTCGAGGGCCTGTAAGCTTGGGTTTTCAACGGCCATGTCCTCGCCAAATTGTTCAACTCCAACACCAAGCTCGCTCATGACTCCATTTCCTGCGACACAGTCGAGACGCCCGTCATGCCATGTTCCAGACAGAATGGCCTGGCGCTGATGTGCCTCTTGCACATGCAGGGATTCAAGGCTCTCCTGGTGTTCTATTTTACGTTGGATGGCGGTGCGGTGCGAAGACGAGACGCCGCCGAGGGAGCTTGTGACAACATCAAGGATTTGCTTGAGTTGCTCTGGAAGAGAGCTACTTAATCCAGCTAGAGACAAACATTAGAGTTGCTGGCATAGAGAGATAAAGTTCCGCACTTTTTTGGCCCATTAAACCTACACTTGCCAGGTCGATGAGGGTGCCCATAGAGTTGACAAAGTTGAATACCGGCCAGTACCCTGTCTGCGCTGCCAAACCCGCGACGAGAGCCGAATCTGAGGGCGCATTACTGAGCTGTCGACAATCAATAACAAGTGTGCTCCTTCCTGAATGTTGTATGACTGATTGCACCATTGACGTTTTGCCACTTCCTTGTGGGCCATGGACGAAGGCGATCGTTGCTATTTTGGGAATCAAAAGTGAGTTGAATGACGCCATGACACATACGCACTCGGCACATCAGAAAGATAGCGTTTGAGCGCGCTTTCTGCCTCTGTGCGCTCTTTCCAGATATCTCCGGCTGGTTTACTGACGGAGTCGCTGGCGGTCGAAAGTCGGTCGAGGGTGTTGACCCGTAGCCATTGGTATAATTTGGATTCTGCGAACGCGTGAACGGAAGAGATATTTGAGGTAAGAGCGTACATACTTCGGTAGTCGAACCAGTTGAGCATCTTGGCTTCAACCATCAGAGCACGTATAGGGTCAAATATCTAAAGGAATAAACATGAAATAAGAAAAATGAAGAGGACATGGCTTACCGTGTATGTAAGAGTTCCGACAAGAAAGATGACAATTGGTAACACAATCTTTGGATGACTGGATAACCAATTACGAACGACATGGGCTTGGATGGGGGTTTCGTATTGGGTTCGTATACGGGTTTTGGTTGGCGCAGAGGTAGAGCCAGAGGGAACCTCGAGGCCATGGATAACGTTGCGGGCGGCGGTGGCTGAATGGAGGCGCTGAAAGAGAATATTGGAAGAGCGAAGGGTACCTGCTGGAACGGGAGCAGGAGGAGTGATATCACCGATGCGTCCATATGGCTGGGGCTGGTTAGCGAAGAAAGTGCGAGTATTGCAGGTTACTCACGCGACACAGTTCGTAGAGAGACTGTTCCTGTATGTCGGGGCCATCGAATGCAATTTTGAGGATGGGGGACGCGAAGCGGTTCATGTCCTGTCCGCAGATGAGAAGTAGGGATGCCAATTGAAATGTGACCGCACCTCTTTCCAAGGACTGCCTCTAACGACCCAAATATTACCGCTACCAAGACCTAGCCACGTAGGCAGAGCACCTTTCTTTGCGACCTCTTCGCTGAGGGCGGACTGGAGAACGGACCATTGCTTGTCCGGCTCCACATCGCTTGGAGGATTGTAGGAGAAGCGAACAAAGAGACCACCGTCTTTCCTCTGTGGTTGAAGCTCGAGGGGCTTAAAATCGTATACGGGTGAAAGTTCTTCGAGACGCCCTTGGAGGGTGGTGAGGAGATCGTCCTGGCGTAGAATGCCGAGATAATGGCGAAAGCTGGGGGAAAGTTGTGAGGCGACTGAGGAAATTAAAAACGAGGACTGACTCCCAACGACCTAGTTGAACGGGAAACACGGAGTCGACGTAGAGCCAGGCCTCGCGGGAGGAGCTGGGTGCAGTCGAGTAGCAGGCGCGTCGCAGAGCACCCAGCATCATGGCAGGAGATGTGACCGTGACGGGAGTGACCTGAGAGAAATGTGTTGTTTGTGTGTTTGCCGCTCCTTGTTCCCGACGTCGATGGCGTCGTCGTCGAGCAGTGACCAAGATCGCCAGCGTCGCCCAGCACGACTAGCTCGCCACAACTCCTCCTTCCTCGGCACCATCAAGACCATCGTCACCGCGCCACTTACCTGGTTTGCCAATCAAGATGATGACGCTACACCTGGCAAGCGCAGGAGATCCTCTCCCCCCGCGTCTGCTGCCCTCTCCAGCCCCCCCGACGACAACCGACATTCCAAGCGCATGCGGCTGCAAAGTCCCCCGCGTTCTCACGTCGACCCCCCTCCTAAAGCCCTCCGTCGTTCTTCAGTCGTCCCTCGCGCCTCTTCCGCCGTCCTTCCCTCTACCCGTGCAACCTTCTCTCCCCGTCGCAATCCCATCCCACGCACTATGTCCATAGATCCGCCGCGTCGCGACCCCTCCTTCAACTTTGGGACCGAGGGTGACTCAGACATGCTCGTCGACAAGGACCTGTCTTTGCCACCGTCGCCTCGCCCATCCTTCCGATTGCGCACCTCTCTCACCCCTCAGCCGCAGCAACAGCCTGCCCGCTACATCTCCGAACCCCCACCGCTCAACGCTTTGATCTCCAATCCCACTTTCATACATGCGCCCGCGGCACCTCTCGAACTTCCGTCAGCGCCTACTCTCGGCTCCCTTGTGGAGTCAGTTCGAGGAGTCAGTCCTGTTTCAGTCACTCTACCTTCCCTTCTTACTTCTTTTCTGCAGACACGATCCCCCAGCCGACAACACCACAGCTCTCTATTGTTTTCTTCCAATGCCAACACCGTCACCAACGAGAATAAAGATGGTGAGTCCCTTGCTCGGAAAATTTTCTCGCGTAGCCTAACATCACCAGCCCCGGCAGAACGAGCCCTCCACCAGCTCGAAGTTTATAAAACCCCCCTTTTGCCGACTCGCATGCGTTCTTCTAACCTCCCCGCTTCCATCACTGCGTCCACCACTCCGGACATGTTCAAATCTCGTCGGTCTTCCCATCTCGTTCTCATGAAGGATGATAAAGACCGGCTGGGCAGAAGAGTAAGTGGGTCAGGAAAGAGTCCCGTTGTCAACGAGACGAAGCCGTACGCTGGAGAGGGCGGTATGAAGAAACTTCTTGCGCGCCGCAAGCAAGAGGAGGAGGAAGACATTGTTTCAGAAGATGCCACCCCTCGTGCAAGCCAACCTTCCCCTCTTCCGCCTGACTTCATTCCTGTTCCTCCTGTCCCCTCAAAATCTGACTGGTTTTCGACCGCGTCTGGCTCGTCGACTTCTGGCTCTTCTCTGCGTGTTGGCCGAGCCAAAACGTCCCGCAATCACATCCAACGTCCTTCCAAGACCAGATTTTCCGCTGTCTACGAAGAAGAACCTGATGATATCATGGACGACAACGAAAATCGCCAGAAGGAACGTCAAATGCTTGAAGAAGCCGCTAAAAAGGTGCCTGTCTTCTCCATACCCCCTGACTTCTCTTTTGCAAAAGATGTGCGTGATTCTTTTTTCATTCATGACTTTTGTTAATTGACGTTGTACCCCAGGTTCCTCCCGTCAAACCCGCTGAGACAGAAACTGCTAAGGAGCCCCCTATAGCATCCCTGCCGTTTACTTTCTCGAAATCGGCGACACCCACTAACCAAGCGCAAGCGCCTGTAGCTGCTCTGGAAGTTCCCCCTCCACCAGCTCGTGTACCTACTCCTGAGCCTAAAGCTGGGGCACCTGCTCTCCCGGCTTTCCTACAAGCACCAGCGCCTGCGCCTCCGTCGGCTGGGGGCATTCCCAATTTCTTTGCCAATTCTCAGGTTTTGGCAAATGTTAAAGGAACACCTCCTGTGCCTCCTCCTGTTCTGGATTTTGGTACATCCAAGACCGCGTCTCCGACTCCCTTCTCTTTCAGCACTGCGTCGCCCTCGACGCCCAGCCAACCGGTAAATGACAATGAGAACCCTTTTTGGGACGGAGGAAAGACGAAGTTGACGGAAGAAACCAAGCCCGTCCAACCACTGTTCAGTGGTTTTGGCAAAATCACGGTCAGCGAGCCAGTTGCTGACCCTGTGTCGATTTTCGGTGCTGCAACTTCGGCGTTTCCGCCATTGCCCAAGCCTGGTGTAGCGCCACCGAAAATATCTGCTCCTGCCGAACCAGCTTTCTCGTTCACCAAACCTGCGGTGGAAATTGCTCCTTTGTCAGACTTCGGTGGTGCCAGTAGCTCAGAGCCACTCAAGTTGCCGTTCTCCTTTGGTGCGTCTGCCGAGGTAAAGAGGTCAGAGCCAGAATCGGCTGCACCGAAGCCACTGTTCGGTACGAACGTGACGACGACATCGGCATTTGGGGAAGCGTCCAAGTCTGCGCCTTCTCTTTTCGAGGAGCCTCCGAAAGCTGCTAGTCCGTTTGGCGCTTCTGCTCCTCCGCAGCCTACGCCATCACCACTTCCTTTCAGCTTTGGCGCTCCTCAGAGTTCTGCACCTGCGGGCCCCTCATCCTCCCAGCCACCGTTCTTTGGCTCACCCAGTGGCGTCTCAACTATCATAGAAGCACCCAAGCCCCTCTTCGGTGGTAGCACTGGGTTCTCGTTCGGACAGCCACCTCCAGCAGACAAAGAAAAGGATGTCAAGGCAGCACCATTTTCATTTGGAGTTCCGCCCAGTACTCCTCCCGTCGCCTCTGCGACGGAGTCCAAGCCTGCGCCTTTCTCATTCGGGAGTGCGGCGAGTACATCCGCTACCTCTCCTGCGACGGAGCCCTTTTCGTTTGGAAACACCTCGAGTAACTCTGCTACTTCCCCCACTCCGGAATCTAAGCAAGCTCCTTTTAGCTTTGGTCAAGCATCGACCGCTACACCTGCCTCTGCAACAAACCCCATCGCATTCAGTTTCAGTGGAGGTGGAAGCACAGCTGCAGACGTTTCAAATAAGCCGCCTTTCATGTTTGGCCAACCCACGACCGTTGCCCCTACGGACCGCCCTGTCACGCCACCCAAAAACTATGATCAAGAATTTAGAATGGAGGAGAGTCCAACACGAGATATGCAGCAAATGAACGGCAATAAGACCTCTGCTACTTTGAATGGGGCCTTTTCGTTTGGTACTGGCAACTCGAGTTCTGGAGGAGGGATATTTGGGGGTCAGACTTCATCTTCTCAACCATCTTCAACTTCTTTCGGCTTTGGTGCGCCGCCTGCATCAAACCCGTTTGCACAGAAGGACAAGGCTCCAGAGTCAAAGGGCTTCGGAGGATTTGGTCAGCCAAGTAACGGGGTGCCTACGATAACCACTTCCTTCAGTTTCGGCCAACAGGCGAAATCTCCTGAGGATCCACAAAGACCCTCCACGGCTGGCCCTTTCTCCTTCAATGGTGCGTCGAGCTCTGCAACCTCGCCTGCTCCAGCCTTTTCCTTTGGCGGTTCGACGAATGCGTTCGGTCAACCAAGTGCTGGTTCTGCTCCAAGTAGCCCATCTACTTTCAACCAGTCAACACCATTTTCATTCGGAGCGCCTGCCCCATCAACAAATGCTTCATTTGGCTTTGGCTCCCAGCCCAATTCGCCAGCGAGTAGCGGGAGTCTGTCTTTGCCACAACCCGCGGGTGGGTTCGCAAATGGAGGAGGGTTTGGCCAGCCACAGCAACCCTCATCTCCCTTTAGCGGACCCATTGCTCTTGCCCCTTCCACCTCTGGAGGAGCACCAGGAGGAAACTTGTTTACAATCGGCGCGGCACCTGCAGCGGCAGCCACCGGTGGCGCTCGGCAAATTAAGAAGCTGCCTAATCGGAGAGGCGGCGTCAAGCGGTAACAAAGTCAACCCCCAAAAGCCAGAAAAAACCGAATCGCAAAATTGATGCGAGGGCAGAAACCGTGTGTTCTCCCTCCTTGATCTCGCCTTACAGCAACGCATACTTTTACTCCTCCAAAATACGGACTCACTTGTTATCTCGTATGATTTCGTTCAAACGCATCCGATCCCTCTTTCGACTCAAGGTCAACCGTCACTCAGGTTTTTAGTCTATCCCGAGCGAAAAGTGCCTTCTTTATGACAGAGGAATGATCAATCGACGGCGATGACGAGCAATCGATCAAATCTACGCAACGCACTTTCCAACAGGCTTAAAGTATCATCTACGTGTAGGATCTTTGATACGAACTACGGCCATAGGAGCACATTCACTGTGACTCTCTTTTCAGGACCTCGCGGCTCAAGGCCGACATTGATAATGGGCGTCCATGCATCCCATATCTCGGGGTCACATTCAATTTTTATACTTCCATATCCACATTTCTTGAGCAATTGTGGCTCAACTTGCATGGTCGTCGACAGCCTTGTTCTTTTACCTAGCACACTTCTCCATTCCATCCATACCTCCCACCCCATGTCTTGTCTGATCTCCAAATTATCATTATTTTCCTGCATAATGTTTGCTTTCCTGTTTGTTAGGTACAGAGTCTCCAATGCCATATCCAGATCGTTGTTGTACTCGAATGAAGTCCACTCGGGTAAAGTTCGGAATGTGATATCACTTACATATATAAAGCCGAAGACTACATCTGGGTTGTTCAAGGAGGTCAACTAAAGGGTGTGTTTGAGGTCAAGATATCGAAGTCGACTCACATATATACATGCATAAATAGGTTGTTTAGTGAGAAACTTTGGAGGGAGTGGTCTCTTAACCTTCCAATAGTCCTCCTGAGCCTTTCCTCCACAATCTCTTTCCTCGAGAGTCGGGCTTTCCGTGAACATGGCTGCGACCGATGGACCTGTGCATCTTTTGTCGCTCAAGGTTATGCGGGTGTCGGTTCGTCTTTGATTACTTCCAATAGGCCCTTTCAGACTAACATTATGTGGTCTGAAAGCGACCAGAGCTGGCAAGCGCTTGGCAACCTTTTTATTCCAGTTCCCCGTCATTTTCTGTATGCTCTTATTTCATGGCATACAGTCGGGAGGATCTTGTCTCTAAAGAACACTTTTCAGGCTCATTCGACTGCGTCTATCCTATCCTTGCAGGGAACTACACCTCTCCCTGGCCACCCGAAGACCCTGCGCGATCTGACCCATGCATCCGAACTCTTGACATTACCCTCTTCGTTTGGGTCAATCCAACTTGGGGAAACGTTCTCTAGTTGTCTCTGCGTGAATAACGAGACGGAAGTGGTGATTGTGGTAGCCCATATCAAGGTAGAAATGCAAACTGTTACCACAAAAGTTGTTCTGTACGAGACCGATGGTCTCGGTGAAATGCTGTCGGGTGGGGATACACTCGAGCACATCGTACACCATGAAATCAAGGAGCTCGGCCAGCATGTTCTTGCTTGCACTGTCACCTATCGCCTTCCCCCGAACTCTCGTTCCGTCCCTGGCGCATCCGAAGATGCTGCGGATCCGAGCCTCCAAACTTTTAGGAAGTTCTATAAATTCGCGGTATGTGTCCAAACCTTTGTTACCTAGAATTGCTAATGGGTTCACTGACAGGTCACCAACCCTCTCTCAGTAAAGACCAAAGTGCACACTCCAAAATCGCCTTCTGCCCAACTCTCTCCTCTGGAACGTGAAAAAGTATTCCTTGAAGTTCATATTCAGAACCTAACTCAGGATGCAATTTGCTTTGAGCGCATGCGGTTGGAATGCACAGACGGTTGGGAAGCTGAAGACGGTAACATGATCCCCGATGAAGATGGGAAGGAGAAGAGCGTCTTTTCTGGTTCTATGGCTCTCATGCAGCCCCAGGATATGCGACAGTACATCTACACACTCACCCCAAAGAATACCGAATTATCACCTCCCGTTCATGCACCAGGAGCTATCATTCCTCTTGGAAGATTGGACATATCATGGAGATCATCGTTTGGTGAACCTGGTCGGCTGCTTACTTCAATGCTCTCTCGACGAATCCCTCTTGCCCCAGTCCCTCAGCCTGCATCAGCACTGCCTCCTTATCTCAAGCGAGCCGTCGCGGGTTCGACGCCGTCCCGCCCTCATTCACCCTCGCTGAGCCAATCGCGACCAGGGAGTCCGCCTCCTTTCCAGAGACCGGGCTCTCCTGCTGTGGGTAGACCCGCTTCAATGAGCATCAATCGGCCACAGTCACCCCTACAACAACCCATTGCATCCCTTCCTGAATTTGAAGCACAACTCATCGTCCGTCATATCCCAAGAGAGAATATTATTGTAGAAAAGGCATTCTCGATATCATTTGCAGTTGTCTTATCTTGCAACATTCCACCAGGCAAGGAACACACAAAACGAAAGGTAGCTTTAGCCATACAGCACATCAAACCACACATTGTACTTCCTCCCGTATTTTCCCCACCTGTTGAGGTATTCACTCCAAAAATGCCATCATCGTCCGGTTTTTCGACGCCTTCTTCGGCCACTGCAACTTTCAATTATGCACTCGCGCACCAGAAAATTCTTGCAGTCACAAACCAACCGACCACAGCCGAGGTTACAATGTCAGAGAGCGACATGTCCAAAACCGATATAAGTCTCTTGCCGCCACCTTATTTCGAGGATGAACTGAAAACGTCTTCCTCGAACGGTGTTTCTTTCGTTGGCGCATCTGCCGTATTCCTGCCCCCAGTAGAAATCCACCTATCGACTGCTCAAGGTAAGGTGGATGGTTCGACAAAGGCTCAGGTGGTCCAGGAATTTGAGTTGCCATTCATCGCTCTCCGCAAGGGGTTCTCTACTATTGGAGGGATTCGGATTCTACTTGCAGATGGTCCATTGCCTGATGCAGCGCACGAAGGAGATGCTAGGAATAAACCAAAACGCGCGCATACACTTAAGGAGTATGATGTAGTTGGAGAGGTTTGGGTTTCAACTTAATATAGATACAGAACACCTTATTGCGGCTTTGTGGAACGAGTCCGCATACCAGTGGCATACGAGTGAGGATCATGAGCGTCAGGAGTGACAAATTTCTGGTAATATAAGAGGATTGTACTCATTGTTATCTATAATTTATAGTGCATCATGATCTGCAAGATTGTCTGATGGCCGATTCAAAGGGTAACCCAAGGCTGGCTGACTAGTTGCTGGACGGAAAGGAGAGCACGATAACGGACGTCTGAATTTGGATGTGTCATTAATTCCATCACCCTCCCTTTGCCGCTAAGGTCGGCAACAGCCCTTTTAGAGTATCGTTAGGATCAAGGTATGTATTGCACGCAAAACTCTTACTTTTTGCCCCTCTCGTAGTGTTTGACGTATTGACCAACGTCATGTGCCGCGACGGCAAGAACTGTTGGGTCCGTGGATTCTTTCAATACCCTTATCAATGTCCTAGAGACGCGATTAGCTCGACGTGACAGATACAGAGGGAGACTAACTTCAGTTGCTCGTGATCATTGTCGTTGAGCCTTGTAGCATTTTCCTTCCAGAAGTCGTCGGATTCATGAACAGGCGTCCATGACAAATGTCCAGATGCGAGTTCCGAAACGTACTCGTCGTACGTGCTGCACACGGGAATTAAGAAGGAATACCATGTAATTTAGGAACTCACGTTAAACTTTGGAATCGCGTGTTCAATTCTTCCCTCAGGAAAAGGACATCCTCGATAATGTCATCGTCGGACCATTTCCTGGCAGCCAGATTCTTAACGAAGGGAAGGAGTTGACACACAAGCATAGCAGGTAGGTTGGCTGCAGGCGCTTTCGTGACCAAATTCTGAACAATGCTTAGATAACAGGAACTTGGGCAAGATGATTTATACGCACCCTGAATGTTGCTGCAATAACACGTATTACTTTCTCTTTAACGGCGCTTTGAGCAACCTCGACAAGGACGGGTATAATGTCATAATCCCTATAAAAGCTCTGTGGGCATGAAGTGACCGATAATAAAGAGAATTACTTATTAATTTTCTCCGCAACATTTTGTTCAAAGGAAAGCAACCACAGGCAGAACGCAACCTGGTAGCTCATTTGAGGCCCCGGACTATGCTTTAATATGTCCGTGAAGCTGGGGTGACGCTAAATATACGGCCGATGATATATGACAACCAGGACTTACCCCGCGATGACCTTTGGGATCCTCCACACTTCTTGCCGACAGTCTGGACGTGAAAGTAAAGACTCGAGACATTGGACTGCGATATCACGTTTGTTCGAAGACGAGCCTTGAATGAAGGAAGAAAGAGCGTTAAGGAAAATTTGCAATTGTTGTGACCGCACTCTGAGACTAATGGGTTCTGCACTGCTGAGAAGAACGGTCAATATTTGTGCCGCTTTGAGTTGCACAAATTCATCTTGCGCATCAAGTGCTCTGGTATAAAGGCGAAGCAAGATTAGTAGAAAGGACGGAAGATCTGTAGGTTCGACATGCACCGAAGTAAGGGAGCATATGGAAGATCCGGGTCAACTTCTGAGGTTTGCAGAAAAAGTGGGATCCGTTCGTCGTGATCTTGGAAAGGTCAATTGTGGATATTGAAAGGGGAGAGCAAGCTACCTTGCAGGGCATCCGTAATCAGGATGAGAAGGCACTGCATGGTGTCGGGCCGCTGCAGTTTCTTCAGAAGGCTGAGGTACAGCGAGGCGTATGTTTTGCCTTCCGACAAAAGGACCGATTCATATTTCGCCTTGGGCTGACGGTCAACCTTCTTGATTAACGCCAGTTCCTCCAACGTGATTAGGTCTGCGCGCTGATAACCCTAGACTACGATGAGCGGGTAATCAGCGAGGTAAAAGAGAGTATGACCTCCCATGGAACGAGCTTTGACCGTATTCTGGCTGAATTCTCGTCGAGATACGCGCTCGACAGTAGTGATATGGACATTATGGATAGAGGGGCGGAGCCATTGCGCATTTCCCGAAACGACTTCCTGGGGATATAGATCACATGACCACATTTTCGGCTTTCTTTTCTTGTCACTCAACTGCAGGACGCTGAGCGATGCTTTCGAGGGCGTCTTCAAGATGTGCGGCAGGTGCGTTGTACCGATTGATGCCTACCGCCGCAATTGCTTACTTTTGTCAGCTGGTCTCTCGTTTCGACGCGCGCTCGCGACCGAAGCCTCTGAGCAGTCCTCTGTACGCGCCAAGAAACCACCGCAGCCACATATTTCAACGGCCATCGTGCTCAACCGTGCTCCCATTCTTACACGGACACCAACACCATTTGAGCAAGCGTATTACGCCTACCAAGCTCGGATACGACGCACGTTGCATAATCCTTTTCCTCACGACTTTTACTTCAAACAAGGGACTTTACTCGAAACTCGTTTCAATATAGAGGAACGGAAACGGGAAAGACTGGCATTCGGTCCAGCATTCCTTGAGAAAGAGGACATCAGTGAAGAGAAAAGACTGGCAAATATTGCCGCAGTCGAACAACTAGCTCAGCAAGAAGGCGAGGGCGAAGAGCTCATGTCTAGGACGCACCCTGCAGATCTAAAAGAAGATTTCACAAGTCTTAATCGTCGTGGTCAACGAAACTTGTATCTATTACTGCACACTATGGAAAATGAGAAACACACATGGCGCTTCCCTCAAGGAGATGTGGAAAAGGGCCAATTCCTGCATCATGTAAATTCCTTCCTTTCTAAATTTTGCTTTATTTACATACCGTTTTCAGGCTGCCCAAAAGGATTTGCTAGCAGAGTGTGGAAACAAGATGGATACTTGGATTGTAGGAAAGGCTCCCATTGGCGTCCATAAATCTGAATTCCCCAATGCAGAGGCGCCAGAAGTAAGTCCCGCCATAGTTGACACCAGAGAACGAGAAAATAATCTGATGCTTACCTAGCGTGTCGTTTTCTTCTTCAAAGCTCATATTCTAGCGGGTCAAGTGTCGCCGGAAGGGAAGAATATCCAAGATTTTGCTTGGTTAACGAAACAAGAAATCAAAACACGTGTAGACGATCGTTACTGGACTAGCATTGAAAATATCCTTTCTGATTATTGACATGTACTCGAGTATTTACACCCTATTAATATTTAATATCTCTAGCCTTCAACGGTATGATCTGTCAGCCAGAGACTTCCGCCGGTGAAGGAGAATAAAGAATGGGCTAGTTAGTACCATCTAATTTGGAGCTGCAATGGCCTTGCGGCCTTTCTTTTGAGCGTCGTCGAATCTGCGAATAATGACCTCGCATTTCGTCGTCTTGCAGATATGTTTTGAATCTGTCTTGATTTCATCGGAAAACAAAGTAAGACCGGCAGCACGTTCAACAACCTCCACTACATTGGAGATATGTAAGAAGCTTAATAAGAAGGTTCGAAGTACGTGCTTACCAGGCACAATAAAGCTTTCCAGCGGCGCCTCGTCCGGAATGATCGCGTTGGGTAACACAAACGCGCCGGTAGACACTTCCAGAACATCAGGTGTAGATGGGGAACTTGGTTTCGTCGTCAAAACAACTTTGGCAAAGTGGGTGGGGACGGACACATTTGGAGGTGAGCCAATGACTTCGTGAGTCTACGTGTACTCCGAATCAGACAGGGTTAGACAAGGAATGGTCCCGACATAACTCACCACCCGCCACTTTCCATCCGGCTCTTGTCGAGGGAGGTACAAGGGAATGGTAAAGACGTAGACATCCTGGAAGTTTCCTGTGAGTCGTCGACACCAATCTTCTAGGTAGGCCCAATCTGGGTGATATGTCGGGTTAGATTAAAGTAGTACCGGTGTAAAACAATTCACAATGTCGGTTGAATCCGTCACCCACTTGAGGTGCAATATTGGAAAGAATGAACGTTTGGTCCATTGCGCTCTGGGTCTCCATCAGCTAAACAGTCACCTCTCAGGAAGAACGACACACTTGTGATGATTTGGCATCTGCTGCAGGTACCCTGAATCACACAAGAGAAAATAAGCCGCAGTCATATTGACAAGAGAGTTGAAGGAATACTCACATATGACCCCGATCATATCCACTTCTGAAGTAGTCCTGCAAACGGGCCCGGAAAAGAGAAGGCAATGATGTATCTTCGACGAACTTTGAATTTGAACGGTCTCCGGATGAGTCGCCATTGGGCTTGGCAACAGAGGCACGCGTGAGGTGCTCAGCGGTCTATGTTGCAAAAGAAAAAGAGGTCAAACCATATAGGGTGAAAGTTGTGTACGCAAATAGTACCCATGACGGATGCCGCAGTCGTCTGTCGTATCCTGCTATGTAGGCTTCGCGAATCAGGACGTCCGATATAGGTCCTAATCACCAACAAAATTTCAGCTCCTGAAATTTTGGATTCTAGGTGATAGAAGGCAAACCTGGATTCCCGTACTTCAGCGCCAGTGGGAAGTTTGCCGCGACAGTCAATTCCTTGGAAATGGTCGCCTTCCCTCTCGGGTCCAAACCCACGATCGGTGACGGAGGGGGAGAGACGACAATAGGCCGAGGAATTTCGGCTTTATTGGACAGAGCAGCAGCGATACCCCCGCCTATGAGTGCCCCAGCAGTAAAAACTGCAGCATGTATGATGACTGAGCTGGGCATCTTTCGAGGAATTCGCGTCTTCAGCTTGAAGGTTGTTGTTCAAATAGAATCAGAAAAGGACAATCAACAATTGCAGAGATTCTAATGAGCAGGTACTTGCTCAGGTGGCGGTTCGCGGAGGAATGGTTCAAAAATAGAGCAACTTTTTTCCTGACCGCATCCGGTAATGTTTTCCGATTCTGGCTTTCGCCATGCAATGACTCAGCTTTGTGTTATAGTACAAGACCGCATTGACATTAAATAATTCCTTGACTGAAGTTGATCAACAATTTTATTTACAAGAAAAGGGAAAAAGAACTCTAAATCGTCGTACAGTGAGCTAGGACTACTGTATGAGGTAGTAATCACGACAACCTCAGCCGAAGATACTGGAAAAAAGAAACATAGATTTAACAACGGAAGCGGGAGTATGATAGATAGTAAATGTCGAGAGTATTGCTGAATGATTCCAGATGCCTTTTTCTTATGTGCTGAGAGGAATGTAAGTAAAAGAAAGTAGACGTGGAGGGAACGGTGGGAGAGTATACAGAATATATACCAAAACAACTTGAACGAGAGAGGGCACACAACAATCAAAAAGAAAATTTTGACAACCAAAGACATGAATCGTCCGCGTCCACCTCGACACGGAACTTCAAGGACCACTTCGACCATCGTCACCTGTAATGCTATCTGAGCGGGAGCGGACTGATAGCACTCATCAGATTTCCAGTGGCTCGTAAGTTTGAGCATCAAGCCCACCTCGAGCAGACGTTTGGCCTTCGCTGATGCCGATCCTGCTGTCGCGCCGACCGAACCCACCGATACCAGGTCCACGCGGCTGGCGGACGACACCGCCGCCAGGGTTATCATGACCATTCGGCGTAGCGGATCCTAGAGATGTAGGGAGACTGGGCACTGGCGGAATCGAGCCGCCTCCGAATGGACTGTTCCCATTTGAGAAAAGCGAGCCGAAACCAGATGTCCGACGGGAAGGAGAGGCGATGGTTGCATAGCCTTCACGGATGTTACCATTGGACGAACGAGAAGTGAGTCGTGGAGCTTGCTGGTGCAAGGTTTTCATGTCAGGCATGGATTTCTTGACGCGAAGGGAATTGACAGTGGTGGTGGGACTGATGGGGGAAAGGTACGCAGAAGGGGCACGAGAAAGGGTATGAGGCTGGCGTTGAGGCTGTTGCTGCTGTTGCTATTGCAAAAGTATTAAATGACAAGTAAGAATGCAAGGACAAACGAATTACCCTTTGTGGATCGATCCTTGTCACAACAGCATACCGCTCATCGCCTTCACCAACAGAGTAATGGTAGACACCAAGCTTCTGGGCAATCAAGTGAACTACTCTTCTTTGCTTTGGGGTGAGAGTTCGGGAGAAGGCGAGTTCATCGCGCATCCTGTCATCCTTGAAGAGGAGGATCCTAGAGTAAATTTCCAACGTTGAAGGGTCATTGAGGTCAAGCTCGCTGGAGGATGACTTTTCAGATACACTAGGGGTGGAAGAGGGAGGAGGTTGGGAAGGAGCAGCTGGGGCTGATGCAAGTGGCATCGAATATGTAGGAGTAGGCATTGTAGAAATGCCAGGGGGAGAATATTGTGGCTGCTGCTGGTAGGCAGAGCTGGAAGAAAAAGACCGCTGTGGACTAAAGGTGGAGGAGAGAGCAGTTCCATAGTCCTCGTAGAGCTGGTTGACATTGGTGTGCTCCTTTTCTAATTGCATTGAACGCATCCTTCGAATAGCCTTTTCTCGTTCTATTCTCTCCTTTTCCCCTGCTTGCAGGACTTTCTTGTACTCTACGCGCAACTTGCGCCCCTGAACGTCGAAACCATTGAGAGCAACGACAACGGCATCGGCGTCAGCAGATTGACGGAAATTGGCGAATGCCAAACCACGGAAGGAACCCTGTTGATCAAGATGATAGTTGAAGGCGTAAGGAGTAGGAATGGATAAGGAAGCCTGGGGAGGGGTGAAATCAGAGGAGGAGACGAGGGTAAAGGAGGAAAGACTGACAATTATATCAAGGAGGGTCTCACGTTTGACGTTAAATGGTATGTTTTTAATGACTATGGCGGTTGGGATGACCTCGTCGTCTGGATTGGCTGTACCGGGAGTGACGGGTGGACCAAGAGGATTAAGATGGCCGAGAGGAGGAGAGCCGCCGGCGGAAGAGAAATCAGAGTTGTTGTGAGGAGAGAGCGAGCGATTATCGGACGAATTATTATCGAGCCATTGCTAGGGGGAGGGGTGAGGAGGACAATCGGAGAAGATCGAGAAGGGGGTACACACGGTGGGCAGGGCACTGCGAAGAGGCTTATTCTTAAGAGGCGACTGTGCGATGCTGGAGAGCGGGTTGTAGGGCGACTGGGGGAGGCCCTGGGTGGTAGCATAATGGAATTGGGACCTTCCTTCGTAATCATAAGCGTCGTGAAGGCGTTGGTGCGAAGCCCTCGAGTTGAGGGTGAGAGAGGAGATATCTGGCGGCGAGTGGGACATGACTGGTGTGGAGAAGAGACAAGTGTTGTTGTTCCTTGATTGTACATTGTTTTTCTATCCTACCACCAACGCCCGTGCTGGCGTCTGCAGCAGTCTATCTACGTCTACCCCAACACTTATGCTCCCAGAGTGGTCCCATGGGCCCCGTATCCGTTTCTCCTTCTCCTCGCGCGCAACAGTGACTATCCCATCATGTCGCTCTCGAGCCCGCATCTGTGCCTGCAGCAGCTCCCCCTCGCTTGGTCGCCGAAACGCGGGGCGTGGCAACGACGGCAGGGTGTG
The DNA here is from genome assembly GCA_023014335.1 of Galerina marginata. Taxonomy (NCBI): domain Eukaryota; kingdom Fungi; phylum Basidiomycota; class Agaricomycetes; order Agaricales; family Galerinaceae; genus Galerina; species Galerina marginata. Next base: position 167,359 of record JAECYW010000007.1, on the reverse strand, counting down.
CTTGGGTGCGCTGTCGATCCGTGTCAGTCCTCGTCCCTCTTTCGCCGCTCCTGCTTACCTGCGGGGGGGCATCGGGCCTTGCGTCAGACGCAGAGATGAAGGTGGAGAGCGTCGAGGCATCTTTGTGCTAAAACAAAAAACAGCGGGCATCAGCGCCATGTCACTTGTCAAACTACATCATTTCACTAACGTCGTCCAATGAGCAGCCAGCGCTCGTGGTCGATGACAATGTCGGTGGTGCAAGTACAACTTGGAAGGACTATCAAAGCCCTTGACAGAAACGACAGTCGAAAGCAAACTTTATGTACGTATCGGAGAGAGAATGTCCCGCCCCCAATGGGGTCAGTGCCAAGCCGTTGCCACTTGCCAACCAACAACACCGCATTTTTTCATCACGACGGCGGCTATTATTCTTCGTGTAATGCAAAATAGTAGAATAATAACAGACGAATCTATCTGTCTGTCTGTATATTGAATTTTGAGCCACGCAGCTCAAGTACACGTTGGGTGGTGGTATTACAAGGCTACAAGGGTTTAGGCAGAATCACTGACTGGGCGGTAATGTTTCATCAGTTCAGCCTTGAAAGCTATAATTATCCAATCAATCCGTTGGCTCTGCCCATGCGAGCAAACCGGTGCTCACCAGTTGGGTTGCTCCAACGAGAAGCTGCTTCCGCATTGAGGGGCGAGGCATTGTTGGGTTCTTTTAATTAAAAAGTAAATCCAAATGCTCCCAAACACGGGGTCTACTCACCACCAAGCAAAGACTGCAGAGATAGCAGTATCGTTTGAACGCTGTAAACAGCGGACCATTTGTCCTAGATGGGGTCGTGAATCCCGAGAACGGAAGTGGGCGCATCACGGACATACCTGGAGAATATCAAGACAGATTGCGCCTCCGTTGATGTCAACGTTTGGATGATAACAAGGGGTGTCGAACTTGATGGTCGGTGCCACATACGGGTAATTAGAGGGAAACGAGATCGAGATTTTAAATGTCAGTCCCGCATAAATCTACACACATGGTAAGCTCAAGTTCGCATAGACCACAACACACACTTACGGTCTCAGACGGTCCTTCTATTGTCCCAACCCACTCGAAAAGATTGCCGTCGTGCTTCGGGAATGCAGACTAAGAGCCATGAGCGATGAATATATAAAATTCGAATGGGGGAGAGGCTCACAATGCCCGGGGATGACGACATCTGATACATCGTTAATTATGCGTTCAGCGGATCAGGCCGCCGGAGAGCTCACCATGAGAGTCATTAATTCGTTACTTAACCTACGGATATATTCCGGTGAGTAGGGAAACGACGGGATAGTGGAGGCGACAAACCGTTTCGCGACGCTTCCAGCCACTTGTTGGCTTGAAGAAGCGACATTGGACTTGGACGACGCGCGGGGTGGGGCGAGAGAGGAAGTGAGTTGCTCCATAGTACAGTATTAAGAATCGTGAAATGCGTAAGGATGAGCTGCGTGGCGGGTGAAGTGAAAGTAAGAGGGAAAAGGCAGGTTCATGTTTATACGGCACGCAGATCACATGACACGCGACCGCCGTCTTTGTCAGCAACTTAATCAAAGTTGCCAGTGTTGTGCGCAGTGGTCACCCATCTCCTTCCGACTCCCTCGTCGGGCACCATGTCCACCAACTTTTCTCCGACCCCTGCAGAGCTTACCGTCGTTTCCCAAATATTTGCTCAGGCAGATCCTCAGAAGCTCGGTGTTCTAACCGGTGACGTTGCCGTGAGGGTGTTCGGCGGAGCCAAGCTGCTTCCCACTGTTCTAGGTGAAATATGGAATCTTGCGGATGAGGACAACAAAGGCTGGCTTCCAAAGAAAGGTGTCGCTATAGCTGTCCGGTTAATCGGCTGGGCTCAGAAGGGAGAGAAGATAACCCAGGCTTTGGCCAACAAACGTAAGGCACACGCAATTCAACCTTTCTGAAACCTTGCCTGAGCACCTTCTCGTCGCAGCTGGTCCGTTGGCAGTCATTGAAGGAATAACCGCCGTCTCACAACAGACTACGGGGATGTCTCTGCCCAAGTCTCCCCCGCCTGCCTTTCCTCCGTTGAGCCCCCATGACAAGACCAAGTTCCAGAATATGTTCATGAAATACGGTCCTCAAAACGGCCTTCTCAGTGGTCTGTCTCCTGTTCTTTTGTTTCTACGTTATTTTTAGGTCTGAACATCCGGTACATAGGTGATAAGGCCCGGGATATATTTGTCATGTCCAAGCTTTCAAATGAACAACTTTTGAAAATATGGTTCGTTACCCACTCTGCTTATTGCTGTTTACGCCGCGGCTAACAGTTCACGTGCAGGAATTTAGCCGACACGCAAGATCGAGGCGTCCTTGACTCGACAGACTTTGCCATTGGGATGTACTTCATACAAGGGGTGATGACAGGGAAGATCTCCTTCATCCCCACCGCCCTTCCACCTGGTCTTTTACAACAGGCCGGCGGACCTGGGAATAGTCCTTCGGTTCGGTCCCATGTTACTGGCACCAGCGGCTCGTTCAGTCCTGTTAGCAGCACGTTCGGCGCACAGCACACTGGTCAAAGTCAAATGTTGCAACAGGATTATACAGGACTCTCCAGTTCTTTCATATCTCCTAACCTTCCAGCGCGTCCAAACCCAACCAGCCATGGCAATGGACGTGCACTTGACTGGGACGTTACACCAGCTGAGAAGTCGTCAGCCGATAACTTCTTTGAGACTCTTGACGTCCAAAGGAGAGGTTACATTGAAGGCGATGTAGCTGTCCCTTTTATGTTAAAGTCCCAATTACCTGGCGAGGTTTTGGCTCAAGTTTGGTAAGCAGTTTAGGATTCGACCCCATCTGCCTATAATTTATGCCCCACCCCAGGGACCTGGCGGATATCCACAATGACGGTCGTTTGACCAGAGATGGCTTCGCGATAGCTATGCACCTCATCCAGAAAAAACTGGCTGGAAAGGAAATTCCGCCGACTTTGCCACCTTCTTTAGTTCCACCTTCGTTGCGTGATGGGCGTGGCTCTGCACCCGCCGTCTCTCCATTTTCGCCACTTCATGCGCAACCTCAACAACCAGAGCCGGCCGTCGACCTGTTTTCGTTTGATGATACACCTCCTCCGTCAGCTATAACTCCACAGCCAACTAATGTGATGCCCGCTTTGAAAAACCAATCAACAGGTACTCCCAGCGGCTTCCCACCAGTTCCCAGTCAGCGTATTCGGGAGGCCGATCCGTTTTCCGCTTCCCCATTCCATACACGTATGTTTCATGACTTCAAGTAACCGCAGTTTTTAACCTTTTTCTCAATTGCAGCCCCGCGTCAAGACCTTTTAAGTGACGATGATATGCACGTTGCTGCGTCGCCTCCCCTTCAAGATCAGTCGGCTGAGATCGGCAATTTGAAAAATCAGTTGCAGTCGACTAACAAGTCATTATCCAACGCGAAGGAAGAACGCGAAACCCTAGAGCGGACTCTTGCTGAACAGGCATCACTGCTCTCCACCATCCAAACTCAGCTTTCGTCGGCCAAGGCTGCTTACGAAACGGAAACAAACTTGCTTGCGAGTTTCAAAGAGAGGAGGGCAACCCAAGTCGCTGATATACAGAAGACGAAGGAAGAACTTATCAGAGCCGAGAGCGACCTCAGTGCCGTGCGCGTTGAAAAGGCCGAAATCGAGGGCGCGTTTTTGCGTGATAAAGAAGAAGCCAGAGATCTGCACAAACGTATGGTCGAGGCTGGTCGACAAGCTGAAGCTTTGAAGGCAGACGTGGACAAGTTGAAGAAAGAGGCGAAGCAGCAGAAGGGTTTATTGGCAATTGCCCGCAAACAGCTGAGCACCAAGGAGAGCGAAAAAGCCAAGGCCGAGAAGGAACATGAGGAAGCACTTGCGGAAGTCACGACCATCGGTCAGGAAAAAGAAGGTGTTGAGGCTGAAATTGCGACGTTCGACTCCCTTTCAGAGACGCACCTAGCGCATCCCAAATCTCCTTCAGACTCTTTGGTCTTCGCCGCCGCCCAACCACTGCCTGTTACTCCAGAGCTGCCAGAATTGTCGACACCCTCTAAGAGTAACAATCCGTTTGAACGCTTGGCAATGTCGTCTGGCAATTCAACCCCTCGCTCGCAGTCCCCTTTTTTGCCACTCTCTGGCACTATACTTTCTTTGGCTCCCAACTCAACAAACGCAACAATGACGACATCTCCGCCGCCTCTTGCACTGTCAGCTGAGAATGGGATTTCCTCGCCACCCCAAGATGACACCGAACTTTTTTATCTCGGAAACGAAGCTTCGCCTATCAAAGGTCTTGAAAATGTCGTGTCTCCAGGTACCGCTAACGGAACGGAGTATTTTATGACGCCGCCAACTAGTGCCATTAACGAATCTGATCTGCCTATGAATCCGAAAGACAGGTTCCCGTCCTTGGACGAACTTCCCTCTCCCGATTTATTGGCTAAAAAGGATGCATCTCCTGCCTCGCCAGTCGCGGATCCCCCTCTGGATCATCCTGAGACCGATTTAGGTGCTCGTCTCAAGGAAATGGAATTAGAGGACTCCTCGGATTCTGATGAGGATAGCGATGACATGAATATCACAGCACCGTCGGCCGCCAACGGCAAACCTCTTGTTGAACCTCACGTAGTCCCACCAGTTGTGGACCAGGTATCAACATCGACTATATCTTTCGACGATGTATTCGGCGCCGATGACCAGAAGGAAAGCTCGCTCACCAATGGGAATGCCACCCCTATCGGAGTTCCTTCGGTGGTAACCGATCACCCTACCAACTCTTTCACACCAAAACCCGTAGACGAGACGCGAGTGGTTGCCGGAGTGAATGAATTCGATGAAACACTGGCCAAACTCCCTTCATCTGCAGCAGCGACACCTGCTACTTTTTCTTTCGATACTGCTTTCGACGATAACTTCGATTTTGCGTCCGCTTCGAAAGCGGCCGAGCTTGGTCCTGCAGAGCAAAAAGAAGTCGCACCAAAAAGTGACTTCGATGATGTCTTTGGGGCGACAAGCCCTGCCGCTGCTGGACCATCCACACAACCTATTCCCGTTTCTAGTCAGCCAACAGCAACAACGACAGTCACTACACCCAGTAACCCCCCAAAATTTGAAACTTCTTTTGAAGCGGCCTTTGCGGGGTTTGACTCGGTAACTGGTCCAAAATTTGGTGATACGACATTCTCTGCTTCTCCATCGACGACTGTCCCAACAGAAAACATGTCACTACCAGGCTCGTTCCCAATATCGCCAGTGCCGGCGTCCCCTAAAGCTGTTGCTCCTGCACCTCGTGCTGTCGAAATAAGAACCTCACCCCCACCACGAGAGAAGTCCCCTCCGCCTCGTATGGCGTCACCAAAGCCTCGCCTATCCTCGTCATCGTCCAAGGAGACCAACGAGAAACTCAAAGAACCTACCACTCGTCACTCCAAATTAAGTGTAAGTCGCCACAGGTGATCTTTTGCCCTCGTTGCTTAAAGTTGCCGCCTTTCGACAGATTCGTCTTCCATTTGGCAAGAAAAAGAAACAACAAGAACCCATGTTGCCGCCTCCTTCACTTCTTACCCCGCCTGTAGAGCATCCACACAGGATTGCAACTCCGGCCAATGAAGATGATGTTGAACCAGTCAAACAGCTTACTGCTATGGGTTTCACCCGCAGCCAGGCGATTGACGCCCTCGAGAAGTACGGCTACGATGTTCAGAAGGCCCTCAACAGCCTCCTGCCTCAATGATAATATTCCTTATTTGTCTCCTTCTACACATTTACACACTCGTTTAATCAGCCAAGAACAATTGATCTACTTATGATGGAACATTCTCTCTCATTTGCCTTTCGAAGCTCTCCTAACTATGATCCTAATGTGTTGCAAATATACATATCATTGTTATACAATGCATCAATATACCCTGTAGTAAGTTTATGCAATTAATGTGGGTGGCACAAGATGTTGCAAAGGAAGTTTCAAAGGTCTAGAGATATGATTGAGCCACTCATTCCATGCTCTATCCTTTTGTTGCCGTTCTTCAAGTTGTTTAAGCTGTGCTTTGGTGGGGTGGTGTGCATGGAGAATAAATGTGTACAGGCTCAAATCTTGACGTTGGTTGAGCTCAATGGTATTGGCCCCGAGGACCAGTAACGGGGAGACATCAACGAGATTGTCTGGTGTCACCTTGGATGCCTTTTAACATCAGATGATCTCATCGCAAAAAAGATGTGTTACCTGGAAAGGAGGTGACAGAGGTAATTCTTCTGGCCTGTTATTGAAGTATGTGCTCATGTTTAGACCCCCGTTATTAGGCCATACAGACCGTGTCGAAGATACTTGTGCCTCAAAGGTCTTGCAGTCTGCATTCTTCGCGCTGTCCAATAGGTCAGAAGTCAGATAGCAGCCCAAGGTTAAACATAGACTAATTGAAATGTCCCTGACGCAATAGTGCATGAACTAGTGTCCCATTTAGATCAGAGAGAGCTGGCACGCACTGTGATCGGTTGATCCAGCTGGATATCAATTTAAATTGGGTTTCTGGCATGTCAAACTGAACAGATATCTTGCTGTTCTGTTTCAAGCCTTGTTGTCTCGCCACAATGCACACCTCTGGACCAAAAATACCTTCCAAAAACGCAAAGTTAATTGGTCGCATCTTCATAAGTAACGAGCGCGTTTCACCTGGCATCTGACTGACGCGAAGGGAAGGTGAATCCCCTTCAATTAATTCGGAAACGAGGGAGGATTTGACTGCTTTAAATTGAATAGCATGGGAGACAGGGGGCTGAATGGAAGTCGATTGTACGGTCAGTTCGGGTGGCGTCTGGGAAGCACGATTAGAAGGCAGAGTCTGGCCAATTCTTTCGGGCCGGTCGACGTCCATCGGGGTCGGTTCTTTAGTTCCTGAAAGAAAAGCCTTCGGTGGTTGAGCTAATCATGCAATGAGAAGAAATAGATTACACGGAGGTGATAAATTCTTACACGCATGTTGGCCGTCTGGACGTTGGGGGTTGATAGAATCACCTGAGACATCCATCGCCTGGATAAGAAGATCAGTAACAGGTGGAACGGCAAGGACGAGATTTGAGAGTTCGTCCGGGTCCATGGAGGGTTCTATATTGTTTAAAGAGGTCATATTGAGAGCTTGCATTCGTTGGTCAATTGAAGTTGCGTCATCCGTGTTTTCTGTTGCGGTTTTCTCATTCACCTGTTGCTTAAACTTAGTGTTGGAAGACCGCCCCTATCGCAACACTTACAAGTGACACCTCAATAATTTCTACCTTTGCTAACTTATCTGTGGAAGTCGGCTTATTACCCCCAGCGTCTGTAGAAGCAGCAGTTGGTCCTATCGATGCTGCACCAGGAATCGAGGGCTGATTTACGAGGGCTGGAGGGCTGGATTTAGAAGCATCGTCCGGCAAGCCATGGCTAGAAGGCTGAGCACTCTGGGCTCCTTTTTTCTGCATCAACCCTTTGATATCATGTTGGACAAGGAGATCGAAATCGATGGTTTTCCGCTTCTTGACCTTTGCTTTACCAGACATCACTGTTGAAGTTGCAGCGCCAGCTGCTTGTGTTTGTGAGATAGTAGGCACAGTCTTATAAAGCAGGATGAGCCCGTCAGTCCTAAAAAACGCTAGATGAACTGAAGCTTACATGAGACCTTTCAACGATCTCCACTATGTTATTAACTGATTAAATAACATTTCCAAAAAAAGCATGCGACGTGAATACCTTCGGGGTCTGTCTTCAGAAGAGTATTCTCAGGTTGAGAAGGAGCGTCTCTGACTGCGTGACGAGTGTCTGTTGACGCGGTGCTACTTGGCGGAGCTGGCCTGGTTCCTCTTTATTGGTCTTTTCTGGGATATCAGCAAAAGAAACATTGCAACGTACGGAATTTGAGATAAGCCGGTCAACATTGGAGACGGAGACACGGGAATTGTTGCCAATAAAGCCCTAATGTGTACTAGCGACGATTTCGTCAATGGTAGAGCTGTTTAGTTGGAATTGGGGAAACTGACCTATAAGACTCGGCTCGATAAAATGGGTCTGAAATGGCTCTATAGATTTTATTAACATGGTGTAAGCCTCCACCATAGGATTTCCAGGATAATCTAAAACATTGAAGGGCACTGAAGGTTGTTCTGCTATGCGAAGTGCACGGCGAAGTGTTATCTGCGCGATCTACGAGCAGTGTTTGTAGGCAAGCCAGTTGTAACATGTTATTCCTCACCAATAAGAGCTTGACAATCTGCAGCATATTGAGCATGCTAGGCTAAAGCGGAACAAGGGAGCACACGAACCTCAGGGCGCGCAGCGGTGTAGTAAGCCTTGTGATCGCGCAACCAGACTGAGAGTTTTTGGGCATGCGAGATATATGCGGAGAGATCATTATGTGCAAAGACTTTGCCAAAGCGGCGAAAAAGACGCTGATTGTTTTCTGAAGCTTGTGAGGAGACGCTGGCAGGGCTGTTGGGATTCATGTGGAAGGGAGAAGAAATGGGCGTGACCGTGTTCAATGTATATATATTCAGCCCAAATTCGCATTTGTACTTTTCACCGACACATGCTCCCGAGTCCACTGTCCCCCAACAGTGCCCCGATATCCTTCGACTTGGTCGTCGTCGGTGCTGGTGGTGGCCCAGACGAGACAAATTTGTCCGCGTATGTCCATCTACCCTGATCAATTGCCCAGTTCTGACATCCAATCTAGTTATCTCGTCAAACCACATAATACCGAATGGGAGGACGGCATTCTAGCATTGGAGGCTGGTATGCTCGCATGTTTAATCTCCTCTGCAACCACTCTCTTATTTCTAGCAGGCTCGGGACAGGGTACACTCGCTCAGCTTCTCCGCAAAGACCCCCGTATCTTCCATTCTGTCAAGTCCAAGGCTGAAGCCGTCGGTAAAGTGCATTCGGCCTCTGATATCTATTCTTTCGTACGGCAAGTCGTCAATTTTGTGATATGGCATTGCCAGCCCTAATGTAATCGTGCAGGTGTTTTTTACTATCTCATGCCCATCTCGATCACATCAACAGCCTTGTTGTCTCCGCAGGCTCTTTGCGAGGATCCCGAAAGCGCGTTTACGGGCTTAAGCAAACGCTACAAGACCTGGAACTCATTTTTTCAGATCGGATATGGCCGAATCTAGCTTCTTGGAAGGAGGAAGATGACCAGGTTAAGCTGCTTTATTCCTCGTGAGTCGTGTGCCGCCTTGATCCCCTTACCTCGAATTCAATCGAATATACAGTTTAATACCTGATGGCAAATACAAGCTCGTATTCCCGGATATTGCGGTTCAGACCATACCATTGAACCACGGTCGCAATACCCTCGGCCAATACCACTCAACGGCATTCTTCATCCGTCATGAACCGTCCCTTCACGAGTTCCTATTCTTCGGAGACGTAGAGCCTGACTCTATCGCCAATGAACCCCAGACTATCAATGTTTGGCGTGCAGCTGCGCCAAAGATCCCAGGAACATTGTCGACAATCTTCATCGAATGTTCATGGCCATCAGGACGGAAGGATGACCTCCTCTTCGGCCACCTTACACCGGAACACCTTGGAAATGAACTCACGGCTCTTGCAACCGAGGTCGTCAAGTTCAGAATCGCCAACCAACAAAATGAAACCCGGAGACGACCGGCTCGAAAGAAGCAAAAACGCAATTCTCTAACCTCTGACGAATTGAAAGACGCGCTCGCGGGCGTACGTGTCTTCATTATTCACTGTAAAGACGACATGAACGGGGATCCAAATCGACCCATACGAGATATTATTACTGAGCAAGTTCGACTGGTCGTTGAAGAAAGGGGACTGGGAGCCAAAGTTTTGTCTGCTGAGCAGGGGGCCTGTATTGGTGCGTCCAGAACATCGTTTAACAACAACTCCCTGATTACATATCATCCAGCGATATGAGAGCAACGATCCGCATTTATTTAAGTTTTTAACGGTCACAAACTACTCGCTGTATATCTAGTTGCCATGAATGTAGCTTTAGTTTTCTTTCTTCTCTATTTCTTGTGGTGCAGGGGTCAATACCATTAGAGTTTCAAACCAAGAGTCTGAGATATCATTTCAGCTGTGGGAGCATTTGACTGCAATAAAAGGTATAAACTACTCGTCACTGGACAGCGCAAAACGACGTCAAAGATGTACAGTTTACGTAGGGATAGACATGCAATAAAAAAAAAGGCCGGCGAGGGAAAAAACCGTTGAAATATGGTATGTAAGAGTCTACTACGAAAAATATGCCTGAAGGGGAATTATACAAAAGTTATGATGAAGCATACAATTTCACAACGCCGTCCGCGCCACCACTGGCCATGAATGGTAGCGAAGGGTGGAATTCCACATCCAAAACCCCTTCCCGGGCCTTCTCGCGATGTGTCGTGAGTTCTTGTATACAAGATCGGGAACCCAACAGATCCCAGAAACGCACTGAGCAATCATGGCTCCCAGATACAAGGGAAAATCCAGCAGCGTCAATGGATAAAGAGGTTACACCATCTAAGTGGGCCAACATGGAGTGTGTGCATTGACCTAACCGAATGTGAGCCCAAGTGTACTTCGAAAAAAAAAAAATGGCATGTACCTGTTGTTAGATCGAAGATCCGAATAAATTTGTCTTCGTGGGCAGTCACAAGAATTGACATGGTTGGATGTGAAACAATTCGATTGATTTGTGTTGCAGGAGTTCCATCTGTGGGAAGTCGATTGGCATTCATTATTCAGTCAGAGGAAATTTACTAACCATAACTCATGTCACTCTCCAATCGTGACAATTCCTTCCCAGTCTCAATGTCGAAAATCTTGACGACAGCATTCTGATATGCGACTGCCACCTTTTTAAGATCAGTTTTAATGGCTTCTACAGCAGTTGCTCCAGGAGTATCCGGACTGTCATGCAAATCGTCTGGGTTTTCAACTCCATGCCAACCCCACGTTAGCTTGAGGGAACCCCCTCCGGAAGGACCACTGACATCCCATACTTTAACTGAACCCTCAGCACCACAGCTGATAAGCGTGCTTTCGTCTCTGACAAGCGCTAAATCCCACACGGCATCAGTGTGACCAACTAATTCTCCACGTGAGCGAGTTTCATCGTAGGGCGCGTATGTAGTATGCGAAGGCGAAGGAAGGGCCCAGATTCTAATTGAAGAATCCAAAGAGGCGGAATAAAGCAGTTGCTTTGAGGGAGAGTGGATTAAGCGGGTGATTGCTGCTGAGTGGCCTCGAAGAGTAAGCTGTGGTTCGACTTCAGTTGTTGCACGCGATCTGTTTAAATATGCATGAATGATGAAGAACCTATGAAATCTGAGAGAACAGACGTACGCAGACGATGCTAGACTGGCAACGTCCATCCGCCATATCTTGACCGTGCAATCATCCCCCCCGGTAGCAAGGCAAAGCTCAGTTGGATGGAACGCAAGAGCGCGAACCGCATCTAGATGACTACATAACGCGGTCAGTTACAGGACTCTCGTAAACGTTCAAATATATGACGAGACTAACTTTCTCAGCGTGCGTTTGGCTTTCCATAACTTAGTACCTTCGCCATCTCCAACTAGGCTGCCTTCTTCATCTTCGACCTCGTTCTCCTCTTCTTTAACGTCTTCCTCCTCCTCTCGTCGGTCCCAGGAGCCCGATTCTGCAACGGTTCCTTGCTGGAACTCTCGGTCCAGCCTGGCCTTTTCAGCTTCATGGGAAAGCCTGAGCTTCTCCTTCCATTCCCCGGCGTCATCTGGGCGGAAGATTGCAGTCAACTGGCGATTTTCAAACTCCGTTTCTCTATCTTTATCTGATTGTGGGTGAGGCGTATTAGGATCTTGAGGTTGTCCAGGATTTGGCGGTGTCAATTGAGATAAAGGCGGCTGTTGCTGCAACATCCCAGGATGGGGGTGAGTATTACGTTCGAGGATGGACAACTGAGGGCCATTGGGTACTCCAGAAGATGGAGGTCCAGAAATCGTGTTCATGCCGTTTAGAAGAGGAAATTCCTTTCCAGCTTCTGGTAGAACCTTTCGGGGTCGACCATTGTAAGCAATTTGGTCGAATGAAGGTACGTTGGGAAGAGAAAGGGGTGCGGAAGGGTTATTCAACAATGGCCGATTGGGCAAGGGATTCATGGCTTGAGGGGACGTGAGATATGATATTTCTTGGAGGCACCTAAATCCCATGATTGTAGAAGATGAACAAATGAGACCCGTATAATACGGCAGGACGCACTGTTTTAGATAGTCACGACTGCGAGCCCTGCTTTTTGGGTCCCTTCCTAAGGGTGGTTTACCAAGCCCGGCAACGGTTCCGCTGCCACCGACATTAGTCCAATTTGTAGTTCCCCATGAGGTTGGTCGGCCTGTTGGTCCGTTGGTCGAGCCACCATTAGGAAGTCTGCTATCTGGCAGTGGAGAATCTGCAAAGTGTAGGGACAAGTTATGATACGGAGCGACACGCGTCATGGATATGCATACCTTCACTTCTGGGCGAGCTACCACCACTTTCTTCTTTTTGACTATGTGAGTCTTCCTTTTGAGAGGACGCAGCGGCGTTTGCTTGGATGGTTGAGAGTTTTGTTGAGGGCGTGGAGTGAGAAACGGGTTGGGAAAGCTGTTTAGACCTTTGCGTGCTTGGTCACGTTGACTGTAATTGAAGAAAGGCAGGTTGGAGGTACCTTTCCATGCGGAGAGCATATTCAAGCATCTTTATCCGTCTCATGAGATCAAGTTTGACATTCTCGAAGGACCGCCGCTCGCCCTCGAGAAGTGCAATACGTGCCTACGGGGCGATGAATGGGCAGAAGCCTAAGGAAGGGGAAAAAACCGACCCGCATTTCTGCACGCTCAATTTCCCATTCATTTCTGTCGCGTTCATAGCGTCTCCATTCCGTTTGCAAGTAGTGAAGCACGCTTGAGAGGGTAAAGTCCTGTCCGTTCTGGGGTGGCGGTGGAGGTATTGTGCCTTGCTGGCCAGCTTGGTGCTGTTGATTTTGCTGCTGCTGCTGAATCTGCTGCTGCTGGCTGTTGGACGGTATACCTTGCAGAGACCCCAGCATGAGAGCAGGCGGAAGGGAGGTAATTTTGAAAAGAAAAGGAAGTAGAGGACGAGAACGAGTTCAACGGCAGCGTCTAACGTGCAATAATAATTCAAACAAACACGAGCAAATTCGAATTCCTATGCTGAGTAGTCACTATTCTAAGAACAATCCTCTGATTCACTACTTCTTGCCAGACCTATAGCCTGTTGTTTAAAACATTCAAATTAAAGTAAATGGCTCACTGACTTCTTGATACCGCCCCCAACTAGTGGTCCGCCTGCCCACATGTCAGATTTTGTAAGTTCACCGTACATCAGCTGCACACTACTCACTCTTCATGGCTGTAATCGCAGGAGAATCAAATAATGCTGTACAACTCAGAGTAATGGAGCTCACCCTTCTCTCGGGCTGCTTTCAGCGCTTCCTCCTCCTGCTTCTTCTTAGCTTTGAATGCCATTTCCTCCTCGGTTTCCTCAGTCTTGGCTTTCTTGGGAGCCTGCAACTTGTTTTTCAGCACAGATGGTAAGTCAATTTATACGAGAATTACCTTGAGCGGCTTGAGTTTTCCACCTTGTCTACTGGACATGTTATTGCTAAGTTTATGATGGTGATACTTGAAGAAAGTCCACTTCCACCGAGTTCCCCAAATTTGTCCTATTGTTTGGTGTGGAAGCGTCAGCACAGCATGACCACAGTTACCCCCTCATCTTCCATTTTCATCTTTCACCTTTTCCGTTACTTGTATGTCACTTGAACAGGCGCATTTGGCCGATAGGGCGCGATGGAATGTCCAGTTTGACGATAAGTGGGATGTGAGTCTATTCAGCGATCCAAGTCTCCAAACAGCATTGACTGCAATAGGTTCTGGGTCCCTTTCCTATTCATGCTCGCGAACAACACTTTCTGTCCCCAGCTTTTCCATTAAATTGTAATCACCCAATGATTACACCTTTCCTTCCCAGAATTGACGAATATTCAGTGTCGCAGCCAATTGACTTCCGCCAAAGTTGGCCCACGTCCTACGTTGATGGAGGTTTCGTAAAATGGACCCACGCCATCTCAAATCCCAATGGCGATCTCCAAATTTCATTCCCTGAAATACGGCAAGTTCTCTTTAACCCTGTGAAGAAAGGTAAAACTTGATGAAATCAAAGTTGGAAAGCTTTGCGTTCAACTGAAGGATGGGCTGCACTGCAACATCACGCTGTTCTCCGAACTACCATTACGTTGTACCCACCGACCGATCTGGTGTCTGGTGACTCTCCACAATTGCTCATTAGCCTGAAGCAAGGGTCCTATTTTGCCTTGAGGCCTCAAGGTCAGGATGTGTCATCTTTTGTCCCAGAGTGGTATGCAGGAAATATATACGATCTTGAGCATGCTCTTGCCCATGTGGTTTATCTTCCTGCTCTGCCCTCATTAAACAAACCCACCAAATACGACTTATTCGTTAGCGGAGACTACGAGGTACCTCGCTTAGCCCTTCCGGTTCTAAGCCTCTTTCGACGCCTTTGTAGATCCGCCTTTTTGGTGACCCTCTTGTGCAGCAACACCATTCGGATGTCCCCGTTCAAAAGTTAAACCTCACTGTTCGACTCCAGGAAATAGGGTCTTCCCCAATCTATGACCAATCTCAAGATGTGGCATGTGACTTTCTAGCGGGTTATGCATTTGGCGATGCATTTGGTATTGGAATTCAGAGTGGAACACGGTGGTGGACGGCGATAGACATAAAGTTGAATCACCCAGTTTTGGTGATTCTTACCCCGATTTTTTTCTTTGCTGACACTCACAATTGAACAGGGCATGACCCTGCTGCTTCGGACAAAAGTCAAAATTGCCCCCTCGCAAACTCGTGTTCTTCCTATAAGTATCGAGCAATCTCTGCCATATTTTGGAGAAAACGTCGGCGTGAACGTTACCCTCGTGTGTGGGGACTCCGTCCACACCATTTCAGTGACCATCCCAATTATTCACCGCCAGTTATCCACTCCAGAGCGTCAATCAATAAAGGGGACATTCTTTTTTGCAAATTCGACGCCGAGTGCATTTATCGCCATACCGCCTAGAACCAGTGATAACACTGAGAAGGCACCTCCTATCCTAACTCTCCGTAAGTCATTTTAGGCCTAAAAACATATCGCCCTTGACTCCTGCACTGATGCCGTAGATGGTGCTGGCGTCGATGTCCTGGTTCAAGAGTTCTGGGCCCAATCTCTACCGGACAACAAGGCCAGTTGGATGATTGTCCCTACGGGTAGGACGTCTTGGGTAAGACTATGCCTCGGTCGTAGCATTAAAATGACAACTGTTTATGGATTCAGGGACTCGATTGGCATGGGCCGAGTGCCGAAGATGCGTGGTCTTCAAGCGAGGCATTGGGGGTTCTTTCCCGCAAAAGGATCCATGGGTTTCCTAAATCCTGGGAAATTCCTCAAAATTCTAAAGTTATTATCATCGGCCACTCGAACGGCGGTCAAGGGACATGGTATCTTGCATCACGATATCCGGATAGAGTTCTTGCTGGTGACAACGTACCCAACTCCAGATTGCCTTATTCTCGCTGATAGCTACTCACAGCCATCCCAGCCGCTGCGTACATTAAGTCTCAAGGATACATCCCGCTGACACATGCTCGGTAAGATGATAATATCTGCTTTGCTTCCGCCAAGGTTTCCTAAATCCAAGGCATTTAGGAATGCTCATTTCATCGATCCTACACTTCGTTCTATTCTGGAATCGTCCCTCACTGCTGACGATAACGACTTGCATGTTTCCAATTTGGCTGACACGCCATTACTAGTAATCCACGGGCAAGATGATAACCCCCTTGTCCCATTACATCTTAACTGATGTCGGCGGTCTAGGGGCGAAGATGAAAATGTACCGGTGTGGCATTCTCGTGAATATGTCTCGACTCTGAGGACATGGAATGCATCCGCAAACGTGACGTAAGAAATAGTACTAACAATATTCAGTGGGCCAGATCCACTAAAGATTGGTCACCGCGCCGTATAGGTTTCTGGAGCATCGTGGAGCAGGTCACTGGTACCCATACATCCTCGATAATCCTGACGTGCAAAATTTCATCGATAACACGGCACCTTCTTCGGACAATACTTCAAAACCCGAGTATTTGACTTTGACCGTGAGCATTCCTAGGGAAAGTGGATCTCTTCATGGGTGGAGTATTGATAAGCTCATGGTTCCTGGGAGGTTTGTCCTTCAGTTGTCGTGCCTTGTTGAAGGTCGTTTTATTCTTTGGTAGACTTGCGAGGTTGCAAATTCGCAAGATAACCGAAACCAGGTTTGAGGTGGAACCGTCCAACGTCCATACCTTCACGGTGCCTGTTCGAAATGAATCTTTCGAGGTCCACGTCGACGACGACGTAATATCCATCCCTATCACAGAGACCTCAATACAATTACACAGAGTTACTCCTGGAAAGTGGGAGGTACACCTCTTTTGCTCGTCGCGTGTGTGTTTGAAAGCTAACCTTGCTTTTCTGACAGTCTGCCAGATCTTCAGAGGTTTTGAGAACCCCTGGTCGAATGCAGTCCATTTTATCTAGTCCCGGTCCATTAATCTTTGTCATCTCGGAAGAGACCAATCAACAAGATCTCTCTGTAGCGTTGCGCCTGGCCCATGTCTTGAATCTCTACCATAAACTAGACGGGGAAATCATATCGGAGGAGACTGCACTTACTCGAAATAAGCTTGCGACCTGGCCCACCGGGAACGTCATTTTTCTTGGCACGCCATCTTCTCCGTTTGCGCAAGAGGTCTTGCACTCGAAGAAAGGGGGCATTCGGATAATCAATCAAGCGCCCCATATCGGAGAAAGAAGATTTGACAAGCCAGGACAAGGTCGGTGTCAGTCGGTCTGAACGTGTCCCCCTTCCTTTCGGCTAGAAATACACTGATAGAATCTGATGATATTTCAAAACTTCGCAGCACTGCTTTTTTTACACCCTCATCCCACAATGGGTCTGACCAACCCTTCGTTCATGATGTTTTTGCTTTACAACGACAAAGCTGGCCTTGAGAGGGCCGCGCGCCTGTTCCCCTTTCGCACAGGTGTGGCAGTACCAGATTGGCTGGTTGTCGGCGACAAGATGGACATGTTCGGAGCAGGTGGATTAGAAGCTGCTGGGTGGGTGTTTCAACATGGCTGCAGCTATGAGTTATTCCTTACATAACTAACATTGTGCCTTGACAGCGTCTGGGACAGCGATTGGAAGTTGAGTGAATATATGTCGTGGTTCTATCGTTAACAAATAGTGCACTGTTTGTTTATTTGCTTGGTGGACATGAGCTGATTGATGTACCAAGCCAGGGTTAAATTGAAGTTAGAGGTATATTTAAAATGCAATATACTTAGTACAAGGTTCCTCAAGTCATAGTTGCCAGAAGGAAAAACAAGATGCCAATGAGCGGAGGTAAAATGCTGGAAAGTGGTGTCAAGCGGATGCCTGCGTTGAGAGCCGCTGCCTTCCCTCCATTGGACGCTGTCGTCTTTAGCTCGTTACCACAAAGGCCTGACCCGCTGAGCATGCTGCTGGGTATTAGAATATTGGGGACACCGCCAAGAGTGTACTGTGCGTCCACGGTCCCTTTGGCGCCTGTCGCCCATTGCTGACATGTGAGTATACTATAAGCATTGGTAAATATCAATGTCAGTGAAGAGGATGCAATAACGACATACTTCATCATGGCCGTAGATGGGGGATATGGGGTTGTGACTGCTATATTGGTCCCATTTTGGGGCTAAAATACTATGAATATGACGGAGGCGGGAGGCGGATATGGTACACACGGGAGATCCAATGTTGGTGAGAATAGAAACAACTGGCCCTTTCATAATAGCGATGCCATAGGGGCTGGAAGTTAGGATTTGGGCCTCTTGTTTGGCCCAATCGGTCGTGTTGACGAGGAAGTTGCGAAACTAATGGCAATTCAGCGATCAAGTCGGCGAAGAAGAATTTTTGGAAGAGGCGAACTTGGTTAAGAGTAGTCATTAGCTTATACGCGTCGGTTTTCTGATAATTCGAAGGCCATAGTGGTTCTCGATTCATCTTCAATTTGAGGAATGAGCAAACTCGGGCAGAAGCAGGTTTATATCTTTGTCATACCGGATCAGCATTTCCACTAAAATATTGCTCTTGGCCATAATACACGATAGGAATGCCATCAGACATAAATGTAAAAGACATAGCATTACTAAAAGGAAAATATGACGGTGAATCCAAGAAAAGGGAAATAAGGTAATAACTTACTACATGCTTTGCGGATCTACCGTGAGGTTGTGCCATCGAGGTAGATCTTGATTCTCTAAGAAGTTGCCCAGCAAACCAGTATCCTGAAGAGGTTTCAGAGGAAATATGGGACCCTAATACGCCAACAGACCTTGAACAATGTTTTGGATTTAACGAATACATCAGTCAAAGCTGAAATGTTTTGTGGTCCAGGAATGGAAAATGCTGATACAAGAGCAGAGTACAATGGGAAGTTAAGAACGGAATCCAAGGCTTGAGAGCCTTGGTACATCGCGATTGGCCTGGCAAGAAAATGTCAAGGTTTGCTGAGAAGACCTTGAAAGGGATACGTACTCTACGTCCGAACCCCCAAAAACTTCTCCAATACAAAAGACTCCAGCTTTAGCACAGAATTGAGGCCAGAAATCAACATTGACATGCCTAAATCATATGGTTAATCTGCATATTCGCGAAACAAAGTGGAGTCAAAATTTTGGTGACTTACTTCGCAGCTAATGATGCAGTGTCGTGTTTAGTCAGGTGAGTTCACCGGATAGTGACCAGACCACTTACCGTCGATACGGAGCCCGTCGATTGAATACTCCTGAACCAGGTTGGCTATCCACTCCCCATACTGTGAAATTACTGTTGGATTCTTGGTGTCGATATCCGGTAGTGGAACCTTGGTATCTCCTAACCAACAAGTTTGTTCGCTGGTTGTGTTCCCCCAGTCTATAGGGCAATACGGGTGGTATAATGACTAGAAAACTCATTAAGAAACCTAAGACATCGCCAAAAGAAAAGGAAGACGAACGGCATCCTTGAAGAAATATTTGGAATAGTCGGGTGTTGTAGAAGTAGCCATGACGTTATTTACGACAACGTCTACCATGAGATACCTGGCACATACAAAGCGTTTGGCAGAGTCTTCTGGGATTTAACCGAGTTTCGCTTACATGCCACGGCGATGTACCTCCGCTGAGAGTGCTTTGAGATCAGCCGCCGTGCCGAATCGACTGTTCAACTGTGAAATATCCTGTATCCAATAACCGTGGTAGGGGTCACCATATGCTGATCGAGGACCCTCATAGTTTTGGTTAACGGGACTTATCCAAACTGGGAGAAAATCAGTACATTAAATACATGAATATAAAGTTGACAGACTTGCTGAGAATCCAGCATTCTGGACGTAATCCAAATTCTTTTGAATCCTGAACTGAGGTTGTAGAAAGTGCAACAGCAAAAATCCAAAAGAACTGACGTGTTCCATGTTCCCCCACACCAAGTCTGTTGAGCTGGGTTGCACGAAGCTAAATCAGCACCCTCTGACAGGGCGAAACGGTCAACGATAATTCTAGAGACGATTCAGATTATAAGCGAATAGGGCTCTGAAATCAAAACGAGAGACGCACTGGTAAATGGAACGGCCTCGCCATTGTTCTGCAGTTGCAGCGAATGCAGAGTGAAATGCAAAGGCGAAAACGAGGTATAGAGAAAAGGGCCGCATGAGAGGGCTAGCTGGGTGGGTATACATAAATTATGAACGAAGGTGATCCAAAGGAAGGACAGGGGCCGCAGAAGCCAGGTCTACGGCGTTGTAGGTAGAGAGGGAGGGCGATGGAGGAAGAGGTTAAAACACGGAGGCAGACATCTTCTCCGAACCACCGCTTCCTTTGAATTTTTTCTCAATCATGCAACGACATGGACACGGAGGTAGACGGGGATGGCTTCCCAAGACTGCCATATGGATCACACCAGCTGACCTTGCACTGTCAAGAATAGTTCCGGCTAAAAAGTCTAGAATGTTAGAATCACCGTTTGTGTGAATCAACAGCCGAGCCGGTCAAACAGCGCACATGGACAAGAGCGGAACAACAGTGGTCGACGCGACGGACCACACCGACGGCGTAGCAACTTGCAGGATCACATGACTACCCCGCACTGCGCCATCACCACTCTCGGGCTCTCCCTTCGCGACATGCATCCTCTCAACGGAACAGCTTTCACGACGTACGGCTGGTTTGTTTGTTTTTGGTCTCTCATCATTCCCTTCCAGGTGCTCTTTCTCTCCATTTCTCGTCCCACAGACGCCGTACTCACCCCCTCCAGTATGGTTACCACATCTCCGTCCTCAACCAAATCCAGGCCGTCTTGACTTGCAAATCGACTGCTCCCAAAAGCCTGTATTCTAGAGATGGTCTTGCCGACTGTATACCCATGTCTGACTTCACGTTCTCGCTTGTCACTGCCATTTTCACAATCGGCGGTCTCGCTGGCAGTCTCGTTGCCAACCTTGTCATGGATCGTTGGGGGCGCAGAGGGACCAATCGTATATCGACCATTTTTATCGGGGTCGGCACCATCCTTATGGGGCTCAGCAACTCTGTATCCCTTCTCTTGGCCGGCAGGTAAGCATACACGTCGTTGAACCTCTTCGGGTCTGGAGTTACGATTCCATTCCAGATTTTTAATCGGTGTAGCCTCCGGTCTTGGTCTTTGTGTCGGTCCTATCTATCTTGCAGAAATTGCCCCTTCGAAAATTAGCGGCAGCCTCGGTTAGTTATTTTTTCTCCCAATTCGATTCAATGACGATTTTTATCTCGTTTTCCCAAGGTGTCCTCACTCAGCTCTCCATCGTCTTTGGCATAATGCTCACCCAGTTGGCCGGAATAAACTTGGCCACTCCTTCTATGTGGCGTTTTGTATTTCTCATATCGTTCTGCCTTTCCGCTCTTCAATTTGTCTCTACCTCAGTGGTAGTCGAATCTCCCGCCTTCTTATTTAGCAGGCATCGCTTGGATGAGCATAAAGACGCCGCAAGAAGACTTTGGGGCTCCACTATTTCATCTTTAGCTTGTAAGGTCATTAAATTTCCTGCAATATACCTTTATTTTGATGCACCCTCTTACAAGCCGAGGAATCTCTCCTGGATGAATCTGAGGATTCCCCTCAACCGTCAGACAGGGAAAACGTCACCATCTCCCAACTTTTCGCTCGGAGAGAACTAAGGAAACCCCTTATGATCGTTAGTCTAGCAATGTTGTCGCAACAGGTTTCTGGTGATTTTGCACGCAATGTGTTTTTTGTCTGCAAATGTCTGATCACATTCATTAGGTATCAATGCGGGTAAGCACGCTTCTTCTCAAGTACGTGTATCTCTGAACGCTGTTGGCCCAAGTCCTCTATTACAGCAATGAAATACTTGCCAAATCCCTTCCTGAATTTGGAGCCTACATTTCCCTGGGTATCACCGTTATTAATGTCATTATGACCTTTCCCCCAATCATTCTCATCGAAGCAAGTATTTTTGTCATCCTCAACACTTTACTTACTGAAATTTTATCAGAGAATGGGCAGAAAGTCACTTCTTATCTTATCCACTCTCGGGGCCGTGATCTCCTTGCTCGCAGTCGGATTTGGGCTGGGGTCTGGCTCGACCACCCTGTCCAGCATAGCAATTGTGACTTTTGTGATGTATGCATTGAAGCGCCGTTGGCCATATGAATATTCATCACCCTTTTAATAGGTCCTTCGCTGTTGGTCTCGGTCCGGTACCCTTCGTAATGATACCAGAGGTATCTCCCTCACATGTACGCGTAGGCTTCAATTTCCGTGCAAAATTATAGTCTTATACTTTTGCAGGCTGTTTCTGCTCTATCTTCGGTAGCCCTTTCAATAAATTGTGGGTCTAATGCTGCTGGGATACCTTGGAAAAGTCTTATTGCGCATAATTATTTTTAGGGATTGCTAATTTCGTCGTCGGTCTCGCCTTCCTTCCGCTACGAGATTTGCTGGCTGGAGGAGATATGTACAAGGAAGGAAGGGTCTTCTATGTCTTCGTCTTTGTGTTCGCCTTGGCCACAATTTCGCTCTTTAGAATTTACAAAGGCTGAAATACACAGGTCTGGGGATGCATGGGTGTACCTACCCTTGATCGAGACTCGAGTTGCTGAATGAAGGATAAATGATTTATAAAGCGTGGTCGGAGATTAAAATTTTGAGCGGAGATAGCTTTCAAGGACTGGTAATAACTTGCTGCCACTCTACACATTGACGAACCGTGTTGGAGGTGGCCCGCATCTCAAATTTCTCACTTACCCTTTAAACAATCATTCAAAACGGCGACAGGACCTGGGAGCGTTGCCCGGCGCTCGGTGACTCCATCCAGGTCGTCCCACATGGACAACCCGCCGGCAACGAACATACACACCATCGTGAAGGCTCAGATAGTTTTTCTACTGTCGACCCTCACGGAAGAAAATTTCGAGAGAAATCAGATGGAAATACGATCTGTGAGTTCATTCTTTTTTTTCTTGGGTTCTACTCTCAGCGGTGGTCCTTTTTGTGCAGCTCTCGGAACAACATGGAATTGACACATATATCCACTTCATACGACGTCTTATCGTGCATTCTCAACCTCGCCTACTTCCAAATCCACCCGCTTCCGCGTTTGACGCTTCAATATCCCTCACTTTTCGCCTTCTTGTTCAGGAAACTCAACGTCTCGCTCGTGACCCTTTTCTTGCTGAGAGGTTTAGGGAAGGAGTTGGTGGCGGGGAGGGAGATAGTTTCAGGCATTTTGATTTGTTGCGATTCGTAGATCGTATTGGTTTGCGTCCGTTGGAGCGCCTCGTCCTTGCTTCCGCTATCGTGGCCGGTCAGACGCGTAAGGAGCTGTCTAACCAAGCTGCGGCTCTAATTCGTGCCGAATTCGACAACGCCGTTCTGGAGTTGTGCCAATCTCCAGTCTTGGACCATGCCGAGTTCAGCCCCAACCAATTAACGAAACTTATGTCAAACCTTCTGTCAGATGTCCCGCAAGACTCTCCTATCCTGGACGCCGCACAACGCCAGGCTCTCGTTCTCGCTGCTCAATCAAAACTGGGCAAGGAAGCCATGGGACCCATTCTTCATCGTATATTCACGAAGTTAAGGTGCGAAAATATCACCTACTCCTGATTTTTCATCTCTGACCTTTCCTCTTGCAGTCTTCCTCCCACCACATCCCTTGTAGAAGTCTTGATCCAACTGGGTCCTGAAACTACGAGTGATCCTGAGATAGTGAGGGGTCTCTTGGAACGCTTTGGTATCACAGACGTCAATCCTCCTCGTGATGATCAAGTTGTGGAAATCATTTCGACGTTCTCGCGCCTTGCAGCAGAGGGAACGGTTATATGCGATATAGGGTCTTTCATTCGGGCCCTTGTTAGCTATGTAAGTCTCTTCGACTTTTGACCTTTCCCAACTTAACAGTTTTTGGGCATTCAAGAATGCTTCTTTAAACTGGCCGAGCGTCATTATGTCGTTTGATTGGACAGACCGACACGGTGTCGATACGGCGACTCTGAAAATGTTGATTGCCATTCTTCTCAACTCTCCTCGCGATGCCGAACCCCATGCTGTAACGGGTTTTTGGGAGACATGGTCGAATCCACTGTATCAGCTACGGCTTCTGGACGCCTTACTCTCCCTTCCGGCTGATACATTCAACTTCGTTCAATTGCCAGGTCGCAGAATTGTGACTGTAGATGACGTTTCAATCGCCAGTCCCACGATCAAGTCTCTTGCCGCAAATGTCCAGGGTCAGACATGGAACTCCCTAGAGCTATTTCAGGTTTTAGTTCGCCTTGCTGGTTCAGAATCCGTCGAGATTCGCAATTGTGTCCGGGAAATGCTCGACAAGGCGATCAAGATCAGTGCGGAAATCGTTCACATGGGATTACTGCAAGTGCCCGTGAGTCTAGCGACATCATTGTCGGTACAATCTCTGATAGTTTTGCAGGATCTGTCATGGAATGACATCCGCCTTGAATATTCAAGAAAGTTATTGGCTATGTTCCTTGCTGGTCATCCCAACCACCAGCTCGTTTTCATGAGAATCTGGCAAATTGAACCTTCGTATTTAACCAATGCTTTTCGGGACTTCTATGACGAAAATCCCCTCAACATTACTCGGATTTTAGATGTGGCTCAAGATCTCAAGGTAAGTTTATTCTAGCTTCCTTTCTTTCGTGACTTACCGATCTGTACCATAGATTCTTGAATCCTTGCTCGAAGTGCGACCATTTACCTTCGCACTTGACGTAGCTGCTCTTGCATCGCGACGCGAGTACCTGAACCTTGATAAATGGCTGGCAGACAATGTCTCTAATTATGGAGCCGAATTTCTCCGTTCGGTCATTCGCTTTTTGGAGCAGAAGATGGAAAGCGAGAAAGCCTGCCGGTTGTCCGACCCAGCCATTGAGAGTAGGACAATGTCGCTCAACCCAAACACAATTACTATCATATTGCGTGTCCTACGAAACAAGTCAGTCCTAAAGCTTTTTTGTTTCAGCCCAAACAAGAGTTGGCTGACTCGACCTGTTACAGCTCCTCTCTTCTTGAACCTAACGATCTGGAAGCTTGCATTGAAGTTCGAAATGCCTGTTTGCAAGTCCACCCTCGTCTCATGTCCTTGACTCCCAACTCGGAGGCCGAGTCTGGACTGACTGTTGTCACCTACTCAAACGAGATCGAATCTGAAGTCGACGGAATCTACAAACAAATGTACGACGAAAACACGACCATTGACGAAGTTATTGTCATGCTCCAACGATACAAGGAATCCAACAACCCACGAGACCACGAGGTCTTCTCCTGCATGATTCACTTCCTTTTCGACGAATATAAGTTTTTCCAGTCATATTATCCGGCTCGTGAACTGGCCATGACAGGCTACCTCTTTGGCTCTCTCATTCGACATTCTCTCATAGATTATATCCCCCTCGTCATCGCCATGCGTTACATCCTTGATGCATTAAATTGCCCCCCTGATACCAACCTATTTAAGTTTGGCCTTCAAGCGCTTAACCGATTCGAATTCAGACTGGCTGAATGGCGACCCCTCTGTGAAGCTCTGATCAGAATACCCCACCTCCTTGAGGCACGTCCGGATCTAGCAGCAACAATCCAACGAGCATTAAACGCACCTGGAGCCCCTAGCGACCTTTCCGAATCCCACATCATCCTCTCGAACCCGTCATACGAGTCACCACCTTTTACAGCCATTCAACCCGATGTTATCTCTGAAACACTTGAAGTTCCTCCAGAAGAATTATCCGATCGCATTCTCTTCATCGTCAACAATCTTGCACCAAACAATTTTGACTCGAAAGTGAAAGAAATGCGAGAACACTTCGTCGACCAATACTCACGTTGGTTTGCCAACTATCTAGTCGACCAACGAATCAGTACAGAACCAAACAACCACCCCCTTTATCTTCGATTCCTCGATGCACTCGATCGTCAACCATTGTCAAAATTTATCCTCCAAGAAACTTTCATAAAAGCAGCTGCCCTTCTCAACTCGGACAGGAGCATCTCAGGTTCAGACCGAAATGCCTTGAAGAATGTGGGAACCTGGCTTGGCACAATTACGCTGGCGCGTGATCAACCCATTAAACACAAAAACCTTTCTTTCAAGGACTTGCTCATAGAAGGTTATGATAGTGGTCGACTCGTCGTCGCAATTCCTTTTGTTTGCAAAACTCTGGAACCTGCCGCCAAATCCAAAGTTTTCAAGTCGCCTAATCCCTGGCTCATGGCCGTCGTTAGTCTGCTGGCGGAACTTTATCATTTTGGAGACCTCAAATTGAACCCGAAATTCGACATCGAGATCCTCTGCAAAGGCCTGAAGATTGACCTCGATTCAGTTGAACCCACAACGATCTTGCGGAATCGACCATTGGATTCATTAACTGGTCTTCCCTTACCTGAATATCCTGAAGACATAGGCTTGCTTCCCATAGGGGGAGAAAATCCAGCAGGTCAAATTGGCGATTCCCAGATACTTGTTCTGGGTGGGCAGAGTGCTGGAGAGACTCACCGGGCCCTGGGCGCACACATCGAAGCTATCCTTGCCAATTTGGTGCATCTGGTGCAAATCAGCCCTCAATTGGCCCCCTTCAATGTCAACCAAACTTTTAAGCGTGCTGTTCAACTTGCCGTTGATCGAGCGGTCCGAGAGGTGATCAATCAGCGTAAACAAATTAACTGCTGCAACGGTATTCTGACTTGCTATTTCCAGATTATTCTTCCTGTCGTGGAGCGTTCCGTTACAATAGCAGGCATTTCAACGAGGGAGTTGGTGGCAAAAGACTTCGCAAGTGAGCCAAATGAAGAGAAACTACGCAGAGCCGGCCACTTCATGGCGCAAAAGCTGGCGGGCAGCCTCGCTCTCGTTACTTGCAAGGAACCGCTGAAAAGCAACCTTGCAACTCACCTTCGGCAGTACCTTATTGATCATGGATTCAATGAAGTGAGTTTACCCTAGTCTTGGAACGATTTGTGTCTGAGGTGTATTCCCCATTAGCAAATGGTTCCTGAGCAAGTGGTTCTACTCCTCGTCCAAGACAACCTTGATATCGCCTGCGCCGCAATCGAAAAAGCGGCCATGGAGCGTGCAGTAAACGACGTGGACGACGGGTTTGCTCCTTCATATGACATCCGGAGGCGTCATCGTGAGGTTTGTTAACTACTTTCGCTACTCAAGTAAACAAAACATGACCAAACATTCTGTATAGCTCCGGAGCGGTCAAGCGTTCTGGGACCCGTCTGTCCCTCATTCCACCTTCACTGCCTCCCTACCTGACCCCCTTCGCATCAAACCAAATGGCGTACAACCACTTCAAGCTGCCGTTTATGAAGATTTTGGTATGTCTTTACTCTCTATTTAAATCCATTTTTCTAAAGTCGCGTAGGTATTGATCCCAAGCGGAGAACTGACAGCCGACCAGCATCCGTCACCTCATTTAACACATCTGCCCCTTACTCACAGTCACCTTCATTAGAACAGGCACTCAACCAGAGCCTTCACAACCACCAGGATGCTATGGAGCGTTTCTCGGTAGGCAATATTGCAATGTCCTCCTGTGTAGCCCCTATAACCCTCCATTTTAGATTCTTACCCGGGACCTTGAAGCAGTCATGCTCCAGTACCCTAACCAGTCACTGGCCAGCCTCCCTTCCAACCATGACATCCGCCACCTCGTCCGCCAGATTATTTTACTTGCTGATGAGGCAGCCGATAAAGATCGCACACCTTTGATGATGTCACAAAAAATTGTGCAACTCTTGTACAAAACCAATTCGCCTCTTGGTCGCGAGGTTTATGTGGCCCTCCTTGAGCAGTTATGCCGCTCGTTTGCAGATGTCGCCAAGGAAGCCATCACATGGTTGTTATATGCTGAAGATGAGGCGAGTCATTCGACCTCTCTGAAACAATTCGAGCTTACCTTGATTTTGATAGCGCAAATTCAACGTACCAGTAACAGTTACTTTACTGCGAAGCGGACTTCTCAACATAAATCTTCAAGACCCGCAGTTGGCAAAATTGTTGTTTGAAGATCCTCGCCCAATTTTATTGAGCTTTGCCGCTAATCTAATTCGCGAGTGTCTGTCGTCAGAGCCACCTGTGGCGACCCAAGGTCAATTCGTCTACTCGATCGAGATTCTTAACCAACTCTCTACCGCTGGCAAGAGTAACGACGAGTGAGTCTTTTTGTGCTGATTTCTCAACTCCCAGCTAATGTAGCAAATGAATGTAGTGTTAATAGGCTTCTCGACGACCTTCGAGGTGTGAGACGGTCATCCGCCCCGATCTCCCCGGAAACGTTTGCTGTTCAACCTCAAGGGAAGCCGGAGAATGAGCAGCTTCGCGAAAAGTTATTCATTTGGTTCCAACAATGGATAACTATTTTCCAGCGATCTCATTCTCCGGAGAAGAGCTTCGTTCCATTCATCACCCAGTTGACAAAACAAGGCATACTGAAAATGGAAGATGTTTCGTCTTTCTTTTTCCGAGTCTGCGCCGAGTCTAGTGTCAACAGTTACATGAAATGCATGGCTGCAGGAGACTATGACTATGCCTTCCAGGCTCTAGATGCTATGTCTAGGCTCATCGTTTACATCATCAAGTACCATGGCGATGCATCTGGTGTCAACAACAACCAAGCGAAAGTTCATTATTTGACGAAAATCTTGTCAATATTTGTACTTGTTCTTGCCAATTTACACGAAGAACAAGGTCCCAATTTCCAACAAAAGCCTTTCTTCCGGTTTTTTTCTAGCCTGGTCAACGATCTACACAGCATCGAGAGCCACCTTGGACCTGTCTACTTCCAGTTGCTTGTCGCCATTAGGTACGTTATTAACCATTGACCAGTAAAGTTTAATATTTATATCATCCTTTCAAAGCGACACCTACAGCTCTCTTCAGCCAACTTACTTCCCAGGATTTGCTTTCTCCTGGATGTGCCTCATTTCTCATAGGTTGTTCATGCCCAAGTTACTGCTGTCTGAGAACCGCGAAGTAAGTCTTTGAATAGAAACTTAAATTTGTTCTAACGCGTCATTAGGGGTGGTCCGCATTCCACAAACTACTCCTATCCTTATTCAAATTCTTAGCTCCGTTCTTGAGAGATGCAGATCTACAGGTAGCAGCCCGAGATCTCTACCGCGGTGCCCTGAGGCTCCTGCTCGTTCTCCTTCACGACTTCCCAGAATTCCTCAGTGAATATTACTTCACTCTCTGCGATGTTATCCCCCCTCGGTGTATCCAATTGCGCAACATCGTCCTTAGCGCCTTCCCCCCAGCAATCATTCTCCCCGACCCACATCTTCGCAATGTCAAATTTGACGCCATTCCTGAAATGGGACCCATTCCACCCATCCTATCCGACTTCACTTCAGGATTGAAAAATGGTGATTTGCGGGGCTATCTTGATCAATACTTGCTCAACCGGGGCACTCCGTCATTCCTGTCATCGTTGAAGGACCGTTTGAAACTGAAAAGCGGCGAGGTCAATGAATCGTACAACCTCTCTTTGATCAATTCCCTTGTCATGTACATTGGCGTTTCGTCAGTTGCACAGGCAAAAGCGAGGAGTGGCTCCTCCCTTTTTGTGGCCAGTGATCCAGGTGTTGTAGCGCTGCAGTATCTTGCCGTCAATCTTGATGTTGAAGGTCAGCTCCATGCTTCTATGTCTCCATTGCCCGTCTAATATTGATGAATTGCCTGCTTTAGGGCAACACCATCTCCTCAGTTCAATGGTTTTGCACCTTCGCTACCCGAATGCCCATACCCATTGGTTTAGCTCTCTTCTCCTTCACTTGTTCGTGGAGGTGAATGATGATCGGTTCCGTGAAGTCATGACCAAGGTTCTTCTTGAGCGCTTCATCGTTCATCGTCCACACCCATGGGGTGCCCTTGTGACGTTCATTGAACTGTTGCGGAACCCAAAATACGATTTCTGGAGCAAAGATTTTATTCGAATAGGGCCAGAGGTCACTTTGCTGCTCGAAAGTGTAAGCTCTGTAGTGCGATATTAAACGTCTCTTTTGCTGACCTTCCCGTTATTTGTTTACTACAGGTGGCGCGATCGATTTTTCAGCAGTAGAAGCTTCGTCGTTATAATTCTCGCTATCTTTGCACATATCTGTCATTCCTATCTGGGCTTATTACACCTGCATACTGTATTGTAACATCAATTTTGTTTTCTCCTGTTGTAACGTTCTGAGCAAAAATTACCTTGTGACTACCATCACGTGGTCTGTGACATACGTGATTGAAATGAAGGAAGGCAACTTGATTCTTAAAGTCGCGGTCATCCCCAAGGTCATCCTCTCAATAATACCCCAAGTAATACCCACTCCTTTCTATCGGATGCCTCGCGAAATTGTCACCGTGCAACTTGGACAATGCGGCAATCAGAGTACGCTATCAGAAACATGGAATATCGATTGCCTCATAATCTTGCATTCAAGTGGGTTCCGTATTTTGGCAGCGCCTCTGCGCAGAGCACGGAATCAGTAAAGACGGCATTCTCGAAGAATGGGCTACGGAGGGAGGCGACCGCAAAGATGTCTTCTTTTACCAGGCAGACGATGAACACTATATCCCTCGTGCAATTCTTGTGGATCTTGAACCAAGGGTATCTTGTTTCCATGCAAACAATACCAGGACTTGTTCTTAGTATTGACGTCGACTTTGGCTAGGTTATCAACAACATTCTGACATCACCTTACGCAAATTTATACAATCCAGAGAATATTTTTGTCTCCAAAGATGGTGGTGGTGCCGGCAACAACTGGGCTCAAGGGTATTCTGCAGGTGAAAGAATATACGAAGAAGTCATGGAAATGATTGACCGCGAAGCAGAAGGCAGTGATTCACTAGAGGCATGAAGCCGATTGTCCATATTGGATTCGACACTAACTTTTCACATCTTAGGGATTTATGTTAATGCATTCAATAGCTGGAGGAACTGGATCTGGCCTTGGATCCTTTTTGCTTGAAAGACTGAACGACAAGTTCCCAAAGAAGCTAATCCAGACGTACAGTGTCTTCCCTAATGCACAGGAAGGAGATGTTGTTGTTCAACCATACAACTCATTACTTACTCTGAAACGTCTGGTAAATCATGCTGACTCGGTGGTTGTGCTAGACAATGGGGCTCTTGCCCGAATTTCAGCGGATCGCCTACATGTCCAGACACCGTCGTTTGACCAAACCAACCAACTGGTGTGTGTGTGTCGAGATTTAATGGACCCCGAATGAAGGACATAACTTTGCTTAGGTGTCAACTGTTATGGCAGCAAGTACTCAGACTCTTCGATATCCAGGCTACATGAATAACGACCTTGTTGGAATAATTGCTTCCCTTATTCCGACCCCTCGTTGCCATTTCTTGATGACTTCGTATACACCATTCACCAGTGATCAGATCGACAAGGTAATTCGCCCTAAGTTGGACGGATTGCACTATTTCCTTATAGTTGCGCTACAGGCAAAACCTATTCGGAGAACAACAGTTCTCGATGTTATGCGACGTTTACTGCAACCCAAGAACCGCATGGTCTCTACAACGCCCAGCAAGACGGCTTGTTACATCTCTATTCTTAACATTATCCAAGGAGATGTTGATCCAACCGATGTCAGCACCCCTTTTTTTGACCTAACTTGTTGCCACCTTCATTTTTCCATTTGCTCCATAGGTTCATCAGTCTCTTCTTCGCATCCGCGAACGCCAGCTTGCAAATTTCATCCCCTGGGGTCCAGCTTCAATACAGGTTGCCCTGACTCGTAAATCTCCCTACATCACCACGAACCATCGTGTGAGTGGATTAATGCTGGCCAATCACACAAGTATCGCCTCTGTATGTTGTTCTCTTTATACTTAAGACTTGTTGCTCTAATTGTCTGGCAAGCTTTTTAAAAGAATGTTGGATCAGTTTGATCGACTCCGTAGGCGAAATGCCTTCCTGGAGCAGTATAAGAAGGAGAAGCTATTTGAGAATGGACTAGAAGAATTCGACGACGCAAGGTAAGAAGCAAGGCTCTTTCAAGTGCGACATCATATGTCTGATGTCCATTTTATAGGGCTACGTGTGAAGAGCTATTAAAAGAGTATAAAGCTTGCGAAAGCCCAGAATATATCACATACGTCCGTACCAGTCTTGCCATTTCTCTTTGCACTCTAACCTGCTTATAGAACGGAGATACGGAGCAAACCACATAGATTATATACCCTGCTATATCTATCCATCATTCCTTATGTCAGATTGCAACTATGATCTTTTTGTTGACTCCGAACTTCAGCTGAAACTCTCAGATGGGCTTGTTCTTAAGGGTATCATTTCAGCTTGTGCGTAAGGCAAGTTGTAAACTGCCATTCATCAAATCGAAACAGTGTCTAAAGGATATCAATTTCTAAGAGTCTGCAGAAGGTCTAGAATTATATGGGATAAAAAAAGCGATAGAGTCCGAAAAAAACACTATGTCTTCTTTTCCAGCTTTTTGCCTATGTCGGACCCTAGATAGACCAGGTTTGAATGACGGGCAACATAAAGTATAGCAGATATTAGACAAACCGCGTAGCTTGACACCAAGAACCCGTTCAAGCTTTCCGAGAATTTGTGGATTTGGAATTGCTTTGCTGGATTCATAATCCTGAATTACGGAAGGTTTTTCGTTGACCTTCTGAGCAACATCCTTCTGAGAAAACTTTAGTTCCAGGCGAGCATCTTGCATTGCCTATAAGTAATGTCAGATCCAAACAGAGTCGTGTGCGGAGAGTCCTTACTCTGCCAACGGATGGAGCAATCTTGGGAGGTGGTGCAACTTCATTCTCCCTGTCGAGCTTGGCTATGCGCTGGTGATCAGTCCCTACGATAGTGTCCGTTAGTCGCTCCCCGAGTACAAAGGCGCTCATAATACCTTGGTGGGCCTTGTTGCCTCCTGCAGTGACTTTCTTGTCTGTAGCAACAACAGCACCAGTTCGTCGGGCCTTGAAGGTTAGTTGTAAGACAATGTGCCGGTCTCAATGAATGACAAAATAGCTCACAGCTAGACGACAAGGTAAGTACGAAGCAATAAACTGGAGGAAGACACGTCATACCATTCAAGTCGGAATCCTTCTTGGTGACCTTTGCTACCTGGCGCTTTTGGCCAATGACAACTTTGGCGTCCCAATCTTCGCTCATGGTGGTGGTGGTGGTGGTGGTGGTGGTGTTTGAAGGAGTTTGTGGGCGTTACTTATATAAGGCGCCTCAGTGACTCGAAGTGGCGGTGTTCCGATTCGATGACTAATCCAGGTCTAGACCGGCCCGGATTTGTGTGTCGCAGTTTGTATCCATAACGACCTGCAACGATCTATTAAGCTCTTTGCTGTTTCTCAACTCGTCTCCCCATTCTTTCTTCCTTTGTCATTTTTCTTAGCGCTAGCGCACGGAGGCGTTGAACGTCTTCGCTTTCTTTCTTCTGGCAATCCACTGGTCTCTTTGAAAGAGCCCTCCAGCACATTCTTCCAAATTGTGCGCTTTCGCTCTACCTCCTGCTTATTTTGACTGACATTTCCAAAGCAAACACTCCTTCAACATCAATCGCAATGGTTTCCAAGAGATTAATGGGTGTCTGGGCGGCGCTGGACTTCCTCCTCCTTGCCGCCGGTGCTGTATCCGTAGCCCTGTCGATTGTCTGGCGTGCCCCGAACCTCATGATGAATATGGTGTTGTCCAGTGCTGACTTGACGGGTGCGCCTCCTTCTGTCGATTCGTTTCATTAACTAACATGTGTCCTACAGCTGGCACTGTCTTGGGGATTGCTTTACTAGTCACTTTCGTACTATCCGTTGGGGCCATTGTGCAAAGAAATCACGTCACAATCGGACTCGTCATCCTGAACTATGCGCTCTTGATTGATGCCATCGGCATCGTCGTCATTGGTACTTTCGTATGGATGTTTACATTGCGAGAACGGAACAATTTCCACAAACTCTGGGTGGAAGCAACTCCCACAATGCGTATCGCACTTCAAGACCAGGTATGTTTCATCTCAGGAGGTTTGATTTCCGTCTAAATTCATCTCATCGTTCATCCTCAGTTGAAATGTTGTGGCTACTTTGATGGAACAGATTTAGCGGAAGTCGGAGGTTCTTTTTGTCAATCGCAACAATTCATTTCCAACCTCGCGACCAATGTAACGACCAACTTCTGTGTTACACCCATAACCGGTTTCGCTGATTATACCCTCAACAATATTTTTACGTGAGTCGCTCGATTTTCGTCCATAGATTGTACTCTGAAGTTCGCCCCAGAACGGTAAATTTAGTACCATGACTGAACTTGAACGTTCGATTTTACTGAAGGCCAATTAGGTCTACGGATTTATGGCGATTGTGCTATGCCTTCTGCTTGCTTCCCTTTGTGTTATCAAGAAGGTAGGATGACATTCCAATATGCATCATTTATTGCTCACTTTCCCTTGCAGAGGCAAGAAGATGAAAGATTCAAGAAAATTGACTCTAAACGAGGTGGAAGAGGGTTTGTATAATCTTCCCCTTCAAATATCCTCTATCTTTGTGCCTACCTACCTTTGCCGTTATGGGCAAGGGCAATCAATCTTTTACACACATCCTGGTAGCAACCAAATGCAACTTAGTCTTTATATCATTATTCCAGGTGTTATTTCAGTAGGACATCCTTGCTTCTTTTCACATTTCCTACTTCAAAGCGAATGCCAGAGATGACAACCTGGGCAGAGGGATGGCATGACTTGATAGCTGGTAATAAATTTGGCTGACTATGTTACATGGTAACTCGGGTGATTACATACTAGTATGCGGTGCCTCGTCAGCTCGGGTGGGATCAGATGATAAACAAGGAGAAAAAAGAGAAAGTATGCGTAAAAGATTGCGTTGATTTCCGGGCCGTGGAATTGATGGAAATAAATCCAATCTCTACGACATTGTCAACTCATGCCAGTATCATGTCTTTGACCTTTTGGAAACCTGGGACCGCAGGACCAGGAAGCAACCTCGACAGGGCTTCCCTAGCAGAAGAGAGCTTCGTTCCTTACGCCCCTGCAGACCCCATTCAGAGCCAACGAGAGCGTTTACCCATCTTCAAATATTGTCAGTACTTTAGTTTGTCCCTTCTGCGCCACGATCTAATTGGCCATTGCCGATTCTTTTAGCTGAAAATCTCCTGTATTGTGTGGAAAAATATGGAATTGTAATAGTCGTTGGGCAGACTGGATGTGGAAAGACTACTCGTGAGTCGCTTTCATGTTTTAATTTATGCCTCTCGGACATTGTAATGATCACAAGAACTTCCCCAGTACCTTTTTCAGGCTGGTTGGGCCGACGACGGACATGTAATTGCGTGTACACAACCTCGTCGCATTGCCGCAACTTCTGTGGCAAGTCGTGTGTCGGAGGAGCTTGGAACTAAGCTTGGAGATGAGGTTAGTTTATCCTATTCGAAGCCAGGGCGACCATTTCACTAGTGCTTGTCTGACAATAGGTCGGGTATATCATTCGTTTCGAAGATGTTAGCAGTAAGGAAAAAACTCGCGTTCTTTACATGACCGATGGAATGCTGTTTCGCGAGACGCTGGTCGACCCTCTACTTAGTCGTTATAGCGTCATAATGGTGCGTTGTTTTTCCGCTCAAGCCAGCAACATATTAATGAAATGGGAAGGTGGACGAAGCACACGAACGGAGTGTTTATACTGACCTTCTACTGGGCATTTTGCGGAAGTGGGTGTCGAGCTAGATTAATGCTCATCGTTCTAAACCCCTCACAGAATCCGTAAAAAGAGACCGTCTATTCGAATCATCGTGTCGTCGGCGACTCTGGATGCAACCAAATTTTTTGACTACTTTTCTCGAGACAGTCCACCAGATGAAGTGACCATTGTTAGTTTGGAAGGCCGCATGTATCCTGTGGAAGTCGCTTACCTTCAAGAGCCGACCGCGGATTATGTTCGTAAAGCGGCTGAAGTGGTATGGAATATTAATCTTCATGTACGTGGTACTGGTAAAGTCTTCACTACTGTCACTCTTATGATATTTTAGCAAGGTGCTGGCGATATCTTGGTATTTTTGACAGGCCGAGAAGACATTGATAGATGTCTTCAGGAGCTATCTGAAATGCTTCCTACGTGAGTTGAGTTTACCAGACCATCCACTCTTGGAAACTGATTTGTTCGCAGACTGCCCCCCAACGCAACGCGCATTCTACCACTTGCTCTGCATGCAGGTCTTACAATGGACGAACAGTTGCAGGTCTTCCAGCCTGCTACACGTGGAACACGGAAAGCCATTATCTCAACCAATGTCGCAGAAGTGAGTCTGATTGACTTGGTCAGTGCTCATACTCACCCGACGCTCCCCATCAAGGCCAGTGTAACAATTGATGGTATCAAATTTGTTGTAGATAGTGGCTATGTCAAAGTACGTCGAATCTTTAGAGCACTGACAGTCTCCTGGACGCTGACGGATGACGGATGATTGCAGATACGGGTCTTCAATCCGACGACGGCTCTCGCATCATTGACAACTGTTCCGATTTCGGTAGCATCTGCCACGCAACGCGCTGGACGCGCGGGTCGCACTTCCCCGGGCATTTGCTACCGACTCTACCCCATGTCGACCTTTAAGGCCTTGCCAATGACCACACCCCCGGAGATTACAAGGACGGACATGACGACCCCTATCCTGCAACTTAAATCTCTTGGAATTGATGACCTTATGAAGTTTGATTGGGTTTCTGCTCCCCCAGCAGAAATCATATTAAGGGCGCTGGAAGGGCTATACGCTGCGGGCATGGTCGATGATAATGGTAAGCTCACCGTGATAGGGGAACAAGTTTCCGAGTGTCCTGTGGAGGTAGGGATCGCCAGAATGGTAAAACCCCAGTTCCCCTTTAAACCTCCTCAAGGTGCTTAATACGTTATAGCTATTTCGCTCCAAGGATTATAAGTGCGGCGAAGAAGTTCTTACAATTGCCGCTATGACTGCCGTTCAAGTGCGTCTATTTCTATTTCAACCCCTCCCCTAATGTCTTTTGTATAACACATTTGATACTTTAACCAGGATGTTTTTGTCATCCCTGATGGTGCTGCAGGAGCTTTAGCAGAATTGGAAAGGAGAAAATTCACCGCCGAAGAAGGAGTGAGTAGCATATACTCCTAAATTGTTTATACGTATTCATTTCGACCCTCAGGATCATTTTACGCTTTTGAATGGTACGGTTGTTGAACTGAGCTGGTAGACAAGTGCTCAAATAAACGTAGCTTATAACGCCTTTACGAAGTACGGTCGTTCTTCTGGATGGTGCAAGTCCCACGCGTTGTCTTTTAGGGCTATGTCTCGGGCGGTTTCCATTCGATCACAACTCAAAAAGTATATGCAACGTTTCAACCTGCCCATAGAGAGCTGTGAAGGGGACTCAAAAAGGTTGGCAAGATGTCTCGTCAGCGGCTATTGGCGTAATGGGGCCCGATGGACTGCCGATGGAACCTATCTCTCCATTAGAGGCAACAAGGTTTGTTAAATTCCTACCGAATTTCCCTTTGTTCAGAAGCAAGCATTCTGAACGATAAGCAGGTGTTGTCCGTCCACCCTACATCGGTGTTGTTCACTAGAAAACCTAGAACTGGTTGGGTTATATTTCACGAGATGGAGGAGACAAAAAAGACACAGCAAGTTTTTTCACTGGTCCTGTCGCCGTCCTTGAGCCTAACATGGTCTTTAGGATTCGAATCCTGACAGAAATAGAACCTGATTGGTAACTACAAGCATATGACCCTACCCTCATATATTAAATGCTGACCTTCGAATTGTCATACAGGCTGTTAGAGCATGGACACAGATACAACGACAAGCTGAAAGCATGAACATGTTCACTTCAAGCTCACGTTCGCCCTGACTTTTTGAGGAGTGTCCGAGTCGCAGAAAACCTGCATGTAGTAGATATCTGTACCTTGCCAAATGCACCCATCCCGATTCTGATTCCTGTATCATTCAGAGGACTCAAATTTGAAGACGATTCCTGGTACGTAACGGCTTCATTCGACCGCCTCACTACGAGTAAACGTCTAGTGGGGGATAATTCTGCGACGCGCTGGAGTCATGCAAAATGTATTGAGGACCACAAAATTCTGCAGATAGGCAACAGATAGGCTGAATTCTTACAAATCTTATCGTTCTCGCAAAAGTAGAACAGAAAATACTATGTATGTTTTGCATTCTTGATTGTATTCTGCACGGCGCAGAATTATTGCAGAAGGCATAGCAAGACCACAACTTTTTTACAATTTGCAGAATTCATGCAAAAATTGACCATACTACATACTTCTCCCATAAGTAGAACAAGAACTCGGAGAAGAAATCACTCACGGAGATACGCGCTGTCAACGTCCAGGGACTTGGCTCCAACAATACGCCGTTCAACAGTCTCCTCTCACTCATATGCCAATTACTATCTAATTCAACGAGCAATCGGAGTCCCTCTTTTGTCTACACCTCTCCTTTCACGTTATGGAAAGCTCGTCGTCCTCTGAACAAGGAAACCCGTATGTTCGTTTACCTGTCTTGCTCTCCACCTTCTCAATGTTTTCGTTCAGCTATCGCATTCACACTCACCATGATTTCCTCCCGATCCTCTGCGGCTCTAATCGCAGACGGAAACTTCTTTACCTTGTTGCAGTTGCTTTCACTCTTGCTCTATTCTTTTTTGTGCAAGAAGTTCACATGTCCGAAGAACCGTTAACGCAACCTCTGTCCTCACCTTATATTCCGACAACGCACATCGACGCCCCATCTCCGCCTGTCACCTTTATCGAACCTGTAGTCTTCACCTTCATCATGTGGTCGGAATCTGCAGCCGCAGAAGGTGCCCTCTTGATCAAGGTCGACTCTCTCCTTTTTACCTGATGTTTGCCAACTAAACTATCCTTGAAAAATAGTCGATATTGCTATACAATTCCCAACCGTCTGACATCCACATCATATGCGACGAAAAAGCAGAAGAACTCCTTCGAACGCGTTTTTCCTTGGTAGAACACCCTCCGCATCACGTCCGGGTCTGGTTTTATCGGCCATCTTGGCAAAGCATGCTCGATCGCGTCGAACGAGAAGGTTCAATAAACACAGATCACTCAGCTGGACTCCGTAAGCTTTCTACATACCTTTACAGTTTAACACGCTTTTATAAAAATAAACAGCTGGATTGATGAAGCTTTTTATCCACGAAATAATACCACCAACTGTCAAGAAATCTATATATATCGACACCGATGCCCTATTCATTTCCGATCCAACGTTACTCTGGAATGTTTTTGCTACTTTAAATACTTCAACGGCTATTGTTATGGCTAGCCATCCAGAACAAGACGCCCCAGAATGGCATCATGCTTCGAAGATCTGCTCATGTGTTATGCTGCTTGATTTAGAAAAACTGCGGGACCAACGCTTGATGGATTCAAGCATATATCGCGACCTTGGCGACTTTCCCGCCTTGTCTCCAGAGGCATTTAGATTTAAATATGGCCTCCCGGGTGGAGATGGGAAGGGGCGATATGATAACGTCCGTCTAGGCGATCAAGGTTACTGGTGGGCCATTGTTGATTATCGCCCCGACATCTTCGAACCCTTGAGTTTTGATTTCGAGGTCACAAGTTGTCTCCTAGACACTTACCTTACTGGCCTAGGAAATGAGCTGATAAGCCCGGAACAAGAATTATCATATCAAATACACACCAAAGATACTCCCCAAGAGGCAAGAGGCCCTTTCTTCTTTGTTAAGTAATTACCTCATCTCTTTCTACTCAGGGCCGAGTTGTTCTCCCGAAGCTACTTCACTTGTGGGTATTTTCTAATGTCTTTGCTATTACATCTGGCTCACTTCGACCACGGTAGCAATTGCCTACACGGCACGGATGTCTACATGGATTGGTCCGGTTGGTTGGACCCTTCCAACCCTTTAAACATTCGCTGGGGCCCCGCCGTTTCATATCACGCTGGTTTTAAGTGGATTTGGCTGAACACTGGTCAAACAAACAACATAGCTCAAACCCTGGAGGTCGTCACTGTATCTGATATCATATTTGCCGATGAAATGACAGCAAAACAGCATTTGTAATTTCGACACTTGTAATTTCGGACACTTGTAGCAATACATAGGCGATTAATAGATTTCCCTATGTGTATTACTAGCAGTGCTGTTAACCCATTTTCAAACTATACTTATCGGCCCGGATCCAGTTCTCAGAAATATCTGTGATAGCTTTTGAAAGCTGCTGATCAACGAGTTTGGAGTCCCTCCCATTTCCCTCTAGATAGATTTTAATCTGAGAGTATTCATTTTTTAGCAAACTATCGCTTTCTGGAGGGTTATAGTAGCGAACCTTGGGTTCTGTCCCACTTGTCCTGTGAGATCATATATACTGAGTCAATGTGACAGAATAATTTCAGCAATAGGTTCACCTTAAAGTTAATACAAGATTTATTTCGTTCGAGCAGCTACTTGCCCTGAACTGGACCATATGACCGGAGGAAAGAGGAAGTGATGGCAAATAAGCTGGAGGGTTCCCACTATCATAGCCCGTGGTGAGGTCTATGATTCTGTTAATTGGAAGTTCTGCCAAAGTATCTGGGTAGGTCGTTCCTGTAGAACCTGAAGACTGGGCAAAGTGAGGGTTCAATAGTTTCTAGAATCGATTTGCGACACTTACACCCCATCTCCGAATATGACTAAAGATCTCATCGGTGACCCTCGGGTCGTTGCAAATAAAATAGCTGTTCTTTGTCTGCGGATGTCATTATACAAAAGGTAAACAGCCCTGTTGAGTATAAAATACCTGAAAGTATCCATATCTAAGTATGATAAGTGTGGGTGTAATGAGGTATAGTCAATCTCGAACCTCTGATAGAGTTCTTGAAGATAGTCGTTAACGGTCATTCCTTTGGCGCGAAGTTCCGCACAAAGTTCCGCAAAGATCATCTGCGAAGTACCTGTCAAAAAAATAAGCAGTCAAGGATTAAAACATCCACTACCGTTGCGGCTACACCGTCTTTGTCTCTTATCTGTGAGCCAAACATGAAGCCGATGGCTTCCTCGTAACCCAACGGAACGGTGAAACCATCCGCAACCAGACGAAGAGCAGTGTTTCCAATAAACTTGAAACCTAGCAACCTGTTGACAATCGCAGCTTCCCATAAAGTGATTAAAAACTAACCAGTCAAACATTCGACAAATTTGAAGCCCTCAACTTCGGCCATAGTTTCAATCATCTTCGAGCTCACAGTAGAGGCTACCATGGCTAGTTTATTAACAGGTTGACCCGATGCCTTGTGAGCCTCCAGAACTCTGGCGGCAAATATACTTCCAAGCTGGTCACCGGTGAATAAAATCCATTCCCCAGTTGGGCTGTTGAATGGCAAATGAATTGGGAGAACAAATAAAAATGATATTTGCCGCACCCCTTCTGGGCAGCAGTGAACCTGTCTGCATCTGGGTCTTGAGCCAGTACATAATCAGCCCCTTCCCTTTCTGCAGTTTCTATGGCCAAATCCTATTCCGAAACCTTTGGAATGTCCTGAGTATATCAAAATTTCAAATCACCCACAAGTGCACCTATAAAACGATGTTAGCACCGATGCCGTTGAGAGTATATTGGCTTGCCTTTTTCTTCAGGGTTTGGAAATGGGACAGTAGAAAACTCAGGATCCGGGTACTGCTGTTTTGCTACAGGAGTATATGGTGGGAATCCAAAAATTGTAAAACCCTCCTTCACAAAATAGTCACCGACCCCATGCATAGAGGTGTTTACAAATTTAACAATTGTGCCAATGTTGATTTCCCTGTGAGTCAATCTTGAGGAACTGAATCACAATTTACAATATTAACCCACCGATCAGTGACCGAATTTCTCAGGTATTCAAAATACTCTGATCGCATGCGCTCTGTCGGATCCAGAAGAAGCTCGGACGATGAAGCGTCTTCAACCGCTAGCTGACTGCGAGAGTTGGTCTGAATCGCTATGGATATGCCTTTATCGTGCGGAGGTACAATCTGGGTAGATGCATTTGTGTTTGTAGTTGCATAAGATCGGCTCCGTCTTACTTGGACTGCGTTCTCCCAATAAACCTGAGGAAGATGCTTCAAGGCAAAGCCCTTGACTTCTGGCAGTCAGCTTACCTTATATCCGTTATCTTGCTGATATGAAGGAACAGCTTTCACTTTCGTTTCAGTTAAGGTCATCGGTAATTTACCTTGGGGTTATGGCTAGCTGGAATGGATGGTTGGTATAGGATGTCCTATAACACTAGTGACACTAGAACGGACCCGTAATCATCACGCCGCACGCCGCGTTCAGCTTTTTGACAGCAAATGGCACCCTTTAGGAGGTTGTTATAAACCTAACAACAGGCAAAGAAAATAACTCACATTGGTGTATGATTGAAACCACGAAGAAGATACACCTTAATGCCTTTAGCCACAAATATGTTTGCAGTCAGGATTGCCCAATGTTCCGAATGATGTCTATGATCATATCCGACGACGAGGCCGCGGTCTCGGGCCATTTCGACGTGCTGCAGGATGTATTCTGATAGACCCTGCTTGTAACTTCAAATGAACAACTTAGTTACCGAGGGAATAAAAGGCGATGGACCTGAGATGTTTGAAGAATTATAAGATCTGAGACAGATATTGAAAGCGCATCCTGGATGATCGTAGGTGAACTGACCATTCATACGAGACCAGCCAGCTTGCATTCTCCCTCGGAGACCTAATCATGAAGTAAGTGTGGGTGACAGTCTCATTGCTCGTAGTGTGTTCACCAGCTGTCCCAAAATCGATTCGCGTTCTAACTTGAATGAATTTTATGGACTCAATGATTCTTGAAAATGAATACCTCAGGCGTTTTTCAAGCTCATCGATGTCACCACGATTCCAAAGTGTCTGGATCTCATTTCGAGTCTCGGGGTTCTGAGAAATCTAGTGAGAGAATGCATGCTTGCTTTACAGAGTATACCCACAGGGTCCAATAGCAACCACTCGTCTACTAGATCTTTTAATGAGGGAGGAGGCATTCTGTAAAACAAAGTGTCAAACTTGAAGGAATTCGACACAAATTCGATACTATCAAGCCCAAGGAGATTCAAAAACTCCGACGAGCGATTTTGAATCTCAAATTCCACAACGAGTTTTTCTTCAATCTTTACCAAATTTTGCAACGACCTTCGCTTTATCTTAAGGATTTCAAATACCAAATTTTGAGACATTTGGTGCCGAATTGAGCTCAAAATGAAGGCGGTCAGAGAGATTCAAAAAAAAGTAACATGAAGTCACGGAATCTTCCAGCAAGCCGAAAGCGGAGAAATCCTTTGAAGTGTCACGATTTCGTCACGCTTTTTCGACCTTTTCGTCTACCTTATGTGCTACACTCACTTTTACATCCCAATTTTTTGTAAATAGGTGTTAAGCTATATGCAAAATGCATCTCCAAAATTTCGTGCTCTAAATCAAAGTTGTTCGAGTTTGAGACACAAATTTATTACTTTTTGATGCGAGTAGTCTCGAGAGAACACCGTCCACAACAGGCTCAAGTCAACTTTTCCTTAAAATTTTTGCATATTCGTGGAGCTGAGATAGAGGGTGTTTAGAATATGCAAAAGATTTGGCAGATATGCAGTGTTGTGCAAGCTGTAGACACGGTTTTGAATCTCCCTGACCGTTTGAATCCCATTGCACGTGATAGTAAGTCGGGACCGGTGACCGGTGACCCGGCAGCTTCATAGCCCCGGTAGCAGTTCCTTGCATTATTTAATACTCAATTTGTTCAGTTGTTCCGACTTCAGTGTTCTTTAACGTTCATTGTTCATCCCCCTTCCCAAGGTATACGTATATGACTTTCTTCTTCGAAAAAGAGAAGCCTACATTGTCACGATGGACCCTCAAGCAGAGTGAACTCGAAGATGATACCATGGTTGTGCTTGGACACCACGATGGCCTGCGGCAATCCCTCGATCCTGCTGCACATACCCCACGGCTTTGCATCTCATTAACCCCCCTCTATTCGGCGGGAGTCCCGAGTGAACGGGCATCGCTTCTCTGCTGGGCTTCCTTTACTGGAGTGGTAAATTCCTTTGCTCATTATTGGTTTGTCTCATCGCTCATCGTCAACAGGACTCGGATGGAACACTTGCAATACCCTCATCTTGGGTCAAAACCTACCCTCATACATTTGGGTCTTCTGAGTCCAACGAGCTCTTTGTAAGGTTGGCGAATCCTACTGCTCTCACAGCCGTCATAGTGACCGCACTTTCCAACGAAGCCTACTTACGAGCATGCGACGAGCCCTCGAATTTGGAAATTCTGCTCTTTGACGAACAGCGTATCTTGCGACAAGGCGACGTAGTCTCGGTAAACGACCCGCATTCAGCGGACGGGAACTCTCGTGCTATGAAATATCGCT
The DNA here is from genome assembly GCA_023014335.1 of Galerina marginata. Classification (NCBI taxonomy): domain Eukaryota; kingdom Fungi; phylum Basidiomycota; class Agaricomycetes; order Agaricales; family Galerinaceae; genus Galerina; species Galerina marginata. Next base: position 123,253 of record JAECYW010000007.1, on the reverse strand, counting down.
TCGAGATGCTGGAGCCCGTCCTTCAAGGATATGCACAACGCGGCACAACGAAGCTGTTCTTGCTTTCTTCTCAGGGGAGTCCCGAACTGTCAGCCCCTCCTGTCGGAGAAGAGTTTGCGAAAGACGATACAGATGATGCATTTAGTTTACAAGACACAATCGAGATTGACGAGGACTTCCTTGGCAGCTCTGTCCTTGGCCCGCCCCTTTTGCCAGATCAAGGCGCATTGGCCAACAGATCTCAGAAAGATGAACCATCTTCCAATACGTATCTCTGCAAATCTTTGCCTGCCGTTTGCAATGCTCAGGGTGATTCTTGCACCCTGTACCTTCGTACTGCTGACCTTGGGAAAATCGGCATTCTTAGCGGAGACTGGGTGTGTAAATTCCAAGCAATAGTGAAGAAGTGCCCTTTCTGAGCTGCGTAACCTAACAAATTTAGGCGATAGCAGGTGTGAAGCCTTCTAATTCTCGGCTCGTGCGTGTAGTAGCGAACGATGAACTTGTAAAGTCACCGTACGGCATTCATATGTCAGGCTTTTCGAAATTGATTTTATGTTTCACAGAGGCTTTGTGATGGGTTCTCCTATGCTGATACACAATATCTTTGCCGATGAAACGTACTCTTCAAGTCTGCCTGAAATTTATATTCGCCCGAGTCCTTTCGGCTCCTTCAATCCTGCGATGCCCACTGCTAGAACGGTGACCATTGCTCGTGTGGCATCTCCCACATCGATAAACCGCCAATACCAGCAGCTATTCGTCAACTCTTTGAAACAGTATTTTGAGTCGGGCAAGCGGCTTATGAAACAAGGCGATATACTTGTTGTCATGATTGATACAGACCTTTCACGTTTGATCCCAGAGCAAAACAATGATAACGAGCAACCTATATCCGGATCAAGGTTCTTTTAAACTTCCATTTTTTAAAAATGTGTAACCGCTTACAACTTGCTGGCTAAAGCTTCGACTCTCGTCCGAACGACGTTGTCTTTTTCAAAGTGACCAACATCGAATACGATGTCATGCCTCGTTCAAACCCTTCTACTCAAGATATCTATAATGGATCTACCCTAGGTGAACTTGGTTGCTGGGTAGACACATCCATCACGCGAATGATTCAAACTGGCCTCGAGCATTCACGTGTTCCAAGCATCAGATCATATCTGAACATCGGTAAGGATTCACCAATTATAGGCTTATAGAATTTTTTGCCAATTCATGCATCAAGATTCCGCAGGCAGAAACGCATCTTCAAAGTTGGCAGCTGAAGAATTTCCTAATCTCATGGGTGTAGGGAGTCCATTCTCGAAAATTTTCGCTTTAGCTTCTGCGGCTCTATCACAGCGGGCAGTTGATTATGGTCTCCAACTTTCCTTCCTTTTGAAAGGCGGACGCGGCGTTGGCAAGTTCACGGTTGCGTCCTGGGTTGCTGAGTCTTTAGGGCTTCACTTATTTGAGGTAAGATCGTGGAACTTGTTCTTATCGACCTTGGATTCATGTCCTTAGATTAACTGTTACAATGTCTTGGGTGATACCGACGTCAAAACAGAGGCCACTCTTCGGGTGCGGTTGGAACAAGCAAGAGATTGCACACCGTGTTTACTCGTTCTGAGGAATTTGGAGGCCTTCTCGCAGACAACTCAAGCAGCCGAACCAGGGAAAGGTATTATGAATCTTTTTTCGCTGCACAAGGCACATGCTAAATCTGAAAAGAACCCGCGGTCGTGAATGTACTAAGGGAGGTTCTCGGTGATATCCAAAGCAGCTGGAAGCTTACAGGGTATCCTGTGATCGTCCTCGCCACAACCAGTGAGAGCGGCCGCGTGCCTCCTGGACTCTTGAGCTGCTTTAAGCGAGAAGTAAATTTTGAAGTGTGTACATTTTCCCAAAACCTGTGCAATTGTTCCAAGTTATCTTCATTGCTTGCCAGGCTCCCAATGAAGGAGAACGACTGGAGATCTTGAGTCGCCTCCTTGCGGATCAAATCGTTGCATCGGACGTTTCTCTGCGAAATCTTGCAATTCAAACAGCAGCATTACTAGCCGGCGACCTTCGGGACTTGGTTGCACGCGCCAAAGCAGCATCCGTTGACCGAGCCTTCGGCACAACGTACGAGATTTGTTGGAGACCTTCTGAGATTTCCAACTAACCTATTATTTCCTTACAGCGGTTTCATCAAGGACGAAACTTTCATGAGCCAAATTCCAGTCACTGCGGCTGACTTTGAAATTGCACTGACGAAAGCAAGGGACTCGTACTCGGAGAGCATTGGAGCGCCAAATATCCCTACTGTGTCTTGGGACGACGTGGGCGGTTTGGCTCATGTCAAAACTGACATTCTGGATACTATACAATTACCCCTCGACCATCCCGAGTTGTTCGCTGACGGGTTGAAGAAACGATCAGGTAAGGGAGCTTTTATTGGGGAAATGCAGTATACCAACTCCTTATGTCAGGCATTCTGCTCTATGGGCCACCTGGCACGGGCAAGACCCTTATCGCAAAAGCCGTCGCCACTTCATGTTCTTTGAACTTTTTCTCTGTGAAAGGCCCAGAATTGTTGAACATGTACATTGGAGAATCCGAAGCAAACGTGCGGCGGGTGTTCCAACGGGCACGAGACGCGAAACCCTGCGTTATCTTCTTTGATGAGCTCGACTCGGTTGCCCCAAAGAGGGGAAACCACGGTGACTCTGGCGGTGTCATGGATCGCATTGTCAGTCAGCTGCTTGCAGAGCTGGATGGGATGTCGGGAGGTAAAGAAGGCGCCGACGTGTTTGTGATTGGAGCGACGAATCGTCCAGATCTTTTGGATCCTGCATTGCTGAGACCCGGACGGTTAGTAGCAAATTCTACTCTGTGTTTCAACGGACTGACGCGCCGTGCTTAGCTTTGACCGTATGCTGTATCTTGGAGTGAGCGATACTCACGAAGCACAGCTGAATATTCTGGACGCGTTGACGAGAAAATTCCGGCTTGATCCAGACTTGGATCTACGTACCATTGCGGAACGATGCCCTTTCAACTACACCGGAGCAGACTTTTATGCGTTGTGTTCCGATGCTATGCTGAATGCAATGTCAAGAAAGGCTGAAGCAATAGAAGAGAAAATAGGTATGTTCTGCTGTAAGGTGTCTGCCCGAGTTGCTGATACATTGATAAAGCTGATTTGAATTCCCAACCTGGGCCATATTCACATCCTCATCCAATCACGCCCCAATACTATCTGGCGGAGCTTGCCTCACCAGAGGACATCCTGGTCCGCGTCACTGAAAAGGACTTTCTGAGGGCTCTCGATTCGTTGGTCCCGAGCGTTAGCCAGGCAGAGATGGAGCATTATGCTGAAGTGCAGCGACGGTTTTCTCAGGTTAAAGAAAAGGGTGAGGTAGAAGAATAATAACTAGAGTCTCTATGGTCGAAAAATACTATATTTGTCTAGTGGAGACTGGGACTCAGAACCACTTTGCAGGCTTGAGACCGATCTTGTCGAACAGGTCGAGAACGTTCGTCGCGACAAGAGACCCAAGACCTGTAAAGTTTGGAGGACGGGTGGGTGCACCGGTGATTTCGAGACTGCCATAGCGTTAGAACTGAGGAGTAGGGAGGTAAGCAAGGAAGACTAACTGATATACTGGCTTGCCATCTATGACAGTCTCTAAACGAAGTGTTGGCTTGTTGATGTCCCTTGTATCGATTTCAAACGACGACCTAGAACGGGGTTGGAAAGTGAGATAGAGAAGGAGGAGTTGTGCCTACCATTTGGAATTTCCATGGGGGATGTAAGAAATGACCTTTTCAAAGGGAACTTGCGTAGCTGTGGCATTTTCTGCGTCGGTCACGTTCCTGATGAAGAAGGCCTCGCTTTGGGGCTGCAGAGTGTGGATGAAAGGGATGTAGAACATGCTCAAGGGGCTTGTGGAAATTTCCCTGACGGTGTGGAGAGCAGGATCGGGAGAGGCGAATTCGATCGCGGCAAACTCGTGGCGGTCGCCAGAGATGATGACGACATTGGGAACGGAGTGGAAGGCATTGAGAAGGGCAGCTTTCTCTTCTGGGAAGGCCGCCCAAGAGTCGATCTGGGCGTCGTGCGTCCAGAGAGAGGTGAAAGGCACGGACGATACGATGAACTTGAATGAACATGTTTCGTTCACCTGAAAAACTTGTCAGTACCTTGGCGCCAAACAGGGAGAGAAAACATGGGCATACTTTATGGAGCCAGTTGTACAACGCCGTAAGCTGGACATCTCCCAGCATGGTACGGTAAGTATCGGGTTCGGTGGAAGGAGCGGAGCGATATCGGCGGGTGTCCATGACGAAGAACGCGACATCTCCTCGCCTGAAGTCGTAAAAGTTCTGTGCTAGTCGTGGGGAATCGTAATTTACACTGCCGGCGTAAATATTATAGGCGTCTGAGGCGCTTTGGAATGGAGCAGCGTCCTCAGAGTTTCCGACATAATTGTTTATAAACTATGATTAGAGTTTAGCACTTTAGGAAAGGGAGTGAAGGGTAATGACGTACTTCGTGATCGTCGTAAGCATGGAAAATGGCTACATGATAAGATCGTGAATGACGATATTGGGACAGAAAACGGCAATGACTGACGTAGTTGTTCGTAGACTTTCCTAAAGCCAGGGCTTTGGTAGTTGCGGCGGTAGAGTCGCCGATAAGCTTCTTGATTATCGCCAATGTAGGTGGGCACGTCTGCGTAAATGAAATCACCAAGGAACAAGAGGAATTCAGCGGGTGGTTGCGGAGCTGTAATATTTTGGGTAGCGGGCTGAGTGTCATTCAGTGAGAGAGGTTGATGCTGTTCTTGGGGTGGGGAGCGTAGATAATTAGCGAGAAGGTCGAAACCGGAGATGGTACGTCTGTGGAATGGGCCTTTATAGGGGAAATTGGGGGTGATGCAAGAGGTAGCGAGGAAGCGGAAATGGCTGGAGGAATGGAAGCGAGGATCTGGGAAGGTGCGGAATTGGATAGGACGGTCAGGATATGGGAGAAGAGTGCTGTTTGAGTAGGCAAGGGTGTCTGGATAAAAATGAGACAGCAGGCGAAAGGAAGCAAGAAAATAGGCTCACATTCATAGAGGGTGCTGGGCCACAGGTCTTGAAGCCATAGAGTTTCTGCCCAATCAGATTGCTCGGTGGGATGGAACTGAGGACCGCGTATCCAAGAGACAGAGTTGGATCCGCGGTAGAGGACGACGAGGGGTTGATCAGTAGGGTAACGGACGAGAATCTTGACGCTGTCTGGGTGGACTGCACCGACGCGGGTGAAGACGACGTCCGAGGCGGAATCGAGGTAAGGTGTTACAACAAGGTCGGCTGCGGCGAGGAGAAGTACAGTGTTTATGGATACAGTGGCCCATGTGAGGAGACGCGACGGGCTTGGGAGGGAGAAGAAGAGAACAGACAACGGAGAGGGGCCCTGCTTCTTTGGAGGGGGCTTGATATTCTTTTCGTGCCAGTTTGGGTCTGGGCCGTCATTGGGAAGAGGAAAGAGAGATGCAGCGGCGAGATGGAGCAGGTACAGCGTCGGCAGCACCGGGATGCCCAGCCTGCTCGGGATCTAGACGCAGGTCAGCACAGATATGCGCAGAAGACAGAGAACACGCACGACGCGCAGAAAGAGATAGGCGGCGAGGCGGAAAAGAGACGACAAGACGGGAGCGACGTAGTGGAACATGGCAGAGCTGATTTGTCCATTCGCAGTGTCTATATTTATACAATGCCTGTCTCTATCATCAACCCTGTCTGTGGACACTCGGACGCTGCCCAGTTCTTCGCCGCCCATGTCCTGCCATTGCTGACGCCACCAGACCTCCTCGTCGTCCACACCACCGCCAAGGGCCACGCCGAGACCGTCCTGCGCGATCTGCCAGACCCGCTCACCGTCGTCCTCTGCTCAGGCGACGGCACTCTCCAGGAAATCATCACGGCACTCGCTCCCAGGCCAGTCACTTTTGTCCTCGTGCCCTGTGGCACCGCCAACGCCCTCTATGCTTCGCTCTTCCCCCCCACCAAGGACCATGATCCCGTCGATTACAAGCTCAAGTCTCTGCACGCCTTCATCCGCAAATCTACTCCGGTCCATCTCTCTCTCGCGTCCACCTCCCTCTTCTCCCCGGCCGGTTCTGTCCAGGCAGCCCTCTCCTCTGTCGTCGTTTCTACCTCATTGCATGCATCCATTCTTCATCACTCTGAAGCCTTGAGGCAGTCCCATCCCGGCATCGAAAGGTTCGTGCTTCTCACATCACCACACCTGCTTGCATCTAATCACCAGATAGATTCAAGATCGCTGCTCAACAGAACAGCTCCAAATGGTACAACGGTCGTGTCAACCTCATTCCCCCACCTTCTCTTGGCCATGTTCAAGTCTACGACCCCAAATCCAATACCTTCGTCCCACATACCCAGTCCTCCCACCTTGACGGTCCTTTCATTTACTTTCTTTCAACCGTCAACGTGGACCGTCTCGAACCAGAGTTCAGGATATCACCCCTCGCACGCGCTATACCACCCCCGCCTTCTACCTGTGATGTCGTCATTCTTCGACCTCTACGCGATCCATCTACCCCCCAAGACACTCCTCAAGCTAGACTTGCCTTTGTTGAAAATACTTGGAAGGTTTTAGGAGCTGCATATCAAGACGGTGCCCATGTCCGCCTCACCTATAACCAAGACGGCCAAATCTTACCCAACGGCGATGGTCCTCCTGTCATCGAATATTTTCGTTGTGCTGGTTGGGAGTGGTTCCCTGTTCGTCCCCTTATATTTTCTCGATCTGTACCTTTTGACATTTTTTCATTTAGGACGACCAAGATCAGGACGCACATCTCGTCTGCGCTGACGGTGCTATCCTCCATATTCCTGAACGCGGCCATGCCGTCTGTTCTGTAGATCCCTTTCCTCATGGATTTTCCGTCTATGGCTCAGACAAATAGGATTACTTTTCTGTACCAATTATTTCAAACGTAGACTTGCTGGTAACATATTAATATGCATGAAAATAATTCATCGGGGCTGAACAGCAAGTACAACCTTCAAAATACCTCTTCCTCCTCTGCCCTCCAATTCTTTGCCACATCCCAATACCCCTTCATCCGTTCACCCAGCACCTCCCTAGCCTCCCGGTCCGTCGGGCACGTCCGTGCCTTGAAGCCCGCAAACGCACGCTCGCGCAGCGCGCCCTCCCAAATGAGGGAGCATTTATTGTCTTCGAGCGATTTCGGCGTATCTGCAGTGGTCGCATGTCCTTCGCCAGTACCTCCCATCTCTGCATCTTTAGATCCCGAAGCTTTCGGTCCCTCCTCACCCTCAGCGTCCGAATCCGGGTCCTCCAATTCCACATCCTCTGCACCCGCCCTCGGTCTGGCTGCTTCCGTCCACACAATCCGGAGCATCATCAGCCTCTTGTAGTTCCTCACAAACTTCGCCGCGCCTTCCACGTACACAAGGCTGAACCCTGGGTTCAAAATACACACCCCAGTCAAATTGAGCTGGTCCGCATTCTTCCTGACTTTGAACTGGTGCGACGGGTCCGAGAGGGTCAGGATCTTGAACACCGCCCCAAAGATGCCCTTGCGATCTTCATCGGCTTTCTTGGCTGCGAGCTTTTCGCGCCGCTGCTCGTCGGTGAGTTTGCGTTCAGAGTTCATCTTCTCGTGTGTATGGCGGCGCATAGCGACTTCCCGCCGCACCCGAGCTTCGACGCGCGTCGGGTCTTGGATGGCGTCAGAGGTGAGAACTTTCATTAGGTTCGCCAGTCGCACTACAAACATAGGTCAGCCCATGTTTCTTGATCCATAAAGTCAAATAAAGGCAAACCTTTAGGCGCATCCGGTGGCAAAAGACCCATTCGAATACGGTCCCTCTTATCCTGCAACTCCCCTTTCCTCCTCAGCCTCCGCATCTTCTTTTGCTCCTTCTTGGTCAGCATCATCGGCTTCAATTCCACTTTATCCTTCTCGTTGGGGGCCGGAATGGGGATGGGGTGCTGGATGTACCACGAAATAGGAGAATTGGCCGCGGAGGAGCGAATAGTCAGCGCAGAAATGGCGGGAAGGGTATATGTCTGAATATCGGAGTAGGATTTGGTAGGGAGGAGGGCTGCATCCCACCATTCGGAGTCGGGCGGTGGGGGGCGCTGAAAAAGGACGATTTAATTATTTTGATAAATTTGGGGCCAATAAACAAACCGACCTTGATAGTCTTCTCGATCCCCAAATCCCCATCCAACCCTGCCTTCCGTGCGCTCTCCGCAATCCTTTGCTTCAGCGCTTCCAGCTGGATGTCCTGCCTCATCTGGTTACCCAAGGCCACATATTTTCCCTTGGGCACAAAGTGGAACTTTCGGCCAGACCTCTCCCTTGGCGCCCCTTCAAACGCCCCCGTCTCCTTCCCTCCTGCTGTACCCGCCCCCGAGGTGTAAGGATTCGCTGCTGGGCTGGGTGCAATACTAGGCATCGAGACAGCGGGCGACGGCGAGGGCTGATTCCGCGTGTTTGCCTTGATCGAAGCGAACTTGGGCTGCATAGGCTTATACCTATCCTTCTTGGACTGTGGGAGCGTGGGGGTGTTGTCGAGCAAGAGCGGGTGTGCAGCCATCTTCAGTCCGGCACCTTGTTGGACCTGCTGCTGCTCGACGGGGGTGTGCGCAGTTGATTTGGAGTTGTTGCGTTTGGAGGCGGGGAGAGACTGTTTAGAAATAACATTTATTTCCAGTTAGAATGAAGAGCAAGAGACACACACCATGTACGGGTTATCCTTAATCGCGAGCTTGCTTTGCGCATCGGCTACTCTCCTTTTCGCCTCTGCAACCCTGCGTACCAGGTCGTCAGAGATAGCAGGGGTGCCCGCCGCAGAGCCAGAAGCTGGTGTCGCAGGTGTCGGCCCGCTGGAGACGCTGGGCGATGGAGTGGCTGCATACACGACTTTGGAAGGCAGGGATGCTGCAACCAAAGGGACTTTCGGAACCGGCGCTGCGAGCCGGGGTGCAGTAGATGTAGCAGACGCATTGGCGATTGACGGATTCTTTTTCATCATAGCTGCGTGTTTCGCCGCAATTTCAGCACGTTTTTGTGCGATGAGCTCGACTGGAGTCAGCTGGATCATCCAGAACGGTGTCAGTTCAATAGCTAGTCCCCAGAAAGACACAAAGGCACGTACCCCGCCAGCTGGAGCGCCATTCGCCTTCGGTGCATTGTTCTGGTGTAATAAAAGGTTGGAGAAACGAGTCAGGGACGGGTGGTTGAGATGGCATTCACCTTTCAAGAACAGAGAAGTTGGGATACTCACATCGCTAGAAAGCAAGGAAAGGTTAAAAAGTCAGTCACCACCCGGTATCAAAGGGGACCCGCTGACCTTTTGAGTTTCTTGTTGCTGGCTGCATCGGCTGCGCCGCCCTCGAACGCTCGTTTCCTGTCGCTGCTCATAGTCGTGGTGGTGGGTGGAGGCCAAGGAGGAGGAGCCCGTGACACCTTCATCACGGCCGCGTCTTACCTAATCGTCATGTTTTCTCTCTCCTCCCTCTCCCGGCGTGTGCTGGGCGCCTCCCACCCACAGGTCACCACCGCCCTCTCCCCCTTGTCCCTCTTCACCCGCGGTCGCGCCCAACTCGCGCCAAAGCAAGTCAAGCACCTCAAGCGCCACAAAGGCCGCATACCCATCCCTGTGGGCGGGTCTACCAAAGGCACGACGCTCGCTTATGGCGACTGGGGCATCAGAATCAAGGGAAATGGCGCTCGTCTGAGCGCGAAACAGCTGACAACTGCCCAGGAGGTGATACTGAAGAAACTGAAGATCATTAAAGGGTCACAGGTATATTTGAGGGTGTTCCCCGATATACCTGTCTGTATCAAGGTCTGTGTTCGGTTTACTCTGTGCTCTTTTGTATGCTTACTTGGTGCGTTAGGGAAACGAGACACGTATGGGTAAAGGGAAAGGAACCTTTGAATTTTGGGCTACCCGGTTCGTGTCCCATTCAGTTCCATCGCACCGTCCTCTGACATTACGCAGTGTGCCAACAGGCCGGGTTATCTTCGAAATAGGTGGCGTCCCCATCCGTGAAGAGCTCGCTCGCGACGGTACGACTTTTCTCTCCTAACCTCCTTAATAACACTCCAAGCCAACGCCTCCCTAACCAGTCCTTCGCTTGGCCGCCGCAAAGCTCCCCACCAAAATGGAATTTATTAATCGAGCTTCTCCCCCACGTCTCGGGAACCTCCTCATCACACCTCCAAAACCCGTACACGAAGCCGCAGCCGCCATCGACGCCTCCACTCTTGATATCCCAGATCAAGCTGCCACCACACCTTCCCCTCTATAATTTGTATATGAATCCAATATCTTAGAATGTAAGTCCGCCTTTTGCGTTGCAACACCTTTACTTATAGAATTACAGGCCTATGTTCATACACTACCCTCGATAGCTTGGGTTGTGGAATAAAATAAATTCAATCCTTAGACGGCCTGCGCGGAATCGATCATCACTGCAACAAACTCTGAGCTGTCTTGCATATCTGAACAGTTCAACCTCCAATTCTTGATCACAAAACGGCCATCTACAATTAGAGGTGTGGTAGAGCTTAGGTGTGGCTGTATCGGCAGTAAGTGAGTGGGGTCAAAAAGGTGCGGTCCGTTAACTCGTGGTCACGATCCTAGTCCTTGTTACAGGACACGCTAAGTCAGTCAAAGTGAACATGTTGGAACCTCGGTCGAAGCGACTCAGCGGTCTGTATGCAGGCTGGCAACTGACCGGGAGGCTTCTGATGAAATAAGGATTCGACCTAACCTGTTTGTTTCTCTCCAGAAAAATTGGGCGCTCGTGTATATGTAGACTGAAGGTCGCTCATTGGTTGTCAATTGACCTGGCGTGCCATTTCTCACTAAATGTTTGTAGCAAATTCTTGAAAGTCTGGTTTCGAGTCCTTAAGAGGCCGGCCCGTTCGTAAGTTTGTCGGCGCCGAAATTTACATAAGCATACTGACTTCAACACTGTCTTCGACACCGTTCACGACGACGAAATGGTGGTTGCACAGACCAACGTCGTTACCGATGGTGCCACCAAGTTATCGAAAGTAGAGGTCAATGGAAAGTCTGCAAAGTCCAAAAATCAGCTACGCCGGCTGAAACAAAAGCAGAAGAAGCTTGTTGTAAGCCTCGTTTCCCCATGCTCGTCTTACCTCCAAGACCGAGTGATTTTATGTGTATTTCTTACAGGAACAAAGCAAACCTTCAACAAATGGGTCTATGCAAGATGAAGAGAGCGATGTTAAGCCATCTATTGTTGAGTACGTGTCTGAGCAGTTGGATCTCAACGACGCTGGCCTTGAAGCGTTTTCCGAGGTTTTTGCTCGATTCCAACTTCCACCTGAGGAATCTTCAGTGCGTGTAGCTTCTTGTTCGACGCCTTGTACTCACTGACGAATACCTTGTAGCAGGGTCGAACATCTGAATCCAACAGCAAAGGCGAAATTATCTATTCTGACGACGATATGGCCTCGGAAGGCGATTCGGACACAGAGGCGAAACCACTGTCAAAGAAAAAGGCGCGAAAGATGGCGCGTTTGACGGTGGCGGAACTCAAACAACTTGTAAAGAAGCCCGAAGTCGTTGAGTGGACAGATGTTACCGCTGCGGATCCTCGGCTGCTCCTGCACCTCAAATCCTATCGCAACACCGTTCCCATACCCATTCACTGGAGCGCAAAGCGTGATTATTTACAGGGAAAGAGAGGTATCGAGAAACCGCCTTTCCAGCTGCCAGCGTATATTGCGGACACTGGTATCGCTACGATGCGTGACGCAGTCAAGGAGAAAGAGGCGAACATGAGTCTGAAGGCGAAGACGAGGGAGCGTGTGCAGCCAAAGATGGGTAAAGTGGACATCGACTATCAGAAGCTACATGACGCCTTTTTCAAGTTCCAGACGAAGCCACCCGTCACTGGGTTCGGAGAGATGTATGTTGTTTCCCCCTCTTTTATGCTGTCCTTTTTCTGACGGCTAGCAGGTATTATGAAGGGAAAGAGTTTGAAACTTCGTTGAAAGAGAAAAGGCCAGGAGATCTTTCACCGGAACTCGTTGAAGCTCTCTCGATTCCTCCTCTAGCTCCACCCCCATGGCTCATCAGCATGCAGCGATTTGGGCCTCCACCCAGCTATCCAACATTGCGGATTCCTGGTCTCAATGCACCCATTCCTGAAGGGTTGGTTTATTTCTGGAACACTTGCCTGTCATCTTTCTAACCGTTTTCCCAACTTTAGAGCTCAGTGGGGCTTCCACCCTGGTGGATGGGGAAAACCTCCTCTGGACGAATACAACCGTCCATTGTACGGTGATGTTTTCGGTGTACTGCCAAAAGCCGGAGATTCAGGGGTGGGTTCTTGTATTTTCTTTACACTGTAGACCTTGGCTAATTTTGAATGAAAGGTTGGCGAACCCATTGATAAAGACCTCTGGGGCGAACTGGAACCAGAAGAAGGTTCGTTGCGTTTTTCTCTTCCATTATCTTCACTCAAACTTTGTCACCAACAGAAGAGGAGGAGGAGGATGAATCCGAGGAAGAGTCTGAAGAAGAGGAGTCCACAGAACCCGCCCCAGCCGACGGTTTACAGACACCGTCAGGCCTAGAGACGCCATCGGGTATGACGAGTGTGGTCTCGACTGTTGCTGGTGGGTTGGAGACGCCGGATTTCCTGGAGCTGAGGAAGGGCAGGTCGGTGTCGGAGGCAATGGAACCCTCGGGCCCTCGATCGTTGTACCAGGTTGTGCCGGAGAAGCAGACTTCAGTGCGTGGCCTGATGGGAAGCGAGCGGGGATACGACGTCAGTGCTGTCGCTGGTGCTCCTATCCCTGTTCTGGGAGACGAGCGAGGGACAAAGGTGTGACATTTGTTTGCTTGTCTATGTCTATGTTTTATTGACTTTTTAATCATCCTACAGCGGAAAGCGAACGGAGTGGACATTTCCTTGGATGCTGGCGAGCTCGAGGGTCTCTCAGAAGAGGAATTGCGTCGCAAATATGATGCTCATGCACGGGGAAATGCAGGCGTTCCTGGAAGCACCCGAGGCGAGGATTTCTCGGAAATGGTGGCGAAGGAGATGGCCAAAAAGAAACAGAAGATGGATAGAGAGAAAGACAACAGGAAGAGCGGGAAGGAGTTCAAGTTTTAGGTGTTTCTCGTATGTGTTGTCCCAAAATCTTGCAACACCCAAGAATGTTTCTTCTTTTCCTTCTTACTTAGTCCATGTTCTTTTCCTTTGTTTTTGTAGTGAGTTCAGCTAATAACTTTTGCTCTATCGTGTACTAAAGTCTCTGTCGAGAAAGTTATATTCCAAAAATAATAAGTGTTTAGCGTGACATTGATCGTTGTGTCTGTCTGATTATATTCTCTATTTCCTGAGCATTGTCCTGTGCAGATCTACACTTGATTTATGGGACTATTTGACTTCAGTTCTTCTGGTATTTCCCTGCAAAGACGTCATTGACAACGGCGCTTGCCAATTTATGGACTTCTTCAACTGAACCCGAGCTGTCTATCTGGATTTTCTTTTGTCAGAGGTCTGGCTTGAAGGGAGGACATGCTCATACCTCGGCTACTTTGCCTTGGGTGGCATAATGGTCGATCACTGGCATTGTGGTGGACTTGTAGGTGACTGAAGTCAATTTCAGAAACTGCATACTTGCCATGGGGGGCTTAATATACGTACGGAAACGTTTCTTGATGCTCTCGACGTTGTCGTCCTCGCGTCCACTTGTCTTTCCACGTTCTAACAAACGGCCGAGCATGACTTCTTCCGTCGTGGAGAAATAGATCACGACGGATGATAAGCAGACCTGTACACGATTTGAGTTCTAGGTCAGAAAATAAGAGGCAGAGGTCTACCGTTTCGTCAAACTTGAGAGCCTGGTCCATCTTGCGAGGAAAGCCGTCAATCAAGAAGCGACCTTTTCCATCGGTCCATCCTTCGCCCGTCTTTTCTTTGAGGGCAGCAGTCATCGCGTTCTCCAAGAGTTTAATGGTGACTTCCATCGGGACGATGGTCCCTTCGCGAATACATGTCCGAATCAACTCCCCAAACTGCGATCCTTCGCGGTTCTGTTCGGCACGCAAGAGGTCGCCGGCTGGAGTGATTCATCAGCGATATCGATCTAGAGTTGGTGTAGAGATGAGCGCGAACCTGACAGGTGACAAAAGCCAAACTCTTCTACGAGCTTTGCACATTGCGTGCCTTTGCCTGGAGATCGCAGATGGAATGAAAATGGGTTAGGCACTAAAGTAAAAAAACCAAGGTGCGTACCTGCACCAGGTCCACCGAGGACATATATAACGGTTATCTTCTTGGAGTCGAAAACGGGGATCGGGGCCATTTAGCTCGTCCGTTCTTTGTGGCGAGGAGGTACGAGAGGATGGTCTGCTTGTCGGGGCTGGAGCGAGGCGGGGTGGGTCTGTTCCCTGTGCTTGAGGACTAGAAAAAAGGCGGCAAAAGAGGAGAGGGAGAGTCCAAGGAGGAGCCACGGATTCGGTCCTTGCCTTGGTCGCATTAAACAGAGCTATAAATGGACTCCGCCCTCCTCTTCAATCCCACATGGACCTCGAGTTTGCACATCCGACGGAAATTTATTCTCTGCGTCCATGTCGCTCCTCTGACGCTGCTGATTTAGTTGCCATTGGTGGGGACTATTCTGTTGAAATTATCCAAGTTGTACGTGCCTCAACTTTCACCCGACCTGCAACTCACTCCCGAGCCTACAGACTGCCACAGACTGCCGTCTTCTCGCGACATTTCACATAGGAGCGCGTATAACTGCTCTTGCATGGTCGTCGCGTACCACATCGCCGTCGTCCAACGACCTATGGGTTATAGAGTAAGTCGTCCGGCCCACCCTCGTTGGTTCGATCGTTCTGCTCATTCAACAAAGGCTCGTCGCTGCCGGTGCAGACTTTGGCCTCCACCTGCTCACGAAATCATCAATAGAGTCGGAGCACGTCTTTCCTTTTGGTGGTGGTCTCAGCGGCCATCATGGCAAGGTAAATGACATGGTGTTCTGTGGCGGGTGGGACGAGGACTCGGCGCGCTATGTCGCGACCGTGTCAGGTTAGTCCACTCACAGATATACCACGTTCACCTTGTGCTAACCCTTGACTGTTGTAGATGACAAAATGCTCATGGTCTGGGATCTCCACCCAACCGTCGACATTCCTTCCACCCCCCCGTCACCCACTGGCTCACCGGACCTGGGCATGTCTCCTCTACCCTCCTCAAGGGCCCAACCGACGGCATACGTGATACCCTTCCCACATCCACTGACATCCATTCGTTCTCATCCAGGGACGAGCAAGGAATTCCTAGTATCAGATTGCCGCGGGTCCGTGTTTTTGACAGACTGGCGTTCGGATCCGGAGGATGGCGACGACGGTGTCCTGCGCCATTCAAGTCTTGTTGAGCTCATCGAACCCACTGCGTTATCGAAGTCGTGTATGGGTGCAATAAAGCAGTGGTCGGCGTCAGTGGACTGGAGAACTGATTCCATAGAGGTGTAGGTTTTCCTTCATTATTTATAGTCCTTCCCTGATGGCTCATGTCTTGTGGATGCACAGAGTTGGTGGTGTTTATGGTCATAAATTTGCCATATGGGACATCTCGGACCTCAGAGGAGGCTCCCCAAAATTTACTGGTAACACTTTCGTAGAAGGAGGCCAACTATTCCGGTATGTTTAGTTCTTCGTCACAAGACGACTGACCTCATCTTTCGACTCCCATGTAGATGGTGTCCCACTCATACAGACTATTTTGCGATATCTGCAGCATCTCCCAGCAAAGGCGCCGTCTTGCATCTTCACAACAAAGGTTATGTCCAGGCCCAACCCACAGTATTTACTCTCCGTCCGAAACCACATTTCATCCGTGACTTTGACTTTATGGCGTTGAGTGGGATCCCCCGCATTGCAGCAGCTGTCGGGCGAACCGCTGTTATCTTCCCTATTGGCGAGGATTCATAGTATAATAAATATAGTGCATTGGAACCTTTACAGGACAGTAGACTTCTATATAGTCAAGTACAAAATTACAAGGTCAAGGTCGTCACAAAGCAAATTACACCATCAAGAGTAGACATACAACAAGAGAAAGAAAGGAAGCGAGTCGGAGGTTTCAATGACCGTACGTGGGGTGCATGGCATGTTGGTAATGCATTTGACTCATACCATGATGTGGGTTTGGGAGCGAATGTTGTTGGTGTTCGCTCTGATGGTGTGTGTGCTCCATGTACTGTGGCATCGGCCTTGCAACAGTATTACTGGGAATCATGCCAGGCAGACCGTTGGGGTCGACATTTTCCCCGAATCCGAGTTCGATGAACATATTCTTCCAGTAATGTGCATCAAGTTCCGATGCGTGTTGAGGCACACCCGGAGCATAGCCACCAGCGGAATAAATCGTGCCATTGTTAGCGGCTTGTCCAATTGAATTCCTTCCCTGAACATCGATTTGATAATCATGTTCGGGAGGACTCGAGTGAGGATGCGCGGGAAGGTGAGGCGATGCGGGGAAATGGAAAGATTGTTGAGGTTCCTGCATTCTGGGAGCTGGGTGGGCATACACCTGAGCCGTTGGACTTTGGACTGTCCCGTGAGCGGGTTGCGGACCTGTTGTGGAAAAAAAGTCAGCGGAATGAAAAGCATAACGGAATGACGCCAGTAATAGAACGGTGTTTTACCTTGAAGTCGGGGATCAATCGGCATATTGGTGCTGTCAGACCGCTCTCGTTCGCCGCGCCGGGCTTTAAAAATGTCATTGGCAACTAAGCTGCGAAGGAATCGGGCGTGGTATGACGCAGAAATAGATACCGGTGAATGAGAGGAAGAAGAAGCTTCCTGATATGAATCGGCAGTCTTGGAAATGAGAGTGTGGATTTCATTAGCGGTTTCGGGGCTCAGGTGGTGGCCAGTACTGGAAATTCGCAGGAGCTATAAGGCAAAGGTTATTATTGGGAATTCCGTGTGAATGGGAATCGTCCAACCTTGAGTAGGAAGACCGCCGAGTAAGCTGTCATGACTGTAATCGAGTCCTGCCCGTATCGCTGTAGCTCGTGTTTAGAGTCTGCAAACCTCTGAATGATAATTATACTCACCAGTACATGAATGTCATGGAAGTCTTGAGAAACAATGCGTAAAGAGTCCAAGGCGCTTGTGCAGCATGTCGAAAGGGCCAGAAGGCTCGGAGGATGGCGACTACCCTGTAGACCGGTCAGTTCCGTGGTGATCGTACGAGTCGCCAAAACAGGACGTACGGGTACCATGGAGGGCTGGAGCCCAAAGCTGTTCAAGAAGAGCCGGACATACAAACGGAAAAAGGTAAGGAACGATAGGTGGAATTTTTCCCCTCCGGCTAAAAAATGTCAACGTTGATGGACAGAAAAATATGTGTATCAAATCTACCTTTTTCCATTTCCTGTCTCCAAGTGTCGTCCCATTGGGTAAGACGGGCATTGCAGTTGGACAAAACGACCTCGTAGTTGATGTCTGAATTGCTGTTTGTTAACGAACCTTTTGAAGAATTGAATATATCTGTCGTCTCCGCCTAACGGAAACACGGGTTTTAGGGATGCAAAGATAGACGCTGAGAAAAATGCTTACAGCAATCCGACGGAGCGATACAAACGCAGCGATAACGGCGTCCTCGGGACGTACTGAAGGACCGCCTGCTTTGTGCCACGTCATGCAATTTCTGACAAGATCATCTTCGGGAAGCATCCAGTTCCTGCCTGTCTGCATGCTTAAACTGCGATCATGCACGAAGAGAACTAGGTAAGTGCGTTCCCGGTTGCGCCTTTCTAATTTCTGAAATTCCGTCTCGGTAGGAGAAGGGTTTGGCACATAACGGTTGAGACCCAATTCCACTGCCATACGGCAGGCCTATCGGTAAAAAAAGGATGTGAGAAAATGAAACTCGAGGTGGGAGAGAAATTGCCCACATAGCCAATAAATGTCCAGGTCCTCTGAGGAATGGGGATGAATTGAGCGTTTGGTCAAAATTTTTTTTTAATTAGATGGACTGACGCTATCATCCGGATCTTTCCAATAAGTCAAACAGGCAAAGGCCTGCACGACCTCGACGCGTTTCCACGACTCGGCGAAAGCGCGGACGGCAAATTCGTTGGCAAGTTTTTGACATTCCTTGAACTTTTCAGCCTTGAAGAATTTGCATCCAGCCATTATTAGAGTGGTGAACAAGAAAGGGCATTTAGAGCGGACGTATGAGACGGTGTGGAGGGCAGGATCGAAGAGATTGACAAAAGGGTTGAGACGCAAGAAAATAGCATCGAATAGCATCTTTGCATCAGCGTCAGTGATAATGCCGGCTGCGACGGGATCACTGAGACCAGCTGGTGCAGGGGAGATATTTTGGGGTGGGGTGAAAGAGTTGCTTCGCTGAGGCGCGGTAGTCGGAGGATCTTCCGGGTTAAGGATGGTCCTGAAGAAGGAATTTCGCTGGTTCTCTAGGCGGATGAGCTTTGCAGGGAAGAAGGCCTCGTCGCTCCTGTCAGGATCCTCGTCGTCGTCGTCCATGTCCATGGTTCTTGAGCCATTACTTGAGGCAGCGTAAGAGTCCTGATAAGAGTGGAGGTTTGGTGGAGGGAGTTCGTTCTTTGGAAAGTGGGAGGATGAGGGGCCATACGATGGATCGGATGAATGGAGAGTCGAGTATGAACCGTCCTGGTTGGCTGAGCGGGGGTCGTCTGCGTGATAAGGAGATGTGGCGTCTGAGGATTGGGACTTCATTTTGGCGGAATTGAGGCCTTTCTCGAGACGACGAAGCATCTTGGAGGCCTCGGATAGCCTAAGAAATATATTTTGTGAGCAAATCTGGGAGGGGATCTGAATAATAGAGGACTACTTGGAGCCGGGTTTTCTACCGCGCCGGTGTTTTTCAAAGACACATCTGAGAATGAAGGAGAGATGAGGGGATGAAAAAATGGAGCAGAGGATGGGCTGAACTCGACATTGGCGCGACGACAGCGTTGACACTGCTTCTGGCCGTCCTCTGCGCCGACGCATTTCATCTAGGGGTGATCAGCGGGGTCTGGTGCCAGGGTCAAGGGACACAAAAGAACCTTGGCGGTGCGACAGACGGTACAGGCACGAGCGCCGCGGACGACGGGGGTCTTTGAGCTGGTGGGAGACGACGATGAGAAGGGGGAAATGGGAGGAGAGGGATGCATACCCTGACTTGGAGTCGTTGAGCGAATCCATTTGTGGATCCATGTTGTAGACCGGCGATTGGTGACGGTGATCAAAGAAAGAGGAGGCAAGTCGCCGGCGGGTGAGTGCAGGAGACTAGGAGTCGCCGGCTACAAAAGGGTCGCCACTAGTACTGACAGTGAAAGGCGCAATGGTGGTGGTGGTGGTGGTACGGCGTCTTGTTTCTAATCACTCGTTCCTCTGCCTCGGCCATGCCCGACTCGCCTCTGACCCACTATACTCCTCCATCGGTGTATTTGTTCTGAACACCGGAAACACCGGACATCACGTGCGTGTTACATACCAGTTCGCTGTCACTGCTAACTCACTCTCTCAGCAACACTATGGGCCGAATCATCATCAAAGGAGGTAAGCGTCGTCCCGCTTGTTTATGCGCTCACTCACTGACGGCTCTTCTCAGGTGTCTGGAAGGTCCGTTTATCTTGTCTCCTTTCTTGTTTTCTCCGCTTATTTCGCCTCAGAACACGGAGGACGAGGTGCTCAAGGCCGCCATTGCAAAGTACGGCAAGAACCAATGGTACGCGCTCTCTTCCTGCTCTGCCCCGTCTCTACTCATGCCAACTCGTGTAGGGCCCGTATATCCTCTCTCCTCGTTCGCAAAACACCAAAACAATGCAAGGCCCGGTGGTACGAGTGGTTGGATCCCTCCATCAAAAAGACCGAATGGTCCAAGGTATGTTCTCCCCGTTTCATTTTATACTACCTGATGTCCATACCCATCTCAGACGGAAGACGAGAAACTCCTTCACCTGGCAAAGCTCATGCCAACCCAATGGCGAACCATTGCTCCCATTGTCGGACGAACAGCAACCCAATGCCTGGAACGCTACCAAAAGCTGCTCGACGAAGCTGAAGCAAAGGAGAATGAAGACTTGGGTCTCGCTGGTCCTTCCGGCGACAGTGGTCCAAGTGCCGATGACATACGAAGGCTTCGTCCAGGAGAAATCGACCCTGACCCAGAAACTAAACCCGCCAGGCCTGATCCCATAGACATGGACGAAGACGGTGTGTTCGTCTCTCCCTATCTCTCCCTGCTTTGCTTATACAGATTTGCAGAAAAGGAAATGTTGTCGGAAGCCCGAGCCAGATTGGCCAATACGCAGGGCAAAAAAGCCAAACGCAAAGCTCGTGAACGTCAACTCGAAGAGGCTCGTAGATTGGCTGTGTTGCAAAAGAAGAGAGAGCTCAAAGCCGCTGGCATAATGTACGTCCCTTGTGCTATTCGTTGACCAAACAACACTGACAAGTAAAACCAGCATGCGTCATAAATCCAAGAAGAAGGGTATGGATGTATGTATTCTTTTTTCTCTCCATTACTTTCATCTCACAATTTGTGCAGTACAACGCAGATATTCCATTCGAGAAAAAGGCAGCCGCTGGGTTCTACGACACGTCCGAAGAACAAGCCCGTGTTGCTGCCGCCCCTGTTGGTCAGACGCTTCGGAGGCTAGAAAACAAACGGAAACCAGAAGAAGAGGAAGCCGAGAGGAAGAAACGCCAGCGTAAAAATGCTGCTGGAAAAGAGGGAGAGGGTGCTGGGCACCAAACAAAATTCATCGCCGCCCGTGACGCCCAAATCCAAAAGCTCAAGGAAGCCGAGTCTATCGGCAGACGACGAAAGCTGGACCTCCCTTCTGCTCAGGTCGGCGAAGCCGAGCTGGAGGACATCGTCAAAATTGGTCAAGCGGGCGAAAACGCAAAGGCACTCGTCGGCGGTGGTAGTGATGCAAGCGGAAGATTGCTGAGTGACTATGAGGGGTTGGAAGCTGCTCGAATGGCAAGAACACCGAGGACTGCACCACAACGTGAGTTGGCTTCATTCTCTGTGCAAATGCATGCCTCTGATTACTATCATCCCAGAGGACAATGTGATGATGGAAGCACGCAACTTACGAAACATGACCATCGCACAGACTCCATTACTCGGCGATGAAAACACCCCTCTCCACGTTGGCCCTGGAGGTGGCTCTGGGTTCGAAGGCGCTACTCCCCGCCATCAGGTGGCATTCACCCCCAACCCTCTGGCAACTCCGGTGCGGGAAGGGTCGCTCGACGTATCTGCCACTCCTGGGGTTGCCTCGGCGACTCCTTTCCGAACCCCACTACGCGACAATCTTTCCATAAACCCTGACGGGTACTCGTTTTCAGGCGATACACCGCGCGACCAGGGACTGCGCTTGAACTCTGCGAAGCGTGCTCTCAAAGCCGGCTTCATGAGCCTGCCCAAGCCTGAAAACAACTTTGAACTCCTTGTGCCTGACGATGAAGATGCCGATGCCGACGATGCCCAGGGCTCAAGATTTTTGGAAGATGCCGCGGATAGGGACGCGGAGATCAAGCGCTTGCAGGAAGAAGAGGAACGAAAGGCATTGGCCAGACGATCCCAGGCCGTTCAGTTAGGACTACCACGACCGAGTAATGTGGACATCTCCCGTATCTTGCAAAGCCTCACCATAGACGACGACAATTCGCGGGACGTGGAACTTGCAGCAGCCCAGCAGCTCGTCAATACTGAGCTCGCTAACCTCTTGCTTCATGATTCAATCACTTATCCACTGCCCGGAACGACAAGAGCAGGTGCATCACAGTCTGCCTATGTTCCACCTGATGACGATGCGCTGGAGACTGCTAAAGCCGCCATCCACCAGGAGCTGTCAACAATGGTCGGCTTTCCGTCTGCCAGCCCTGCTCAACTCCGTGATGGTTTACTGAAGTTGTCCCAAGCTGAAGCAAACATTTCTTGGGCCTCGTTGCGCATTGGCCTTGCGTATGATTCATCGTCGAAGTCGTGGGTCAACCCGTCCACCCTTAGCTCTGAGGAGCGTGTTGCAGGGTATTCATCGCTACTAACGGATTGTCGTGACCTCATGACAAAGGAAGCGAGTAAGGCAGGTAAAACAGAGAAGAAACTCGGCGTCACACTTGGGGGGTATCAACAACGTGCACAGGCAATAACGAAGCGCATCTCTTCTACCTTTGAAGAGATGCAGAAGACCAAAATCGACTACAACAGCTTTTCCCGACTGGGAGGAAACGAAAGCGCTGTTGGTCCGCGACGTGTTTCGTCTCTTCGTGAAGAGGTTGAGAAGTTGGAGCAGAGGGAGAGGATGCTGCAGCTGCGTTATTCTGAGCTGTCTGTGGAGAAACAGGAGTCCGAGACACGCGTAGCCCATCTAGAGGAAAAGTTGATGGCTGATGCTGAAGCCTATAATGAAGCTCAGCTGGCAGCAATGGAGGACTGACCGCGAAATTGTTGATATCTACATTCTCTCTATCATTGTGGTAGAATGAAACGCAAGTGCAAGTGGTATCGATTCTCTCTAGAGTCTATACACATGTGTGATTAATGTAATGAATTGAAATATTGCTGTTGTGGTTTGGTCAGAAACAATAGCTGTAAGAAGGCGTAGCTTACCTGCTCCAGCCGGTCAACTGCAGCCTTGAATTTGGAGACTTCAGGACGACAGAGGAGAGGAAGGTCCTTATTTTTCCTGCCAGATGTACAATCATTTAGATGAAATGCAAGTTGAATAGAAGAAATGCTTACTTGTAACATTTTGCAACGGCGGCGGCATTGGCTTCAACCTCAGGAAACTCGGGAGACCTCTTATTCGATTGATGCCTTTCAATTTTGGCTCTAATTTCCTCCAGGTCACCAAGTAAAGCAGCTGTATTTCTAATGTTGCCTGTCGTGCTCCCACCGTCGTCCGAAACTTCACCAGCCATGGAGGTCTCCCGGTCCAAGTTCTCTTTCTCGAGGGCGGATTCAATCTCTTTCTGAACATTATGCTCATCCCTCTTCAAGTGCTCCAGCTCGTCCCTAATTCGAGCTCGAATATGCGCGTCCAATATAGATTGTCGTTCCGGAGTCGTCTCGGGTGTCTCCAGACGGTCAGACAGTTGGTTCACGACATCTGGCGAGAACTAAACATGTTTATGAAGAATGATGAGAAATACTAGAAGATAGCTCACAGAAATGGGTGTTTCGTTCTGGAAAATCTTTTCTCCAGGGGAATTAGATGTTGACTGGCTGGCTCCCATTCGAAATGCGAGTGAAGGACACAATGTCGAGCTTCAAACGGTCCGACGGAGAGTCAACATGATGATTAGGTAATATATTGTACTTGCAAAAAACCAATCGAGGAGAATCAACGCGCACATTTTTATTTCATCCACGGACACGATATATTGACGTAGTTGTTATCGTGTGCTTAGAGGACTGCAACTTCTCGCGAGCGATGTCTTATTACATAGGCTGTACAATTACTCAGAAGGAATGTGGGGTTGGTATAAAGAGGAACCTCGGTGGTTGTACGTCCATTTATAACACTTCCACAGTGAGCATGAAGCCCGCTATGGCAGCGACAATGGTCAAGAAGTGAGTGGCAATGTTGCCTGCACCATTGGTGTTGGTGTTGGTGTTGGAGGGTTTACTAGGACTTGACGAGCTCCCAGAGGAGGGAGGAAGAAGCGTGGAAGTCACCACAGCAGAGGTTGGAGAGACAGAAACCGTCGAGGTGCCTTGTTCGACATCGATATAGTTGGCCTTAAGTTAGAAAGGGGTAAGCCGCATGAGATATGGCAAGGAATGGATGAAACTTACTGCGACAAGAGGACCCAGGCCACTGTCCTACAAGACAACAGGCACAAGGTTTAACATTCGGTAAATAGGTAGATCACATTTTATGCATGGTCAACGAACCTTGACATAGCCATTGAAATCGAAAGCCGAAACGCCAGTGTTGGGCTGAGAAAATGCTGCAGGCGCCTTGAAGGTGGAAGGTTGCTCATATAAAATCACTACGTAACTAAACTCTTCTTTAGCGCCGAGCCAAAACATCTGAGAAGGAAACGAATACCGATGGACACCACTTCCTGCAGCAGGGAAAGGTCCAGCATACGAGGTGATTGCAGTTGCGGAAGAATTTGTAACCTTTGATCCTGCGGTCGTGCCATAAATTATGATGTAACGGAAAGTCCAGACCATAAATCGTGCATACCACTGATGGTGACACCATTCACAAGCCAGTGACGAGTCTGCCCATCGGGCAAATTTTTTCCAACAACATCGGCATCCACCATAACCAATGTATAGGTGCCAGTCAAGGAAACAGAGGTGTTTGCAGGAGTAATAGTGACTGCCGGAGTCGGTCCAACCTCTGAATCACAGGCTTAGCTGGAGACATACAAAATGCGTTTTCAAAGAGAGTACTTGCGTTGTACAGTCAAGAGCTGTCCTGGGGACACATCGCCTACACCTAAATACATACCTAAGTTAGAAGAGGATACTTCATTATAAGGAGTATGGTATATACCTGCAAAGTTCAAGGAGAGGAGTGCAGAAGGGTTGAAGGAGGCGAGCAAGTCAGGGACAATGGCCGACTGCGTGAAATGAGCCTCGATGGCTTTTATATCGATGGAGGTAGCCTGGGCGGCAACAAAGGGCACGAGGACGAGGGACGCAACCACTGAGAGAGAAAGCATCTCTAAGAAAGAGTGTCTGGTGGTGGTGGTAACTGATAGAAAGGGGAATGACTTCTGACAAATTTCATGTCAACGGCACCAACCGCTGACAACTGCCATGCCCAGCGTTGAATTAGATGTTTACGGAGTAGTGTACAATGATCCCAGAAAACTAAGTATATACTAGAGTATAAAATAGATAACAATGAATACAAATGCAATGTCTTCTATGAAGATAACAAAATGGATCACGGTGTGCTAGGCCGAATAGCACTTTGCTCATCTAGGTCAGCTAGTGCAGACGTCTCATCCATGTCCAAAATTTCCGTTGCTAGAGGTGAGGTAGGGATATCTTTCTCGCTTTCAACCGGTCTCTCAGTCCGGCGGCGGCGGCGGCGTTGGTGAGTTGAGGCTGTTGGAGAGGGTGGGGCAACGAACCCATCAGATTGGAGTCGAGCCAACATATCCCTGGCGATGAACGTCGTATCGTTGGAAGGAGATGGGATTTGAACGTCGCTGAGGGGTATATTCAATCGATTTTGAGCTCCAGAACGTCGCCTGCGTGCTTTTCGCGTTATCGTGTCCCCATTTCGAAGGTCAGCTATTAGCCGCTCCAGTGCACCGTCGTCCTCATCAGTAATAGCCTCGAGTTCCTTCTGACCAATAGTTTTGCTCTTTTCCCGAGCCTGCTTTCTCCTTTCCAATGCAAGTTTCTCCTCCGCAACGGTTTGATTCTCGACTTTGCATTTCTAAAGAAAAAGAAGAGAAAGTCACTTATGCGGCATCGTTGTCCAAGTGATTATGGCCTACCTTATACGATGTGATAAACGTTTTGAATATACCATAGAATTCGGAAGAAGACATATTTTTGTCTTCTTCTCCATAGTAGTTAATGGCATCGATATAAGTCGTGTCGGCATTCCTCACATTGTCGACCAAATCTTCTAGTTGTCGATCGGCTTTCTTGTAAAACGTCCACATATGCTTTCCGTAAAGATCATTTTCATCCAATTCTGTGAAATGTTCCACAAGTTCTTGGTGAATACGAGAAAGTCCATCGCGCAGTTCAGATAGGCCTTTTCGAATATCTTGGAGGTTTACTGAATGCAACTGTGAGCAAAGACTAGATGAAAGACATAAATATAATATTTATGTTTACCTCGATATGCTTCAGCTGGGCGTTCCAATTCGTCCAGAAATTCTTCCATCTCTGGGAAGTATTTTCCGACGGTTCTTTCCAAGAAGTGAAGCAAAGTGGTGTTATTGACAGATTTTGTATCCACCAACTGGAACGGCATTGAACTTGATATGATTTTTTTTTAAAATGGCGGCTAACCTTGTTGATACTGCTCACACGGAAGCCAAACGCACCGCCTTTAATGCCAGTTCCGTTCATATAATTACCAATGAGAAGGATTAACTGTAATGACAAGAGTTGAATAATTCACTCCCATTTCAGGATAAAATCTTACAGAGAGCATTTCTTTGAAATGTTTGGCGTCTAGCAGATCGCGTCCAGCCTCCGAGAGCTTCCTGGCACCCTGTGACAGTGTCGAAGGGCTGAATAAATCATAAAAGAAAGAAAGCTTACGTCGTCTAGCAATGTCCATGTCTCATCGAAGGTGACTCTGTATAGCATACCTTCTATTCGAGGGCCGAGTCTATCGATTTTGATCAATTGGACCATGAGCCTATCAGAAGGGTGAAGGCCGGCGAGTTCTTCCGGACCCGCATTTCGATAAACGTTTAGTTTGCCAACCTTAAAGTCTTACATGATGAGAGAATTACAACCAAGAAGAGAGATCATACCTGTTCAGGAGACGGAAGGAGAGGTTTAAGCTCCCTTAAGAACACCTGAGTGCACATTTCGAGATCAAATTGTTGTATCTTGCGCGCAATTTCTTCAGGCTCTAGTTTTCTAATAAGTTGTATGAGGATCTCTGTTTAAAGTGAGCAGGCTTTGTGGCTCCGATATATAGAACAAGCGTACCAACTCGCTTCTTGGTTTGTGGGTCCAAGACGCTACGGAGCTCTGCGCGTTTTTGATTGGCTGGTAAAGACATCGCGCGAGTAAGCAAGACAACTGTATAAACATGTTGTGATATTCACCCATCAAAACGATAACAAGCTGTTTAGCCTTGAAATCTTCCTCCATTTCCATCCAGACACCATCTTTTTGAAGTTTCTGAAGCATTTCCCGTTCTTTGTGCGACTCATCTTCATTCCACAAAGTTTTGCTGACTTGCTGTTGGGGAAGCTTGTCCCACTGCAACTGCTTCATTTTGGTGCTTGGAGTTATTGGCATCTCTTTACGGATGTTTATAAAATTCAAGTTTGATCCAAGAAGAGATGTACGAGCAGAACTACGGGTAGAGCTTGGGTTCGAGAGTATGGACGGAGGTGGTGGTGCCGGCGGAGCAAATGCCCCAGGAGCAAAAGTCGGTAACATTGCCTTCATACCAGGCGGTGGAGGCGGTGGCGGTGGCGGTGGAGGAGGGGGGCCTCCGGAGGACAGCAATCCTTTGAATCCTGGAGGCGGTGGTGGTGGCGGGGGGGGTGGAGGGGGAGGGGGAGGGGTTTCACTAACTGAGGATTCTTCAGGTAGTGTCGATAACGCAGACGATGACTGAGGACTATCGTCATGTAATAACAGTGATTTTCCTCTCGACAAGAAATGCTTGTTGAGTTGTTCAGCCAGTGAACCTGGAGCCGGAACATGGGGGTTATCAATGGAGCCGTCAGAACTGACAGAAGTGAAAACTGTATCTTCCGTCCTATTTGTAAATCCACTGCGTATTGATCTGCCGTATTCACTCTCGTCGTCATTTGCAGGCGATGACGATCGACTCAGATCAGCAGAATCGTTGGAAATGGTATCGTCACCCTTAGGAGCCAACAAGTGGTTGCTTCGGAAACCGTCGCCACCCAGTGGAGGCCGTTCCGTACGACGAGGAGACCCGCGAATACTGCGAGAACTCGATATGGAGCCAATTTGAGGAGAATACTAACATACAGAAAAATGGGTAAACCCAAAAATGAGATTGATCATAAGGACTTACCAATTTAACACCAGCTACTAACTGTTGCTGTACTTGTTCTCTGGCGTCTGCCTCGTCAGCATCCATAAACTGAGAGACTCTTCCATTTTCGTCAACCCCTTTCTCGTTCGAATTCGAGCCGTGGAAAAGCTTCTTGCCAGCGACCACTCCGGCATGAGGTTTCTTCAAATTAGATTTGCCGGGTGTTGCCTCCATGTCTTCTTCCTCGTCTTCGATGACTGAGTTACCATTAACACCTTTGACCTTGCGTCGATTTGGACCTTCTTTCCCTTCAAGTATACTGATCGTTTTGCGCCGTTGAAAGTTGCGTTCCAAGGTTTCAACAAGAGCTTTGCGGTCCAAGGCACCTCCATCTAGAATAGTGTCAACTCCTTTTCCCACTTCTTTCAACATCCGGAAGAGCTCCATGATTTGAGTCTCGAGTTGATTGATTCTGTCTTCATAGGACGACTTCTGACTTTCTAATTGGCCATGCAACCTGGAAGTCGTTTCTCTCGAAATTGACAACTTATCTTCTAAGCCTGATATCTGGGCTTTCAGTTTGCCGACTAAACCATCTTGACCTTGCGACATTTCCTCCTCCAGTGCCTCCTTTTCCAATTTAAGGCGAACTGCTAACGCTCGGGCCTCTGCCGCTTCATCTTCTGCCGCCTGATAACGATCTGCTTCATTGAATTGTGCAATAATTCTTTCCACGGACTGTCCCATCCGTTGTTCTGCTCCAGCAAGCTTTTTATCCAGGACGACATCCGTGACGATGGAGTCCAGAAGTTGATAGTAATGGACCATAGCTTGGCCTTCTTCACGAATGAGGAGTAAGTGCTGCATCATGGATAGGAAGTAGTTGCCAGCCCTCGTTCCTTGCGTTTTGGAATAGATTGCATTGTAGACATCTTGGGGATTGGTCAAATCGCGAAGGATTTCTTGATCTAAACGGTCGCGTAATTTTCTTTCGTCCTCGGCGAATAAGATTTGGAGTTTCTTGATATGCTTGTCGATGCTGGGAACTCCAAAGCTCGCACAAAGTTCAAGAATTCGCTTGATTCCGGCAGACTCCATTTGTGATCGGTGATGCAAGCGTAGATCAAAGTCATCCACAAAGGCCAGAATGCCATTAATGAGAACGAGATTTGAGAGCTAAAATTTTTTGATAAGAACGGAAAAGGCCATAGAAAACCGAAAAACGCACAGCATATTCATTGAGGGAGCTGTCGACACCACCGGCGCGTTTGACCTCCTCGCTAGCTCCGACGAGACTTCCCATCTTGCCTCTTCCTGAAAGGGTCTGCTCCAAAGACTTAAACCAGTAGTCATAGCATCCTCCTGCTTCGTTGTTCGCCAAGCTAAGGGCTTCAAGTGCCGCCACGACCAAGGGGTGCGCTTCGCCAGCGTTCCAATACGTCAACCCTGAGAGCAATTCGAGAAGGCTTTTACGAGTTGCTAGGTGAGGGGTATTAAGAGACGAGGCAATCTGGGTGACGATAGAGGGATGTGTTAAAGCTTCGTTAGCAGCTGCCTGGGAGCAATGAAGAAGTTATTAAACATCGGGTTAGAGGATAATCACAGCGGCCTAACTGTATTGTTAAATATCTGCCTCAAACATTTCACGACTTCATACTCAAGGTTAGTATCTAAATCACGCCTTCAAATGGGAATATGGAGTTGTCAAGAGTGGCCAGTGTTATCATTACCGAAAAGGCTGACCTTGAAGATCCCTTGCGACTGATATGCTGGAGGGTTTGCGCCAAAACAGAGGTCCCACGAAGTGAGAGAAATTGTTGGAACCACCTAAGACAATTAACATGACTGCTAGAAACCCTATCGCGCTACATACCTTAGTTCTTTACTGCGAAGAGAAACAAGCAAACTTCCGGCTTGTTTGGCTGTTATAGTCTTGTCGAGAAACTTCTTAATATACCATTCCGGAGTTTCGGGAATTATTGCAGCAGCCTGACCGGTTTCACTTTGTCGTCTTGATTGCTCCTCTCTTTGTTTTTCCTCCGTCCATCTAATGTGTTCGTCGTTGTAGACCATATGCCATTTCTGGTCGATGGGGAGGTTAGGCATATCCCCCAAATCTCTGGTGCGCTTGACGTTTTCGAATAAGACTTCAATTTCTTCATCAGTTTCAGGCCTAGGGAAATTGAAAGTTTCGCTATTGTGGTGTCGATTGTAAAATTGGGAAAGATGGGAATGGTGAGAGCCACCTTCAGACGAGGTAAGAGAAGCAGCGTATTTCGAGTTACGGTTGGTGTCGGAACGCGTGGTCGCAGTAGAAATAGGTCGCCTTGCCGTCGCGGTGGGGTAGTTTTGTGGAGAATATTGGCCAAAGTCCATACCTTGACTCCTTGGAGAGGATGATGCCTCACTCCGGCGTATCCGTGCGGTTTGTTGGTGCGGAATGGGTGTCCTACTAGAGGATGATAGGGTATCGAGAGACTCTTCATAAGCCGTTGAAGAGTCGGTCGTAGAAACGGAAGGGCTCGGTGACCCTTGTCCTTGTCGTAAATGTTGATCGTAAGCCTTTTCTCGCTCCTGTCTGCTGCGCTGCATTGTAAACTTGTTAAGCTCGGTGCCCGACACCGTGAGAGCAGGGTTTGTGTTCGGCGCTGATATTCCTTTGATGCCCTGGTTGACGGTGCTCACTGGAACGGGGGAGCGAGGAGAGGCCGAGAGTTTATCATACGGAACCGATCGTTCATTGAGATCCTGACCAGATATAGAAGACTGTCTTGGGCGCGTCTTCTTACGACCAAAGATGCTTTCCATGGTGGAAAGGTCTAGAGGTTTTCAACAGAGGAAAAGAGGCTCCTATCACGTTGTCTGGTGGTCCAGAAATAGACCGTTGGGACCACCTTTGAACTTCAAGTTGAAGAGAGGCTGGAATGGTATTGGATGCCTATTTTGAGAATCAATTTTGGAAACGCAAAAAGAGTGGAATTCCGGGATGCAGATGGAGGCGAAGGACGACTTCAGCGTTGACACTGGCAACGGCAACAGTCCAAATTCCATTCTTGGCGGCATTGTTGATAAGCGGTCTACTTTGCCATACAAATACAAGCAATTGCCAACTTCCTTTCACGTGACCAACCTCTAACTCGTCAGACTACACAGACAGCTCGAGAATTTACTAATACCCATCCATGGTCTACATGTAGTTCACCATTACGAATAGACATTCTCGTCCCACATCTGATGTCCACCCAAATTGGCGAAGATTTCTTCCTCGGCTGAAGGTGCCCATGCAGAATCATTCGTTTTCACGGCCTAAGGAAGAGAGAGGTGTTGGTGTCGGCAATATATCATGGAAAGAAATTTAATAACGCACCTTGCTCAAGAACTCCCGACTCCTGCCCACCTCCAGCTCCAAAGACTCCAGCAACGAAGCTTGATCCTGCATGCCCTTGAGTACACTGTCTACCTGTTCCTTCGTAAACTGCGCAGGTGGGTCGGAGAACGTGACCGTGCCATCTGCAGAGATTTGGGCTGTGATATCGTCCGATTCAATCTGGGTGGTATGCTAAGCGAGTGATTCTAACCAGGACAAGATAGAAGTAAATGTACCATGCTGAGAAGTAGAGCCCTGACGTCGTCTTCCGAATCAATCTTGACAGCGCGTCCGATATCCGATAGATGCAGGGTGACGTAGGTTGCTGTGAGTTTCTTCAGCACCCATCGTGGCGCCCGGTTCAGAGCCTGCTGGATCAGACCGACATTCTTGTCCTGTAAATCCTGTGGGTCGGCCTGTATAGATAGCAGAGCAAAAAAAAACCCGTACCTGAACGAAAGTCTGCTTTTCTTTCTCATATATCTCCCTCAGTAACGCCGTGTTCTTTGGATAAGCGTTGGTGAACAAATTGTACGGCGTGTTCTTGAATAAGCGTGACAGCAGTGGGTGTGTATACTTGGGCAGATTGGATACCTTGCCGGTAGAAATCAGCTGAACGAGCTTGAGTTTCTTCAATGCCTCCATCTGCAGTGCCGCGGGGTACGTCCCTGGGCTTGTCACGCAGATCTCGAAATACTCCTCGGCTTCCTTCCATTTCTTGAGCGCCGCGAGCGCGATGCCGCCCGTGTAGTGATATGTCAGATTATCAGTGTAATTCAGGTCTGGCGAGACATTGGCGGTGTCAATGTCGGTGATGGGGTGAGAAAGCACGGGGAGAGCTGGGAGGAAGTTGCGGGTCGCAACGCAGAGCAGGAGGAATATGGAGTGCAGTGTTGTCAGGTGAGAGTGTGTAGGCGGGTAGCGCATGACGAGATCTAAGAGTGGCTGAATTGCCAGACTGGGCTGGATCCAACCAAGCACGCATTTAGCAAGACAATCTGTGATAAGCTTAGAAAGAAAGACGCACATTCCCGTAATGGGTTGCCATTCTATGGATGCCTTTGGCGAGCTTGGTCACTGCCCTCCCGTTTTCAGAAATATCAACTACCGAAGATTTGAGACATACCACGATCTGGGGCTAAACGCATTTGCTCAGGGTTGAATGTGCGACAAAACTCCTGAACAACGGCCCATGGAGGCAAAGGTGTGTGCGAGAAATTTGCGCTCAGCCTTGATGATCTGATTTCACCGTCAAGAGCCACAAAGACGTACTTTGTGAAAGGCGACTCACAGGATGTACAAAGCGCCTAACGTATATGTCCGCACATCTAATAATGCCAATGGATCTTGCCCGTTCGAGAGGAAACTCGAGAGCAAGGCTTCTTTCGTTTCCCGAGCAATTCCTGCCTTGAAGGTATGGGCGAGGGCTACGATGTTGTTCGATGTTGTAATTTGAGTCAAAACCTGATCGATATAGATAGGCGCGTTCGAAGAGGACATCGCGGGTGTTCTTTGTTTCAAGTGCTGCAACAATTCTCATCAGCATCGTCGAGAAATCAGTGATCGGTTAGTACATGGACATTTCTTGGGTACTACTGACCCGCTTTTTCGACTTTTGAGTGTTTATGTCGCGCTTTCTGCCCAGATCACCTATTGTTTCGACTACACCGCCTCTGAGACCAGATTGGTACTCACCAGGAAAGGAGGATTACGAGTAGCTTTCACAAAATTGCATGCAAGTGGGATAAGCACCTCCAAAAAAGGCTGGTTAAAAAACGAAGAATGATAACTGGTAAATCAAAGAGTGAAGGGAAAACAATCGCGAAATCAAAATTGGGCGTCCAAAGAGACGTGGGAACGTCTTTCCGGATTGGACCCTGGTAGAGGTCACAGCCCAGAACTGAAAATAACAAAGACCAACAGCTCATCCTTTCCAACCCCTTGCTGGACAAGCCGTTGCTCTTTATCATGGCAGAGAACATATACAGCAAAGGAACTCGTGTTTGGTTTGAAGACAAAGACCATGCTTGGATCTCTGCTGAGGTTCTCTCAGTAACAAAAAGCAGCGACGACACCATCAAATTGGTCTTCGTAGACGAACGCGGCAAGGTACCTTCTCCTGGCCCTTTTTCCGTCCTGTTATTCACACCCTATTCTCTCAATCCAGGAAATCACGCTTAACACGACAGGCAAGGAGATTAAAGAGGGCAAGGAGGGTTTACCTCCACTACGAAATCCCCCACTATTGGAGACCGCCGATGATCTCGCAACCCTCTCACATCTGAATGAACCTTCAGGTCCGTAGTTATTCAATTCGCATTGCCTTTCGTGCTCTAATGGCGCAACGCAGTCCTTCACACTATACGCAATCGTTATGCTCAACACAGTATCTATACATACAGCGGCATCGTGCTAATCGCCGTCAATCCATTTCAACGCGTAACATTATATGGCCCAGAAATCATACAGGCATATAGCGGTCGTAAAAGAGGAGAACTGGAGCCCCATCTTTTTGCTATCGCCGAGGACGCTTACACGGCGATGAGAAAAGAAGGCATGGGACAGACCATTATTGTATCAGGGGAAAGGTGTGTCATGACTATTCAATGGACCTTTGCTCAAACGGCTGACCCTACGCACAGCGGAGCTGGTAAAACTGAATCAGTGCGTCTTGCTCTTTTCACCGGATCAGTAAACTCAGTTCGTAACAGGCAAAATTTATCATGCGGTATCTTGCATCAGTCAACCCCCCCGACTCCAATTCCAAAACAAAAACCAAGTTTTCTGTGGACGATTCTAGCGAAATTGAACGCCAAATTTTGGCCACGAATCCAATCCTTGAGGCTTTTGGAAATGCAAAGACCACTCGTAATGACAACTCGTCGCGTTTCGGCAAATACATTCAGGTTCAAGAACACGGTTTCTTACTTTTTGCGCAATATTAACTATGTCATAGATTCTGTTTGACGGCAAGCAAGAGATTGTCGGCGCTCGAATCCGTACATATCTACTTGAACGTTCGAGGATCGTTTTCCAGCCTCTCACAGAGCGTAACTACCACATCTTCTATCAGCTATGCGCCGGTGCGCCTGTGAAGGAGCGGAAGGATCTTGGTTTGGACGCGGACATCACCAAGTTTTTCTATCTGAAACAAGGAGGACCATCATCGACCCCGATCAATGGTGTAGATGACGCCGAAGAGTTTCGTTTGACTCAGCAAGCCCTTTCAACTGTGGGCATCAGCGTCGAAAAACAGTGGGCCGTCTTTCGTCTTCTAGCGGCACTTCTTCATCTCGGAAATGTGAAAATCACCCAATTGCGAACAGATGCGTCGATGGACGATAACGATCCTTCTCTTTTGTTAGCCACTCGCTTTCTCGGGGTTTCTCTGTCCGAATTCAAGAAATGGACTATTAAAAAGCAAATTCAAACTCGGTCTGAGAAAATTGTCACAGCCCTCAACGCATCGCAAGCGACAGTTGTCAGAGACAGTGTTGCCAAATTCGTATACGCGTGCATGTTTGAATGGCTTGTCGCCATTGTAAACGAAAGTTTGGCAGGCGAAAACGGCGATGCCGCTGAACGAGCAGAAATGTTCATTGGAGTTCTCGATATCTATGGTTTTGAACACTTCCAGAAGGTCCGTGAGCTGTTTTTATATCGCTTAAATGCTGACCATCTGACAATTCTGTAGAACTCGTTTGAACAATTCAGTATCAACTACGCGAACGAAAAACTTCAACAAGAGGTAAGTAAGCCCTAAAAGTCTGAAGGGCTTCCATATGTCTCATGACTGTCATGCAGTTCAATTCGCATGTTTTTAAACTCGAGCAAGAAGAATACGTGAAGGAAGAAATCAAGTGGAAGTTTATCGACTTTTCGGATAACCAACCTTGTATCGACGTTATTGAAGGGAAGCTTGGAGTCCTAGCACTCTTGGATGAAGAATCTCGGATGCCGTCTGGTGCCGATGCTTCTTTCTTGCAGAAATTAAACACACAAATTCTCGGAAAACCAGAATACAAAACTGTGTTCAAAAAACCTCGATTTGGAAATTCTGCCTTCACAATTGCTCATTATGCGTTAGATGTGACGTACGAGGTTGAAGGATTTTTGGAAAAGAACCGCGACACTGTCCCTGACGAACAAATGAACCTACTTGCCGCTACCAAGAATCCTTTCCTCAAGGAAGTATTGGATGCTGCGCTGAACTCCACCAAAGTAGTGGATGGGCCTCAGCCTGTTTCTCCTGCCTTTTCTGATTCTGGGAGCGGCGGTTCAAGAAGGTCATCTCTTATACCCGATCCCGGCCGTCAGTCTTTGGTTGCACAAACCGCTCACACCGGATCTCTGGTGAAGCGACCTGGTGCTACGAATAAAAAGCCTACACAGGGATCGATCTTCAAAGCTTCATTGATTGCTCTGATGGAAACCCTCAGCACAACCAACGTCCACTATATTCGGTGCATCAAGCCAAACGAGCAGAAACGACCATGGGAGTTTCAGCCTCAGCAAGTTTTGGGCCAGCTTAGGGCCTGCGGTGTACTTGAAACTATTCGAATCAGTTGTGCAGGCTATCCAACACGCTGGACTTATGAAGAGTTCGCAGAACGGTAAATAGCCACCAGTTTGACGATCGGAATAGGTGCTGATATTCAGCCCCTAGTTACTACATGCTGGTCCCTTCGTCTGATTGGCAACCTATGATCCAATCCATGGACCTTCGAAGATTGTGCTCTACCATCTTGGCAAAAACTATTGCAGACCCAGATATGTACCAAAACGGGCTAACTAAAATTTTCTTCAGAGCAGGAATGCTTGCTGCCTTGGAATCTTTCCGATCCGATCGTTTGAATGCAATGGTGACTGTAGTGCAGAAAAATGTTAGGAGAAGGTTGGCCATGAAAAGATATAGAAATCTCCGAAAGGCTACAATCAAAATCCAAACCTGGTGGCGATGTATTTTGGCCAAAAGATTTGTCGAAAGCATACGTCGAGAAGTTTCGGCCATTCGATTACAAACTGCCACTCGGCGCTTTCTACAGCGAAAATGTTTCCTTGATGTTAGGCACAGTATCATCTTATTTCAAAGCCGTACGCATCTTTTCCTACGCTGTTGGAGTCGATTCTAACCCGGGTATTCTAGGTGTACGCGGCGTACAAACACGGCAAAAATATCTTCAGGAAAAGATCTTCCGTGCAGCTACGCTGCTGCAGTGTCTCCTCTATGGCGTGTAAGTCATCGCCTTTTCTTCAAATTTAATTTAATTATCTTTCTCGCAGACTTTCCCGTCGCCACTTTCGGTCTGACCTTCGACATGTCATATACATCCAATCCTGCATTCGTCGTCGACTTGCTCGTAAAGAGTTGAAAGCTCTGAAAGCCGAGGCGCGCTCCGTGTCCAAGTTTAAGGAAATATCTTATCGCCTTGAAAACAAGGTCATCGAGCTCACACAAGCCCTCCAAGAGCGTACAGCCGAGAAGAAAAGACTTCAGTCGCAACTTGATGAGCTTCAACAACAGCTTCAACAATGGATCAACCGCCATGAAGAGACGGATGCGCGGGCCAAGCAGCTCCAGATCAATATCCAGGCGGTGGAGATCGAACTTGGGCAACGTAATGATCTACTCTTAACGAAAGCAGGACTCGAGAAGAAATTGGAGGAAGCCATCGCCAAGGCAGCCGAAAAGGAGGCGAGCGTGCAGAAACTCACTGACGAGATCATTCGCCAGGCCGCTCAGCTGGAGACCCAACAACGAATAATAGACACGTCTCCCGCACGTAATCAAGAAGACAACTCGGTGATCATGACTTTGAAGAATGAAGTTAGCAGCCTTCGCGAACAGTTGAACAGGTCTAATGCATTGAACTCTTTGACTCGGGGCTCCCGCGATCCCCCTCTTTCGCCAACCTTTGCGCCTGGTTTGCGCATCGGGGAAACGAACGGGCAGACAAATGGTGTTACTCCTAATGGCCAGCATCGTGGACACCAGCGAAGGCACAGCTCGGCCGGGGTTTTTGCTTTTGCAAACGATGATATTCGTACTTCTTCCGATGATATTCTCAGTGACGTTAAGAAGAACCACGCCATGAATCCGCGTGCAGTCTCTGTCGCTTTCAACGGGGAAGAGAATTATTTGCGCTTCCGTCCCAATGGGCTTCAGGATATCCGTGATCTAGACGATCCTGCAGAAGAGAAAATCCGTTTGATGCAAGATGTCAAGCGTCTAGATGAAGACGTTCTCGATGGACTTATTCGCGGTCTCAAAATACCTGCTCCAAGCCTCACCAATCCGTCCGCTGTCAAAGAAATCCTATTCCCTGCGAATTTGATCAGCCTTGTGACCAATGAAATGTGGAAATATGGCCTCATCCAGGAGAGCGAACGATTCCTCGCAAATGTCATGCAGACGATTCAAGCCCATGTTATGGTCAGTCTTTTTCTTTTATTCCATAAGGTGACTACTTTGCTGCTGTTGTTAACCCAAAGTCATGAATTCAGTCCTTCACTGGCGAAGATGCCATCATTCCCGGCATTTACTGGCTATCCAATGTGCATGAAATGTTATCTTTTATCTGCGTTGCCGAAAGTGATATGCTTCAAGGTATCGGTCCTGGCGAAGAAAACGCAGTGCGCTCTTTCGATTGGAACGATTATGAAAGACTTGTGTCGGTCGTCAAGCATGACCTAGACAGCTTGGAGTACAATATCTACCACACATGGATGCTCGAAACCAAGAAGAAATTATCCAAGATGGTCATTCCCGCTTTAATCGAAAGCCAATCTCTCCCTGGATTTACCACAAGCGACGGTGGTGGTCGATTGTTCAATCGTCTTTTAAATTCAAATAGCCAACCGGCGTACAGCATGGATGACATTTTGAACCTTCTCAACAAAGTATGGAAAAGTTTGAAGAGCTATTATATGGAAGAATCAGTGGTTCAACAAGTTGTCACTGAGTTACTTAAACTCATTGGCGTGGCCAGTTTCAATGATCTCCTCATGCGACGGAATTTCTCTTCATGGAAACGAGGTTTGTTCAAGTTATGATGATATCTGCTTTCTTGTGTCTGACTCTAATCACATAGCTATGCAAATTCAGTATAATATCACCCGTATAGAAGAATGGTGTAAATCTCACGGCATGCCCGAAGGCACATTGCAGTTGGAACACTTGATGCAGGCTACCAAGTTGTTGCAGCTGAAGAAGGTAAGCTGACTCGCTTCACCTTGGTTTCTAGTTATTGACGATTCGTCAACAAGGCAACCCCTGCCGATATCGAAATCATTTATGATGTTTGCTGGATGCTAAGCCCTATGCAAATACAACGAATGTGTACAAACTATTATGTTGCCGATTACGAGGTGCGTTTACAATCCCTCTCGTAACATCTCTCTCTAATTAAGCATTGCTTTTGATGCAACAGAACCCAATTTCTCCCGAGATCCTGCGTGTAGTCGCCTCGCGTGTGCAAGCTAATGACAGGAACGACCATCTACTTCTTTCGCCAGAGACAGAAGAAGTTGGACCATATGACCTACCTCTACCCCGAGAAGTATCGGGACTAGAAACTTACGTTCCAGCATACCTCAATGTCTCTCATCTAAGACGGTTGGCTGCACTCGTATCATAACGGATATTTCATGATATAGTTTCATTCTCGATTTATTATACCTCGCATTGTCGGATTATAGCCTTACTTGCAAATGCATTATTCAAAGGTCTCTTTCATAGGTCATGTCATTGGGCATATAATGAGTGAACACCCGTCTTCAACCTGCTTGACAAGCAATTGGTCGTTTTGGAGAGAAATAGGATCTTCTCCTTCATGAAGCTTACTCATCTTCACAGGCTAGGTCGTAAGTTAGGTTCGTCACCTTGACTAGTGGCAAATACTTACTTGGTTACTGGGGAAACCCAGACTAAGCTGCGTGACGAGGAGATCCAAAGCTCGTCCAGTTACGACCGTCTTGACTCGGATAGACAATGATTGATTGAACTTATGAAATATTGTTAACGGCGTACCTTTCGAAACCAGAATATTCTTTCATCCTGCTCCGCAACTAACACCTTTACATGTAGTCGTTGATCAGGAGAAAGAGATGCCGCCTTGTCTTTAGGGTCTCCGGGCATCGCTCGATGCCGCATTTTCATGACTTCCATCTTCTGCCATTGCACTAATTTTACTGGATCGGTAGGTCGCTTGGTAGTAGTAGTACGAGAATTTCGGATACTAGATGGTTTGGAGCGAGTGGTGGAATAATTGGCTGACGCGGACGAGAACGTCGTTTCAACGTTCGCGGATGAGCATCTATGCGTCTCCCGGTGCCGATGTCTGAGGCCATACTGTTGAGAATCTTGAGATACCAACAGAAGGTGACAACCTTCACTTACTCCACACAAAACGATTGATGACAAGCCGAGCAGGTTTCGTCTATAGCACCGTTGTAATTTCGGAGACGAGGCTTTCGACATCCCTCGAAGAGGCATCGCTGAAGCGGATCGGAAAAAGCAGGTAAA
Source organism: Galerina marginata (assembly GCA_023014335.1). Classification (NCBI taxonomy): domain Eukaryota; kingdom Fungi; phylum Basidiomycota; class Agaricomycetes; order Agaricales; family Galerinaceae; genus Galerina; species Galerina marginata. Next base: position 83,613 of record JAECYW010000007.1, on the reverse strand, counting down.
TCGCGCGTAATACAGGTGTGTAGAGCAGGACACTCGTGGTGGTCTGGAGTAATATGTTCAGAACAAAACGATTTGTTGCATTGGCAAGTTATCGGAAGGAAATCAAGGGCATTACAGGATGCCAAAGAACAGTGGGCGCCAATTTGAGGAAGGTCCATGGCTGTGACTGAAAGAACCGTGGTCGCGCATCGCATACATCTTTGCTCCTTACTCCGTTCCATCACCATGAACTTGATCGTAAGTGTCCGTTGGCGGTATTAATTTCATTTCTTATTTCTCGACACATGTCATATGCACAGGAGACTCTCTTCGGTCGTACAGTTACGCCAGCAGAGCGACTGCGGCAGCATCAACGTTCCCTGACCAAGGCTCAACGCGAACTTGACCGGGAACGCACTAAGCTTGAACAGAGTGAAAAGAAACTCATCATGGATATTAAAAAGAGTGCGAAAGCCGGGCAGCTCGTTAGTGCTTGCGTGGCATATCTCTGACTCCAATTTGACCCTTCTGAATCTGTTAGAATGCCTGCAAAGTTATGGCCAAAGACCTTGTTCGAACTCGTCGTTATGTGCACAAGTTCTACCAGATGCGCACGCAGCTACAAGCTGTGAGCCTCCGGATACAAACACTCAGGAGCAACCAGCAAATGGCCGATGCAATGAGAGGTGCTACTCGAGCAAGTGACTGAATTGCTTCGAGGGCTCTCCTAACTGACGATCATACAAGGCGATGGCTTCTATGAACCGCGGGTTGAACCTACCATCAATTCAACGGATCATGAATGATTTTGAAAAAGAGAGCTCAATGATGGACATGAAAGAGGAGATGATGTCGGACGCCGTTGATGATGTCATGGACGAGGAAGAAGATGAAGAAGAAGAGGGGGACAAAATCCTTAAAGAAGTCCTCGATGAAATCGGTGTTGATTTATCACAACAGGTATTCTCTGCATCTCATACATCATTTTCATTCTCATTTTCTGCCCTAGCTGACTGATGCACCCATTGGCATTGCTGCAACAACATCTCCTCTCGCTAATAAGCAACCAGTCGCACTAGGCGAGTCCGCCGTGACATCAGCCTCTACTCGTCAGAACACCGATTTTTCCAGTGGTGAAACTTCTGGGGGAGCAGGTGTATCAGATGAAGATGCACTTCAGGCCAGATTGGATGCCCTGCGACGAGGTTAGATACCTCTGACCAAGCGATTGACCATAGTATGTGGACCCGCTATATACGTGTATTTTATTTCCATGGAATTTGTGTGCAATACCCATTAAATCTTCAAGCTGGCAATAGCTCGGGCTTCATGAGGTCCTATTTTCCAAGATATCCCGGATCCATTGTAAAAATCATCGACATCCTCGTCCTGTAACTGTTAAGTAAAGAAGCGCCAATAAATCTGCAAACATACCGCATCCAGGTTCAGCAGGGTCGAAATTTGCTGCAATCGTAAAAATTTCTCCCGTATGTCACCAAACGTTGTCTGAGACGCAAGGTATGCTATAATCGCTCTAAGGTCGCGATCGAAACGAACAGCCCCGAGCTAGTGTGTGTCAGTGTTCGTTTCTGTGTCGAAATGAAAAGGTCACCAACTTCGGTGTATTTCAAGTTCATCACGAATTTCTCCCAGGGTTTGAGTAGGACATCCAATGCCAGTCCGTTAAACGAACGGAAGTTGTGTTCAGAAAATGTATCCTGCGTCATGAATTAGTTTGATTCTACAAGTGATGGTTTTCGGTATCTTCCTCACCTTATATCCCTCCATCACTCCTTCCCATGCCTTGATAAATCGCTTACGGGCTAAATCTTGAAAATCTGCGGCAGAATATCCATCTTCGTCCAGTACATAGGTAACATCCTTGTAAATGTCAGGGATGAAATTGCGCAACTTGGGACGGAGGAGCTGATTAAAAAGCTGTTCTATTCCAGACTGCATGCAACAAAAAGCTGTAAGATCGGTATTAAAATATGTACGGTTGGTGCTCACCCTAAGGGACGACCTCAGTCTAGTTATCAGGGAGGATAGAGACAAAATGCGATCTTTAACAAGCAGCTGATCTTCCTCAAAAAAGTATTGAATAATTAAAGGGTTTTCCGCGAGGTCGTGAATCAACCTTTCCAGATGAGTGGTTGATACGTCGAAGTCGTTAAGAAGAATCTATTATAATTTTTGGTCATGCAATCGAAACAATTCAACATGATCACTGACAATAAATGAAACCCTGTTTTCCCGCTCGATCCTGTCGGGCCGTACATTAGACGTCACCGGCCCTTGACTCTTGTATACGTCGTCCAATTTTCGCTTGATAATACCTGTGTAATCACGGTCAACGACCTCTCGGAGCAGGTGTAATGTCCTCTCGATGGCACTGAAAGAACCTGTGCTTAAAAGTCTTGTGGTAATAGACTTGAGGATATAGAACACATCATCAGGTGTGGTCGTAATGACTGGGCTTTGCGATAGGTCCGGCGTCGAAAGTCTGTGTGCCTGGAAGCAGAGGTGGAGAGAAGATGTTAAGAAACTTTAAAAGAATAAAATTATATAAAGACAGAAGACCTTATCTATGATGGTACGTGTGTACCATATCTCCATCGGAATGTAGTACGTTGTAATCAGGTGCTCGAAGAGTGTGTGCGAAGCCGTGGTCTCCACAATAGCACTTCCAACGGGACTAGGTAGGCGATTTGTTGATAGACCGTTATCTTCAGCCTTGTGCTTCGAGGGTTCCTTATTGTTTTGAGCAAAATGATAACGGCATTTAAGGGTTCGCATACCTTCAATGCTTCGGAGAGAAATTTTTTGAATAAATTCCATCGGCCGACCATTCCAGCGAGTTCTGAGAGGATCTTGTCAATTTCTCGGGGGTCAATAACGACGTCTTCTTGCGGCCGTCGGGGAACAGAGGAGAATAACGGAATTGGTGGGTTGGTTGAAATCTCTGTCAGCTTGTAAGTAACTTATGTGAGTTGCGAAAATAAAAAGAAGGTAAGAGCAGACCTTGCGTTGCATTGATCTATCTTCTTCCCATCCATCCTTCAAGGTTTTGGTCACCCTATCACTTTCTTCTAGTAGTCGTTGGACTACACTTTGCATTTTTCCTAGGCCATAATACTTTTCCACCACTGGTTGATGCTGGTCAACAATCATGGCAATGCTCTCAAACAAAGAGGTCAATGCGGTTATATAGTACAGAGGCGATGACGCTGTCAATCAAGGCAAATAAGTTTAGTTTAACCACCTTAAGTCGATAGGAAAGGGCACATTTCGCAGTGGCCGGTGATCTGACTCGAACGAGTTCCACAACGAAACTTGCGTAAGCTTCAAGGCCTTCTGTTTCCCATCCAATAGCAGGGAAAAGCTTGAAATATCGGCTAGTTGCACTTGAATCACGGGAACGGGAAGCTTCCATAAAATTGTTACGGAATACGGCAAGTAACTTCTCTCTGGCTGCCTGTAGAGTTTGAGCAGGTGGCAAATGACTGTCTGAGGTCGGCTATGCAGATAAGGTCAGCGAGCAAAGAGTGCTAAGGAAATGGACGAACCACAGCAACCTCTGCAAAAGGGCCGGAAATGACTTCAAGGGGAAGAGACATGGCTCGCGCACAGTGTCTGGCTGCAGACTCCCAGTCTTGCATTTCGATTGATGTCTGCAAGGCCAACAGTGAAGACTAGGCAACGTCAGGAAAGGCTTGTGTTGTTGACGCTCGACGAACCCATCACCTTTAACTCCATAACCTGTCCAACACGATCTCCTGCCTCACGAACGCGCCCCATCTCCTCGTCAAGGGAGCGAACTCTGCTACCAACTCTCTCGGCGGTCTTCGCAGTATTTGACACCTTATTCGCGAGAAGACTCGCGTCTACTTGTAGTTCATCGAGTTGGGGAGTTAGAGACCGTAGACGACTTAAAGATGAGATTATAGGTTCTCTGGCCTTCAACAACTGGGTCAATGAATTAGAAAGCTCTGCTTCTTCAGACTGGAATGCGGAGAGACATGAGAGGATTTCTGGAAGACTGGTCAAAGATCTGGGGTCCTTTGGTGGATCCTGGGGCACTGCATTAATCGAGGTATCTAGTGCCGTCATATCATGGGAGTTAAATGCTCTGGACTGCGGCTGGCAGAAGACAATGAAAGGTTAACTTTGGAATAAGCCTCTAACTATAGGTGCCGACTCGCTGACATAACCACCGGCCCGGGAAACACGCGTCGTGTTTGGTGACGCGTAATGCCATTGAAATCTCTATCTTCTGCACTACCAACACACCATGGAAACCTCGTTCGCGCTCACAGGCAAAGGCTATCTCATTATGGCGGCAGATACCACCGCTGCACGATCCATCGTGAAAATGAAAGTCGACGAGGACAAAATCAAAGCTCTGAGCCCCCACCTGCTTATGGCGTATTCAGGCGAACCAGGCAAGTTGGCGTCCTCTCGTCTCCGTTGCTTCTTCCCTTGTTGTCTTATGTTGCCCATTTTTTCAACAAAAAACAACGAAATCTGACCATAAAACCCTCACCTTCAGGGGATACAATCCAGTTCGCGGAATATGTTGAACGCAACATCCGTCTCTACCAGATTCGTAATTTGTATCCCCTCCGCCCCGCCGCCGCCGCCTCCTGGATCCGCCGTGCCCTCGCAGAGTCGCTTCGCTCGCGAAAACCCTACACTGTTAATCTCCTGCTTGGTGGATATGACACGGCGACCTATGATCCTCATTTGTATTGGATCGACTACCTAGGCACGATGACGGAGGTTCCGTTCGCGGCTCATGGCTATGGGGCTTATTTCGCTCTGAGCTTATTGGATCGGTAAGTTCTATCGCGCTTTTATACTGGACCATCGGTTACCTACGGACCCTTCTTCCTTCCTTTTTAAAGGTATCATGATCCCAGTGCCTCCCTGGAAGAGGGTCTCGCTACCCTGAAGCGCTGCATTGACGAGGTGTCGAAGCGCTTGGTTGTCAGTCCTGGGAAGTACAAAGTTAAGGTCGTCGACAAGGACGGTGTTCGCGAGGTTGAGCTATGATGTCGTTGCAAGGCGTCGATTATCGAACACATTTTGTACAAATGTACTTTTAACGATTTCCTTTTTATGGCCCGTCTTCAGTGTGTCCCCATAACTACAGTATGTTTTCTCGGTCCAGTTCATTCTCTGATGTCAAATGTTAGAGGGAGTTTTCACTGCTGATGCCTTGTGATACCCATCAAGTTTAACTTGCAAAAAATAATGCATCCACGAGCTCTAAGTGCATCTACCAGTGTATCTTTATGGTGCTACAACGAAATGAAATATATCTCTACCAAAGTTGTACTGTACTAAAGTTCTAACTGTCTACAACACTAGACCCTAGAGTCCCGTCCATGAAAACGATCCTGTGGATTTGAATGAACTGTATAAAAGCAGAGTGTGACTACTTGGGCCATTGTGGAGACGTTGCCTGCTGGTATATGCCAGACATTGACCTCATCCCAAAAGGAAAAGGCGTGTTTGTCCAGACGTATAGTCAGTTTCACTAATGCTCCCTTTTCAAGATGACGAGCCTTAGCAAAACCTTTCAATTGTGACTTGGGAGTGGTGAGGCCAATCTCTGGCAGCGACACATGAAGTTGAACGACTTCAGAGCCTGTCCTTTGCTTTCGTTTCTAACAGTGACAGTGACGTCTAATTGGAGGGATTCCGGGTCGGTGCATGAACCGAGAGGGGTGATAACAAGGTCGGAAAAAGAGAATGCGGTGTACGATAAGCCAAACCTAGAAAATTGTAATTTAGTGTATGAGCGGCAGTTCACAGAAAGCTGGACACACCCAAAAGAAAAAAGTGGCGTTATGCCTCTAGCTTTATAGCCAACAAAAAGATCTTCCCGACAACTAAAGGGAATAACCGAGTGAAATTAGGTCGATATCGTGAGTGTTAATACTGACTGAATTTTTCCATTCTCGCTTTGGTGGTTAAGATAGGCATGTATATCTTCAACTCGAACCGGGAATGTCAGAGGAAGACGTCCGCTATTGCATTGCCAGCGTCATTTCCAGAATACCACGTTTGAAGTAAACCATTGACATGGTTTAATCCAGGGCATTGAAACGGCGGAACCCTGAAAATACAAGGTGATTAACATTTCAATGTGAGTTTGCATTGACGCATACAGCACACTACTGTGCATGGATTTGCTTGAGCCACCTTTGTAAACAACTCATCTTGCCGGCCGGGAAGTTGGAGTGAAGGCCAAGTGAAGGCCGGTCGAAGCCTTCACTTTCCCATTAGGGTGAAAGTCCACCAACAAGAACAACAGCGTCAACCCTCCTTGCTAGCGCGACCGCCTCTTCGATGGCATCGTCTTCGTTGATCTTTTCGCACCCTCCAAGACGCTATCATTTAATGAGCAGATGCGCTGTGAAGGTTTAAAGATCGCTAATCACTCCTCGCATTAAAGTGGCAGGCGACCTTCACCCTTTTTTCATCATCTCCATCCGGGGGCGGTGTGTTTGTATATGGAACCAGAACATGGACGGAATTTCCAGCTACGAGATTTATAGAGGTCTTCTCTTCGATAGTGCCTTGACTAAGAAACATGAAAAGAATGATATATAAGTATTTTCACAGAAAAGTTGATAAGATTCCACCCAACCCATAGAAAAAGTCTTTAGAAGTTTGTTTTGTCCAGTTATCGATGAGAAGCGATCCATCGATCCAAAGTTTTGCACGACCTGTGACATAGCATTGAAATTACAAGAGTGAATGTAAGAACCTTTCCCGAAGACGCACCAGCTACTGTGGGGCCAATTTCAAAAAGGCACTTTTTATCAACCATAATTATAAGCTGTCCCTCCAGCTTAATGGATCAGCTCTCTGATAACCCCTTCGGCAAAAAATCGTTCAACTTCACTCTGGTATCGTTGAGAATGAACTGCTAAACAGGATGGGAGAACTCCCCATGTTCGCCATGAGCAAAGACTGTACAAAGCCATCCGTCTTCGGCGCGAGGTGTCTTGAGATTACTCTCTAGTGTTGGGAGATATTTATGGGCTACAACATTGAAATTGTTGAGATCACTTCATGTTGAGTATCAGGGTACTTACCGTAACAACCGACATGATAATTTATGGTTGAGCTTGATGGTGCGCCGTCGTTTATCCCGCTCCAAGGGGTGACCACATATGTAGCCTTTAGAGCTGCAGACCCGCCGCCTGATATGATGCATTCGTTGACATTCGGACCGATGGCACCAATGTTCAGGGGAGTTTCACGACTCAATGGGAGAATATTTCCTTTGTTCTTCAGTAAAACGATTTCTTCAGCAGCTGTCATGCTACAAAACCTCCTCATTTCTGGGGTATTGCGAGAACGCTCAGCGCCACCGCCAAAAACGGTTTCGAGGTTCTTTCGAGCTTGTTGCTGAACAAAAGTAAGAAGGTTTGTAACTCGCTGATCGATTGTTGGAGCAATCTTTTTTTTTTGCTGACAGACAATGAAGAACAAGGGACGATGTTCTCCACTTGGTGGCCCTGGCATCTCGAGATCAAGACCAGCATTGATGGATTGATCTACTCTAGATCTGTATGTCCCAAACCTAAGAGCCATCAGACAAACATATATAGAAGACTAATTGTAAAGAGACAAACCAATCGCTCACCACAATGCCACCGAAGTTCCACTCTTTCCGTAGTATACCTTTTAGTGAACCCTTGTTTTCGGAGCAGTGAATACCCTTTAGGCGACCATATCTGTAGAAATTGCTGTAAGAGCTATCCAAGAGGGTAATCAGTACGATGTCATATAAGCGCCAGGTTGTGCCTGTTTTTGGGCTAACATAAATCTTAAAAACACTTAGAACCGTTAAATTGGGAGAGGAGTGATTACCAACGGGTATAAATATATTTCTCGTAGTGCCCTCTCTGACACGATTGAATCGGCAGCAGTTTGCTCATTTTCTGTCGTTGGCGACTAATGTTTGATAGCTGTCATCATCGGTCAGATGAAATGCCTATCACTGGAGGGAAGAACTACACTAACTAGCCGAAACACCTTGAGACTGCAAGCCGTTAGTTAACATAGGCTGCTGCCAGAGTACCTGGTAAATATAGTTGCATTAGAAAAATCTGGCAAGACCCGGATATGATTTACTGCTGACCTCAGAGGTGAGGATCTTCCTAGAATGATTCGAAAGTTCGACCATCCAACGGTGACCGGGGAATATTGCACGTTGGGGCCAAAAGAACAACAGAAGACTCCAATTTTGTCTCCTGCGCCAAGTTTCCTACTTGTTTGACGAGATCCGAGTCAAAAGTAGACGCCAGAGCGGTAGCACACTAGATACTGGCATTCTAGAACTTGTCCGGAACTTGGAATTGGAAAGCAGGAGCGTACGGGTATGCACTGGGCTCGGGTGGGCACAAAATGGGAAGAACCTCGAACGCCCTTGAAAAGAAACATGAACGACGGGTATCGGGAGTGAACGGTGCACAGACTCACGTTTGGACCATCGCTCATACGGATAGACGGAATTCCAAGCCTTTCGACGGTTGTCGTATTCCACCAGTTCGGAGCACCAAGAAGGCTGATCTTGTCCTCGACTTTCAGTCTTTTGACGAGGTCGGGAATGGAAGCGTCAAGACATGGTGGCGTCGAGAAAATGAGCGATGAGTCATGGGGGTTTATATACTATAGACGGTTGTGGTGGTACACTGGTAGCTAATTCGATCTACATAGCCCCCATGGCCGACACGCTCACCAACGAATCCCGGCCAAAGGACGATGCAACAATCACCGTCCGCGTTATAAAGTCTCTCAGATACCGGACAGAGCGCAGCCTCGTCCTCCATAACCTCGACCTCAACACCACCACCGTCGCCCAACTCAGAGACTTGGCCAAACACGGTCGGTTTCGCCCCCTCTCCCCAAGCCAAGCTCACATTTCTCTCGTCAGCGATTGCAACACAGACTGGGTGGAAACCATACCGCACTGTTTCCTTGGGTGAGCCTTTGCCTCTTTTTAACGGTCGGGTCGGGCTGAAGCAGTCCGTTGAGATACACTAAAACTGTATACTAGAGCACACGGCGCAAAGGTCGGTTTTACCGCCAATACCTCTGCTCGTCATTTATGTCTGTCAGACGTCTAATCTCATAATCAATCTCGACCACGATGAGTGGATACTAAGCAACGACGAAGATACTCTCGCCGATCTAGGTTTCGGTAAGTCTGCCGTAGGAAGCCGTTTTTCGATTCACTTACGTCGTGACTAGAAAATGAGACCGAAGTCAGCTTTTTCAATTCCTCAGATTATAAAGAATTCAAAGTAAATCCCGAGGTAAATAAACGGCCTTCTTTGCACATGAGTGTACTCATCGTTACAATTAGACTAGCTGGGATGTTTGACGAGTGCAGGTATTAATTGTTATGTGTATCGATGTAGCAGGACGAAATCTATGAAATGCGAGAGGTGAATGGAAAAGATCCCCAGGAGACTAGGTGCGACGGTCTACAGCCTATTGATTAGCGCACTGGACTCGTGGCTCCTCGTGGTCCTCGTCCATCGGCTCATCATGTATCCCTCCCCGTGATCTCGTGTCCGCATCCTCGAGAGAGACCTCTTCAATGATAATATTCTTTTCGAACTTCTCAATGCGGTTGCGGGGAGGCAACGCTCGCTCAAGAAGTGGAATGGAAGCTGGGTCGATGCTATCCGGGAACTTAACATTCAATTTGACGTACAAGTCACCTGGCTCATGGTGTCGTTGTGAAGGCATGCCTTGTCCATGAATAACCTTCAGATCTCCTGTATCGAAATTTAAGAACGAAGTGAATGAATGAATCCAATTCATATTCTTACCGTGTTTAACTACCTCTCCGGGTTCGATCTTGACGAGAAGAGCACGGTCATCAAGGTGCTTAATGGAGAACTGTCCACCAGCGAGAGCCGTCAACAAGTCCACCTCCACCTCCAGGATCAGGTCGTTCTCCTGGCGGCGGAAACGCTCGTGTGGCTTCTCCTCGATGACAATAACGACGTCTCCCGGTTCCGTCGTTGGTGACTGGTCGCTTTCGCCTCTAAATTGAATGGTTTGACCTCCTTTCATTCCCTTGTCAATGTGGACCTCGAGGAATTTCTTTTCCGGTAGGACCTTTTTGCCTTTGCAAGTCGTACACCGGTCCTTGGCGTTGATAATTTCCCCCGTTCCCGAACACTCATCGCAAGGAGACTGAATTTGTTGGATCATAGGGCCCATTTGTCGGAGTGAAACTTTGATACCTCGTCCACTGCAAGTGTTGCATGTCCTTACAGCGCCTTCCTTGCCGCCTTTCCCTTTGCATTTGGAACAAATCACATTCCTTGTCAATGCGAGTTTTGTGGTCTTTCCCTTGTAGAGATCCTCGAGGGTGACGTGTACGCGATGAACGAGATCTTTTGTCTTGCGCGGGCCTTGCGATCTCCCACCGCCGCCTCCACCACCACCGAAAAATCCCCCTCCGCCACCGAATAACTGGCTGAACAGATCCTGGGGCAGAAAACGAAATTTGATTGTGAATTAAGACAGTCTGAACGACGATCACGCACCTGAGGATCCATACCACCCATTCCGCCCTGCTCAGATAATCCGGCCTCACCTCTAGCATCGTATAGACTTCGCTTGTCCGGATCCGATAGGACTTCGTAACTAAAGACGAGAAAAGGTAAGTAGTCGTAAGAAGAATGAGAGGTAAGGAAAGGTTTAACGCACGCATGCGTTACTTCCTTGAATAGCTCGGGATCGCCGCCTTTGTCTGGATGCAGTCTGAGAGCCCTAAGGTCATGAGGGGTGATGAGGATAGGTAATTTGAAATCAAGGAGAGCACAGGAAGGGACGAACTTCTTACGATAAGCCTTCTTTAGGTCGGCCTCTGATGCATTTGGGGGGACCTCCAACAGATCGTAAAATTTTCTGTGAAATAAATGAGATGGAGTTGGAACACAGGACGATGCGCTCACGTTTCGCGAACCATACTGCAGAGGGGAGAGAGATGAAGGAGCGTTACTTGGGCTGTCCAGTATTTGACTAGTTATGACCAAAAATGATGAACGTTCTACAACCATCCACAACTTTCTACGAACTTGACTAATCTGGTAATCTACCAAAATGGAATCAATGCCGGCTGACATCCACATACACATCGAACCTCCGTTGCACAGTTACAGGTATTCCGTCTCTCGTGTCCTTCAGCACCTCTGGGTCTGATTTTCCGCTCAGTCCAGCTTACAGAAGAAAAACAACATACTTGCCAATTTCTGCGTAGATGATTTGTTCGCCTTCAGCTGCTTCGCTGAGCACTCGTCCCCTGTTGCCTAGTTAATGGCGCACCCTAAAGTAAATCCAAACCCCTTACATTGGATCGACCACCATAGAATGCCCCCACTATACGGCATATTTCTGAGGCGTTTCTGCCCATTAGAACATGGAACTTACTGCATGGTACCCAGCGTTCATATCCCGCGCAGGGCTACACATCGACACGAATACTTGGTTATCGACCGCTCTGGTAGGGATCATTACTCGTCCAAAATGTCATTCCATTGCCACAAACCTGCTGCGTTGCAGAAGTTCCCAATGCAAAGGGCCGGTCGTCAGATTGAAGGCGCCTGGGTAAATCAGGATATGGCAACCTGGCGCAAATGATAATGTAAGGCTTCGGTCGGCTTTGTCATATTGTGTAAAACTACAAACCTTGACGTGCCGCTACCATCGCCATCTCCGGGAAGCGGATGTCATAACAAATCCCTAGTCCGATTCTTGCGAAAGCTAGAAAACATGTAAGGTCTCAAAACTGGTGAAGGTGCTTTAGTTACCCGTATCAAATGAGTTCAGCATTGATCCTCCGGTCAAAGTTTCACTCTCCTGTAGAATAATCAATTAAACAATGACTGGGCAGGTTGAGTTTCCAGTTCTAACCTTGAACTTGATCTTCCCGGGTATATCGATGTCAAAGAGGTGCACCTTGCGATGCATCGCAACAAGTTCGCCTGTAATATGAATAAGTATATTGCGTTTCTGGACTGGCCAAGGATTCATCAACCATCCGGGTTATAGACAGTGCAGGTATTATAGAGTTTGTTGTCGTTTTCTATGTCTCGTTCCGGTATCGATCCTGAGGATTACAGGAGGTGAGTATGGTAGAATCTAAAGGGGATCACACGGACCTCCGATCAGCCATTTTTTGACCTCCTTGGCTACAGCGGATAACATTTGGACACTTTCGCTGCTGCTTTTCGCGACATCATACGCTTTCCCGGGGACAAAACCAATTTTCTCGGCATAAACCGGAAAATGAGTGTGTCCGTAAGGAGAATTAAAACATTCCTGGTGATTGTGAAGCTAAGTCCAAGCACAAAGCAGCGGACGAGTTTACCGGCAAGACGATCAGATCTGGTGACTTTTGGCTTTGGGCAGCTTGTAGAATTAATTCACGGGCATGGAGCAGGTTATCCTGTTTATTTGACCCAATTTTTCCTAATTGAATCAGAGCGAGGCTAAAAGCCTTGAGGGGAGGTGGACTGAAGAGAGTTTGCATTGTGACAGTACGAGAGATAGCTGTGGGGAACTACGCCGATAGGGGTGGCTTATGTAAAATGATCTCAAACGACTTTTTGCTTTCAACTGTCGAGACTCGACCAGGTTCCATTATTAGGCCTTATGAATTCTTCACACCGCTTGGGTCGCTTTCCAACCAAGAAATCTGGACAAAGTTTCGGCAAATCTGCATCAGCGGCTAATGCTGCTGGCTACGAAAAGCGACGAGCCCGCAAAAAAACGACCTCGACCACAGTGTCGGATTTATACGAGTATATTCCAGAGAAATCACGTAGATCCAACGTTGGGTTGGACTTGGGTCGTGACGAAGCCTTCGACTACGCCGTTGGGCTGGATGATGTAAAGGCGGAGGAAAGAGAGCAGTTGAAGGCACGGTTGATCGGGGAGAACGACGATGGCGAGGTTGCGAGTGAAGATGATGATGAAATCGACAGTGATGCTGCTTTTGAAGAGAGTGATGAGGAGAGATTTGCTGGGTTTTTCTCAGCTAAGGTGCGCCTCATGATCTGTTCCGGGGTTGGACATCGAATCCTGACTTTGTGCGCAGAAGACGAAAACAAAATCTGCCAGGAAGCAGAAAAACAATGCTGGAGTTCGGTTCGCTGTAGTTGACCTTAACGAAGACGACAACATGGATTCTGACAACAATAAAGTTGAGAGTGACACCGACGGGAACACAGAAAAGGAAGAGCAAGAAGACGATGGTGAATTTATAGACCTCCTCGATGTCCTGGATGGGAAAGGCGAGATAGACACGGGCAGTGACGAGGATGGCACTTCCAAACAAACTCAGCCCACCCCTGTAAGCAAGTTTGTTCCTAAAAGCGATGTTTGGCCCGAGGGCGCGGAGGAAGAAGACAATGAAGAAGAATCGGGAGGATGGTCAGAGGACGATGAAATGGAGATTGTGCTGTCAGAAGAAGAAGAAGGTGGCCCTGAAGCGTTAGATCAGCTACAAGACTTTGTCGCAAACCTCGAGGTGACTGGGGGAAAACGCAAAGCCCGAGAAGAAGATGGAGCAGCTGCAGGTCACGAAGCTCGTTCTAGAAGACGCCGCCTAGCAAAGGAACAGACGGAAACTGGAGAGGAGAATGAATTTCGGGCACACCCTTCTCGTAAGCTTCTCCTTGTCGCGATTATATTCACCGTTCGTATGCTAACATCGATTTCAGGTGCAAAACTCAACCTGGACGACCTCCTTGCACCTCTTTCGTCACAAACTTCCGCGCTCCAGTCTCTCAAAAAGTCGACAAGGGTTTTGGCTTCGTACCCGTCTTCCAACGCCAAAATCCTGTCCGCTCCACTTCCCCGGAGAACCCAGGAACGCCTGGATCGACAAGCAGCCTATGAGCAAACCAAGGACGAAGTAGACAAATGGTCCGAGAGCATGAAGCACATTCGCGAGGTTTGTTCTTTTCCGGATTTCAGTCTTGGATCCATCTCAATTTTATTCTCATAAGGCGGAACATCTGAGTTTCCCCCTCCAAGCTCAAACCACTGGCCGGGTATCGAATTTAGAACTAAATGCTAAGTTCAAGGTCGGAATATCGCGCCTATCTTTTTTGTAAACAACAACCTAACCTGTCAGCCAATTTCTCTAGCCAACGACTGAACTCGAAACTGCGGTCGACGTTTTATTGAAATCCGCCAAAATGCGAGAGGAAGATATCCACCACACAGAAGATTCAATGCTCATTATGAACAACCTATCTGTCGAAGAAGTGGCTCATCGGAGGGCGGAGCTGAGAAAAATGCGAGAGCTCACATTCCGGGCGGAGATTAAAGCGCGGCGGGTCAGCAAGATCAAGAGTAAGACCTACCGAAAGCTGAAGCGAAAGGAGAAGGACCGGTTAGGGGATACAATCAATGAGCAAGAGGGTAGCGAGGATGAAGAGGGCAAGTTGAAGAAGGAGCTTCTTCGGGCGAAAGAGAGAGCGACACTACGGCATAAGCACACAGGCAAGTGGGCGCGTCAGATGCGGAATAAAGAGGACTTGGACGAGAATAGCAGGAGAGCCATTGAGGAGATGCTTGCGCGAGGCGAGAAGTTGCGGAGGAGGGTAAAAGGCGTTGGAACAGACGACGAAGACGAAAGTGAAGGCGACGAAGACGATGGCACCGACCTGGAAGGAGATACTGCGAATATCAAACAAGGTGCTTTCGACGAGCTGTGCAGATTGAAGGAAGACAATATCGTGGCGAAGAATGACAGGCCGATGGGGAATAGTGTCTTTGAGATGAAATTCATGAAGGTCGCTATGGCTCGGCAATCCGAGGCTTCGAACCGAGAGGTAGACCAATTTATCAAGGAGATGAGAGGAGAGACTGGCAAGGATGAGGATGAAGAAATCCAGGACCTTGACTCATCAAGTGGAATTCATGCTTCACGGACAGGAGGACGACTCGTGTTCCGGCCTACAATAACAGTACGTATCACCTTGTCTACCTCGCCTATCCTACTGACCTAAACCGTGTAGCCAAACCACCATTCCAACTCGCGCCCTCTGGCCTCTTTGGCATCAGATACATCAAGTGTAACCCTTAAATCAACAGATTTGCTTTCACCGCCCCCGCCTTCACCGTTAATGAACCGACTCTCAGAACCCTCCGAGCCTCCTGCGCAGAACTCAAACCCGTGGCTTGCCCGAGGCTCTTCTAAGACAAAACTGGTCAAGAAAACCAATGAAGTCATCATCTCCAAAGATAGCCAGGCTGCAGCCAAGTTGAAGAACAAAGTAAAGAAGGTCACCCTGAAGCGAGCAGAAGAACATCAAAAGGCGATGGATGAAGGACTTCTGGAGGTTTCAACAGATGCTGTGCTACTGTCGACATCAACTGCACCTCCCATGCCAAGGAATGGACAAAAAACAACAGCAACTGGACCCCAGGAACCCATTGGCCAGCTGACTGGTGACTCGGACAATTCAGATATTGATCTGGAAGCTGAAGCTCAAGAACATGCCCTTTCCCTGAGGAGCAAAGGAAGGGCCAATGGCATGCAAGCATTCAAGCAAAGGGATCTTGTTGCTCTTGCCTTTGCAGGTGACAATGTTGTAGAGGTTTGCCTTTTGGCTTTATAGTTTTTCTCCTGATCCTTATATTCCTTGTTCTCAGAGTTTTAAGGTAGCAAAGAAGCAAGAAATTGCTTCAGATGCACCCCGAGAGGTTGATACCACAATTCCTGGTTGGGTGGGTTACTCATTCATTGTCAATCTCATACAACTTGAGTAATGATCATCTATATTTAGGGTTCATGGGGAGGAAATGGCACTTGGAAAGCACCACCAAAGGCTCAACAAATCAAGAAAATTTCTGGTATTAATCCTGCTACACGAGCAGACTATAACAAGAAAAACATTATTATCTCTGAAAAGTATGACAAGAAGGCTAGGAAATACCTTGTCAGAGATCTTCCATATCCATACACAAGCAAAGCTCAGTTTGAGCATGCAATGGAGCATCCACTAGGTGTTGAATGGAATACCCAGGTTGCATTTCAAAGAGGAACTCTTCCGAGGGTAGTTAAGAAGGTATGCAGTCTTTAGGTGCTATGATCTTCTATAATTAACCTGACTGGTTCTCTTGTAGCCTGGCATCATCATAAATCCTTTGGAGAAGCAACACTCATGAAATTTCTGCCTTGACTCACTGGTATCCAAATGAGTTGGTTGTAAAAATCTACTTTTTAAAAACTCCTAGTCTATATAACTAGAGCTACACTTGTCTGTAGGCAATGACTTAGATTGGGGTTGTTAAGACTGGATGTTCTGAGATTCTGCAGGAATGTGGCATGTGGAATTGGATGGACAGTAGTGTTTTGAAGTCTGGTTCTAAGCCTGGAAAAAGACTGCAAAAAGACAGGACCAGCAGTCCTGTCAAGCAAAAATCTCAGATTTGGAATAACTAGTGATGTGACAGCTCGGCTCAGCCTGGAAGCCATGGCTTACGCTTGGTATTTCCAGGCCTGGGCTTTGAGAAACTGAAGCCTGAGCTATACCAGCAGTCATGTTTGGAAGTCCGGTTACAGAACTGCAAAAAGACCATAACCAAACCGGACCCAAACCGATGAGGACCGCAAAACTCGAGGACCGATGAAGACCGTTAACTGCGGTCTGGTTAACGGCCTGTCATATTTTTGAAAATCTGAGGACCAACAAAAAACCGGTTTTAACCAGTTACAACTGGTTGTTCTGGCTGTAATTTTATACGTAGATAGCGACAAATAATACCTTTCCAACGACCTAAAGATCATAATTTTAAACAAAAAACTGATAAAGTTGCAGTCAAATTTGTGAAATTAATTGAATTCAAATATATTTATGTCTAACTTCCTTAATTGTCGGTCAATATTTGTGTTCTTGACCTTATTTTGGAGAGTAAAATAATGGTATTTCAACTAGATAGCTTAAATCTATTCTAGTGGTGTTAATGCTCGCTAATTTCACTGATTAAATACTTAGATACTTATCTGAAACTGTAGAAAGAGGAAAAAACTGGTTTTTAACCAGTCCTGAGCTGGTTTTAACTGTAACCAGTCATGACCAGTTCATAGACTGCAAAAAAAATGCCCTTAACTGGTCTACTGCAGTCTGGTTCAGTTTTTTGCACTTTCTGAGTTTTGATAGACCAGTCCTGGTCTGCAGTTAAGGCTCCCGAGGCCAAAAAACTGGACTGGACTGGACTTTCAAATAGTGTTTGGAAGTCCAGTTGCAAGACTGCAAAAAGACCGGGACTGGACCAGGACTGGACTGGTAAAGACCGGAAACTCGTAAGACTGATCAAGACCGCAACCGCGGTCCGGTCTTCGGTCTTCGTCAATCTCAAAATTGTAAAGACCGACGAAAAACCGGTTTAAACCGGTCTCAACCGGTCCTTTCGCGTATAAGTTTGCACATAAATACCCCTATTAAATAGCTTTCGAACAATGTTAATTTCATATTTTTTGGCTCAAAACTAAGAAAGTTACAGCTAAGTTCGCTAATTTCATCGAATTTGGGTATAACTCAGCTAATACTTGAGGGAATACCATGTGTTTTCTTGTCAGTACCAAGGTAAACTCATTTATTATTGTATTTAGTTCGATTTACAAGTCTATCCATGTAATTAACAGTACATATCAATGAATATAAATGATTAAACATGTTTATCTTCCCCTTTGAGAATATATTGCCAGGAACCAAAAAGACCGGTTCAGACCGGTTAAAAGACTGCCAAAGACCGCCCAAGACTGCTCTAAACCGGTCTTGGTCAGTCTTATGCGGTCCTTCGCAGTTAATGGACCGCAAAAGACCGGTCCCGGTCTCGGTCTTTGGATTTCAGACCCTAAGACCGGACCGGACCGGACTTCCAAACACTACTTTCAAACACTAACCAGCAGGCTTAGGCCAGCTTAGGCTCAGCTTAGGCTTGGGCCATGGCCTCTGGGAAAAAAATTATGTGACTGCATGGTCATGTTCAGAAACAGGCCTTGCAAGCCCAACAGAAACTATGGGTTTTGGCTCAGACTATGCCCAAACACATTAGGAAATGAGATAAACCATTGTATAAATTATGTTTCAAATGCATTATACTAATATTAATCATCTCTGTCATTGTTGTCATTGTCAATCACCAACTCATCCCACAAAAAATTGTTTGAAAGATCCACCTCATCAACACTTCCCTCATCCAGTAATGGCTCTTTCTCCAGCTCAATAACTTGCTTTGTAAGCCATTGCTTGGCATGGCATGAGCGAGTCCTCTTTTTGAAAAAGTATTACTATTCCTTCAAAAAGATCAACAAGCAAAGTTGTCATTGAAATTTGGTTGAAATAGAAAATGACACAAGGCTGGCACTCTGTTTGGCAAGTTTCAAATCCAAATGTCGTGTTGGATTCGGTGACATTTGCCAACTTCAGGCATACGACTCTCAACAAGTGAATTGATTGGTCAGGCAACACACCAAGATGGTCTGACAGAACTTGTGGGTGTGGGCTATTGCTTCGCATGGCATGTATGAGTCCTTTTTAATTTCAAAAGATCAAAAGTTAATGGCACAACCAGACATCTTGGTGGCCAGGAGAGTATCCTAGATGATAGTAAAGAATTGCTAGAGACCATAGCAAAAAAAACCAAGTCAATAGCTGCATTGGTGATGGAGAAAAGAAACAAAGAAGTTTCAAAGTTTAACTTATTATATATTGTGGGAGAAGGCTACCCAATTTGGCAATTACCATTTTGGGAAACAAAAACAAAGTTGTGGGAAATGATTTGAGGACCCTGAATCTTTTTAAATCATGTGATTAGCTGCCTTTCTTATTGAGAAAAATGCAAAAAACTTGAAAAAATCCAGCACTTTTGTGATTTTTGGCCTTAAAAGATCAATATCTCAAGAATGAAAATAGCAAGTCACATGATTTTTTCAGATTTATGGTCAAGGGACCTATATCTATTATTTGATCAAAAATTTCCTTTTTGGGAAATTTTTTTCCGCAGTGTTGAATGATCAATCAATCAATCAATCAATCAAAATTTCAACTAAGTTCTGGGTTTATAAAGAATAAGTCTTTGATAAATCAAAGGACTCATAACACTTGCTCACATTAAGCACAGAGATTAAGCGTGGAAATGATGTCGTGAATTGCAACACTAGGAGAAAAGGCATACTTATAAGTCTCTTGTTACACAATTTTGGCCATGGAACTGACTACTTACACACCCAGTAAACTGCTCTGAAGTTGTCACTTAAGTCAAGGAGCTACTCAGGCCCAGATATTCTGGAGCAGAAATTCAGCAATAAATTTCTGAGCATATGATTCCTATGAAACACTTACTCAATGAAACTATACAGTGGTCTCGGTGTAATGTGACTCAGACAGCTCAGAAGACTGGGAGAACAATGCATGAAATAAGCCTTTGGTGAAGTATATGTGATCAAAGAGGAAATTGTATCTGACCTTCTGTGGGTTCATTCAGACCAAACTCAATGCACCTATGCTCCTGTAGACATAGGCAACACCACAGGTACTTGCATGGGTAACATCAAGCGACAAGCCCACCCGTACCCATACCCACAAGGGTATATAGGATCCTAAAAGCCGCAGGTTGACTATTGTGGGCTACAGCGGGTCGGTGCAGGTATGAATATCCATGGGGAATGATATGTATAAACCCTACACTGCATCCTTGCATCCCTTTTTGAAAGGGATGGGTCTTTTCCTCCTATCCTCGCCTACCCCGCCTCGCGTATCCTGAGCCTGCCCTCTCCGACGGCCCGAGGACACCCACCTCCATGATCATGCAGGCTATGCTGGCACGCCTCGCTCTCCTTCACTTCGCGCCGTCGTTCATACTAGGCAATCCTGGCCTTCGGGTAAGCAATCGAGTTGGAACAATTCACCACCACACACGACTCTGCCCACACGCCTTAGCCCACCATCCAAGCCGATAGCAAATGCCCAAATGCACCTAGAATACCCCAACACTTCTCCGCAGCGTTTATGACGCCCCTGCATCCTTCGTATCCCCTCCAATTTCGACAAATTTCTTCCCGCAGCAGTTGGACACACCAGCTATAAAGCCAGCCTGTACACCGCTGATTCATCTATTTCGCTTTTGTCTGCGGGATATCGACTTGCAGGGTGCACAAATGTCATCGATGGTGTCGTGCGGACAGACCAAGGTTGAAGGGCTGTACAAGTCATTCAGGTCAGCGACGTTCTCTTTGAAACTCGAAGACTGGCTTACTTCGTTTATAGCAGCTTCTTCCTCCGCCCGCCAACTTTTATCCAACCTGCTGATGCTCGACATCTCGAGGATGATTAATCAACCAGCCAATGATCAACATCTCGCAGCCTGTCATCCAAGTGGATACTTGTGAAGCAGCCATTGCTGCACATGGCAAATACGAGTTCTTTATGTTTTTATTGTCTAAATAAGTTCATCAGTATCAAATACCCAGCTATTGATTATAATTTTTACACTAAATAAAAACAGCATAAAATATTTAAAGACTCAAAACAAATCACACAATTCCTCAGCATTTACAATTAGTAATGAAATCATTCATTTGAATAATAAATTGAAGTATTTAAGGAATGGTGCAAATATTTGTCAATATTTGTGAGCATAAATATACTCAGCAGATAACCCAGAAATTTGCAAATTTCACGATACAAAATTCATGATATTTGAACAAGAATCCAGAAAGCTATGATATTATAATATATTTAATCTCTTATCTTGAGCATTTTCTCAGCATATAAGTTATCAAATTGGATGGTATAAGTATATTTGGACTCAGAAAAAATTTCTCTTATTTTACAGATTTTTTTCGCTTTCCACAACTTTCCCACGCTTGGATACAAAATGCTTATTTCTTGAATAATACAAACAGAGCCAAATATTTGCAAATAATTATCCACCTATTTTATTGCCCTGAATTTTCTGGATTTTCTGATATTAAAATTATGTAATTTGAGTCAGAACTGAGAATGTTAGAGCCTGATTACTGATTTGCAAACTCATGTCCAAAAGTCATTTCTCAATGAGGAAATTACCTGGTCACATGATTTTAATGTATTTGTAATCAGAAAAATTCAGGCTATTTTTCAATATTTTTTCCGGATTTATTACATAACATTCTCACCCCACAGATCAGATCTGCATGCTAAAAGTCTAATAATCCGATCATGATTACAAGTTCTTACGTAGTAAAAGAACTTGTTTTCTACACTTGATAGCAGAAGGAAATGGTTTCTAATGCAATCGTTCGAAATTCTCCCACTGCTATAGTGACCCTGCATGGTTTCTGTATCTCAGCCATTACTGGGCCAATTTTTATGATCTTGGTATCAAAAAATTCGTAAAAATCAGGGCCTTCATGTGGCATGTGTATCCAGGGTTGATTAGGTCATGTGACTTGTTCACACGACCCAAAAAGCGCAAATTTGTGTAAATTTACACTTAAAACAGATTTCAGTGAGCTAGATATGCCTAAATGTGTTGCCAAGACCAATCTAGAATAATGTACAAATATTTACATATGTTTTGCAATGATGTCATGGTGTCCAAATCAGGCAAACAGTCAGCTCAACTTGGTGAAAATCCGAAAATTGGTGTTAAAGTGACTGGATAACCCATAAAAGGCACACCAAACATTGCAAAACATGACCAAATAACATGGAAATAATGTTCTAGAAGCTTACATAATCAAACTCACAGCAGGACTTTGTACAATTGCCTTGGATTTGGTAATGCACCAACTTGGACCAAAATATTCTCAGGGATATGTCATGTGATATGTGTGCACAGACCATCTCTTAGGTAAAAAAAACATTATCAGTATTTTTATTTTATTTTAATGCCTTTAAAATCTCTCAATATAGCTTATTTACTGTGTTTTCAACAATATTCCGCATTTGGTAAGTCACATAAAAATGTGACAATATGCATGTGACACCATCCTTTAGCCCTGATTTTTCTGATAATTACACACTTTGTTTCAAGGCAATCTGATAAAAACTAAGCGACGTATAAATTAATCTTGTTACAAGTTTCTTATTGTAGTCTAATAATTAATCTTGTTACAAGTTCTTACGTAGTAAAAGAACTTGTTTTCCGGCCTGCATAGCAGGCAGAAAACATTCCTAACGCAATCGTTCAAAATTCTCCCACTGCTATAGTGACCCTGCATGGTTTCTGTATCTCAGCCATTACTGGGCCAATTTTTATGATCTTGGTATCAAAAAATTCGTAAAAATCAGGGCTTTCCTAGTAGGCTTGTTAGATCCGCCTCATTTTTCTGCTTTTTTTGAGTATAAGAACATCCAAATCGGTTCAGATTTGAGTGGACTACATATTATTTACTTATTTAACCTTTATTTATAGTCAGACTCACCTCAAAAGTAAGAACTTGTTTTTGCCATGCGCAGCAATGGCCTCTGACCAAGTTAAACATTTGGAGTCTTCCTACAAATTCAAATTGAGCCCTACATATCTGGGCGCCTCATAGATTGACTGATGTTCTATCCTAGTCCATGCAGAGTCTTTGCCACACGTGACTTTGTGGCAAAAGCGTTGCAGTGCCTGTGATGTTGCTGCATCATCGTTATCTTTTTCATGTCTCTACCAAACTCTCTGCCTACTCAGACTTCCGCACGTATACGGAGTCCATCCTATCGACCACGGACAACTTGGCATTTGCCAGAAATTGTCTCTGTACGTGTTTCTTTTTTTTGTTCTTTTCTTTTGCCTGCAATGACATTATAATTTGAAGCCTGTTCCTCTGACTTCAATTGTTCGTCACAGCAGGACGTCAATTATTGTTCCTTATCATGGGCAAGACTACAGTGGCATTGGAGGATCCCATCAGGTATGCTTTCATTGTCTTTGTACCGCAACATACTGAATTTTGAAAATTAGGCATCCACCTTGCTGAGTCCAATGAGCATCGATAACCCGACCCCTGCCAGTGATATTGTCGAGAATTGGTCTGAAGATCACGCTTCAAACTTGAACGATGAAATGGATGTGGATGAGGAGGAAGGGGATGATCACCACACCTTTGTTCAAGAGAACAACACGGAACGCGATCTCCATACCATGAGTAAGTATAGCCTCTTTCTTTTATGTTCTATTTATACTGATTGCATATACAGCGCACAGTCCTCTATTTTGTATAGTGCGTCGACCTACTCTCGATACTTTTCCTGTCAACGATCTAGGCATCATGAATGTACTCTGCCCTTGCTGTCATGCTTTCCATTGGTTTGATGAACGTGTATTGTCTTCGAAAGTTGGTCATCCTAAATTTGAAGCATGCTGTGCACATGGTAAAGTCATCTTGCCACCTCTTTGTGTACCACCACCTGTGCTCTACAACCTATTCACTGCCGTTACTCACCAAGCAAAAGAATTCAGAGAGCACATTGTTCAATACAATTCAGTGCTTGCGTTTACTTCCCTTGAAGTCAAAATCAATCAATCTGTCGTTGGTGGAGGACCACCTGTCTTCTGGATCCATGGAGAACTCAAGCATTTAACAGGTTCTTTAATGCCCGGTGATTCAGATCCACCCACTTATTCACAACTCTACATCTATGATCCCCATGCCGCTTACCAGTATCGCGTTCATCAAAATGGCAATCTGTCTCTAACCACATTAGCTGTGCTGCAACGTCTTCTTCGGCAAGAGAACAAATATACAGCCGTCTTTCAGCATGCTTACGAGGTTCTTCGCATGTATGATGCCCCCGATTATACTGTCAAACTCTGCGTTGCTCCTGGCAATGACCCTCGACGATATAACTTGCCCACTGCTGATGAAGTAGGCGTCATTCTACCTGGAGAAAACACCTTTCAAGATGATTATCGTGATATTGTCCTTCACTTTTGACCGCAGTATTACCACAATGACCGAGACAATCGTGAACACACCCAACTCTTTCAGATCAGTGAAGGCCATGCCGCATATGCCCCACTACATTATGTCCTTCTCTTTCCATTTGGCGAAGCAGGCTGGTACCGTGACATGCGCATCCCAAACAACCCAAAACGTATTACACTTTTGCAATACACTGCGTACCAACTTCACTCACGGAGGGATGAATTCTCAACAATTTTACGAGGCGGTCGACTGCTCCAGAGGTACATGGTCGATATGTTTGCTTGCATTGACCAAGACCATCTCCACTTCATCAAAACACAGCAGCCAAGATTACGAGTCACGATGCTCAATGGGATAGAAGATGCAATGAGCATGAACAATGACCACATTGATCTCAATCAGTTAGGCGAACGTATCATTCTTCCTTTGTCTTACATTGGAGGTCCACGAGATATGCATCAACGTTATCTGGATGGAATGGCTATCGCACGACATTTCAAAAAGATTGATCTTTTCTTGACAATGACGGCAAATCCTAACTGGCCTGAGATTACACGAGAGTTGCTCTCAGGACAAACAGTTGCTGACCGACCGGACTTGGTGTCTCGCGTATTTCAGCTCAAGAAGAAGGCTCTTCTAAATGCCATCCTCAAAGACGGCATCTTCGGTCCCTGCATCGCCTACGTTTACTCGATTGAATTCCAGAAAAGGGGTCTACCACACTGGCACCTTTTAATATTCTTGAAGTCCGGCTACAAACTGCTTGCTCCTGACATCATTGACTCTATGATCAAAGCATGCTGGCCTAATCCGGATACTGAACCTTACTTATTTGAAGCTGTCAAAAGGTTTATGGTTCATGGACCATGTGGTCCTCTCAACCCCAAGGCACCTTGCATGAAAGATAACAAATGCATTCGTGGATATCCCAAACCTTTCCAAGAACACACCACAATGGATCATGAGGGCTATCCGCTCTATGCACGTCCAAATGATGGTCGTTCCTACACCATGGGGGGATTCGAGCTTGACAATCGATGGATTGTACCCTACAATCCATTCTGTACCCTATGGATGAACTGCCACCTCAACGTCGAATGCACAATCTGCTTTGGATCCATGAAGTATATCAACAAATACATCAATAAAGGCAGTGACCGTGGAACACTGACAATAAATGATCAACATAATGAAGTTAAGCGTTACATTGATGGCTGCTATTTCTCTGCATCCGAAGCTGCATGGCGCATCTTTCAATTCAAGTTACATGGTAGGGAATTCATAGTTGAAGTTAACAAAACATTAACAAAAGACCCGCAGGATTGGAACCCAATGTTGTCCGATTGCAAATCCATCTCCCCAACGAGCAACATATTGTCTTCAACCCACGTATCAATGCGCAGCATATCATTGAATGCGGAGAAAACGCTGACACTCCTCTCTTGGCTTTCTTCAAAACGAACCAACTAGCAGGATCTGTCGGGGCCATTGCACAATCCCTTACCTATCAAGAATTTCCTCAGAAATTTGTCATCAAATTAGACAAACTCAACTCACAATCAAAAGTATGGCATCTGCGACAACGGAAAAGCTTTGCAATCGGACGCTTGATATACATTGGACCCACTGCTGGTGAACGGTTTTATCTTTGTACTCTCTTGATGGTTGTCAGAGGTCCAAAATCTTTCGACGACCTGAAAACTGTTGACGGTCAGATTTGTGCGACGTTCCATGAAGCCTGCCTAAAACTCGGTTTACTCGAAGATGATGGCAAATGGGAAATATGCTTACATGATGCTGCAGAAATTCAAACAGGCTCTCAACTTCGCCATCTTTTCGCAACACTGTTGCTCTTTTGCGTCCCAACCCAACCTGATATTTTATGGCTCAACTTCTGCCAACATATCTGTGATGATCTTTGACACAAACTACATCAGTTGGGACGTACAACGTTAACAGAAGACATCATTTATGACTTTTGTCTCTACCTCATTGATTTCATTCTCCGAGATTCAGGGCATACGCTTGCAGACTTCCCATCCATGCCAATGCCTCAATTTAACTGGGCCGATACTGTCAATAACTGATTAATATCACAGCAAATCAATTACTTGGTCAGAGGCCATTGCTGTGCATGGCAAAAACAAGTTCTTACTTTCAAGGTAAGTCATAAATAGAGGTTAAATAAGTAAATAATGCATAGTCCGCTCAAATTTGAACCAATTGGGATGATCTTATACTCAAAAAAAGCAGAAAAATGAGGCAAATCTAACAAGCCTACTAGGAAAGCCCTGATTTTTACGAATTTTTTGATACCAAGATCATAAAAATTGGCCCAGTAATGGCTGAGATACGAAAACCATGCAGGGTCACTATAGCAGTGGGAGAATTTTGAACGATTGCGTTAGGAATGTTTTCTGCCTGCTATGCAGGCCGGAAAACAAGTTCTTTTACTACGTAAGAACTTGTAACAAGATTAATTATTAGACTACAATAAGAAACTTGTAACAAGATTAATTTATACGTCGCTTAGTTTTTATCAGATTGCCTTGAAACAAATGTCAAAGTGTGTAATTAAGAAAAATCAGGGCTAAAGGATGGTGTCACATACATATTGTCACATTTTTATATGACTTACCAAATGCGGAATATTGTTGAAAACACAGTAAATAAGCTATATTGAGAGATTTTAAAGGCATTAAAATAAAATAAAAATACTGATAATGTTTTTTTACCTAAGAGATGGTCTGTGCACACATATCACATGATATATCCCTGAGAATATTTTGGTCCAAGTTGGTGCATTACCAAATCCAAGGCAATTGCACAAAGTCCTGCTGTGAGTTTGATTATGTAAGCTTCTAGAACATTATTTCCATGTTATTTGGTCATGTTTTGCAATGTTTGGTGTGCCTTTTATGGGTTATCCAGTTAGTTTAACACCAATTTTCGGATTTTCACCAAGTTGAGCTGACTGTTTGCCTGATTTGGACACCATGACATCATTGCAAAACATATGTAAATATTTGTACATTATTCTAGATTTGTCTGGGCAACACATTTTAGCATATCTAGCTCACTGAAATCTGTTTTAAGTGTAAATTCACACAAATTTGCGCTTTTTGGGTTGTGTGAACAGGTCACATGACCTAATCAACCCTGGATACACATGCCACATGAAGGCCCTGATTTTTACAAATTTTTTGATACCAAGATCATAAAAATTGGCCCAGTAATGGCTGAGATACAGAAACCATGCAGGGTCACTATAGCAGTGGGAGAATTTCGAATGATCGCGTTAGGAATGTTTTCTGCCTGCTATGCAGGCCGGAAAACAAGTTCTTTTACTACGTAAGAACTTGTAACGATATTGACCTCAAAGGTGAAATGGCCCACACTTTAACATCCTCCTTAAACAACGATCAATGTGATGCTTTTCATCAAATCTGGCAATCTATTGTTAACAACAAAGGAAGAACTTTCTTCATAGACGGATATGGCGGGTGTGGAAAGACTTACCTCTATCAAGCAATCTGTCACGCTGTCCGTTCAGAAGGCATCATAATTCTTTGTGTCGCTTCAACAGGCCTTGCATGTCTTCTGTTACCAGGTGGTCAAACCGCACATTCCATGTTTAAAATTCCCATTGATACTCTTGACGAATATTCGATATGCAGCATCCCGAAAGAAAGTCTTCAAGCAGATCTTCTCAGAATTACCAATGCAGTCATCTATGACGAATGTTTGATGCCTCACCGACACTGCTTTGAAGCCTTAGACCGAACTTTCCAAGACCTTCACAATTGCCCTAGACCATTTGGAGGCTTAACAATAATCTTTGGTGGTGACTTTCAACAAATTTTGCCTGTTGTGCCCAAAGGGTTGTGTGCTGACATTGTCGATGCATGCTTGAGAAGGTCATGGCTCTGGAACAGGATGCACATTCTGAAACTGCGCACAAATATGCGATTGCAACACTCACCAGAAGACGCCAGATTCGCTCAATGGCTGTTGGATGTCGGTCACGGTCGGCTCAATGACGAAGATGGGAACGTTGAAATTCCTTCATCAATGGTTACCTATAGTGAAGACAAACTCATCAATGATATCTACAGAGAGATTGGGAACAGCAACCTTATCCCTTCACTGGCCATTTATTTTCTTGACCATGCTATCCTCGTGCCTAGAAACGTTGATGTCCGCCAAACAAATGACAAGATTCTCGAAAAGATGTACGGCCCTGACATAACATTCCACAGCGCTGACAGTCTCGAGGATGAAGGTGAAGGGATAAGAAACGATGTCCCTGAAGACTTCTTACGTTCATTGGAACCTCCGTCACTGCCGCTATCAGAACTGAAGGTGAAGATCAGTTGTCCCATCATGCTCCTTCGTAACCTGGATCCTGCATGTGGTCTATGTAACGGCACACGGATGATTCTGCTGCAAGCCTATCCCCGAATTCTTGAGGTATTGATTATAGGCGGCGATCACCACGGCGAAAAAGCTTTCATACCAAGAATCACACTAAAACCTTCCAACCGTCAATATCCATTTATTCTCAAACAGCATCAATTTCCTGTTCGGCTGTCCTTCGCGATGACAATCAATAAAGCTGAAGGTCAATCTCTTAAAAATGTTGGTATACACTTACTGTCCCCGGTCTTCTGTCATGGACAACTCTATGTTGCATTGTCCAGAGCAACGTCTTCTCAGAGGGTCCAAGTATTACTTCCTCAGTCGTCTTCTAACAAAACAGTCAACGTCGTTTACCCTGAAGTCTTAGTAGATTAGATTAGATAGCTCTTGAAATAAATATTACAAGTTCTTACGTAGTAAAAGAACTTGTTTTCTGGCCTGCATAGCAGGCAGAAATGGTTCCTAACAAAACCAATGGAAATTCTCCCACTGCTATAGTGACCCTGCATGGTTTCTGTATCTCAGCCATTAATGGGCCAATTTTTATGATCTTGGTATCAAAAAATTCGTAAAAATCAGGGCTTTCATGTGGCATGTGTATC
The DNA here is from genome assembly GCA_023014335.1 of Galerina marginata. Taxonomy (NCBI): domain Eukaryota; kingdom Fungi; phylum Basidiomycota; class Agaricomycetes; order Agaricales; family Galerinaceae; genus Galerina; species Galerina marginata. The sequence goes on along the minus strand of JAECYW010000007.1, from coordinate 54,657 downwards.
CAGGGTTGATTAGGTCATGTGAACAAGTCACATGACCCAAATAGCGCAAATTTGTGTGAATTTACACTTAAAATGAATTTCAGTGAGCTAGATATACTAAAATATGTTACCCAGACCAATCTAGAATAATGTACAAATATTTACATATGTTTTGCAGTGATGTCATGGTGTCCAAATCTGGCAAACAGTCAGCTCAACTTGGTGAAAATCCGAAAATTGGTGTTAAACTAACTGGATAACCCATAAAAGGCACACCAAACATTGCAAAACATGACCAAATAACATGGAAATAATGTTCTAGAAGCTTACATAATCAAACTCACAGCAGGACTTTGTGCAATTGCCTTGGAATCAGTTGATGCATCAAGTTAGACCAAAATATTTTTAGGATTATATCATGTGATATGTGTGCACAGACCACCTGTTAGGTAAAAAAAAACATTATCAGTATTTTATTTTATTTTAATACCTTTAAAATCTCTTAAAATGGCTTATTTACTGTGTATTTCAAATAATATTCCGCATTTGGTAAGTCACATAAATATGTGACAATACCTATGTAACATTATTTTGTAGCCCTGATTTTTCTGATAATTACACATCTTGTTTCAAGGCAATCCAATAAAAACTAAGCGACGTATGAATTAATCTTGTTACAAGTTCTTACGTAGTAAAAGAACTTGTTTTCTGGCCTGCATAGCAGGCAGAAATGGTTCCTAACAAAACCAATAGAAATTCTCCCACTGCTATAGTGACCCTGCATGGTTTCTGTATCTCAGCCATTACTGGGCCAATTTTGATGATCTTGGTATCAAAAAATTCGTAAAAATCAGGGCTTTCCTAGTAGGCTTGTTAGAACCGCCTCATCTTTCTGCTTTTTTTGAGTATAAGATCATCCCAATCGGTTCAGATTTGAGCAGACTATGCATTATTTACTTATTTAACCTTTATTTATGGTCGGACTCACCTTGAAAGTAAGAACTTGTTTTTGCCATGCACAGCACTGGCCTCTAACCAAGTTATGAATGCTACTAAAAAAAAATAATAGATAGAAATTTTGAAATCAATTCCAAATTTTGACAACTTTAACTTTTGAAATTGAAAAGGACTCATACATGCCATGCAAAGCAATGGCCGACACCAAGTAATGTGTTGCCATCCTCTCAGCAAGATGAAGCGGGTCCCTCGACTATTGCGAAAGGAAAGAGGAAACGTAAGAATGATGGTTCCAGTGATGACGAAGAAGATCTCAAACGTGAGCGCACCCTCAGCGACTCAGGTGATGTCAAAGATGAGAAGTAAATTTTTCACATCAGTTTCTCGAGGCTTACCACACATCCATTGCTTCACTTTCTTGACCAATAAATTTGTACCTAATAGTCATTCTCAATAATTGATCTCTCATTCCTATGCACAGACTATATCCACTTTGGGACCACAAATTACTTTTGTACCTCACGTGACAGGATACGAAAGTAATTCCTCCTGAGTTTGAAAATCCTTTCGGGAATTGGCAAGTACCCGTGCAGAGCACGGGGACACGCTAGTTAATGTGCAATATCCATACATGTAAATATTTATTTTAGGCATATCTCCATCAAATCTTCACGGATTCTGATGAAATAAATTGTAAAATATTCAGAAAATTCAGGGCTATAAATCATACTAAATGCGCGTTGCAGGAATCGGACTATTTGGTGACGTATGTATGGGCGTTATAAGAGTCATTGACAGCATGTCAGAGTATTGCATCATTGGTTATCAAGGGAAGTGATGGATCTGATGTCATAAATATAGCAATGTGATGTCATTGATCCCATCAATCAATCAATCTAAATTTAGAATGTGTTACTTTAAGCAATCAATACTGAGGATTGATGTATTTTATGCTATTCTGCACCAATTTTCCTGAAAAAAAAAAGATATTACTTGGAAAATTAATGGGATCAGTTTTTATTAAGAAGGTTTAGCAGTTGCGCAATTGAATGATGTATTATTTTGGGAATCAATCACATTGGCAATGTGCAACAGATGGTTACTAGGGAAAATGATGCATCACCAATCAATCAAAGTTGTCATCAAATGTGTTCTCATGACTTCATTTTTTGAATTAAAAGACTACAAACATTTGTAGCAACTAGGAACAAAGACTACAAAAAAAGTGAAGCCGTGAGAGAAAATGAACGAAAAATGTGGTCGCACTGCAAGCAAATTAGCGGAAAGTCAGAATAAGAACGAGTTCTTTTACTAACATAAGAACTCGTAAACCAATGCCAAAAGCACTTGGGCGGTTGAACTTCCACACGTGATTGTTTTCATTACTCGGCTTATCCAGTAAAGATATCAATATAATGAATATGTGGTATGTTTACAATGAAAGGTAAGGTATGTACTCACCGGCACCTCTTATACTATCATTTGTGTGCTTGGGAGTTACAAGTTGTTATGTTACGAGTTCTTACGTAGTAAAAGAACTCGTTTTCCACACTTGATAGCAGAAGCAAATGATTCCTAACGCGAATGATGGAAATTCTCCCACTGCTTCATTTTTTGTGACTGACCCTGAATTAAAAGTCTACAAATTTTGTTATAGTGGGAATTATTTTTGACAGTGTGAATGGTTGTATGATGCGCGTTGCTATGGGCTATTTTTAGCTTTTGTGTTTAAAACCTAAGTTAGGGTTAGATTTTTTGTGTAGCACTACTGAGCACTATGGCTAGTGTTCTTTTGCAAAACAAATATAAGTTCTAAACTAACTACTATAGACTGCTTAGAATACTCTAGTCTACAAAAAACACTAGAGAGGCACACCAGAAACCCTATTCTAGCCTATAAACAATCAACTAATATGTTATACCAGGAAAAGAAGATATTTACCTATAAAAGTACTTAAAACTTAGGTTTCTCTACTAAATTCTGCCTATAACTACATAGAAGACACAACATAAGTCAACAAACCATGTAAAAGGCCACAAAAAGCGCCAGCAAAGCACTAGTATAGCCTAGAACTAAGGTAAAAGAAACCTAGAGAAAGAGAAACAATAGTTAGTAGGATACCTTGACCAGCATACCATGGTAGTCCTCTCAAGAGAGGTACACTATCATCCTATCCGGGACAACTGGCATGCTGGTAAAGAAGAAAGAAAGAAGCGATGAGCTGGCAGTTTATGACAGTGTGAAATGTGTCATGTGATTTTGTTTTTTTTAGGGTTAAGGTTCTAATGTGGCTGTGAGAGCTCCGTCGCGACGGAGGCCTCACAGCCACCAAATAACACCTAAGGTTAGGTTTATTTTGTATTTTAGCCATATCTCACTGATTTTTCAATCAAATCCAATGATTCTAATACCAATAAAAGGGGAAAAATCAGATGGTTTCATATCAACAGACAGAAAGTTGAAAAAAAATCCATCAAATTAGGTAATATGTTAGAAAATGCGTATAATTGTAGTGCTCTGCTTCATGTTCTTCTACTTTCCCCTTGCTTAGTTAAAAAACATTGCTCTAGTAATATTAGGAGTAAGATTTGGTGCATCTGAGTTAAAAATCATTTCCCACATGTCTTAAACATGATAAAAGTGGCTCAGATTGCAGAAATCACATGAAAAAAAAGTCAAATCACTCAAAAAATGCACTTTTAATGTTATTGAACCCAGAGATCAATATTTATAGGTGTATGGCCATCCACCAAAGTCTTTAACTTTCTTAAATTACCAAATTTCTTTAATTTAAACGATTAAAATATCAAAATGTCCAAATTTTGCAATTTTGCAGTCATGTGACCTTTGCGCACAGACCACCATTCTATAGCCGTGAAATTTCTGCTTTTTATACATTTTATTTTAAAGAAATCCATGAAAAACTCAGCTCAATAAAGTGAATAACATAAGTTGTAATAATTTGATGTGGCTGTGCAGAATACTTTGTGGCTGTGCATGATACCATTTGAAAGGCCTAAATTTTACAAATTTTTTGACATTATTTTTGTGAGAATTGACCCAGTAATGACTGAGATACACTGAAAACGATATTTTGGTGTGGCTGTGAGACCTCCGTCGCGACGGAGGTCTCACAGCCACATTGGAACCCTAACCCTAAAAAGCAAAATCACCAATATACATTTAAAACATCAATTACTGGTCAATTCTCACAAAAATAATGTCAAAAAATTTGTAAAATTCAGGCCTTTCAAATGGCATTATGCACAGCCACAAAGTATTCTGCACAGCCACACCAAATTATTACTTTCAATGTATTTTATTCATTACTCAGTCAATTTTTGCAAAAATGATATCAGAAAATTTGTAAAATTCAAGCCTTATAAATGTAGTACTTTTCTGATTACAAATATATTAATATCATGTGATCAGGTAATTTTTTTTATTGAGAAATAGCTTTTGGACACAAGTCTCCAAATCAGTAATCACGTTGTAATATGCTCAAATCTGATTCAAATTGCACAAATTTAATATTAAAAAAACCAGAAAATTCAGGGCAATTAAATAGCTGGATAACTATTTGCAAATATTTGGCTTTGTTTGTTTTATTCAAGAAATAAGTATTTTGCATCTATGAGAGAAAAGTTCTGGAACACAAAAAAAAATGTGTAAAATATGAGATATTTTTTTGGAGTCCAAATATATTATACAATGTAATCTGGCAACTTTCTTGTTCAAAAAATGATAAAGATAGGAGTATAGATATATTATACCATCACAGCTTTCTGAATTCTGGTCAAAATATTGTGAATTTTGTATCATAAAATTTGAAAAATTCTTGATGATCCACTGCTTATATTTATACTGACAAATATTTACAAATATTTGCAACATTCCTAAAATACTTTTATTTAATATTCAAATTATTTATTTTATTGTACATGTAAATACTGAGCTATGATTACAATTTCCTTGGGTCTTTAAATATTTCTTGATGTTCTTAATAATGGGGTAGTTGATACCAAAGTACTTCACCAACCTACTGTATGATAAATTAGTCTGGCCCATTTATTATATAAACTTATTGAAAAAAGAAGAAAGAAAAAGAAATAAAGAACTCGTATTTGCCATGCGCAGCAATGGCTGCTTCACAAGTAGTAAAAGAACTTGTTTTCCGGCCTGCATAGCAGGCAGAAAACATTCCTAACGCAAACACAATCGTTCGAAATTCTCCCACTCATACTGTGACCCTGCATGGTTTTTGTATCTCAGCCATTACTGGGCCAATTTTTATGATCTTGGTATCAAATAATTTGTAAAAATCAGGGCTTTCATGTGGCATGTGTATCCAGGGTTGATTTGGTCATGTGACCTGCTCACACAACCCAAAAAGCGCAAATTTGTGTAAATTTACACTTGAAATGGATTTCAGTGAGCTAGATAGGCTAAAATGTGTGGCCCAGACCAATCTAAAATGATGTACAAATATTTACATATGTTTTGCAATGATGTCATGGTGTCAAATCTGGCAAACAGCCAGCTCAACTTGGTGAAAATCCGAAAATTGGTGTTAAACTAACTGGATAACCCATAAAAGGCACACCAAACATCGCAAAACATGACCAAATAACATGAAAATAATGTTTTAGAAGCTTACATAATCAAACTCACAGCAGGACTTTGTGCAATTGCCTTGGATTTGGTAATGCACCAACTTGGCCCAAAATATTCTCAGGGATATGTCATGTGATATGTGTGCACAGACCATCTCTTAGGTAAAAAAAACATTATCAGTATTTTTATTTCATTTTAATGCCTTTAAAATCTCTCAATATAGCTTATTTACTGTGTTTTCAACAATATTCCGCATTTGGTATGTCACATCAAGATGTGACAATACACATGTGACACCATATGTTAGCCCTGATTTTTCTAATAATTACACACTTTGTTTCAAGGCAATCCGATAGAAACTAAGCAACGTATAAATTAATCTTGTTACAAGTTTCTTATTGTAGTCTAATAATTAATCTTGTTACAAGTTCTTACGTAGTAAAAGAACTTGTTTTCCGGCCTGCATAGCAGGCAGAAAACATTCCTAACGCAATCATTCGAAATTCTCCCACTCATACTGTGACCCTGCATGGTTTCTGTATCTCAGCCATTACTGGGCCAATTTGATGATCTTGGTATCAAAAAATTCGTAAAAATCAGGGCTTTTCTAGTAGGCTTGTTAGAACCGCCTCATTTTTCTGCTTTTTTTGAGTATAAGATCATCCCAATTGGTTCAGATTTGAGCGGACTACATATTATTTACTTATTTAACATGTATTTATGTAATAACATTTCTCTAGGTACTGCCTCACCCCCAAAGTAAGAACTTGTTTTTGCCCTGCGCAGCAATGGCCTCTGACCAAGTTGGGATCAGCCTTGACATTAGAAATCCATGACGTCATCACGGGGCTAACATCAGAAACGGGCAGACAAATGTTGTCATCTGAGGAGATCTTCGAAAATTGTGTAATGCTTCCTAGTTGGCCCTTGGAATGTACCAAAACTTTGGCTCAGTTCTTTCCACACCGTTTCCTTGCGTCTGGCCCGCCTTTGAAGCATCACTAGCTTCACTCCCCGTTGTTGTTCTCACTTTGCAATCCTGGGTCTCAGGCTAGCAATCGAGGCGGAGCACTTCACCTCCACGCACAATAATGCCTGCACGCGTTAGCCCGCCATTGAAGCCATAATGGCTGCCTAAACGCACCTGGGACACGCCAACACATCTCCTGTGGCACGTACAAAGCCCCTTGATGGATTGATCCTTCGTACCACTTCCGATCTCGACAATTGCAAATTCCTTCCTACAGCGATTAGACACAACCACAACAAAGCCAGTCCGTCCACTGCAGTTTCATCCATTTCGTGTTCGTCGGTCAGACATTGACTTGCAGGAGCGTGCGAGTGTTGTCTACAGGGTTGTGTGGGCAAGTTAAGGTCTAGGGGCAGCTAAAAGTTATTCAGGTCAGCAACATTCTCCTCTGAAGCTCGATAACTGGCTTACCTTGTTTATAGCACCTTGTTCTTCTGCTCACTAACTTTTTGTCCAACCTGCCAAAACTTAATGTCCCGCAGGGGCAGCCATCATCGTCACGTCGAACTGACGGTTTGTAGACTTTGCGATAGGAACAGGTAAGCAAAATTTCTTATCTTCATTGTATCTTTACTCACCTTGTTTTAAGTCCACCCGAGCTTGTGTTCCAACCTCAATGTCTAGTGAGTCCTCTTTCGCCCACCCAGGGCCACCACCACCACCTCAACTCCTAATTCACAAACCCCCCGCCCTCCTAGTCCTCTTTTCATGCTGCGCAGAAGTCAATCGGATTAGCCAGAAAGGAATCAAAGCATTGGCAAGAAACTTGCCACAAATCAAGCAGCAAGCTAGTGTTGTCGACCCCACCACATCTCCTGGGGCGTGTACTGAAGTGCTACATGTCTCGTGCCTCCACCCAAGTCGATAAATCCCTTCCCGCGGCAGTTGGATGCACCCACAACAAAGCCAGCCAACCCCCGCAGCCCCATCTGTTTGCGTTTGTCAGCGCAATACTGTACTATTTCGATCAATTCGGCCATCATGCATCACAGGCCTTGTGGTTTTGGCCGAAATTGGTCGCTTGTCCCAGGTCACAGGGATAATGGCCGACAACCAAAAAGCATTAGTTAAAATCACTTTTTTTTGAGCCCTGCAGGCACCTACTGTTCATTTGAGTTGAATACAATCAAATTTGACATGTAAAGAAGGAATCTGAGCTCAGAAATCTATTCTCAAGGTTCAAATTCAAGGTTCAACAATCAACAAGATGACAAGTCTATTCAAGCAACATCAGCCGGTGCAAACTATTGGTGAACAAAAAGACACAATAAATAAAGTTAACTAAACCATTCCTAGGTTTCTTCGTCAGACTGGTTGTCCCCGTGCATCCAAAAAGTCTTCGCACTGTAAAGGCTGTTGGGTTGTTTGTGGCGTTTCCCACGCCCAAGTTCCATAACACAATCTGGATTTACTTGAACCTCTTCATCCAATTCAAACTGCTCCGTGAGTGAGTTTGAAACAATCGCACCTCCCTCAGCAATGGTGTACCTTCCTGTTGGTGTCCGTGCTCCCACGAGCTCCTGAGTCAATCAATACCTTCAAAGGTACATCGCTGTCATCAAGAGATCCAACATCTTCAATGTCATCTTTGGGTTGGGGCATGTTTTCAGGTGGGACCAAATCCTCAGTGCGTGCTGTTGTGAGTTCTTTCCAGAATTTGGGGTCGGTCTCTTTGAGCTGACAAAGCTTTGCACGCATAGCAACACCGGTCAAACAATCGTAGGAGAGATTCCAGTCTCGGACAACGCAATGCTCAAATGCCTAGCAAAATCAAAACAAACGTAAGTTTATACCCTCATCGGAGATGTTAGCACTGACTTTCTTGACCAGGGTCTCGTTATTTATGGCCTTATAGGCATTCCATATCCATCGTGTACTGCGATCCCGCAATGTACTTGGTCAGAGGCCATTGCTGCGCATGGCAAAAACAAGTTCTTACTTTGGAGGTGAGGCAGTACCTCGAGAAATGTTATTACATAAATAAAGGTTAAATAAGTAAATAATATGTAGTCTGCTCAAATCTGAACCGATTGGGATGATCTTATACTCAAAAAAAGCAGAAAAATGAGGCGATTCTAACAAGCCTACTAGGAAAGCCCTGATTTTTACGATTTTTTTGATACCAAGATCATAAAAATTGGCCCAGTAATGGCTGAGATACAGAAACCATGCAGGGTCACTATAGCAGTGGGAGAATTTCCATTGGTTTTGTTAGGAACCATTTCTGCCTGCTATGCAGGCCGGAAAACAAGTTCTTTTACTACGTAAGAACTTGTAATCTTGTTACAACTTGCTGCAGTTTGCTTTGCCACAACACAGCTCCAGACCCAATCTTAACCAAATACCCAGATGTGGACTTTCCAGCATCCTTGTCCCCTCCATGACCAGCATCACTATAGGTTATAAACATCCTATTTCCAATAGATGGGTCTGGGCCATACTCCAGCTTCAAATCCAGGGTTCCTTTCAAATAGTGGAACAAATGCTTAACAGCTTTCCAGTGTGCCATTCCAGGATTGGAATTAAAACGTGCAAGCACACCCACTGTAAAAGCAATATCGGGACGTGTCATAATAGCCAAATACATGAGGGATCCAACGGCATTAATGTAAGGGATGTTCTGCATTTCCATCTTATCCTCAGGAGTTTTAGGACTTTCTTGAGCTGTCAACTTTGATCCAGGCAGCATAGGGGTACCAAGGGGCTTGCAATCAGCCATATTAAATTCCTCTAGCTTGTTGATGATGTACGTCAGTGACATTGGGAAAGATAGAGCTTTTGCTTTTCTCTATTCCGAGTGATTTCAACGCCTAGCAGGAATTTAGTTTCACCAAGGTCCCTTAGTTTAAAATGTCACCTGTAGCAGCCAGTGTCATGTATGACCTGTAGCATTATTGCTAAGTAAAGTCATATATCTATGGCGCATTTTTGCCAAGGTGGCAAACTTGCCAACAGCATATATCACCCTCAGAAATATATGCCGGGGCTGCCGGGGGAGGGTATCTGATGGCTGTTGGGGGCGGGACAATGTAAACATGTGTCAACAATGCCTAAATGGTGCCCGGAAACTGTATTTTGGGTGCTGCTCACTGTTGGGGGCGCATTTGGGCGCGGAAAAAACATATTCAGGGTCAAATAATATTATTATATGCGCCCCTACCCTTTGCGCGCCTCTCGGGGGGCGGGAATGGATGGATTGGCGCGGATGCTTATGGATGACGCGGAAATAGTGGGCGGGGGCTGCTGTCAAACAGCTGTCAACAGCTCCCAAAATGCTATTCCGGGCTGCCCGACGTTATATTTTGGGTCGCGCTCGCTGTACAGCGCGGATACCGACGTGGAAAAAAATGCAATAGGATGGTATGATTATTGTCTACTTAATGGCACCCTTTGCGCGCCTCTCGGGGGCGGGCAAAGGATGGATTGGCGCTCGATGGTTTGGATGACGTTCCAAAAATAACGTGCGCCAGGCACACTATTTTTAGACACTTTGATGGGATCGCACCATTGGCAGCTGGGCTTCGTTTCGCGTTTTGCGCCTCGTTCCCCTCAGAATTTGATTTATCTTAATACATAGTTGTAATCCCCTTAAAAAATGCATTCTAATGATATAAAAATTGTGGTGAATTTCGCACTGGAAGGGATGCATGCATTAATGTCTCTCTGGATGACACTCGAACCACTTTCCATATTTGGAGTCCTACACTTCAGTTCAATTTGATAGATAGTCGTTTAAAAATTATATTAAACTATTGAAATAGTACACGTATAGTACGCAAAACTTTGCTAGCCTACGGATACTAGGTTGAAATATACAAATGCCTAGGATTGCACGCAATCCTAGGACTTCGGATCCCGCTGTACCCCACTTTCCATCGCGTAGTTTTGGAGCAATAGCTCGAGACCACCCAAATCTCTCTCCCGCGGCGCATTCGTTCGTAGCCGAAATGGCTTGCTGAACTGCCGCGGGTCGTACCCTCCATGCATGCACACCGATGGCTCCCACAGGGAAGCGTGGGCTGCCTGGGAGACAAGCGAGGAAGGATGGAGGAGGCGGGCGGGTAGGTCGCGGAGGGTGGAGGAAGGGAGGGGAGGGATGGGGCGACCATGTGTGGCGCTGAAGAAACCGTGTGGCGGCGGATCCGTTGGGTGTGGGTCGAGACGAAGAAACGACGATAAGTCGAATCTCCGACCCCACAGCCTCGGCGTACGTCCAGCGCGAGACCGAGCAGCCGCAACAAGCAGGACTGCAGCCATCCAACCTGGGACCGAAGGTGCAGCAGCTACACTAAGCTGCTGCACACCCCTCGACACCGTCACGCCTTGTCAGCGCCAGCGCGACATGCCGGTACGCTGACACTGCTGGTCGTGCAGTACACAGTTGCGGCGGCGGCGGGTTCACGGCGGGGCGAGGGCGTGGAAGGGAGGTAACAGGAGGGTTGGGTGAGTTCAAGAACCGGCTGCAGCACGAATACGGGCTGTTCGCCATCAGCCCCTGCAAGTCCCACCAGCAGCATAACTACTGCTGGTGCCGCTCGTCGATTCGAGAGTCCCAGTGACGTCGGCGTGCTGGTGTGGGTCGCCGTCGCTCGCTCTGCCTCGGGGTGTGAGCGATGGGGGTTTTGAAGAGGTAGCGGTGGGCAAAGCTGGGCACGTTGGGTGAGTGGTAGGTGCTGGGGAGAAAAGAAACTGCGAAACGAGCCCTACTGACTCGTCTCGCGACGCACCTAGCGGGTCTCCCATACCTGGGTCTCCCCTTTTCGTGCTCCCCTTGCTAATCCTTTCCACAGTCCGACATCGTCATGCAGCCCAGAGGGTGAAGGGCAGGGGCTCGTGGCAGCGCAGTGCTGCGGTCGTTTGGAGTCGTTCGCGCTCTCCCTTTTTGCTTCGTGTTGCCGGCCTACATCCCTTTCGAAGGGGAGAGGCTCGCGGCGTGGGTGTTCGGTGGCGACTCGGAAAATGACCCTCCAGAACGGCCAGTGGCCTCCCCGGGCGCGGAGATTCACTGCTGGCCGTTATCTGGGGAAGAAGGTGGAGAGGGGGTGAGGGGGTATGAAGCACCAGGGTTGCAGTGCGGCGAGGTGACGATAGTGAGGTGGTGTGAGGGAGGTGGAGGTGGGAAATGAAGATCAACGATGTTCAAACATCGTTGATCAACGGTTCGAGCGGAGTTTTAACTCCCGGACCGTGACCTCTCCGCGCTTTCCTCATCGTCGAGAACGTCGGTCGTGAGTGCAAGTGGGACTTTAGAATACATATTCTGTATTAGGTATATTCATGAAGTCAATTAAAGTTAAATGACTAGGTTTTGGGCAATATTCACAATGTAACTACATATACCCGATAATTTAAGGGTGAGAGTGGTGATTTCGGGTCACTGAACACTCGAAAGCTCTATTTAATTTGTTGTAGCGGGTTTGAGGAAGAAACAAACATGTAGAACTTGAGTTTAACTCAATTCAATGTATTCTAGATACATTGGAAGAAGCAGTGTGAGCCAGGGATGGGGAAGGATAAAATTTCGAATGAGTCCGGGCATCTTCAAATGAAAACAACCTTCGGTTCATGTCAAATCCACGGTAATGCTACTACATTGTTGTGCACCCAAGACAAGGGCTTACTAAATGTTGGAATTAATATCAGATAACTGTCTACTGTAACGCTGCAGGTTTTGTTTGGTTTAGAATGCATTTAATTGATACCTACAAGCAAAAAATCGAACGCGAACGTCCGTTGATCACCACGCGTAGCTGCTTGACTTCGATAAAATTGCATTGTGGTAAAATATCTGTCAACGGACACATGTATTAAGTACAGTAGTATCTTAAATATTACATCCCGAGACTTAAATATGTATTAAGTGTTCGTTATCGGGCATTCCGAGACGTTCTCGACGACGACAAGGATCCCGAAACAGCTCGGGCCGGGCCGCCCAACCAATCGCATCGTGTTCCGAAACGGGCATCAGCCACATCAACAGCCATCAACGCTGTTGATCTTGACTTCCAACCACCACCACCTTCGCTCTCTCGCCCATCCGTCCCTCATCACCTCAAGTACTATAGCGTAAGTCTTTTTTTATTGCTATTTCATCCTTTTCACTAACTTAATACCCCTTTAAAAGACTTTCGCGTCTCGACGAACGCGAATGCACCCGCTGCCACGTCGCGAGCCCCCCCATACATCCTATGGGCTGTGGGCCAACGTCTGCCGTGGGGATTGGATTAGAGGGGAGACAGAACCGAAGGGGAGACCCGTGAAATGGGAGACCCACGAGGTGCGTCAAGGAACGAGTCGCATAGACTCGTTCCTTCTCAACCTTTCTCCGCCGCCGCGCCTACTCATCCGACGAGCCCAGTTCGTCCACCCTCCTCGCAGCCTCCGCGCACTATTCCTTCGACCTCCAACACCAACACGCCACCCCCTACAACTTCGATACCGCCCCGACCCGCCGCAGACTAGTTGTAGTGCGTTCGCACGGGCAGCAACGAGCAGCAACATTGACACCAGCAGGAATGCTGGTGTCAATGTCGTTGGGGTGTCACAGCATGGACGAAATGCAACGACACGTATTCGTGCTGTTGCTGGCCCTCGTCGTTGAGCCCTCCGCCTCCTTTGACGTGGGCATTGTCGAGGGAGTTTAGCTGCGAGCAGCACCAACACCGGCGCGAAGCTGAGGAGAGGAATCCGGGTGGGGAGGAACGGCTTGTACTGTTCCTCTGCTGCTCGTGCTCCGGCCGTGCGGGTATTGCAGACGGGCTAGCACAGCAGGCGGGCTCCTGTTCGTGCTCGCATTGGGCCTGCGCCGAGGAGAGGGGACGACTGATCTCAGTGTCCCGACCTCTGTGCAATGAGGCCGACAGCACCCACCTCCTCTTTGTCCATGGCCAATGCCGTCGCCATCCCCCATTCCTCTTCTGCCGCCGCGTTGTCCTGTCCGCCCGCCTTCTTCACTGTCCGTTCTCGGACGATTAGAGGTGTCACAGCAGACAGGACAGCACCCCCGACGCCTACACCGTTTTACTCGGATACAAGGGGGGTAGCAGGCGGGTGAAGACGGCAAATCGAAGGATGGGCATTTGGGTACGCGACAGCGCCGCGGGACTGCAGGTTGTATAGGACGACAGCGGTATCGTCGCGAACTGCCAAGGCTCAGGATGGGGGTGAAGCCGAAGGCGGACTTGACTGGCCTCCGACGCCGTAGGATTGTGCCTAGCTTCAGGCGCAATCCTAGGCATTGTAGACCTCTTACCTAGTAGCTGTAGTCTAGCATTGCTACGTGTATTAGTAGATTAGTTTGAATTAATTCGTTCTGTGCATCATCTACCAAATTTTAGACCGGAAGTGGTTATTCAGGTAGAAGTCCAAGTATAAGGGGAGACAACCTCACATCCGCCCTTTTTTCTGCACCATTTTCCATAAAAATTACATCATTAGATTCGCATGTTAAAGGGGCATACAGCCACGTATTAATGGGACCAGAATTCTAACGGAAAGCAGGCGTAAAACGCGAAATAAAGGCCAGCTGTCAAATGTGAGATCCCATCAAAGTGTCTAAAAATAGCGTACCTGGCGCGCGTTATTTTGGGAACGTCATCCAAAGCGACGAGCGCCAATCCATCCTTTCCCCGCCCCGGGAGGCGCGCAAAGGGTACCATTAGGTAGTAAATAATCATACCATCCTATTGCATTTTTTTCCACGTCGGTATCCGCGCTGTACAGCGAGCGCGACCCAAAATACAACGTCGGGCAGCCCGGAATAGCATTTCGGCCAGTGTTGACAGCTGTTTGACAGCAGCCCCCGCCCAATATTTCCGCGTCATCCATAAGCATCCGCGCCAATCCATCCATTCCCGCCCCCCGAGAGGCGCGCAAAGGGTGGGGGTGCATATAGTAATATTATTTGACCCTGAATATCTTTTTTCCACGCCCAAATGCGCCCCCAACAGCGAGCAGCACCCGAAATACAGTTTCCGGGCACCATTTAGGCATTGTTGACACATGTTTACATGGTCCCGCCCCCAACAGCCATCAGATACCCTCCCCCGGCAGCCCCGGCATATATTTCTGAGGGTGATATATGCTGTTGGCAAGTTTGCCACCTTGGCAAAAATGCGCCATAGATATATGACTTTACTTAGCAATAATGCTACATATCATGTATAATTATAGCTGCTATGGCTGAAAATGTTTTGCCAGCTCAACTACAAAGTTGTCCAATGCCTCCTTTGATTTAGATGCAAGTGTGATATCATCCACAAACACAGGCATTATGACTTTGATACCATCTCTGTCAAATTACAAGTTCTTACGTAGTAAAAGAACTTGTTTTCCAGCCTGCATAGCAGGCAGAAAACATTCCTAACACAATCGTTCGAAATTCTCCCACTCATACTGTGACCCTGCATGGTTTCTGTATCTCAGCCATTACTGGGCCAATTTTTATGATCTTGGTATCAAAAAATTCGTAAAAATCAGGGCTTTCATGTGGCATGTGTATCCAGGGTTGATTAGGTCATGTGACCTGTTCACACAACCCAAAAAACGCAAATTTGTGTGAATTTACACTTAAAACAGATTTCAGTGAGCTAGATATGCTAAAATGTGTTGCCCAGACAAATCTAGAATAATGTACAAATATTTACATATGTTTTGCAATGATGTCATGGTGTCCAAATCTGGCAAACAGTCAGCTCAACTTGGTGAAAATCCGAAAATTGGTGTTAAACTGACTGGATAACCCATAAAAGGCACACCAAACATTGAAAAACATCACCAAATAACATGAAAATAATGTTTTAGAAGCTTACATAATCAAACTCACAGCAGGACTTTGTGCAAATCCCTTGAAATCAGTTAAGGCACCAAGCTAGACCAAAATATTCTCAGGGATATGTCATGTGATATGTGTGCACAGACCATCTCTTAGGTAAAAAAACATCATTAGTATTTTTATTTTATTTTAATGCCTTTAAAATCTCTTAAAATGGCTTATTTACTGTGTATTTCAAACAATATTCCGCATTTGGTAAGTCACATGAAAATGTGACAATACATCTGTGACACCATTTTATAGCCCTGATTTTTCTGATAATTACACACTTTATTTCAAGGCAATCCGATAAAAACTAAGCGACATATGAATTAATCTTGTTACAAGTTCTTATGTAGTAAAAGAACTTGTTTTCTACACTTGATAGCAGGAGGAAATGGTTTCTAACGCAATGGTTCGAAATTCTCCCACTGCTATAGTGACCCTGCATGGTTTCTGTATCTCAGCCATTACTGGGCCAATTTTTATGATCTTGGTATCAAAAAAATCGTAAAAATCAGGGCTTTCCTAGTAGGCTTGTTAGATCCGCCTCATTTTTCTGCTTTTTTTGAGTATAAGATCATCCCAATCGGTTCAGATTTGAGCGGACTATGCATTATTTACTTTTTTAACCTCTATTTATGACTTAACTTGAAAGTAAGAAGTTGTTTTTGCCATGCGCAGCAATGGCCTCTGACCAAGTTAACACAGCACACAGTGTCTCACCCCATAAACGTGATGACTGCTTTAACCCATAAATGGACTTGTCAAGTCGACAGACAGTTCTTGGTCCACCTTGCCTAAATCCTTCTGGCTGCTCCATGTAGATTTCAACATCAATATCACTATTCGTAAATG
This sequence comes from Galerina marginata, assembly GCA_023014335.1. Classification (NCBI taxonomy): domain Eukaryota; kingdom Fungi; phylum Basidiomycota; class Agaricomycetes; order Agaricales; family Galerinaceae; genus Galerina; species Galerina marginata. The sequence continues at coordinate 38,406 of JAECYW010000007.1, read as the reverse complement.
CATAGGATATGTCCACAGAACGAAGTTCCAAATCTTCAATGGCAGCAAGAGCCAGAACAATACGAACAGTTGCCTGACGCATTGTAGATGCAAAGGTTTCAAAGAAGTCTTGACCCGGTCGCTGGTTGAACCCCTTTGCGACCACACGTGCTTTAAATCGCTCAATTGACCCATCTGCATTATGCTTCACCCTATACACCCATTTTGATACAATTGCTTTTTGACCATCTGGCAATTCCACAATTTTCCAAGTTCCATTTTCTAAATGCCAGTTATATTCCTCCAGCATTGCAGCATCCCACTGCTCTGCTTGTTCACTCCGTTTAGCCTCCTTGAATGATTGTGGATCACAATTACTAGAACTTGCGATATAGGCTTCTTCCTCACTGCCTTCATCATCATCCTCCTCAGAGTCAGACTTGGTCAGAGGCCATTGCTGTGCATGGCAAAAACAAGTTCTTACTTTCAAGGTAAGTCATAAATAGAGGTTAAATAAGTAAATAATGCATAGTCCACTCAAATCTGAAGCTATTGGGATGATCTTATACTCAAAAAGAGCAGAAAAATGAGGCGGTTCTAACAAGCCTACTAGGAAAGCCCTGATTTTTACGATTTTTTTGATACCAAGATCATAAAAATTGGCCCAGTAATGGCTGAGATACAGAAACCATGCAGGGTCACTATAGCAGTGGGAGAATTTCAAACGATCGCATTAGAAACCATTTCCTTCTGCTATCAAGTGTAGAAAACAAGTTCTTTTACTACGTAAGAACTTGTAACATGCATCCATGTAGTCTGCCATTTCCTTTGACATGTATTCACCAGCTTTATCATCACACATCCCTTCTTGCCTTTTACCATATTGGTAGTCAGCGTGAGAATATCTGCTCGTCGGTCAACTTGTTCATCACGCTTTAACCACTCGTTCGATCTCTTCGAAACTTGGTACACAGCCTAACAGCACCTCACCCGCCATGCCTCCCAAGCCTGGGACCGAGCGCTCGTCGAGCGCCCAAGATCCGGGCCAGACAAGAGCCTCCCCCACTCCGGTCTTCTCTGCAGCTCCTTTTTTTTTTTTTAAAAATCAACAATTTATATACCGGTGCGCGAAAGCAGTCCGGTCGCCTAACTAATACAAATCCCCGGTCGAAAGCGCGCAGTAAACTACTAATCCCCAAACCAGACCCCAATCCCATCCACTTCTTCCGAATCCTTCCAACGGCGTCCTTTGTGCGCCAGGCCTTTGCTAGGGGGGACGGACCACCTAACCGCCCAGTCCCGAGGGAGGGACGGCCCCCACCACTACGCCAATACCACGTAAGGACCGAAGCCCAAACATCTCCTGGCAGCCGCAGCTGCTGCACTCTCTCCGCCTTCCAAACCCGACGCCCGCTTCAGAACCCAGACCCGACCTGAAAACCTTCACCCACCCGCGCCTTGACGACCCGAAAACCCACTTGGTCAGAGGCCATTGCTGCGCATGGCAAAAACAAGTTCTTACTTTCAAGGTGAGTCCGACTATAAATTCAGGTTAAATAAGTAAATAATGCATAGTCCGCTCAAATCTGAACTGATTTGGATGATCTTATACTCAAAAAAAGCAGAAAAATAAGGCGGTTCTAACAAGCCTAAAACGGCCTGGTCACGTGACCAGGAAGGCCCTGATTTTTGCGAATTTTTTGATACCAAAATCATCAAAATTGGCCCAGTAACGGCTGAGATATGAAAACCATGCAGGGTCACTATATGAGTGAGAGAATTTCCATTGTCTGCGTTAGGAACCATTTCTGCCTGCTATGCAGGCCGGAAAACAAGTTCTTTTACTACGTAAGAACTTGTAACAAGATTAATTATTAGACTACAATAAGAACTTTGTAACAAGATTAGTTCATACGTCACTTAGTTTTTATTGGATTGCCTTAAAAAAAAATGTGTAATTATCAGAAAAATCAGGGCTAAAAGATGGTGTCACATATCTATTGTCACATCTCTATGTGACTTACCAAATGCGGAATATTGTTTGAAATACATAGTAAATAAGCCATATTGAGGGTTCTTAAGGGTTTTAAAAGAAAATAAAAATACTGATTATTTTTCTTTACCTAACAGGTGGTCTGTGCACACATATCACATGACATATCCCTGAGAATATCTTTGTCCAAGTTGGTGCATTACCAAATCCAAGGCAATTGCACAAAGTCCTGCTGTGAGTTTGATTATGTAAGCTTCTAGAACATTATTTTTATGTTATTTGGTCATGTTTTGCAATGTTTGGTGTGCCTTTTATGGGTTATCCAGTCAGCTTAACACCAATTTTCGGATTTTCACCAAGTTGAGCTGGCTGTTTGCCAGATTTGGACACCATGACATCATTGCAAAACATATGTAAATATTTGTACATTATTTTAGATTGGTCTTGGTAAGACATTTTAGCATATCTAGCTCACTGCAATCTGTTTTAAGTGTAAATTCAGACAAATTTGCGCTTTTTGGGTCGTGTGAACAGGTCACATGACCTAATCGTCCCTGGATACACATGCCACATGAAAGCCCTGATTTTTGCGAATTTTTTGATACCAAAATCATCAAAATTGGCCCAGTAACGGCTGAGATATGAAAACCATGCAGGGTCACTATATGAGTGAGAGAATTTCCATTGTCTGCGTTAGGAACCATTTCTGCCTGCTATGCAGGCCGGAAAACAAGTTCTTTTACTACGTAAGAACTTGTAACAAGATTAATTATTAGACTACAATAAGAACTTTGTAACAAGATTAGTTCATACGTCACTTAGTTTTTATTGGATTGCCTTAAAAAAAAATGTGTAATTATCAGAAAAATCAGGGCTAAAAGATGGTGTCACATATCTATTGTCACATCTCTATGTGACTTACCAAATGCGGAATATTGTTTGAAATACATAGTAAATAAGCCATATTGAGGGTTCTTAAGGGTTTTAAAAGAAAATAAAAATACTGATTATTTTTCTTTACCTAACAGGTGGTCTGTGCACACATATCACATGACATATCCCTGAGAATATCTTTGTCCAAGTTGGTGCATTACCAAATCCAAGGCAATTGCACAAAGTCCTGCTGTGAGTTTGATTATGTAAGCTTCTAGAACATTATTTTTATGTTATTTGGTCATGTTTTGCAATGTTTGGTGTGCCTTTTATGGGTTATCCAGTCAGCTTAACACCAATTTTCGGATTTTCACCAAGTTGAGCTGGCTGTTTGCCAGATTTGGACACCATGACATCATTGCAAAACATATGTAAATATTTGTACATTATTTTAGATTGGTCTTGGTAAGACATTTTAGCATATCTAGCTCACTGCAATCTGTTTTAAGTGTAAATTCAGACAAATTTGCGCTTTTTGGGTCGTGTGAACAGGTCACATGACCTAATCGTCCCTGGATACACATGCCACATGAAAGCCCTGATTTTTGCGAATTTTTTGATACCAAAATCATCAAAATTGGCCCAGTAACGGCTGAGATATGAAAACCATGCAGGGTCACTATATGAGTGAGAGAATTTCCATTGTCTGCGTTAGGAACCATTTCTGCCTGCTATGCAGGCCGGAAAACAAGTTCTTTTACTACGTAAGAACTTGTAACAAGATTAATTATTAGACTACAATAAGAACTTTGTAACAAGATTAGTTCATACGTCACTTAGTTTTTATTGGATTGCCTTAAAAAAAAATGTGTAATTATCAGAAAAATCAGGGCTAAAAGATGGTGTCACATATCTATTGTCACATCTCTATGTGACTTACCAAATGCGGAATATTGTTTGAAATACATAGTAAATAAGCCATATTGAGGGTTCTTAAGGGTTTTAAAAGAAAATAAAAATACTGATTATTTTTCTTTACCTAACAGGTGGTCTGTGCACACATATCACATGACATATCCCTGAGAATATCTTTGTCCAAGTTGGTGCATTACCAAATCCAAGGCAATTGCACAAAGTCCTGCTGTGAGTTTGATTATGTAAGCTTCTAGAACATTATTTTTATGTTATTTGGTCATGTTTTGCAATGTTTGGTGTGCCTTTTATGGGTTATCCAGTCAGCTTAACACCAATTTTCGGATTTTCACCAAGTTGAGCTGGCTGTTTGCCAGATTTGGACACCATGACATCATTGCAAAACATATGTAAATATTTGTACATTATTTTAGATTGGTCTTGGTAAGACATTTTAGCATATCTAGCTCACTGCAATCTGTTTTAAGTGTAAATTCAGACAAATTTGCGCTTTTTGGGTCGTGTGAACAGGTCACATGACCTAATCGTCCCTGGATACACATGCCACATGAAAGCCCTGATTTTTGCGAATTTTTTGATACCAAAATCATCAAAATTGGCCCAGTAACGGCTGAGATATGAAAACCATGCAGGGTCACTATATGAGTGAGAGAATTTCCATTGTCTGCGTTAGGAACCATTTCTGCCTGCTATGCAGGCCGGAAAACAAGTTCTTTTACTACGTAAGAACTTGTAATACCAGCAAAGGAAATAAGCAGATGCGGGGATAAGGCCCCCAACCGAATGACTAAAGTCATCCGCGCAAGCCAAAAAAGCAGCTACCATTCGAGATATGGGCCGCAAAGTAACCACCGGTCGTAGCGAATGCAACTGGGTACGAAACACGAAGAACGCGCGGAACTGCATCACCCCGTCCTTGGCCTGTCAACCTTGTCTGAAGGAGGGATTGGACCTCCCCCAACCGACGCAACCCGGAAGAAGGTATCAAGGCCTCTCTGAGCGATGAGCCCACGCGGAACGCCTTACCCAATGCCTTGCGGTGCTACCACTTGGCGGGCGAAGGAGAAAGCTTCCGGGTTTTCCAACAAAAACATCAACAAACCGTGCAAACGATCGGTTGGGGATTGTCTGTCGTACCGAGGGCAGTACTTCAGGATGTGTGAGCGGGTCTCGTGAGGAGCGCCGCAGCGGGGGCAGCCATGAGGCTCTTGGATGTTAAATCGGTCGTAGTACGAACCGATTGGCACATGATTCAGTATACACCTGCACAGGCGCGCGAAGGAGGCGGCGTCGCCTCCGGATTTGCGAATATAAGGCCCACCCTTGCGAGTAGCCGGACGAATGGGCCGCGGTTTCTTACCCAGCGTTGAAAGCTGGAGAAAATCGCGACCCAGATGCTGTGGACGGTCAGCTGAAGCCTTGGCCCAGCGTGCCGCCACGCGAGAATCACCCTCTGCGCAAAGGTGATCGAAGGTAACTCGTGAACCGAAGTCCACGGGGAAATGAGCAGCTCCCCGCGCGTGCGTGTGAGCCATGTGATGGACGCCCCACTCGAGATTAGTGGGGACGTAGTGGAAGGAAATCCAGCGTTGAGGATCGGCCTCAAGCCAGGTTTCGAGGAGTTTGCAAGCGCGCAGTGAGTGAGACTGCGACGAATGCAAGGAAGTATCAAGGGCTCGTTTTGCCATAGCAATCGAGTCCGTGAAAATAGCGACGTGCCTGCATTGCCGCCTGGTGGCGGCCTCGATGGCACGACAGATGGCTGACATCTCCGCGTCAGGCGCGGTAGTACGACCCACAAGCCATCTGAAGCGATCAACTTCAACGCCTTGCGAAAAGATGACCCCAGCCGCGACGGACTGAGTGGCCCTATTGGGATTGACGTTCACGTAAACGCTAGCGTCCGTCCCAATGCAAACACCTCCTTCATCCCACATAAACATGTCAAAGATGAAGTCGAGGTAGTAATTGAAATCTCTGTCCTCGTTGAGCGGGGCCAGAGACTCCTCGAAAGTGACCCGTGACCAATAGCGGTCGCGGAATCGATGGCCTGGCCGGGCATGCGAAGCCATGGGCTCCAAATGCTCGGTCAGAATGGGGAGCTTCTTGACGATCTCCGAAATAGGACCTTTCGTGTTCAGCTTCTGACGGCGGGACATCGAATGGTAGGAGAGGGGGTGAGGCGTTCTCTGCAGCTCCTGCAGGTGGATCCTCCAGCTCTGCTGCAGCTTCTGCAGCTAGAGCTCGTTATGCCCCCAATGTCCCTGCTCAGGAACGTCGAGGACCTTCCAGACCGTCTTCCAGGGTGTCCAGCTCTACGGTTCAGCTATCGGCGCACAGACCACCTCCCTCCGACTCAGAAATGGCCGATTACGAGCCATCTACTCCTTCGGAAGACTTAGCTCGCGATGAGGGGGACACAGGAGGGAGTGACTCCGCCTCGTCTATCGCAGCCATCCTCGAATCGGCCACTAGGTCTCTCCTCCGGGGGAGGCCTAGTATCGATGCTTCTCTCGCCGGGTCTCGCAGACTCGCCTCTTCCGCAGTCGACTTTGTCGCTGCTCTCAAGAACACCAGGTGGATTGATGCATCCACCGGCCCCGCCCACGACTATGTTGGCCTTTCTGAGGCCATCATGCCGTTCATTCAGATCCCGGACTCAATGGAGGTCGATCAGACCATCCGCTGCCCTGTGCGACCACCTCCCACTGCCCTCTTTCCTCCGGAGAGAGCAGCACCTCCCGATGTTCCCCCTCCCCCGGCTAAGGTCGACAAGGGGAAGGGCAATGCCGACCATCCGAAACAACCGCAGCCCCGGCCTGCCAAGGCTAGGGAGGTTGTTCCTTTCCAGAGGCCTCCTCCCCCGGTCCCTCTTCATTGCAAGCCCGGTGTGGTGGAGAAATGCATTCTCTGGTGGGGAGAAGAAAGGTCGAGAGAAGCCTAGATAGAGATAGATAGATAAAGTAGATAAATGCGAAATAAATTGAGGAAATAAGTACTCAGCTTGAAAGATGAATCCGGGATGCACAAGCGAGTGCAGTGTAAAAGAGGGGTGAATGATAGAGTAGGAGGAGTTCCTATACTTCGCGTAGTCAAAAGATCCACGAGAAACAAGAGAAACTTAACTTTGCAAATCAGGATTTGAGGTAAATAGAAATTGTTTGACCAATATCTTGAAGTTTGAGGACTTTGCGGCTCGTTTTCTCAATGTATACAAAGATTCTGAGTCCAAGAAAGAGGTGTCATTCGATGGGGCCGTCCCAAAACTAATATAACATGAAAACAAACGAATTTTCCCGAGTGCACGCGTGCTCTCACGTCACTCGGACCGCCATAGAAACGAAACGAACCAATAGTAATAATTCTACGAGTCTTGGCAAGGTGGAAATGTGGAAGGGAAAGTGAAACATAGTGGTGAATGAATAAAAATAGGATGGGTGGTGATTGTACCTAAGAGTCCATGCGATAAAATGACGAAAAAGGATCGTACCAAGCCTACTAATCCTCCGGAGAGACTCCTCCTGATTGGCGCATCGACCTGGTGACGTTGAGACGAGGAATTAAGGCGCGAGGATGATGAAAAACTGTTGACCAGACAGCACACCAGACCCTGACGGTGTTCGCAGCCGAAATTCGTCGAATGGGAGCGCGAGGACTTGTCTCTCCTTTGGGTTTCGCAGACTGGGTCCGAAGGAATGGGATACAGGAATTTGAAATAAGAATCCAGCTGATAAATTGAGATAAGAATTTTTGTGATCAGAAAAACAAGTTAGAAAAGCGGAAGTGAAACATAGCGTGAACCAGTGCCGATAATCCTTCGAAACTTCGTATATATGTCGAGGGGATGATGTTGAATCTCGTTGAATTTTTGCGGGAAAGGGGAGGGAGCATAGCGCGAGTTATACAAAGCGCGTGCTAGCAGAGGCATATTCCAAATTGACTCTGTTAAGGCCACATTCGGTAAGTGATCGCATTCGGCTCCCGCCGATCGCGTGTGATTTTGTACTTGGCTTGATTTGCCGCCGGCGCAGTTGAGTGTCGCACTCGTCATATGGACGGAATTGAGGGCAGAATAGATGGTAACCTAGAAATTGAATAGAAAGTGAAAATAATCGCATTCAAGATGTGAAATGCAAAAATGAAACAAAAGGTATATTGAGCTAATCTACGTTCCCACAACACTAAAAGTGGAGATCGACGAGTGGATTGACAATCCCTACCACAGTGCCGGGGATGTAGATGTTGCCCCCAACATCAATAGAAAAAGAAAAAGGGTAGTAGGGATTGAAACCGAAGTAGGGATGAAATAAAATTAATCAATTACTCAGCTGTCGCTCCAAGCGCTTAATTGACGCCGTGAGATCGTAGGGCTATAATTCCAGTCCCAAAGTGCATCGTCGTAGCTTTCGAGGTTGAACGTGTCGCCATAAAGTGTTGGGTACAGCAATGAGACATAGTGTTCACCTGCGCGGATAGTAGCGTGAGTTTCCTCGCCGAGTTCAGTCGGATCGATGCGCTCGCGAATGATCGTGTCCTCCCATGTCGGGAAGATGAGGTCGTCGTTGAACCAAGTGGCGGTGTCGTTCCTTGGTGCGCGCGTTTGTGGTGCTGGCTTGGTAACAAGAAGCTCATTGTCAGATCTATAATAAAATAATTTGAGCCGGTGAGCAGTAATGGTTCCACGCATAACGGTTCCGTCAATCTCGCGGAGTACGTAGCTGTTATTTTCCCTCTTCTCGTGAATGATGTAAGGACCGGACCATCTCCACAATTCTTTGTTGCCCTTCTGACCGTCGAGCCACATTTTGTGTCGGAGCACCCACATACCCTCCTGGAAGTCGTGGAAGGAGAAATGACCGGGATAACGCTTGTTGAAGTCGTCGATAGCGCGTTGGTGAGATAAACAAGCTCGTTGGTAAGCTTGGGTTGCGATTTCGTCGCGGTGCGCGATCTGTTGAGCTCGGATTGCGATCAGTGAAAGGGTGTCAGTAACTTTGTGCCAGTCAAGCATCTGCCACGTTGCATCATCGAGATCAAAAGAAAAGATAGGAAAGATACCATAAACAAGATAATAGGGTGAATACCCAGTCATCCAAGAGGTGGTAACGCGAATAGCAAGCAAAACGGCATGAAGGTAAAGAGGCCATTGGCGCTTATCTTGGCTCGCGCATTTGATAACGCCGTTAACGATTTGCTGGTGTTGGCGCTCGCTGACTCTATTTCCTTGCGGGTGGTACTCGCTTGAAAAGATAACGTGGACGCCGTACTGCTCGAAAAGAAGTTTAGCAACACCTTTGAACTCCTTACCATGGTCGACAGTAATGTATGGAATGCACGAAAAGCGACAGATGAGATCTTCGTAAATAAATTTAGCGACTCCGGCAGCTTCCATGTTTTGAAGCGCTCGAGCTTCAGGCCAACCTGTAATTCCGTCAGTAGCAGTGACCATGTAAGACATACCTCCGTGTCCTTCATTCATATGAATGGTGTCGAGATGGAAATGACAAAGTATAGAGAGCATCCATGATGGGTTTAATGGGATGATGGGCTTTGCTTTTGAGTAAAGCTGACACGGAACACATGAGCGAACAAAATAAGCAACTGAATCGTACATGTTAGGCCAAAAGTAACGTTCTTGAAGGTGCTTGTACGTCGTATCGCGGCCTCAATGTCCACATTGATCATGCGCGAGTCGGAGAAGCTCTTGACGTCTAGATAAGTCAGTAATAACCAATCGGGGAAGTGAATCTTTCTTCGGACGCGTCCATAAGCGCTCGTCGTGCCAGAAAAAGCGCTCGCAACGACGAAGAAATGCTTTCCTCTCCTTTTCGTCATGCTCAAGACAATTAGGAAGGGTGTTAGTCTTCAAATATTCGCGTATTTCCATCCAATAGTGCTCTCCATCCGAATCCTTGGTGCCATAAGCATGACCAATGCAAGTAATCGCCTCCCGTATTCCATCTAAATCGTCCATCTTGGGGCATTGAATCGCATCATGCCTCGCATGATTATCATAGGGCTCAAGTAATCCGCCCATATGTCCATTGGCAAGATAAAATTGATTGTACGCACCTCGAAAACCTCCCATGTACTTCGGGATGTAGTATGTGATAGGTAGCACCACAGTTTCGTCGCCTAAGCTGCAATGATAATCGACAACTTCAAATGGAGTGTTGCGGTGATAAAACTCGCGACCTATATAGGTGAATGGGGACGCATTGCGAAGCATAGACTCATCTAATAAATTTTTCGGAGAATCCTTTCTTGAGCAAGGAGTATAGACATTGTCGTGAGGCTCAGATGAGTACAAGTGCGAAATAAATAAGCGGTCGGGCTCGTGAGGGTTGATGTTTTGCGCCTGCGTGATATAGGATAGCTGGAATAGACAACCGGCAGCAAGACACATCTCGAGGAGGGATGAAAGTTGGGACTTCACCTGGCTCGGAGTATATATAACTTCGTGTTCCGTAGATCCGATGAACCGATCCAGAAATTCTTCGGCGTTGTCGTCATCCGAATCTTGATCTGCATGTGGGCGCCTAGAGAGTCCATCGGGTGCCTTGTGATTATCGGCCCTGACATGGCGCAATTCGAAATCGAATAATTGGAGATATGAGATCCAACAAGTCATTGGAGCATTTGGTAAGTCAGGTGTTCGAATCATTTCAGCAAGAAACTTAGCATCGTGTTCTAAAGAGAATCGGATTCCCCATATGCGATGGCGAAGCTGTTTAAAGGCTCGAAACACGCCATATAATTCCGCCTTGGGCTGTGAATAACGGTTTTCGCGGTCATTGTAGGTACAGGATCCGTAAATGACGGGTTTCTTCTCGTTCTCGCGAACTTGATAGACGACCCAGCCGGCTCCAAATAGTGCAGTGGCATCAACTGCGACAATAACAAGTCCTTCGTCAGATGCCCGCGGTAACTGAGTAATTAACTTAGCTTGTTCGTAGTCAATCGAAATTAAGACAGGTGCGGTGGTTGCGAGGTATTTGAGACGGTCCATAGCGGCCATAGCTTCTTGCGTGAACTCAAAATCAGTATCCGAAATTTTTGTGAGTGAAGTTAAAGGCTTAGCGATCATTGCGAATCCTTTGATCCATTTTCTACCACATCCCATTGTTCCTAAGAATCCTCGAACCTGTGAAACGTTAGTAGGAGGTGGCCAGTTAGTGATCTTCGTGACAAGGCCTTGCTCGAGATGCCATCCCTCGATTGAAACAACGGATCCGACAATGTTAAGAGTTGGGGTCGCGAGAGTGGTCTTTAAACCTGACGCGGTAATACCAGCTGCAATAAAACGTGCCAGTATTCGGTCCAAAGTAGTAGCGTACTCATAAACGAACCTTCTGATATTAATGTTCTCCGGAATTGGCTCGTTGTTGTAAGTAGATTTGGGTCCTTTGACTCCACCGTCGTCTATAAAAATACCAATAGATTTCGGGATCTCGGGAGCGACAGCGTGCGATGAACACCTCTGAAATTCCTGCGAAGCGTTAGTAAAACCCATGGGTAACATACATTGTTGTTGAGGCCCTTCAATAGAATGAAAAGCAGTTAGCGGACGCGACTTAACAGCTAAAATACGGGCGTCATAACCGGCATAGAGGTCAAGTGCTCCATAGATAGCGTGTCCGATGAATCCTTCTGCAAAGTCTTTGATTTGTGGAGGCAGTGATGCATCCCAAATGGTTACAGCATTTAAATCTTGTAAATCGACGACAAGACGCACCTTTTTACCATCCTTTTTCATTACTGCGAATAAGGCGGCTCGGTAACTTGAAGTAGTGTCTTCAAATCGTCCTGCTTGTCTTTGTTCTCGTAGCTCGGCTCTGACGATTGGCTCTAGTGCTTTAGGCACTCGGATTGGCGGTTTTTGCCATGGTGTATGCTCGATAGTAGGGATCTTGTAGTCAGGATAATATTCTCGTTTAAACGTACCTTTCTCCGCAAATGTGAAGGCGAATGCATTCTGTCTGTTAATAACGACGTAAGCAATCAAATTAATCTCTTCGGACGAAAGGAAATGCTCAGGGATAGTGTTTAATAGGCTCTGTAATTGGTCTTGAGTTAATCGCTCGGTTGGAACGAAGTCCTTCCGAGGTGGTGGGTGGGTTGGCAGTATCGGAATTGGTGGTAAAGGGATCGGTTTGAACTCCTGTGCGACGGGGTTAGGCATATAGGTGGGTACAGGATGTACTTTTCAATCTACTGGCTTGTATTTCTTCTTCATAGATAGGTTAGTATTAAATTTGCAGTCAGAATAATTAGAGGAAAAAGCGCGGATAGTCCACGGAGTAATAATCGGGTTGAAAGACGGCGACGCCGCGGCTGCGTAACAAAGATAATGATCATACTGTGGAGGTGGAAAAGCAGAAATTAGTGAATCATGTTCAAAAAAGGTGGGATTACCGATCATTGCTTGAATAGAGCGCCCCAGAGTTGCTTGAGGCACAGGTTGGGAGCGAGGGACTGTACCCTTCATTGAAAATCCCCTTCGTTGGAGACTTCCTCGATGGATGCACTAAAATTGTGAGTCGGTTCTTCGAAACGCACCTGGTGAGAATGTCCTTTAAAGGACGTAACATTTCGCGGATCATCTGGAACGGTCAGTTGTAATTGAAGAGTTGGAGGATTAGACCTATCTCCATCTTGCCAAATCATCATCCTCATGATGCCATCTCGGTTGTAATCGATTCGCGCTGCGTACCACTGGATCCAGGGCTGTCCGAGAATGACATCGTGCCCTTTCATGTCCTCGCAAGAGACGAAGAAGTGGTGGTCAAATCGGTGGCTTCCAATACTCATCTCGACGTCCATGCAGCAACCGCGGAGTCCAACAGGTGAACCGTTAACGCCTTTAAGTGCCCAGCGCGAACCTTTGAAGTCCAACGCCATGCTGGGAATTGAGAGTAAACGCTCTGGAATCAAATTTAATTCAGAACCAGTATCGAGCATGAATTTAACTTCGGTATTAGCGAGCTTAGCTTTGAATGTGCCAGTAGTCATGGCTAACATCTTTGTTGATCGGAGTTGTACCGCGTTTGAATGACGGACCATGAAGGTTTGGAATTCATTGAGATTTGGAATGTATAATACCTTCCGTGTCTCGACAGTGCGTTCGGATGGACTCTGCGAAAGAATTTCTTCAGCTTGCGGGGTATAGAGATCGTACTCACCTGTCTTCGTAGCGTACTCGCGACGAGTTTTCGTACTGTCCATGAATTTCTTTTGAAGTGCGGGGGAGATACCAATGATTTCTCGAAGCGAAATCGTAATCTTCTGGTCGAGGATAGTGTTTTGAATTGCCTCAAGCGAAACCTGCTCTTGTATGTCAGATGTAAAATGATATTGCGGCGTACCTTTCTTAGTTTCGGAAGTTCCGTCCTTCATCGAAATATCTTTGTTTCCGCTACGGCCTTCTTTCCAGCCTTCGCGCGTGTTGATAGGCGGTGGTTGAGGGATATTTGGAGTTGTTGGAGCGGTCGTTATCGAAGGCTGTGGCTGAGTAGGTTGAGTCGGCGTGTTGGGCGCTTGTTTAGGCGCCGAAGTCTGCGGTGCTGGTGTAGTTACATTCTTCAAGATAGCGGGTGGAATAGGCGACTTATCTTTTGACTTAGGCGTCTTGGGTCTCTTGTACGGGTCCATACGCGATGCTGTATCCTTTCCAGTTCGAGTTACGGCGTTAGAAACGAGGTCGTTATACTCGTCGGATGTTATTCCGATGATATTGCCTTGAATTGCTTGACTGCCGGAGATGTAAAGTGAAGCTATAGACGTGTTAGCATTACCTTGACCAACTTTGGATCCTGCCTTCTCGCGAAGGTATTGCGCAATGCCTCCCGGCAAGTAGGGAACTATAGGTAAATCAGAACCATCGGGTAAAGCATACCTTTGGCGATCGTTGAGGAACACAATAAGTCCTTGTTCGAGTAGTTTGACGGTTTCGGGGCAGAATCGAGGGTGTAGTCGGTGTTCACCTGCCTTACCGCACATAAAACATTTCTTGTCAGAGTTATTCGTACTCGAAGAAGGTCTAGCACTTAGCCCAGATAATGCGCTGACGATCTGCGCTTGACTAATGGATAGTTGTTGTAGCTGTTGAGCTAGCGCATCGATGTCACTCTTCGCTTTTGAGGACTTGCTTGTAGCTGTAGGAATTTTAGGAGGTTCGTTAATAATAGTAGACGGAAGAATAGTAATGTGGGGCCCATCGTTAGAAGGTGTTTCGTCCTCGTCATCCGAATTGTATCCATAAGACTCGATATTTTTAGGGTCAAAGCGTTTGCAAATGATCTTGATAATTTCCGAGATAGATGGTGGCTTGGTGATGTCCTTGTTTTCGTCCGGTAAGCGGGAAGTAACAAATGTGCGAGTAGTGGCAGGTAATCCTGCTAAAAACTTCAGTTTCATCTCGTTCTCTGTAATCTCACCTTTCTTCTTAAGCTGTCCTGCAATCGCAAGGTAGCTTTGGTGGTATCTGTCAACATCTTTTCGTTTAGTAAATTCACGACGAGATTTTGACTCTTTGATGAAATCGCGGAAGTCATCCATAGAAACAGTCGGCGGCTCATCGCTAGAACCATAAAGATCCTTAAGAAAGGCCTTAACATTTGCCCAGTCTTCAGATTCCAACTCCTCGCTCCATCGAATAACCTTTTTAACATCCTCAGTGCAGTACTGAAGTACATATCCAGGTAACTGCTTCGTACTCAATCCCGCGATCGCACCAAGGCGCTCGATAACCAAGACGAACTCGTTTACATACCGGCCGTCAAACAGCGGTGCTCCTACCGTCCTTGGGATCGGCATGGGTTGGAGCAAGAGACTCGTTTGCAGAGGCGCGGGAGGCATTACAAGTTCTTACGTAGTAAAAGAACTTGTTTTCCGGCCTGCATAGCAGGCAGAAATGGTTCCTAACGCAGACAATGGAAATTCTCTCACTCATATAGTGACCCTGCATGGTTTTCATATCTCAGCCGTTACTGGGCCAATTTTGATGATTTTGGTATCAAAAAATTCGCAAAAATCAGGGCCTTCCTGGTCACGTGACCAGGCCGTTTTAGGCTTGTTAGAACCGCCTTATTTTTCTGCTTTTTTTGAGTATAAGATCATCCAAATCAGTTCAGATTTGAGCGGACTATGCATTATTTACTTATTTAACCTGAATTTATAGTCGGACTCACCTTGAAAGTAAGAACTTGTTTTTGCCATGCGCAGCAATGGCCTCTGACCAAGTTTGGGAAGTGGTAGTGGACATAAAATATAGAAAAACTCAGCTCTGGTTCGAATGGAGAAGGCTAACTGTTGGAAAACCTTTCCCCCTGTCTCGGTCACCACTGTGGTGGAGAAATGTGTTCTCTGGTGGGGAGAAGAAAGGTTGAGAGAAGCCTAGATAGAGATAGATAGATAAAGTAGATAAATGCGAAATAAATCAAGGAAATAAGTACTCAGCTCGAAAGATGAATCCGGGATGCACAAGCGAGTGCAGTGTAAAAGAGGGGTGAATGATAGAGTAGGAGGAGTTCCTATACTTCGCGTAGTTAAAAGATCCACGAGAAACAAGAGAAACTTAACTTTGCGAATCAGGATTTGAGGTAAATAGAAATTGTTTGACCAATATCTTGAAGTTTGAGGACTTTGCGGCTCGTTTTCTCAATGTATACGAAGATTCTGAGTCCAAGAAAGAGGTGCCATTCGATGGGGCCGTCCCAAAACTAATATAACATGAAAACAAACGAATTTTCCCGAGTGCACGCGTGCTCTCACGTCACTCGGACCGCCATAGAAACGAAACGAACCAATAGTAATAATTCTACGAGTCTTGGCAAGGTGGAAATGTGGAAGGGAAAGTGAAACATAGTGGTGAATGAATAAAAATAGGATGGGTGGTGATTGTACCTAAGAGTCCATGCGATAAAATGACGAAAAAGGATCGTACCAAGCCTACTAATCCTCCGGAGAGACTCCTCCTGATTGGCGCATCGACCTGGTGACGTTGAGACGAGGAATTAAGGCGCGAGGATGATGAAAAACTGTTGACCAGACAGCACACCAGACCCTGACGGTGTTCGCAGCCGAAATTCGTCGAATGGGAGCGCGAGGACTTGTCTCTCCTTTGGGTTTCGCAGACTGGGTCCGAAGGAATGGGATACAGGAATTTGAAATAAGAATCCAGCTGATAAATTGAGATAAGAATTTTTGTGATCAGAAAAACAAGTTAGAAAAGCGGAAGTGAAACATAGCGTGAACCAGTGCCGATAATCCTTCGAAACTTCGTATATATGTCGAGGGGATGATGTTGAATCTCGTTGAATTTTTGCGGGAAAGGGGAGGGAGCATAGCGCGAGTTATACAAAGCGCGTGCTAGCAGAGGCATATTCCAAATTGACTCTGTTAAGGCCACATTTGGTAAGTGATCGCATTCGGCTCCCGCCGATCGCGTGTGATTTTGTACTTGGCTTGATTTGCCGCCGGCGCAGTTGAGTGTCGCACTCGTCATATGGACGGAATTGAGGGCAGAATAGATGGTAACCTAGAAATTGAATAGAAAGTGAAAATAATCGCATTCAAGATGTGAAATGCAAAAATGAAACAAAAGGTATATTGAGCTAATCTACGTTCCCACAACACTAAAAGTGGAGATCGACGAGTGGATTGACAATCCCTACCACACCGCAGAGCGCAAAAACCCCGAGTGGGCTATGCGGCTGCTGCAGCTAAGTCCGCCTCGGCGGCTCCTCCCAAAAGGCCCATAACGCCTTCTGCCCCCCAGGTTAATCCCGCTCCTGCTAAGAAGCAGAAGAGGGACGCCCCCCTATTACAAGTTCTTACGTAGTAAAAGAACTTGTTTTCCGGCCTGCATAGCAGGCAGAAATGGTTTCTAACGCAATGGTTGGAAATTCTCCCACTGCTATAGTGACCCTGCATGGTTTCTGTATCTCAGCCATTACTGGGCCAATTTTTATGATCTTGGTATCAAAAAATTCGTAAAAATCAGGGCTTTCATGTGGCATGTGTATCCAGGGTCGATTAGGTCATGTGACCTGCTCACACGACCCAAAAAGCGCAAATTTGTGTAAATTTACACTTGAAATGGATTTCAGTGAGCTAGATAGGCTAACATGTGTGGCCCAGACCAATCTAAAATAATGTACAAATATTTACATATGTTTTGCAATGATGTCATGGTGTCAAATCAGGCAAACAGTCAGCTCAACTTGGTGAAAATCCGAAAATTGGTGTTAAACTGACTGGATAACCCATAAAAGGCACACCAAACATTGCAAAACATGACCAAATAACATGAAAATAATGTTTTAGAAGCTTACATAATCAAACTCACAGCAGGACTTTGTGCAAATCCCTTGAAATCAGTTGAGGCACCAAGTTAGACCAAAATATTCTCAGGGATATGTCATGTGATATGTGTGCACAGACCATCTCTTAGGTAAAAAAAACATTATCAGTATTTTTATTTCATTTTAATGCCTTTAAAATCTCTCAATATAGCTTATTTACTGTGTTTTCAACAATATTCCGCATTTGGTATGTCACATCAAGATGTGACAATACGCATGTGACACCATTTTTTAGCCCTGATTTTTCTGATAATTACACACTTTGTTTCAAGGCAATCCGATAAAAACTAAGCAACGTATAAATTAATCTTATTACAAGTTTCTTATTGTAGTCTAATAATTAATCTTGTTACAAGTTCTTACGTAGTAAAAGAACTTGTTTTCCGGCCTGCATAGCAGGCAGAAATGGTTTCTAACGCAATGGTTGGAAATTCTCCCACTGCTATAGTGACCCTGCATGGTTTCTGTATCTCAGCCATTACTGGGCCAATTTTTATGATCTTGGTATCAAAAAATTCGTAAAAATCAGGGCTTTCATGTGGCATGTGTATCCAGGGTCGATTAGGTCATGTGACCTGCTCACACGACCCAAAAAGCGCAAATTTGTGTAAATTTACACTTGAAATGGATTTCAGTGAGCTAGATAGGCTAACATGTGTGGCCCAGACCAATCTAAAATAATGTACAAATATTTACATATGTTTTGCAATGATGTCATGGTGTCAAATCAGGCAAACAGTCAGCTCAACTTGGTGAAAATCCGAAAATTGGTGTTAAACTGACTGGATAACCCATAAAAGGCACACCAAACATTGCAAAACATGACCAAATAACATGAAAATAATGTTTTAGAAGCTTACATAATCAAACTCACAGCAGGACTTTGTGCAAATCCCTTGAAATCAGTTGAGGCACCAAGTTAGACCAAAATATTCTCAGGGATATGTCATGTGATATGTGTGCACAGACCATCTCTTAGGTAAAAAAAACATTATCAGTATTTTTATTTCATTTTAATGCCTTTAAAATCTCTCAATATAGCTTATTTACTGTGTTTTCAACAATATTCCGCATTTGGTATGTCACATCAAGATGTGACAATACGCATGTGACACCATTTTTTAGCCCTGATTTTTCTGATAATTACACACTTTGTTTCAAGGCAATCCGATAAAAACTAAGCAACGTATAAATTAATCTTATTACAAGTTTCTTATTGTAGTCTAATAATTAATCTTGTTACAAGTTCTTACGTAGTAAAAGAACTTGTTTTCCGGCCTGCATAGCAGGCAGAAATGGTTTCTAACGCAATGGTTGGAAATTCTCCCACTGCTATAGTGACCCTGCATGGTTTCTGTATCTCAGCCATTACTGGGCCAATTTTTATGATCTTGGTATCAAAAAATTCGTAAAAATCAGGGCTTTCATGTGGCATGTGTATCCAGGGTCGATTAGGTCATGTGACCTGCTCACACGACCCAAAAAGCGCAAATTTGTGTAAATTTACACTTGAAATGGATTTCAGTGAGCTAGATAGGCTAACATGTGTGGCCCAGACCAATCTAAAATAATGTACAAATATTTACATATGTTTTGCAATGATGTCATGGTGTCAAATCAGGCAAACAGTCAGCTCAACTTGGTGAAAATCCGAAAATTGGTGTTAAACTGACTGGATAACCCATAAAAGGCACACCAAACATTGCAAAACATGACCAAATAACATGAAAATAATGTTTTAGAAGCTTACATAATCAAACTCACAGCAGGACTTTGTGCAAATCCCTTGAAATCAGTTGAGGCACCAAGTTAGACCAAAATATTCTCAGGGATATGTCATGTGATATGTGTGCACAGACCATCTCTTAGGTAAAAAAAACATTATCAGTATTTTTATTTCATTTTAATGCCTTTAAAATCTCTCAATATAGCTTATTTACTGTGTTTTCAACAATATTCCGCATTTGGTATGTCACATCAAGATGTGACAATACGCATGTGACACCATTTTTTAGCCCTGATTTTTCTGATAATTACACACTTTGTTTCAAGGCAATCCGATAAAAACTAAGCAACGTATAAATTAATCTTATTACAAGTTTCTTATTGTAGTCTAATAATTAATCTTGTTACAAGTTCTTACGTAGTAAAAGAACTTGTTTTCCGGCCTGCATAGCAGGCAGAAATGGTTTCTAACGCAATGGTTGGAAATTCTCCCACTGCTATAGTGACCCTGCATGGTTTCTGTATCTCAGCCATTACTGGGCCAATTTTTATGATCTTGGTATCAAAAAATTCGTAAAAATCAGGGCCTTCCTGGTCACGTGACCAGGCACAATTAGGCTTGCTAGAATCGCCTCATTTTTCTGCTTTTTTTGAGTATAAGATCATCCAAATCGGTTCAGATTTGAGCGGACTATGCATTATTTACTTATTTAACCTGTATTTATAGTCGGACTCACCTTGAAAGTAAGAACTTGTTTTTGCCATGCGCAGCAATGGCCTCTAACCAAGTCTTAGAAATGGTGCTGGGGGCTTGTCTTACAACGCGCCACGGCGGTTCTTGGACGAAGATCACGTCGTATATTTCAACGAGCGTGGATAGGCATACATCGAGGGCTAACGAATTTTTAGCTACGTTGTATGTAAGTACTCTAATCTCGTCGGGTGTCCTTGGCATCAAGCTAGGGACGACGGGTTAGAGGAGGTGGCAGGACGACGAACGACGGGGCGTTCACGTACCTGCTTATAGAGAGCCTCGATCCCTGGGCGATCAAAGCGGAAGCCCCAGAACTTGCATTTGTTCGAGGTGGCAGAATGCTCCTTCTTGCAGTTGGAGCAGTGGGGGCGATGAGGGCACGGCTCACCCTCTGGCGTGGGGGGAATGGGCGGATTGCTCTTAGACGAGCCCTTGCAGCACGGTGCATGGTCTCGGTGTTGCTCCTCCGTATGCGGACCCGAGCAGAGTGGGCAGCGCAAAGCCAAGGCCTTGCACGCCATCATGGTGTGGCCCCACCGCCAGCAGCGCTGACACTGGGGAACACCGGCCTGGCGGTTCGACTCCTTGATGACAAGGACGTGCGGACCGAGCATGAAAGTACGCCCAATGAGCGCACGAGCGCGGGAGCCCGACTTGGAGTCCCAGATGTTGAAGTACGCAGTACTAGTAGTACTGGTCTTGGTGTTGCAAACAAGCCTGACAGGCCCGTCGAGGTGAAGAAGATCCGCAAGAGCAGACTTATACATAGCCTGTCTTATGTGATCTGGGTGGGTGGGTCCTGCCTGGTTAGGCTGGAACGCTGGAACGTCAAGCACCCGAAGATAAGACTTCGAGGCTGGGAGGCTGACCCAAATCTTGTCGCCAAGATCAGGGAAGAGCTGGTGCGCGCATCCACGGATGATCTCAATGTCACGCTGGCTTGGCACACCGGAGGTGACGACCGAGTAGCCCCGGTACGCCTGGAGAACGGATTCAGCGCGAACGCTGGCTCCGTGGGTGGATAGAGCCTTAACGACTGTGCTCCAGAGTTTTTCGCGCTCAACCGGGGGGGGGCTGAGGCGTGGAGAAGTCGATCAGGACCTGCTTGCGCGAGGGCCCTGCCGACGTGAAGAGAGGGGCGTCCCTCTTCTGCTTCTTAGCAGGAGCGGGATTACCCTGGGGGGCAGAAGGCGTTATGGGCCTTTTGGGAGGACCCGCCGAGGCAGGCTTAGCTGCAGCAGCCGCATAGCCCACACGGGGTTTCTGCGCTCTGCCGGGCTTGGAGTGAAGAGGGACCGGGGGAGGAGGCCTCTGGAAAGGAACAACCTCCCTAGCCTTAGCAGGCCGGGGCTGCGGTTGTTTCGGATGGTCGGCGTTGCCCTTCCCCTTATCGACCTTAGCCGGGGGAGGGGGAACATCGGGAGGTGCTGCTCTCTCCGGAGGGAAGAGGGCAGCGGGGGGCGGTCGCACAGGGCGACGGATGGTCTGGTCGACCTCCATCGAGTCTGGGATCTGGATGAACGGCAGGATGGCCTCAGAAAGGCCAACATGGTCGTGGGCGGGGCCAGTGGATGCATCGATCCATCCGGTGTTCTTGAGAGCCGCGACAAAGTCGACGGTGGAGGATGCGAGTCTGCGAGACCCGGCGAGAGAAGCATCGATACTAGGCCTCCCCCGGAGGAGAGCCCTAGTGGCCGATTCAAGGAGGGCTGCGATGGACGAGGCGGACTCACTCCCTTCCGTGGTCCCCTCTTCGCGAGCTGAGTGATCTGACGGAGTAGATGGCTCGTAATCGGCCATTTCTGAGTCAGAGGCGGGTGGTCCGTGCGCCGATGGCTGAACCGTAGAGCTGGACGCCCTGGAGGACGGCCTGGAAGGTCCTCGACGTTCCTGAGAAGGGACATCGGGGGTATAGCGAGCCCTAGCTGCAGAGGACTTGGTCAGAGGCCATTGCTGCGCATGGCAAAAACAAGTTCTTACTTTCAAGGTGAGTCCGACTATAAATAAAGGTTAAAAAGGTAAATATTGCATAGTCCGCTCAAATCTGAAGCTATTGGGATGATCTTATACTCAAAAAAAGCAGAAAAATGAGGCGGATCTAACAAGCCTAAAACGGCCTGGTCACGTGACCAGGAAGGCCCTGATTTTTACGAATTTTTTGATACCAAAATCATCAAAAGTCACGTGACCAGGAAGGCCCTGATTTTTATGAATTTTTTGATACCAAAATCATCAAAATTGGCCCAGTAATGGCTGAGATACAGAAACCATGCAGGGTCACTATAGCAGTGGGAGAATTTCCAACCATTGCGTTAGAAACCATTTTTGCCTGCTATGCAGGCCGGAAAACAAGTTCTTTTACTACGTAAGAACTTGTAATGCAGCAGAGCTGGAGGATCCCGCTGCAGGGGCTGCAGTGAAGACCGGACTGGGGGGGGCTCTTGTCTGGCCCGGATCTTGGGCGCTCGATGAGCGCTCGGTCCCAGGCTTGGGAGGCATGGCGAGTGAGGTGCTGTTAAGCGGTGTACCGAGTTTCGAAAAGATTGAACAAGTGGTTGAAGCGTGAAGAACGAGTTAAACGACGAGCAGATTTTCTCACGCTGACTACCAATATGGTAAGAGGCAAGAAGGGATGATGATGAAGGCAGTGAGGAAGAAGCCTATGTTGCAAGCTCTAGCAATTGTGATCCACAATCATTCAAGGAGGCTAAACGGAGTGAACAAGCGGAGCAGTGGGATGCTGCAATGCTGGAGGAATATAACTGGCACTTAGAAAACGGAACTTGGAAAATTGTGGAATTGCCAGATGGTCAAAAAGCAATTGGATCAAAATGGGTGTATAGGGTGAAGCATAATGCAGATGGGTCAATTGAGCGATTTAAAGCACGTGTGGTTGCAAAGGGGTTCAACCAGCGACCGGGTCAAGACTTCTTTGAAACCTTTGCATCTACAATGCGTCAGGCAACTGTTCGTATTGTTCTGGCTCTTGCTGCTATTGAAGATTTGGAACTTCGTTCTGTGGACATATCCTATGCATTCACGAATAGTGATATTGATGTTGAAATCTACATGGAGCAGCCAGAAGGATTTAGGCAAGGTGGACCAAGAACTGTCTGTCGACTTGACAAGTCCATTTATGGGTTAAAGCAGTCATCACGTTTATGGGGTGAGACACTGTGTGTGGTGTTAATTGAACTTGGGTTCAAGAAAACATACAGTGATGCATCACTCTATATATTTGACAGAGATGGTATCAAAGTCATAATGCCCGTGTTTGTGGATGATATCACACTTGCATCTAAATCAAAGGAGGCATTGGACAACTTTGTAGTTGAGCTGGCAAAACATTTTAAACTAAGGGACCTTGGTGAAACTAAATTCCTGCTAGGCGTTGAAATCACTCGGAATAGAGAAAAGCGAAAGCTCTATCTTTCCCAACGTCAGTACATCATCAACAAGCTAGAGGAATTTAATATGGCTGATTGCAAGCCCCTTGGTACCCCTATGCTGCCTGGATCAAAGTTGACAGCTCAAGAAAGTCCTAAAACTCCTGAGGATAAGATGGAAATGCAGAACATCCCTTACATTAATGCCGTTGGATCCCTCATGTATTTGGCTATCATGACGCGTCCCGATATTGCTTTTACAGTGGGTGTGCTTGCACGTTTTAATTCCAATCCTGGAATGGCACACTGGAAAGCTGTTAAGCATTTGTTCCGCTATTTGAAAGGAACCCTGGATTTGAAGCTGGAGTATGGCCCAGACCCATCTATTGGAAATAGGATGTTTATAACCTATAGTGATGCTGATCATGGAGGGGACAAGGATGCTGGAAAGTCCACATCTGGGTATTTGGTTAAGA
This sequence comes from Galerina marginata, assembly GCA_023014335.1. NCBI lineage: Eukaryota > Fungi > Basidiomycota > Agaricomycetes > Agaricales > Galerinaceae > Galerina > Galerina marginata. Next base: position 14,923 of record JAECYW010000007.1, on the reverse strand, counting down.
TTGGGTCTGGAGCTGTGTCGTGGCGAAGCAAACTGCAGCAAGTTGTAACAAGATCAACAACTGAAGCAGAGTATATTGCTGCTGGGCTGGCTGGCATGGAAATCCGTTGGGTGCAGAATTTATTAATGGAACTTGGTTATACGCCATCCGCACCAGCCACATTATATATGGACAATCAGTCATCTATGTCCGTTGCAAAGAATCCAGAACATCATGGAAGGATGAAACATCTGGATTTATGCTTTTACTGGTTGCAAGATCAAGTTTCAATGAAACGAATAGTGCCCATTCATTGTAGAACGGAAGATATGCCAGCCGACTTGTTAACAAAAGCCCTTGCTAAGCCACAAGTTGAAAAACTCTGAGCTGAAATAGGGTTGAAGTAGGAAGAGGGAGAGATGTTGAATCAGGGGGTTGTTGATGGGATGATACAACATCTCATATGGACTTTGTTTGATTTATGGACTTTGGCTTGATGAATGAACTATTCTTGTGTTATACAATTCTTAAAGGTACAGAAGTGTTATATCAGGGGGTTGTGTTAGAATTAGTTGATAAAACACTTCTGAACTCTGTAGATAGTGTTTTACTTTTGGTTTCATATTGGTTTCAACTAGTTTCACTGTAAAATAGCGTGATTTGCATAGTAATTCGCTTATAGCGTAAGATAGAAGCGATATTACGTAAAAAGCTTTACTGTTTCGTAATCTCCTCATCGAGACCTTTCCGTCGATATTCTTTTTGTAGTGTAATTCGGAGTTCTGTGTCACAATTATTTCAAACGCGATATTGTGGACACCTATCGTCACGCCTCGCCTCGTACGGTAGCTAGCATACGTACCAACATGTAATCCCTCTTATGTCTCGGAAACAAAGACATACGATTGAAACTCGGGCTTATACAAGCGTTTTACTACTTTTTGACTCAAATCATCAGATTGTGCAAACTAAGCTTATTGTGCTCTTATTAGTGTTAATCACTAGTAACACACTTTATTGTGAAAGTTTAACAGCCTAAAAGGGCCTCGTCACGTGACCAGGAAGGCCCTGATTTTTACGATTTTTTTGATACCAAAATCATTAAATTTGGCCCAGTAATGGCTGAGATACAGAAACCATGCAGGGTCACTATATCAGTGGGAGTATTTCCGTCCTCGGCGTTAGGAATGTTTTCTGCCTGCTATGCAGGCCGGAAAACAAGTTCTTTTACTACGTAAGAACTTGTAATTGATGGCCATTAATTTTAGCTGCTGCTCGTCATTGGGGGCGGTTTTCAGGGTGGAAAAAGCGCCAGGGGGTGTATTTTGGTACCCACATTCCATCTGGGATGTTGGTCACCCCGTCGGGGGGGCGGGATGGGGCGTAAAAAAAATGTAACGGATGCCAGAAGTCCCGCCGGGGTCCTAATTCCACTTGTGAAGCAGCCATTGCTGCGCATGGCAAATACGAGTTCTTTATTTCTTTTTCTTTCTTCTTTTTTCAATAAGTTTATATAATAAATGGGCCAGACTAATTTATCATACAGTAGGTTGGTGAAGTACTTTGGTATCAACTACCCCATTATTAAGAACATCAAGAAATATTTAAAGACCCAAGGAAATTGTAATCATAGCTCAGTATTTACATGTACAATAAAATAAATAATTTGAATATTAAATAAAAGTATTTTAGGAATGTTGCAAATATTTGTAAATATTTGTCAGTATAAATATAAGCAGTGGATCATCAAGAATTTTTCAAATTTTATGATACAAAATTCACAATATTTTGACCAGAATTCAGAAAGCTGTGATGGTATAATATATCTATACTCCTATCTTTATCATTTTTTGAACAAGAAAGTTGCCAGATTACATTGTATAATATATTTGGACTCCAAAAAAATATCTCATATTTTACACATTTTTTTTTGTGTTCCAGAACTTTTCTCTCATAGATGCAAAATACTTATTTCTTGAATAAAACAAACAAAGCCAAATATTTGCAAATAGTTATCCAGCTATTTAATTGCCCTGAATTTTCTGGTTTTTTTAATATTAAATTTGTGCAATTTGAATCAGATTTGAGCATATTACAACGTGATTACTGATTTGGAGACTTGTGTCCAAAAGCTATTTCTCAATAAAAAAAATTACCTGATCACATGATATTAATATATTTGTAATCAGAAAAGTACTACATTTATAAGGCTTGAATTTTACAAATTTTCTGATATCATTTTTGCAAAAATTGACTGAGTAATGAATAAAATACATTGAAAGTAATAATTTGGTGTGGCTGTGCAGAATACTTTGTGGCTGTGCATAATGCCATTTGAAAGGCCTGAATTTTACAAATTTTTTGACATTATTTTTGTGAGAATTGACCAGTAATTGATGTTTTAAATGTATATTGGTGATTTTGCTTTTTAGGGTTAGGGTTCCAATGTGGCTGTGAGACCTCCGTCGTGACGGAGGTCTCACAGCCACACCAAAATATCGTTTTCAGTGTATCTCAGTCATTACTGGGTCAATTCTCACAAAAATAATGTCAAAAAATTTGTAAAATTTAGGCCTTTCAAATGGTATCATGCACAGCCACAAAGTATTCTGCACAGCCACATCAAATTATTACAACTTATGTTATTCACTTTATTGAGCTGAGTTTTTCATGGATTTCTTTAAAATAAAATGTATAAAAAGCAGAAATTTCACGGCTATAGAATGGTGGTCTGTGCGCAAAGGTCACATGACTGCAAAATTGCAAAATTTGGACATTTTGATATTTTAATCGTTTAAATTAAAGAAATTTGGTAATTTAAGAAAGTTAAAGACTTTGGTGGATGGCCATACACCTATAAATATTGATCTCTGGGTTCAATAACATTAAAAGTGCATTTTTTGAGTGATTTGACTTTTTTTTCATGTGATTTCTGCAATCTGAGCCACTTTTATCATGTTTAAGACATGTGGGAAATGATTTTTAACTCAGATGCACCAAATCTTACTCCTAATATTACTAGAGCAATGTTTTTTAACTAAGCAAGGGGAAAGTAGAAGAACATGAAGCAGAGCACTACAATTATACGCATTTTCTAACATATTACCTAATTTGATGGATTTTTTTTCAACTTTCTGTCTGTTGATATGAAACCATCTGATTTTTCCCCTTTTATTGGTATTAGAATCATTGGATTTGATTGAAAAATCAGTGAGATATGGCTAAAATACAAAATAAACCTAACCTTAGGTGTTATTTGGTGGCTGTGAGGCCTCCGTCGCGACGGAGCTCTCACAGCCACATTAGAACCTTAACCCTAAAAAAAACAAAATCACATGACACATTTCACACTGTCATAAACTGCCAGCTCATCGCTTCTTTCTTTCTTCTTTACCAGCATGCCAGTTGTCCCGGATAGGATGATAGTATACCTCTCTTGAGAGGACTACCATGGTATGCTGGTCAAGGTATCCTACTAACTATTGTTTCTCTTTCTCTAGGTTTCTTTTACCTTAGTTCTAGGCTATACTAGTGCTTTGCTGGCGCTTTTTGTGGCCTTTTACATGGTTTGTTGACTTATGTTGTGTCTTCTATGTAGTTATAGGCAGAATTTAGTAGAGAAACCTAAGTTTTAAGTACTTTTATAGGTAAATATCTTCTTTTCCTGGTATAACATATTAGTTGATTGTTTATAGGCTAGAATAGGGTTTCTGGTGTGCCTCTCTAGTGTTTTTTGTAGACTAGAGTATTCTAAGCAGTCTATAGTAGTTAGTTTAGAACTTATATTTGTTTTGCAAAAGAACACTAGCCATAGTGCTCAGTAGTGCTACACAAAAAATCTAACCCTAACTTAGGTTTTAAACACAAAAGCTAAAAATAGCCCATAGCAACGCGCATCATACAACCATTCACACTGTCAAAAATAATTCCCACTATAACAAAATTTGTAGACTTTTAATTCAGGGTCAGTCACAAAAAATGAAGCAGTGGGAGAATTTCCATCGTTCGCGTTAGGAATCATTTGCTTCTGCTATCAAGTGTGGAAAACGAGTTCTTTTACTACGTAAGAACTCGTAATTTTCGGACGCGTTCCGCGCCTTTTCGGTAGCTGTTGCCGCCGCGATAAAAATAGATCGCGTCGGTATTCATGCAATTTTGGCTGCATTTTTTCCGTCCCCTCATTTGTTAGTAGATAGTTAAGAAGTACTCGTAAATGCGAACCCAACGATATAATTTTTATTCCAAATAACGGCCTGGAACAGCTCATCTGACGCGTTGTGCTTACGGGCTCCATAGGATGAGTGTTATAAATAGAATGCAACAAAAAAAATGTCCGTTTTTGCCCTCCTTCGAGCTCAGCTTTCCTATCCCCTTACTTGGGCACACACAGCTGGTATCTATGGATAATTCTGAACCCAATGATACCAACTTTATAGCTTAACACCCAGGAGAAGGCCTGGTTATCTGCTCAAGTCTCTGAGACTGTTCAATAATAATGTAGAAATGATTAAATATATTAATATGGGGCTACGGTATTATAGCTATGTATAGAGGGCTAGCATCAACGAGTAAGCATTCCGAAGGGGCAATATGCCTCCTCGCAATACTTACTCGTTAACGCGGGAAGAATGACAGGAGCTACCTGCCTGCTTCTCCTCCTCGTCGGCGTCTGCCTACGGCTTTCAACTCCCACCAACCTTCTCCGTCGTCATGCCTTGTGGAGGGCTCCCAGGGTGCAGCGGCCATCGAGTTGGACGTGGCGGTCGAACATTTGGTGTCGGGGATCAAGGTTCGAGCGCTTTGGGTGCCAGTGCTGCGCCCACCCAATGGGCACGAGCATTGTCCATGCCCTGGCCTACCAGAGCTCCTGACCAAATCATCGTTTACGCACGTGGGTCACGGGCTAGGAGACGTTGCCAGGCGAGGCAGTCAGCAGGGAGGGGGTGGGTGATGGAGGTCCGAAGGACCGATGAACGTGAACGCGAATGTGACGGTGTTCCCGTTCGTTCATCACAGTAGCCTTTAGCTGTCGTAAGCAGGGTGAAGGGCGAGCGTGCAGATGTGATGGCCGGTGTAAGTCCTGACCGTTGTGCTGCCTGCGGTAGAGGAGGGTGGACGGGTAGCGGACGGATGACGGCGTCGGCCACGAGCGTGAGGAAGGGGTGATGCGTGGTTCGAGAAGTGAGGGTAACAGCCTATACTGCTATATTTTTATATGAAACACAGTGTCTTGCCTAACCTACGTTATACGTCCACAGTGGGTTTGCCCAGTGTCTGCCAAAAGGCAGTCCCTATGCATTTTGCATATACCAGGCCTGGGGATCCCGGGGATGCGTATTTTTATATCCTAGGGGGGCGGGCATACTGTCCAGTGCTCTCCATGATGTCGGGCACTGTCTGTTGGGTGCTGCTCATCATTTGGGCGCTTTTGGGCGCGCTTAGGCGCGGGAATAAATCACTCAGGGTCTGTAAATATTGATGGGCATTAATTTTGGCTGCTGCTCGTCGTCGGGGGCGCTTTTTGGCGCGGAAAAAGCGCCCAGGGGTCGGCATTGGTACCTACATTCCATCTGGGATGTTGGTCACCCCGTCGGGGGGGCGGGATGGGTCGTAAAAAAAATGTAACGGATGCCAGAAGTCCGGCCGGGGTCCTCGTGCCATTTTCGGACGCGTCGCGCGCCATTTCGGTACCTGTAACATCCGTGATAAAAATAGATTTCTTCAGTATTCGCACTACATTGCGCTCGTTTTTGATTTCCCCTCCTTTCTTAATACATATATGTAATATCCTTTAAAATGCGGATCTAGTGATATAAATTTTATTGCCAAAAACGCACGGGAAGGGGTATAGCGAGGGACGTTCATATGCAGCCCCGCCGGATAATCTCTAAAAATAGAACTCCACGAAAGCCTACCGTTTTCGCCGTATATTGGGCTCAAATGACCGCTCCCCCCACTTCTGTTGATACAGCTGAACTATGTGCGTAATTCTGAACATAATGATATCAATTTTATTAAGCAAACAATCTTGGATGGGCAGGTTAGCCTTCATACTATATACTCTGGTCAAATCTACAAGTTCTCTCCGTAATACCCAGTCCCAAGTGCCAGTTTTACTAAATCACACAGAGGATAGTGGGCTTAAGTAAGTTCAATATAAGACCTTTTACATACAATGAAAATATAAACTAATAAAAGACATTCGCGAACCCGAATGTACAAGGAAAAGTGGGGCGAGGCAGTGACGAACGAAGCAGCAGAACCAGACGACGAACACTGATGGTTCGTCGTCTCTTCGCCTGCCTCCGAGGTTGTGGTTAAGAGGGGAGAACGCGGGGATCGTCCAAAGGGGCTCGATCCCCGCATACACCGGTGCATGGGCTCGAAGACGACGACGGCAGCGAAACAAACAACAGCAGGTTGGGCTGCTGTTGCTGCCGTCGTTTCGTTTTCGATGCATCCCAGCGCTGACCTCTGGCCTGGCTGCCGCTGTCGTCGTTGTCACCACCCCCCCTCCCCTAGACCCGTGGATGAAGCCACTGACGCGGCGGTCACAGTTCCTGCCCCTGCTGTCGCCTGCGTTCCTGCCCCTGCCGTCGCCTTGGTCGCCGTCGTCCTCGTCTCCGCAGCCTGCGTGGACTTCGTGTGGGTATCGCGGACGCGCTGGAGGGGTCGACGTGCTAGGGTGAGTAGTCGAGCTTCCCGGGTCGAGTTATAGCCGGGGAGGAGGGCGGTGAGAGTGGCAAGCGGAATTCCCGGGCGCGAGTATTCAACGCTCGCTGCTCTCCGCCTTGGACAGTGAAAGGGATGTTAGGAGGGCGGGGTCCAGGGTTCAGGGTGGCTGAGAGGCGGCCACGAAGGCGATTGGGGTGTGAAGGGGCTCCGGCGGGGCATTGGGTCTGCGGATGGGTTGGTCTTGACGACGCCTGTACCCTGCAAATATGAGAGGTGGGTGGGGTGAGGCTGAATGCCGGACATGGAGGCGCTGGGGCCCGCGAGGGGGGGTGAGTGTGTCGGTGGTAGATGCGGTTGTTGGCGGCCAGTCCTCCTGCTCAAGCTTTCCCTATCTCTTTTCCGCCCTCCGCTTCTACCCACCCAATGCCTCGAGACTCAAAAGCGCCGGCCCACATGCTCGATGCGAGGGGCTCACAACGCGGCTACGTGGTTGCTGGCCAGTTGGACAGCTATAGATCGAAATAATGGTTAGAAAACGAAATAAAATGAGAATTGAATGACTTACAATAGAGTGCTTGAAGTCTTGAAGGGCGGGACAAGGTGGTGAGCGAGGGTGGGCAGGAGGTGGTTGAGTGGTTGGTGCTGAGAAGGGAGATCAACGTTGTTGATCGGGTGTTGATCCAGTCGGGCCGGGCGAACTCCGAGTGCTCGTCGACGTTTCGAACGTCTTTGGGACACGCTAGAGTACATCCAAGAGCCAGGGTGTGGTAGGACTGACTTACATATGTAGTGTAGAACTTATTTTATATACCTGACAAAAATAAGAGCTGGAAATGCCATGTAAATAAACTGAGTGTATGTAGAACTACTAAAAGTGAGAAGGAAATGTTCGTCAGTTCATGCATTGGAGGTACCAGCTGAAGGTTTAGGATGTTCCTACTGATCATACCCTTTGTAAACTATCTAAGACCTATTTAAATGATGTATATAGCCTTATCGATACACTATTTGCGTCTTATGAAAGCCTAAAGCTATTGAATCCTCTACCTCGAACCCCCTCAAAGTCGGAAATCACCACGCGGAGTGGTGAATAGCCGTGTCATAGCAATAGAGAGTCAAGTTTACTCTCGGACATGGTCAGAAATGTCGGTCTATAGATTAAAGTACACTTTTACACTAGTTTCTACCTCTAGGGCTCGTGTCGACGTCGTCCGAGACGTCGACGAAGGGAACAGCATCGACGGATTGGACGGCCCGCTTGAGCCAGCCAATCACGTCGTTCCCCGAATTCGCCGAACATCAGATCAACTGTCATCAAGGCTCGTTGACCATTGCTCCTGACCACCACCAAGAACTCCCTCTCTCTTCCTCTTCCCTCTCACTGCGTTCAAGACCTCAAGGAAATGATTGGTATGTGTTTTATTAGTCTATACATATGTTATATTACTGAAATTTGGTGTTGCTAGGCTATTTTGGATGCTACAAACTAGTGCCACGTTGCGAGCCCCCCCGCTTTCGAGGGTCGTGGGCTGACGTCCGAGGGGTTTTGGATCGGATATGGGGGCCAAGGACGACAAGGGGAGACCCTGGAGAGGGAGACCCGCCTGGTGCGTCGCGAGACGAGTCGAAATACGACTCATCTCGCTGTTTTCCTCCCCCATAGCCTATCTGCCCACGAATAGGTTGTTCCAAGCACCACCGCCACCCCCGTCGTTGTCTCCGCCGATGCCGACCTGCCTGCATCGCCACCTCCCAACCCCGCAGTCACCCTTCTCACCATGCGAAGCGATCGTGACCGGCAGGAAGACCAGCAGCACGACTGCTGCCATGGCGGTGACGGGGTAGCGTGAAGGAGGCGACATCGTCCTCTCCTTACCTCGATTCCCCCAGTCACTCCTTCTTCATCGCCGTCATTGGTCATCGACGCAAAAACCGACTCACCCTAGGCCAGTACATCCCGACGTCGCCTGCCCAGTCTGCCGCTCTACGAGCCACCTGGGAGAGCAGCAGCGCCACCGCTGCTGCCTCTCCGATGCGAAGCCTCCAGGGTATACGTAACCGGGACTGCTCTTGCACTGTGCTGACGACGTCGAAGTGGCACGGGGCTTACGGGGCGACAGGCTCGGTAGCGTTGCCCTCCATATCGCAGGCATCGCGGTCCCTGGACGGCGCCCTGTGCTTCTACCAACGAGGGGCCAGAAACCGACACGTAGCCAAGGAAGGACGGCCGCCGTCGTCGCGTTCGCCGACAACCCAAACCGGTAGGCTATTACTCTTAACCATCCACTCGTACCGGCTACCCTCCGATGCCCGCCTGCTTGCACATAACACCGTCGCACATAAAGAGACGCAATTGGAGGACCTGAAGGCCAACGACGGGGATAAGGTGTTATGGGGAGACGGAGGAGAAGGCTGGGAGGTGAGAGGGTTACGGGGGTTGAGGAAGAGCAGGCCGCAGCTGCCGTGCTCCGAGCATTAGCAGGCGTGAACTGTACCCTCACTGTTCAGGCTTGTTAACGCTTCTGTTATACCTACGTTTACTGTTGGTAGCCATACGTTTAATATAATTTCACATTTACCATATTTTCACGGAGAGTTTCCAGGGCATAACCAGGCTTTCCCCCTGCCTACTTACCTGTAAAATTGGTACTCACAGCCTCGCAATTTTATGCTTATTACAGCTAAGTATACAAAACGGGAGGGAGCAGTCATTTGAGCCCAATGTAGGGTAAAAACGGTAGGCTTTCGAAAAATTCTATTTTTAGAGCTCATCCGGCGGGGCTGCCTACGAAGGCTCCTCGTTATACCCCTTCCAGTGCTCTTCTGGCTTTAAATTTTATATCATTAGATTCGTACGTTTAAGTAGATTACAACTATGCTTTAATAAATGAGGGGAAACAAAAATTAAAGACAAAATACCGCGAAAACTGAAAGAATCTATTTTTATCGCGCTGGCTACAGGTACCGAAAAGGCGCGCTACGCGTCCGAAAATGGCACGAGGACCCCGGCCGGACTTCTGGCATCCGTTACATTTTTTTTACGCCCCATCCCGCCCCCCCGACGGGGTGACCAACATCCCAGATGGAATGTAGGTACCAATGCCGACCCCTGGGCGCTTTTTCCGCGCCAAAAAGCGCCCCCGATGACGAGCAGCAGCCAAAATTACTGCCCATCAATATTTGGAGACCCTGAGTGATATTTTCCCGCGCCTAAGCGCGCCCAAAAGCGCCCAAATGATGAGCAGCACCCAACATACAGTGCCCGACATCATGGGGGGTATGCCCGCCCCCCTAGAGCACAGAAATATGCATCCCCGGCATGCCCAGGCCTAGTATATGCAAAATGCATAGGGACTGCCTTTTGGCAGTCCACTGGATAAACCCACTGTGGACGTATAACATATGTTAGGCAAGGGACTGTGTTTCATATATAATACTGCCTGCATAAGGTGAGGGTAAGGAGGCGACAAATATCTTCGCCTCCATGCCACCCCGTCCTCGTCACCCTAGCAGAGCAGAAGCAGTGTTGCTGTCTGCTGCTGCTGCTGCTGATCCCTGGTGCGTTCGTGTTGCAGGAGCACCTACAGCTGCTGCTTCTTCAACTGGCCGCGGGTGTTTCGTAGAACAAAAATTGGAGGCAAGATTAAGAGGTGGTGGCGTGGGTGGGGTCGGAGTGGGCGTAGGAAATGGCAGCGGGGTTAAAACCAGCCTGTTGCGGCTCGAATGAGTGCTGGGCGTACAGAGTAAGAAGAAAAGCGAGTCGAGTCGTTTCGACCCGTCTCGCGACGTACCGGATGGGTCTCCCTCTCCAGGGTCTCCCCTCGTCATGCTTCACCTGGTCTCCACCCGAAGTTGTTGGAAGGTCGGCCACAGCCTTCGACGTGAGGGGGGCTCGCGACGCGCGGCACGCCGTTATTCGTGCAGTAGAATACCTGTTGAGATTAGAAAGATAAGTAAAATAACAAATAACATTTCATAATATAACTTACCGAACATATTCTTGAGGCTTTGAAGGGCGGGACGAGCCAGGAGGGAAAGGAGGGAGGTCAGAGGTGGTGGTGGAAAGCAGCATCAATCAGCGGTGGTGGCTGGTGATCTGACTTTCTGTTAAAGCTGCTTTCCCACTCTCCATAACATTCTATTCTTTCTATCTTATCTTATCAGATTAGATTAGATCCTTATCAGAACACACTTCATTTATGTAGTTCTTCATTTGATCTTTATCAGATTCTTATCACTTCTTTCCCCATTTGGGTATATTGCTCATTTTCATATATAAAGGCTTAGCTAGTTGCCAGAAGTCCCCAGTTACTCACTCTGGACTTCAGGCAAGTATATAGTCATTTCACAATATCATTAGTTACTCACTCTGGACTTCAGCTCTTCATAGCTCATCTGTCCTTTACACTGAGTTCCTCATATTTGGCACTCCGCTGCCTCACGTGTTCCCACGCTCGCCTGCTTTAACAGGTTATGGGCCCCGCGCTATAAGCGCTCCAATTAAGTGTTTTGCGAACTCGGTCTATTTGCACTTTTTGCACAAATCGGTCATTTTAGTCTTTTTGCTTTGTAACCCCTATCAGGCCCGGCCTTACATTGCCGCTGCTAGTAGGGAGGAACGTGCACGCTATTAGAGCTGCGTTTCACTCGGATCTGCCTACCCGGTTGCCGAGTTACATACAATTTTCTATTTTTGTCTAGTTTACCTAGTTAGCACTTTTCACCTTTCTTGAGTTCGCAAAGCACCAAGAGCTCGGAACATCGTATAACTCAGTTTGGCACGTCCACACACGTCCACACACGTCCACACACGTCCTCACAAACATCTATCAACACACATCATGACTTCCAACACTCCCAATTTCACCAAATTGTCTTCTTCCAACTATAACACCTGGGCTGGCGAAATGCAAGCCTGGCTACAAGCTCAAGGTGTCTGGCGCGTAGTTACTGGTGCCAAGACCAAACCAACAGTTACCTCGCCAACTGCTACCGATGCCGAGACAACTGCCCTTGATGCTTGGTTGGACAAAGCAGATAAGGCTTCCGGTCAAATCTACTTGATGGTGGAACCAGATCAACGTATCCACTTCAATGGAATTACAGATGATCCGGTCAAGATGTGGGAAGCCCTTAAAGCCGTTCACCTTCAGAAGCGTCCTGGCAACAGGTTTAATGCTTATGACGACCTATTCTCCATTAGGAAGGGGGAGGAGGAGAGTCTTCAAACTTTGATCAACAGAGTTGATGAAGCTATCCGCCGCATTCAGGATCTTCGTCCAGACAAGTTTGATCTTGCCAAACTGGATGAAGAACTTGGCTCCATGTCTCTGATCAGAGCCCTCCCTGAAGAGTACAACACTTTTGCCTCTTCACTTCTCCTTCTGGACAAACTTGACAAGGCCACAATTCATCAGGCCTTTGTCACTGAGGAGACTCAGCGTCGTCGTCGCGCTTCTGAAATGCCTGCAGTTGGTTCTGCACTCAAAGCGTCATCTTCTTCACTCTCCAAGCTTATTGAGCTTCTCTGCACATTCTGTGGTATGACCAATCACACCATGGAAAACTGTCATGCATTTGCAAGGGCTCAAAAGGCAGCCAAGGAGAATGTAGAAAATCGTCGCAAAGGCAACAAGAACAAGGCTAATAAGGCTCAGGACACTAATAGTGAGAAGAGCAACCAAGCCAAAGATGCTGTTGTTGAATCTGCTGGAAATGCAAGTGTTCTTTCTACTTTTGATCCTTCTGATCCTACCTCCCCTTTGGTCAATGATGCTGACCATGATTGGAATGCAGACACAGGGGCCACTTCTAATATGACCCCTCATCGTCACTGGCTTCGCAATTATAAGCCCCTCCGCATTCCAATCAAGTTGGCAGATGCCACCATTATTTATTCTGAAGGGGTGGGCACTGTGGTTTTCAACCCAGTTGTAAAAGGAAAGAAATTAAGATCAGTGGAATTTACCAGAGTCTTGCATGTACCACTACTCCGAAACAATTTACTTGCTTGTTTATATTTAACCAAACACAAAGGGATTAAAATTCACATTGATTCATCCACAATGCAATTTTCCCTAAACAAGCAACTTTTGTTCACTGCCTCCATTGATGCCAACAATGTTGCTCTCTTGGACGGTGTTACAGAACCTATTTCGGAGTTTGCCAACGTAGCAGCTAAATCCACTCTCCCTCTTGACCTCAATCTCTGGCATCGCAGACTTGCACATCACAGCTATGCTGATGTTCAGAAGATGATTCAAAAGGAGATGGTTACTGGACTTGTGTTGAACTCCAAGCAAAAGCCAGATCCTATCTGTGAACCATGCCTTGCAGGCAAAATGCGTTCAAACCCCTTTCCCACATCTCCCAGCAAATCCGCAATGCCTTTAGAGTTGATTCACTCTGATCTTCATGGTCCTCTTCCTGTCAGAACTCCTGAAGGTTATCGTTACTGGATAACCTTCATTGATGACTGCACTAGCCTCTGGGCTGTAATGCGTCTCAAACAGAAGAGTGATGCATTTGAAGCATTCAAAACATTCAAAGCATGGGCAGAGAACATGTTGAATGCTAAGATCAAGGCTCTGCAGGATGATAAAGCTGGAGAGTACATGTCTGCTGCCTTCATTAAATTCACTGAACAATGTGGCATTGTGCGTCGTCATACTACACGCAACCGCCCTCAGATGAATGGAGTTGCAGAACGTGCCAACCGCACCATGGCAGATGATATCACTGCTATGCTCACTGAAAGTCGCATGCCAGCCTCATTTTGGGGTAAATGCCTTGAAGCATATGTGCATGTCAAAAACAGGATTCCTACTGCTCCATTGCCAGATAAAACACCTTATGAGGCATGGTTCAAGAAGAAACCTGATGTGAGCCATTTGCGGGTTTGGGGGTGCACTGCTTATGTGTACATACAGAGGGATAAGCGAAAATCACTTCAGTCACATATGGAGAAATGTGTATTTGTTGGTTACCCTTCTGGGTATAAAGGTTGGGAATTCTACAATCCTACCACCAAAAAGTATATCATATCTGAACGTGCTGAATTTGATGAACGCCATTTTCCTGGCTTGTCCAAAACTGGACCAATGCCACAAATTGACCTTCAGCCTCCACATTCTCATTCTTCAGAGGATGATTCTGTTGCACCTTTGCCCAATTTTGGGGGGGATGAAAATCCAACTACACCTCAAATTCACCCTCCTGCACCACCTGCACCACCAATTCCTGATCCTGCTCCTGTTGCACCACTTGCACCTGCACCACCTGCACAACCACCAGTTTCTGGTCCTTCTCGTCGTAATCGCAAGAAGGATCCACCACCTGCACCAACTCGTCGTTCAGATCGCGTTTCTATCCCTCCTAAGCCATATTGGCTAAACCCAACACCTCAGCAACCTCCACAACCTCCACAACCTGCTGTTGTCGAGGAAGTAGAGGAAGAAGAGGATGATGTAGAGGCTGACGAACTGAACATTGTTGATGGTGATGATGGACTGGAATATGCTCACTTAGCATCTGGTGCTGAGCCACGCACATACAAACAGGCAATGAAAAGTGATGATGCAAAATATTGGGAAGAGGCTACTGTCACAGAGTACAACACTCTGATGCAGAACAAAACCTGGGAAATAGTTGAACTCCCACCTGGTCAAAAGGCAATTGGTTCTGGTTGGGTCTTTAGAGTCAAGCGTAATGCAGATGGTACTATAGAGCGCTACAAAGCCCGAATCGTTGCCAAAGGATACAGTCAACGTCCTGGCATTGATTTCAATGAGGTTTTTGCTCCTACATTCCGTCCTGCCACTTTGCGCTTGATTATTGCTCTGGCTGCAATTGGTGACATGGAACTTCGTTTTGTTGACATTTCTGCTGCATTCACCCAAGGTGACCTTGAGGAAGACATCTACATGCTTCAACCTGAAGGATTCCACCAAGGTGGTCCTAATATGGTACTCAAGCTCTGCCGACCACTTTATGGGTTGAAACAAGCTGGACGTCAATGGAACATCAAACTGCATAAGGCTCTCACTGAAATGGGTTATAAACGCATTGAATCTGACCGCTCTGTTTACATCTATTCAGATGGAGTTGTCAAGATCATTGTTCCCATTTACATTGATGACATTACCTATGCATCCAAGTCTAATGCTGCTATTGACAAGGCTGTAAAGCAACTGGCTGCACATTTTACCCTTCGTGATTTGGGACCCACACAGTTTACGAGTTCTTACGTAGTAAAAGAACTCGTTTTCTA